>CAXKWD010000001.1:133963891-135239724 GCA_964059195.1 Ectobius pallidus
AAGAAGGCTAACCCCTTTGAAAATTTCGAAAAATGCACCCAGAATTCAAAGAAGGCTAACCCCTTTGAAAATTTCGAAAAATGCACCAAGAATTGAAAGAAGGATAACCCCTTTGAAAATTTCGAAAAATGCACCAAGAATTCGAACAAGGCTAATCCCTTTGAAAATTTCGAAAAATGCACCCAGAATTCGAAGAAGGCTAACCCCTATGAAAATTTCGAAAAATGCACTCATAATTCGAAGAAGGCTAACTCGTTTGAAAATTTCGACAAGTGCACCCAGAATTCGAAGAAGGCTAACCCCTTTGAAAATTTCGAAAAATGCACACAGAATTCGAAGAAGGCTAACCCCTTTGAAAATTTCGAAAAATGCACACAGAATTCGAAGAAGGCTAACCCCTTTGAAAATTTCGAAAAATGCAGACAGAATTCGAAGAAGGCAAACCCGTTTGAAAATTTCGAAAAATGCACTCATAATTCGAAGAAGGCTAACTCGTTTGAAAATTTCGACAAGTGCACCCAGAATTCGAAGAAGGCTAACCCCTTTGAAAATTTCGAAAAATGCACACAGAATTCGAAGAAGGCTAACCCCTTTGAAAATTTCGAAAAATGCACCCAGAATTCAAAGAAGGCTAACCCCTTTGAAAATTTCGATAAATGCACACAGAATTCAAAGAAGGCTAACCCCTTTGAAAATTTCGAAAAATGCAGACAGAATTCGAAGAAGGCAAACCCGTTTGAAAATTTCGAAAAATGCACCCAGAATTCGAAGAAGGCTAACCCCTTTGAAAATTTCGAAAAATGCACCCAGAATTCGAAGAAGGCTAACCCCTTTGAAAATTTCGAAAAATGCACCCAGAAATCGAAGAAGGCTAATCCCTTTGAAAATTTTGAAAAATGCACCCAGAATTCGAAGAAGGCTAACCCCTATGAAAATTTCGAAAAATGCACCCAGAAATCGAAGAAGGCTAACCCATTTGAAAATTTCGAAAAATGCACCCAGAATTCAAAGAAGGCTAACCCCTTTGAAAATTTCGAAAAATGCACCAAGAATTGAAAGAAGGATAACCCCTTTGAAAATTTCGAAAAATGCACCAAGAATTCGAAGAAGGCTAATCCCTTTGAAAATTTCGAAAAATGCACCCAGAATTCGAAGAAGGCTAACCCCTTTGAAAATTTCGAAAAATGCACCCAGAAATCGAAGAAGGCTAACCCCTTTGAAAATTTCGAAAAATGCACCCTGAATTCGAAGAAGGTTATCCCCTTTGAAAATTTCGAAAAATGCACCCAGAATTCGAAGGCTAACCCCTTTGAAAATTTCGAAAAGTGCACCCAGAATTCGAAGAAATCTAACCCCTAAAAAATATATAAAAATATAAAAAAATATAAAAAATATATACAAATATAAAAAAATTTTTTTTTTCTTTATATATATATACATAATTTTTCTTTATATATATATTTTAATATATATATTTTTAAATATATATATATTTTTTTTAAATATATATATTTTTAATATATATATTTTTTTAAATATATATATTTTTTTAATATATATATATTATATATATATTTTATATATATTTTTTATATATATACTTTTTATATAAATTTTTTATATATATATTTTTATATATATATTTTTATATATATATATTTTATATATATATATTTATATATATATTTTATATATATATATAAAATTTATATATATACATATTTCTTATATATATATATATATATTTATATATATTATATTAATTAAATATATTATATATACATTTATAAATTTTATATATATGCTATACTACTGCTAAAGAAATATATATATATATTTTTTTTCTTTGGGAGTAGTGTTTACATACAAAATTCCTCTTTCCATTTGGGAGATATTTCTTTCTTATTTTTTTCACATTTAAAACGAAATTAATTTATTCCCTGGTTCTAACATGTCATTCACTTGATAACAATCAAATTACAATAAAACCGTAACAAAAATGTGACTTATTTTTGTAATTAAAATGTCAAATGTATATTAATTAATTAATTAATTTTCTTGACATGGTGTCAGTGGCGGCTCGTGTATAAGCACTGTGGAACTGCAGCACCCCCCTATTTCTACTTTATATAAATATTAAATTTTATGGATAATGAGTTTATTTTTCTTTCTTTATACTTGTACAGGTCCTTAAGCTTAATGCCAATAGCAATCCCACAATTTATTAAAAAGATAAAAGAAAATTTTTTCATTTCACAGTTCCAGTTGCGTTGTGTTTGACTGTTGTGTGCATGCAGAAATAGGAAGGTGCATGCCGCAGCCAGCTGTGAGGGAGAGGGAGCACTGCTGCTTCCACAGTGCCAATCCTGGCATATTGGTGAAAGTGTTTTTTTTTTTAATATCTTTTCACTCTGCATGTGTTGTGCTTAAAAACCATGTCCCATATTCTTGAATGTGATAAAGCGTAGTTAGAACATCTGGAAACAAGATAATAATCTATTTGCTTCATTTTATCAGTTCTTTTATTTAACTGAAAACTCTAACCATGGCAGATCAAGGAGAAAATTATTGATATTTTCGCGGAAATTAAAACAAGAAGAATGGATTTAATTTTTAAACAAATAGATCAAGGTTGAACTGTAACAATTTAGATTAAAGTAAGTACAAATTTTTGATCTTGTTCTTTTAGGGTTTTATCAAGTTTCTGAATAAGTTTTCTTTGTATATATGTATGTTTCCTTTTACATAATTTTAAAGAAAGGCTAAACATTTTCTGGATCAGACCCACGACTAATTTTAGCTAAGAGCCACCACTGCAGAGTGTAGACAAACCTACAACCAGTAGCTCTCATAATGCATCCATAAAACTGAAATTATCAAATAATGAACTACATTCAAAAAGAAAACACCTCTGAACAGGCCAGCTATGAACAGTGTTGGGCGTTAATTAATTAATTTTTCAATCAAGTCGTTATTTGACTAAAAAAGTAATTGTGATTAAATTAATTGCAATTAAATTATTCACACTTAAATGTTTAATTGCATATTGCAATTAAATTATTTGGATTAATGTATGTTAATTATAACTTGAAATTAAAATAATTGCAATTAACTTGTTTAATTGTTCTATGAAACAATTAAAACTAACAATTAACTTAGGTTAGGTTTGAAAAGAGAATAGTGTTAAAATGCAATCTAAACTATTATAAGAAATTATAAACTGTCATTATCTGTCTAATCAGGTTTAATTAAAATCATTGATGTGTATTAATTTAAGTGTTTTTTTTAACTAATATGCATATTTAAGTATCTTACTTACGCATTTTGTTGTGATACCAGTCCACGCACCAGGCCCGTACAGTAGTCCTTTTTAATTGTCAGTTTTTATTTAAATTCATAATACAATTGAAAAGTAATTAATTGTTAACTGTAGCTAATCATGATTGACAATTGATTAATTGTTAATTGCTACCACTACAATTAACAATCAATTGTTAATTGTAATTTACACAATTACAGTTGATCAATTGTTAGTTGTTATGGTGACAATTAACAATTAATCAATTGTAATCTTTAATTGTCATCACAATTAAAATGTGCCCAACACTGGCTATGACTATATTAAATATTAATTAATTTTGTACAGATGCTTTGTTGAAAATTAAAAAGTTATTTTGAACAAGATCAAAGGTGCATGTCACAAATATATAGTTTTTGAAGGTAAATACAATACTGTTGAGAACCATGCAACCCGTATGATCAATTTTTTAATGTACTTAGTTACTGTCAAAGCTCCACATGGTGTTGTCACACGCTTGGCGAAGTGATACATTATTGGTTGTTTACTTCTACTTTGAACTTAAAGTGAAAACGTAATAGGCAGAAACAGGCTATTAAGTATTAATAGTAAAATAGTTTTTAAACAGTCGAACGTAAAAGAAGCACTTTTAAGGGTAGATGATATTAAGTACGAGGGTGGATTGAAAAGTAATGCACAATAATTTCATTATTGCGGATGGGATGTTGAACTCACACCAAGATAGAGTTTGAGGCTTCCGCTACAGACACTATTTTGTTCTCATGTGTAGTTCTAGTGAGAGAAGCGTGAACTATGCAACAAAGATGGCACGCATGTTACTATCCTCCACTTGTGAAGAGCAGCAAGGTGCAGTGCGATTTTTATTGGCTAAAGGGCATAACCCAAGTTAAATTCACTGGGACATGCGTGGCATGTATGGGGACGACTGTTAAGGACCATAACAATGTCTCCAGGTGGTGTGCATTATTCGAAGATGCCCGTGATAACCTTTGTGATGTTGCAGCTGTTCGTGAGAAAATCAACAAATTTGCTTGGGAGGTGCTCCAGATCTGGCACCGTCGGACTTCTTGTTTGGTCCCATGAAGAAATTCCTGGCCGGTAAACGCTTTACATCAGATGCACAGAAGTGAAAACAGCAGTCCACAGATGGCTACACTCAAACCGAATAGACTTCTATGAAAAGGGTATTTTGGAACTGGTATCACGATGGGAAAAATGTGTTCAGAAACTTGGCAACTATATAGAAAAATAGACAAACGAAATCCCTTCATGTGTGCATTTGTTTGTAATTGTACTTATTAAACTTTTTGTAAAAAAAGAAATTATTGTGTGTTAGTTTTCGATCCACCCTCATAAAAAGATAAAATTATGCCACTGAGAGGTATAAAATTATAACACTCCAGGGCAACCAACTTTGATTGCTTCACATGGAAGATATAAATATAATTGCATATGATTATTAAATAGATTCACTTTGATAAAAAGTGAAAATTTTAAAATTCATTACGTCTTTTAAAGCGTGAAATTTCTCACGGTGAATGCAAAAATCATCATACTTGGTAGGTGAAAAGGATTGTCTTTAAGTTGGCAGCACTATAACAGAAAATCAATAACAGCTGTCTGTATGCTCCAATATGGCTGGCTCCACAATACAATAAATCTAACAATATGTTACAAATTTTAACAACAACCTAAAAATATACTGTGTGTTAATGAATAACACCGAAATATGTTACCTGTATATAGAGGAGACATAAACAAGAAACTTTTATTAGAAGATTTTTTGCTCTATGGATTCAATTTTTCCTGTTACAGCATAAAATCTTCCAGTGCATGGCTGCCACTGACTTCTAACATTTGAGAAAAATGCAAAACAAAGGAATTAATTGTTAATAATGTAGTTATGAATGGAAAAACTGATGCAGTGGCGATCAGTCAATGTGATTAGTCTGTAAATTATGCAGATTATGAAAACTCTAAATTATGATATAATTGTTGATGAATTATTAAGATTCAGGTTTTTATTGATCACTAAGAAAGCATGAAGTCACTTTAATGAAAATTTTAAACATACTTCGCTCCACTATTGACTTATGAGCACCAAATTATAATGACTTTAATGCCCTGTAGCATATACATTTTACATCATAGAGCAAAAATCTCCTAATAAAAATTGCTTGTCTATGTCCCATCTATACACAGGTAAAATATTTTGGTGTTATTCATTAACACTCTGTATATGGTAAAAAGATTTTATCACTTGGATCAGAAATAACTATTACTGTATATGCATTGTCAGTGGCAGTTCCTCAGTATGTGCTACCATGCTGCAGCATGCCAAACTTATTTTGTTATTCATTTTTACTACCTTAATATTGAAATTTATGTACGTTTCTTGACTTTGAGGCGAAAGAAAATAATTCTTTTCATGGGACTTATTTGCATGGTCAGTACTGGATGATGTAAGTGGCACTGGCAAGTCTCCCCTTCCATCTCCATTCCCCTTCTCAACATGCTACGGTTGTCATGACTGGCAGGAAGGGAAGATGGCTTGCCTCTCTTAATTCAACTCCCACCTCTGAATGCTCTTACCCTGAATCACGTTTCTTCAGTGCCAGAAATAAAAAAATTTACTGTAACGACTGTTCAAGCAGCAAGGGAGGAAAGGTAACACGTACTCAAGACATTTTCAAAAGTTATAAAAAGTATTCATCGATGTGTGGGTGTGAAATTAGAAGTTCTCTCTTTTGTTTAGTGACAGTGACTCTTGGAAAAGAGATGGCATAAAAGACCTAGGCCATTTAATTGAATATGAACCAAATTATCAACCTATGTTTTATCTTGCAGCATGATAGCTCAAAATTTCACGAGCCACCACTGTGCAATGTCTTTTTAATTAAATGCAGATTATTTAATTTGTTAGTTGCATACAAGAAAGAGAATATTAGCATTAAAGTGTTTGCTATAAAACTTCCTTTATGACCTATTACTTTAGTAAAAAGGGAAAAAGCTTGTCTACTGTGCCCCAAACACTTTAACGATTGGGTCCTGCTTTTTCATCTGAATTCTGGTGACCCTAAAGCTGCGTCTCCATTGATATACATTCAACACCAACATGTCAATATTAACAAGTTGATATTGACATGTATATTGCAATTTCGCGTTCCAATTGACTTGACATGCAAACCCAGCGTGTTGCACTTAACATTTTCAGATGTTAATTTGTTTTCCGGAGAAATTGGCAACATGTCAAGTCAATTGACTATTCGGTCAATATCGGCTTTGTTTCGGGAATTTCCAGGAAACGAAAAGAGATTGCCAGCTTAATTGGCTTTGGTTCGGGAATTTCCGGGTGAACAAAAAGCAGTCGACAGCTTCCTCAATATTCCCGGCATCCATTTTGTATTATGTGAGTATTTGGTATATCAGTGTTCTCAATAGTATTGCATCTACTTTTTAAATTATTTTTTATGGCATACTCCATAGTTGAAAAATGTGATAGTTACTTTGAAAAGATCAAGACATCTGTACAAAATTAGTATTCAAGAAAGTCATAGACAGTTAACAAGAAGATAATAACGAGTATATAAAACTACTCTCATTTTGTAATGTTGGCTGCCCTCTTCAGAGGCGTTTTCATTTTGAATGTTATTCATTTCTGTTCGTAACCGCACCAACACATGTTAACCTATAACATTGTAGTGGAGACAGTTGTTAATTGGCAAACCACTTGACTTGTATACATCAACAAGTTGATGATAAACATTTAACATATGTTAACTGCAACATGTAGGTGTTAAATGTATATCAATGGAGACGCAGCTTTAATAGAACATAACAAAAAGGTCGACGTTCACTCAATAATAGCACTGAATTATGGCAGTGAAATAAAATATTAGAAAAAAATATAAAATAGTCTAAGTATCGTTACCAAAGACAGGTTCTTTATCACAGTTTTGAACTCTGAATTGGTTCAGACTCTGACATATTTTTTTCATCCCTATGCAACAGCCTTGGTCCCAACAACGTTATAAGAACAGCGCCAATTGGTGCAGTAATTAGTATAGACAATACTGCCAGTATCAATACCACACTGCCATAATGTTCATCAACTTCTGAGTTCATCTTCCTCGCAACATCCAATGCCACTGGCCCAATAGCAGCCTGTATAACAAACAAACAAACAAAATATCAGTATCAATTATATGAAATTTACTTGTGATGAGAGCTATTTTAACTCCTTTCCTTATTGCACAAACATAGGTAACAAAGATTTAACATTTAGAGCAATTTTTATAACATAACTTCTTTTCTATAATTATGGGTCTTTTTTAATATCTAATTTTTCTTGAAGAGATGTATTTAGGCAAAACACTATTATTATGGTCATACAGGGGTATTTAAATTGTAAGTGGCAAAGGGTTAAGTAGAACATAGCTACTATAAGCCTCCAAAGAAGGTCTGCATAGACCTTAAGTTGGGTCCACCATTTTGAATATTTTTCAGGGATAAAAATTAAAAAGCTAATACTTTTAATATTACCATTGGTTACAGGCTATAAGCTATAACTAGCAAAAATTTTAAATTTCTAGCTCATCTAGAAGTGGGCAAAAAATTATGTCAGTGAGTGAGTTAGCCACCTAGTTTTGTAGTACGGCGACTTGCTATTTGAAAAGCATGTGACCATAAATTGGTTGTTGCTCTGGTACCAGTCTATCTATCTGGTCCAAAATCAATACCTTTCTTCCTATAGACATTATAAGTGTATACTAAATTTCATGAAAATCTGATAAAGCGCATTGAGTTATCACAAGTACAGACACATAGACAGATGAACAGATATTTTTCCCATCCATCATAAATTATCTTAGAAAATACCATTAATAAGAGATGAGAGTAAGGATACAAGAGATAAGTATGCAGAGAGCAGGTTATTAGGGTGAAAAGTTAAGGGAACTGTCTGTGAAGTCAGTTCTGGTCTGTAAGAGGATGTGAGGAAGCTTTGGAAATCCTTTCATATTTCAAATTTTAGAATCTCATTTTTCTCAATAAGAATGAATATGGAAAGATAGTACATGAATAGTTAGTTACCTGTACAGTCGCTTTGGGGAACCAAGCAATAGAAATGAATATTTTCTCTTTCCAGTTCATCATTTTGCCAGAAACTGCTACTACAGATACCAAGATTCTTACCTGGAAATGAAATATCATTAAACAGATTTCAGAATTACAAATGACTGAAAAATTAACACAGATATCGACACCATTAACTTAAATACAGGGAGGCCATTTTATGTGGAAACTTTTTAACAGCGTTGCCCATGCTCACACTTTCCCCGCTGTTCTGCTTGCACCGGTGGGGACCATGTTCTGTTACTACCGGCAAATCAAGACTTTAGAAACAATACAAAATAATAACTCAACCAATTTATTAGCAAATTTGGCCTACATGTAGAGGCTTATTACTCACCATTTATTTGAGATACTGAGATGGTACAGTCAGGATATTTACGAGAAAATCTAAGGTTATTTCTCAATAAGTAACATTCCACCAAATAAATTCGCTGTGCAACCATATACATTTCCAATTATTGTCTTATGTAACAAACGGCAACAATAGACAAGCCTCTCACTGCAAGACACCGAAGCAACTAACCGCTTGTATGCTTTGTACAACTGCGATGCAATGCGATGCTAGAGCAGCAATGCGGCAGTGATGCGAGGTTTCCTCATAAAATGGACTCTCTGTATAAGGGAAAAGAACTCTGCTGGATTAGTACAATTCTCAATTAATTCTTTCAATGCTAAATTTATATATTTGTTTATAATTAGGTTATTTATTTGGATAATGTACCATCTAGTACCAATAATTATTTTATTAAAATTTCAGAATAATTTAAATTTACTATTCCTTAACCCTGCACTGCTCGCGCGCTATTTTAGGACATAGAAGCTCGCACGGCATCTGAGAGACGCCGTTCGTGTTTTACGTTTCTATTGTTTTATGTTGTTTTGAGTGTTCATTTTGTTTATTGAGGGTTGTCATAGTTTATTTAATATTATTGAACATGTTTTGCGTACATTGCTTCATTAAAAATATGTGTAATAAGTCAATTTATTGAAAATGAGCATTTAACGAATCATGTTGGACACAAATCAATATTAGCACATTATGACTTTAATTAATTAACAATAAAACAATGTTGTTAAGGATGTAACCATTTTTAAATAATTTTAAATTATTATTGTCCTAAGACTGTGTAGGTATAACAACTTTTACTACTAGTTACTGATCTCTTTCTATTCCATTTAGAAACTTTGTCCCGCCCTACGAAATATTTAGGTCTATCACATTCACTATAATTATTATCATCATCTGCTTCTTGTTCAGTGTCCGTAGACTCACTTCTAGACTCCGCTATGTCTTCTTTAGGATCACTATCGCAATCAAGTTCTTTCTTCTTCAACTAGCAACTTTGCACTATCTTCCAATCACTTGGATCAGAAAGATTATGATATTTCTTCTCCTTTCCACTCATTGCCAAGCCTAAAGATAAATAATTTCCATCAGAAAAGATTGGTATTGTAGGTTAATGATCACTAGTTTCTGCAAGAAATTTGTTTTAAACCAGTAACTTACCTTGTAATAGTAAACCTCGCGCGGCGTCTCACAGACGCCACCCACAATTTTGCAACAATAACGTCACTCCACTCTTGATAGGCGAAAACTGGAGGGTTGCCGCTTGGATATGTTATTTAAGAGTAGTTGACCGAAAGGTAGATGGCAGGTCAGCACAATGGCCTCATAGGTATTCTAGATATGGCGAAATGAATCTGGTCTGGCGTCTGGCGAGCACTGCAGGGTTAATCACTCAATAATATTTCTTTACTAAAATTACTTCAACATTTTTAAACTGTTTAGATAGAAAACCTGCTTTATTTTGAACGGAAGGGCTTCTGAAAATCTTAAATAATGAAGGAAAAGATCAAGTTGTAAACTGAAAATCCTCAATGAGTTTTCTTTCCTAGAAATATGAAATACTCATAATATGCAGAAACTTAAAGACTTGCTTCACATGATTTAAAAGGGGATACCAACCCTATCTTGCCCCTTCTTCTGGATGCCCATGTTGTTAATCCCTTCCTAGTCATGTTATGTATGTATGTATGTATGTATGTATGTTTATTAATCCTTTGATCATTTTAAATTACATGAGACATGTCAGATTCTTACATAACTTCATAAATTATTAGATAACTTAATTACTAAAGTTTACAATACTAGTTTTCAGATGAAAATACTCATAATATTACCTATAACTCTATAAGTTAAAACTAATATTCACAGAATTGCTAAATTTTGTCCTTTATGGAACCCACTACTGACAGAAGTTGTATTGTTTTATAAATAAATTAATATAACTACTTAGAAGGAAGGTGATGCTGTCCAATCAGTATGATTAATTCAATACTTGAGACTGGTCCCTTTTCACATAATTATATGAGTAAACATTTTGTTCCAAAATCTTCAAAAATCGCAATGAGCATTGCACTCACCCCACAAATAACCTTCAGCTAACAATATGAAAATTACTGGTATACTCAGGCAAAGCTTTCACACTTCATACCTTCTGACAGGTGTCCAAGAAAACTGGACATTTAGCTAAGCAATTAAATTCACTCTTATACAATCGTATACAGTCATATAAGAAATGCTTAAACGATTTGCAGGTTAATTTTAAACTTGTAATAACATGTACAAATTAATTATTAAAAAAGGCAACTACGGTGGAACCTCGTTAGCACGTTCCTCATTACTACGTTTTCCCGCATAGTACGTCGGTTTTGGAAGTCCCGGTCCCAATCTTAATAATTGCATGTTTAAATGTTTCTTAACACGTTTTGGTTTAACGCTTAGTACGTTCGTATTTGGCTCGCCAACTACACTTTGTCAAACATAAGCTTTGAACGCGCATCCGATTGTGTGATCTCTATGTCAGAATTCTTGTACTCTCTGGTGTCAAAGTCTCAATCTTTGCTCTATGGGACCAATCGTCAGCCATTTTGAACCATTGCAGTTTGCTTCTCATTGGCCATTTGACTTGGCGCCGATTTTGCCGAGTCAGCTGTTAGGCCGCCATTTTATATCGTGATAATTTTGAAGTAGTGAAATATATTTTAAATTTCTTACGGTTCGTGTGGTGAGGAGAAGAAAACATTAGAATGTTTGAAGAAATGTATGCCAAAAAAGCAGATCGTGCTTCTCACGTCGGTATTGGATCGCATTTCATTAGCAAATTGTGGCTGTGAACATGACTGTGTACACGACTGTTTACAGAACTGGCACGTGTGAAATTTTGCACAATTACAATATTTCGTGTTTGGTAATAGATTGTGGAGTGCAACTTGTTTCATGTGTGATTTTCAGAATAAAATAGATGCTTTCTTTGTGAATTTCGTCTTGATTTATCATGAAATATGGCTCCCATACATTCCATCAATTTTTGAAAGTTTTTTTTTCCAGATAAAATTGTTAGGCCTATGTATTCGTTTACATAATATAAATCTCTCCTAACAAATGGCTTGGCATTGAAGCCCCTGTGTATCACTGTGGGTATTTCAGAGCCATCAGGATGCACTTTTGGGTGGTTCTGAGCAACTTAGAAAACATAGGCCTATCTACATATTCCCTACGATTTTTTATTTTATTTTCAGTAGTACGTTTTCCCGTTTAAGACGTCTATTTTTTTCAGTCCCTAGAAAAACGTCTTAACGAGGTTCCACTGTACTTGCCATGTCAAAATTTTGCATGTCCCTCTGAACGCAAACAGTCTTTAACATTTTAATAGTTTTTCTTTCCCAATTTTAATTAAAGCTTAAAAATATACAGTATATACAAAAATTACCGCAGTCAAGTCTGTAGTTAAATAGATAACATTTTGTTATGTATGTTTTAAAGTAAGAGACTTTCAAATTAATTTAACCCCAAATTATTTTCTTTACGAAAAATATTTAGACGAGAGGCATGGTTCCAGTAATTTTTGTATATTAGGCTACATATTATGTGGCACCTTGCACAAAAATTTTCATAAAACCCTGTTCTGAAATTTCAGGGAACGGTTCTTAAAAGTGTAGTTCACAGAAAAAATGCATTAAATGTAGGTACTGCAGTTGAAAGCTGCTTACATTGAAGTGCAGCATCTTGCGTTTAAATTCAAAACTTCAGGTATTGCAGATATTTAAATAATTGTTGCACCAAAATGAACTTCTGCTTATTTAAAAATTATTTTGAAAAATACATTTTCTGAAGATCGTAAGCAGTATCTACCTTCTTAAAAAGGGAGAAAGAGAATAAAAATAATATATACTGTATATTGCATATAAAAGCAAAACGACAGCAATGTAAGTTACTCTGGTTGAATGTAAATATCAAACATACCATCAGAGATCCCAATACTGATGCAACCCCAAGACCAACCACTGTTGGATCCAGCACAAAGAGGTCTATTTCTGTTCCTATCAAGGCAAACAGGATAGGTTGAAAAATTATCCACAGGATTATGAAGTTGCATTCCACAGGGTTCTGAAATTGAATAAGAAAGTAATTTAGTTATACACTCCACCAACTAAAAAAGAGCAATCAAGACTAAAAAGTGTAAGTAATTTTGGTTGTAACATTGAAGATACTGTATTAGTCCAACCTTTGAAAATACATATCAGTCCAACCTTTGAGAATACATATCTAAAACACATGTAATGTAGACTGAAAAAAGTTAAATCTTCAACTCCGTATGAACAAATTTATTGTGTAAAACTTTATTTTTGCAGTTTTACCAATTGGTTACTAAACAACTGGGATGTACTGCTACTTAGGCCTGTGACTGTTGCCAGTGAGCCAGAATTTTGTCCCGCAGGAGTTCTTTTACATGCTTGTAAATCTACAGACATGGGCCTGTCTCACTTATGCACATATAAATGCCATCAACCTGGACCGGGATCGAACCTTCAACCTTGGGGAAGTTTTACCCAATAATTCAATTGCACATATACCTTCCAAAAGTAAGGTCTCAGAATCTAATTTTTATACAGAAATGAGAGTTTAATGTTATATCTATCTATTACACAAACTGATATTTATGTTGAGAAAACTTTAACAAGGACCATACAAACAAGACAACAACATACTGCTCCCTCATGAATCACTTACAAGGATGTTCTTTATAACAGCTCAACAGGAGTGTCCAAGTGTACGTTTTTGTTTTGTGTATTCAATTTTTTTGTTAGCAAGGAAATAAATATTCAAATATATGTAAACTTCAGCTTTAAGACTGTCGAAATCATACTATTGATGTCAGGCTACATTTCGGTTAAATCCATCAATTTTAACCATTTTGTAACTACAGTATTTATGTAAAAGTAAAAAAAAAAAAAAGAAATAATGGAGGTTAGGTTTTTAAATCTGTCCGCAAAGTAGTCAGGCATTTAAATCACATGTATCACCGAAGGACTAACCAAAGATATATTAAGTGAGGATGATTAGATGGTTTACTACATTTTGTTTCATACCGTTTATTTTTGGTTCACAATGGTTTATAGAATTTTTTCCCCTAATTATATGACATTTTTCTTATGTAATTTTATTCATCAAACTTCAATGCTTCTTTCTATTTTCTTTATTTTTTTATGTTTAGATTTAGACGGATTTAGATTGTGATAAAGCCATGTGTCACAGGTATCATGAAAAATTCACTTAATTTTGTTTTGTAGCATAAGAATGTGTCAGGCCAAGATGAATGGAAGTCCACGATTCTGTTTTGATGTTACAATTTTCTGAAAATACTTGCCAACTTAAATTGTTTCCAGATAACAATACTCTTCCCATGAATGAAACTGTACTTTTACTGTCCCTATGTATGTGTATGGTGTAATAGTGGCCAACCTACAACTAGCACATTTGGTAAGAAAAATTCTAGTACTGTATCACCAGAAAAACTATATGTTCCAATTTAATTGGGTTTTGAGCATAATGGCTCAATGTCCCAAGGAACTAAACATTCAGGTTTTTGCAGAATTGTTAGTTGTATTATTTCTCATCATCTTCCCCCCCCCCCCAACCTACAGTTACACTACTTTCAACAAGTTTGTCAAATTATTGTCTGCCAGAGATACTCGATTGCAGGTTACATATTCTTACGATTTTGTTACTGCCATGGATTAAATTGGCATCTGGTTGAAAGTTTATAGGTTTAGTTGGTTCTTGCTATTACTACCTATTATTTTTACATTGTGCCTGTTACTGCCTAATAATTTGTTAAGTTTTGCACACAGTTCAGTTTTATTGTTTTCAATTTACAGGGAAGACGCAAAAATAATTGTACACAGTGAAAACATTTTCCAAGAGAAACTAAGAAAAGAAATTTAATTAACAAAGTTGTTGACTATTAAACACTTTAGGCCTCACTTTTCCAAAACCAGAAGGCGCCAGTGTTCTCCAAGCAGAAAATAGACACTTGACAAGCAGTTGAAAATGTGGGCAAAGCCCATGAAACGTACGTCTTAAAAGGAAAAGTGAGGCCTAAAGTGTTTAATAGTCAACAACTTTGTTAATTACATAACTTTGTTGCTTCACTGTATTACGTTTCATTATCTCTTGAGTCCTCATAAGAAAAGAAAATTTGGGAATTCTTAATGCAAGTTAAAAGTTTTGAAAAATATGAAACAAAACTATTAACCTTACTTTGTGTAATTGATGTCCACATTTGATCTCCAAGTGCTTTATTCTTCTTGCAACAATCTGAATTCTTCATTTGTAAATAATAAGTTGAAATAACATGTTCGAATACAGTATTGTATTGTTCGGTGAAGTGTTATCTTGGTCACCCTGTGTATCACATGTACAGTTATTTCAGAGAAGATAAGCTGGTATAAACACTGGCTGTTGATTTGGTATATTATGTCTTCTTTTTTAATACTGATTTAAGGCAACCCTACATAACATAATCAATTAATAAAATAACATAGTCAATAAATAAGATAATATAATAATTTACAATCATGCTTGAAATGAACTTTAGGAGCTTGATCCTAAATTTCTTACCTTTTCTTCATCCCATCCTTGTTTCCGCCACCCATGAGAAGCCACAAATGCAGCCACTATGCATCCTAATGGGCCAGCACCATCAAAGCCAAGAGCTTCACTTCCAATCAGCAAAAGCAGTCCTTCAGCTCCCAGGATAATAGTCCTCAGTACCACCACATGTGTCTGTGTCAAAATAAGTGTTAATAACATTAGAAATTATAAAGAAGTCTATAAACGAGCTTAGGACCTTTGTTTGCATGTAAATGCTCTCAAAGCAGAGCCACAATGAACTATCCAAATTTTCTGAAAATTTTCTGTAGGTCCTTTATGAATGTGTGCACATACATTTACTCGTCTAGAAGTTTGAAAAACTGTCCATTCTAATGTTCATTTTATAGTCGGGTATTTTGTAAAATAAACCCAATACTAGGCCAGATGTGATCCTCGGGCTATATTTTAGAAATAAGATTACACTGATTAAAATGAAAGTAGCCTGTAAGTCACTTCTTGTGCTATCACTACAATACTTACATCATGCTGTTGTGGAATTATATGCAATAGAAGGCCACAAAGAGTGCCACATAACAATCCCAGTATTATACCAGCAGGTCCTTGAATTAATTGAACTGTAAGGTCTCCTGTTAAGAAAGAAGATCAGTCACTTATTAATTTATTACTGGTTGAACAAAGCAAAATAACAGCCGGAAGAGTAATATTTAGAGATATCTGTCATAGCAATGATGTGTCAGATCATCGATCACCACTTCTTTCACTGTAACTCATTTAATAATCAAGTTTTAATTCTTTAGAACTGATGGTCAACTTATAAACACAGGAAGTGATGTAAACAGTGAAACTATTGAATCTTTAGAGCAGATGGTCAACTTATAAACACTTTTAGCTCCACTTACGTCAGAGTGGAGCTAAAAGTGTTTATAAGTTGACCATCAGCTCTAAAGATTCAGTAGTTTCACTGTTTATATCACTTCCTGTGTTTATTGTTTAATTACAAGTTTTAATTGTTTATTTTCTTTTTATGTGAAAGGTGTGAACTTCTCCAATCATTTTTTTAAATGTTTACAAGTTGAAATTTCATAAAAATCAAAACAAAATATGGCCAACAATAAAACAGGTTTATTTTAAGTCAGACAGTAGAGACAAGGTCTAAATTCAATTTAGTGGGTAAATTTCATTTTAAAAATGCATTTCTGAATAATTCCAACATTTTCTTGTTCAAGTAGTTATAGGGAGTTTGTTATATGCAACAGAAATTTTTCACAGTTTTTTTTAATGGAAAAGTGTATTCTAAAAGCAGGATGTAATGCATGGAATTAATGAAAATAAAAGTATGAATTCAATTTTAATGTAACAAGATACTGTACAAACATTTACTTGAGCATCCTACCATCAAATAATTTATCTATTTATTCTACAAGACTTTATGAGAGACACAATCAAAGCCTTTGACAATTGCAATTAAAAGATTCAGAAAAAGTAATATTATGGCACGATTTTATGACTGACTAATATGGTAGACGAAAACTCTTACTACCCTATATACTTCAGATGCAAAAATAAAGCAAAGGAAGATATACGCTGACCACATGTGCTGGTGATGTTTACTTTATATTATTCTGAATAATCAAGGTTTGCTTTAAGTACTGTTTAAATTTTACAATTTATGTTTTCATTGCAAAAGGGCTGTCTTCATGTATGAATGACATATTTACATCAGACAATTTTCTTTTTGAATGAGTTGTTAAATTTGTTGTATTCTTTAGGAAATAATTAAATGGTGTGACAATTAGGCCTATGTAATGGTAGGAAGTACAATTAAATTAAATTAAATACATAAATAATATACCTGTAGAAAATATAATACTGATGAGCACTCCAAACACTGAGATTGAGATGATATCATTAAGGGTAGCTGCTGCAATGAGCAGTGTGGGTATTCCTTTTTTTCTTCCATATCCTCTGTCCTGCAGACTGAATAAGCAAGGAACCACCACAGCTGGAGAGACTGCTGCCAACACTGCTCTAGAAAACATAAAACACTTACAGTAATTGTATTCTAGTAAGATCTG
This sequence comes from Ectobius pallidus, assembly GCA_964059195.1. Taxonomy (NCBI): domain Eukaryota; kingdom Metazoa; phylum Arthropoda; class Insecta; order Blattodea; family Ectobiidae; genus Ectobius; species Ectobius pallidus. The sequence continues at coordinate 133,981,377 of CAXKWD010000001.1, forward strand.
CATAGAGGTACAGCAAATTGAAGGGTAAGAAAATTATGCAAAATAATGGTATTTAACTACTGGCTAAATTTAATAAAGGCAGGAAGATACATCTTCAAAATCTATCTGTTTTAAGGAGAAACTTGAGAATGTAGAAACTACAGACTGGGCGTCTACCATGAAAAAGGGTTTAGAGGTATAGGATTGGGGGTTTGGGAGAAATGGATTGAGAATAGGAAAAGTATCTGGAGGAAGGTTGAAGAGAGACTAAGACCGACTGTATGATAAAGTATCATTAAAATTACAAGCAAACTGAAAGGTGACTTGGGGAAGGGAATCGCATATTAAAAAAAAAGTTGGATAGGAGGGTACAGCAGCAATGGCATGGATAAGCCTGGTACAATGGAAATCTGAGAGGATGTCAGATGAGTAGGGGTGAGAATCTGCCCAATGTGCAGGAAAGAACTTGGGTTCATATCTTGTCAGAATGTAGAGTTGCTCTTATTCAGAACTAATTATTATAAACATATTGCATAAACACACTTTATTTCCTTGCAGTATGAAAACAATGACAATGTCACCCTCTCACTGTACTACTACTTTTCACAGAGTAAAGATCCTTAGATTAGTATGCTGTCTCATCTGCCCTGGGAGCTTGTATTAAGAGTTGGCAGTTTGGCAACTCTGTGCGCTCATACATATGCTTTTCTTGCCTGAAAAACTTGTACTACATTAATGAAGACAACTGAAGCTTTACTTGAGAACTTTCAAAAATCAAATATTTCTTATTTTTTTCACTCGAGAACTCCCATCACTATTAGATATTAGTGCTTATACAGGGTAAAGTTTAAGTAAACAGACAAACTTCTAGGGGTGATACAGGGGAAACTCCACACTACTGAGTTATGAAGTGTTAAAGCCCTAGCTAAGGGTGAAATCACAGTACAGTAAACAACATAGCTTACTCAAAGTATGATCCTAAAAATTAGACACGAAAATTCATCAGCTGAAAATGGTACATATTTTATTGTTACACAGAACCTTGTGGCATGGTCACATTCCGTAACTCAAGTTACACCAGCTGATATATGGGGTGTTTAATCAGCGGTGTTTATCCGGCTGGCAGGGCTGAGTGTATTGTTAATGTTATGCTATGACTCTATGGCGCTCTCAGTACAAGGTTTGCCTGTGTACTATGAATCCTTCAGTGTGATATTTGTGTACCGGTAGTGTGTTTTATTGTGCATGTAATGCCCAGAGTACAATAATTCTTTGTGGGAACATATACAACAGGTACGCAAGGAAAAGAAAGTCATGTGCTAGAACAAGACAAAAATCTCATAAAATGTTTCCAGATATGCCCATACCCGATCACTGTACCATAAGACATAGCTTGCAAAAAAAGGTTAAGGAAACAGGTTCAATAAATGATGAAAAAATACAAATAAACCGCCATGTGCTTACAGAAGAAAAAGTGGATCCAATAGGCACTAGACTGGAACACACCCCTCAAAAATCGCTTAGGTGTTTGGTACAGGAAACCAGAGTCTCAGTGTTTTCTACCAGGAGAGCAACTAAATTACTTTAGTAAAATTTCAGTAGTGCAGGAGTTCGGCCATGCGATCCCATTAAGAGACTACATTTTTGTAATTGGCTTTTACAGAAGGTGAAATCAATCCTAAACTGATTTTTTTTTTTTCTGATGAAGCATGGTTTAATTTGAATGGATATGTGTGTTCACAAAATAACATATTTACAGTTCAGAAAAACCATATCGTATAAATGAAACACCTTACATGTCTGATGTGCAGACATGGGCACCAAATTATTGGGCAAATTTTTGATGAGGATACAATTGACAATATGCTCTATAGAACTAACATTCTTGATCCATTCCCTGACAAACTAACGTATGCAGAACACTTGTCAGTTTATTTTCAGCAAGATTCTGCCACTGTTCATACAGCTAATGCATCAATGACAGAATTACGTCATCTATTTGGTAGGAGAATTATCAGTAGGAACTTGTGGCCTCCATGTAGCCCAGACTTAACAGTGTACGATTTTATCCGTGGGATACCCTAAAAACTGTGTGTATATGGGTTATTCTCCAGAAAAGGGCAGATTCATGTCGCAGTTGATTTTCTGGTGTAAAATAAGTACTTATGGATTATTAATTCTTATGATAAGTTAGATTGAAATAAGGTCTATTTGATCCCATATTCCATTTTTTAAACAAAATTTACAATTTTCTGCATTTTAGGGCACAGTATGTGAGATCTCACCTCCGTGTCATGTCCCAATGCTGACTTGTCATTTTCATTCTTTCATAATTCAACAGGCTTTAATTTTTATTCCATTTTAGTGTTATAACAAGAACAAACAGCTCAAAAAATGAGTAATTAATAACTGAAAAGAAAATATATCATTTTGTAAAGACAATTTTTTGCACTAAACATGCTTGTCCCAAGGTGAGACCTCACCTCCGTGAAACAATATAAAAGTTCAATTATTTCCACAGATATGGCACTGTAGTCTTTCTATTTTCCTTGGACTCCAACTTTTGGCAGTTTTCTTATCATTTATATAAAGCCAAGCTGTTAGTATGATTTTAAGTGTTGTTTTGTTTAAAAAAGGGCTAAATGCAAAGTTGGTAATTGGACTTCCTCACCTCCATTACCTACACCCAACGGTAAAGTTGTATGTTTTTATATTTACTTTTGCTATAAATTATAATAATAAGGAATGCTAAGTTAAACTCTAGAACTGAGATTTTCTAACCTCAAATGTTCCCAAGCTGTTTGACAAATTAGAGAAAAATCTCACCTCCGTTACTGTTACTCTCGAGTCCTATCCATGGAGGTGTAATTAATGTTGTAATTGATGACATATTTAACTGTCTGCATTTTTTATTTTTGTTTAAAGAACATACTGGTATAGCCTAATAGTTTATGGCAATATATCATGTTTTGATTTAAAGTTTTGATTTTAAGGTGATAATCTATTTTAACATAGATAAAAATAAGTAAAAAGTTATGTGTTAATCCATTTGTATGGTAATAAATATTGTTCATTTTCATGATAACATTTAATACAGTAAATTAATTCTAATTCTCGCATAACTTCTATTATAATTACTATTTCATACTATTTTCTCACCTCCATGAATGCGCCATTTTCTAACCTTGTTAATTTAATGCAAAATACCACTCGGTAAGTAGGGCAAGTACCTCAGTAGTACTCTGCAGAAGGAAATATTACATAAAAAAATTACATGATCCAAAATAAAAAATATTAAAAAAAAAAAATTCTAACATTGAAATCTGCCCTTTTTTGGAGAATGACCCATATGCAAACAATCCTCACACATTAGATGAACTGAAACAGAGCATAAGACATGAAATAGTATATCAGTGCAGAAGTACCTGTGTGAGTTAATAATAATTTCATCAGAAGATGTGAAGTGTGGCAGGAAATAGGGTACATTCCAAGCATCTTCTACGAGTATGGTAAGTACGAACTCTAAGAAATCTGGTTAATGCAGGGGCGCATGAACGGTCCATGTATCAGCTGGTGCAGCACAAGGAATGGTATGCTTTACATGGGGCGCTGAGGAAGAATGTCCCTGTAGCCAAGGGCATGACCAATTGCCCAGAAATATAATTTGGAAAAAAGAAGAAAAAGAAAGGAAGGAAGGAAGGAAGGAAGGAAGGAAGGAAGGAAGGAAGGAAGGAAGGAAGGAAGGAAGGAAGGAAGGAAGAAAAAAAAAATTATGTCACGCACAAGGCTCCTCTCACCAACTCTCTAATGGGACCCACAGGGAAGGCGTGGTTTAGGGTTTCGAATGTCTCCTCTTAGATGGCATTGCTAGAAATGCAATTCAGGTGAAACTGGGAAAAATTTACTTTTCCTTTATTCCTTTTTTCTGTTAACCTTTTTATCTCCCTCCCTTTCTCTCACCTGACTATTTGGGACCTATTCCTAACAGTAAATTTTGGATCAGCTGGGATTTGAACTCGTAACCGCTAGCACCGTAATCAGCAGCCTTAAGTACTACACCAAGAGTGACTGCTGAGCAGTGAAGGGAAAATTCATCTATTTAAGATTAGAGAGCATTATAGTACATGAGGAATAACCTTTTCGATGCAAGGGTAATTTTTGGAATATTTTATTTTATTTTGTGTACTTTTGGCAGCTGGTGGGCAGAGCTTGGCTGGTGCGCAACATAGATCTATCTTTTGAAAAAAAAGCAATGACATTTGAATGCAGCAGGCATCTAATTTTACACAAATATAGGCCTATTTGATATTTCTCCTGACAAACTTTTAAAACCCAAGTTACAACCTACAGTTCCTAAGGAATTGCCAGAAACAAAATAATAAAATGCCTACATTCAAAGATTAGCATGGGTCACAGTAGTTAAACTGGTATGAAACATCTTACGAGAAAAAAGTTAGCCTCCTGTGGCTGAAAAATTCATATACTTGTCTTCTCTTACAAACTCAAATATCAGCACCAGTTCTTAAAGTTGCTTTCTCTTTTGTATGTTGTGTACGAACATGTCTAGGCAAATCAGTTTTCCGACTAAATGTCTTGCCACAAATATCACATGGAAAACTCTTGTGTTCTACATGATTTCTTAAGTGGGACTTGAGGTTATGTCTGAGAGAGAAAGTTTTATTACACAATTCACATGTGAATGGTTTTTCTCCAGTATGAGTAACAAAATGTTTTCTTAAGTCACTTTTAGCACTAAATTTCTTGTTACACACTGCACAGTTAAATCGTCTCTCTCCGGTATGTACTAATAAATGTCTATTCAGATGAGAAGTCTTCCCAAATGCCTTATTGCACACTTGACAAGAAAACGGTTTTTCCCCAAAATGAGTTAGTACGTGAGATTTGAGGTTATCCCTCCCAGGGAATGTCTTTCCACATAAGTCACATGTGAATGGTCTTAGACCAGTATGACTAATAAAATGCTTATTTAGGTTACTTCTTGTACTGAACTTTAGCACATATGACATTCGTGGCTTGGATCTAAACAAGCAGGCCTTTCCGTGTGAACAATAGGTTTATAAGAATGATGAAGATTACCGGGTTCATATTCACAGCTGGCTTTTCCCCCTTCGTCTTCATCTAAATTCTCATTTTTAACAGTGTCAACCAGCTCACAAATGAAGGGTTCTGTCTTGACAGAAACAACGTTTTCGCATGATGGTTCACCTGTCTCCAACTCAGTAGACTCTTGTTTTATTTCCACTTTCAAGAAACTATTACAGTCCATAAATTCCATTTCAGCTTACATGCAATCCTTTTCACTAAAATATCACTCACACAGGATTTTCAAACATTTTCTATCTTTCCTTTGAACGTTTGATTCCAAGTCCCGAAATCCGAACCCGAACCAACATTCTACTCTACTAAAATTTATAGGTAATTAGGTATCTAATAGAGATGGGGAATATTTCTTGTAACTGTTACTTTGTAACTGTTACATGTATGTAACGGTAACGACCTGTTACAAAAAATCAAAAGTAACGGTTACCAAAGCTCCTCCTAGGATATCTTATTTTCGTCTCAACCAAAGGCGGAACCAGAAAATACTGAAAGGAGGGACCGACACAGACGAAAGTTTGCTATTATTTGGAAATCCAAAAAATGGGGGTCCTCCCCCGGGATTTTTTTATTAAAAAACGAGGGAAAAACAGGTCGTCCCTTTAGCTCTTCCCACTCGAGACATCTAGATGTGAATGGTGGAACTACTAGCAGTATTGGAAATTCTGACTCCCCCCCTTTCACCACTTCTTTACCCTTTCCTACTATTCAATCCGTTTTCTCCTTTACCCTACCTATCTATTCCTATCCTTTAAATTTTCGACCCAAGGAGATCCGAACACGGGACCGCTAGCATATTAGCCCTTCATCTCACCCACTACGCCATCGAGCAATCATTACAATGAGAAGCGAAAATTCATCTACAGTATTTAAGTTTAGACATCTGCATGAAATGGCGGAGATTGATCATTTCCTATTAATTGCATTTGTGTGAAGTGAAATAAAATCCCTTTAGGCAGGCCTACAGGCTGAGGTAGATTTCGAAGTGCTTTTGGTTTAATTTATTGTCACTGCGCAGTCCTCTTTTTCTTTAACCTTGGCATGATAAACCCGTAATAATAACTGCAAAAAAAGAGGAAAGAGCACTTTTTAAAACATTCAAATCTCGCCTTATATGAGAGCTATCGAGAAACTAGGTATTGATTTGTAGAGTACTCATCAAGAGCTTTTCAACGATACCCCACAAGACGTGGTTTCAACAATTTTGAATTTCCATCCCCCACCCCTACTCGTACCCCTAAAACCCCCGAATCGTTACTGTCACTGTGAACTCCATAGGGAGTACTCTAATTTATTCCAACAAAGTTTCTCTCTATACTTCATAGGGGCCGAGATATAATTTTTTCAAAATTTCAACCCCCTCCCACGACCTCCCCCCTGGGACAATTTTGCTCATTAACTATTGGGCCTAGAAATAACATAATAAAATTTGGTTCAAATATCTTCAAAATTACGGCCGCTAGCGTGTAAAGATATATAAATATATAGGAATTCTGTATAGTTTCTCCAAATTTCTCAGCAGCTCTCCTTTTTCTCAGGGTTTTTTTAATACTCTTTATTTTTTGTTTTGATTTTTATTTTATTTATTTACTTATTATTATTGTTATTATTAGTTGCGTTGAAAAAATTGTCGGTGTCGAGCGAATGTAACTGGTCTGGAACAAAGTAATGTGTCGAGAGTTACACCCGTTACATTATTTTCGCCTGCTCCAGTTACTCGGACCCGTTACTGTTATTTCCACCTGCTCCAGTTAGTCTGACCTGTTACTGTTACTATCGCCTGCTCCAGTTACTCGGACCCGTTACTGTTATTTCCACCTGCTCCAGTTACTCTGACCTGTTACTGTTACTCTCGCCTGCTCCAGTTACTCGGACCCGTTACTGTTATTTCCACCTGCTCCAGTTACTCTGACCTGTTACAGTTAATTCTAATATATCTGTTACAAGTGTTTTGTCCGTGACTTTCGCCTCGTTCCGTTACATCTGTTACTTCCAATATTTGAAAAACAAAATAATAAAAAAAATAAAAAATAAAAAAATTAAAATAATAAAAAAAAACAAAAAATAAAAATAATAAAAAATAAAAATAACAAAAAATAAGAATAAAAAATTACAAAAAATAAAAATAACAAAAAATAAATTTAAAAAAGTTATTTTCTTAAATATTAATGGGCGTAAAGAGTTCATGCATAGAATTCATGCTGTCTGATCTCATATATATTTCTTGCTTTACATATCACTTAAAAATTTATCAAAATACGATATTGCCTTTACTGGATAATTTAAACTTAGAATGTGGGTATATAGCATGAAATATGAATTCAATAACTGTAGTAAATTATTCGAAATAATATTGATAATTTTACTACTACTAATAAAATCCCTATAATATAAAGACACACGGCTGACTGACTGACTGACTCACTGACATTAATGTTTGCCCACTTCCAGATGAGCTAGAAATTTGAATTTTGGATAGATATATAAGCATTCATGAGCCACAGATTATTGTCTCTGTTGGACTCTGTCTCTTGGTCTCTGTTCTCCTATAATATTCTCTTGAATTTTGGTACACATATAGCTTTTAGGCTGTAAACCACAGGAAAATTCCAAAAAGTTTTTTTTATAATTTTTAGCCCTAAAACCCCCGAGTAAGGGCTCGCTCACTCACATTAACGTTTTCCCACTTCCAGATGAGCTAGAAACTTTAAATTTGGTACACATATACCTTTTAGGCTCTAAACCACAGGAAAATTCCAAAAAGTAATTTTTTTAATTTTTAGCCCTAAAAACCTCCGAAAAAGGGATCGCTTACTTCGAGATGAGCTAGAAACTTGAAATTTGGTACACATATAGCTATTAGGCTGTAAACCACAGGAAAATTCCAAAAAGTGTTTTTTTTTTTATTTTTAGCTCTAAAAACTCCCGAAAAAGGGCTCGCTCACTGACATTACTGTTTGCCCACTTCCAGAAGAGCTAGAAACTTGAAATTTGGTACACATGTAGCTTTTAGGCTGTAAACCATAGGAAAATTCCAAAAAGTAGTTTTTATATTTTTAGCCCTAAAAACCCCCGAAAAAAGGGCTCGCTCACTCACATGAATGCTTGCCCACTTCCAGATGAGCTAGAAACTAGAAATTTGGTATACTTATATCTTTTAGGCTGTAAACCACAGGAAAATTCCAAAAAGTTTATTTTCATGACGATAATCGATGTTTTTTACATCGATGGAAAACAACTGATGTTTTTGCTACATCGAAGTTTCTCCCCGACATGGATGTTTTTGTAACAAAAAGAAGATTAATAGGCTACCTTGGTTCTACGATATAATTTTATTTACAGGAGCTTAATTTCCCAAAACATTGATTTTTTACATCGATTGTTTTCATGGAAATACTTCTGTTTATTTATGAATTTTGCCTAATTTTCTGATACCATGACCTTTTTTAAATATACATCGATGTTTTTTGTCTAAATACATCGATGTTTTCAGGCCGATATTATCGTCATATCGATGGTTATCTCCGATTTTAACCTCGATATTTTAACTATCGATTATCATCCCTAATTGAAAGCTTAATTTTACAACTGTTTTTTATTTCGGGGGGTTCCTCCCTAGAGCCCCAGCTTTTGCTACGTCCATAACCGTTGTGGGGGGGAGATAAAGGGCAATTCCCTACAAGTGGGAAGTGATCTGGCGATTAACTACGTAATATACAAGAAAAGTAACAGGTAACGGTTATAAATAACAGTTACTTTCGTGTAACTGTAACAGTAACGTAACTGTTCCAAAAAAAGTAACAGGCTCCCATCTCTAGTATCTAACTGTCTTCGTCACGAAAGAGACGATCGCAGCGGCAGTGACACACATTTTCGCAATGTCCCCAACCGTCACACGGACAATGTTGCCAATCCTTCCAATTTTTCCAAAGTAACTGCATTATTAGCCACAATCCATACCGATTTACAAAATATGTTTCGATTACTGTCAGTATTTTGGCATAAGTCGCCCCTTATGCTCCACCGACTGCATTGCTATGCCTCACTTGGAACTCCCGACCGTGCCCTCACTCGACACTCCCGACCGTACCAAATACCAGCTACTAACCCTTGTACCAAAATGACAACACGCTAGCTCACTCGGCACTCCCGACCGTACCACAATCACCTCTGCATATAGTCTAAATAATGCATAACACTAACCACATAGTTAAGTGCACGAAGCTGAGGCAGCAGCTGTTGCGAAGCACCCTTACATTTTTTAATAATATACGATACACTGTTTGTAGATTTCAAAAATGTGGCATAGGCTATTATATCGCCCAGAGGTTTGTCAGCTTGTCACCTTTTGTTTAGCGGTATGACGTCACACCACCAACGTCCAATCACGAGTTTTTTTGTAATATGAGAACAGAAGAATTCACTAGATGGTGGTATAAAAGGAAGTGCATCGCGAGGGTGCGGTGAGCGGGTACGACTTAAATTTGTTTTTTACCAGTTTAACTACCGATTTTCAACTTCCATAACTTTAATTTTATTGATTAAGTAACGTCATACACAAACGCTTAAAACCAGCAAAGATTCTCAACAAAGCAATATCAACAGGGATAGTTCACTAGTTAGTGACAAAATATAATTTTCATTACAGTAATTGGCATTGACCTAAAAAAAAAAAAAAAAACACACACACAGGCATGCACACAATGCTTATGCAGACAATTATTTACAAAAGTAAGACCCATGAGTTGCTGAAGTTAATTTTGTAAAGTGTTGTCTACAATATTTTATTTGTCTATTTAACGTAAATTATTTATCATATGAAATATAGCCTATATATTGTATGTGATACATATTTTGTGTCATTCAAGATTCAAAGCCTGCTTTAATCTTTAAATGATCAAGGAATCTGTAATTGTGATGATTTACTTTAATTATGATAATTCTACATTAATTATATGAATTTGTACAAAAATTATGGAATTCATTTTCTATTAATTAGGCCCTACACATATTTTTATAAAATTATGTAATTATTTTGTTATTATTTATTGAGATTTTATTGTTATTGTAATGATCATTAATCCATATTAGTTAGGATCTATAGTTTAAATATAATTAGTATAATTAATATTTCAATTTAAATTATTTCATTCCAAAGTTAACATCAATATTCTAAGGAGAAACCCAAAATGTGCCAGATACTTTACAGCAGAAAAGCTGGCACATATAATTGAAAAATACCTTCCAGATAATAGAGTGGTAAACTGGCAGAACCTTATATTCTATGCACATATTGCACTGAGAGTGCCAGTTAAGTCAATCAAGAAAGGAGAGAAATCTTTAGTTTTAAAAATTAAAGAAAATATCTGCGCTTTCAAGTTGACTTCTGCGACCAATAAGCATTAAGCTAAAATATCTAAATCACATCTTGCAGACTTAAAAGTTACTGATGGTGATATTAGAGGCGCTGTTAGGATTCTGACTTTGGAATCGGTTGTAATTTATAATTTATATAATTATTAAGACAGTTATATCAACTTTTACTGTAAATATAATAATTAGTTCTAAAGTGTACGGTAATAAGCAATGTAGCATTGATAACATTCACCATGATTTCAATTTAGGTACAGTGTTTTATTTAAAGCATATTTTCAAAAACTCTATTTTCGTGGTTACAGTGTTTGTTTGCTGAGAATGCAGTTCAGACACTAAGCAAACTGGTGATACAGAAAGTGAGATTTGCAAAATTTGAAATGAATCAAGATGTTTCAATGTACAGATATTAAAAAAAAAAAGTGCCCTATCGACTTATGGCATGATTTTCTGGGCTGTACCACAAATAACAGAAAGATAGATAATGTAAAATGAACTACAAGAAGGAAATGACTTTTAAGCAGTGCTGAAGTTAGGAATTTTTTCTAAGAGGAACCCATAAATTTATATGCAGGTATTTATTTCTTATTATATTATACCAAACATTGAAGTCAAATTACCTTTTTAATTAACCACATAGAAATTACATTACAATAACAACTAATGCAACCAACTTAAGTCATGCACACATTGATTCTACCGACAACCTCAGAGGCAAGACAGCTGTTGCGGTAAGAACCACAGATCATGATCTTAATAATGGTTCTTTATTTTAAAAAAGTGTTGCCAAAATTTACACCAACTTCATATGTACTTTTTCCTCCCTGCATTTATGCCAGAGTGATGAACACTAGATTTTACTTTACCGGATTACTGTTCTGGTCCATTCCAGCCCAACTTCAGCCCTGACTTAAGTCATGAAGTAATCAACAAAACAATTCCAACATAAAGCTAAATAAGCAAGGAACCATGGTTCCATTCTATAGTAGAACCTCGATTTAACATTTTTCTAGGGATTTAGAATATTGTACTCTGAATAGGGGTTTAGGCTAAATGGGGGTTTTTAGGATTTAATGTTTTTCTGGGGATTTAGAATACTGCATTTTGAATAGGGATTTATGCTAAATGGGGGTATAGTTATTTTTAGGAACTAAAAGAAAGTTATGCGTAAATTGATTCTATTACCCAGACCCTGCTTTATTTACAAACTATAATTACAATTAAACTACTGTATTCCAAAGCAAAGAACTTCTCTGTGAGGAATGCGAGGAATGTGGCCGTTACGTTACGAGTCGGAACCGTGCCGTGCTATTATTAAAATTACAGTACACTACACTAGCTGTTAAGAAAACATTCTCCTTCCCCCTTTTTATTTATGCCAGACATTTCTAACTCGTGGGCTGAAACACATGCATACTCTAATCAAAGGAACATCACGTAATTATACACACTTAAAATAAGTAAGAAAATATTAAAATAAAACTACACATAAGAAATGATAAGGAACTTAAGTGCCTGCCAGATATCTTTTACTTTGTTAATAGAGAATCTCGCCACGTGCGGTGGCAACAATCACACTCCAGCAGCCAATAAGCAATCGTCTAGCCACCTGTGATGGCAGCCCTCACCTCCTCCTCCACTACTACCTCCTCTTGCTCCTCTAATTAGCAGTAGGCTATACCCCGCAGAGAAGTTCTCTGCTTTGGCTGACAATAGTTGGTATAAACTATTAAGGCATTTGCTAAATCATGGGCTATCCATTTCCAATGTTTTGTATTGAATTACTTCCACTTCATGTACAGTGCCATCAATAAGTCTTTCCAGTGGCGTAACTAGACCACTTGGGGCCCGGGGCGGATTTATTTTTGAGACCCCCCTACAAAAGTTCCAACACGGCTATTTTTTACTTGACAGAATAAGGGAGTACTCATGCAGTATTTATTATATTTATTTACTAAATACAAACAGGCATTAGACCAATAATATTAAGCTATCTGATTAGCAAAACACAATTGTGTGCATAATTAAAAAGTAATGAAATGGAAAAAAGGTTATGTTTAAATATGACAAAACAAGAAAGTTAACGAAATTTTATGGTAATAAACGACAGTTTTAATTTTAGTCGGAGAGTCAGATAATACACGTTTAAAATTGTCTTTTTTTAGCTTTTACATCCGAAAATTGTCTAATTGTCTCATTAAAGTTTATTTTCATAGCTAGATTGTTCTATATGTATAACATTGCTAGACCATTTAGTCTGATTTGTCTCATTGTCGACCGCAAATAGTTTTTGATTAAATTCAGTTTTGAAAAAATTCTTTCACAATAGTTAAAAACACCTTTAGTGCTACACGTAAGTTTGGAATTCATTCTTGAAAGTGTTTAAACCCTTTAACGGACATCATACACATTAAATGTTTTGTTAAGTTAATAATTAAGACTTGCTCTATTTTCTTCAATTAAATTATAGGCCTACATTTTCTGCACGTGACCCATAGCGCATCTCCTAGTAACCTCTCATGGCCTACTCATGAACCTGAGACCAAAACATTGGTAACTGTGTCAATTTTCTTTTATTCTAACACGTCAAATACGCTATATTTTTATCAAATACAAAACTGCCTATGAGTAAAAAAAAAGAGGTGGAACATTAATTTTTACATTAGGGTGGGGCATCAATGGGGACCCCCATAGTGAGTGGGGCCTGGGGCAGACTGCCCCCACCACCCCACCCTAGGATCGCCACTGAGTCTTTCTGCAGCTCTGGATATATTTGCCACCCAGGCAAAGGTTGGTATGTCTCCCTATCTTCCTTTCAGACTGATAGTAGGCCACGTAACTTTACTATTGATGTAAATCTGTTTTCTGTTGGAAGTGTGTTTAGAGCGTCTGATAATATTTTAATATGATACAGGATGAAAGAGTGGCAATGAGACATGGAATGTAAACAAGGTGTTCTCTAGTAAACATTTTCAACATCTTCAGTAAATAGGTATCTTTTTTTTTTTTTTTTTTTTTGGTGACTTTTATTTTTTATCAACTTTACCCTTTTATTGTATCGGTACATGTAAAGACATTTTGGATTTTCAAAATTTAATGAAAATGCAAGAAAGTGTTAAAATCAAGGTTCTGACAAATCAGGGTTCTACTGTAGTTTGTAATATTTTAGAGTCTCATGCTTCTTACCCCAGAAGTGCTCCCCATATCCAAGGCAATCCAAGTAGATAGTGAGTCATGACAGTCACAATGATGGCCTCTATAAGAGCTGGAATAATTGTAAGCTTCAAGACAGTGGCTCCAAGTCTTTTTAAAGCTATGGGGTCCAAACCAACACCAGCTCTTATAAGAATTACAACCAACGCCATTTTCCTGTAATTAAATTAACAAAAATAGGTATTTTATAATCCAATTCAAAATTATCTATCAGGCCTTATAGGTTTTATTCAAACCATTATGGACACAAAAAACTTATACCATATATACAGGTTGACATTAAAAAATCCGGTAACCTCCAGAAATGAAGGGTAGCCTACCACATTAAAAAAAATGTCAGTTTTTACATTTTGAACAGCGAATGTCAATGTTTGAAAATGATTCACATAGACACGCTAACCTATCAGTTTTTCTCTGTGATCGACATTACGTTTATCGCCAACTTTCTTTTCTGAATCTATAATAAGGCTACACAACAGCAGATAAAGGACAAAATGAGAAGGAATGAGCAGGACTGCCTCTTAGCAGGTGCAATCATCACCCAATGGCTGATTCTAGAGTCCAGCGCCATGAAAACATAAACTACACCTCCTGGGAAGAGTGGTGCATGAGCATGAAAATTATAATTAACGTGCACCAAATTTGAAAATTTGCTCCAAAATACATGCCACAAATCTGAAGGAACCGGATTTTTTAATGTCAACCTGTGTATGATTCTAGAATTGTTCATATGAAATATGTTCACTGATGTGAAATTTAGGGGATAGGCTTGTTTGCATTCTCCTAAAATTTTTAAGTGGAATTAGAGCTGTTTGCAGGTAATTTCCATGCTTGAACTGTATAGCCTACCATTTCCAAAGCTTCCAGTTTGTTAAAATTATCACTATCCTAGTCAAAGCATAATTTGCCACATGTACTTTGATGTATAATTGTTTATAAGAACGTTTAACTAACCTGGAAATAAAACCTTTCAGAAGAAAACTAGAAACATATCTCCTTAACCATCAGTTTTACAGTACAAATGATTTTATGAAAGTACAGTTAACAATGTAATAACTTTTTGTCCAACCATCTACAGTACTACATTTAATATTTTAGTCTTACGTCATTTTAACCATACTTTTTTTTATTAATTTATTCTGTAAGGACTTAGCATAAGACTTGGGAGATATACGAGGGTCGGTCAATAAGTAATGCCTCCTATTTTTTTTCTCCTGAACCAAGTTAGTTATGTGAATAATTTTAATTTGGCGAAATTCCTCAAACCTTCTTCTACACTCCACTGCATTATCAACTTCCTACGTCAAGCGGTGGCAGCACTGCTGCCTTTTGCAAAATGGCTGACATCGAAGTCCGTATAAGACAGCGTTCTGTCTCTTTCACGGTGGGTACCCCGAATGTTAACCGACCAGAATAAGGAGTCACGAAAAACAATTTTTTCTTCCTCGGTGAGGTTATGCGATGCCATTCCATAGACTGTCTCTTTGATTCTGGTTCAAAAAAATGAACCCACGTTTCATCTCCAGTCATAATTTTGTGCAGGAACTCCTTTCCCTGCAAATTGAAGCGCTGCAAGTGTTCGGAGGCTATTGTTTTTCGTGACTCCTTATTCTGGTCGGTTAACATTTGGGGTACCCACCGTGAAAGAGACAGAACGCTGTCTTATACGGACTTCGATGTCAGCCATTTTGCAATAGGCATCAGTGCTGCCACCGCTTGACGTAGGAAGTTGCTATTGCAGTGGAGTGTAGAAGAAGGTTTGAGGAATTTCGTCAAATTAAAATTATTCACATAACTAACTTGGTTCAAGAGAAAAAAAATAGGAGGCATTACTTATTGACCGACCCTCGTATTAATTCTATTCATCTACGGTACATGGAAGATTCAAAACTTCATATTTGACAGCAGAAAGTAAAATGCCTACATACCGGTATAGGATAAAGAAGCTAACCTTAAAATTGATGCCAGCCGTACGTATGGTCCAACAAGCACAATAAAACCCACATTTCTGAGGACAAGACCCACTAGCAGCATACCCAGCAAAGGGGGCAGTGGGGTGAAATGAACACACCAACCAGCAAAGTGTGCAAGAATGCACACCACTGCAATTCTGAGTAACTGCCCATTAGGACCCGCAGAGTCACCTATCATGGAGAATGCATTGCCCCACAATAATAATCCAAACACACACAGGGCAAGTGTTCTTGAGATATGAGGCCATCGAGGATGTGTTGATATTCTTTGCCAGATCTTTGAAAAATGTCCACAGCAGCATTTTCTGTAAATAGGTTGACAATAATTATAATAATTGTAAATCTCAAATAGTAGCCTATAAGTTGAATAATTTGGTCTTCAAAAAGGGGGATGAACTTGACTTTGCTCTTGATAAGTACCAGTATATTTCTTATGAATAATTCATTAGAAGGAATCTGATTTGTTTGGTAAAATGAAATGACTGATTTTGGTATTAACTGTCACCTGTTTTCATCATTATTTTGCAGAATAAGTTATTTTATACTAAATTTGACAATGATGAAGTTTGATCCTTTATTTTAATTTATACTAAAAAATATTAAAATTAAAAATATTAATTATTAATAACTATCCATTTCGTTCATTTTAACCACTATAAATAGTACTATTCCTACTACTACTACTAAGTTACTATTTATCATGTACCCATTCGTGGGTGTGCGGGCAAAGAGAGTTAAGTCCACCATCCTCAAAAATTGAGGTATGTCCATAGAGTTAAAGATAAAAATGTTCTCTACATTTGTGTTAAGTCCAGTAAGTCATATTCAAAAATGTACGGTAGTTATGGATGTGTGCCTCGTGAGTTTATCCATCTCTAAAGCGATGTTGAGCGGGTAAAATGTGTTAAGTCTCACTAATTCTCAGTATTAAAAAAAAAAAAAAAAAAAAAAAAAAAAAAAAAAAAAAAAAAAAAAAAAAAAAAAAACTTAACTCTTTTTGCCCATGCACCTGCGAATTTACAATTAAAAATACCATAAATAACTATTTCAGCAATTAAATTTTGATCTATAAACTAGATGATTTTTTACAATGCTCAATCATAAGCCAACACAATATAATGATAATAATACTGCCAAAACATTACTTATACAGGGGTGCCCACCCCCCCCCAAACTTCATGACTCACCCCCCCTCAAACTTCATTGCTCACCCCAACCTAATTGGTGTCGACAAGGGCGGCAATATGATATTTTCTAGGAAGAGGCAATTTTTTAAATTAATATATTTTTTGTCGCTTTAACTTCTTGGGCCACTTATATTAATAATATAATAAGTGCAACAATGACGTAGCCAGAAAATGATTGCGGGGTTTGGAATACCCCCCAAAAAGGGGGTCGGGGGTCCATTCCCAGAAAATTTTTAAATATTGAGCTAATGAAAATCACATTTTACGCTATTTTAGCACAGAAAAACTAGTTAGGTAAGTTGATTACCATACTCGAAGACATGCCAATGTAAATAAGAAATCATTACCTAAGTGGGGGGTCCACCCCTGGAAAATTTTTAAATACTGAACTAATGAAATAACATTTTACGCTATTTTAGCACTCAAAAACTAGTTAGGAAATTTGTTTACCATACTCTAAGATATGCCAATGTAAACAAGAAAATGTTACCTAAGTCGGATGTCCACCCCAGGGAAATTTTTAAATACTGAACTAATGAAAACCACATTTTACGCTATTTTAACACTGAAAAACTAGTTAGGAAATTTGTTTACCATACTCTAAGACATACCAATGTAAATAAGAAATCATTACCTAAGTGGCGGGGTCCACCCTCGGAAAATTTTTAAATATTGAACTAATGAAAATCACATTTTACGCTTTTTTAGCACTCAAAAACTAGTTAGGAAATTTGTTTACCATACTCTAAGGCATGTCAATGTAAACAAGAAAATGTTACCTAAGTCGGGTGTCCAGCCCCGGGAAATTTTTAAATGTTGAACTAATGAAAATCACATTTTATGCTATTTTAGCACCGAAAAACTAGTTAGCAAATTTGTTTACTATACTCTAAGGGTGGCGTGCACCAAACTCATGCCATTTACTCTTTTAGTAAGCCTTACTTCTTTAGTTCTAACTACTTTAGTAAGCTACTCTTTTAGTAACCGTACTCTTTTAGTAAGGACGGCGTGCACCAACCAGGAGTAAACTAAACTCGGCGGCTTTCAACATAGAGGAATGTACTAAAGAAGTAAAAATTTTATTTACTCCCAGAGTAAATGAACTTACTCCACAAGTAATAGAGAGCACCAACACGGAGTACGTTACTAACGTAGTAAGTTGTGGAGTAAATAAGGCCAATATTTACTCCTACTCAGGGGATGGAGTAAAGTTGTGGAGTAAGTGTGTTCTGTGGCATTTGCGTGAGTTATGAGTTACATATCACATTAAATGGATTACATAGTTCAAACTGAGGATAAGTTATTGAGATGAAGAAGGTTGTATACCAAAAATGAGAGTTGTGGCAGGTGATTTAATAAATATTAAGCGAACCATACCTAGTAGGGCATTTAATAACGTAAATAATTAAACTCATAAATCCTTACATGAAATTTTGGCGTTTGGAAGAAACGATGTCAGATTCTCGCTACATCCATGTGATTTCAGCCAGTCAAATGTGGAAATATCATTGCGGAGAGCGATCCAACTAGGAAGACGTCCACCAAAGGTGAGGGGAAGAGTGAGTGGAAGGGACGTTTGCATTGCACGGTACAAGGAGCTCATGTGCTCTTAAATATCTTCCTAGCTGGATCGGCCTTTAGATGTTGCAGTTCTCCCTAACTTTGGGTCAGAAAACGACGATGTATTTCAAGCTAATCATATGGATACAGATATCGGCGAGGTATAGTACATTCCAATAAATGAAAGCCTCCGTTCTTGGAGCTACCCAGAAAACACTTCCCCCTGCTACTTAACCATAGAATTACTGAACAATAGGTGATTCTCATTGTTAAACGATTTAATGTAATTATTGTAAATTAATTTTATTACATTACACTTCTATAGCTTAACTTAAAGCACAACATTGCGAATGCCAGATTATAATAATAATTATAAGAGCTAAAAGTTCAATAGTTGCACCCGCAGTGTTAATGAATAATATGTCCTTTTTTCTAACCCAGGTGTAAAAATGTCCAAACAGGCCACATCGGAAGAAAATTTGACTGACTCTGGGATTAGCGTACATTGAGAAGGGGACACATTGTAAAACCATTCCTTAAAGACTCCCCAAGTCTCGAATGGTGGAGTGAGACGAGACTTTCATGTTTGGGAATAAACTATAACAGATGCTGCAGGTCTATAGTCTGCTGCTAACTATTTAATTAACCCTGTGGACACGAAATTGAGAAGCATTATAAACTATATAGAAAAAAAATGCCAACATGAGTGCCGAAAGAAAATTTTAAGGAGGGGCCCGGAGGTTGAAGCTGCACAGGATCTAGAGAAGTAGTCACTGAAATTATTTTTAAACACACAACCATCTACATAATTATTATTGGAGTTCATAGCTTCCGAAATATTGTACCGCCATTTTTTGTTTAAATATTACATTTCTCAGTTGTAATATTATTATTTTTATAAGGTAATATTTTTTAAGTAAATGTTCTGTGCATTTGAAAAAGGACAGAAACATAATGCCCCTTATTAGTTTTGTTATCCTTTTTATCCCCCCTTTTTCATGATTTTGTGTAATACTTATTAATATTGTTAAACAGTCAATAAGTATTAATAATTCATTATAGTGAGATTTATGATAAACAACTATAGAATAATTGATTTATCGTTTTTGGGGAAGAATATGTAACTTTAGGAAGTATAAATATTTTAATATATTTTAGAACTTTATTATTATTATGAGAGAAATAATTATAATATTGACAGTGAATCAATTATGAAAATCAACTGGAAATTCCAATTGTTTGCATTATAATACAGAAATAGTTTGCACAAAAATTGTAATCACAGTACCCATACGTAGGCTACTAAACTGAAAATACTCAATTGAAGGAATTAAAATTAGTAATGAATAAAACATTACTATTAGACCTATTTTAAAACATGAAGATTGTCATTAGTAATATTTGGAACAACCAAAATTCATATTCATTGTTTCAGCGAACCTTTCCTTTTCATTATCTGGCACTTGAATAATACTGGCAATTGAAATGCACGTGTTCTGCTGCGCTGCACTAACGTTTCTGCTCTGTTCTGCGCAGAATTCGACTACTTCTTTAGTAAAAATCGCTTACTACTTTAGTAACAACTAAAGAAGTAACTATCAATTGAGCTCTCCAACACCAACTAAAAGAGTAAGTTACTAAAAGAGTAGCACTAAAGTAGTAAATTTAGGAAGGGAACCTTACGTAACAAAAACCGGTTTGTCTGTCTCACTCTAGCACATACATTAGTATGACTTAAGAGTGAGACAGATGTACTGGTTCTTGTATACTCCAGGTCTCCGTCTTAAATTTACTACTTTAGTAAGATTTACTCCTGGATGGTGCACGCCACCCTAAGACATGGTAACTTAAACAAGAAACTGTTACCTAAGTTATAATACTTATTACTATTTATAAGAAAAGTTGAATAACACATATGGAACAGTGGACATAATAGGCCTACTCATTATATTATGAAAATAAAATAACTGCTATATCATATTTGACACACCAACAAATCTTGTTTAATTAAATAAATATTTTATTTTTTAGATACAAACATAGAATTTTAGGTTTTGACTTTTTGGGTCCAAACCGCCTGAACCCCCTTTCCTAATCCACTGGATTCTGCTTCCATGTTGTCAATTTGGTAAAACTTCTGCGAACTTTTTATGTCTTAACTGACTTTCAAATAATTGTCTTAAAAGAAAAACACCTGATTATAATAATTATTAATATACATTTTTTCCTTGCGCCCCCCCCCTCCCCCGGGTATGGGCGCCCATGGCTGTCGAAATTCTTCATCTTTATCTTTATCTTTATAAAAAATTAGAAGAGACCTTTTGAAGTTATAGAATTTGACCGTTTTTATTTTTAACATATAAAACTCTAATTTTGCAACAATTTTCAACCCCCCCTCCCAGAAAATTCATAAAACGATAATATTTTGCCCCCCCCCAGAAATTTCAATGACGCAGTCTCCGTCTTAACCCCCCCCCCCCGGGGGCACCCCCTGACTTATAACCTAAATTTCTCCCCCTTCATTCAAAGTCACACAAATAACAAAACTCACTAGAACTCATTTTGTTAACCTCACGCTTGCCTGTTAAGTTCCATATAATGGTTTTACATTGTAAAAACTATAACATAAACCGACTACTCTGTAGAAGTCAGTAAAAAATCCTACAAATGATACATTGTTCATTGCCGTAAGCTTTGTATGAGTCGATAAAAGTGTTGTTGAGAAAGGAAAATTACATTTTAAAGTAAATCCCCACATTGAAAATAATGAGAACGTTATAACGTTCTCATGTAATGTCCAACAGAGACAATGATCTGTGGTTCATGAAAGCTTATATTTATCTTGAAAATAATGATCGATTTTCTTTAACAAGTGTGCAAAAAAAGAAATTTGTACCTCTTCAATGGCCATGGAGAGTAGACACTGAACAACACCACTATTTTTACTTGTAAATTTATCTTTGCTTTTACATTTATATTAGTTTTGCTTATAAACCTAAATGTTGACTTAGTAATGTATGGTTGGCCTATTTTGAAAATGTAATATTACACTGCTATAACAATACTCTGAACGTAATTTAAACACATTTATTACAATATTTAATTGAGCGCTGGTATCATATATTTTATCTCAGTTTGTGTCTTTAAGTTTGTTAATAAAATGTACTGGATCATAAAAGAGTAATTTGAAACACTAACTTCATTAATCTATTAGGATACATTGAATTACAGAATGACCTAAAATGCATTTTAGCAATCTAAAAGTTCTAAATCTACTTATAAGCTACCCATTTCGATGCTGGATGTGAAGTTTAAAAAATATATGTTATTCAACAATACTAAAATAATTTGTTTTTCTACCGGTACCTTATGTATTTATGGTTGTATTTAGGCTTGCAATTTTCAGCAAATACATTAATATTATTTACCTGTATAGGAAAGACTGTTCCCGTCCTGTAATTATTCCTTTTCCTTCTTCTTCTAAAGGTTTTATTTCTTGACAATTCTCTGTCAAAGAAAGAAGAAAGAAAAAAAAAAGCTTGACAATTATTCAGACTTGAATAGTGAAATAACATTCGGCACCTCAAATGGAATTTAATCTGTGTTACAAAATTGCAAAATGTTTAATCAATCCCTAAATGCAATATAAATTTTGTATTGCAGATTTCCAGGCTTTCTTTCATTTTATAAAAAATCAGTATTTAGTTACAATATCCTTCTTACAATTCTAAAGAAAAAATTGTTTCATTGATGACAAAATACATCTTACATTTTAGATTGTGGATAAAAATGTTTTATATCAATTACTACTGTAGTATGTACCCAGGGTTCGAAACAGGGGGGAAACATGCTCTTGTGTTTCTTCATAATGCCATTTTTTAAGCTAAAGATATCACCAGCACAATGTATTGCAACAAAATTTATCTGACGAGCATTGTCATGCACGCTGTAACAGATGCACGACAGATTTATAATAATGTTTTGTGTTGGTTTCTTTTCTTTGGCAACAATACGGTTAAAGAATATTTGCTACGGCAATGAGTGCAATAGTGATTGGTGTTCTGTGGTAGTCTGTCGAGTATGTCTGTATCATGGCACAGCCCTGTGTGGACATCCCACAATATGACAATGATCATCAATCATTTTACTTATTACCTGTAGCAATTATGTATAACCTTTAAATCAGTGTTTGAAGTGAGCCAGTATGCAATATCAGTACACGTAAAACTGATTCCTTATATTAAATTAATAGTTATATAATGCCTTTTAACAAAAATGACTGAACCAAGATTGATATTAGAGAGTGAAAAAGATAAAATGAATTGGGACATACCACCCCTGGAATTGTTTTCGGTTGACAGAGTTATTGTTCTCATAAAACATTTTTGGCTAACTTTTCCGAATGGATTACTCTTTAGTGCTATGCATGCTGGGAGATCAGACCTAATAGCTTGGCAGCATTATATCATACTGGTTTGTACTGTAATTACATTAACTGCAGAATGCGAAAGAGCATTTAGTGGAATGAACATTATTCTAATCAGCTTCAAGAAGCCAACTTCAGATATTAACAATAAACAACTTGCTCTGATAATACAACCCATAAATAAATTCAAGCTGGAGAAATATATTAAGTTGTGGCTAGGCCAGACCAACAGAGCGCACATGAAACAGAAGCACAAAAAGGAAAATGCATCTCCAGGAATGAAGCCAATATGGGAGCATTTTATAGACTTGAGCTGGTTATTTATATTTTAATACTAGGTGTAATTATAGAACTAAATTTTGCATATATCAAAAAATGATTTCAGTATTGTTGAAATGATTTAATGTGTTTTCTTACACCAAGGATGCCTGTATACAATTGATAGAAACATACCACCTCTTCTTTTTTCTCACTTCGAACACTGCTTCAAATCACTAAATAAATTAGCAATACCGTATTAATTTTCATTGAGAAGGACTCTTAGAGAGTCCAACAGCAATGTTCTTCTTTATATGGCATTATTTTTTACAATGCATGCAAAACCCTAATTATCTGTTTTTGACTCAACATAGATAATTACTGGTAACTTACAAAAAAAGATGGATTTACTTTATTATCTCTTGTGACTGATTTTAAATTTGAAAAGAGCCATTACAAACTATTGTTTTCCAAATTTTTTTCTCACCATATAACTCTACAACAGAAATTGATTCTGTTTTTTTCAAGCCATTTTTCTGTTTGTTTTCCATTTTTCAGAGGTGCAATCCTGCAATAGAAAAGAAAGCTAGTCAGAAATCAGAACATATTGTAGCTCCAGACTTGCAATGAACTCAGGGTCTGTCTGACAGACCAGGGGTGGCTAAAACATAAAGTACACAATATAAAGCCTTGCAAGATTAGCCATGCTACATCTTTAGTATTGCTTTAACAGCTGACAGACTTTAAACAAAACTTTATTGGGAAGTAGGTTGTTTTAACAGAATCGAGGAAAAAGTTTAAAAAATTTATACTTCACTTCACACATATGTATCACACAATGATAAAAACTCTGTAAATAATTGTAATAATAATAGCCAGAGCTTTTTTTCTGGAGACATATGGGGGTACGCATACCCCTGAAAGATTTTTCCAGATGATCAGCAATAACCTGCAGTAGTTCTGAGGTTGGTCACAAACCTATCAGGTTTAACTCTAAAATAGAGGTGTAACTACATCTCATTTTAAATTTAGCATCCTTTGGTGATAGGTATCATATTTTAAATTGCAGCTCATGGGTAGAATTGTTGTGAATAAAGTGACTTCAGCTCAGAGGACATAAATTCTTATAACCTTATGGATATTGTATTCGATTTCACTTTCATTCTAAATATGTGGGTAGGTTTGGCAATGTTCTATCAAGTAAAAAAACGAGAGTACAATAACTTTTAGTACTATAGTGTTTAATGCTATGTAACTGGGTTCTTTTCCCACAGGGTGTACAGATATTTCAATATCTTTTGAAAACTGTTGAATCTTTTTATATGAGACCTGTTGTCAATGAAGGCATGCTTTCTTACAAAAGTACATTTTGGTTGGCCTGCCGCCTGCCATCAGAGGCGTAACAAGGGTTTTTTTTTTTTGGGGGGGGGTTGAACCCCCTCCCATTGATTAAGAAAAAGAAAGATTGTACAATTTATTTCATTATCGTGATATATCACCTTTTTTAAAAGTATGCTTATAAATTACTTAATATGAGTTTAAAGCGTGGGAAGCTTAAAATTCGTTATTGTGCATCTTAATTTTTTAAAATTTTCCGGGAGGACCCCCGAACCCCCCTCTCCCTAGGGGGTATTCCATACCCCCCAGATGTTATAACCCCCCAACATATGGTCGGCCTGGTTATGTTTATGCCTGCCATCACTCTTAATAACTGACTAAATGATTCCATCTCTGAAGATAGATACAACAGGATGTCCAAAATGTCAACTTTTAAATTTTTAATAACACAACTTGACAACACACTTAATCCAGACAACGTAAATAACCTTTTTTCATCCATTTCCCGCTCGTACTGCCATACCACGAAACTAGAAATTTCTGCAAACAATGCTGATAACACTGGTCAACATGATTTTTGTCTCATGAGTACCAATAGTTGTATTTAATGCAGTTTTTTATCATGTTTTCAAATATGTATTTGGAATTTCTCCATCACCCACAGTTTTTTTTTTAATTTCTATTTCACTTAATGGATTTAAATATATTTTTTTAATAAACGGCCATTTGTCCATTGTAAAATAAAAACTCCTAGAGCATTGTAAATGTGATGGAACCAAATGAGCTAACTCAAATGGTACCGTTGCTACTGTTGTGCAAGTTCAGACTGTACAGACAGGCACAAACATGATCATGCATGGCTTCATTACAACGATGTCAGTTGTGAGAGAGCAGTGAACCAGTAAACATGTAATTGTGAGTGCATTGTGTCTGGATTATTGTATATTGTATATTACATATTTACAAATTTATTTCTTTTAATTTGTTGTTAGTTACAGAATGCCTAGAGCTGGTTTAAATCATCCTAACAACTTTTGTTATATAGCCTATGTGGTGAAGTGACGCTCAAGTCCCAAAGGCGAAACCTTACTCCATTAGTAAAAAAGTGTTATGAACTTTATTTTGGGTGTAAAGTGGGGGACCAAACAAGGACCTGGGCCCCACATATCTGTTGTTTATCATGTAGTAGGCTTCTCACTGTATGGAAGAATGGCACACGCCACATGCCATTTGCTATCCCTAAGATTTGGAGGGAACCCAAAGATCACTCCTCTGACTGTTATTTCTGCTTAACAAACATTAAAGGGATTACGTCAAAATCAAAACATACAGTGGTGTACCCTGAATTGCAATCTGCAATGAGACCAGTTCCACACAGTGAAGAATTGCCCATACCAAAGCCTCCAGAACATGTGACATTAGATGAAGAGAGCTCAGATTCCGATGGAAGTAAGGAAGAAGAAGAAACAGATTTTGGTGATACAACTTTTGAACAAAGCTGTTCATCTGAGTCTCATTTATCAGTCTGAAATGCTTGGTTTCCGGCTAAAAGGATGGAATCTTCTTCAAAAGAATACAAAGATATGTACTTATCGTAGTCGTCATTCTCAATTTAAAGGCTATTTTTCTGAAGAAAATGGCTTAGTGTTTTGTAATGACATTTCTTCTCTTATGGAGACATTTGGTATTGAACCACGAATCATTCATTCCTGGACAGAAAAATGTGAAACATGACGCATTGTGTAATCCTAAAAATGTGTATCCACCTCCCTTACATATCAAACTAGGATTGATGAAGAATTTCGTGAAAGCCATGGGCAATACTCCTGGTTTCATGTACTTAAAACAAAATTTTCCTAAAATTAGTGAAGCAAAAATTAAAGAAGGGATATTTGTGGGTCCACAAATACGATCACAAATGCATGATGAGAAGTTTGAGGAACTATTGAATCCACTGGAGAAAGCAGCTTGGCAAGCATTCAAAAAAGTAACTCACAGTTTTTTGGGAAATCAAAAGGCGGAAAATTACCGTGATATTGTCAATGATCTTATAACATCTTATAAAAATTTGGGCTGTAATATGTCTTTAAAAATTCACTTCCTGCACTCGCACCTAGATTTCTTCCCGGAAAATTTTGGCGCAGTGAGCGATGAGCACGGGGAACGCTTTCATCAGGAGATTTCAGCTATAGAAAAGAGATATCAAGGCAAATGGAATCCTAATATGCTGGCCGATTATTGTTGGACCATCAAGAGGGATGCTCCACAGGCGAAATATAGCAGAAAATCGTCATTTCTTACTTTCTAGGTGAGTCCGAATGTTCGGATATTGTGTATTTAAGAATGTAGAAAATATTAAAGTGTTTGAAATTATAAATTCCTGTCTCTCGGAAACCTTGCGTGATGGAGAAAAACCGATATCATATTTGAATTCAGGAGAAGAAATGCTATCAGAATCACATATTTTTCTTTCTGAGACAAAAAAAAGTTTCTTTTTTGTTGCCCAGTGTAATCTGAACTAGATATTTTGCCTTCATTGTAGCCCATGTGCATCATTATACCAAACCCTCTATCTTTTGATGTACTTACTACTGCAGACATGGAATAAAATCATAACTGCTCATTGAATTTTATAATTTCAATATTATCTACGTCTTTACTTAATTTGCTTTTTTTTACGATTGACGATTTAACTCATCCAGAAGCTAAGTATTTATGTGACCAGTTGCGCTTGCACTAAGTGATGTTGTTGTTGTTGTTGTTCGTTGTTCTTTAACGACGCTACTGCTACTCCTAGGAGGGAGTTGGCTACTGCGTCCATGCACTGAAAGTCTAAATTTCCCAAGGCCAATCCTGTTGACCGCTGGGAAGATAAAGTTGTAGGTATGTCTCTGAAGTAAGTATGAAGAGAAGATATTATATTTTCATCCGAGTTTTAGTTATATATCGAAATAAAGCTCTGGAGATATGACAGGAACGTAAAAGTAACAAGTTGTCCATTTTTATAGGGCCAGGAGGGTGGTGTTGATAAATTGTCTGGAGAAGAGTTGTTATCTGTCGTGCGCGATGAGAACAGCCAAAGAAAAGATGATCAATCATCCCTAGTTGACCACA
This sequence comes from Ectobius pallidus, assembly GCA_964059195.1. NCBI lineage: Eukaryota > Metazoa > Arthropoda > Insecta > Blattodea > Ectobiidae > Ectobius > Ectobius pallidus. The sequence goes on from CAXKWD010000001.1 coordinate 134,008,916, forward strand.
ATCACAGTACGGTGAAATATCTGACTGGAGTTTATGCAAAAAGACCGGCAAGCACTAAGTGATGATATATTGTTCGCCACAGAGATTAAAATAGTCACTACTTTTTAAGGTTGGTACCCTTGTAACTTGATCACCACCTTGAACAGCCGTTTGTAGGTTATTATATTAACTTAATTATTTTCGATTCTCCAATCGTGCGCCTCCCACTTTTGTATACAGGCCCGACGAGAGGGAGGGGCATCCGGGGCTTCAGCCCCGGGGGGGGCCCGGCCGACCAGGTTTTATGTTTTACTTTCTAAAATTACCCTAAATAAAAAAAATATATATAAGTCAATAAACAGCATAAGTTATGTTCTATGTGTTTATTTTATCTGCATTGTCCTGTCGTATAACGGTGACACGGAATTATCATTTAATCTGAAACGGATTAATATTGAAGAAAAATTGCTTTTTCTGAAAAGTAGAAGCACAAATCCTTTTGGACTCAACAGTAGGCCTTGCTAACGTTCGGCATTTAAAATCATAATTTTCAAAAGATTAAACTGGTACATACAGATAAAATTGTTCCTAATTAGAACATTTTAATGTATTTCTCCGTTTCCTGTCCGGCATCGGTTAACCGATTTGGTCCAAAATCAATAGGCTTCGCCCCATGGGCGTTATAAATGGTATACCAAGTTTATGAAAATCCGATAAAGCGTAAGTTTATATGAGTTATCCCGCTTACAGACACACGGACAGACAGACAGTCCTGTCTACCATACAATCTCATAAAGTACCGGCACCATTCTGGCACTTAATAACCTAATTATGTAATATCATTACATAATATTTTTGTTGCATACATTATAAAGGGCGAGTTGGGTAGTGAATTTAATATTTGACGGGGGCCCGGGAAAACTTTTCTTCCCTGGGGCCCTTGCTTTCTTTCCACGGCCCTGTTTGTATATTATAGTACCGGTACCTAACATGATTTAGTGTCATATTGATTATTTTTGCTCCATTTTGTTCAATTATTATTTCTAAGAAACATCAGGCCATCTAGGTCTTTAATTATGAAAATATAATTTTTTTTACACAAAGTTCTAATATAATAATTTAGTGGTATGATTCGCCTGTAGACTAAATCAAAAGAAGAAGTGTTCATGTTTTCATTTTTGATCCATGGTGTTGAAAGAGACACACATAATAAGACTGACATTTATACAGAGACATAGGCTATATTTTGCCAAAACTATTTTCGGAAGCATGGGCTACAAGAGCTTTATTTCCAATGAACACTGGAAGTATGTCACAGTATGACTTCACCCTTCTATAGTAATATTAAGACCAGGGCCGGCTCAAGGTTTTTTGGCGTTCTAGGCGAGTTCTAATTTCGGTGCCTCCCGTAAATTGCCAATTCAGTCATTCCATTTTTTGCCATTTGATTAATTATGGAATTTCACCTTCTCTAGTCTGGTATTGCTAATTGGTTCAATACAATTGATTCGAATTGACTTAATTTGAGAAAGGCTTGTATTATTGAGAGTATTTGAGTGGCTTGTTATGAACCCATATTATTCGTTAGACGAATTTTATAACTGCAACATGTTTATGTAAGTCCTAACTATATTTCTCAACTGATTAGTGTAAGTTGATTGGAGTTCTGGACACATAGTGATAGCATTTTAATGTTTTACTGTTTAATAATGTATTTAATATCCCTAATTTTAGGATTGACGTTGTCTATTACTATGTAATTGTAGTCTAATGACAATAAAATTTATATTATTATTATTATTATTATTATTATTATTATTATTATTATTATTATGTACAATTTATCTAGTTAGTTTGGGGGTTAAATAAAAATTATATTGAATTAAAAAGGTTATAACTTTTCATGTTTACATTAAACAAACTACATCATAAGTTTTTTTCCTAAATGTTACCGCCCTTAAATGTTTCCAAAAATTTGCCGCCCTACGGGGCTGCCTAGTGCGCCTACATGGACGAGCCGGCCCTGATTAAAACATAAAGATTACAATTAAAAACATAAAGGATTCTGCCAATTTTCTGGTATGGAACAATGCTGCAACACTTACCACTTTGCAATGAAGTCGTACGTGGCGTTCTTGGTCGAGCAATATTCTTAATATGGCCGGCTAACTCCTCTAGCTTCGTTTTCTTGAATGTTTATTAACGAGTCACTCCATCAGCATTGTCAACGAGAGGAAAACGTTATCTCCTCCGACTTATTTCCGCTTTGCGAATCTCTAATTGTAGTACTGACTCGTGATTCAGTTCACGTGAGCTGTAGCAAATGACATAGATTAAGATTTCGGCATTACACGCACACCGTCTGGCGAACACACGAAAAGTGAAGATGTCTGCAGTTTTAAGTTCATGGCCGATCACACTACGGGGAAATCCCCAGCATCTCCTTGACATATGAATCAGCATATTAAAACTAATTATCAAATAGTTGTTCCAACCGCAACGGGAAAAGACAATTTGCGCTACTTTAACTCACAACTCTGGCATTCATTATTAAATTTTGTTGTACTTTTAGCTGCTAGAACGACTCGAGGTATAACTATCTGAAGAAGGTAGGCCTACTAGGGTAATGAAAGTAGCCTACACCCTATCCAGGATTATACATACGTTATGGCAAGGGAGACCTTCTATCTGGAGGACCCGAGACTGAAATTGTAAACCCAATATTATAGCATTAATTTGTATACAACTCATCATTAATATTAGCTTCGTATTTTTATCTTGTATTGAATTTAATGTGTAAATATGCATTATATGTAATGAATTGTAAATATTTGGTCGTGTCCTACATGTACATGTTTAGAAGGACTAAATAAATTATAATTCTAATTCTAAACACCTGCTACTCTCTACTGACAAATTAGAAGACGAGAAAACAGAAAAGTAGACCAAGACTTCTATGGGACTACTGCCATAACGGAAGCTGGACGAAAGCTAATTTCGATATGAGGCATTATGTTCACATGGAGTGCACAGAACTCACAAGAAAAAATGGCACAATCCGCGTGAGAAATATAGGCCATATAGGCCATGCTAACTGTACGGGAAGAAAATATGTGAAGTGTAATCTTGAAATATGCATAAAAAGAGTTAAGTCACTTAAGAACTGCACTACAGAGCAGTAAGATATACTACAATGCTCATTTCAGTGCGATGTTTAATTAATATAGTTTGAGTTACTGCAACCTTTTGCTCATTCAAATAAAAGGGAAAACGCGTTACGTAAGAAAGAAGTTATGAAAAATATGTTGCTCAGAATTATGCAATACGTAAGCAGTAGGTTCGTCTGGTTTACATTAAGAAAAAATAACGATTTTCTATAAATTGTTAATGGAATTGGGCCTATTAGTATGGATTGAAAGAGTTATTAGCTTTAAACAAACTAACAGAAAATACTTAAATTAATTAAACTTTAAATAATACATTTTTTAAAAGTTCTACAGCTGAGCCTGATTAACAGTGTTATGTTTGTAATAAGAATTTATGTAAAGCTACCATTAAAAAAAGTGATCCCTATACAGGCCATGGAGGCCCAGAGGATTCCAGGAGGTTGAGGCTCCCAGATTTTGGACATTCGGCACATGAAGGTGGTAAGGTTGTCAGCCTTACGCACCGGCCGCCTTTACCCCCAGGATTGCTCCTGGTACTCATTTCTGTTGGAGGCTGAGTCGACCCCAGGGCCATAGTGCCACCAGAAGGATTAGGCCAATTGAAAAATCTCAATTACCTCATCGGGAATCGAACCCCCGACCTTCCGGTTTGTAGCGCAGCGCCTCAACCACTACGCTACGGCGTACCCCCAAAGCTACCATTAAAGCTACATTTTACTGGCTTTAATGGAATTGTGGTATAAATTGAGAAATTTTGTTTAGAATATGTTGTAGAGCGTACAATGGATACTGATAAACCTAATATTAATTCTACATTCATCTCAAAAATCTTTGAATCTGTAAAATATCAACGTCTCTGAGTGACTACGAGGTTGAGTCCCGCCTCGGTAATGGTTGTTTGTGCATGTTCAAGATAAACAGACATAAAAGCGTAAAAGGGAAAACAAGTTGCATACAAATTTTCCTATGCCGGCTAAAATTATTTAAAAAAGTTGTTAGTTTCATTATAAATGAGTTATGCGGAGAAAAGTAACAATCCCAGCTCTAACCAAAAGGATTCATACACATCTATTACATTCCCTACCGTTCCCATATATGCGAAATGGGAGATAGGCCTGCTTCAACAAACGGTTAATTTTCAACAACTTTGGAAAACCACAAATGAAAATTCATCCCTGTGAAAGTTTAACGTATAGTTATTCTTGATAATTATCCACTAAAGCTAGATTCCATAAATAGGGATGAAGTTATTGGGAAAAAACTATTTAATAAATTATCAAAATTTACCTGTAAATATCTCTAATATAAGTGTATATGACTGATGAGCCAGGAATCCCTTTTGTAATCTAGATGATTTTTTTAATAGTAATATATCGTAACAATCTGGTCCTGTATTGTCTTATTTCTATGTAATCACTAGTCAGACTGGTCTATAATCCTGATATTTTGTTATTTTCTATTTTATTTTGCCTTGACAATATACTAACTTGGTCTATTGACAGATTATGCAATAACTGTAAAGACGTAAGGTTCTTATGGCGTAATACTTAGCTCACTGTAACTTTGCATAATCTAAGTTTACTGTTACCTGACTTTGTCTATTGCTAATTTATATTGGTTTAAAGACAACAAAATTATCATCATCATTATTATTACTATCACAAAATCCGTATGATAAACAAGAACAGATGTTTAACTTGTAATAGCACACAAACATCTTTTGTGGTTACTAAACCGATATGGGAACGAGCGACTCTTTACATGAAACATTAAGTAACTTTCCATGGTGAACAAAATAAAAAATACTGTGGACTCATTTCAGTCTACTACCCTTACAAAAGCATAGGCCTAAGGCCATCCTAATGGTTAATAGCTTATACCATCGATTGCATAACATCTGTAAATCATGCATATTAGACAATCAAGCGTATAGCCAGGTCACTGAGTACTTAGTAAATGCAAAACTCTCCCCGGATGTAACAACGTTTAAACCACTTTAATACAGAAGAGCTGTTTCCCTCAGGACTAGAGACTGATTTCCGTGACCCCGTGCATCCCGGAATTTCAAACTATTGTTTTTCATTATAATCATGCCATCTTCGGAAGACGGTACACTGTTATTTTCTTAGACAGATTATTGTCCGCATTCTTGTCAGGTGTAGTTTTAGATACAAGATAGACTGTTGACACAACACTGTCCGAAACCTTACCCAGTTTATTTTTAGAATGATGCTCAGGACAGGGGCGTATCCAAGAATTCTTTTCGGGAGGGGCTCAGAAGTTGATGATCTAAAAATGCCTGAAAAATACCTTAAATTTATGGAAATATGGCACGAAAAATTAAAATATGAGTTCAGATTCCTGAATAAAAATTCTAAAAAGGGAATATATACAAGTACTGTATATTAATTAATAATAAAAAACAAAGGGTGACCTTAAATTTATGGAAATATGGCATGAAAAATTGAAAATATGAGTTAAGATTCCTGAATAAAAATTCTAAAAAGGGAATATACACAAGTATATTAATTAATAATAAAAAAAACAAAGGGTAAGATTAAAATATTTTATATTACTACTTTTATTATATTGTTATGTTTATATTATTGTTATGTGAAATTAAAGTGGCCTTATAAGCAACATATTAGCATTAATTAACATTTCGGGGGGGGGGGGGGGCTGCAGCCCCCTCAGCCCCCCTCTGAATACGCCCCTGGCTCAGGATTACTACGTTCTCCATTGCATTAAATGAGAAACTTGATTGAACTTTCAATGTGCTACTTACACTGTGATTGACAGAAATAGAGTGACTTTTGTTTACATCTGCTTGCCCTTAACCGTACTTTTAGTTAGGTTCGTCAAGAGTTAAACACGTTTTTCACTCGGACATCAATAAATACTTCGTCTACTTCATTTGTTTCGCCACTTAAAGTTATAGAACTCAAATTACAACACTTAATAGTGTCACTGCCAAGAACTTTCACATTTGTTACTCTTTTAGCACAACTATGGTAAGAAGGTTTACACTCGGAACATTTTATTCCGCTGACAACTTTAGGTTTACAACGTTTACAAAGCATAGAAGTTGGAATATTTGGCTGCTTAATACTTCCTTGTAACATCTCTATCCATTGCACAAGATCGGAGCAGCAGAGAACATACGTCCGGACGACTCGCTTCGCAGACCAGACTACAGTGGATAACGACACTAGCGCCATAGCTCGCAGTGTTTCCCCGAGAGTATAAACTATATAATATACGCGAGTTCATTTAATGGTTTAATAAATAAACTATGAAATGCTCTTGGTGGACTGCTTAAACTATTAATTATTTATACTTGACAAGTAAAATAAATCCCGTGACAAACAGTTATCTTAATAAATCCCGGGATGATGAACATGCCACCAAACGACAATCCTTACTCAGGACATCTTGTCGAGCCTACGTTCTACGGTGTGAAGTGATTAACATATTGTACAAAATATTGCTCAAGTACCCAATGTGCAAAGTCGATGGAAATTGTGAATAAGCAGCGGTATATGATTAGAATAAACATGAATTGATCGAATGAAGAAACTCTCATGTTATCTCTAAAATTAAATTAAATAACATTAAACAAAGACTCAGTTATGACATGAGTTAAGAGGTTTCTAAGAATATGTAGGTAATGTTCTGCACTCATGTCCAGTAAACATCCTACGAATTCTGACTTTACGATTCTTCCCTGTCGTTCTAGTAAAGCACTGTTACATCGAAATCAAGAAAATAATATCATTCACATAAATTAACGACATTACTTACAATTCCAGCTCTTTTGAAAGTTTATATTATTAAGGAATACAATTTTGGTGAGAAAGCATTTTATAATCTTTAAATTTTTTCCTAAAAGGAAATTGACCGTCTGGTTATCTGCGTAAGGTTTTAGCCAGGCATCTATAACTTTTAAGGGAAAAACTAATTATTCAGGTGCATTGCGTTCAGTTTCTTTGAAAACACTCTCTCTTTGGCGATTCAGTAGTAAGTTATGCGGCAGGTTAGATTATTGTAATGAATAACTTACAGTAATTGTGTCGGCTCGAGCCAAACCCTTACTTTGAAAACCCTAATGAATGCAAAATATTGATGTCTATGCTAATTTATGTATTTACCCATCCTTTTGTGTATTAATCAAGGATTGGAGATTATAGTAAGATCTTTAGAAATGTTAGACATAACTGACCATTTTGTGTGAGTGATACTTCTTTTACTGTTACAAGATCGACGAATTGTGCGTAAGAAATATTTATTACTATTCTTATTTTTCTAAAATGTGGTACTAAACTAAACTCCATGGAGCTGCCATATAACCGCTGCGTCATCTACCATAGGACGATGCCAGAATTGGGAGGCATGCTGACTCTCATGGCCATTACTGATGGCTTACTGAACCGGAGTCACTACTTCTTTAACAAATAACTCTTCAGTTTGAATCCCGTTCGAACCCGGGCCTGCGGATAAGCGACGCTAACCATGAGACTATGAAGGTGGTCCAAAATATGGTACTGGACAATGAAATATTTACATAATTATATTTTGCATTGGAATGTTATGAATCTCTTGTTCATTTGCAAGATTGCTAATAATCATTTATTTTTAAAATCTTCTTCTATGCTAAACATAACTATGTAAATGATTTCGAAAAAGCAAAAGAGTTGTTAGTAAATTTACCAACATACATCTCTTTTGGCATAGTTTCTATGACCTTCTTTCGGACTCAGAAACATTGTAGGTCTAATGTACTAATAAATAAATAATATTATTAATACCGGTAGTTCAGTTCTAATAAAATATAAATTACATGCCAAACAGTAATAGCGAAGTTTATTATCAGCAGGGAAGTTTTTGAGTAAAAAAGGCATAGTTAAACTTGAACATAAATCTTATGAACAAATAAATGGCTGAATTAATAAGAATATTATAATGAAGAGAGAGCATTTCCATATATATAAATACTTACAGTAAGTAGATAGAAAACATCTTGTTAACGATGTTTAAAAAGGCTAAAGAATGGAAGAAAAAAGCTATTTATACCACTTTCAAAAATCAAAGATGTCCTAACTAAAGACTTTTCTAATCAGTTGTAAATGAAACTTTCATGTGGATCTGTCACATGGCCAACTACAATAATTTACCGATACATTACGCTTTATAGCAGGCAGTAGGAAATTACCTAAAATGTTGCACTTCGGGTCAAAAAATATAAAAACTTCAATCAGGTAATTTTTTTATGAACAAAAAATGTTCAATTAAGATTAATAGAGTGCAGACTATTTCTAATGTTCGTTCACAAGAGCGAGTTTAGCTATTAATTATCAAGATAAATAAATTGCACTACGGACTTCTTATATTTACTTAACTTACCTGCTCAAATAGCAAGTATGATTAAAAGACTATTTGCTTAACAGCAGCTGAGATGTAGGCCTATGAGAAGAATTTTCTGGCACTAAATTAAAATCCTCTCGCTTATATATGATCGTTCGAAACAACTGGAATAATTCGATTAGAAGAACACCTCATCCCATTGTTTATTACAGTGGAATTATAACATTTTGCTCTATAAATTTCCATGGGCCACTGTATACTTTGAACTTGGTAATAAAAATGATTATTTTATTATTTATTTCAGTGACCTTTGTACAATTAGGTACACAGCTTGTTGACAAAATGTTCTAACGTCACAAATTATGACATTTAATTAAGCACGTAGCCTAGGATTTATCTTTCTTGTATAAGAAAACAAACAATAGTTAACTAGATTCATCTGATTACATTCTTAATTTAAAACTGATTAAACATTGGAAGTGTTCTTTCCATGGTTAGACTGTCACATATTAACTTTACTAACGAGGAGTTCCCGCTACTTCGATGTAATAATGTAAAAACATGGGAATCAAATACTGAGCTTTATTCTCAATAGCAACAGCTCAATACTGGATTTCCTGGAATTCCTTAGCCAAAAATATCAGGGGCAGTCGGACTTTAGGTTGCTTAAATATATGCTGATGAAAAATATAATTAGGAAACAGAAATAGTCTCTCGCAGTTAAGACTTGTAAAATGTGATATATCAATCTGTTGATCACTTTAACATACTCTTTCATATCTACAATATCTCATTACTTCTTTTTATTTATAAGTTTTAGTGTTTAACTACATATATTTATGTTCTCTTTCTTTCTCTAATTAATGAGTCTCTCCAGTCTAGCTATTAAACTTAAATGAGTACACTCTTCTCTTTCTTCCTCTCCAACTATTCAGATCAGATTTGAAACTACGTAAGTAACGTCAAAATATTTTTTAATCCCGTATAGTTATAGGGCTATATTTTACTGTAAAATTAAATAATTTTCACTGTTTCAGAAAGTCTTATAAACCTATTACTAATTAATATTTTTATCCAATTAATATTAAGTTGGTAATTGTAATATTCTTTCTGTATTGTATTGTAAATTTACATGAATCTGGTTCAGTAGAAAAGAAGGTTCTATGCCATTATAATAATAATAATAATAATAGCCATGAAGAATCCCATATGGGCAATGGCCTCTCACAGTGGAGGATAGCCATTATAACTGTATAATTATTATTGTAAAAAAAATTGAAATATTATGAAAGAGTCATTCACATGTTGAGGACCTCGGCCAAGACTAGAAGTATAAAATATTTACATAAATGTGCAGTTTCCATGTGACGAGGTATAAGCAAACTTAAGGGGTGGAAAATTGAGAAAGGGTCACGCAAATTACGCATTCACTTAATTTGGAAGTAATGGTTGTTATTTACAAGGGGATGGAGTCAACTTTGCCTTGACGTGCATCTGAGGGTGTACAAAACAATGTTTACACGCAGTTATACTAAATATTTACGTAATTATGCATTTAGCAATCAATATCAAAAGTAAATTCTTTACTGACTTTAATAACGTATACTTATTACAAGTATCATGCAGCATTGTATTCATAGCAATAAGGCACTCGCAGTTATTTATGTGCACTACATCGTCTGCATTGTTTACTAAGAACAAGCTTATCTATACTGGAAAGAATGTTGACAGTACCTAGACGTAAAGTTGACATATTCGTTTACTTCGTCCACACCTACAATTACAGTACCAGGAACGCGGTGAACCAGGGGCGGATCCAGAGAGACATTTTTTTTTTTGGGGGGGGGGGGGGTGGGGGGGACCAAAGTAGAGAGGGAAATTTTTACTCATAAAAATTAATTATTCCCAGTACACAATTGAAAACAAAATGGACATTTCAGCATTTTCTTACTAAGGTATTTCAAAATAATGAATGTCGTTGCTTTAATTAAAGTATTTGGGTTATATTCTAATAAATTTTGAATAATTTGTGCTTAATGTTACAATTTTTGGGGGGGGGAATTTCCCCCATTCCTCCCCCCCCCCTGTGGTGAACTGACTACTGTAATTGCTGAAACTGGTTCATGTCACAGCAGAATATTAGGGTTAAGAAAGTACAAGGCCCCGCAAGGGAACGCCTCCAATAGACCGTGTATTTTTTCACAGATTATGCCACGAGCTACTTTGAAATTACTAACGAATTCACAAGGGACGTAGACAGTGGGCTAGGTAGGTACTGTCCGCTCTATAACTGGCCCTAAAGTAAGCAAGCATATCTATCACACTCTTGCATATTACTCGTATCTACTGTACCACAGAGAGATATACTATTTGTTTACTTTTGGACCGGTTGTAGAGCGGACAATACCTATCAATTTCACGATGTAAAACATTTTCGCGCCGACTATAATGGAGTTCAAAATCACAGACGCATTTATAGGACTATTTAACAAATAAAATTTAATAAATGATTAATCAAATAGCTTTATTAGTGAATGTATTTTAATTGAATTATCTGAATACCATTTTAGACTAAGGCAATACAGTGAAACCTCCATATAACGATATTTGTGGGCCCTAGTAGATTTTATTGTTATACGAGGGTTATTGTTATAATGAGGGACTGTGATTTACCACACGTTAGAAAAACTGCATGCAGAAAACTGTGTAATCTAAAGGATAATTCATGGAATCGGACATATGACGAAGTGGAAAATTCACAAGTCTAATAGTATATTGCGATACAAGTGCCGTAAGCGGTGCATACGGATCGAGGAAAGAGTTTGATAAAACGAGGCGCTTGCGCAGAGTTTTTTTTCAATTTGCGAGATCCGTTATGCGCTTACGTCACGAGTATTGCATGCTATTTTTTGCACGATGATTATTTATATAAATTTAATTATATTAATTGAGATATTACCTGAAAATATTATGTATATACATTATTGAAGATAGATGTTTATTTCAGAAAGTGATTCTTATGTGTTTATTGTTATGGGACCCGAATATTTGTCCTGAGGGGCCTTGTCCATAAAGGCTTGTATTATGATGAGTGCCGTATGTAAATTCTTACCACACGGAAATTTGTTTTGTTTCCATAGCAACAAGATTGCGTGCGGGAATGTCAACTTACGATCCACGGCAACAATATTCGTAAGTACCACTAATTAGTTAAGTCGTGCAAAAATAAATATAAATACCCCTAATTTTGTCGTTCAACTTACTTGAATTGTAACCATAGCAACTTTACACTCGCACACTAAAAAAATACTATTCAGTCTGGTTTAATATCACGCTTTGAGCCCAGTCATATGGCAGAAATTGCAAACTCGTAGATGGTGGGAAGAGGAGGAAAAAGACAAGCAGATTCACCACATTTATAAGGCAAAACTAAAACAGTTGCTCCTTATGGTGTTTTAATTGCACATTATGTGCACGTTGAAGTAACAACCTAACTCACAGTATGTTTTTGCACACATAAGACATTATTTTAGCCTCAGTGATTCTATTTTCCACCCCCCATGAACCTTTCTTTTCTCGAATTTCTAAGAAATGTAACATATATCAAGCACCATAGGCGTAACCAGGCCGACCATATGGGGGGGGTTATAACGTCTGGGGGATATGGAATACCTCCCAGGGAGAGGGGGTCCGGGGGTCCTCCCCCGGAAAATTTTAAAAATTAAGATGCAAAATAACGAGTTTTAAGCTTTCGGGGGTCCTCCCACGGAAAATTTTAAAAATTAAGACACAAAATAACGAGTTTTAAGCTTCCCACGCTTTATATTTGTATTAAGTAATTTATGGGCAGACTTAAAAAAATTATACAATTTTCCTTTTTTTAATCAATGGGGGGGGGGGGGGGTTCAAACCCCCAAACCCCCCCCCCCCTCGGTACGCCTATGTCAAGCACCCAGAAACAATATTGGCGGCTGGGAAGGTTAATGATCTGATACCAGCTACAATCCATGGAGCTAAACAAGTGGTTTTCAGTAACAATTCAAGCTCCAAATATCGTTGTAAAAGGGTGTTTCTAAAATAGCTTTATTATAGTGATTTACATTTAACATTATTATGATACGAAATTGGCCGGGACCAAACGAAAACATTGCTATATGCGGGTTTATCGTTATATCGATCTTCGTTATACAGAGGTTTGACTGCACTATTAAAACATTCATGACTTAATATGCCATACTCACAGCACACAAGAAACAGATGGTTAGTATGTCTCCGAGGAACTGAAGTGATTGAAGTCATGTGACCATGTCGTAAAGAACTGAATATTTTAAAGTACTTTATCAAACCAAACTGTCAAAATTGACCCCACTGGTTAAGGATCTTCCTTGCATTGTACTCCTGATAATTTTTGGGTTTACCCTGCTTATCCATTCATAACGTAACACTAGTTTTGATACCTGTAGAACGCGGATACATAAAGCATGTAACTTGTTTTGCTGACATCATGTAACGACTTTGAACAAGTAATCATGACAAATACGCTAATGCCGATACAACAAGCATAGTGCTTGTTATCAGTATTCCGTGTTCATTTGCATTTCCTAAGGCCATGGAGCATGACGAGTAGGGCCTAGTTGTTCCTGTTGTAGGCCTACACCTCATAGACAGCTTTCAAATATTTTTTAAAAGTCTCGCCTTGAGAATAACAGATTTTCAACCCTTAACCATGGACGTAATCATTCTTTAATAAGTCAATCTTCGATATAATGCCCCTCTTTACAGTGCCACACTCGCACTGTGCCAATAAATACAAGTGAACGGATCTTTTCCCATAAAAAATACATAAGCAACCTCGTTATTGTGCCAATTAATTAGTGCCAGTGAATATAAGGCAAGATTTTTAGAAAATACAACTTGGAATTATATTTTTTTACTTTCAGAATTCTTTTAAAACTGGCTTGAATGTTAGTAAAATTATTTAATGAACGTACTTCCAACATATTTACAAGACGTGAGTGTAAATGTACTGCGGTGGAATGAGGAAGCTATGTTAAGAAGTCGGACAGACAGTCTGCGTGAAGGTGGAGCAGGAAGAAAGAGCCCTTCATACAATGAGACATTCCAAACATTCACTTCTTTTAGTCCAGTGTCCATTCAGCTGTTGAACACTACACTACAGTTACTTAGTTACAGTTAATCAATTACATGAACCCAAATGATTTTCAACCCCTTTGTGTAGGCTACTGTAGCACTGGATATATACTGAAATAAATTGAGTAACTGCACAGTATTTTATTTTGTGCTAAAGTTCTTTATTTGCTTTTTATTACTTTTTTTCTTTCCTACTACAGTAGAGTAAATTAATATAGCACTGTATTATGCAGTTTTAATTTTAAAAAATTGAATTTCGTTTTAATGTCACCCTCGCTTTGTGTCATTAAATGTTAGAGAACGGATTGTAGCAATATATCGAGGGTTGACTGTATCAGCATGGACATGGAGTCTTGAGTGACAGCTCGGAATTAAGAGGCATTTAACAACAACAACAAAAATAACTTACAAAACACGAATGTGAATTACTATGAAAGCAAAGTGACTCCTAAATGTTCAACGAAGCATTAAGTAAACACAAATATAATGAAATGGACAGTTTCGAAGATTATTTTTTTTCAAATGAATAGTTAAAGTACACAATAGTTTATTTAGTATCGTCATGCACATCATTCTCAGCTAGATATTAATCACAGTTCACCACAATATAATGGGATGTGTTCGAAATTACCGTAGCTTAACTTACAATCTTTTTTCCTCTTATAAATGAGACATGCAGTCATTCTGCCTTAGTACAATCACAGAAAAATTTCATTGAAACAATTTCATCAAAATTGCCATCACATGGTCTTGAAAATCTCGGCATAAGAGTTTTTGATTGGACATGAGAGCTCACAGATCGCTTAAAAAATAAACTTTTCTATTACGACTCCACGACCACTGATTGCTAAGTGAAGCATATGTGGTGACAAAGGGTTTCGAGAAGGGAAGATAGTGTGAATGAGCCACTTGTGAAGAAGATATCTAGACAGCAACTGTTTATTTATCTACTGCGGTCTCACAGACCTCACGTCCATGATTAAGGGCTAATAAGATTCAGACAACTGAATACCCACTCCGAAATCCTGCATTTTACTCCATGTTGGAATATGAAGGTAGGGAAATAATACATGAAAATACTGGAGCACAAAACAGGGGTTCTGGGGGGGGGAATTGATATGAAACACTCACGTAACTTAATATACCAACAAAGAGTAAGCGACTGAATTGCAAGAGTGCACATTCAGTTAACTGGACATCATTAAAAATCCTACTATTCGCGAGGCAAGACATAATAAAAGCCTGATTTTGTGAATGAGTCCCTTAAGATGGTTTTTGTGTAGTTTTCTGAGTTGCAGTTGAGTGAGCTCATGGTCTATTTTGTTCCCACCAGGCAGACAAAACGAAAACAAAACCTAATCACGGCTCTTTCGTCCTCGCCAGTTCAGTCGTACACTGCTACACTACCCTTCTATTCGCTTTGTAGGGGACTGTTGTGTTTCTGAGAGTCCTGATAGGATTGGAAAAAGTCAACTGTTTTTACATGTGTGGACCAAAAGTCAGCATAGCATGAAACAGCTTTAATGAGGCAGATTTTAGAGCAGCAAATATGACCTAATGAAGAAAAATGTAAAAAAAAGGTATCTTTTAATTGAAGTTTTTTTGGCAAGAATCCTAATTTATGGAAACATAAGATATCAATTATAAAATCCGAATTAAGAAAAAATACTCATAAAAGAAAATTGCTGTCATATTTACACCACGTTTAATGAGTAGGGCAAGGGGTTTTTATGACCTAAAATCAGACTTATTCTAGCAACACAAGCCTTTTTTTTAAATCTATCTATAGCCTACTTATACATAACTTATATTAATATTAAATGTGTGTGTTCGCTTATTCCGCCGATACCCTTTTACCTAAAGGTATGGAGTTTTGACCATACATTCCCCATAATCTTGGGAGTGTCTAATTCAAATTTTATCCTGATACCACAGTCAGTTCGGTCACTTTTAATTTTGCTTAAGGTTATTTGTTGTGCTTTATGCAGTCCTGTACAGTCATGGTATGGACTGCATACAACGCACTTTAGCAGCGGTGTTGCTAAGTTGAAGAGTTGTGAGCACAACGATCATTCCTGTTTCGGATCCTCAGTATTGTGTCATTATTTACAAATATCGGCAGTGAGTTTATTTATGTGCAGAACAAAATGGTGTGTCAAGATTTTCATTTAATAGTAAAATTCGCTGAATGATAAAACTCACTTAATGATATTGAAGATTTTCTTTTCATTAACTGAGAAAACATTCACATGTACAGTCGGCTGCAAGAAAAGATGGGCCGCCTAAAGTTGTACATTCCAGATACGGGATACTGCACATGCTCGTCTCGCCATTGCTTGGATAAACAAAATAGAATTTAAATTCACGTATTTTGTTTAAGAGCGTGATATTTTTATTTTTAAGTCAAAATATCGAACGGAGAGTCAATTCTGGAAACGTTAAGTTATCTGAAGATTTAAATAGGAATACTATTGAGCATCATGAAATCCACTCAAGCCAATATTGAACTATATATTATTGAATGATATATTATGGTTGTGCTGTTTTCAGCAAGCAAAGCGGCTACAGTCGTTATAGTTGAGTGAGCAATACTGGCACTTCATTCGTATCCTGAACGGTTCTTAATTATTTTAATTACAAGTTTCTGGTCCCTGAGGTCCACTCAGCCTCTAACAGAAATGAGTATACCAGGATCAATCCTGGGGGGTAAAGGTGGCCAGTGCGTCAGGCTGACAACCTTATCACATTCACGTTCCGAATGTCTAAAATCTGGTGGCCTCAACCTCCTGGAACCCTCTGGGCCTCCATGGCCTGTAATAGGGAACACTTTACAAGTTTCTGGTCATACGACTAGCAAGTGAACAAGATACTAATCCCTATAACAGGCCTTTCTTTCGTGTTGCTTATGAATTTATTTGTTTTGATTCTAAAAGAAAATAATCTTTTTTCCCATAAAGTTCAAACTAGCGTAATATTGTTTATTAACGAATTAACGGAATGCGAACCCAAAACCTTCGGTACAGACATTCTATCAGTGAACAAACGACAACAATGGCTGCAAGTTCATTTACGTCTTGAACCGCTCCAAAGAACTTTAATTTTTTAACGATCAAGAGTCGGCCCATTCTTTTTCCAGCCGGCTGCATAGTTGCAGTTGAAAAATATTTAAATTCTTATTGTCTTACTTACCACTTTCAAAGCTAGGTGTCACGTCCTGCGTTCAAGTTCACCTGCAATAAAGAAGTCACTGCTTTAATTCCATGAAAATCACAGTTTATGAGGATATACAAAAAATAAATTGTTTGGAAAACATGAATGACTGTGTTGATTATATTATGAAGTTGTTACTATTCTATGTCAAAGTTTTCTCATTACAGTTAGGTGTATAATAATAATAATAATAATAATAATAATAATAATAATAATAATATAATATAATAATAATAATAATAATAATAATAATAATAATTATTATTATTATTATTATTATTATTATTATTATTATTATTATTATTATTATTATTATATCAAGCAGCGTGGGAGATGATACGAATTTACAACAGAAACTTCCACTTCCGATTAATTTTGCCATATGATTCGTTCCTCAATAGCTTTCGCAAAAGAATTGATTCTATTGAAACATAAATGTAGGAATTTAATTTGTTCTTCCTATTTTCTTTTATTTCTTCTTTGTGTGTTTGTTTCATTCAGCACCTGACTCATTAAAGAAAATCTCAATAAGAACCAACCACTGTTGACACGTTTCAAATAAGTTACAATCTGTGTGATCCAGACAACATCTGTTTGAGAAACATGATTTTTCATAGTGTAGTAGTATTGTATAGTAGTTTCTGTTGTAAATTCGTATGATCTCCCACGCTGCTTGATATATTAATAATAATAATAATATTAACAATAATTTTCCTTTTTCCTACAGCACAAACACAAATCAATAGAAATGGAACCTATGGGATCGAAAAGATCGGAACTTAAGCTATAATTACAACTTTAAATAAAATCTGGTAAATTGATAAAACAAATTGCCCAATGACCATATTTAAAAACTATTGAGTTTTAGAATAAGGCTTGTTGAGAAAGTTTGATCAGCATATGTGGAGAAATAAGTGGGATCACTAGAATATTAACAGAACGAATTTACAAAAAAATATTCCTTTATTTTTGCCAAAACATCTGAGGCATACAACTACGCAGTCACTTTCTTCTGTTCCTAACAGAATATTTAGTTCTATCGATTGATAAAATAAAAATGCTATTTAAAATTCATGTTACTGATAATATAATTAGTCGTTACTCCGGTAAAGTTCAACCGATTTGGTTCTTTGGAGTTTGTAAGTTTCATGAAAATCTGATAGGCTATAGCACATTAGAGTTATCGCGCATACAGATCAATGGACAGACATTTTTCCCTTCCACCAAGTAATCTTAGAAACTGTCATTCTGGTATTTAATATCTAATTATGAAAGAAAATGGACTTAGCCTAATACCAGTAACTCAACAATGTTTTATTTTATAATTCGCCTAGGCTTTTCGGCTTATTTCTGTCATCTTCAGGGTATCTTCTTTTATTGACTTGAATTCCTCAATGATTAAAACCAAAACTTCACTGTCTTACATCTGGTCACATCTATCTATATTAATAAAAATGAATTTACAAAAGGGTTGTTGCCGCATCACTTGAGAACGGCTAGACCGATTTGGCTGATTTTTCTTTTGTTGTGATCGTAATTGTCTGGAGAAGGTTTGTATGAAAGAAAATTTTTAAAAAATCCACGGGAAAAGTCGGAAATTTGATGAAATGAGGCAAAGTTAGACAAAGTTAGAGAGTTCTGCTGTTAATTGTTTACATAAAAAAAGATTAAAAAATTGAAGTGTGACAAAAGAAGTGTGACATTCACAGTTTGAGAGGTCCACTTTCACATGTTTTCATAACAAAACAAACAAAAACAAAAGTGAGTCTTGCAACCAAACCAAATCGAAAGTGTGTTATCCATTCATTTTGAGAATGCAAGTCCGTGTAAACAAATGCACGTGATTTGAACCCCACCACACATCATGCTACAAGACAATATAGTGCGGTATTAGATTTTATTTTTATAACAGTAAAAGCTCATAAAATGTGACGAAAATGTTTAAGATAACAATATCAACTTATTGCAAATGTTTCAATGTATTGCGTTTCGTGGCATTCGTGATATAACCCTCCAGTTTGCGAGAGTCATTGTTGTGAATAATGTAAACATACAAATTTCAGTGAACAGCGAAACGTGGTGTTTATAATTTATAACCCAGTCTGTGAGAAGCATTAAACATAATGACTGAAATTCAACCAGGCCCAAGTGGCATAATTAAAAATAAGAGAGGTAAATCTTTGCGAAGTGGACAGAAGGAAATTATATTGAATGTGTTTAATGGGGTTAAAAAAATATATATCCAGCACTTGCAATTGAGGACGTTGTAAAATTGACATCTGGATTCACCGGTATATGTACCAGAAGTATCTGGAAAGTGTGTAGTGAATACAGAGACTCTGGTGTAGTGAAAACTCCCCCAAGAAAGGCTGAAAAGCTGCATAGTGTTTTAGATAACATTGATGACTTTGTGAAAAGTGCTATTCGAGCAAAAGTTCATCAATTCTTTTTTGATAACATACCTCCAACTGTGGATAAACTTCTTTGTGCTGTCAATGAGGACTCCGACCTACCTAATTTTAAAAGAACAACAATTTATAAGTTATTGTTGGACATTGGAATGAAATATGTGAAAAGAAGTGAGGTTAATGTTATAGTAGATCGTGATGATATTGTACTTTGGAGAAGACGATATCTTAGAGCTGTACAGCAATACCGAGCAGAGGGTCGAAAGTTATATTACTTAGGCGAGACATGGGTAAATGCAGGACACACCACCCCTAAAATTTGTCATGACACTATTGTTGAATCAAAGGAAAAAGCTTTTAGGGCAGGATTAAGTCAAGGTTTAAAAAATCCTATGGCTAAGGGGAAACGCCTAATAGTTACGCATATAGGTAGTGAAACAGGCTTCGTAGATGGGGGTTTGCTCATTTTTGAGTAAAAGAAAACAGGTGAGTACCACGAAGACAATGAATGAAGAGGTATTCCGTAACTGGTTTGCTAATGTTTTGCCGAAACTTGAACCCAACAGTTTAATAGTTATGGACAATGCATCATAACACAGTGTGAAACTCTATCGGCGTCCAAATACTTCTTGGCGTAAACAAAATATTGTGGAATGCCTACAAGAAAAGAATGTAACATTTAATGATAAAGTGTTAAGGCAGAGTTAGTGATCTTAGCACAGGAATTCGCGGACAAAGATGAAAATAAATATGTGGTTGATGATATGGCAAAAAAAGCGGGCCATCAAGTACTGAGGTTGCTCCCTTATCATAGCAATTTGAATCCAATTGAACTGGTATGGAGTTTTATCAAAGGGTTTGTGGCCAGAAATAACAAAACTTTTAAATTATGCTATGTTAGGAAACGGTTTGACAGAGCAGTATTGATGGTGACGCCAGAAATGTGGCAAAAGGAAATCAAGCATGTAGTGGCTATATCTGACGTTTTCTGAGGAAATAGTTTAAGTGTGATAAGTCGTTCTTCCTCATTTCAAGTTCTATGTAGGCCTACAAATCGAAAGTCCTTCATAAGTTAATTTCAAATTACAAAATAAAAACCCGGGCGACGCCGGGCCTTTTAAGCTAGTTTATAAAATAGAATTTTAAAAGCTTTATAAAAACACTATCACTGAATCGTCCTCTGTGGTATCTTCATTGTGTGTCTGTTAAAGAGGACACAGAGAACGATTCAGTGATAGTGTTTGTATAAAGCTTTCAAAATAGTATATTGCGATACAAGTATCGTAAGCGTTGGATACGGATCGAGGAAAGAGTTTTTTCAATTTCCGAGATCCGTTATGCGCTTACGGCACGAGTATTGCATGCTATTTTTTGCACGATGATTATTTATATAAATTTATTTATGTTAATTGAGATATTAGCTGAAAATATTATGTTTATACACTATTGAAGATGGATGTTATATTTCAGAAAGTGATTCGCATATGTTGGTTGTTATGGGGATCGAATATTCGTCCTGTTAAAGTCGCCAAAAACTGGGGGGCCTTGGTTCCGGTCTTCCATAAAGGCTTGTATTATGATGGTTTTACTTACGGCACTTGTACTTTTTGTAATTTTTACCGCACGGAGATTTCTTTTGTTTTCATAGCAACCAGATTGCTTGCGGGAATGTCAAGTTACGATCCACGGCAACAAAATTCGTAAGTACCACTAATTAGTTAAGTCGTGCAAATTTTTTTTTTTATAAACGTGACAAGATGTAAGACAATGCAGTTTTGGTTTTAATCACTGAGGAATCCAAACCAACAAAAGAAGGTGGCCTGAAGATGGCGGAAATATGCCGAAAGGCCTAGGCGAATTATAAAATAAAACATTATTGAGTTACTGGTATTAAGTCTATTTTATTTTATTGATCGAGCTCAACGGTATATAACATGTATTTTAACAAATACTTTTGAAATATATCTAAGCTGAGAATGGTAATTCACTGTATGTCAAAATTTCATGTAGTGTCGAACGGGAGGAAGTTGCGTTTTCTAGGACCTCATAGCTGTAGCTGAGGCATAAGAATGTGAATATTGTCTTCGTTGAAGTAAAACTGAAGATGATTGATTAGAATAAATACTCTTTTCACATTTATTACATAAATATGACAGTGTGATGGAACTTTTACTCTAACACAAAAGAGTCTAGATAGCTCAGCTGTACAATTAAATTCACACCATATGCTCTCATTTCAATCATGCCAGGGGTAAATGGCCTTGCATATTCACATGTACGGTTTTTTACTATATTCTTAAATTAACATGAAACAGAATATGAGAAGCACCTGATCAAATAGTGTACAGTCTTACAAGGCGTGTCAGAACTGAGTCCTAGGGCAAGGTTATAGGGACGCCCCTGTGCAAATAAAGTGAGTCCTATATATATCACATTCTTCTCTGAGTAAGTAGATTATTATTCCTCAACGCCCAACATGGCTAAATTCTCGGTAAGTAATATGATATTTCTATCAGTGATACTAACTACAGCATACTGGCAGCTCTTAAAAGAATGATTAAAAGCCGATAATCGAAATTCTGATAGCTTTTTTAAAATTTTAAATAAACTTATTAACATGTCCCATTACACTAGTAATATTACATGATTGATTGTTACAGCAATACACAACAATACACAACAATACACGTTCTAGTACACCTTACTACAGTCGTTAATTAAGAATTTAGAAAGATAATGTTAGTAATAATTAGATAATAAATGTGTGTACAATCATTTCGTGATTTTTTTACAGCATTTGACATGAATTGTTACCTTGTTCTATTTTTTTAAGATTTAGTAACATACATCTTATCCTTCTTATTTATAGAGTAGGCCTATTTTGAGTCATAATTTAGTTTGTTTAGCCTTTCCAACATCATTGTATTTGCAGTCTCAACATATAAAATTATTTACAATTCATCAAAGTCTACCGAATTTACAAACTGCAAAACTTTTTTATGGTTAATTCAGATAGTATTTTATTGTGTGAGGGGAGAGATCAAGTAGGCACCAAAAATATGTAATTAATGTATTGCACATTATGTATTGTAATTGAGGACCGTTATTGAACAACTTGCCAACTGAAAAAAAAACAATCTTTCAGGAGACACAAAACTCTGAACAGAGACAAGTATATTTTATATCTGCAAACTATCCTTCATATCGAATCGATTATAACTTCAGAGAGCTACAGACTAACAGACTATTCTGTAATTAACTTTAATTTAGTGCTGTCTTTTGTAGAAACAGTTCTTCTTTGACAGTTTTTTTTTTCAAAACTTGCTAATCTCTCTAGGTAGGCCTACAGTTTAGCTCAACCATAATATTATTAAAAACTTTAGAATAGTGCAATAACACAAGCTTATTATTTTTAGGGAAATTATTGATAAACAGAACCAAGTTTACGAGAAAAATGCAAGTAATATTTTAAAAATAAACTTCAATAAGATGACACAAGGAGGCTATCAGCCCACTTTCTGTCAAAGCTGTAAAAATGCAAATTGAAGTTTACTGTTGCAGGTGTTTCTTACAAGTTACATTGTTGAATCGTAAAATTTTACATTAATATAGAGATAAATCAATCAGAAAGTAATAAGCGAGTTTTGCTCCAACTCTCAGTAGTAAGCAATTTTTAATTACTGTGACGGAAATAATCAGATTTTGCTAAACCGCCAAACATCATGTAAAGGACAGTCTCATGTTTACGAATCCATCAAAATCTAAATTTTGTAAATTTTGCAGTTAGCAAAAACGATTCTCAATTGTAATTTATTCTTGTATGGTAAGTTTATACACCTCAAATAATTTTCATAATAATTAACTATATATAACAAAAGCTTGTTAACTTTTTTGTTAGTAACTATCGAACTTATCTCAGATGCACTGTCTTGCTGCAAGTGATTTAATCTATACCTTCAAATGTAATAAAAACACAGGTTTACTATTATTATTCTTCTAATTCTTTAATTACAGTATTATTTGTTTTTCCCATTTTATTTGAGCTACATAAGAATTTGCCAATTTCTTTCGAAGTGTTTTATGTTTATAGTCGTTAATTTGTTATATGTTACTTCTACATTTATTTCTAAGAAGTATAACTTTTTCTAACTTAGAGGATCTCAAAACGTGCACTTATTGAAAAGTACCTTACTCCACCTAGTACGAATTTTTACGAATCCAAGTAAGTAAAATTAAAAATAGACCCAAATGTGTCGATTGGTTTAACATACAAACAACAAACGATCGAACTGGTTGAGTATGTTAATAATAATAATTCTTTATTGCAATGACTAGATCCTTCTTTTCAATGAAGATACCATGACTATAGAAATAAATTGGATTCGCAAATTCACTTCAAAGAGGAAATAGAAAAAGCCAATAGATACATATGCAGTTTCTGGAAATCAAGTGTTGGTGTCTGTAAGTTAATATATATTATCCATACTGTTCAATTTTTTTTTCATATCAGCAAAGAAAGGAACAATCAATAAATTTTCTCTCTGTGGTTTTTCAATAAAGTTGGTAGGTTTAGTGCAAATTAAATACATATGGGTTTTTCATGTCGTGGAGTATATACTTCACGAAGAATGGCAATGTCAAGGCAAGTGTATTCGATCTGGAAGTGTCTTTGTTTTGTATGAGTGACTGCAGAGCTGTTGTAATTCTGTATAGCCATAGACTTAATCACAACAGCATTAACAGCATAGGATTAACTGTACAGAATATAATTACAACAACACACTTAACTAATCCAGACCATTAGGCAATCCAAGTGTGAGTTTGTCATGTTTGATATTATGTTTCTTTATGTCCAAAGAGAATGATAATCTGTTCAATATAAAGACAATAAATAAAAAAAGGTAAGGCGATCCCTATATGAACCATGCAGACCCATGGAGTTTCCGGGAGGTTATGGCATCCAGATTGTGACATACAATCCTGGTACTCATTACTGTTAGAGGCTTAGTCACCCCAGAGTCATAGTGCCACCAGAAGGACTCTGCCAATTGAAAAATCTCAACGACCTCATCGAGAATCGAATCCGCGACCTTCCGGTTTGTAGCGCAGTGCTTTACCCACTACATTACGGCGTACCCCAAAGACAACAAATGGTGACATACAATTCTAACAACAAACTTCAAAATGAACATAAATTTTCGTAAATTTATACTTTGAACAAAGGAAAACTTAAGATAATTTAATCAATAGACCTAAATAAAGTTTTAATTATGTTACAGGTGCTGCTTGTAATTGCAGCAGTAGTGACCTTCGTGTGTGCATTTCCACACCAAGTCCGCAACAATCATCATAACGACCACCAAGAGAGACATCAAGACATTGATCAAGAGCATCACTACAGAAATCAAGAGCATCACGAAAGAAATCAAGAGCATCACGAAAGAAATCAAGAGCATCACGACAGAAATCAAGAGAATCACGACAGAAATCAAGAGCATCACAACCGAAATCAAAAGCATCAAGACAGAAATCAAGAGCATCACGACCATAACGACGGTAGACAAAATGAAAACCACAATCACAACGAGCAACACGATCATCATGAGCAACACCATCAACATGACAGATATCACGACCAACACAACAGCCATCATCACCACCATTTGTCAACCACGGCAACCCCTGAAACTACTGTTCCTGAGGCAGTTACCCCACCTGAAAAAGACACGTCAGTTCTAGAAACAATCAGTCCAACCGAGGAAAACACAGCTATCCCAGAAACAGTAACTCCAACCGAAGAAGAGTCGACTGTCCCCGAAACAGTAGCTCCAACCGAAGAAGAGTCGGCTGGCCCCGAAACAGTAGCTCCAATCGAAGAAGAGACGGCTGGTCCCGAAACAGTAGCTCCAACCGAAGAAGATTCGCCTGCCCCTGACACAGTAACTCCAACCGAAGAAGAGTCGGCTGTCCCCGAAACAGTAGCTCCAACCGAAGAAGATTCGGCTGCCCCTGATACAGTAGCTACAACCGAAGAAGACACGGCTAGCCCCGAAACAGTAGCTCCAACCAAAGAAGGCACGGCTGGCCCAGAAACAGTAGCTCCAACCGAAGACGAGACAGGTGCACTCGAAAAGATAACTCCAACCGAAGAGGAGTCAGCTGCTCCCGAAACAGTAGCTCCAACCGAAGAAGAGTCGGCTGAACCCAAAACAGTAGCTCCAACCGAAGAAGAGTCGGCTGACTCCAAAACAGTAGCTCCAACCGAAGAAGAGACTGCTAGCCCCGAAACAGTAGCTCCAACCGAAGAAGAGTCGGCTGGACCCGAAACAGTAGCTCCAACGGAGGAAGAGACAACTGCACCTGAAACAGTAGCTCCAACCGAGGAAGAGACAACTGCACCCGTAACAGTAGCTCCAACCGAAGAAGAGACGGGTAGCCCCGAAACAGTAGCTCCAACCGAAGAAGACTCGGCTGACCCCAAAACAGTAGCTCCAACCGAGGAAGAGACAACTGCACCCGAAACAGTAGCTCCAACCGAAGAAGAGACGGCTAGCCCCGAAACAGTAGCTCCAACCGAAGAAGAGTCGGCTGAACCCAAAACAGTAGCTCCAACCGAAGAAGAGACGGCTAGCCCCGAAACAGTAGCTCCAACCGAAGAAGAGTCGGCTGGACCCGAAACAGTAGCTCCAACGGAGGAAGAGACAACTGCAACAGTAGTTCCAACCGAGGAAGAGACAACTGCACCCGAAACTGTAGCTCCAACCGAAGAAGAGACGGCTAGCCCCGAGACAGTAGCTCCAACCGAAGAAGAGTCGGCTGAACCCAAAACAGTAGCTCCAACCAAAGAAGAGACGGCTAGCCCCGAAATAGCAGCTCCAACCGAAGAAGAGACGGCTAGCCCCGAAACAGTAGCTCCAACCGAAGAAGAGTCGGCTGACCCCAAAACAGTAGCTCCTACTGAAGAAGAGACGGCTGACCCCAAAACAGTAGCTCCTACTGAAGAAGAGACGGCTAGCCCCGAAACAGTAGCTCCAACCGAAGAACAGTTGGCTCTGGACCCGAAACAGTAGCTCCAACGGAGGAAGAGACAACTGCACCCGAAACAGTAGCTCCAACCGAGGAAGAGACAACTGCACCCGAAACAGTAGCTCCAACCGAAGAAGAGACGGCTAGCCCCGAAACAGTAGCTCCAACCGAAGAAGAGTCGGCTGAACCCAAAACAGTAGCTCCAACCGAAGAAGGGACGGCTAGCCCCGAAACAGTAGCTCCTACCGAAGAAGAGTCGGTTGACTCCAAAACAGTAGCTTCAACCGAAGAAGAGACTGCTAGCCCCGAAACAGTAGCTTCAACCGAAGAAGAGACTGCTAGCACCGAAACAGTAGCTCCAACGAAGGAAGAGACAACTGCACCTAAAACAGTAGCTCCAACCGAGGAAGAGACAACTGCACCCGAAACAGTAGCTCCAACCGAAGAAGAGACGGCTTGCCCCGAAACAGTAGCTCCAACCGAAGAAGAGACGGCTAGCCCCGAAACAGTAGCTCCAACCGAAGAAGAGTCGGCTGACCCCAAAACAGTAGCTCCTACCGAGGAAGAGACGGCTAGCCCCGAAACAGTAGCTCCATTGGAGGAAGAGACAACTGCACCCGAAACAGTAGCTCCAACCGAGGAAGAGACAACTGCACCCGAAACAGTAGCTCCAACCGAAACTGGAGTTTCAATTGAAGAAGGAACGTCTGCCTCAGAAACAGTAGCTGCAACCGAAGGAGAGACGGCTGCACCGGAAACAGTTCCTCCAACGGAAGAAGGAACACCTGCCCCAGAAACAGTTTCTGCAACCGAGGAAGTAACGGCTTCCCCAGAAACAAATGCTCCTACCGAGGAAGAAACGGCTGTCTCAGAAACAGTCATTCCAACTGAGAACGAAACATCTTCCCCAGAAACAAGTGCTCCAGCCCAAGATGCAACTACCACAGCCGATGGTGATAATGCAGCTGTAATTGAAGTTAAAACCGAATAATGTATTAAACGTGCAATTTTATCTTGGAAGTATTAGAGGAAGCAAATGACTAACTATGAAATGCGGTACTAAATGAATCATGAACAACTCAATTAATTTATTTCATTATAAGTAGGCCTACTATGAATGCAAGTCATGTACATCTCTGAGATTTACTGCGAAATAAATATGGCCTATACTGTTTTCAAAATAAGTACTGGTTTAGTTTTTTCCCCCCCCAGATCTACGATATGAACGTAAACATTGTACCTACTACCTTACTGGATCACGTGACCCAACGACTTCCTCCCTTCCCGCAAATGAGCAGCGCCATTTTCTTATACTGTATTTAGAATATTTATACAAGAAAGAGGTGCTTATATATGTATGAAGAAATGAAGAAGAAAATAGATCCATCCAGATATGAGATATAAATCCCTGCAGTTTTTCTGACATGTTTCCAAGCCAGCATTATTGACGCGCGCTTTACAACAATGTTATGGGTCAGATTAGATCAAGATCAGTAAACTATAGAGGTTGCGTATTCCGGGATAGACCAATCACAGCGCTTGAGTGCGTGTTGTCACGCGTTTCCAACTCGGGCTATTCCCGGCTTTTACTCAGTCGAGAAAATGCGCACACCTTATGATTAAACTCGCAACCTTGAATGAACGCTTGGTCGGATTCCTTTAAAATTTGTGCAGAAATAATCTCCTGATGGTTAAAACAGAGCCTTAAAAAAGTGAACACAAATGTTTTTATTTCATTTTATAATTATCACCAATTAGACAAAATTCATGGAGGGTGCGAAGAATTTGACTATGCGACAATTTTTCTTATTTTTGTGTCCAGAAAAATCTTCAACCCACTAATATCTTTAGACGAGCAAATCAATTGGTTTAAAGCTGCAGTGTTTCATAATTTCTCTATTTTCCTTAATTTTATTTTAATACAGACCATTTCTTTCTCTTTCCTGTAGAACTTTACTTCCGAGGGTTATGACCACTGGCATAGTCAAAGTCGTATACAACTTAACTGTGCAATATTTTCACGTATCTTCTACAATAGTTGAGATAGCCAAGGATTATCAAAAAGGAACACAAGTAAACTATCCTCTAAGTTATGTTGACAGAAAAACAAACATAGCTGCTTTATTATTCAAGCACAGAAGTTTTAAATCAAAATTGTTATGAAAATTGTTGTAGCCATTAAACTGGGAAAATGTCTTTGGAGACTTTTATTATTATAGTAACAGAAACAAAATTCTAGGGGGTGCAATCAGAGTCAAACAAAGTCCACAGTCTAAAAATAGAATTAAATGAATACACTACTTACCTCCAACAGGTCTGCACAAATGAATAGAATCATTCCACAAAACACCTTTAAAAGCTTTGCTGTTTGTAGGCATCAAGAAACGTTTTTTCCCAGTGTTATACCAATTTTTAATTTTGTCTTGATTATTATACTTTCTCTATACTAGGCATATGCAAGAAAGTAAAAAACAAAACTTCATTGCTTGAATTTTAAGTTTCAAAAATGTCATGTACCATGATGCGCATATTGTCATTTTCACTGAATGGCATATGCGCATAATACCATTTTTCAGCGAACTCACAATATGCGCAGGTGTACCGTACTTCATAGTACAACATTTTGCTTTAGGAACAGACCCTATATCATGATGTGGATCTACAGAGTGTGCCTGAAGTGCCTGGGTGCCCACTAATGAACCAATGAACTCATGAACTAATGAGCCAGTGAATCCCTGAAGATAGGTTATAAGAACATCTTGCATGAAACATTGTTACAGTTCTGCAAAATGTTTCAGGACCATTAGCCAACATTTAAAATTTTGAAATAATTTATGTACTTAAAACAATACTGATATTATAATTATTTCAGTCGATACTGTTATCAAATTAAAGTATTGATAATCCGATATTATCATAACAAAATATATATATTATTGGATATGAAACGCTTTATATTTCTATTTTCTGAATAATAATTATAAATTCTAAAACACAAAATGCAAATATAATAATAATAATAAACCTTCAATAAAAACACTATAGGCCTAAAATAATAAAAAAAATAATCTAGCACTTATGACTTATTTTAGATTATTTACTTCCTTAATCAGTTAGGCCTTGTAGTTTTATTTTTTTATGTACAAAGCAATAAACTTGAGTGAGTTATGTATCCAAAGTAAGTTTTTGTTTGAATAGTCAGAAATTTGTACAGTCCCTGACATTCATAGGCAAAGAGTTTGATAATCGAATTGTGGAAATGGTGAACGAAGAGGAGTAAAGAGATGTGCAGTGGGATGGTACTGATAGTGTTAAGTCATATCGTGATTGGGTGTGGAAATTATGATGAGAGGCAAGCACATTTAAAGAGTGCTGATAATTAGAATGGTGTTTAGGATTGTAGGATTTATAAGAGAAGCAAAAGTGCATGAAAATCATGGCGTGTATGGAGTCAAAGCCAATTTAATGCTCACAAAGAAGGAGTGATGTGGTCATATTTCCACATATTATAAATTAATCGTATGCACATGTTATGAGCAAGTTGAAATTTCATTTTTAGGTCATACATCAGAATAGTCAGCAGTATGTTGATGTAGTGAAGGTGAGGCATAATAAGAGTCTAAAAGTCGAGAAAAATACCATATATTTCAAGTCTTTTGAGAACGTAAGCAATAAATAATCAAATCCTTGCCACCCGAAGTTGATTGTTTCACCAGTTAACAGTTTTAGTACTGCTTTCAAATTCACTGGATGCTTTAATGCTTTTACAGTGAATTTCAGTCATTGTTGAATGGAGTGCTGATATTTTTATAATTTCCCTCCTTGCATATTTACATATTTCAACATTATTTTGTGAAATGGGATACAGGCTAGATATTCTTGTGTTCGACTGTAGCTTTGCATTAATGTCACTAAATTAAAAGATACTTTCGTACTGCAATTTTCTTTACCTTGGTTCACGTTCTGGACGCCATTTCATAGGTGGTGTTCCTGCATCTTCAGCAGAGTGACAACTGAAATCTTTGGGAACAGGTGTTGGTGAAGGATCATATTATGGTAGAAGTAATGTGAATACTTCAAGTTTTAGGTTAGAGAAGCAGGAATTTGTAAGTACTTAGTTCAAAATATTTGTTTTATTGCGCTTGTGTTTTAACTGACTGAGCTAGAGCAGAGCCCAAGCTGATAACGGTGACTATTTTGCTAAAGAAAAATCTACAGCTCTAGAAAATTAAGTTTTTTGTCAACTTCTGAACTTTATTACAATTACTGTAATACATACAAGCCAGTGGCGGCTATTCAGGGGAAGTAGGTGAAGTAGAGCTTCACCAGTATTTTCCCTTTACAATACGTATTTTTAAAGTTTATTTTCCATATCACGAATTGGTTTTTACTATAAATGTATCTGTATTTTTGAATTGCCCGCCACGCCACCACCTGGTGGCAAAGTTAGGAGACACCGAGATCCTGAGAGGGCAGCGTGCTTCAAGTCGGCCGTGTGAAGGTGAAATGGAAACCACGCCCTCCGTTGCATGGGTAGTCTGTTCAAATAAAAAATGAGGATGGCATGCAGCAGTTTTCTCGCTTATCCCACGTCTGCTAGGTGACGAGAACAGACTACCCATGAAGCAGTCCCCCTTGTTCAGGCATTTTCTTCGCCGCGCCAGCACCACACTGTCAGCTCGGTCTGACGGTCTAACGCCGTCAAATTCGAATGTGTTAAATTCAGAAAAACCCGGATTAAGTTTGCTGTATGAAATGATATTTGCAGCACATCCTCGTTTTGAGCCACGAGCCGCTATTGGGTGAATTCCGTTATTAACATAAGCATGTGGCATTTTTTTTCTCTTCATCTAATTTTCCGGCCACGAGCCGCCACTGATACAAGCTTATTGCAAAATTGTGTACAAGATAATATATACAATATTTAAAATAAAAAATATGGCTACATAAAATATAAATACTAAAGAAATAAATTACTATTTACAGTCAAAAATATAAGATGTATGATAGAGAATATGGATAGATGGCACTTCCATAAATCAGATGCTTTAGTGTATAAGGAAATTAAATGATTTTGTGTTGTCAATGCAAAGACCTTCAATTTTACATAGATGAATAATTCAAACCCTGCCAAATAATACAAGAGGTCAGATATAGCGATTCAGGATAGTTACAGATGATAGATCCTTAAACAAGACTAGTAGTAGTCTTCTTTTTAAACATTAGATGAATTTGCTTCCCTTTCTGATACTGTGCATTGTGTAGTACAATGAGCATGATAAAAATGAGATAATACCACATAATGTGTAAGTGTCATGTCTGAATACTTATAATGAAGCCAATATTTAAAAAATAATTATTATCCGCCTTGATGAGAAACATGAAGTAATTGGTCTTCTCATTTTCTGTTAAGTGCAATAGTAGCAAGGACATTAAGAAGTTGAAAATGTCACAATACATTCATCCTTTCTGTTTCACAGGAGAGGGAACTCTGCTTCAAATCATGATAATTATTAGGTGTCATTATATTTCCACTGGACGGCAACAATCCGTTTTACTATTACGATCATGAAAAATAGGAACTCAAAATTAGTCGGCTATTGAGCTTAACCTAACATATAGACAAACATCAAAGTCGATTATTTTCAATTTCAAATGCCTCTTCATTACTTTCCATGTTCTCAATTGTTCGGTCACTATCCTGGATTTCTGAAATATTTTCTTTCTTCAGTAGTCTGGGTCCGAAGAATGTGATGAGGAAGGCACCAGCTGGTGCTGTGAAGAGGATGCTTAGGACAGCTACTACCAGCACCTTGTGGGCATACTCCTCATATTCTGTAGAACCCATCTCTCTGGCGACATCCAGAGCTACAGGACCAATAGCCGCCTGAATACATAAAATCCATGAATCATCTTTACAAATAAAACGTTAGATGTAATATTGAGAATTTCAAAGGTAATTGATTAAGGCTTTCATAAACAAGATACATGTTCAGTTACACCTGATTCTTCTCAGCTAGGGTTGCCAGGTTTGAATGGAGATGTGCCTGGATACCAGTGGTATTTGTATAGTTGGGAATACAAATTTAAAACCAGGGCCTAGCTTGCCTTTCTGTAGTGTTGCAAACTTCCTAGTGGGCTGGTGCTATATGGAGCTGATTTTTTATGTTTACCGGAAATAGTGTGCTGTTGTGCTCAATAAGGCTCAGAGTATCTGTACGTTCTAATATCAGCAAACCCTTACACGTGAGAATAATGTAAAATTGACAGGTAATTTATCTTTCAGGTTTCATGTAATGCATTCAATACAATAGTTTGCCTATTGGTAACTCAGGCCTACATTGTACCTACTACTAAACTAAAACTACATCTCTAAAGGGACTTGATCTACCATCCAATCCCTGCATCAGTTACCATAGGCAGATGGAAGGATTGGAGGCATTTAGTCAGCATGCTGACACCCACAGCTAATAATGATGGTTTCCAAGATCAAAGTCGCTAATTCTCAATCAAGTAGCTCCTCAGTTTGTAACACAATGCTGAGTGCACTCAATTCCAGAACTTCCTCCCTCAGAAAAATCCAAAGAGATACCGGGGATTGAACTCAGGCCTGCAGATCCGTAGCCAGTGATGCGAATCATGAAACCATACAGGCGGTCACCTACCACTACTGTATAAGCTTACAAATCATGTAACAGCTTCAGGTAAAAGAAAAAAAATTCAAAATTATTGACATTTTTGTAGAATACCTCAGTCTCAGCAAATATTACACACACTGTATATATTTCAAATGGTTCATGCAACATATGCTAAGAAAGATTAATTTGGTCTGGTTTTGTGGGCTTGTTTCAATAACTCAAAATCCTACTGTATCTAATATTTATGTACTGTGTAAATTATATAAAACTGCATGTAAATTAGAACCATGAAGCCCGTGTTAGCCTATACGGGTACAGGCAAAGAACATGATCCAGCATTTTAAGGATAATTTTTTTATTTTATTTTATACTTAACTCATTAGGATAAAATATGTATATATATATATATATATATATATATATATTAGTAGATTGAATGGACGCTAGTAAATATCTATGCATGCATTTATTATTATTATTATTATTATTATTATTGTTATTATTATTGTTATTATTATTGTTGTTATTATTATTGTTTAGTTACCAGTATAATAAAAAGATATCGTTATTGCTTGATTGTTGCTTGTTTAATTCTCAGGACGATTTTTATACCCAGTCCATCCCTGTTTGAAACTGAGGATATTCCATGTTTTTCCCAATATTACTATTAACTCGTAGCTATAAGTACTAATTACCACCTGTCCCTCTACCCTCTCTCGGAAAATAAGCATATCAAAATTAGTGTAGGTAATGAAACCTCCACTTGGAGGCCCCTTCGCCCCACCTGGGGATCATAGGGTACCAGATACAGATATAAGTACTAATACTATTATTACTTACTACTGATCAAATGAATAAAGAAGTAATTATGCAAATAAAACACTAGTGATTATTCTTTACCGAGTATAGGGTTTGTAAGACTGCAAATACATCAACTTCAATAATCACAATGATGGTTGATTTAAGAGTTAAAAGTGCAATTTCTTTTCCAATATTCATATTTTTTGGAACTCCTAGCTGCATCTAGAAGAGTCCTGCTGTTAAGGAGTATTTTTTTTCCTCTCTATATTTTGACAGTTAGTATTCAGGTTCACCTGAACACAAATTTCAGCCATTATTCATGGAACGAACTTAAATAATACCTTTTAATTTTCACTAGGGTACTTATAATTTGAATTGCACTGCACCTAGTTATTTATTTACAGATTTGCATAATGAACTATGTGCATAATATGATTCTTGCACATGCAACCACCACAAAATTATTTATTATAATGGTTTACAGGCAGTATGTGTTTGTTTTGCTGTAAATCCTGTGTGACTACTTCCCTTCAGTCACCAAAAAAAATAAAGCGTATTTTCATGTGTTTCTCTCCCCTCCGCACATGTGAATATATACTGTATTTGCTATTATAATTAAAACAAAAATAGTTGAGTTCATTAGCCATAGGTCCACAGAATACATTCTCAATACAGACACTCCAGGCAGCACCTGTAGATCTGGCAACACCATTCAGCACCAGTCTTATTTCTCTTAATAAACCCCTCATAATTGCATCCCATATCCCTGAACTTTGAAGTTTCAGAATTAGAAGTCTTCTAATCTTAAATTCTTGCTAACATATCCCAAATAAAGTATTTCTTTCTTCAGATATAACTCGGGTAGACTTATCCTAAACGTGTCTGTTATTTCTGAAATATCAATAATTTTAAACATTTTAACCTTCAAATTAACGTTTTACTAGGCTGAGGATTGAACTCAAAATCTAATGCTAGTACACTGACCACAGAACCGGTAACCCTGAGCAGCACTCAGGACCTGTCTAAGCTCTTCCAAATCTCTGTAAAGAGCACAGATTTCAAAGTGTAGGGTGTTCGAGTACCCAAGGATGTGTATATCTGCTAAAATGTTGAACTTAATAGTTACGTTAATTTAATAATAAAATATTCTTTTAAACATTTCTAAATTGTTCTTACCTGAACCGTAGCCTTAGGGAACCATGCAATAGAGATGAATAGCTTCTCCTTCCAAGTGAGATTTCCTCCTGTTGCTACAATGACTGAAGTGATAATTCTTCCCTGTATGGCATAACATAAAACTGTTAAAATATAATATTTTGCACAAAATAGAAATTTATAAATTAAACTACGTTTTGGTACTTGGGAAACCTTCTATAAACTCCCCTTTTCTGGATAAACATTCTAGGTGGCACAATTGAGTCAATTCTGAGGAAATATTTGAAATTTAAAAATTACCATATTAAGACATTATAAACATTGGTTATCATCTCATGAGGGTAGAAAGTCTTGTGAAATTCAGCTGCTGTATAAGACTGGTGCAATTTTGTAATGTGAGTAAAGAAAGGAGAAATTATTTCAAGCTGTTATGGTAAGGAAGTGAGATAGTATGTACCGGTAATGCTGGTATTACCAGCACTGGTTTCAAAGGCCCAACAGCTAACTGGCTGGTTTTAACAGTCACAGTTAATAGCATACAGTCATTGAAAATCAATGTATCTTAAAAAAATTAAAGTTCCTCTTTAATAAAGAGCATCTCCTATAGAATGATTCTTTCACACTGGCTGCGTGTAGGCTAAGATGGAAAGGTGAAGCCAGACTGAAGAGCTCAATGCTACAGCAGGGATTTAAACCAGGATCTTACGTGCAACTGTGAATCAGTTGGAGAATTTAATGTCGTCTGGCATGTTGCCTTGCTACGAATAGTGTCTTTATTTAGTTTCTTTATGTTTAGAGTTAATCAGAAGGTGATTGAAAACTTCCTGACCTATAAGGCAAGAAGCACAGAGCTAAAATACTTAAAGTAAGTTGCATGATTAAGCCTAAAACAAATTTTTCCATGCATTTTTCCACTAGATTTAACATCCACAAGCTGCCACTGCTTGTGTCTGAGAATTCCCCCATTCCTGTTTCTTAGTATCATGTCTTCAAAAATTACTTTAATGGAACAAGTCTGCAAAGTAATGTGGAAGTATATACATCTTGTTTAAATTTATGTGTACTCACTGCTAATGCTATGAAGAGAGATGCGATGCCAAGACCTACAGTAGTCCCATCGAGAACGAATATATCAATTTCAGATCCAATAAGTCCAAAAAGAATGGGCTGGAAAATTGACCAAATGATGAGGAAATTATCTTGAACAGCAGCCTGAAAATAAGGAACATTAATTAGAAAACATTTACATCAGAAGAATGTAGTGAAATGCTCAGGCCATGTTGTGCTGGTTGCTTCCAGGGTGAGAGGAATCTTTAACATGTCTTTTCCCACACCCACGTTTAAAGAGCATTTGTAATGGTAAAGAAGTGTTCCCTATTACAGGCCATGGAGGCCCAGAGGGTTCCAGGAGGTTGAGGCTCGCAGATTTTTAGACATTCGGCAGGTGAAAGTGGTAAAGTTGTTAGCCTTACGCACCGGCTGCTTTTATCCCAAGATTGCTCCTGGTACTCATTTCTGTTAGAGGCTGAGTCGACCCCAGGACCATAGTGCCACCTGAAGGATTGGGCCAATTGAAAACCTCCAACAACCTCATCGGGAATCAAACCCACGACCTTCTGGTTTGTAGTGCAGCACCTCAACCGCGACGCTACAGCGTACCCCTATTTGTAATGGTACCCTACCATAAATAAATAATCTCGGAATTATGTTTTTTTTTCTTTCTTTAAACTAAATTTTTAACTTTTAAAAATATGCTGACATTATATTTAAACACATTAAATGGTTCACTGACCCATAAGAGGGGTATTTCTTAAGCCCTCATGCTTCCAGCAGGGATTCTCTCATCAAGCGAGTAACACTGTTTGAGATTTTTCTACCTAAAACTGCACTCTATATTATGATTAAAACAATCAGCAAATCGATAATCTTGTATAGGTTCAACGAAAATGTAACTTTTGATTCAGTAGCACATGAATAGCTGGTTTAATTGAATGTATTGTAAGTGAGTGGGGAAGACAGATGCCACAGAGAAATAGAAACCCTTGTCATATCCTAGGATCATGCCCTCATAGAGACTACTCGGGAACACCCATCTTCATAAAATTAGAGCATTTAATATAAAGCCCCGAATTTAAATAAAAATAAAAATAGTACAGCTTGGAATAATGGACTATTTTGATTATTATGATGTTTCACTTAAAAATTACTACGACTTTTATATTTATTTCTCCTTTCTCAGACGAATCACCAACTTAAAGAAATCTTTACAATTTAATGGAAAAAGGGAATGACTACCATATAGGTTAAAATTTCTGTTAAAAACTATCAATATAAAGTGAAAAAACGGTAGATAACACAAAGCAGGGAATCCCTTATGTGTGTCTTATAGTGCAACATTTTTCCAATGAGTAACTGTGCGTTAAAGGACTGGTTTCTTGGTTTTGTGTCCTACATGGGGATAGCCAGTTCTGGCAGGGCAAGCAGTTCAAAAGTATGGCAGTGTAAAATTGAAATCGACTGCATCTACCTAATGGTCTGTTGTGTTCAGATTCACCAGCAGTAAATGGATGACAAAGGCAATGCTTTGAGGTATCTCATTTCACTGCATAGTGGTAAGAAGCTGACTACCAGATAGTTTTTTCCCATGTCAATATGAAAGCTAGGATTAAAACTCACATGCATAATATACATGATACTTATTGGTACACAAGCTAAATTATTAAGAGAATATGACAGTTTATAATGTTCCACTTTGGTTTGAAATTTGACCAGTAGCATGAATTCTGCTTTGTAGCGTTGGGGTCATAATTCCAGAAAATGTAAATTCGAGAGATGACTGGTCTACTTTGTAAAGTATGGCTATTAAGACCAATATCGGAAGTGGAGGGTTCATTTTGATGTCTTTATATAATACTGTTGAACACTTCCATAGAATATAGCCTAACGCAATAGAACTAGAGGCCTTTCTCTGCCAAAAGTAGAACTTTGTAGAAGCTGGTGAATCTATATACTCACTTTCCCATTATTTCCTTTCTTGTTCCAACCGTTGGAAGCCACAAATGCAGATACAATGCCTCCCAATGGACCAGCTCCTTCATAATTGATAGCATCACTGCCGAACATGAACATCATGCCACCACAGAGCAGGAGAATCGTACGCAACATGGACACCCGTTTCTATAAAGGGAAACACAGACATTTTATATTTATTTATTTAAAAAATGCCTCCCATAGGAGTGTGGGCCTATATTAACTTAATCAAATCATATACTAAAAACTAGGGATGGGTCGATACCAGATTTTCTCGATACTCGATACCGATACATGATTTTTCCCTCGATACTCGATAACGTCAACATTTCCAGTTTCAATAAATAGGTACATTAAAAATTAAAAGTTGAGAGAACTATGTAATACCAACTAAATTAATTAAGTGTGCATTTTTAATGAGACAAAATTCGATATCAACAGTAGCCTATAATTACTTTTAAACTCTACATTAAAACTAAAATTAGTTTTTTAAACAGTCAACTTACAAGTTTTTGTTAAATACTACCATTCTCACTTAATTGCAGAATTACCAAAGTATCGAAAAAGTACCGAGCTAGTTTTCTGAAGTATCGCTCGATGCCGATACCATGCAAGTATCGAGAGTATCGAGGTATCGAAAGTATCGAGGACTCATCCCTACTAAAAACATATCTTATAAAGTTACAAGAAAATCATTTTGCCATGGTCATCTAACTAAATTGCAATAATTATATGAACTTACATCATCTTTATGAGGGATGAATCTTAAAAATATCCCAAAAGCAATGCCTCCTAAAATTCCGAAGATTATACCTAAAGGACCTCGAATTATCTGCATCACCAGTTCTCCTGAAATGAAATAATACTTATTAGGCCACAAACTGAGAAATAACCAGATAAACCATGTTATGCAGGATTGCAACGATAAAGGATAATGTTTTATTTTTTTATAGTTAAATTAAAAGGAATGTGTCTAGACATTAATCATGCTGTTAAATTATAATATATTATCTTGTTTGTGAAAATTTAATTGAAATGAGATATATGCAAATCCTCAATAATGAAATGACTGCAGATCTAAAACCACCGAATGCTGAAAATAATGACTTGTCCAGAAGACTTACATATTTACCTGTATTGAAAATGAGACTCAAAACCACACCAAATGCTGATATAGCTATGATGTCATCAAAACTGGCTGCAGCTATAACTAAAGTAGGTATCCCTTTTGATCGACCATAGCCTCTGTCCTGGAGATTGAAGAGGCAAGGGATCACCACTGCTGGGGACACTGCTGCCAATACTGACCTGATATTGTGAGAAATACGACTCAAGAATAAATAAAGTTCAAGTTGTTTGAATTGCGGGGGGACATACGGCATTCGCTGCTGAAAATAGGTGAAGTTCATTATTATTTTTCAGCAATGAATTGTTCTGTAGCCTTGTAATCTGGCATGCTCTAGTTCTACAATAGCATACTATTTTCAGAATTAATTTAACTATTACAGTTATGGGTCATTAACTTATCATTACAAAATGGCATCCAAATTTTGTGCACTGAAGTGCCGTTTCCCTCATAACTCAAACATTTATTAATATATTGCAGTGAAATTTTGCATGCAAGTAGGCCTATATTTGATAGTAGTAAACAACACTATCTAGAATCATTGGTGTAACTTTAATAGTCTTTTTTAAAATATTTCTGATGTAAAAATTTGTAAAAAAAATTAACAAGTGATGAATTATTTTTTAAAAATATTTCAGAAATATTCGTATTTATGAAAATTATCAGTGCACACAATTTGGCTGCCATTTTGTAATGATAATTACCCATAACTGTAATAGTTAAATTAATTTTGAAAATAGCATGCAATTGTAGAACTAGTCAATATAGAGCATGCCAGATTTCAAGGCTACAGAACAATTCATTGCTGAGAAAAAAAAAAATATGAACTTCACCTATTTTTCAGCATCGAAAGCTAAATGTCCCCCTTAAACTAAACTAAGAAAGGTAGAGTAAATTAAATTAAAGTAAAAGAGGTGGCCTCTTAACCTTTTCACTGTTACTGACCTATAAATGCATTCACTTTGAACAATGGTTTAAAGCAGAGATATAAGATTAATAGAGTAATGCTTTACGTAAAATGTGAGGGCTTTTACCCATATATTATGTTTATTATTTATGGAAGCCAGTTATTCTACTGTAATTCGTCTCATTCATTTCAAACTTAGAGCCCATGCCCCCCTCAAGATGGGCTAACTAACTAGTACAGGTAATAAATAGACCCAGGCCCGACGAGAGGGAGGGGCAGCCGGGGCTGTAGCCCCGTGGCCCGGGCCCAAAAGGGGGCCCGGCCGACCAGGTTTTATTTGTTACTTTCTAAATTTACTCTAAAATATTTTTTTTTATAAGTCAATAAACAGCTTAACTTATGTTTTATGTATTTATTTATCTGCATTGTCCTGTCGTTTAACGGTGACAGTGAATTTATCAGTTAATCTGAAACGGATTATTCTTGAAGAAAAATTGCTATTTTTGAAAAGTAGAAGCAGAAATCCTTTTGGACTCAACAGTAGGTCTCACTTACGTTCGACATTTAAAATCATAATTTTCAAAAGATTAAACTGGTACATACACACAAAATTATTCCTAATTAGAACATTTTAATGCACTTTTCCGTTTCCGTTAACCGATTTGCTCCAAAAACAATAGGCTTCGTCCCATGGGCGTAATAAATGGTATACCAAGTTTTATGAAAATCTGATAAAGCGTATTTGAGTTATCGCACTTACAGACACATAGACAGACAGGCAGTCAGACAATCCTGCTTACCAAACAATCTCATAAAGTACCGGTACCATTCTAGCTCTTAATAATTAAGTAATATCATTACATAATCTTTTTGTTGCATACATTATAAAGGGGGAGTTGGGTAGTGAATTTAATATTTGACGGGGGCCCGGGAAAATTTGTCCCTGGAGCCCTTACTTTCTTTCCACGGCCCTGAATAGACCGTGGTTATATACTGGATGACTAGAATGATTCTAACTAGTACTGAAAAGGAAATCATTTATTTTTCATTGCTCCAATGAATAAAAAGCCAACTTCGTAGCACCAAGAGAGAGAGAACCTACTGAATGGGTTTGCTACAACAAACATT
Organism: Ectobius pallidus; assembly: GCA_964059195.1. Taxonomy (NCBI): domain Eukaryota; kingdom Metazoa; phylum Arthropoda; class Insecta; order Blattodea; family Ectobiidae; genus Ectobius; species Ectobius pallidus. The sequence goes on from CAXKWD010000001.1 coordinate 134,050,003, forward strand.
AACAATTACTTTTGATATTTTCTTCAATGTGTGTATCTTATATTGTAACAATATGACTTATTCTTTCTTTCATACTTCCTTTAGTAATTTAAAATGTATGTAGAAGCTACGTCATTGATTTAAATTTCTCATGCTGCCTGTTACACTTATGTAGTTATACAAAATAAGTGCAACTAAAATAGCATTTGATGAACAGAGTCAACAGTTTCTGTGGTAAAATACGTTAAATGAAGTATGCATACTTGCAAGTACTGCACTTACCCTAGTAAAAATCCCCATACCCAAGGAAGACCCAGTAGGAAATGTGTCATGACAGTAATGATACAAGCCTCTCCCAGTGATGGTGCAATTGCTAGTCTGGATACCATACCACCAAGTCTCTTGAGGGCTGTGGGATCCAGTCCCATACCAGCTCTGATCAGAATGATGGACAGGGCCATTTGTCTACAAAACACAAGAAATTTATGTATAGAGTATAACTTCCTACAAGTGCCGATGGTTTCTTGGCAATTTCATTGAGTTACATGAACGTATGTTGCCATTTATTGCCATTTATTTCCATGTATCAATGCTTCTCAGAAATCTAGTTGGGTAAGAAGGTTGAAGCTGTCCTAGCTTTCGGATGCTGGTTGGTATGCAGTAATCTCTGAGAAGTGCTTTAATCTTCTCACCAGCTGGAATCCTGAGAAGCCTTGGTATTTAACCAATGCCAGGAAAACTTGAAGTATTTTAATTATTTTCGCCCATAAAAAATAGTTTACATGTGAAACTTGATTTTATAAGGAGTATTTCAGCAATAAAATGGGAGAAATAGTTAACATATCCATTTATCAGCAAACATATTGTAACTAAAATACTTGTGTAGGCCTACCATATCATTCATGACATACACCTATGTAGCTGTTCTCTGTAAACAAAGGATGATTTCAAGCATAATTTGTCCAAATAATTTAAGATATTAGCTGTGAAATTATAGGAGCGCTACAATGCTTACTTGTGAACAGATGAGAGAATTTACTTTATTTACACATAAATTCTTGAAATATTATTGCAACCATTTAATTACATTTTCATATAATTACATTATTATTTTAGCACCTAGCACTGCATATTGTAAGTTCTATTCCTCAAAAGATGTAACGGTCTTATGTAGGGAAGAGCAATATATGAATTTAATTCATGGTATGGTGATCAATTGGTGAATTCCGAAGGGAAATTTTTGATTGGATTTACACATATTTAGTTACCAATCCATCTATTCATGTTTAAAGCCTTACCTATTCCACTATTGTTTACATCAATATGACTTCTGCTTAAGAATGAACATGTGGGTAACCACAATTTAGTGATAACAGTGATGATATTTTTTATTGAAGTAGAGCCCTGTAATTGGCTTGCTTGAGATTTATTCTCATTCTCTAAGTAAGTTACACCCAACTGAACACCCAACAACAATATAAGAATGAAGAAGTGAATTTTGAAAGCGTTTTGAGAACATTTTAGGATATTAGTGATTTTTTTAAAAATGACACCAATAGTAAAACATTTCTACTCATCTTACATATTGACTCCTCAGAGAAGATGCCCTGAAGGCGGTGCAGTGAAACTGAAAGGTGTAAAGATAATAAATGTCTTAAGTTGAGAAAAAAGTATTTTATAATTATTTTACTGCTGGGTATTGTGAATGCATTGTAAAGGAACAACATCCATTATATTTGGTGATTAATTGTTCCATTTATTATTCCTGTGATCAAATGTAAACTCCTGGCGCTATACATACTTACTTACTTACTTACTTACTTAATTGCAATAGACAATTCCTAAGCAAGATAAAGGAATATTATCTATTCTTTGGAACAGGAGGTTTATTGCTGTGCTTACCTGAGCCTACCATTCAACCCTATTCTGAATAACTCCATCCAACCATCTCTCGAAAATCCTACTTCTCTTAATTCTATTCTAATATTGTCCCCCCACCTACATCGGTCTTCCAAGTGATCTTTTTCATGTGAGTCTCCCAGTCAACATTTTTTAGATATCTTTCCATCCCCAAGCACGCAACGTGTCCAGCCTATTTCATCCTCTGTGATTTAATTACCCTTACTATATTCGGTGAAGAGTACAGGCTATCATATGCAGTTTTCTCCTATCTCCATTTTCATCTGTCTTAAGCGGAAATATTTTCCTAAGCATCTTGTTTTCAAAGACTCTCAGATTGTGTTCTTTCCAAAAAGTAAGCAACCATGTCTCACATCCATATAATAAAACCAGCAGGATAATTGTAGAATTGTAGATGTTATATTGCAAGAAGCTATTAAATAATATTCTTTGAATGAATATATATATATATATATATATATATATATATGTATATATGTTACCGGCAATGTGTGAAATCCCGGTATTCTATAGAATGCCTAGGTAATGTATAGAATGCCTGATAGTTTTAGGCAAACTATGAAATATAAGTATTTTGTGAAAGTGTTACATACTTTTCCTAGGCATTCTATACAATTCCTAGGCATTATATAGAATGACCAGTACCGTTTACGCCAAGTGTTAAAAGGGAACAAGATGAATAGCCTTTATTAATTAATACATATTTGAAATTGAAAGAACAAAACTACGAAATAAAGCATAGGATATTTTACCGGAAACAATGAAAGCAGAACTGAGGTTGAAATACTTGTTACAGTAAGAACTCCTTTACCAATTAAATTGCAACCTAATTTTCTCAGCAGCCTGTCTTATTCATACAAAAAACTCCTACTACATAATCACAGCATAATTTCTCATTACACCATATTTCAATATACAGTAGAATGTTAATTTCAGAAAATGTGTTTCTTTTTTACGAAAACGTATTTTATCAGAATATAATGATAACGAATCTCGCATAGCAAATTTAGCAGACTATTTAATTCTATTTCAACAAGTCTAAATACATTTTAAAGATACGAGTTATTCTACACTAAATATTTGTGACATATAGTAGAAATTATTTTGTACAAAGTGATTTTGTTAATTTCTGTTCAGGGTATTTGTTTGTTTGCATTTTTTAACACTGTTATACAAATGTACCCTCAATTCTACTCCATTAATATATTAGTTCCTCTTTATGCTTTTAGTCTATTTTGTTCTTCCGATCTGAATTCAATCAATTATCAGTCAATTATCAATTATCATCATTTCTTTATTATTAAACAGTGGCAGCGGGGGAAAATTGCGGGATTAGGCGTATTATATACTTTGCCGACAGACAATCCGGCAAAGTATACAATGCCTAGGCAATGTATAAAATATCAATCATTTTATACTTTGACGTTCGATTTTAGGCATTCTATACATTACCTAGGCATTCTATAGAATGCCGGATTTCACACATTGCCGGTAACATATATATATATATATATGATATACAGTTCTTATTTTGGATTTTATGTTTAGACCTAGAGTCAAATCTTCACATAATATTTGGAGATCCTAGCCTGTAGTTATGTTGAGGGGCTACCATGCAACAAAGCAAAACATACTTGACCACAAATCCACACTTAAGATAACAAATTTTGTTTTCAAACTTACTGACTTTCGTTAACTTACTTTACAATAACACACTGAAAAATACTAGGAAGACTTAACATCAAGGACCAAGCCAAGATTTGAGCGTAAAATGTCCAGAATTTTTAACTAATAAAGAATGGAAAGAGGGAAAAAAAGAGACAGAACAAATTTATCTTACACTCAAGACAAAACTAAAGCCATTGGCTTAATACGATATTTTAACCGCAAATGCTGTACATATTCCAGTAGCTACCAAACTTACTAAAAACTTTTGCAAACATGATAAGTGATGAAGATAAGTATTTATGAAACCACAGAATGCTGTTTCTAGTGTGAATTAGTGACAATATTTTTAGGAGAAGAATTCCTCTGACACTAGGACTCAAACCCATGACCTTCAGTTCTCTATGGCAATACTCTCCTAACTGAGATAGTTGGAGTTTGATTCATAGCACTAGATGGAATTTCTGTACAGTAATTTTTTACTGCTGAAACCTGTGTGTTCCTGCTAGGTAATATACTCAGCTAAGTTAGTGTTAGCCATATTATACTCAGAAAACATGTTTACAGACAAATGAGGATATTGGTTTTATGACACATTCAAATAGTTTAATACCAATCCTATCCTATGGGATGGAGGTGATATGGAATCATCTTATTGAAAGAAACCTAGAAACTCTAGAAAAAGTAAAATCAATATACTTGAAACGAGCACTGGAACTATCGAAAACAACAAGATCAAGACTGGTTTACCTCCTGGCGAGAGAGACATTCCTAATTGAAGACATCAAGCTCCGATATATGTTACAACACACCAAGGCTTTTGAAAACCAACTAAGGACCATGGAGGGAAAAAGAGAGAATGTATGGCCGGAGTTCTACGGCACCGAAGCAATGACAAACCGAACATGGAGAGCACCAAATTTCAAACTAAGACATGTCATGACTAGATTATCTACCCATGGTTTTCACCATCTAATCTGTAGAAACAAGAATTTTCATGACCCAAACATTGCGTGTGTATGTGAACTGTGTAATGAAGGCTGTGAGCGATACCACATAGAACAATGCCCGAAAAGAATTAAATCAATAAGTGAATATGCAAACATGTGACTCTGAAAACTGTAAATGGCTATTTTGCTGCAATTAATTAATTATAAATAGTTTACAAAAATATTTTTGAAACACTTACCTAAGATCTGCTGCCACATCTTGGAACTCATCATGAAGTTCGACAAATCCTACATTGCGCAGTAAGATGCCCATGAGCAACATCCCGAGGAGAGATGGAAGTCTTACTAAACTGACAAGCCATCCTGCTATATGAGCCGCCACTCCTAGCACAGCCACCTTGAACAACTGGCCCTTAGGTCCAGCTATACTGGGTACCATGGAATATGCGCTGCTCCATAACAGCAATGCCAGAGCACACAGTGCTGTTGTTCTTGCTAACGTCTTCTCTGATGGACACCAGGGCTGTGAAGTTATGGCTCTCCAGGTATCGGTACAGCAGGTACAGCATATTCTGTAACAAGATATAGGAAGTAACATTTTACTCTGTTTTGGTTAATTAGTTAAAGCATTAATACGTGAAGGTAGATAATTATGTATTCATGAATCCACATTATTCTTTCCGTTGAATATATCACTAATATGTGACTTGTGTAATTTCTCTGATTGTTTAAGCAATTGCAAATATAAGAAATTCTGCTTATTTACATCATAACAACTAGCATTTTGATGTAGTAATTTTATATCAGCATCATCTTTGACAATTATTGTTCTCAAGCAGTTGGAATTGTCCTAATTTTATACATCATTTGAAAGTGAAACATCTGTTCCAAAAGTGTTTCTTAGGACATTTCTAAACATTATAACCCTAACTTGTAATATCTGTAAGTATATCGACATGTTTTACATTAACCAGGCCTATTATCAGATATTTTCACGTCCAAGAAATACTTAGTTTCCAGAGGGGGGTTGCGAGGCGATGGGCTTACCACCTGTCCCTCTACCCTCTCTCGGAAAATAAGCATATCAAAATTATTATAGGTAATGAAACCTCCATTGGAGGCCCCTTCGCCCCACCTGGGGATTATATGATATAATATTCTTAAATATCTTTTCTTATTATTTTATACAGCCAAAATTTTGTTTTTACTAAAATTTCCAAAATAAATTTTGATTGATAGCGAAAGTTACAAATACAATGTAAAATTTCTTATTGGAACTTCTCATCAGTCAAGATATGCGAACCAAAATCCTAATCAAGAAAGTGCATTGCTTGGAGGGCTGGAATTATTTAAAAGTTATTTATTCAAGACAATTGGCAGAAGTATGGGGTTTACCCATGTTCAACCTTATGATCTTCTGTCTGAACAAAAATATTAAAATAATTGTGAATTAAACCTTAAAGCAATCACACGACTTTGAAGAAAAGAATAGTTGGCAATGCAAGCGCAGGTAGAGTTTAATCGCAATTGCCACAGCCCACAGATTGGCAGGCTGTTCACTCACTCAAGAGCAGCCTAAGTTTAAGTTCTACAATATACATTTTATATTATACTCGCATTTAGTTCAATGAAGACCCTAACATATTTCAATTAATTTATTAATTTACAAAGGATAGTACAAGAATATTTGTGCATTTGAATATAATAGGCTACTATCTGCACATTTGGGTGGCTATTTTTTCACTTCTGTAATTAATGAAGTTAAATTAAGTAAATTTAATAACTTTTTGTTATTAGTTAAATTGCATTTTGTAAAGAAATTGTCTGGAACCAATGACAGCATGTCACCCCTTGCATGAGATTCTTTTGGGGTTGTATATATTATATAATATTTAAAAAAGTTGTAATAAAAATAGGAATAATAATAATAATAAGTTAATAATAATAATAATAATACAATCAAATATATTCTACCAGGATTTCGTTGAATACCAACCATTGTTTAACCATAATGTGGATAATTATAAAATATGTGTGGCCAAAAATCTTGAAGTTGCATCTAAAGCTCCATTCTTTTACTGAAACACTTCTCGACATATGTGGAGTGTTATAAATTGTTTTATGGCAGCAATAGTAGTAGGCCTATGTAAGTGATAGAAAATATATGTCTGTATCACATGGGCTATTAGTTTTGATTTTTCCCTACTTTATATATTTACCTTGAACGCACAGACGATATTCCAGTTGGTTCCTCTATGCTTTTCACTTTAGGTGTAAGATCTATAACCGAGAGACCTGAAAAGCATTCACTTAATTAAAGGTCAAGAAATATTTGTGGTGTAATATCAGATAGATCCCTAGGATAGTCCTCGAAACAACACGTAGAAGACGTCAATAATATTGGCTATAGTGTTTTTCAAACCATATCTGAATGTTGACTCCATTGACAGTCGGCATTTTTAATCTGAGGTCTCATGGTCACTCCTTACAAAATACGTATTATGGGAATCCATTGGTGAAATTTAGCTTTACATAGTTACATGCACACTAAGTGCCTCAAAAGTTTGACACAAAAATTGCTAATAATTTGTAACCAATCTTTGTTATTAACAAGATATGTGGGCAAATGATTCTGAAGATAAAAACCGAGAATTCAGACTTTCAAAATATCCTTTTGTATCTGTTTCTAGTAAAGAAAACTTTCTTAGGAATTTTCTTTACCGGTGGAAAAATATTCAAATTTCTTCTTGTGTTTTATCTTTATTTGAAAATAGTTTAAATTATTTTTTAAACAATCATTATTACATAATGTAAACCTACTGCAATCATTTCGTTACAATAGCTCAAACATTATTAACATAATTATGGAGCAAAAACTAGCCAATTTTCCGTTGAAAATTATTGAAAATTTATTTCATTGAATAGCACACATTTTTTCGAAAATGTCAGAAAACATTGTAAATAAGAGTTTTAGTAAGGAGATATGACATTAACTTACATAGGTTAAACCAGAAGTTTGGCCTCAAGATAAATAATGGAGAGCGAGAAAACACCATCAATCAAGAGACCGTGTAAAAATGTTAACTTATTTTATTGTTGAATTCGCCCAAATGTTAGTATTTACTTACGGTGGTTCATAAAAATTTCAGAAACATGAGGTTGTTCGTCGTCTCTGGTGCTTTGTTGATGGGGTGAGTTTGCCACGAGCATGTTAAGTTATCTAGTCCTGAAAATACGTACATAAATTATGAAAATTTTGAAATATTTTATTGAGTTGAATGTCTTTAGAACAGGTTAAGAAAGAAACAGATCGTAGTTATCAGAATACATTAATACACTTCCTCGATATAGATTATGTATCATGTAGCCCTGCATGATCTCTGAAACATGCCCAAGTCAATTGTCTTGAGTATAAATTCCATAAAGTTTTTTTACGAAATGGAATAATACTTCTATACCCCAAAAAATATAATTAAGGAATAAATTGCTCCCGGTAATATAACCACATACACAGGTGCCGTATCGTAGTAAACATTACAATCGGGTCAAATTTGAAAAATGCGGTCTTCTTATAGGCCTAAGTAACGGGTAACCTTTTATCAACATATAATAATGAAAATGATAATAAAAGTGGTCCCTATACAGGCCATGGAGGCCCACAGGGTTCCAGGAGGTTGAGACTCCTAGATTTTTGGACGTTCGGCACATGAAGGTGGTAAGGTTTTAAGCCTTACGCACCAGCCGCCTTTACCCCCAGGATTGCTCCTGGTACTCATTTTTGTTAGAGGCTGAGTCGACCCCAGGGCCATAGTGCCACCAGAAGGATTAGGCCAATTGAAAAACTCCAACGACCTCATCAGGAATCGAACCCGCGACCTTCCGGTTTGTAGCGCAGCGCCTCAACCACTACGCTAAGGCGTACCCCAATAATGATAATAATAGTAATAAATTTATTACTATTACCATAAAGCAATAGGACTTCCATGTGCAAAATTTCGAAGGATATGTTATAAAGAAAATATAGCATAGAAAACTGAAACAGAAAAATGATCGAATAACTTCTGTTAGATTTGTGACTATTCAACTATGCTACTAAAGATCTAACGGTTATTATTTCCAGAAATTGTAAAATTTCATGCTCCCTTAGAAAAGACTAACTTAATAAGGGTAAAGATGAAATGAACTCATGCACAAAATTCTGAAAACTGCAAACAAAAACATTTTGACAGGTAACTGAACACTCCTATTATTTCTAGAATGTAACTATTAGAACATTACAGAACTAAATCAACAAAATAATTCGCACTTCTCTTCTAAAAATAGGTTTTAAAAGTAGTGAAAATTACATGTACGGTAATATTGCTCTTTATCTGTAGTTTAGCCTACTTTCTTTTTCTCACTTCAGAAACAGAATGATTTTACTTAGTACTATACAATTAATACTTTAAATGTTACACGTACGTATACCATAAAGATCTGCAACATAATTCACATGGAAAATTATTCTTGTATTTCCTTTGGAATACTAAACCTCAATTTCGTTCAGAGGAACGTAACAAGTGCACGATAAATCGAAGAAACGTTCATATATTGACTCATATTTCATTGCAACGTTTGATGCACAAGAGCAACGAGCAACGAGCACTGAACACTGAGCACTGAGCACTGAGCACTGAGAACAGAGTACCAAACTCGGTACTCACTTAACCTAATATAACTAACATAACCATATTGCGCATGTCCAGACCCTCAACAGAATAAGAAATCAGCTTTACTAGGATAAAGCCCGAAGTGAAGGAAATTTTGCTTATAATTCTTGCTTTACCCAAATTGACCAGGTAAAGCGCACATTATTCGGATAGACCTAGGTTTCTCCAGTTTCTATATTACCCGTGACATATAGGCCTATATTTAATTTCTGTACTTTACATTCGGCTAAGTTGTGATAATTCAGATAATATTTTCCTAAGTTCAGAGTTGTATTGATTTTGTCTTCATTTGGTTAATGAAATTACCAGAATGATTACAAGAAAGCGAGTTGATTGTTTTAATTTTATACCTACTGTATTTACTCTTAGGGATATGTGCAATATTTTCCTTAAAATTAATTTGCAGACAAACTTTTCTTGGAAGTAAGCCTATCATCACTCGTTGTTTAGGTCTCACTACTTCATCAACTCGAACATACGATCTAATATTGATCTAATATAATATTTTTATTTATATTAGTCTTTGTTAACTATTTACTGCCAATAAACCGTTGCTAGTCTTATTTATTTTCTGCAAGATTTTGCCTATTCTGCGAGTCCTCCAGGGAAACGCAATAAACTATGACCACGCACTGCACTATATAGATGAAATATTAACTAGGAATTAGTTAGCACTCACCAAATTCTGCAGCTGATTCCTCGGAAGGAGTTGTATGTGTTACACTTTCCGTCCAACTGACTCGCCTGACGTTTGCTTAGTCTGTTTTGATGTGCGAACTATTTCAAAAAGTAATTACTTGAGACGCGCTGCACGTGCATGAAATAAATTCAGGCGATAACTGACAGGTTACAGCTGATGTGTGTAATATTTACGTAGGTAATTACTCGCGGATATAAAACTAACCTTGAAAAGTAATTTTTAAGTTACGCTGTAACGGAACTTCTCCAGTCACGAAGAGGAATGTACTCATTATAGTGTTGTATTCAAGTTCCTATTTTATATCAATTTTGTCTTCGTCACACCTTATTCCCCAAGTGGTATCGAAATCCTGTTTTCTTGATATCCCCTTTCCTACCAAATGCAATGATGACCGTGCAATTAATAATTATCGAAGGACTTCAAGTACAGTATGCTTCTAAGTATTTATACTGACTATTCCATTTATATGCCGCGAGTTTGATATTGACCAATAACGTTTAGCAATTCCTCTTATATAAACCAATCACGAGCGCTTATTTTGTAATATCCTTCCTCGGATAGCAAGGAAGCAATGTTATCTGATAAAACTTTAGCTCGTTACTGGACAGTAAAGCATCAACGTGCGGTGATTAATATGTCATATGCTGCCAGTAAGCAAAATTAAAACGTATTATTTTATACAACATAACTTGTTTGGAAATTATAATATAAATGTCCATTGATTAAAAACACAATTTCGATTCGGTGCAAGCCAGTTCGTGTACTTTTATAACGTTTTGACACTATCCATGCTGTGGTACGCATTATTGATAGCAATGGAAACTCAGATCGCTTCATCGGATCGATTCATGGACTGTTCGTCCATCTAGTATGCCGTGATCTTACGGCTGACAGAATATTGACAACAAAGTAAGAAAATAATTATTATTTACAAAATCCGTTACATTTTATTCATGGAATAATCTTAATAAATCCTTCCCGAGATTACGAGTTTCACGAGATAACCCGAACTTCGTTCTCGCAAATATATCGATAAACTCGTAATCTCTCGTGGGATTATCTATGGTAATACTGGTAGTTATCGAAAGACAATAAAGGAAACAAGCAAAAATGTTGCTCAGTTGACAATTTAAGGAATATGCAATCTTTTTTAAAAGTTTTTGTTCAATCCAGAGTTGTATTTATTGCGTTTTTATTTTGTTAATGAATTTACCACTATCATTACAAGAAAGCGAGTTTGTTACTTTAATTTTATACCAATTTTCTCGTAGGGACAGTTTGCAATATTTCCTTCAATTTAATGTGTCAACAAACTGAGTTGTGATTTAACTTAGTCCTGTATAGTTAATATTTTAGATGCTACATGTAGCCTACACCTATACCATAAAGATCTGCAACGTAATTCACGTGAATATTGCACATCTGACCCAAAGGAGAACTAAGAACTATTGTTTCACTATTATTTATTACATTCGAAAAGTATTGCTAGATCTTCTTCTCTTCCAGGATAATCCTCATATCGAGGTTTTCCCTGCGACCATACAATCAATTTCGTCTATCAATTCTCCTTCTCCATCTATTCCGGTTATCTGCGTCTTCTGGTGTTAGTCCAAACGTCTCCATTGAGCAGTAAACGTTGTCTTTCCATGAGGTCAGTGGTCGTCCCCTTCTTCGTCGACCCTCTGCTTCCCATTCTTGAACCATCTTTGGGATCCGGTCATTTTCCATTCTTCTTACATGTCCGTACCACGTCAGTCTCTTTTGCTCAATTACCTCACCTATCGTTCGTTCAGTTTCCATAATTTGTCGAATCGTAGTATTCCGTATCCTTTCTCGCCGAGATTTCCTAGCCGTATCTATATATCTAGCCGTAGATATATCTAGCGAGTATTGCTAGATGTGGTCATATTTAATTGATTACAGACAGTGTCATCCCTGTTTAAAAACGAAGAGGATTTCTTTTGTGAGGAAAATGAGACAGATTGGAATGGATGCTAACAAAGTAATACACGCAAACCTCTATAAAGCGATAATCGTGGGTCCTGGGAGAATATATTGTTAAATGAGGGTTATTGCTATGTTAGATCCCATGACTAATTTTTTCCATTTTTTTTCTGAGAAGGCAATCTTGAGGGCTTGTAGTCAGTTGCAAACTCCCATGACTGTTAAAAACGGTTTCTTCATTGGAATCTACACTCACACTGATTCTGGTTTTTGGTTGTTTACGTAAGGCTATGTGCAACCCGTATAAGACTTCCAGCGAGAAATAGATGGGGTACAAGTTTCATGAATCAAAGTCAGCAACACTAAGAACTCATTATTATTGGTTAACAAAACAAGTAGCTAGTATAGTAATTTGTAGCTATTCTTCTTTCTCCTTCCGATCTAGAAACCAAAATTTAAACACTTGAACAGACTCTCCGTTAGTATTATTAATACTATAGCACAGCCAGGAACACAACACTCATTACGCATTTTGTCTAATTCTGTATAAAAGACAATTTTCATCGAGCATAATGTAATGGCTGACTCATGCATTCGGCCTGTATGAATGATGAGTATATGACGTCTTAACTGAGCTGAGAAGCCGTGGTTATGGCTAGCTTTGTTGTAGTATAGTAATGATTTGCCATTTAAAAAGCATGTGACCGTTAATTAGTCCTTATTCCGGTAACGGCTTCTCAAATCTTCATGGCTTCTTACCAAAGACCAAGTTTCATGAAAATCCGATAAAGCGTATTCGAGTTATCGCTCGTACAGACACACGGACGGATGGACAGACATTTCCCGTCCACCATACAATCTTATAAAGAACCCTACTGGCTTTTAATAGTTAAACAACAATAATAGACCTAATAGATTTATTTAACCTAGTGAAAGTTAAGACCATGAGTTCTTTTCTTCCACTTCGCCAGGGACTAGTAATAATACATTAAATAGTACAAAATAATACATTCAATAATATAAATTACATTAAACACAAAATTATAAACGTTGGCCGCTCACAAGCATTATCTGTTAAAACTAAATGTTACATGGTGATTTAGCATTTAAAAATTTAAACATTAAAATTCATTTTCCTGTGTAGAGTTAGCGATCATACTGAAAGTTAATAAATGAAATGCAACAGTAAAATATTTAGTGTTTTAGGATCCTTATAATAATATTAAGTTATAGAGGAGACCTATATATAGTTATATATATATATATAAGTTATATAGGACCCCAACCATACTCCGGGATTCTCCTGCATAATAGTAGTGATAGCAAACTTAGATGATCCAGCGCCAGAACTATATTCAGAAGAGGAAAAGTAGGCCTATAATAAACAGGGTGACCAGAATGTAAAACAAAAAACAAAAAACAAACAAACAAACAAGACGCTTTACTGAACAGTACAATATTCAAGCTTTTCCAGTGTGTTCTTTATTTCGGTATATTATCCTTTATGTATGAAGCATTAAAATTGTTATAATTAAGAATAATAAAGCACTTGGGGATCAAATGTACATAATAATTACTCAAAGAAAGATAATTCATTATTCCTTTCAGAACTATTGATTTGATTTTACTTCTTATAAAAGTAAAATCTGTCTTCAGTGCATCACTGTACACACAATTTGTTTCAGGAATTTTCACTGTAAATTATTGTAAACAAACCTAAATTCACTGCAAAATTAACAAAATAATAGTCAGTAACAGGGCCGAAATAAAAATGACCAGAACACGTCAGCGTTAGGCAATAATAGCATGAACTAACAGAAACGATAATTTCGTTTTGATGTCAACATCAGTGGCGGACGCAGAATTTTTTTCGGGGGGGGATTTGAATAGGAATGCCAAAAGAATTAATTAACTCACATATATAAAACTGGCCACTTAGAGTGCATATATAACCTTTTGTCAAATTTCGGGGGGGATATAACCCCCCTATCCCCCCCTCTGCGTCCGCCACTGGTCAACATAATCCATGACAGTAACAAATTATTTAAAAAAATAGTCTCGCCGCCTGCAATGAGTATCTCTGGTAGACAATTTAGATTCTTACTGTGCATAGCGCCCTATCTGACTAAAAGCAAAGCATCTCATGAAATATATAATTATTATATAAATTACTGATTCCTCAAAACTGGAACATTTAGTGGCTCAAAAATCCTTCTCGAGACAGTAGGACACTACGCTCAAAGCCGGGACTGTCCCAGCTATATCTGGTCACCCCATAATAGGTCTATATAAATTATATAATTGAAAATAGTCGTATCCTTGAAACATGAAAAACACGTTATTTTTTATATTGTTGGTGTAATTTTCCTATTCAAATTTTTCCACAGATAATACCTGACGCACGGGGCAAAACCTGCTGGTAAATTACACATGAATATCCTCAATGATAATGGAGTGCCAATGGCGTTTGCCCCCAACCCCCAGTGAGGTTCTTAGGAAAAGATATTTTTTATGAACTGACACCTTAACGGAAATAAGAGTCGGCCGGCTTTGTGAATTTAACCTGGGACCTCCCAAATTCGAGTTCAAGACATTATTTGAGTCACCTTGCTCGGTTTACGGAAAGTACTCGTATTTCTATCGGTAGCATGTCTAAAGATTTGTCAAAGTGTATTGCAACTTCCAAAGCCCTATGTGAACACTGTAGGTAATATTGCTGTCTACCGTTGCCATGGAAACAGAGCCCTTTTTCAGGGTTATAGGGCTGAAAATTAAAAAAATAAACTTTTTTGGAATTTTTTGTGGTTTACAGTCTAAGATCTATACGTGTACCAAATTTCAAGTTTCTAGCTCATCTGGAAGTGTGAAAACATTAATGTCAATGAGTGAGTGAGTCAGTCAGTCAGCCATGTGGCTTTATATTACAGGGATATGGATATTAGAAACGAATGAAAGGATGCGAATTTAAAGAGATGATTATATGCATTGGTAAACACTAAGAAATATGTTTAATTTTTCTGCTTACAAAATGTGTATCGGTAGATTATACCTATGATATTATTATTATTATTATTATTATTACATATTAATTATTTTTTTAAGTAGTTAAACCTATTCATATTAATACAGTTTGGCTGGGATTTCTCTATACTATATATAACATAAAAATATATCTTGATTGATAAACTTCACTACCTCAAATTTTCATAGGTAATCCCACGTTAGATTCGCGACTGCGCAGCAGGAGCGAATTTATCTGATGAAACTCATCAACTCGAATTGGATTTATTAAGACTATTCCATGAATAAAAATGTAACGGATTATACAAATAATAATTACTTTCGAGCTTTATTATATAAAAACAAAACTAACAGCTGCGAGATCACGGTATACTATGAATCAACCATCCATGAATCAATTCGAGTTGTGACTAGTGCTACCAATTGTGCATATAAGACATAGTTAACTTCATTCAGGTAAGCTAACATCAGAACAGAATAAAAACACACGAACTGGCTTGCACCGAATCGAAATTGTGTTTTAATCAATGTATATTTATATTATTTCACTTTCCAAACAAGTTGTGTTGCATAAAATATTCTGTTTTCGTGCTGCTTAATGGCAGCATGTGACATATTAATCACGGCACATTGATGCTTACGTGTCCAGTAACGAGCTGACCATTTTATCAGATAAAATCCCATCCTCGTATTAATAGAAAGCATTTTATAAGACAAATGATCGTGATTTGTTTATATCTGGAGAATTGCTAAACGTTATTGGTCAATATCAAACACGCGGCGCATGAGTGGAATAGTCAAAATAAAACTTACTTGAATTTATGACCTCACATTTGGATGTTGTCTCACTTTTTTAACTATTCAAGAAATGTGTACTAAAAACATCCAACAAATACCTACCATGAATGTAACTGCACAACAATCCAAACCGAAGCAGAATGCGAGGGTAAAAGGTAGCCTGAAGAGATGATACGATACCTCTTTGTCATTAAAAGAGCTGACATTTTGCTGAAAACAGACTTGTGAAATAGGGGTTGGCACTTCTTGTGTTATATTAGTAAACTAAACCGTTTGCGGTTAAGTCTAAATAATGCGAATGGAGGTTTTGCCATCATTTTACTATTATCTATTTAACAACAACAAAAGCATCAGAAGCTTTCTTTAGTTAGCCTAAGTTATTAATTTCTAAGCATTATTAGGAATCCCATTCATTAGCGAAATTTATGGTGATGCGACAGCAAACAGTAGAAACATATTAGATATATGCCTATATTAAAAATAAATTTCAATCCTAATATGTTTTTATGTGTGGGGATACCTCTGAAGAAGCCTACTACACTAGGATTATCACATTTCGGAATATGAAATTGCCTGATGTGAGCCCGCGATCGGCCACCTCAGTTGTTCAAAAACAGTATCATAAAGCTAATTATTGTGTATAAGTTACTTTTGTATTCTAAATTATTTCAGTACGTTTATAAAGGAAGGATTTTTATAGTATTATCGAACTAATACTTCTTAAGAAGTCGAATTCTTCTTCTTCAGACTAAAATATTTTATGATAAATAATAAGTAGCTTGCATTTTATAAAGTAGGCCTAATTCTTTTTTCTTCAGAAAATATAATAGCCTTACATTACTAAGTTTAATGAAGTTTTCCATTTGGTCCTATTTTTCTATATGAATTTTTAATGTGAAGCACGGACAGGGAATAAAAATAACATTAATACTACGTACATTATTAATACCACGAAATTTTTAGAATTACATTCAAAATGTGATCTTTTTTTAAATTCTGACATTTATTCGCACAATTTGACATGAATAAAAAATGTTCAAAATTTTTATTTACATTTGAACTGTTCATAACACAGGTCGATATTAAGTTTTAGAAGAGTTTGGACCGAGAATTGCAATATAAATGTTATATTAAGTAACATTTAGAGTTTATGGACTAATTGGCAAATAGGTAGAATTCGAAATGGTGGGTACTGCAGTAGTCACAGTTCCGTTTTGAGAATTATTGCTAGAAAACGAGAGCTGGAATTGTATGAGAATCACGAGGTATGTAGTCACTGCCCCCACAATCTGAAACAAAGAACATGTGATATTTTATCACAACGCAATGACGGTTGCCTAATCGGGAAATATAATTGTTCGTAGTTAAACTAATGACCTTTATGGTTTACATAATCGTTATCGCATTGGCATAAGCCTAAAACTGTCTAAAGTTTTCTGAATTAATTTGTTATAATAGTTTATTGAGATATTAACAAACACATTTTTTGATACAACCAGACTTTAGGATGCTTTCATTTCTGCAGTTTTCTTCAGGGAATATACACTTAAAGAACAGAATAATTTTAATAAATTTTCAAATTTAACATAAACGAAACATATATTTTCGTGCTTTTTACTTCACACCACAAATCAAGGGGCGGATTTCTAGGGGGCGGATTTCTATGACATGTCATTTTTTTCTTCGCACTATTTCAGGTTTTCCACTAATTTAAACCCGATTCCAAGCATCCTGGTGAAAATGGAACGACTTTTATTGTGAATATTTAGGAAATTTTCAACTATTGTAGCATATTTAGTATGAATATGCATATTTAAGTCATATTTTTGGCATATTTGTGTGCATATTAAAGAATTTTGAAGTTTCATATCATATTTTGTAAATTTTGTATTATAATGATACTTTTTGAGAGTGTACAGATATTTTAAATAATTAACATTATATTTTCATAAAATGAATTGTAATGAAACTTTTAAAAAACGTACACAATGCGTAAGTGGTCAAGTCATATTTTTAATTTTATTGGTCATATTTTAATGTTTTTTAGGTCATAAGTGCATGCATATATCCTATTTTTTAGGTCATAGAAATCCGCCCCCTAGTGATTTCCCAGTGGATTCGAATAATATTTATTTTAAATATAAATTATTCTTTGGAAGATGACAATGCATTTCGTTCTCAATTGTACTGGCGGACACATAGACAACGCCTTGATGCAATATAATATTTTTAGGAACATTGAAATGTTTGATGAATTCATTAAGAAAATATAGTTATTATTGAACTAAGTAATTATAGTTCTATAAAATGGGATCTTTTACAATAAAAAGTCTATTTCTCTCTCAAAATGATAAGTACAGGGAGAGATAAGGTAAACTACACATATTTAACAAACTTTTCTGGGGAATGTTCTTTCGAGTAACATTGTATTAAATACTGAGTTCTACATTCTTCTGATTGTTGCTTTCAGCAGAAAAAGTTATAACCTTCTTGTTGCACTTGATGAGAATAATAATGAAATAATACTAATAATAGGAATAATTAATGATGGTGACGTAATTTGACACACCAAGTTCTATAAGACCTTTACATACGTTCAATGTGCTAAGATACATCTAACCAGTGTTTAGAAACTGTCCTAAAATTCTCCGCTAGAATAACTTGAAAGAAAAAGACTCCTTAATACGAAATTAGGAGAGGATTATATATAACTTACTGTACATTCATTGGAAAATCTGATGTGACACACACGATACCTTTCTTCACTCTAAGCATGCCAAATACAACTTCTTTAAAATCTGACATGAAATAGGAAGCCATATTACAAGGGGTTCACAACCACATTCAGTGTTTTCAGACGCATGGAAAAAATTATTAATCACCAGACAAAGCATACGCCTTAGGGTACGCGCAAGACGGAACCGGGATGGTCGCATGGCGCAGGCAGCAGGAAGAATGAAGACATGTCTTCTTACGAGGGTGAACAAGACGCCGCTTGGATGGTCTCTTGCCAGCCATCTGGTCAGGCCGCAGTTTGCTGGTAGAATGCTAGCCCTCTTTTTTCATGCGACCGGTCGCTAGCGTGTAGTCTAGATTCAGGCGTTCCACGAGTGCATTTTGCAATCGCTGGACTGTTTATAAGATACATCCTTTGTAATAAGCTCAGGCCACCAAAATAAATACTGTTACTACTCAATGAAATGGTTGTAGAGATCAGTCATGGCTACAGTTACTGACTTGTTTATATTCAGTATTTTTTTATAATTTATAGTAACCTAATAATTTTATATTATGTTAATTTTCGTGTTGCGGGGTTAAGTGTGTTCGTTTTATTGTCTTCGTGTGCTCTGAAGATTGAATACAACGGCCGCACCAACTCAAGAAAACAACAACAATAATAATAATAATAATAATAATAATAATAATAATAATAATAATAATAATAATGTTTCTAACCATACGTTGATTCTCCATCTCAAACTGATTAAAAAAATATTCCCTGCCACAAAATCTATTTTTTTGCCGAAAGAAGTTTTTACTCCATTTTTTTGCGAACTTTCTGTCCTAGCACCTAAAGTATTGGGTTTACAACAAAAACTTTTAGAACAAAAGCTGTGGAGCATTAAATTTACTATAAAATACACATTCAATTTAGAAATTCTGTGAGATAGTGAAATACTCTTGTGACATATTTAACTAATGTGACATATGTGATGAAGCTTTCTGTAATGATTTTGAATTCATAAACTCATTCCCATTGTCTTCTGTGTCTTCAAAACCTTGTGAATGAGAAGACAATAACAAAGAAATAAAAATAAAATGGAGATAATTCAGAAACTTAATCCATAACATGCGACCTGCCAGCTAGCGACCACGCTGCGTCTTGCGCACACACACTTCATGCCCGGCGCCTGGCTCAACAGCGTAGCGACCAGGAAGGGGACCAACCAAGCTGCGTCTTGTTCGTACCCTTAGTTTGTGCAAATGACGTCTGGCTTATATCTACTCTTCAAATAATTTTTTACGAAAAAGTGTTTCAAATAAAAGTTTAACACTTAGGCCTACTACAAATATTTCATTACAAATTTTTAAGAAAATCATTAGAACCGTTTTCTAGAAAATTGCGAAAAATAAAAGTAGAAAGTAAGAGAAAGTCGCCGCCAATCTTTGTGTAACGTCCCTAGAAGGTATCTAACCCAAATATGTAATTTTGCTTTTCTACATAGTTTTATTTTTGAGCTATCCTGTTCACAAACACACAACACAGATATTTCTGAAAATTGTATTTTACGATTCAGAAGACTTCAAAACGAGCATTAATCCCGAAAATACAACATTGAATTTCAAGGTCGAACACAACACTTACTCTATCTATATTACCTGTGGAACGGGTAGAGAAGGTAAAAAATCATAAGAACCTTTGTTGCTTAATGATTGTGAAAAATGACACCATATGGCGTACACGTTAAATACGTAGCTTTTAAGTATAGGCTATAAATATGATTGTGATGTTATGAATGCATGTGATACTATGTTTTCTTATCACAGTCATAAACTATATTTAGACACGGCCTCAGACAGCGATCTTACATAACCCACTATTTACTGTTCTCATTTCCGATACGATGTCTAACACACCCACACAAATTGAAATTACACACGATGACAAAAAGATAGGATAAAGTTAGGAGGAAACGAATGGAATAGATAAAGTAGGAAAACGAAAAATTAACCGGAGAAAATCAGTGTAGTGGTCAGAAAGGAAGAAGAAAAAATATATTATAAAATTATAAAAGTGGGGAGAAAGCCAAGAAAAAAAAAGTATACATAGCTAGAGAGATGGATAGGCCTAGATAAACTTGAATTAATAGAGAGATAATACAATAAATAGAGAGTCAGAGATGTATAATTATATTGACGGGTAGATAGATAGATGGATGGATAGACGAATTGGTAGATAGGCAGACAACCCAATAAATAGACAGGTTCAGAGAGAAATATTCCAAGAAGGAAAGAATTAATAGAAATTCTGTTCCGGACTAGACTGATTCCTGGATCGGCTGCTTAGAACGCAGTTGCTTCTCCACTGAGCTGTACATAGGGACTTAATCACACCCATGTCAAACTATTCCGCTTGACTTCTGAAGTTCTCCTAATCCCGGGGTGAATTCCTGGCTCGGAAATATTTTTCCCTAAATATTAAAATGTAGACCCTGATTCTCTTTCCGGAAATGTAACTGAAAACCCGTATGTAAGGAAAGAATTACATTGGATGAAAGGTTTCGGAATAAGGCAAACAGCGAGAAACGAAAGAAAAAGTTAAAGGAGCTGAATGAAATGAATAATGAAGGATATAAGATAAATATAAATGTTTTTGAAACTACGTGAATACATAAAATATTTGCAAGGGAAAGTGAAAATGGGATGAGTTAAAAATACATATCATTCGATCCTATTTCCATTTATTTATTTTTGGGTTTGATGAAAAATAAATCGAACTGGACATTCGTTCATTAGAGTAGGGTAAACCCCGAACACTCCATTCTCATATTACTGACTTCCCAAAGAATTTCTTCCGATTGGGAGAGGAAGAAACATACACCTTGACTAAATATTAATTAAAGTAATGTAGGCCTATGACTATTTCCTACAAGTAGGCCTATAATGAATTTCAGTTTCACTCTCTTAAGAAAATCACTCTCTATGAACCCATGATGTATATATATTATATATATATATATATACACATACTTACGAATTATATGAATCATTCAGTGGATCCCTTTATCGGTAATATAACTTAAAATTAAAATATTATCAAAGGCTCTAAAACTTGTATTAATGACGCAGATATCTGTTTACTTTCTTTTTCATGTAGTTTCTTTTTATAATTGTACTCTATTGCTTCCCTTCTTACTATTTCTACAAAATTTGGCTCTCAGCTGGTCTGATTTCTATGTTCCTGTGTATATCTGTCTAGGTATTTCTAAGTTTCGTTCTGCGTGTCTTGTATGGTTATGTAAGAAAGTTATGTGGTGTGTATACAGGTGTACATATTCTGATTTTAGCTTGCTTGCCCCTTTGAAATTCTGCAACCAGCCACAGCTTTTAACTTGCCTGGCAAGAGAGCAAGCCAGATTACAACGATGATAAGAAATACTGTCGCTATGAGTCACAAGCTCTTCATAACCTGGTGGGTTTCACAGGGCCTAAGGAAACTGCAAGGCCTGGCGGAAAGAATATGAAACTGGATATATCAGTGCACTGGTAAGTCGTGCAGTTACGTAGTTGAGGAACTTCAAATGTGTTTAGAGTGCAAGCAAAAGGAGAAAGGAGAATTTTACCGTGAAGGAAGCCGAGGAGAAACTAAAATGTGGAGAGTATGAATTATCAATGATGAAGGTACTAGTCCGGCATGGGAAAAAGTTTCAAACGTTTTCGAGAAAACATCATAAAATCGATAATAACAAGTTATTGATTTGTAGAGTACTCATCAAGAGCTTTTCAACGATACCCCACAAGACGTAGTTTAAAAAAATTCGAACTTCCATCCCCCCAACCGCACCCCCACTCGTACCCCCAAAACCCCCGAATCGTTGGTGTCACTGTGAATTCCATAAGGAGTACTCTAATTCATTCAAACAAAGTTTCCCTCTATACTTAATAGGGGCCGAGATATAAACGTTTTAAAATTTCAACCCCTTCCCCCGACCACCCCCTTGCGCCAATTTTGCTCATCAACGAACTTGTCCGAAATATTGGGCCTAGAAATAAAATAATAAAATTTGGTTCAAATATCTTCAAAATTACGGCCGCTAGCATGTAAAAATATATATGTATATATAAATATAAATATAAATATATCACAATTTTTTTTTTTTAACAGGCGGTGGTTGCTTACTTAGGGAGGATGAAACGTAAAGATATGAAATCATTTTTCGAAAGTCATGACATGATATCGATTGCAATAGGTAGATTTTTCTTCGAAATCTACCTAATAATAAAAATAATAAACGTGTTAAGACGCTAAAACGATTTTTAATACTTTATCCACCTTTTATTTATCTGCATGATTAATTTCTTCTACCAGCATGTAGAAAAGCAAGAAAGTATTACCTACACTTAGCAACTACAGTTGTTTAGCTGATAGGAATGTCGCAAGCTTATTCTGGCTTTCAGAAGATGGGTTTAACCTGACCCACGCAAAGCCAGGACCTGCCTGCTTGCTAGCTGTGACGCTGGCAACTTGCTTGCCTGGCGTTCAAGCGGGTATGGGCAAGCTAAAATCGAGATTTGTACACCTCTAGGTGTGTAATATTTCGCCTCCCAGCGCTCTATATGACAGATGCTATTTGAACTACAGATATTTATTAATTTCTTACCTTTAATGTGTTAATGAGAAAGTCGCATTGCTTAAAAGATAAACTGTCAGAGGCCTGGTTAGGTATTTTTCAAAACTCATATGCATATGTATTTTTAGATTTCTTGTAGATCTCAAACTTTAGGAAAATTACATAATGTTCTAACTAGTTTCCAGGTACGTAATATTTACTTCTAAAATTAACATTTCAGGAAATTTATATAGCCGAGAGCCAAATTTATTAACAAAGTAAAAGTACATGAGAATATTATAGGAGAAAAATTCCTCCGACACTGGGACTTGAACCCAGGACCTTTGGCTATTCGCGCCAATGCTCTACCAACTGAGCTAAGCCGGAGTTCAATTCACAGCGCCGGATGGAGCCCGGTCACAAAAATCACTAATTAGTGTGCCTCACAGTACTGCATATGACATAACTTGTCTGTCTGTGAGGTGGACCATTAGGGCAATTAGTCATAGGAGAGAGGTTCCATCCGGCGCTGTGAATTGAACTCCGGCTTAGCTCAGTTGGTAGAGCATTGGCGCGAATAGCCAAAGGTCCTGGGTTCAAGTCCCAGTGTCGGAGGAATTTTTCTCCTATAATATTCTCATGTACTGTCCAACAGAGACAATAATCTGTGGTTCATGAAAGCTTATATATCTAAAGTAAAAGTAGTGATAATATATATTACAATCCGTCGTAATGAAAGGATGGAAATGAATATATCCGTTATAATCACGATTACCATATACCATAGCCCGCTAATTTAAGACCATAGTAGCGGGTATGACCATACATAAGATTGAATAAGTGAACGTAGACTGGGAAATAAAGAGGAACAAAACCATATAAAAATTAAAATATTCTCTTACCGAGTAAAGGAGAGTAAAATCCAGAGGGAAGAAACCACATGCAGTGAACTGTACTTTCCGGTGTAGTAATTGAAGAGAGAACAACTGAAGCTGAAACAATTTAAAAAAGAAAATCCTAGAATAATTGAAATATTTGACCTTAGTAACATTACACAGTCCAAATGAAATTGGGCAAATGTGTCGGATAGCCAGAACTATACTGTGAGTAGCGAGTGGGCGTAATTAAATTAGGTACCGAGTAAATAAAAGAACAAATTACACTGTGTTATTTACAATGTCTTTGTATGAAATTTAAATAGCTAACTTAATTGAAGGAATTTTGCTTAAGATAATTCTTTAAAGACATTGTGTCAGTACCTTGAGACAGTTGTCACAGTTATTTTTAGCAAATTGTGTAAAACTCAGCTAACTACATCACGTAAAGCAATAAAAAAATTTTTGATCGACCAAACTATAATATTATTACATGTTACGTACGGGTAAGAGTATCATAACGATTGCCATTAAGATATAGAATTTCATTATAACACTGTTGTAGAATCGATTATTATCGAACACGGAACAATCTTCAAGCCATAAAAGCAGCAATTCAAACTGTTTAGTAATAAACAATCCGTATCTAAAATTATGTTGATTTTAACATTAGGCCTATACTAAACTGAGTTCATTTGTTGTATGTTTAAGTGCGTTTTTTTAACACCAAGAGAAACTTTGAGTTCCCCGCGCGCCATCACCTGTCATCTATCGCAAAAGATGAGAACATCTGATTGCCGAGGCTAGCCGACTCATTTGTTTGATGAATCTAAAAACTTGTAACTTAAGGCAATTAATTATGGTCGAACAAAACCAGACTTATGCAATTCGGCTATTATGGTAATTAAGGCAGTCGAAATTAATTATTTTTAAACAACATACTCCTGTCTCAGTAAATATCATTATAGGCTCGTTGCATAGCGTAGGCTACTATTCAACGATAGTGAATATTTCATTGTTTTGGAGCATATTTTATAGTTGTAGATCATATTTGCATGCATATTTCTTTTGATAGAGCATTGGCATCCTGACTCTGAATGTAATTGTACACAACGTGAAAATAAAAATAGCCAATAGGTTTGCAATATGCCAGCATCTAAGACATGAAACAAGGATAGAAAGAAAACAGAAAAAAATACAGGTTATTAAGCTAAAGATCACATAGTTTTATGATGCTGCTGCGATTCTACATCAGCCACTATTAATAACCATAAAATGAGCTACATAGTATGAGAAACAACTTTTATATTTCCATACTGATGAATGTATATGTATATCAAATTAGTTATACAGTGCTGTATGCAGCTCTGGTCGATATTTCTCTCCATCTTCCTTTCAGACTTATTATAGGCCATGCAACTTTATTATTGATGTGAGACTCTTTTCAGTTGCCATCATGTTTATAGCTTCTGGATGTTTCAACTCATATTCAATTTTAATGATTACTAGGGCAAGGTATTTGATGATTTTGCATCATTTTATATGAAGGTTAAAAGACAGCTCGAATATACATAAATGCGTATCATGAAATAATTGATTAAATAAAGGGCAATTTGTTTTTGCATTTTTTGCTTTATTTTGCATTTTTCGTAATTTTCAAGAGATAGGTCTTTTCTGCATTTTTAGGTAATTTTCGGCATTTTTAGGTCTTTTTCACCATTTTAGGTCATGTTTCAGTGAAGGCAGAGAGGAGCTTTTCCATGTAAAAATCGCTAGTTTCAGCATAATGAATAGAGTTCAGACAACAGATAATCGTTTTTATTTGAGAGTCTCCGCAAAGTGTTCATAGTTGATTTTAATTCAGGTTTATTGTAAATACCATAGCAGTTTGTCTTGTAGCAATAAAGAATTATTTTTTCTTCCTTTTTAAATGGCACATGTTTGCTAGTAGCAATATGATGGGCATGCCAGTTCAGAAAGAATTTTTTTTTCGCTAAGGGTCTCCAAGTAGTATTTACTTACTTTCTTAAGAAATGAAATAAGTGTGTTTTATATTGTAAATTCATATATAACGCATCCGTTATATTGCTTTTAGCAAATCATTACTTAAAAAAAACTAAATGTAAGTAATAATGGAAAATTTACTGGTCATTTAAAAAAGTGTCCTTTTTCATTATTTTTAGGTCATAAATGATTTTTTTATTTTGCATTTTTTCACTATTTTATGGTCATTAAATACCTTGCCCTAATGAATTACGCATCTTCTGCAAATAAGTGAGTTTTATGTTACATTTCTTCCTTACTTCATTAAAGCTTATAGCAGAATATTATAATCATACGCTAGCGCTGCCAACCAAATTCCGTTTCTGCACAAGTGCTGCGGAGCGACGGCTTTGCTCCATTGTATTAAATGATTATTTGGTATCATTACTTTCAAAGCACTTTTATAGAGTCTTACCTCTTCCTTGATTTCAGAATCTTCTGTTTTTATCAACAGCTTATGAACCAAAACTGCAGTACGATTTGCCTGAAATGGAAATAAGATAGCTTACATTAATACGGCATTAAAATATCATTATTAAAAAGCGGTTAAGGCTATTGTTGTTATGTTAATCTGATAGATATTTCCACTGTTATATTATTTTAAAACGTAACAGTTACATTATTAAAATAGTTTAGAAGAATATTTAGACTTATTTATAAATTAATTATTTTAAAATTGCTGTGAACTTCAAAATCAGTCATCTTGGTTCTTCCACGAAAACAAGAACTACCGTTATTTTCAGTTAGCAGTTATATGATGGCATTTGATTAAATAAATCTCCTTTCCAGTTATGAAGGGTACAATGTTAGGCTATGTATAAAGTTCTCACTTTTCTGAGATACTGAAACAATTCTAATTTTATAATTGAAAGAAGTGTAATAATTCCACCGATTCTCAATGAATCTGCGTGTTTTCTTTGCCTTATATACAGAAAGAAAACAAAAGAGTCGGGTTTAACGTCAAGCAGCAGAAGTAGTAGTATGGCAGCAGTTAGAAGTAATAAAAATAAAACATTCACTATTCTATGGTCAGTCATAATATACTGTAATCTGGTTCCATTCGATTCGATGGCTGTAACTATATCTGAACAGATTTGCACGACATATGAGGCAATCAGAATGTACATAGTGTAGGTTATAGAAACTGATTCTGAAATATTCGTCCCTAAAGCAGTTCTAAAATACTTCTTCTGAATCAGAAACCTTGTAAAATACTGGTTGAAATGTGGATTTATTGCACCAGTTACATTACTAGTTGTTCTCCGATGTCAGCAACAGATTTACTGAAAATAGGATTCCAGAACGGATAGCGAAAATTCGGAAAGAGAGAAAAGAAATACTAAAAGAATCTAGAATTGTTGAATTAACTTAAAAATTTCAATGTGAAAGATACGTGTTTTCTAGATTAACCGATAATAAGATACTTGAATTTATTAGAAAATATTTAGCCGCTTTTTATGTTGGAAATTTTATACACATTGATGGGATGTCAAAGGCGTTTCTGTGAACTTCGTCTAAAGAATGAATGTCTGCCAACACGGGATAGCCTATTTGAATTATACCTGTGGTTTGGTAAAGAAAGAGGGCTGGATAAGTTTAAAATATTAGATGACCTAAGAACATTGGGGTATTATTTCCACAATATCAGAGAAGAAAGACTCCACAAGGAAAGAATAAGAAGAAACTACAAGTTATGAAAGATAAGGATAGATACTTTTAATGTTAATTGTAGTGGGACACTGGAGCAATACTCTGTAAGCAAAGGTGCCCCATTAGTTGATATATGTGTTGTTTGTGAACCTCTGAATATTTAATAAATACTAGTTGTTCTGTAGTGCCTCATATGTTTAGTGATCGTCAGCAAAGCACAATTAACCCTTTATCTGGCAGTGTTGCTCTCTGGCAACACCTATGAATACCTCCCTGAACCTGGCAAGCCTCTTTTGCATTCGGACCACAAAAACACTTTCTATGGCCATCTAACTGTTAGAATATGAACTAAATTGTTGGTAGATGTTATCTGGGATATTTTAGCTGTTGCCTGTAGGCACCATTGCCGAATAGGAGTATAATTGCTGGGTTATAACCATTAGACTTGTGATATACCATGTTGCCTGAGAGCAACATTGCCTATCCAGTAGGCATAAATTTTAATTTTGTCTGCCAGATAAAGGGTTAAGTGGTAATTTGGATATGATGAGAGTATAAAAATAATTCGGTAGTAATGAAGGGAAATTCGGGGAGTTTATTGTCTTAGGTCATTAAGAAAGAATAAACGTACCTCTTGTCTACACAGTTCACAGCAGAACACCAGGAAGAACACTTTACAAATATAATAGGATCCCCATAACATCATATGAATGAGCTCTACATGGTCGATATGTTCATTTTGAAGTATAAAATAATTTAAGAAATGATGTATTACGTAGACAATGTTAACAAATGCATTGACTACATTTAAAAGAATTTGCAAATGGTACACATTATTTGTTTTCTCGCTTACACCACAAAATGAGCTATGTTTGGCTTTCAGGTATCTAAATTTAAATATAAGTAACTTTACATTTTCTCTACTCTTCCGAGGAATTTTAAGATGAGGAGATCTTGAAATAAGGGTACACCACAAAGGAGAGGGAGTGTATTTTGTTCTACTTTCATGATGAAAATGTACATTCTTTTCCCTTGAACGATTTGACTGTGAGCTTCCCAGTCGCTGGTACTTAGAAGACAGCTTTCGAGCAAATAATTCGCGCTTGTACTGCGTTAACAGCATATTTATGTAGGAAAAATGTCTGTGAATTGCTAGTATGAACGTTGCGAAGATAATTTCTCTTGTTATGCATGCACAATCAGTGGTAAGGAAAGCAATCAAACGAAGACAAAGACGAAATGTAAATGGTTCATATACGAAATGCAAACTATAAGCAATAACGAAAAAGGAACTACATAAAGTCAATTGAATTATACTCGAGTAGAAAATTCTCTTGCTAACTAACTCTTCACAACGAGAATCAATTGAACGCATACACTTTCTGATTACAGGAACTAGCTCACGAAGATACAAAAAACTGAGTACACAAGATACAGAATAAAGTATTAAATTTCCCGAATTGTTGATTGCTCGAATAGAGTGTGTTATGTACAGCTGACCAGAACTTTTATTTATCGTCCATGGCGTATTATTCAGAAGGACGGACGACACAGTAGCCATTAATAACAAACTATATATCAACCATGCCGCTGAAAAGTTAAACGTAACGTTTTGGTGGTTAACTATATAAGCAAATGGTGCCAACCCGAATGCCCTACATACATAGAATAGGGGTTTTAACGCTACAAAACTTTTCATTTTTGTATGGAGTTTGGTATATGATACAACTTAGCACACAAAAGACTCGTAACCGACAGAAAACTGTATAAGCCTATCTTAAAAATTAGTTTTTCCAGGGGAGGAGTGTATTAACCTTTATTTAATCACACTAATGGATGGCAGAAATAAATGGTACAGTATAGCATGATTATGTTACAAATATTATGGTAATAAATTGCCTTAACAATGCTATTACGTAGATTATTCAATTAAGTCTATAAGGAAACTAATCAACCTAAATGCCATTACACATTAACACATCTAAGTATTATGTAGGAATAAAATAATTTGATTTCATAATACTCCTACACACTTATTTCTTAACATCAGGCCCGTCGTCAATTGAGCCGCACAATAACGAACCAAGGCAGAGGTTCCTAACATATTTAAGAGTCTCGTCTCTCCTAAAGTATTTTTTGACGAGTCCCCGATAAGTCATTTGTGTAGCTTAGACCTTTAAGGTTATTAAATTTTGTTTAACGCAATATGATAGCAATTTTATGTTAACGTTATTTATTTGCAATGTATTCCTGAAAACCATGTTTAAATTATCTCAAACCCTAATCATAAGAATAAAATAATGACACAGACATGTGAGCTATCTTATGCTATAACTTTTAAAAAGATATGATTATGATTATGACCATCTGAAGCATTCAAACAAGGGGTAATGAAAATTCCTAAAAAGGTTCCAAACACATTAGGATCTCAATATAACAAAGCCAGTATATGCTTGATAAATAATGTAGGCCTACAGGTAGGGGAAAAAAAGCGGACCGACTAAAATACCTAAGTTGCCGATATGAGCCACTGCGCATGCCTAGCGGCATTCACAGGATAGCAGGGAGTATATTGAAATTTGTTCTACAGCCGATAAATTGCTTGCATTGAAAAATAATATCACGTAATTTGCATTGCTTGTGAAAACGAACATTTCCGTTACATCTCTTACATTTATTTACGTATCACAAGGCTCTGAAATCAGCTACAAGAGACGGTCCGCTTTTTCCCCTACCTGTACAATCTAGTAATACCGTGTCGCTGTAGTTCTTGTTTGTCCTTCAAGCAAAAAATATTAAACTGATGAAATCGAAATTTTGAATTAATGGATTTTATACCTGGAATGAACATAGGGCTTTAGATGTTTCAAAATATTTTACAGTTTCACGATGGCGGCTGTTTTAATGACTTGTGGTTATAATCGGATAATGTTCCTTGCCGATATTCACTTTACTATAGCCAAACCGTTTGTTTAACTTTAATCTAATTCGAAAACCAGTTGCAGTACGATATTTCAAAATTACATTAAAAAAAGTCACTTAATTTTAAATGCCTTAGAGTTATCGGAAAAAGGTCGTTTAAATGGATTTCAGTGAATCACAATAATTATATTATTTGAAGGTCAAGTCGATTATTATTCTTTTATTCACAAAGAAACAAAGTGCCAAGGAGAAGGCCTGATCTCTGTCGTATACTTTATATGAACACCAAAAATGGGTACCTACTCAGTGTAAAGTGAAATATGTTAATAATAATAATGATAATAATAATAATAATAATAATAATAATAATAATAATAATGTCGGAAAACTTACCTCTGATATGCAATGGTGAAAACACGATAACAGATAAAACATTTTAATGGTATACCATATGAACCACATAGAAGAATTATTCTGGACAATGTCTCCTTTACTTAAAACTTCTACCAACGTTATGACATACATGTATAGAGAACATGCTAATCCAATAAAGTGTTTTGCTATTGTTACAAGCAAGAATGGTGAGTACATTGTGTTTACTTGATTTGCTATGTAACTCAGTAATGCATGGCATCTGGCCAATTTTTTTATAATATGAACTGTTTTTAATAAAGGGTTACGGTAATTGCTTATGTCATTTGGTTCACCGTAATGAATTGTATTCAGAGTTTTGTTTATAACAACAAATAACTTGGTTAATATATTAAGAAACATAACCACTTGAAGTTCCAGAAAGAAGGCATATTGATCAGCTATGAAAATTGCCAGATATGGTAACGCAAATGTAAATTTGAAATGAAAAGATGACCAGGAGAGACACAAAGAGGCAAGTGATAGTAAACTTCCTAAAAATGTCTGAATGACGACAATCCAAAATATTGTTTTATATATGTTTTTATCCTTCACAAGAATTTGTAACGAATGGAAATGCTTGAAAATTGAAACATATATATTCCGATATTTAATCATTGAAAAGTATCCAGCTATATTAGCTAGTATAGCTGACAGGGTTACAAGAAGCAAACTTAAAGTAATTGTAACATTTTTTTGGGAGTTACATAAATAAATTACAATGGAGAAATATATACAGTGTGCTAGAGTAAAGACACATGTGCTTAAGAAAGCATATGGTTTGGAAGTCCCAGCCCACTGGAATGGAGGAAGACATAACAACTTGGTTGCTATACGGATAGGTGTGATGCACGAATAAACGTCCATTATATTTTTATAGAGCTGAGAGTAATGTTGATATATTTTCGTTGTGTAGTAGTAGTGATACTTTGAATCGTTGAACTAAACATAACATTTACTATTTGCAACTAGATTTGAATGTAAACTGCATATTTAGGTCGACATAAATTCCTTCATGGTCCTACCAGAAGATGCGAAGTACGGTACTTAGATCAATATTAGTTGAACTATTTGAACTACATAACTTCCTAAAAGAATGTGAAAAATAAATTTTAAGGTAAACGTTTCTGAATTTTTCACTTTTATTTATCGAAACAAACTACTGGTCAGTAATCTTTTTAAAAGATTCGTACTATTTTCATTATAATCGGATGTATAATGAGCATTCTAAATTTCACAACTTCAGTAAAGGTATCATAGAAATCAACTTAAATCTTTTTCGGCACTACAGAATGAACTATTTGTAAACTAACTCAGCTACTGGCACATTTTAATAACGAAATGTATTCGATCTAATTTAGTGTGCACCTATATTACTTCATGCTGTGTATTTTGTATGATACCATTAATAATAAGAAGTAGTCTATTATCAGGAAACTATAGAATTGTAGATCATGATATTATAGCAGACTCAGAAACTGAATTTTCCTACTTAAGTTAATTGATAATACCGTTACACCACAGATCAATACTATAAAACAGAGAGAAAGAACCACAAAAGTAACATAAAACGTATTCTGGTTTTTTAAAAGATATATATGTCGTGTGTTTTAATAGGCCCATATGAAGCGATAGATGATTTTAAAAGAAATAAATTTTCCTCTAGGTTCTCCACGGGATATTTAAAGCCACGTATTGTTTCACACCCCTGGTGTGATGAAATAAATATTTAAATTCCCATGAATTGACAGAGTATCCAGGGCACTAAACCATGCAGAATACATAGGAAGCTCTCACTTCTATTTAACTATTATGTAAACAGTTTTGTAATAAACGTCGTCTAAAATAAGTTGGCAATGAAATAAGCAAGTAAAAGAAATAGGAAACGATGATTTCTTCACTTTCAGGAGTGAAGTACAGCACGTATGGACCCAATACAAGCATCAACGAAGCTAAGTAATGAAATTTGTTATGAAACATACTGTACGCTCACACGCCACGAGTCATGACGTCATTAATATTCCGGGCATTGAAAATTTCGTCTCGTAACTTTGTAACACTACACCGAACCCTCGTTATATGTTAAAATAACAAGAGCATAACTATAAGCAAATGGTGCCAACCCGAATGCTCTACATACATAGAATAAGGGTTTTAATGCATCAAAACTCTTCATTTGTGTATGGAGTTATATATATATATATTTTTTTTTTTTATTTTTTTTTATTCTGCCAACTACAGGAAGAAATCCCAATTACAGTTGGCGTAGTTTCGCCAATCTGATGTAACTTAGCACACAAAAGACTCGTAACCGACAGAAAACTATATAAGCCTATCTTAAAATTAATTTTCCCGAGGGTAGAGTGTATTGTCCCTTGTTTAATCATATTAACGATTGCCAGAAATAAATGGTACAGTATGGCATGTTTAGATTACAAATATTATGGTAGCGTGTATTGCCTTAATAATGTCATTACGCAGATTATTAAATTAAGTCTATAAAGAAACTAATTAATTATTACAATACATATTACATATTAACACATCTACATAATATGTACGAATAAAATAATTTGATTTCATAGTACTTCTACAGACTTATTTCTTAACACCATGCCTGTCGTAACTTGAGCCGCACAATAACGAACCAAGACAGAGGTTCCTAACATCTTTAGTAGGCTCGTCTCTCCTAAAGTATTTTTTTACGAGTACCCAGTAAGTCAATTCTATAGCTTAGGCCTTTAAGGTTATTAAATTTTCAATTTTATGTTAACGTTTTTTTATTTGCAATGTAGGCCTATTCCTGAAAACAATGTTTACATGATCTCAAACCTTACTCATAAGAGTAAAATAATGACACAGACATATGGACTATCTTATGCTATAACTTTAAAATGTTGTGATTCTGAAGACAATCTGTAGCATTCAAACAAAGAGCAATCTGGTAGTAGACCTACTGTGTTACTGTAATTGTTACTCCTTCATGCAAAAATATTAAATCAATGAAATCGAAATAACTTTAAAATGTTGTGATTCTGAAGACAATCTGTAGCATTCAAACAAAGAGCAATCTAGTAGTAGTCCTACTGTGTTACTGTAATTGTTACTCCTTCATGCAAAAATATTAAATCAATGAAATCGAAATATTTGATTGAATGGATTTTATACCTGGGATGACCATAGGGCTTAGATTATGTTCCTTGCCGACATTAAAACTTACTATACCGTTTGATTAACTTTAATCTAATTCTTAAACCAGTTGGATTAACTTTAATCTAATTCTTAAACCAGTTGCAGTACGATATTTCAAAATTACATTTCCTATAAAAAAAAAGTCACCTAATTTTAAATGCCTTACAGTTATCGGAAGAAGGTCGTTTAAATGGATTTCAGTGAATCACAATAATTATATTCTTTGAAAGTTAAGTCGATTATTCTTAATTTGTTCACAAAGAAACTAAGTGCCAAGGAGAAGGCCAGATGTCTGTCGTATACATTATATCCACACAAAAAAAGGGTACCTACTTAGTGAAAAACGAAATATGTTAATAATAATAATAATATTATTAATAATAATAATAATAATAATAATAATAATAATAATAATAATAATAATAGTAATAATAATGTCGGAAAACTTACCTCTGATATGCAATAGTGAAAACACGATGACATATAAATCATTTTAATGGTATACCATATGAACCACATAGAAGAATTATTCTGGGTAATGTCTCCTTTACTTAAAACTTCTACCAACGTTATGACATACATGTATAGAGAACATGCTAATCCAATAAAGTGTTTTGCTATTGTAACAAGCAAGAATGGTGAGTTCATTGTGTTTACTTGATTTGCTATGTAACTCAGTAATGCATGGCATTTGTCCAATTTTTTAATAATATCAATTGATTTTAATAAAGCGGTATGTTTATTGCTAACGCCCTTTGGTTCACCGTAATGAATTGTATTCAGAGTTTTGTTTATAACAACAAATAACTTGGTTAATATATTAAGAAACATAACCACTTGGACTTCCAGAAAGAAGGCATATTGATCAGCTACGAAAATTGCCAGAATTGGTAACGCAAATATAAATTTGAAATGAAAAGATGCCCAGGAGAGACACAAAGAAGCAAGTGATAGTAAACTTCCCACAAATATCTGAATAACTACAATCCAAAATATCGTATTATACATTTTTTTATCCTTCACAAGAATTTGGTTCGAATGGAAATACTTGAAAATTGAAACATATATATTCCGATATTTAATCATTGAAAAGTATCCAGCTATATTAGCTAGTATAGATGACAGGGATACAAGAATAAAACTTAAATTAATTGTAAAATTTGGATTGGAGTTATATGAATGAATTACCGTGGTAAAATATATACAGTGTGCTAGAATAAAGACACATGTACTTAACAAAGCATATGGTTAGGAAGTCCCAACCCACTGGATTGGAGGAAGACATAACAACTTGGATGCTATACGGATAGGTCTGATGCACGAATAAACATCCATTATATTTTTATAGAGCTGAGAGTAATGCAGATATATTTTCGTTTTGTAATAGTAGTGTTACTTTGAATCGTTGAACTAAACATAACGTTTAATAATTGCAACTGGATTTGATTGGAAACTACACATTTCAGTCGACATAAACTACATCAAGGTCATACCAGGAGATGTGAAGTACCTAGGTCAATATTAGTTGAACTATTTGAACTATGTAACTTCCTAGAAGTATTAGCAGAATAGATTTTAAGGTAAAAGTTTGAATGTTTCACTTGTTATTCATAGATACTTTTAAAAGATTATTACAATTGTCATTATAATCGGATGTACAATGAGCACTCTAAATTTCACAAATTCAGTATAGGTATTATAGAAGAAGAACGGATTTCTATGAAATCTATTTAAAATAGGATTGGCAAGTATATTGTATCGTATACACAGTTCTGTTATCTGAATATATATATATCTTTCTCGGCAATACAGAATGAACTACTTGTAAACTAACTCAGTTATTGAAATTTTGCCACATTTTAATAATGAAATGTATTCGAGCTAATATAGTGTGCACCTATATTACTTCATGCTCTGTATTTTGTATGGTATCATTAAAAATAAAAAGTAATATATTATCAGGAAACTATAGAATTGTAGATAATGATATTATAGTAGACTCAGAGACTGAATTTTCCTAATTAAATTAATTGGTAATACCGTTAGACCACAGATCAATATTATAAAACAGAGAGAAAGAACCATAAAAGTAACATAAAACGTGTTCTAATTTTTTAAAAGACGTATGTCTTCTATTTTAATAGGCCCATATGAGCACGGAAATTGGGTGGCTCGGTTTACTGCTCGCTGGCCTGTGAAGCCCTTCTGAAGCGGTAGATGATTTTAAAAGAAATAAATTTTCCTCCAGGTTCTCCACGGGCTATTTAAAGCCACGTATTGTTTCACACCTCTATAATAAATTAATTTTCCGTTTAATAAGTTTGCTGTGATGAAATAAATATTTAAATTCCGATGAATTGACAGAGTCTCAAGGGCACTAAGCCATGCAGAATACATAGGAAGCTCTCACTTCTATTTAACTATTATGTAAACAGTTTTGTAATATACGTCTTCTAAAATAAACTGGCAATGAAATAAGCAAGTAAAATAAATAGGAAACGATGATTTCTTTACTTTCAGGATTGAAGTACAGCACGTATGGACCCAATCAAAGCATCAACGAAGAAGTAATGAAGTTTGTTATGAAACATACTGCACGCTCTCACGCCACGAGTCATGCCGTCATTTATATTCCAGGCATTGCAAATTTCAGTCTCGAAACTTTGTGACACTACACTGAACCCTCGTATATGTTAAAATAACAAGAGTATTGGTTAAAGTAAGTAGAGTAAATGCAGAACATAACCGGTTAAATTTCTCCTTTTTATAAAAACTAACTGTAAACGCTTTCAAAATATTCTGCAAAACTGTTAAATATTTGTAGACACATTTTACTACTCTCGTGTTCCTGATATTTTTATTTCAATATTTGTCACCGAATGTTTTCAGAATGCTAATCATATTAGAAATATATTAACAAAAAATATGTAATTCGATCAGCGTTTCTTGACATGAAGAAAGAAATCCTACCAGTATAGACATCAGCTTGGTCGAAGAAATTTGTGGCAAAATTTATTTTACATGTGAATAGATGTGATACACATTTTGATAATGGTCGACTGAGAAGGCTATATAAATTTTCAACGGAGCTGATAGAGTGAAGCAGTAACATAAGCTAGTTAATCGCTGGACTATTATAAGCATATATTGTATCACTAATCCTGCTATGTTTGATACTAAGAAGAGTGTACGATTTGTTATGCCCACAAAACTAAGTGCAATTGGAAATAATGCCATAAGTCATTCCCATCCACAATAAACAAATAGAAATAAGATTTAAGAATATAAACGATATGCTATAAGTTGTTGACCATAATGACAGTCCACATGTCCATATGTCCTTCTAGCTGTACGACCATAATGAAACGAAAGTGGTAACACAACAAACAGTCTTGAAGCAAATAAAAACTGTCTGATGATCATGAAATCCAAAACGTACTGAACGCAGAACTGATATTCAACTATTAATTACATTGGGACTTCATTTGATTAGTGCATTACTTTAGATACAGGATGTAAATCCTCTAGGAGTTTTATTTTTTATTTTTAGGTATAAACGTAACATTATCAACAGTGTTATGATTGTTCATGACGACATAGGATAATGTGCACTTCATAAAATCTATAATAAGATCAGCGATATGATGTTAAATTAGATCATATCTTGCAATGAAACAGCCACAAAATAAAATTGTTATCTAATAATCTATAATAATAAGAGGAAGTGTTTCTTTGTTTGTTTGTTTGTCTGTCTGTCTGTCTGTCTTTCTGTGCGCGATGCCCAGCAAAACCTACTGAACATAGAGATCTGGCATTTTAAACATAGATGGAACTCATGAGTTTTCTGGGCCAGAGAACTCGAAACTGAAGTCGTTATTTCCCAAGCGGCGCTTTCTAATCGTGGAATGCACTCCAAAACCGGAATTTTAGCTGTTTCCTTACAATTCATGTCATGGAATTATGTTAGGTATGTTATCTACTGCCTTATATCATTCTTCGACATTAGATTTATGAAGAACTTGTCATTTTCTCAGGCATTGAAATTTTCCCAATTGATAATAATGGATTGGTATTTTAGCTAGTGTAATTTACTGAGTAAGTTATATATTATTTCATGTCACATACATTATTAGGGGCAACGATTAATGAAAAGATAAGCTAATAAATTATCTGAAGACAGTAGAATTATAAACAATTACTCAGAGGAAGTACTCAGAATATGAATTTTCCTAATTTCATTAATTGGTAATGCCATTAATCAACATACGTATATTATAAAGCAAAGGGGGAAAAACTGCAAAAATACGTAACACACGTTGTTCAATTTTACGAAACATATAAAGCTAAATAAGTTGAAAGTTCTTAACAAATGAGCACGGAATTTAAAGTGGCTTGGTTGACTATTTGTTGAACAATGAAGCCCGTCCGAGGCAGGCATATTATTTTTAAAATATTACTTCATCATGGGTCTTCGTAAGGGATTTAAGCCACGGATCGCGACTTCAGAAATAACCAAAGCATAAATAGGAGTGAGTTGTCTTGTTTAACACCTAAGTAATATCTTCACATTGACTTAGGTTTGGTGTGATGAAATAAATATTTAAATTCCCATGAATAGACAAAGTCACAAGGGCCCTAAACCATGCAGAACACATAGGGAGCTGTGACTCTTTCTACCTATATTACGTAAACTTTTTTACTGCATATTACTAAAGTTGTCTATCATTTCAAAATTGTTAAATAAGATCATATCCACAATTCTAAAATTCAAGGTATATCAACATATTATTAAGAAAAAGATCGAGAAGCTAAAAACACTGTGGACAATTACTAAGTTTCTAAAACAATAAGAGTGCCATATAACTATTAGAATAATATAATATAACCTAAAGATTTAAAGGACAGCGATTTTTTTCTAAAGGAAAGACGTTATGTTGCGTGAAGTTCGATTTTGATAGTAAAAAGAAATGCAAAAATTGTATTTCATTATTGTGTTGTATTACTTACACCGAAAGTCATATACCAGCAAGAGAAGAAACAGGAGATAATTTTCAGATTAAGTCTTGTATCTTGATTACTGCAACATCAAAAACTCTAAAACAACCCCTGACATAAAACTCACTGACCATAACCATAGTGCAAATAAAACGAGAGCTAATATAGTAAATAGAGGGCATTTAAACAATCAAACGGGAAAATAAGATATTTAGTAATCAAAGTTCATATGGGATCTTCTTGACTGTCTGGCTAAATTAATATTTTCCGAATTTAACGTACGTACTGTACTGTACTGTATCTACCAAATTTATAAATATATTTTATTACGTTACAGTGATATAAATTTAAACTTTAAATCATATCCACTTCCCCATGCACACTATACAAAACGAAGCCGAACAAATCCTTAGTTGAACCTAAACGTCTGCAGGTTTAAAACAGTTCCATTTTTGGTCCCACATTAAACAATTCCATTAAAAAAAAATAATTCTGAACATTAATCCGAACAGTTAAAAATTGAATAAAAATAATTTAGTTTATCACATAAGACTTATTTATAATATTTCTTCATTTTAAAATTTCCTTCTTATTAATGGTGTGGATGGTTTTGAACTAATAAAAAAAGGCGTACTTCACGGGCTCAATGAAGTTGATTCGGTTTGAAAACGTGATCCTTAGAATAGAGACAATCTTATCCCCAAAACCTAACTTACTTTTATAATAAAAAAATGTAAGAAACATAGGCCTGTTCTTAAGTTAGATATTCTTTATTTTATACTAAAGGTACTATATCATATTAAAGGAAGTGAAATTGGCTAATGGGCCGTCAACACAGATATGTATCAAAATCTAACTGTAGAAGCATTAGATTAATATTTCCTATATTGGTAAAACACGGGTAAGTTTAAAGATATTTGCTTTGATACACTCACATAACGTTCTTTATCCTAAGATGGAAAATTAGATAATTTCTATTTTTAAAATTCTAATTTAAAAAAGAGTCCTTATTGCAAGGAGTGCATATTCAATTGTTTCAGTCTCACACAGCAAGATGGCTTACATATAACTACTTAAAACGTTTAACTTCTTAAAAATTCAAATAAAGCATATCTAAATTAAAAGATCAGGTCCTACAACGATATTTTATATGGAAGGCAATGGGTAAACCTTCGAAGCTTATTTTAATATAATTGAAAATACTAGGGAAGCTGAAAATAAGTTAATATCAGTGAAATCTAAACGTTTGTATCAAGGAATACGCTTCTTTCGAAAGAGGTTGTGAGAAAAATCAGTATAGAATACAAATGGAACAGTATTTCCTGCTTATTTCAGGGTTCTGGTCAATGTACTCGATCTTAAAGATTCTGGTAGTTAAAGAAAATTGAAGATCGAGAAATGCATTAATTTATGT
The DNA here is from genome assembly GCA_964059195.1 of Ectobius pallidus. Classification (NCBI taxonomy): domain Eukaryota; kingdom Metazoa; phylum Arthropoda; class Insecta; order Blattodea; family Ectobiidae; genus Ectobius; species Ectobius pallidus. Next base: position 134,090,522 of record CAXKWD010000001.1, read on the forward strand.
GAATTTTTGAAGGAAGATTCGAAATGTTAATAATAAAAAATCTTGAGTTAATTTTTTTATTTTTTTATTTTTTAAACGACAGAGAAGGCATTGAAATTTCTTTATGAATTGTCAATATGCAATCATCTAGAGTTCGTTTATTGTGGTTAACGTTCCAGAAACAAAAACTGATAAAGTATTAATTTAGTGTTACCATGGTAAAACTGTTACAGCCCCTACAAGGCGTGTTTAACTTTATACTTCGTATCTAGACCATGAAAAATTATAAACCAGTGCGCAATAAAATATTTAAGCACTCCTTTGAAACGTCGAAGATTTAGCATACGACAACTTGTGTATTTTAAATGATACTCACTGAGTATAATAGCACAGTGTTTACAAAGTTGTATTAAGTGCCATCCTTCTCCTTTTATACTTATGTGCTGTTAGGCTACTATATCTTGTTTCCTGATCCATATTTACTTTAATTCTAGTTATATTATTATGCCTTTATCTTTGAGTTTAAAATAAGATATTGGATGAAAATAATGCCTTGGGTGCAGAGACGAGGAAGAAAGAACGTGATATTCCGACAAAAACAAAATAAGACGGCAGAAATAAAATACATTATTATACGTTAATCTTTAACCATGAATGTGAGGTCTGTGTGACTGAAGTACAAAGGCAAACCACTGCTACTGTCTGGTTATCGTCTTCACAGGTGGGTTAACCACTACATTCCCTTCTCAAGAACCACATATGTACCACCTACCCACCAGTGCTAGAAAACAGTTTTATTTTTGTATTGGTCTGTGAGACCTCGCGCATGGTTAAGTAAGCTTTTTGTGAATGACAATGAGTGAATGGTTGGAACCTTAAAAACAGGGTTAGGCCGAAAGTTTTAAGATTATGTGATGACAGTCATGATGAAGTTATTGAGATGAAATTTTGCAGTCAATGTTTGATAGAATTTATCATTTTAAGGGGAATATGTAGTAAGTTAACCTACAGCAATTTTGAACACACCCTTGATTATGGTGAACTGTGATTAATATATGTTCGGCAGTAATGTAAATAACGATATTAAATATGCTTTTGTGAATATTAGCTATTCATTTAAAAAATATCAACATATCTTCGAAGCTGTATTTTATTGCATTTGTGATGCAGTTACTGAGAAGTGTGCCCTGAAAACCCTAAAAAATGATGGTGTAAGAATATACTTCGGTAATCATTTATGAATCAATTTGATTGAATGATAACTAGAAAATTCACATCTTGTAAGTTTTTCATTGTTAAAAGCCCATTAACTTTTGAGTGGTCACTCAGATCTCACGTCCAAGTTAATGTAACAGAATATGCCAGTCCATGGTTAAGGGTTAAAATGAGAAAACTGAAACCAAGAAAATAATAGAATAACGCAGTATACAGAATGGAAGCGTATAACTGTACAGAATTCAATAATGTACTCCTTTGGTAGAGACAAACAAAAATTCCAGTACCATATTTTCCCAAGTAGTACTTTTCTCACAAGAAAAAAAAATGGCCCTACCCTTCAATGGTGCTTCAGTCCGTATTATCCAAACTGTTCTATGCTATTTTACATTAACATGATAAAAGATTGATAAATTTTCCATAAAGTTGGAAGTTGTCGTTCAAATTAAATAAAAGATCAATACGTCTAACAATAATAATCTGCGACATAAGGTAACGTCGAAACGAGTGTCTTAGTAGGCCTACAGTAGTGAATTTGAAGTGAGTTGTAAACTTTCTGTTAACCTTTCAAACATTAACGAAATCACAAAATTCAAAATACCGTATGTAATTATTTTAATATTATGAATTGCCTATTGGAATCTGAACAGTTGTACATCTTCTATTCTGTACAGCTGTTAAATCTCTCTGCTGCAAGAGAAAAAAATCAATTGTGAACATTCTTCCAAAAGGTTGTACATTTGGAAGCAAAGATACGTTTGTTTTTTGTCTTCTTACAACTATTGACTTAATTATTAACGAATGCCATGAAATATAATTCACTTCTCAAACATGTTTAACCATTTGATATTGTCAACAACCTAATGCAACGGAGATAAACATAAATGTATCAACTATAATATAAGGCCTTACCTCATGATGGAATGTGTTACATTTTGATGCTAACAACAGCAGCTTGGCTGAAAAGAATGCCGAATGAATTAACGATGGAGCGTAGAAAATACGCGTATAGAGTGTGGGACAAATAAAATTGGCAATGATAACGGAAATATCATATGTTAAAACGACGAGGTTATTGGTTAAAGTCAGTAGAATAAATGGAGAATATAGTCGGTTCAATTTCTCCGTTATATAAGTCAGAATTGTAAACTCTTTAGAAATCTTCTTCCAAGCGGTCAAGTATTTGTAGTCACATTTTTCTGTTTTTTCGTACGTGGAATTTTTATTATAGTTATTACCAAATTTCATCAGAATAAAATTCATATCACAAATATATTCACGTAGAAGAGTTACACTTATGAAGAAATGGAATTCGATCATTGTTACTTGACATAAACCTACTAATCCTGTTAGCACAGACGTTAGCCAGGTCGAAGAAAATATCAGCATTGCCTCTGTGCCGAATATGGTTACAATGTTTGCTGCAAAAGCTATTATACACACGACTAAACATAATACACAGTCTCTATTAATTATCGACTGAATAGAGGTATTTTCAACTGAGCTGATGGACTGAAGGAGTATCATCAGCTCGCTAATAGTCGAACTATTGAAAACGTACATCGATAAACCTGCTAGGTTTGATGCTAAGAAGAAAGTACAATTTGTTACAGCCACAAAACTAAGTGCATCTTGAAGTAAGTTCACAAACCATTGCCTCCCACAATAAACAAATGTAGTAAGGTTAAATAACATAAACGATATGCTATAAATAGTTGACAATAATGACAGTCCACATGTCCAAATGTTATCCCTTCTACCAGTACGACCATAATGAAACGAAAGTGGTAACACACCGAACAGCCTTGAAGCAAACAGAAACTGTCTTATGATCACGGATTTCATTTCGTATTAAACTTAAGCTTTGATTTTTATAACTATTAATGGAGTGTTTCATGTGATACATAGATTAAGTCCTTGCTGAAATTTGATATATTCGGGGTTCATTTGATTAATGGATTTCAATGGATACAGGTTGTTAGTTCTCCCAGAGCTTTCATTTCCACGTACAAACATAATATGATCAACATTGCATGATTATTACGTTGTAGGCTAATATGAATTTCATCAAGTCTTTAACACGTTCGTCGATTAACTGTCAGTTTAAGTCATATCTCACGTTCAAACAGCCGCTAAGTAATTAATAACTAATAACGGAATGCTTCATGTATCCTAATGTTGGAAAACAAGTGTAAAAATAATCAGGCTTCATTTCGTTAATGCATTCATATAAGACACAGAACATTAGAGGCCAGGAGCCTTTATTTTCATGCCTAGAACGGTAAACTGTTTTTAGCGCATGGTAATTATATTAATAATATAATATAATATATTATAATAATATAATATAATATACTATAACATAATATAATATAACATAATATATTACCTACATACTAAATTGAACTGAGTAGCTTTTATATATATATATATATATATACATATATATATATATATACCGGCGTCGCCCGGGTTTTGTATTTTGTAATTCGTAATTAACTTATGAAGGACTTTCGATATTAAAATTCTAGGTCCTTTTTATAGGTATTTAGAAATTGAAATGAGGAAGAATGACTTATCACACTCAAACTATTCGCTCAGAAAACGCTTGATATAGCTTTTTACGGCTAATAGAGGAAGTAGAATTTTGAATCCCATCGCTTGTACACAGCAAGCCTGGTAGGGGTTCAAATAAGAAAAAACAGTAATTCCGGTCACATAAAATTGTATTGTTTTTGCAGAATATTTTATTTCTCACTCTAATGTTAACATAAAACCGTTTTGGGGATGAAATTAAACAGACATGCAATAATACTTCCATACATCCCTCCCCAAAAACATGCGATAAAATAATATGCATATAACCATACCTCGTACTGTTTTCTCTATGTCCAGGGTAGAGAAAGTTATGTGATTGCATTATTTTCGTGGATTTCATAATATAATAGTCATTTATAACATGAATGATATTGATAGCTTTTCTAAAAGTCCCACTACAATTATTTCCAAACCCATCTGAGAAACAACTGGAAACAATATGTTACCATGCCAACTGTGATTTGGATTTCACAATTCTGTGTAAAAAGGGATTAAGTATACTCAACAACATTTGATTTTTTGCATTTAAAATAAAAATTTTGCAAAATCCTTTCTTAGTGAGCACCTACATTATGAAACGAAGGTACTGTCAAAATTCCAAATCTCTACCTGTTATATTTTAGGCTGCACGTTGATTCTCTGTCGGTCAGTCATTCAGTCAGTCAGGACAAAGCCTCTTATATATATACTAGCATGTGCCCGCGGCTTCGCCCGCGATAATTATTTCAAAAATTAAAAATTAAGAGCATAATAGTAAAATCATTATATTTATTAACACCTAAATCACGTGGACTACATACCACGATTAGATAGCATCGTCTGGTAAAAGCGACCTCAGATTCGAGTTTCTTGGCCCAGAAAACCTCTGTATAGTGAGATTCGTCCAAATAAAACAACGTTTGACCATATTTAGGGCTTACAACATTCAAGCGATCGCGAAAGTTTTATTTTCAAGGTATGACAAAAATAGCCAAAGCCAACTGTAATTGATTTGACATTGAAATGTATAACTGAAGACTTATGTTTTGAAAACGCACAAAATGCAAGTTTTTTTCCCGTTTTTCACTCATAACTCACGAACGAAAACTAAAATTAAAATTCCGGCTTGGAGGTACATTTTCCGACCCTTCAGCCCACCTATGTTTAAAATTTCAGATATCTGCGTTCAGTAGATTTCGCTGGACATCGAGGACAATTCCTTTTATTAATACAGATAATATGAATTATAATGATACCTTCTCTAATTTGTCAAACATCCATTTCATTTAATCCAAACCCACCTGATACAACTGGCAACAATATGTTCTGTGAATTTGTTTGGATAATTCTGTGTAAAAAGGGGTTAAGTATTTTCAAAAACATTTAATTTTTGGCAGTTAAAATCAGAATTTTTCAAAATCCTTTCTTAGTGAGCACCTACATTATGAAACGAAGGTACTGTCAAAATTCCAAGTCTCTACCTGTTATAGTTTAGGCTATACGTTGATTCCTGTCAGTCAGTCAGTCATTCATTCAGTCAGTCAGTCAGGACAAAGCCTTTTATATATAAAGATATATATATATATATATATATATAGAGAGAGAGAGAGAGAGAGAGAGAGAGAGAGAGAGAGAGAGAGAGAGAGAGAGAGAATATAACACCTCACCAACTCCCTTTACCCAAAACTAAGAAAAGGATGCTAAGAATGAATATCTATAAACTGAACTGAACCAAGGTTCAGTACTTGAAGTTTCTCTTGAGTAAGTTTTAAACCATCACGTGCATGTTTATATCATCCAATGATTAGAGAACGTTTCGGTTCCTAAAAGATGAGGATCTCGAATATTTTAACAATCAGCTTTTCATTGAACAAGGCTAATTTGTTTCCAGTGAACATCTAAAACCATAATATAAGTACGTGTAGACTTTATACGTTTGTGTAAGTTCAAAGTCGAAATACAGTATATAATTATTAAAATTCGCGCTCTTCTCTGTAATCAGTCATGTTACGTCATTCCTAAAAAAATAAGCACCTATGGTATGTGGTAAAAACGAATGTTAAAAATTGAAGGAATTAGATTTTATTATAAGGAAATACTCTATTGTTGTAGCTGTTAGATAAATCGATAAATAACAAGGCCGAGGTAAACGATTTAAATAATGAATAAACCAGAATTATAAAGGCTCTCGTTTACAATTCTATTGAGAGAAACAATGGACAAAGACAATCGACAAAATACTTTTTTTGAACTTTACAGAGCTGATTTTGTTTGGTTTTATAAGCAGTCATCAAGTAAAACCATCAGTAAGCTATAAGTTTGAAATCAATAAAGAAAATTTCAGTAGAATAGCTGGTTTTCATTAATGATAATTGTAACACGTGGATAAAAATCCTCACATTTTACATAGAACATTAAAGCATTAAATTTATGGGAACTATCTCAGCTTCAAACACTGCTTTGATCCGATGCATTTACAGATCAGTAACAGTGGAAAGGTTAAATGTTAAAATTGAATATAAAATTATTGCATTCCTGAACCATATTTAGTAGGTTGTAAGCTATGAGCAGGACAAAATTCAAGTTTCTGACTCATCTTGAAGTTGTCATATATTATGTCAGTGAGTCAGTTGGCCAAGAGGCATTGCATTATCCATTCATTTTGAGAATGACAGTGCATGTAAACATTGAATTTGTATCATTCCGGCCGTAACGTTATTTGGTCATGTGATAAGTTATGTCAGTTTTCCTCTCACATAATAATATTATATCTAAGCAGGCTAGAGTAGGATTATCTCCACAAAGTCTCTGGGTTTTTACGTATATACCTTAGGAGCGAGTCTCACCGCTCTTAGAGTACCTGGCTAGGGGAGGTAGCTGCACCCTGATTGGCTCTGGTCATCTATCCCACTCCACGTGTTGTCTGTCTCTTTCCCTCCGGCATTATCCCTCCACTCAACTATTACAGTATTTTCTACCCCTGGCAACTTGGAGCAAGATCTTTACTCTCTGCCAAGCGGTAGCTTACTGATCTTACGCGCAGCGAATTCGCGCATCTTGGTAACGAGACGTAACGAGAAGCTCGCTGGCTGGGTTCGTCAAGGCCAGAGACGTTGTGGGAGTAATCCTACTCTACCTTCGGATACCATATCCGTTAAAAGCAAAGACTTGTTTATTTGTTTATTTCGTTGTTCAAGTTGAAATGAGCACTACATGAATACCATTATAAACAGAAGGCGTAATCGTGTGGAATAATGAGGCCTATATACATTAATCAGAGTTCTGTGGTAGTGGTCTAACTACCAAATCCAAATCTTCTGATACTGCCTTGACTTCCATATCGGAACCAGCATCCGAACTTTCACCTAAATTGATTATTAATCTGTTGACTATAGTGTCACACACGCAATCAAAATTCCACATCTTATTTTCCTCCTTCACTATATACTTTATTTCCTTAATTTCCACATCAATGAACCTTAGCCCGAATAGCACATTTAATGAAGTCATCAAGGTTATCTAAAACACGACGTGGTTCTAGAACCTTCCTTGGAGGATTTCTCACTGTATTAGAGCCTCTGCACTCACTACGCACTTTCCAGATAAGCCTACAGTAATCGCCCTCAAACTGAAAGCATGGACGACGTCACAGACAGGGGCGGCGGGAATTCGAATGCAAGCGAAACGTGCTGAGATGAAAACATTGACGGTATCACCCTCCACGTTGTTAACTAAAACGCGTGTGAAGAAGTGGATTATATTTTCATGGTGGACTTGAGCACTCCACGCATGCGCACTGCCAACGACATGTTCAAATTTTAACGGTCGTGAAGCTTTCAGATTCCAGGCGAACTCTGTACTTATGGTAGATATGAGCATAACTCCGATACCGGTTTCCTAAATTGCAAGTGCAATTCTCTAGTCTAAAACATTCAGTATTATTTCCAACTTCGAAAGCCACATGCAAACACTGCAAAAATACTGCTGACATGTGCAACTGAATTGCATTTGACGAATTCAGTGTATTATTTTCAGAAATTAGTCCTTAATTGAGCGTTGCTCCGGTACTGGTCAACCGATCTGGTCCAAATTCAATAGGCTTCATCATATGGACGTTATAAGTACGTAATACCAAGTTTCATGAAAATCCTATAAAGAGTATTCTAGTTATCGCGCGTACAGGCACATGGACGGACAGGCATTCCCGTCCACCATACAATCGCATAAAGTAACATACTGACACTTAATAAACATCCATTTATTAAGTGCCATAATGGTACTTTCTATGGTTGTATGGTGGACGGGAAAAATGTCTGTCTGCCTGTTCGTCCGTCTGTATGCGCGATAACCCGAATACGCTTTATCATATTTCCATGAAACTTATAACGCCCACAGAACAAATTCTACTGATTTTGGACCAAATCGGTTGACCGGTCCATGTCTAACGACTAATTAACGGTCACATGCTTTTTAAATGGCAAATCATCACTATACTACAAAGCCGTGTTGCTAATAATAGAGTGCCTTGATTACAATGCAGTCAGATGTTTGTAAAGTTATCACAGCACGCCTTGCTTTATATGTGAGGTATTTGTTGTAATTTAATTCTCTTAATATTCTAGTTGTCTCACTTTTACTTCACATATGATTATCAAACTTTCCCAAGAAACCGTAATCTAAAACTCAATAGTTTCTAAAATATGGTCTGTTATCTCCATTTGGCACTTTGTTGTATCAATTTACCCAATTTTATTAAAGTGTCAGCTGATGATTATTTGCTTAAATATTGATTCTATCTTGCTTAAATCTAAATATATTATTGTTATAGTTTCTAGTGGTGCATAATGTACTGTTTTACTGAAATATATTAGCCTACGCACGTGGGAACAGACGTATTTCATTCATGATATTGAGGTTATGTGTTTATAATGTTTACATGAGGACATTATATATTTAAATTCCACCCGTAAAATATTATAATGCTGGTTCCTGAACAGATGTAACCGTAATTCACGTCATTTCGAGAATAACGCACCACGACAAAGTGACACTGCCTAGAGATTCTGCGACCTAATTAAAATATAGATTTACCCAATAATATACACTCTGAAACGCTTACGTACGCTGATGAGTCTACCTTTATCACAATCACAATCTCATGAATTTAATGAATAATGTTCGTGACATTAAAACTCAACCTTAGGTTGGTCTGTTTTTGAATGAGGGGAAGACTTCCTCTGTTCTTTTCTCCTTGAAACCGTTGCCAGATATATTTCTGATGACAAGTTGTTTCAATTTTGGGGATTAAACTAGATTATCAGTTGAAAAACTTACAACAAGTATGTCTTCTATTGTTTTTTAAAGAAACGTTTAAATAATTGTATACCGACGTCTTATTTGAGATATATTTATTTTTCGTTTTTTCGATCTATTTTGAGATATGGAATTATAATTTGGGACATAACAAAATTAATGACATCTTGCTGTTGCTAAAGAGAATTCTCAGAATAATCAAGAGGTGTGATATTCAGGAACATTGCAAACCATTATATGTTGAATTCGAAATTTTGACTGTTGTAAATATGTATTTATTAGACCTCTTAGTTCATGTAAATAATAATATAGATTACTATAATTTTAGAAAGGATGTAAATGTGCATCAAACAAGGTTCAACAATGAATTGGAAGTACCTAAATTCAGGTTAAGTAAAAACAATGAATTCTCATTTATATTTAGGACCTAAAAGCTACAACAAGTTGCCCGCACAAGTCAGAAATTAAACAATAAATTTTCAAAGGAAGTGTACAACTGGCTGATAAAAAATCCCTTTTATTGTACTGAGGAGTTTCTAAAGATTAGTTGAAAGGAGATTGTATTTTAACTTAGTTTTATCTTTCAATGTGTTTAAGAGATGTTTCTACAGATTTATTTTGACACTGTTAATGCCAATATCTGTGCCTAACAACAAAGAATTATTATTAATAGTATTATTATTATAAAGAAACGAGTAGATGTCTTTTACACTTAATTAGGTGATACAGGACTTTTCGATAAAGATTGAGTAGGCTAAATCAGGTCTCTGTTTGGCTGGTTTCAGGCTCATTCTTATGCGTCATTGGTCCAAATCGGAAGAAAGACGTATGAGCTAAACACAGTCCATGCTACTCGAATTTTTTAAACATCAGCATAGGAAGGAAAAAGAAATAAAGTTTCCTTTTGCGATTTTTCTTTTCTGCTCAGTCTCAATTATTCTTGGCTGTTAAAAGCACGCAAAACCTACAAATTCAGTAATAGAGTTCATGTGATATAATCGTGTTTGTAATTTATCGTAATTGAAACATATTTCACTGTTATAAAGTACCCATGATTAAGGAATTTAAAACATAATTAAATCCTGATTTACATTTAAAGTGACATAATTAATATATATATATATTTTTTACACAATTTATATACAATATAAATAATCATTCACAGCATGATTCTTATAATAATCTTACCTCGTGTTTCAAAGTGTTGCAATTAGATGCTAAAAGCGTCAGCTTGCTCTAAAAAATTATAGTTCGAGGCACCGTAATAGGGTAGAACATTAGTATAACTTCCGTACAAGAAATAAAGTTCATGATGAAAATAAACATACCATATATTATTACGAGAAAGTTATAGGCTGAAGTCATTAGAAGAAACGGAGAATATATATTGTTCAAAATCTCCGACACATGAAAAAGAACTGTAAATCTGTTAATAAGATTAATAATTTTATTCAAACGTGACGACGCATTTATCACGTGTTTGTTCTCTTCAATTCCACCGATGACAGAAATATATTCTGCAGAACTATTGTGTAAATTCATAACAATGTCATTTATTGTGCAGAAGTTTTTTCGTAGAATGGTGAGGCAAATAAAGAAATGAAATTCTGCCATCGTTATTTGGAACTCCGCTATAGACTGTGTTATTGAAAACACATAGTTCAAGAATACTCCGTGATGACCTCCTGAAATACGGACTACTGCTAATATAGTCGATGCAGCAGCCATTGTCCACGTCACAATATATTTCATATATTCACCAGAAAGTATAAGACTTTATGTTGAAATTCTTCAAAGAATTTACGGCTTGAAATGTTGTCAATAGCTTACTAATATATTTGTGTTAATGGAGATAGATGATTAATCCTGTGAAGTTTACAATTATTAAGAAGATGCACTTCATTACGCCTACCAGAGTCTGAACATCTTGGGGAATTACAATAATCCAATAAATCACAGTCACTGCAAATACAGACATATTTATGAACGTAATGGATGTGCTGTAAACTACTAACCAAAATGATAGACAAATCCACACATGATTTACTTTACCAATACGATTTTGTGTAATGCGATACGTATATGGAAACAATCCCAACAATTTTGATATAATAAACAATGATCCTACGATGGGGGACTTCATTTTGGTACTGGGTTCTTCACAAGTTGATGCGTATTTTGTGGGATTATCGCTTGAAGATTTAAACTGCGAAGGAGAAAAGGAATCAATTTAGTTTTATGTACCCTGTAATCCTGTACGGTACCCAATTTTCTGTGATATTGACACGATGTAGGTCGAGTAATTAATTAATGCCGCCAGGAACGGGATAGGAGCTTGCGGGAAAGTAAAGCACTTAGTACAAAATTAAATTCATAACCATATTGCATCGTACTGTTTAAATTGATAAATCTAGTAAATGATTATATCTACATACATTTCGACCAAATAAACATTTTTAGAATAAAGGGCAAAGTTACACATTCAAAAACTTACAACCGTGTATTGTATACTGGAATATATTAGCCTAACAGCAGAGGAATTTGCGTGTTTCACATAAAACTTTTTTTTATTTCCTGTTTGGTGTAGTGACAAAACAGTCGCACAACAAAATATTTCTTGCCTGTTTGGCCTAAAAATGCTTATGGGTTCCTCAAAAGCATTCGTCAAATCTGACAAATATTGCAAATGATATTTGACAAGTAACTAGGCCTATGTTTATTGTTAAACAATCGTTATTGCTGAATTGTGAATAATAGTGCCAATCTCTAAAATTACAACGGAACCTTTTTCCAACAAATGTGGCAATTTCATTTCAATGAACAGAAATATGTTTCATGTAGGCCTATAATAAGTATAAATGCTGTATTTATTAATATCTTTCTGCAGATTACTTTAAACCGTAGGTGCTAGTTATTTACGACCCGATCATAATTAGGTAGACATATGTTCCGTTATGTTTTAGTTTAGTAGGTCATGCTTCTGTAATTCGTTTTTAGCAGGCCTTGCTTGCTATCTTGTTTTTTATTTATTGAACAAATGAATTTCAAACAGTTGTTATGTATGGGTATTGTAATATCAAAATTATTCTTTTTATGTCTTGCATCCAATCAGAGACTGGAGATTTTTATTATATTGTTTTGATAGCCAATAAGGTTTATCTTTAGCTTCATTCTCCTTCTTCATCGATTCAAGTTAACTGTGTCTCATAAAGACATTAGTTTTTCTAGGCTTTAAATGCCTATTCTTCGTTGTAATCAATTCAACTACTACTCATAAGGACATGAGTTTTCTTCTTGGCTTATCAATGCCATTCTTTACCTATCAGATAGATCTGGTGGTTTACTTTCAATAGCTGAAGCAATCAGCTCTTCAATTCACATTAAGGTTTCATATGCCTTATTGATTCTGAAGACTTCGAACGATTTAAGGACTATTATCACCCATCGTGTGATTCATCGGGTCTTCTTCATTTTGGTGTTGGCGTTGCAAGATCTCAGGCTAACATCTGTATCAACTATCAAAGGGTGGTATTAATCAATTCAAAGGTACATCATTTACTACCTAATTTATTTGAGGAACAATTTGGACGTAATTTCATCTTTGAACTAATATATTTGTGGTTTTGATCAAACTGATTAAGCCATCTCAAAGATATTTATGACCTTTAACAAAGGAATTTGTATTAAACATTGTGATATCTACAAGTTCATCAGTGTTTATGAATAATAATATTATACACGTCCAAGAAATCAAGAATTTATGAACTGAGCATGATGTATGTATTGTTGTTGTGACAATAAATTGTTACATACCAGAGAAATTTATCTAAAATGTATTGGGCAAGTTTGGCTTATCTATTTATAGTTTAAGTCTCAATCTCAAGAAGTGTTACGTCCTATGATTCTTGTTATACAGTCCGCTTGCTCTCAGCTTGCCCGTACACATATTTATGTGGCGCCGAAAGAAACTTGTGTATTTTATAATAAGTGAAGATGTAAGCTGCCTTTTCATTTTACAGTACTCTATTCGATATTATGCAACGTTTCTAGTACATCTCAGCAATTTCAGCATCATCCTCTTCACTTACCATTTCCAGTGGCAAGCGTATCAAGTGATTAGAATCCATAATCGCTGAAATTGTTATACACTAAACTCTCGCTAATCCGGCCATTCCATGCACATATGGGTGCCGGATTGGCGGAAGTGCCGGATTATTCAGAGTTTTTGTAGTATGAACCACCTGTAAACAGCTGCGTCCAGTTGTAAGTCTACATCTCACTCTTTCGCATAACCTTCTGTTTTCCCAAATCGCTTTCCATTTGGCTTGCGTACTATCTAATAACATCTCCCTTTTTGATGTCATAAATAGTTGCTCGTCTAAAATTGCACTCAGCAGCAATGGCTTTCTGCCAAGAACCTCGGTTCATTTATCTAAAATTTCCACTTTCTGCTTGAGGTCTAGCGTAACGTGTTTCGTTTTAGAAGCCATGATACTGAACTGTAAACGTAGCCACACTTTCAAATGTAGGCTCCACTGCCTTCTAAACTGTATTACTCGTGCATACACTGCCTGTCCTATACGGCTAATTTTGCGTACTCTGCGACATTACAGATGGCAGCACCTTTCACACCCAGATTGCTTCTTGGTTTTTGCTACGACATTGTTGATTATGTAGTGCTGTCTCGTAATATAGCATAAACTGAATGTTTAAACTTGTATTATTCTAGGTACCGGTACTTAATTGCTATGAATAAAATTTTGTAAAATAATAATTATAAAATTTACTATCAATACGTCTAATTAATTTATATTTATTTTAATTATTGCTCCAAAATTCCATTTCAAGGTAAGTGTCATATACTGGAATAATATTATGTTCTAAACAAATAACACAAGTATCTGTGTCTGTTTAATGCTTATTTTGACGCAGCAAACGCATAGAAGCAATGTACGGTAATGTATAGGGCAATGCCATCTAGACTCTATTACTCGTGTATTCTCGAGACGGCGGTTGTATAGGTGGCGGTGATTGCTGCAATCTGGGTGTGAACTGTGTCGCCTCTACTGGAGAAACTAGGCAATTGAGCAATTCTCTAAACTCCATGTTAAAATAAAGCATAGGACAGGCAGTGCAATTCTCGAGACGGCGGTGGTAGGCTCATAGTACAACATTGTTGCGCGTGATAATAAACTTAACATTGTTGTAATTTGTGCTTGAGTGACTAGAGGCTGGATGTGTGCCGGATTACTGAGAGGCAGGCTATTGAGGGCCGAATTAGCGAGTGTTTGGTGTATTTACTTATCCACAAAAAATTGTATCGTACTTCAGTATCTTTCGCAGAAGATGTAAGTTCTGACCTTAAATTCGAATGCAGTGAGTTAACAAACTATATTAATTTTTTAAAACTCTTTTACTTCAACTGTAATTATACACGTTTCAACATAGAAGCTCTGTGGGTATGGTGCTCTCATTTTCATCGCCCCCTTCGGCGAGCATTCGCTGCGTAACCTTGGGAAACCGCGAAACACCAAGGAGGATTACCTAGACTCTAGTAAACAGAAATAGGTAAAAGAACATACATTTTTTATTCGTATGTTCCAGCTTATATATTTCTATTTTATTAGTGTAATGTAGAAGTGTTGCAGTTATGCACCGCCAGGACATTAAGGTTAGTGTCCACATGAGAGTTGAGAGTGCGAGAAACTCTCGAGAAATGCATTTTGGTATGTGGACACTAGCCTTTACTCTCTCGGAAGGATTAGGCCAGTTGAATTCGGGGTTCGAAACCGCGACTTATAAGAGTTTCAATCTTGAACCACAGCGTTAGGATCAGTGAAATAAAATAATGGATATTATAAATTCAACTGAAATTAGTTAACTAGAACTATCCCTTGGGATTACATGTTTGTTTGAAGCCAGTAACTTCCAGTTTTACTTGTACGGACTAGAACATCTATTTGAGCAGATCAGCATAGTATGTCATTATAATGAGTACATTACAATGAGTGTCATTACGTTAAAGTGTCACTGTAATGAGTACCTATACCAAATAAATGAAAATGCAATACGTTATTAACAAAGCATTAAATTATGTAGAGAGCCGTTGTAGTTTAGACAGTTTAATTCACTGGTACTTCCTGCCTCTCATAACGCGAACAGCATGGAGAAAGGACTAATTCTAAAACCTCTGTTTGTTGTATCTAAAGTACTTGGTTTGATACCGTTTTCATTCGATAAAGGAAACAAAATTAATACAGAACGTATTTGTAAGCTATCAGTTCCATCGGTGATCTATAGCTTGACCTTTATGGTGGTTAATATTCTTGGCTTTGCATATTCTCTGGTAGAGTGGTTCTTAAATATACCTGCTGATATCTTGGTACTCATCAGTGTTGCAAATTGTACATTTATAGGAATAACTGGTTTCACTGCATTGACACTATATATTCTGCTGAATTCTACAGTGAGTGAATTGTTCAAAAAAGTTTCCGCTATAAATTCGGTGCTGAATTCTAAGATTCGTTCCTTTTTCGTTTATGAGTACGGGACACTTGTTTGTACCTTCATTATTCTTGGAACCTCGAATACAGCAACGTACTTTTATTCAAAATCTGTAATGCCCTCACGGGCGTGGTTGTGGATGGTGACACAGCTAATAGCTGAAATGCAAATTATTTTATTTGAAATCCATTTTTCTGTAGCTGTAAAAGTCGTTCATATGTATTTCATCGAGATAAACTCTATATTAGAAGATTTATGTAACCAAACTGTAATCAGCCTAACAACCGCCAATATAGCTCGACGCAGAAAAAGAATAAAAATAGGATCATTGGCAAGACAGTTCCTGATTTTGAACCAAGCGGTCGCATGGCTGGTAGACGTAGGAGAAAAATTGAACAGAGTTTACTCTCCCGTTCTTCTGGTTACCTTAGCAATGGATATTTTCATGATAACTTACAATACGGTAGTTATCATTTCTAAATTTGTCTGTCCAACCGACGTTGTAGAAATTCTTTTTCCTGTTGCAGTCCCTAGGATTGCTGTCTTCAGCATGAAGTTGATTCTTCTGACGTACAACTGCAATGCAACTAAGCATGAGGTAAAGATGTTATAATTAGGGTAATATATTGGGTACCATTAATGGTAAAGTTTGGATTTATGTTAACTATTGTAAGCCTATGTAAAGTACGAACTTTCATTTCTCAATCTCGCAGGTTCGTTCCCGGCACAGGTCGATGGTATTTGTGTTTAAATGCATCAGTTACTTGCATGCAGTGTGGTCTAAATTTTCGGCATGACTTCTGTATCAGTACACAATCCTCACAAAATAAACAAAACAAACGATTTAACAGTATTCTGTAGGGTAGACGTGTTCTTAGCTGTAACAGTTATGTATGAAAAATCTGATTTTAAACATAACTTCCTTTGTCCAAATAAAAGTTTGGCCTATTAGTGTAATATATTATGTATGACATTCTCTTCATGTAAAGTAGTTGTAAAAATTAAGAGAATGTCGGTACAACATTACATCGTATCCCCGAAGGACACATAACCCAAAGAAAATCTGATTATTGTACTCAAGTAATTTTCTTTACTCTAAGAATGACCAATGGGCCTACATCTTTCCCTCTTCACGTTCTGATACAGAAGCAAGATTCAGTTTCTACAAACAGTGCATGGACCATAGCTACCCTTAAAGAATTTTTAAGAAAAATGCTTCAAATAAAAGTTTTAGCTCTTGGTATAAGCACCCCATGTACAAAATTTAAGGAAAATCGTTATAACCGTTTTGGAGAAAATCACGTTCTTTATGTAAAATTTCCTTAAAAATAAGGGAAAGTGGTCGCCAATATTCGTGTCACATCCCCAGAAGGTATCTAACTCAAACACAAAATTCTTTTTTCATACGATTTTACATTCAGGAACTAGGCCGTTGACAAATACACATTAACACACACGCACACAGACATGTTTATGAAAATAGTATTTTTGGATTCAGGGGACCTCAAAACGTGGGGTGGGGGTCGAACACACTTATTATGATGTGGATTTTCCTTTATCTGGGCAAAAACTCACCTACTTCTTTATCGATATTAATTCTAAATGTAAGTTTATTTCCTATTTTTATTGCGATTACAAATATAAGATGACGGTACGCATAGCCTACAGTTAGGGTGACCGTGGTTTTCAATAAAGAATGGAGGATCATATGGAAAACGCCCGATTTGTTTAAGACAAAACGAGAAGTCAAGACATATATAATACGGTGCAAATAAACTTATTAAGGGCCAACATTATGATCCTTTTAATTCATATTATTTTTATCTCATACGAATTACTGCAATCATAACTAATTAATGATGGGAATAGCAACTTGCGTTAAGAGTGATTCACATTTTCGTTTTCAGGCCAATCGTACAGCAGATTTGGTCCACAAGCTTTTAAACAGAGTAGAAGACACAATACTTCGAGACGAGGTGAGTTTGGAATGACACTGAGGTAAATTTGATTTAATGTCAATTAATAGTTACAATAGGTTTATTCACAACGTACGATGTCGTTTTCTTGATGGAATTCATAACTTACACAGGATTTACAAGGTAACACCACAGTATACTGTAACAAAATGGAAACTTTACATAGTTTTTTCAACCGGTATGACTTTAGAGCTCCCAGCTGCGATGAAGAGAAAACGTCAGTCTTATGTATGTTTCTCATGCTGTGAGATTGAAAATGTCTGGAACATATTGTGGAAATTCGTGTACGGGGTAAGCTGCAGCAATAATCAAAATAATCTCCATGTTTATATATATTCTAGATGCCCTAAAGATTCTGAAAGCTAATCATAAACAGTTATGTGTGAAATTAATATTGGAAACGTGATTGTCATAGTAGCATGCAGTTCTGCTATATTAAATGATGCAGGCTACTTGTGATGTTCAAATTAAAGATACTGCTGCAGATACATGAAGAGAAGCACAAAGGGGCTCCATTACCTTTCATCAGCAATAAATAAACTCTCCCAGTCACTTACGGGTAGTATAATGTACTAGAAACAGATAAACAGTCATTCCATGAAGGGAAGAAGGAATGTATTTCAAATTCGTGAGACATTAAGTCCTGCATTATTGCAGATAATATGGGTTACTCATTCTGCTATCTGAACCACAGCCATGTGAAAATAAACTAACAGTTGATCATGAAACCTGTCTGATGTAATACATTTTAACGATACTGTAGGCCTATTATTACTTCAAGTACTCATGCCCTCATATGTGATCACTTCTATAATGTGAGATTACATAATATTATTCTTGTATTCTACCACATTAAGTTCTTCAAATAAATGACTTGTTTGAACAAACTAGCCCCATAAAATTTACTATCAAATAAATTTACATAAAATACTAAACTAAAAATCTGACCTAAAAACATACAAACACAGAATAATACTCATGAATCAGTCATAAACTGGTATATACATTTCCTGCAAAATATCTTACTAACCGTTGTCGTTTTTTAATAATCTTGTAGAGCACAATGCTACTGCATTACGAATTGTGTTTGCAGTAACACTTTCATGGCGCATTAAATGACTTAAAATTGTTATATTTTGAAAATATAGGGCAGATGGTTAATTTACATTTCACCCTCATGTTTTAAAATTCTTGAAGATTTTACATCGCGCCTAGGGTGGCAGATTTTAATGGGACGGCTACTAAGTTGTCCAAATAAATATACATTTGTATTTCGTTTTTCTTTCATAAACGATAAAGGGGGAACATATTATAAGACCAACGTAATATTATATACGTAATTAAATCATTAGCTTCGTCTAACAATTCTTCTGCCCATGTATAATTCGACTTACTTACTCCACAAAGGGAACATGCATTAAGACAGAGCGGTGTAATCCCACTTGCGGTTTACTAAAATATTTTATATTTTACGGTCTATATTTTACACTTACAGTTAATGTTATACTAAAAATACAGAACCAGTTACCTATAATTCAGTGCCAACAGAAAATCGAATCATAAAAATTTAAGACTGCAGTTTGGTACACAATTTGGGAGAATATTTATAATTTTATTTCGTGTATAATGAGTAAACATAAGAAAAACAACGCTGCAGCTCACAATATTGGAAATGAAAGTTAACAAAATATATAAGAAAGATGAAAAACCTAGCCAGTTTGTTATAACTAAAATATGGATAGATCAATGTATTAAGAATAAAGAAATTTTAAAGAAAAAAATAATACATCCACTTAACCTGGTTTTTTAACAGGTGGGTTAATAAATAGAAATTCATCAGTTCATGTGTACTGGATGCAATATCACAGTGAATAATATTTATGCCTCAGTTTTCCTTAGTAATATTTACATCTTGAACTAATGGACTGAAAAATATCACTGCCTAGGTCGTTAAATAACTCAAGTACTTAATAAAATGTCCGTCATAGAGATCCGAAAGTTGATAAGAAAAGTTGGTAGAAAAACCCGGACAAAGTTGCACTCGAACGGCAAAACTTTTGAACACTGTGACATTCAAACTTACTTTTTTAACGACTTCCTGCTGGAATTTTAGTCTAGTTATTTTGGAACATACAAATATGGCTTCTTTATCCAATAAAAATGTTTTGTCAGAAATTGTCATTCAGAACGTTAATACATACACCTAAATTAATTAACCATAAAGTACTGTAATATTATTGTTTACATAATTAACATAAGAGTTGCATCACGATAACTAACTAGCTTATGACAGCACTGTTAATAATTTTTCAACTCCGTTTACCCTTTTACTATGGAAAGGCCTAAACTATAAATTATTCATTTGAATAGATCCACATTATTGCATGCACTACATTATACTTAATTTACATCTTTAACTGTCGCATTAATGTGACATCACTGGAATTAAGTTATTGATTCCATAGGAACTTGAATTATCTACTAATTTGTTAAACCCCTTGAAACTTATATTATAGATAATAATACTCCACTCCGGATGTAATGAGTAAGCTAAATTAAAGCGCGTTTTTAAAGTAAGAACAGATAATTTTTCTTTAAATAACAGAATATTATTTGCCAAATAGTATTATCATTCATTACCTTACGCCTTACACTTCTCCACATAGTCGCCGTCGTTATTCATGGACTTGTAACGGGAAACCAGTTTCTCTATGCCTTCGTCAAAGAAGCCGCCTGTGATGGAAGACAAGTCTGCATTTATTGTTTCACAATATAATCGTCGTTGAAAGGTTTTCCACGTCGGCGGCTCCGCCGCGCATCATGCGCATTTTCACGACCTTCGTTAAACTATCTAACCAGTTCCTCTCATTCCAATACTCATTATTGTTACCCCATAAACCTCACAATTGGCGATGAATGTTTTGAACATTTCGAAACGTTCTAACAATAGCAAAAAACAAAGTGACGATCGCTCACAGCAGCGTGTGGCTTCCTAATGAATAGAGGAAGTGATCGTACATACTAAAAATCGCGACTGCAACGATGCACCGGCAAAATATTTTTGCACTCCTTAGCTAGTAAGTGTTACTTACGAAAGTTGTTTACATGGATCGTAAGTTGACATTCCCGCACAATCGTGTTGCTAAGGGCGTTGCGATGAGGTTAAATTACTTACGGTCCAAGCGCCACGTCATAATTCATTACGATACACTTCATAATATTATTCGCACACTTTATCTTGAGCTTTACACTCCATAATGCTGAAAACCGTCCATATAAAGAAGGCCTCGCTCGAAGAAATGAAGATCGCGACCCGTCCCCAGTATTGCCATACCCAAAAACTTCCCGTTGAGGCGTTCTTGAGCTACCGTCAATTTTTTTTATTTGTTTACACCACATTATTCTGAAAATGACAGAATAAATCCAGGGATATTAGAAGAACAGTACTTGTGTGGTGGAAATGGTCGATATAAGTGGCAACAAAGTTAAAAT
The DNA here is from genome assembly GCA_964059195.1 of Ectobius pallidus. Lineage (NCBI taxonomy): Eukaryota > Metazoa > Arthropoda > Insecta > Blattodea > Ectobiidae > Ectobius > Ectobius pallidus. The sequence goes on from CAXKWD010000001.1 coordinate 134,111,578, forward strand.
AAAGATTCTTTAAACCAAGAAGTATCGGAAATCAGCGAAATAATAAACCAAATAAATGAAATGGAAGGAAAAGCAATTTAATGTGTTTTAAGCTGAATTTGTCGTTGGAGAAAAGAACAAGTCAAGTTTTATTATTTCGTTGTATTAATTGTGTTGTATTAATTACCTACAAACTTTCGCGAAAGGTATTTAGTTAAATTACATCAATTCAGGCATGTGAAAGTGCGTATTGAAGTAGGCCTACATGTATAATGCTACGACTTTTAAAACGATTTTCTATATTCTGAAGACCGGGAGAGAAATTGTCTAAATAGGCCTAAATATATTACTTTATTCATTTCTCCAGCGATATATTCTGAATCAATATAAAATCTTTAGTTTGGTAGCGAGAGTTGAAAATGCTACAAATTACAGTTAGTTCCATTGTGACCCAGCATAAAACTACACACGTTATATTATTTTCTGGTAATTGGCAACCCTTCAGAAACAACGTAAATTTCAACTGACCGCCTTCTGCAATAGTCAATCTCTTATACTGCATGCAATATCAGCTCCCCTCACCCCCGCATTTTTTTGGCTCACGATAAAGTGTGAGCATACTACAAGCCTTTATGGACACGGCCCCCAGGACAAATATTCGGTTCCCATAACAACAAACACATGTGAATCATTTTCTGAAATAAATATCTATTTTCAAGAATGTATTTACATAATATTTTCAGGTAATATCACAATTAATATAATTAAATTGATATAAATAATCATCGTGCAAAAAATAGCATGCAACACACGGGCCGTAAAGGCATTTACGGGTCTTACGGCCCTTGTATCGCAATATACTATTAAACGGTACTTACTTCATAAACACGCCTTGTGTTATGACGTAGTTTAGAGAAAAAATTACCATAATATTGTTGATCATTGTGACGACTAACTTTCTTTCTACTTAGGCCTAGGGAAGAAATTAAATGAAAAGTGTTGCAAAGCATCATACGAAACATCATCCCTGAGAAAATATCGAGTTTTCACAAAACACTCATGTAATATCAGCATCCATAAATTGTTTCACTTTTAAAAAGTCTATAATATTTTGAAAATTTACATACTCTTTCAAATATTAAAAAAAGAAAAAATCTCGGGACAAAAAACTAAAATCTTAGTTTCGGAAATAGCATTATGTTGTAAATAATAAGGCATTATGTCAGTGTTATATCATAGGTTGCTTGTTAAAAATCTTTTTAAAAAATCAAGATTTTGCTCTTAAACGTAATAGGCCTACATACCATTCAATTAATCGTATTATTGGTTTCAATTTCTCAGTATTTATAATAACTTTCCATCTTTGAAGATTACGATCTTGCAGTGGAAATTAGATTGAGGTATGAACAATAATTATTTATTTTAAAGTTGCTTAAGTTTCTTTTCCCGAAATGTTTCAGCTTCAGTGTTTCTCTATGGAGCTACTACACAGGAAAATACAATTCACTGCATGTGGATTCTTCGCGCTGGATTTTACTCTTCTTCAGTCGGTAAGGAAATTATTCCACTGTTCATCTTACATCTTCGATGTTCGTTAATTTTTTCACTAAAGAAATAAAATCAGGTAAACTGATGTAAAAAAGTGCCAGTATGTTTTTGTTTAATCAGTTATGACTGCAATTATGATATGCAGAATATGTTTTTTTTTAAATTGATTTCCAAGTTAAGCTCCAGATTTATTCATTAAGCAAGGCTTACGGAAGAAGAGAGGTCTACCATCTCGGCCACCTTTTTAACGGTCTAGTTGGATAAGCGCATGTAAAACAATAGTGTTTTTGTCATAGATACCTGTATTTTAATTTCCAAGGCCTTATAAGATCACAGTAAAACAATAGGCTATGTTGTCAAGATAACTGATTTTCATTTTTTTTATAAATTCTTTCGAATACGTATATTGCCATAAAATAGGCACTAAATTGAGCATTACTCCAAAACAGATCAACCGATTTTATCCATTATGAATAGACGTCTTCCCACGGACATTGTAAATGTGTATACCAAGTTTCATAAAAATCCGGTAAAGCGTATTTGAGTTACTGCGTCTTTAAAATATACACTAAATTGGGTTTTACTCCGGTACCGGTCAACAGATTAGGTTCAAATTCAATAGGGCACTTCTCATGGACGTCATAAATGGGTATACCAAGTTTCATGGAAATCCGTTACAGCGTATTTGAGTGATGGCGCCTTTCTATGAGAAAGGCGCCATAATCGATTAAAATAGGCACTAAATTGGGCATTACTCCGGTACCGGTGAACCGATTTGGTTCAATATCAATAGGGTTCTTCCCATCAACATTATGAATGTTTATACCAAGTTTCATGAAAATCCGAAAAAGCGTACTTGAGTTATGGTGCGTACAGACGCACGGACAGACGGACGGACAGACGGACGGACAGACGGACGGACAGACAGACGGACAGACATTTTTTCGTCCCCCACACAATCTCATAAAGTACCATACTGGCACTTAATAATGGTATATTAATCTAAATTATCTTACAAAATTTGTTTATTTAATTTGACTTTTAAGGCGCCAATGTGCCCAATCACAGGGAAGGCGAAACCTTCATTTGCAATTATATTCAACTCTCTATTTATGTTCTTCGTCAAACTCGTCAACAGATATCACACATTTACAAATTAAGCATATAAGAACGATAAGAATGAAAATATAATTATGTAGACTGCTACTACCCTAGTAACATGTCTATAGATACTGTCTGAAAAATAGGCCTTTTGTTGTCAAAATATGACATATTCTTATTTCATTCAAAATTAAGATTTTATAAATTCGTGTTTAACTAAGACGTTATAAATGTTCTTTGTTTCAGATTATGGGAGCTGTGACTACATACCTTGTGATTCTCATACAGTTCCAGCTCTCGTTTTCTAGCAGTTATTCTCAAAATAGTACTGGGTCAACACCACCATCCAATATTCAAGATCCGATATATTGAATACCGAAAAACAAAGGGGATTGATTTGTTAATTAGATTAATTATAAATTTGTTGTTGATTTAATTAAAAAGTGTAAGAATTAGATCCTGATTTGAACGGTAAGCGGTTATAACTTTCTATTCTTCCCACATGAAGAAACTAAACTCAAGGGAATAAATTTATGTTATTAATGTGATGTTATGTTCTGTTTCTAATTTGGTGTGTTAAGTTACAATTTAGCAATGGTTTTAGTACCTTAGGCGAGACTTGAGAGCCCAATTGCCTAAAAAATGAAGCTTCATTTTTCCACGCTCCGCTAATGATTTAGTTCACCCCACTGAGTAGTGTAAAGTGACACTTTAGACCCGCTAAACCTTGCAAAATCTTAATGTTTGATATGTGTAGTATTTTTATTTGATGAATGAAATATTTATTACAATCACCCTCTATATACTAATCCATATCATGCTGAATGTATTAGACAATAACATAATTTGTGTTATTTCTTTAACCCTGTATATTTCAATCTATTTTTTTCACCAAGAGCGTGTTCAAATTAGCAACAAAATCATGTACTACAGCCGTACTGTGTTTTCACAATACCATATTAACAGAGCAATCCAAAAGCATAACAAGCAGGGCCCGGATTCTAATGACATGTCATCTTTTTATTGATGCTGCATAGACATTGCCAACTTGTGGATAAATCCTAATCATGGCCACTAGATTATAGAAATGCATTTTTTGTAGGTATTTTTTGTATGCAATTTTATATTTTTAGGGCATTTATTTAAATTTTAGATCATTATTTTCGTGTCATTTGCTTCCTTATGTAGTCATTTTCATGTATTTACATTGAGTGTAGGCCTATTAACTTTTCTTCGTCGCTAACGGTGCTGTCTTTGAAGTGTTGTTTGTTTAATGGAAGAAGGAAAAATTCGGTGTTAAAGTGTTGACATGTCTCAGTCGGAAATGAGAATCAAAGAAACGCCAACATTTTGTATTATGTTACTATGTTATTAGATTGACTTGGCACCAGAGTCTGCCACCTGCTTGGTTTTGAGAGTGCAAACTACTGTTTTTCCTCAATTAAACAACAATATAATCCAGCAGACCATAAAAGGAATTGCCGAGTTTTGAATCGCGAGTGCCTCAGTGCCAGTATAAATTTCCGTGAGAAAAGAACATTCACAAGAACAGTTATTTACAGTTTTTACAATTATGTACAAACTAGTCTATAACTTTGTGTGTAAAATAATGATTTTTTATAAACAAAATATCAGTTTTTAGGTCATTTTTTGTAATTATTAAGTATTTTTTTTAAATTTAGGGTCATTTTATAGGTCTTTTTCAATCAATTTTAGGTCATCAGAATCCGGGCCCTGATAATAAGCATAAAAAGCATAACAGGGTTTTAGGCACGTGGTTGCTACCAAGTAGATTTACATGTAGTGTACATGATTTTGGGGGTCTAAGAGTCTGGATAAAACAAGTTCTAAAATCACAATAAAGCATCATTTTTATAAAAGCATTAAAGCATAATATGTAATATAAAGCATAATAATTGGATAATTAACTGCCTGTTTAAAAACTAACAGTAGATTTAATGCAAAAATTGACAATATCTCCAGCAACTTGAACGTAAAGTTTAACGGTTTTATGGGCAATACACGATCTGAATCAGAGTAGTTCACACCTATTGCCCACCAGCAATCCTAAAATTGTTGTAAATGCAATTGAAAGAGTTCCTGAGTTTCCCACAAATTACATTGTGGTTGAAAAGGGGTAACTTTTCTATGCCTCATGTGAGCTCATTTATTTTGAAAAGAAATCCAGTCTACAAAAACAAATTGTGGAAAGCTTTAAACATAGAACTCGGAAATAAAGTGATGGACGTGGTTCAACTTCAGGAGGTCCTATACGTAACAGTAAAACAAGTAAAAACTCTACTTCTAAAATATTTATTTTACGATGTACAAGAATTCCTTAACTCTGTGGAAACGTAATCAGAACCCTATATGACATTCTTATAACATATTGAATATGTATATATTAATACTTAATTATAAGAAATTTATAAATGTGTATATTCTGTCATTAATGATTAATTATTAACTATTCTGTCATTATATGTATTGTGTGTTATGTACCAAAATCAGACCTAAAGAATAATTATGACTGACGAAGCTATGGACATTGTATCCTGACAGCTAATAAAGAATTATTATTATTATATTATATTAGGCCAAATAATATCCTTTGATAACGGCATGGACAGGGAAGTACACAGACGAATCACACAGGCATGGAGAGCGTTCTGGTCCCTCAAATTTGTGCTTATGGATAAAAAAACTCAGCAGACACTAAGAATAGAAGCTCTACAATCCTGCATCTACCCGGTGATACTCTATGGCTGTCAAACATGGGCGCTGACATCGACACAGAAAAAGTTACTACAGGTATGCCAGAGGAAAATGTTAAGAAAAGTCCTAGGCATAACATTGAGGGACAGAATCCCCAATACTACACTAATCCAGTCAGCAAAAACGACAGATATCGCTCACCTAGCAGAAAGCACTAAATGGAGATGGGGTGGCCAGATGGACATACAGGAGTACCATATGGGACCCCAGACTAGGAAGAAGGCTGCGCGGAAGACCAAAAAGGAGATGGGAGGACCTTTTCAAGGATAAAGTGGGCCAACAATGGACCAGGGTAGCCAAAAGAAGAAACGAGTGGAAAGAACTGGGGAAAACCCTGAAGAATACGCAAGACTAAGTGCTCAAGACCAAGTGTTAAAGTTCAAGTGTACATGACGCTCAAAATCACGAACAACTTCACTAGCGCGGAGTAGCTCGCCGTGCTAGATAAGAGGAGCTAAACCCTTCTTAGGAGGCCTTTGCCCTACATGGGACACGATGGGTTTATTTTATTTATTTATTTTTATTATATTATATTATTATTATCCCTTAAGTGTGGCAGTGTAAGGAAAGTTCAAAAAAATAATATGAAAGAAATGGGCAAAGCATTCACCTAAAACTGGAAATTAATGAACCTTGAGGGTTTGGTACACAGACAGTGACATATGTGACTAGATTTTTATTCTTCAGCATTGTTCATTTATTTTAGCGGGTTCTTCTATAACTTACTATATTTTTGTAAGATAAACTTACTTTAGTGTTACAAAAGAATCATTTAAGGTACAGAAGTTTATTTGTATCGGTATGAAAGAAATACAATACAAAAAATAACTTATAGTATAATAAAGAACAATCATCAAAAAGATAAAGCGTAATTATAAGAAAAACTAGCATGTGCCCGCGATAATTATTTAAAAAATTAAAAATTAAGAGCATAATAGTTAAATCATTACATTTATTAACACCTAAATCACGTGGACTACATACCACGATTAGATAGCGTCGCCTGGTAAAAGCGACCTCAGATTCGAGTTTCTTGGGCCAGAATACCCCTGTATAGTGAGTTTCGTCCAATCGAACAATGTTTGACCATATTTAGGCCTATATTGATTATCCCTCTTCCGTGTAGGTTGAAAATTTCATGTGTCTGCGTGCCTTGATATTCTAACAAATGAATCGTCCAGGATGGACTTACAAAATCAAGCGATGGACCGCGATAATTATTTCAAAAATTAAAAATTAAGAGCATAATAGTAAAATCATTATATTTATTAAGTGCCAGTATGGTACTTTATGAGATTGTGTGGGGGACGAAAAATGTCTGTCCGTCTGTCCGTCCGTCCGTCCGTGTGTCTGTACGCGCTCTAACTCAAATACGCTTTATTGAATTTTAATGAAACTTGGTATACGCGTTTATAATGTCCATGGGAAGAACCCTATTGAAATTAGACCAAATCGGTTCACCGGTACCGGAGTAAAACCCAATTTAGTGTATATTTTAAAGGCGTCATAACTCTCATACGCTTTATCGGATTTTCATGAAACTTGGAATACCTATTTATAATGTCCATGGGAAGATGTCTGTTGATATTGGACCAAATCGGTTGGCCGGTACCGGAATAATACCCAATTTAGTGCCCTTTTATGGTATCATATAAGAAAAGGCGCGGTAACTCAAATACGCTTTATCGGATTTTCATGAAACTTCGTATACTTATTTATAACAATCCTGGCAATAAGCCTATTGAATTTGGACCTAATCGGTTGTCCAGTACCGAAATAAAGAGTAATTATCAGTCAAATTTATTATAATATTTTGGTTCATTTCGAAGCATTTTGATTGGCTCGCGGCCAACCAATCAGCGGGCGAGTCCCGTAACTAAGGTAAATAAAGGGAAATTCTGGAACAAGCCTTCAATTCCTGTCGAAACCTTCTTTAGTAAAGGAGGGTAAAAAGAAGGCACCTTCTTCAAATGCAAAATCAAATTCTCGGTTCTTTCTTATAGCGTCATCAATTAATGACAGCTTATAAAGGTTCCTTCAGTTGCCATGGACAGTTTGACATCTACATGAAAAACAAATGTTCCCATATGTACGATTATAGATGAAATGCTGCTGTATAATGACTAATTATTTTGCTAAAATTGATTACAATTAGATTAAAGCATTGAATTTTACTTCAGCCTATGTCAGATTTATAATCCCTGACCTCTTAATAAATAAAAACATTAAGCTTTGAGAATATGGTTAGGTTGGTACCTCTGCTTCAACGAGGGCCTCATCCTAATTTATCACTCAGATATCGCGAATATTATAGTACTAATTAATGAAATAATTCAACATTGTACCATAATAAATCTAGCAGGCACGATATATAGCCTAATTTCGAAATACAGTGATTTTTCTCTTGTGTGAGCAACGACGAAATAGTATTCTTTGGTATTGGACACTCAAAAGTCGCAGTGTGGTTTGGTCTTGGGGTAAGGTGCTTGTCTAGTAATCAAGAGATATCACGTTCGAGTCCACCCTGAAGAAATTTTTTTTTATTATTATTATCAATTGTGTTAAATTGAGCCTATTCCATTTTATGTCCTATTTTGTCAATGTGCTTAAATAAGTATTACATTTTTCTTTTAAAAAAAACTGGGAATTCATTGTCTTTCATTGACCTACATCATTCCTAAATAATAACATAAGCCTATAAATGTTATTTCACGAACAGAAACTAGCTTTAAAGTTATTGCGTTGCGTTAAAATTGCATAAGCCTATACTCAGAACAAAACTGCATACCGCTAGGTGGAATTATCCTCTTCTTATTGGCTTACTGTACTATTTCATTGTCAATGCATTTTGTAAAATGTTTACATATTTTAAGAATTAGTATATCAGTGTATACCAATATGAATTAAGGTTAAGAATCAAACTTTAGACCTTTGTTCTTCCGTAAGCCCTGCTTAATGAATGTATCTGGAGTTTAACTCGGAGATCTATTTAAAAAAATAAAAAAAAAATAAAAAATAAAAAATAAAAACTTATTTTCTGTATATCATAACTGCAATTATTACTAATTAAAAAAGCATACTGGCACTTTGTTATATCAGTTTACCTGATTTTATTAACACCTAAATCACGCGGACAACATACCACGATTAGATAGCGTCGCCTGGTAAAACCGACCTCAGATTCGAGTTCCTTGGCCCAGAAAACCCTGTATAGTGAGTTTCGTCCAAATAAAACAATGTTTGACCATATTTAGGGCTTAGAACATTCAAGCGATCGCGAATGTTTTATTTCCAAGGTATGACAAAAATAGCCAAAGCCAACTGTAATTGATTTGGCATGTATAACTGAAAACTGATGCTTCGAAAACGCAAAAAATGCACGTTTTTCCCCCCCGTTTTCACTCATAACTCACGAACGAAAGCTAAAATTAAAATTCCGGCTTCGAGGTGCATTTTCCGACCCCTCAGTCCATCTATGTTTAAAATTTCAGATCTCTGCGTTGAGTAGATTTCGCTGGGCATCGCGGACACACAGACAGACAGACAGACAGACAGAAGGAAGACAGGCACTTCCTTTTATTAATATAGATAGATAATGCATAATGTGGATAACTCTGCAAATTTTGTGTTTTTAATGTAACCCAACGAGCTCTCCTGCCACCTATCGGACTGTGTGAAGCAACTTTATCAGCTGTGAAGCTGCTAGTGTCATCTGACGGAGTAAAATGCAACCAATAAGTCGTTTCATACTTTCGACGTTGAATAACCAATCGAGTGCTAATTTATAGAACATTGAATATCAAGTTTGTTACCCCGTCATGGAGGTACTGTATTACCATAATATTACAAGTTAGAGGGTGTAATGAATTTGCATAAGATAATATGATAATGAATATCCGAACATAACTTAAATAATTTATTTAGATAGCAGTAGCCACCTTAGTTTTTATAAGTTTACTTTATCTTCATTTTCCGTTTTTTATCTATGGAAATTAAAGATATTCAAGGCCAATTAGTAACCTCATTTATAATGCACTTAAAGTAATAAAAGAAAAACACAAACACAAGTTGAAATTAAAAACCTAATATTTTAAAAGAACAAACCTGCATAAATCAAAATTAGAATAATATGGTATACTAAATGGATGTACAATAATTAATTATCGGTTCTTTAAATTAAGTTCAATAAATATTCAAATATATTAAATGTAATCGCGTCGGGTTAAAACGTCAAATTCACAATCAAACATTGACATAAAGTGGCCCTCTCTGGGTTTGGTTGAGGTATAAGGTTTGGAAATTGTTGCCAAAAGTCAGGGATCGGGGGTATGGATACTTGGGTGTAAGGCTGGGATCTGGAATTAGGATTCAAGAGGCTTTTGTGTTCCAAGTTATCCAAATGTTCCAATTGTCCCAAGGGTTCCAGGAGTTCCAAATGTTCAATGTGTTCGTTATTCAACACTGGTGTAGACATTCACAGCCTTCGTGCGGCAACATAGGCTATATAAATAATATAATACAAAATCCTGTGTTCAATAATAATTCTGAAAAATCTGGTTATTTTATTTATTTATTTATTTATTATTATTTTTTAAATATGACATTCTTTGTATTGTGAACTTAAAATTTGCAGTGAAAATCTGCAAGGTTATTTCACCTCCTTCTTACGTGTAGGCCTACATACACATATCACTTTATGTCCAGTTGAACCATAAAGATGCTTTGATTTATACTGTTAGAGCCATTAATGTATTTTATTGTTCGGAAGATTGGGGTTTTCGTACAGGAAAACAGTCGTAAAGAATTGAAGACTTCGAACATAAAATACCTTCGATCTGAACTTTATTGAAGCGGTGGGGTACTTGTGTGAGCCCTTGCGTAGAAACAAAACAATCGCCCGACAAAAGATAAATTTTACTCCTAACCAGGAAAGCATCCAACGCCAGCAAAGTTTCACAGCTCCTGGAAATTTACGCAAGGCATTTACATGAAAATTAAAATCTTTTGTCTCTCTTTTTATTGCCTTCTCTTTTTCCTCTTCAGAGATACTTTCTTTTAGATTACACTAGCAGAGTGGAATTGTGGAACCGAGCTTCGAGGTGTTACTTTAACTAGGTAAGTAGTGAGTATCATGGGGAATGCTCTCTAGATTTTCTCTCTCGTACTGATTTCCATTATTAACTGCCTTAACACCGGCTCCGAGAGGAAATCCAAAGAATGTAAAAAGGAAGCTCTTATTCTCGATAGATCCATCGAAATGTTTATCCACTTGCCAATTTCATTTAATTAATTTTCAATGAATTCCACACTCCTCCTTTGAGTCTGTTATTTTAAGAGGCACTAGAATTGATTTTACATTATTGTCTGTAACTTCTGAAATTATTGCAGTTCAGATACTTCGGCAAAAAGAAATAAACAAGATAACAAAATTAAGTATAATAAATGACAGATTAATTGCCCAAATTTATTCAAACTAAAATCATAAAATCTCATAGCCCGTGTTTGGTCTTAAAATGACCGTGAAAAGACGGAACATTCATTATAAATATTATTAACTAGAAAGAAGGCAAAGGTAAAAAGTTTAACAACATCATTTTAAATAACTATTAAAATGAGATTGCAGTGGATAGACAGAGATAGCTGGGAATTTCCCTAGCAGACCTAGCGGGTGCGAGATAAGGCAATGCAGGTACACAGGTACAATGTATCGGGAATCTCCCGAGATCTAATCAAAAAGGGTACTGATCCACTTAAGTAATTCTAAGAAGTCGGCTATTGTGTTCAAGCCTAGCTTCTGATGTTGCTACTGATACAACACGCTGTCCGAACCTTCTTAGAAATCCGAGACGCTAAGTTGTGGGTTTTGAGAATAAGGGAAATCCAATTGATTTCCGTGGCAAACTAACATATTATTATTGGTCGGGAGATTTGCCAATAAGAACTGGTCTATAGTACCACGTGCCGGGATTCACGAATAATAATTAAGAGGAGTAGGGATAAATGTTTGTCCAAGAAAGTTTTCCTTAGGCCTACCGGGGCACTGTAAAATCACTCTACTTCAAGGCCCCGTGCCTATAGCAGTCAAGTCAATTCTACTTCGGGGACTTGTGTCCACCGTATTAAATCACTCTACTTCAAGGCCCCGTGCCTAGAGCAGTCAACAGGACTCTACTTCAAGGCCCCGTGCCTAGAACAGTCAAAATCACTCTACGTCGAGGCCGCGTGCCTACATCAATCACTCTACTTATCTTTGTGGCCTCGTGCCCACAGAATTAATTGGACTTATAAAATTTTCGCTGTGGAATTAATCGACTTAGAAGGATTCTTACTTTCAATCGCGATTAGTCAACATCATATACGGCAGCAATTGTATCACTAGTAACGATCTACCGAGAACTTGTAACAATATTAATTATTCACAAACAAATTTTGTAATTATTGTCAATGACTGGACTTGTATTTCCAACGTTTTGAATAAACAGAATATTCCTTCAGTGTTCAAAGAAACTGCATTATTATTCAAGCAATAATATTAAGGTGTTCTTCGCTTCCTACCCTGAAGCTAGAGGGAAGTGCTCGACGATCGACTGACTGACCGGAGGCGAGTTCGACACACAAAAACAGAAATAATCAGTATATGCATTATACTGTGGCGCCCAGGTAACCATCAATTCCACCGAACCGCTGTAAAATATATTATAGGCTACTGTAATTTAAAATGAGAGCATGTGATTAGTAGTCTCATAATTAGGGCCAGATTTTTAGGTTTTTATAAACATGTGTATTAGTTTTTTAAACATATTAAAATAGTTTTATTTCAGGTTTTTACCATTTTCAAATAAGTTTCATGGCTCTGAACTACAAAACTATAGAATATTCTGTATTTAAATGTCCATAGTTTATAGAACAATAATTTATTTTGGAACTACCCCTGTCATTTCCAACTCCACCACATAAACTCAACAAGAACGTTTTTAAATCAATCAACCAACGTTTAGAGTACTTTAATTTCGACATCTTGTTGGATCAAACACCGTGAATAAACTGCAAGTGTAAATTTATGAAAAATGTTTAATTTTATTCTAAAGAAACCGAGGATTTTGGATCACTAACAATTTCCTTTATCGGAACAATAGGCTACTTAATTACAAAATGCAACTCTATATTTTCTCTTACAATGTACTGATAACAACGAGCAAGATGCAAACTAAAGGCAGGTATTTAAAAAGTAAGTTTCAATTTACGTATTTTATATTAATTCAATTAAAAACAGTTTTAGCCATTTTTAGTTTGTAACGTCTTATTTAGCCATTTGTAGGATTTATAAAATTGGGCTAGGTGACTACCATGAGAATTAAACGGATAATTATGATAAAATATCATAAGGAACAAAATAGTTTAAAACCTAAAAATCCGGGCCCTACTCATAAGTAGGCTGTATTCAATTCTCTGTAATAAACGTATTTGAAAATATGACGGTTGTAAATATTAAATCTTTTTCATAAGATTTATTTTCTTTTAAAGTTATATGGTTACCTCGTAAATATGATGTTCATGACTACTCCATTCGTGTAGTTCGGATGTTTATAAACAATAATGCGGACATATCTTTCTTCTCAGGTTTGTATTTTTTGAAATTTGGGAAATGTGTATAAAGCCCAATCTATTTTACTCAACTGCTCTGTTATTAGCAATTTTCGGAGAAGCCGAAGAATACGCATTACTTGGAAGTAGAAGCTTTACAGGCCTGCATTAAACGCGAATAAGAAAGTATTAAATTCTGCCTTTTATTTATTTCCATACCTAATATACCGGTACATACTGGACTCTTTCTTCTGGAGTTGCTAAGTTAAGAAAACATTAAGCATGAAAATAACTGAAACAATATATTATATACATGGGTGAATCGATTTGTTGACAATAGTAATTTTCATCCCTCATAGCCCATAGGCCTATTGGAGGTTCTGAAAACTGCCGAAAGTGATAGATTTTGCAGGGCAACATATATGTAACATTACTCCTTCAAGAGGGTATATAATAGGTTGACCTGAGTCTTAATGTTATAGGCCAGCCACCATCAGTACGAAGCTCTAAGGAGCTGGCTTTACCTGACCCACTCGCATTTTGATAAGGAATGCTGAGCAGCAGGCCGGTTTGTAAACTCAATGGCGGTTCCTGTAACTGCACGGGGGTAATTTTTCGATACAAATTGATTTGAAGTGAATGAACATTACCCGATAGGACTGAACCTGATCCCCCGCTGCCCTGAGGGAGGGTATGAATGGCGTCAAAATTGTCCCCTTTGCTCCTCTTTCCGTTGCTCCAATCACGCTTATAGACTTAGCAGGCAAGCTCGAAACTGGACTGCTCTACTTGTTTTAGGCTAATTCCGGGGTGCGCGGGCAAAGAGAGTTAAGTCCACCATCCTAAAAAATTGAGATACGTCCATAGAGTTATAGATAAAAATGTTCTCTACATTTGTGATAAGTCCAGTAAGTCATAATCAAAATTGTACGGTAGTTATGGATGTGTGCCTCATGGGTTTATCCATCTCTAAAGCGATGTTGGGCTGGTATAGTGTGTTAAGTCACTCTAATTCTCAGTAACAAAAAAGTGGATTTAACTCTCTTTGCCCGCGCACCCCGGAATTAACATACCTGAAGCCAAAAATAAAAGGGACCTGTACACAGTAATTCTAAATTCCATGAAAAATTACTTACGTGGTGACAAGCCAAGTCGTGCTTCATAATAATAATTCAGTAAATTCAATTCACATGGCTGCATAGGGTCAACAGATCTTGCTACTAGAATGAACTATAAAAACTTCTGTTGTAAGTAATAATCTTCGGATTGATTATATACCTCTGCTGTATCTATTATTTTTATAATTCGAAGCTTTTTATTCATTCTTCTATTAGGTCTTTACAAAGCTACTTTCTTCTTCTTCTTCTTCTTCTTCGGCATTTTCCCCTTATGAGTTTGCCGTTTTAACCCTCCACCACTCTCTTTCTTCCAGGGTCACCCACTTTGAGTCCTCTATCAATCATCGCATTTCCATCTTAAAGCTGGTCTTCCTTTCCGTCTTTTCCCTGGGGGTTCCCATTCTAGTATTTTTTTGGGCCATCTATATTCTGGCATTCTTTGGACATGTCCATACCATTGTAACGCTCTATTTTCCAATTGTTTTGTTATAGAGCTTTCTAACTTTCTAACAAGAATATTTTGAAAATCTGTTTCGTAAGATTTAGCTGAATTTTCCTGTAGCTAATAGAGCTTTAATATTTTATTGCGATGCTTACTTAAGCTGAATATCTTCCGTTCTAGTCCAATTTCAATTCATTATACTGCCAAATTGTCACTTAAAATATTTCACCAATATAAAGTACCAACATACTTTGGTGATAATGTGTGGTGAAAAGTTTGGTAAATAGTTGTTTCACTTGAGTGAAGTTTTCTCGGGCAGTCAGCCAGGTGGTTTCGTCAATTAAACCCTACGTTTCGGAGGCCAACGCTGCCTCCATCTTCAAAGGCGTTGAAGTGCCGAGTCAGGCAGGCAGGCAGGCAGATTTGATTTTCTGCGTGTGGGGGGGGGGGTTCTTTTGGGCGTGGGCTTGATGGATACTCTACATTATTTTAATTTTATTTTGGTATTTAAGTCAAGTCATGACGGCTATTGTTGCTGAATGTCAACTACTATCTGTAGTCTTTTATGTTTTTCAAACCGCGCATGTCCTGTTCCAATAGTCTGGACTAGTGCGTTAGTGTGCTGTTTAAGTTTATGTGCTTGTCTTGTTGTGACTCTTTGAATGTATTCTTGTAGTGTTTCTAACTGCGTTGTATCATGTAGTTCCTGTATGGGTGTGAATAGTGGCATGTTTAGTGCTAATCTTAGCGTTTTATTTTGTACAACTTGTAGTTTATTGATGTGTGATTTTGCCGCCAATGACCAGGCAGGACATGCGTAAGTAAGTTTTGACCGGACTATTGCAGTATAAAGCATTCTTTTAGTATCGATACGAATATTCGGTGTTTTGAATAAGGGAATGAGTCGCCGGAATGATTGAAGACTTTTATTTCGTGTATAGTCTATGTGCTGCTTGAATGTCAAGGATTTGTCTAATGTAACTCCCAGGTATTTGACTTGGGACTTATAAGGCAGTATTCTACCATGTAGTCCTAAAGGTGGTAGCTCTCGTGGTCGTCTTTTGGTGAATACAATGGCTTGTGTTTTAGCATTGTTAATTTTAATGTTCCACAGTTTGCACCAGTCAGATACCTGGTCGAGATTTCTTTGTAATCTCGCTCTAGCGTATCGAAGATTCCTGTCCGATGTATATAAAGCTGTATCATCAGCGTATAAAGCAATTTGAACTCCAGCGACTTCTGGTATGTCATGGGTGTAAATGTTATAAAGTACGGGGGACAAGACAGAACCTTGGGGTACTCCGGCTTCAATATTTCTTACGGAAGATATGCCTCTGTTGAAATTTACTAAAAATTTTCTGTTTGTTAGGTATGAATTTAGAATATTTAACAGATAGACAGGAATATTCGTTTCAGCCAATTTGTAGAGAAAAGTGCCGAGTGGTCGTCCTGAGCGTATATATATTAAAGGCTACTTGGACCGTACCGACCAATCAGGTGTCAGCACGGCTCTGCGTCTTCCCATTGGTCCGCTCTCTTCTGTGCTTAACTGTTTGGAGACAATTCTCCCAAATCGGGCTGATGTTAATGCCCACGTCCCTATTCATGTTTTCTGGTTGTTTCAGATCCTACAGTTGTTTCACTTATTCGAGAATTGCTCTGTTGTTTCAATTTAAATAAGAGTCTACTTGAAATTGATCAAACACACTAAAATTTATTAAATTGGAAAACTATTCTTTTAAAAATAAAATTAAAATTGTTTCGCTGATAGGACAAGGTTCAATCTCTAAATACTTTCTCAAGATTCGCATTTGCAGAAAACCAGGAGCACAATTTCGCAAACCGAGGATAGAGAACAATATGGATAATGTTCTATAATGATGTGGGGAGTTACATGGCAATTGGAAAACACTCTGCACGAAGTTATTAGGATGAAGCTGCAAGGTATCGAGATGATATCTTGGAATTTTCTCCTCATTGATGAAAATGTTCTTCTTCATAGAGGTTTCATTCTTTTTCTGTGAAATTGAAGGAGAGTTTGAATTCACAAAATTGTGATATTTTTATTGTACTTTCAGCGTCCTGTGCGCAGAAATAATGTTACATTATTTATTATGATGTTGCTCGTAAGGTAGGTACTAATTAAGTTAAATAAATGGATAAATATTGTTTCTGTGTTCCGTTAATTTATGTATGTGTTGTTTTAATTTTGCACTTGAGTAAGTAATAAAAACCCACTTTTTCCCAATAGCGCCTGAAGAGTTTCCATCAATTTTTTTTAGAAATGCTGTGTTGAACAGCCCTATGAATGTTCTTAAAACAGTGAACCAGAAATTCCAGCAGATTAGTTACTGAAATCTAAGCATTGGAATTACATTCCACAGCAGTAAGCAGCAAGTTTCAGACTAATTGATGGCACGATACCCTTCTCTTCAGTTTGTAGACGGGACGCGAGATTCGGCGAAATTAAATTGCATTCTGACGAACTGCAGAGATTCATGTTCCGGCATGTCAAGATAATAATCAGCGTATCTAATCAATGATTCATTCCTCTTTCATTAGCTGAAATGGATATTTTCTTTGTTTTTTATGGAGTTACAAGCAGGGCGGTTTTAGTTCAGGTGAACTAGATTTACAGGCATGTAAAGAACTCCCCCGGGACATAATTGCGGCACACCGGCGACGGTGACAGGTTTAAGTTGCAGTACGTCTCCGTCGTTAAGTAACCATAAAACCAAACCAAGTTAAGTGCACCGAGTATTTGGAGTGTATTCTAATATAGCTAGGCATCTTTCCAACACAAATTCAGTCTTATAGAAATTTGAATAACTTATGTCACGCATAAACCAAAAACGGGTTTGCACAACTAATATGAAATAATTTCACTTGGCAGCTAAATGTACTGCGTAAATTAAGTGGTATAAGCCCTTAGGAGATAGGCTATTCCTATTTGAACTCACACCAACGCTACACTGGGGGAATTTTCACGCCTTCAAATATTTATCAATACTGATCAATAACTGTCATTCTTTCAATATTAAGAGCAGGTGTTTTTTGCCTAATAAAACGCTTGATTCATAATTCATGGTTATTTCTACCTTTCATTACATATTTGTGAGGCATTATGGTTTTATTGTCACGTATATCATACTATTTACTTGAGTTTGGTCATTGCAAAGTTATTCAATCCTCGTTCGCTTCTGACTTTGTTCTGGAACATCAGTTTCTTTTTCACAAACGGTAAGTTCATTATCACACAGTACTGTTCGTTTTCCCGTTCGAAGTCCATAACGTCATCACAAACATTGTCCTCCTGCTTTAATCCATGAATATCCCAGAAATTGTCTTTAATTTCATAGTTATTAACAACAACAGCTAAGTCGGCCGATGTATTTTTTTTTACCCCCATAGTAATACAGTATGTAGTCATTTTAAAAATACTCGAATGTAAATAATAATAAAAAATGAAAAGCAACACGTCAGGAAAATCCATTGAGCTGAAACATAAATACCGAATATTTTAGAGGTCAATGGGAAAATCGCACCGCAGTTACTGTGGGTGGATAATCAGTAATCACCAGGGTCCGGATTCTGATGACCTAACATTGTTTGAAAAATGACCTATAAAATAAACCCTAAATTTTAAAGAAAATGACTTAATAATTATAAAAAATGACCTAAAAACTGATATTTTGTTTATAAAAAATTATTATTGTACACACAAAGTTATAGACTAGAATGTACATAACTGTAATAACTGTATATAACTGTAATAATTGTTCTCTTCTCACGGAAATTTATACTGGCACTGAGGCAATGGTGAGTCAAAATTTGGCACATCCTTTTGTGGTCTGCCGGATTATATTGTTGTTTATTGAGGGTAAACAGTAGTTTAGCAGGTGGCAGACTCTGGTGCCAAGTCAATCTAATAACAATAGTAATATAATACAAAATTTTGGCGTTTCTTTGATTCGCATTTCCGACTGAGACATGTCAACACTTTAACGTCGAATTTTTCCTTCTTGCATAAACAAACAACACTTCAAAGACAGCACCGCTAGCGACGAAAAAAGTTAATACACTTAATGTAAATGCATGAAAATGACTTAATAAGGAAGCAAATGACACGAAAATGACAAAATAATGACCTAAAATTGAAATAAATGCCCTAAAAAATATATAATTGCATAAAATGACAAAAAAATGACCTAATAAAAATGCATTTCTATAATATAGAGGCCATGATTAGGATTTATCTAAAAGTTGGCAATGTCTATGCAGTATCAATACAAAGATGACATGTCATTAGAATCCGGGCCCTGGTAATCACACACGCAGTATAAACAAACAGGGCACCCATCTGAACACAACCTAATGCAGACTGATGAGCGTGAAGCATACCAAGAAGGAGAAGTTAAGCAATACACAAACGAACTTCAAATTTGCGAAGAACTGTGATAACAATCTTTACTAAATGCATGTCGATCTTGTTAATTGTGATAAAATGTAATACGGCATTTCATAGTGCTCCATGGAGTATAATACCTCATTAACTATTAATTTCGCACATGCTGCAAATGGCGTGATAGAGTTTATTATTCTTCACTACGACTAATTGTAGGGAAACTTTCTGACATAATGGAAAGCAAACCACTTGTTGCAAATCACCAGCTTTCATAGCTTTTAGAGGAATTATTTTCTGCAGTACGTAGAAGTTACAGTAATTTACAGCTTTTCCCACCAAGCTCTTTAAATCCTCGTATCAACCTCGTTATATGGAACTAATTTTCTGCTCCAGCTGGCAAACAGGCTTTATAAATTGCATTACTTACAGAAAGACTATTTCCACATCAAACACCGTGCGAAAGTAAAAAGAATCTGAACTGAACTAATTTATTGAGAACTGGGTAAAGAATTTCGCTTAGAAATGTGACAGAAATTAATTATTCATTCTTCATATAAAAAAGAAAGCTGAATAGAAATGTGTAATTACCCAGTGTTCATATAGTATAAATTGTTTCAAAACGATTCAGAGCAGATAAAGGCAGTCCTATTTACAGAGCTGAACCAAGTATTCGTACTGTGCAGGTGAAAACTGAAATTTTACTGTATCTGTTATTAAGAAAAGAAAAATAACTTCCCCTATTATTATGTAATATATTTTTCTGAATGACTGTATTAATTTTTACTGGAGACGATTAATAATAATAATAATAATAATGACAATAATACTAACAACAACAATAATAATATAAACAATCATCCAATAAAGTCATCACAGTTATAATTATAGTTGTACTATATTATGTAGTTACATTTAAACATTATTTTCTAGGAAGTAATAAGTATTTATGTTCTCTTTCTGTATTTAATTTACGTTAAAAAATAAAAATAATCAAATGCCAAATCTCCAAACGATGTAATCTATACATTTATGAGACAAAACAGCCATAAAACTTGAGTGAACCTTAGTTGCTAATCTATTAAGTTTCTTTGCCCGGTCTTTAAGACAGGCATTAAGTTTACGATACTCCCTTTTGCAGTCGTTACTGCACCACAATTATGAACGTTCGTTAACATAGATATGAAGATAATCACTATAAACATCACTATACGTCTAAAGAACTCAGTAGTCAGGAGCAGTAGCACCACAATCACTACCAAAAACAACAAACCTAATTTGTTTAACCAGTAATTCAGTATATTCATGTTAAATTGGATTGGGGTTTATGTAATGCAGAATTTTATTCTGAGAGTGCACACTATTTGGGAGAATTACATTATGATTCATTAACATCCTTACTTTTATGGGTCGTCTAACGAAATTTATTTTAATGCAAGACGGTGAATGGATGGAGGCCTCAAACACCCTTGTGACTTCCTATTCACCACCGCAGCTACCGTAGTAAAGGGGGGGCATTCTGACCCTGGGAAAATCGACCCGGGAGCTCCAGAAGAGGAGTTCCATGGCAGCCCAATCTTCCTGGTTAACCTCATATCCTGCTCAAAATTTCTATTGCTGTCCTCAACACGACGAGATGAGAAATCCCGCGGGGGAAAGTAACGGTTACCATCAAGTACATTCAGCTTCTGTGCACTGAATATGGGATAAGATATTAGAGGTGGTGTTTTCAAGTTTTTACGGTTCACTTCCTTTTGCTGAAACAAATACTGTTCAAAATACACTGCTCACTATAGAGGACGTTATTCTTCTAAAACCGAGTAACTTACTATCATCACTCACAAAAGGGCCAAATTATTGTAGACGCATGGAAAGCAACCTCCATTTCTGCTTTTATTAATTAGTAATGCTTAAATGGCACAGTAATTAGTAGGGCAAAGCATTTAATGACCATAAAATAGTAAAACATTCAAAATAGAAAATGTATTTATGACGTGCAAAGTGACCCAAAATTTCAACAACAAAAAAGACCAATAAATTTACCATTATTACTTATAATTAGTTTTTCTTAAGCAATTTATTACAAAAAACAGTTTATGATGGTGCGAATTTATATTATAAAACACTTATTTTGTTATTAAAGAAGTAAATTTATACTACTTCGACACCCTTAGCGAAAAAGAAATTCTTTCTGAACTGGCATGCCCATCAAATTGCCCCTAGCAAATATGTGCCATTTAAAAAGAAAGAAAAAATCTTCATTGATACAAAACAGACTGCTGTGGTGTTTACAATAAACCTGAAATGAAATGAACTATGAACACTTGGCGGAGATTCTCAAATAAAAACGATTGTCTGTTGTCTGAAAGTAATAATTTGTACATGGAAATGCTCCTCTCTAATTCCACTGAAACATTACCTAAAATGCCAAAAATGACATAAAAATGCCGAAAATGACCTAAAAATTGCCAAAAAAGACCTATCTCTTGAAAATGATGAAAAATGCAAAATAAAGCAAAATAATGCAAAAGCGAATTGCCCTTATTTAATCAATTATTTCATGATACACATTTATATATATTCAGGCTATCTTTTAACCTTCATATAAAAAAGATGCAAAATCATCAAATGCCTTGCACTAGTAATTAGCATACGTCTTGTCTCAGAAATACTGAATCGAAACAAGATGAGAGTCATCTCCCGATGTAGAAACCAGGAAATCGACTTCTACAGGAAAGAAAGTAAAGAAAATCTCCTAAATCAGAAACTTTTGGAACCTAAAGAATCCCGTTCTCTTCTAGAGAGTCCCTCAGAAAATTATTATTTTTCCTAAAGTTCATATAGGAGGCGTTAAAACTATCCCTACTATTCTACTGTCTTACAGCTTCTAGCGAGACACAATATGGTGGACTATGGGGAAAGATCGATACGAATCAGAATGTTACTAACACTTTGTAATACTCTTCTGTATTTACCACTTCATGGTAATAACAATAAGCACTTTGTATTATAGGCAATAACTGGGTGTAAACTGTAATAGCATTTACCAGCCGGTATAGATATTGGATTAATGGTATGTTAATGTTCTATTGCTGATACACGGAGCATGTCCCGTAAGATAATTACTTCATATAGTAGGCTACTAGCTGAATTCGTAAGTTAAACCACTAAACCCCTTGTTGTAATACCTACAAATTTGCGGCTTATTGTCACAGCCACTTATACTAATAGCTTGCAACATGATATCACATTCCCCTCTCCGCCAGGAACACTTCCTTGTGAACAATAAATTCATGGATCGGATAATATACAATCTAGCATGGATAATATACAATACACTCTTCATTCTTCCTCTTTTGATATGTAATCGCGGATAATGTTATCAAACGCGTAATGTTATTTTTATGAAGTCCCGTACGAATTAATACTGATAGGCCTACATTTAAAAAAATGCTGTTTATTGTGATCAAAGATTCGATTATGTTATCACATTTTCCTTTTTGCGGCTTTACTTCCAAGTATTATACATTACTCAAAATTTGGTTTTTAAGGGTTTCGTTTCTAATTCAACTTACGGTGTTGTACTGGAGGTAGAAATTATGTTCCCAGCTTACAGGATGACCAGTTCGAGGGGGTGGCATTACTTAACCTCCCCTTTTAAGCAATAAAACATGTTTCACCCCTCACTTAAGCTGCAACTTTTGATTTATGAAGGTAACAATGTTGACATGCAGTGATGGCTAGTGTAAAAATGAAAAAAGACTTGAAGAGACAGGCGTCAGATGTTTTGCTACACAGTATTCACCACAGATCAGTATAGACTTCAAAAAACACTCGTAACTGAATATGGAGTATTGGTTAATGGACTCCTAAAAGAAAATTTAAAAAATTAAACCTTTGTTACTAGTTGAAAAAATAGTTGCTTGCTAACTATTACTGTATTAGCCTATGAGGGGTTCAATGATTCACAGTTACGTATTATTTTATGAATAAATATTTTTAATTATGTTTTGTAGTGTATTATCTCATACATAATATATAATTATCTTATATATAATTCCTACTGTTATCAATCGGTTAATGTTATCAGACTAGATGCGTCCCGAAGAGATCACAGTAAGCGGCCAATAAAATGAGAAATGTTTCATGAAGTAACCAAACTCATTTCAATCATAATCCTGTTTCATTTGGGATGTTCTTTATTTATGTTTCACTTTAAAGGGTTAAAGCGCTGATTCTTACAAGTTTTCATACATTAAAAGACATTTTAACAGAACGAGGAGATAGAACAGAAATTAAAGAAAACAAGTGTCTAATGTATGAAATCGCTTATGAAAGGTGTTTACCTTTATGTTATGTATGGGCAATAGCTCATGCTTTGAGCACAATTTTGCTCTAATGTTTGTTTGTGTTCTTTTACAAACAGCAAAATAAGAGTTTCAATATTTTGAAACAAAAGGGTCAGAGACTATTATACACCAAAATACAAGCCCTTTTTAATCCTTTTATTCTCTCTATTTCTAACAAGTGGTATAACAGTTCTATACAGAAAAAAAGACCGTGAAATATTGGTTTGACGTTGCTGAAAACTTATTGGAAAAGTTGCGTTGTGGCAGAAGGAAACATTGACAGATGACTGCAGCATGAGAAACAACCGATTTTCACAGTGAGAGAACTGAGAACAAAATGTTTAAGACAGTTAAGTCGTCTTTATGTTTATTAGTATCGTATGCAATAATACAATTCGCAGTACGAGTGGATAAACCGTTTATGTTATATTTAGGCTTAAGGAGAAGTAAATATCTTCTTATTACTGGTAATTTGTTTAAGTAATTAAAAGATCAGAAAAAATATAAGACAATATCACAGTATCATTCACTGCATAACTCGACAGACTCTTCCATATTTTCCGCTGACGATATTGTTAATTTATATTTTGCCACTTTTAAAATAATTAATACTAGGAAGTCATTCTGCTTCCATTGCGATTCCTATAGGCCTATGTGTTAAGAGTATGTACGAGTTATCGATTAAATTTAAATTTATTGCATTATATGTTATCCGAAACCTCAATGCCGCTAGGAGTTTATACGCTGAGTTGAGGGAACTATTTGTCATGACGTACCTTTTCGTTATTTACATAAATGCACGAATTGTTTATCGATTATAATTTTTTTACCGTCAAAAGAAGTCCATTGATAAAAGTGATGTTATCTATTAATAAAATTGCCTTACTAATAATATTCCTTTAATTACATAATGTAAAAAGTAGTAATAACAATTATAAAAATAATAAATATTAACTCTTAAAAAGGAACATTAAACATTTACATCTGCATACACGTAGCACGACCTACTGAATAATGAAGTACTGACAGACGTTAAACTGGTAGTTTTACCCAATTTTAATTAGCCGGTTTAATTGTTTTTGTTACTAATTAAATTTACCAACTTATTTATTTACCTTATATTTACGTTATAGTAATAAATTAAATTGCAATTACGTGCTAGGCTTGTCTGTTCGAGACAGGAATAGTTTATAATTTTAGGGGAACCTAGTATTTGTTTTGTGCTAATTTAATGCTTTCATTAAAATGTGCCCGTCTTTATTTTTGTTATGCAAAGCCCTGGCAGTGCTACAGGAAACAACATTCCTGAAAAACTCCTGTTCTGGACCAAGTAGGATCGCAACCATCTTTAAGTCACCACATTCTTGTCACTTAAATCTACAACAATATCAATATTGTATTTAAATGTCTATGACAGGACATCGTAAGCATTAAAATTCTTATTTATTCTTCTCGTCTTGTGTCCAAAAATCTAAAAATAAAAATTGATAAGACAATTATCCTGCTGATTGTATTATATGGATGTGAAACATGGTCCCTGACTGTTCAGAAAGAACTTAATCTGACTGTATTCGAAAACAGGGCGCTTACAAAAACATTCGAACCTAAAAGAGTTGAAAATGGGGACTAAAGAAAACTGCACAATAACTAGCTCCATAACTAGTACTCTTCACTGAATATAGTAAGGGTAATTAAATCACATAGGATGAGGTGGGCAGGACATGTTGCGCGCAAGGGGGGAGGAAAGATATCTGAAAAATATTGACTGGAAGACCCGAAGGGAAAAGGCCATTTAGGAGACCTAGACTTAGGTGGGAGGAAAATAATAGAATATATTTAAAGGAAGTAGGATTTGCGAGGGAAGGTTGGATGGAGTTAGAAGAACAGGATTGAATTGCGGGCTGATGTAAGCGCGGCAATGAATCTCCGGGTTCCATAAAATAGATAATATTCCTTTAGTTTGTTTATGAATTTGCTATTGCCAATGAGTAAGGAAGGCGGTTTAGGATTTTTCCTAAATCTAAGTCATGTCAGCACTACGACGCCTGTGTACATTGTGAGTACGGTGGAAAATGGCATTGTGCAATCCATCGCGCAGGGAAACTGACATTACATAAATTGATTTTAAGAACAAACTTATTGTTATTATTGTTATTATTATTATTAATTTGCATGGTTCTCTACCTTATGAGAAACCATTTTCATTCCTTTTCTTTTCATTTTCAATTTTGGGGTCCTTAAGACCTCGGCCACCCCCATCGCTGGGTCTGCGGGACCTTCAATTACGCCATTGGCCTACGCTACGGAACAAGATTTTGGTAAGCCAGGTGGTATGGCTTAATTTCTTAGCAATCCGGGGGTAAGGGAGGCACAAAAAAATCCAGTGTAGGTGTTTGGGACCGGACATGGTTGAGCCACAACTCACAACCAGAGCTAACCTCCCCGATAGGACAATTCTTCATTATGCTTTCCCAGGTAAGGAAGTATCTTCACAACACCTTCCCATAGCATTTTGGATCAGAAGATGTGGTTACACCTCTCGTCTTCCTTCTGGGGAGCGTATTGAAGAGTAAGATTTTTGAGGGGACACCCCATAATGTGGATGACTTAAAAAAGTTATTCTTAAAAGCATTAATGACATTGAAGTTGACCGGAATTTGTATCGCACTGTATGTCACAATGTCCTGGACAGGTACCAACAATTTTCATAATTCGCTTCGTTACTGAGGACATTTCGAGCACTTTAAGGATTCAACAGTGTCGTAGAGTCCATAGCCGTAGAAATGAAATAAAATAGTATATTAGTTCAGTATTGTACATTTATCTAGGCCTACATCGTACCCGCGGTACGTTTTTACATTATGATAACTGCATAATGTATACATTCACATTCCACTAAAATATGTCTAATATCAATTTTTCAAGTGTAAAGTTTAAGTTTCTTGTTAAGTATAATGTAGACTTAGGCCTATAACAAATATACAAATATTCAGGATCTACTGAATTCCGATCAAGTTAATAATTCTGTAACTTGTAAATAGTTCTTCACAATTTTCAATCTAAAGCCGTAATAATTTTCTTCTTCCTCTTTTTATAAGTAATAATAATAACAAATCATGTAATAATAATATTAATAATAACAAAACATACCAGACAAAAAATAATATACCTTTATAATAACTAATTCTAACTCACAATCTGTACCTAAAACGGAACTGCAGTGTTGGGCAGCACTAAGATGTCTTGGCCACGCATTATAAAGCATCAAATTTATAAAGTCTGAAGATGGTACTCAGTGATAGCAGCAAGAATCTTCATGTAATCTGGACCATTTCTAAGTAAACCTTAAGCCGGCTTAGCTTGTATATAACTCTTGAGAGAAGCCAGATATTACAAAGAATACAGCTGAATGTAAAGGCTTCTTAGAAATCCCACTGAAAGAAAACTTATGCCTACAGACTCTTAATATTCTGAACCTAAGTATTATATCTCTGCCTTTCTTAAACTTAAAGAAAGGAAAACGCAAATTCTGTAATACGAAGAAAAAGAAAAAAAACTTTATTCTTACATAGAAAATATAGACTTCTAGCAATAACTTGCTTTTCTCTTCGTATAGTTGTAATATATCTTGTTTTAATCATACGTCAGATTGTTTAATTAAAGAACTTATGGGATCCAGGTAGGTTTTCGTTACATCGAAAAATAAATCACCTTAGAGTTACATTTGGAAAACTTAAAAGAAAAGGAACAGTGAAAACATCTGTTTGGAATGAGGAATCGGAAAAAATGAGGGAAAAAAAATACTGTGTCCGGGAAAAATAATGTTCGAGATACGGGTTTGGGAGAATGTTCGGAAAGTGTCAAAATCAGTCCAGAACTGGAAAAAAATAATTTGTAAGTATATATGTATTCCAATATACAGTAATGAAATAATAAATTCTTATCTCTATATAGTCACCAACAAATGCTTCCGATTGGGAAAAGTACCCAAACATCAAAACAACCTAAAAATGGATCAGCTTGGTAATACTATGATTATTGATCACAGCAGATCCATATTTGGTATAATCCGGGGAAAAGAGCATAGTAATAAACCACATCTTTTAGTGATAGTAATTTTCAGTAAAACAAATTGCATTAATTATACTTGTATTCGCTTTGACAGATTAATTTGCTGCATGATTGCGTCTAAACCCAAAGCTGCAGTAGAAACCCATCCATTCACGATAGATTTTTACCGAGGCGAAGAATATATATATATATATATAATAAATAAATAAAAATAACTAACCAAAGAGTGAAAGAAGACATAAGTAAAAGGTAAAAAGCAAGAAAGCTAAAGAAAGAAGAAAGAAAAGAAAGAAAGAAAGAAAGAAAGAAAGAAAGAAAGAAAGAAAGAAAGAAAGAAAGAAAGAAAGGAGCAAGAAAAGACCAGCCGAAATTAAAGAATCTTAAGTCTGAATTAGTGATTTTGCGCAAAACATTGTATTTCTTATCCCATTTGTATCTTAGTATTTTCCAAGTATCAACAGTTTGGCTACCTCAACGTATTTGGTGAAGTGAAGAAGTTTAATTTGAATAAAATATGGTGAAAAGAGGTTTTAATATCTTGCAGGTAACTCGATCCGGCCGAACAAATTGAAAATTTACTAATTTACTACATTCATTATTGTTATATTATGAAAGTAGTCCGTTCCTGCATCATACAAATTAGTAACATTTTAAGAATTAGAACTGATCGTAATATATAGATAATACAATGAAACTCGGAATTTGCTGTACAACGGACATTCTTATTGGACTGAACACATAGTAGAGCTGTTTTTGCATATATTGAAGGCCTTAACTGTGGGGAGTACTCTCATTGTCTGCTGCCATCTGCTGGAGCCGGGAATTGAATTGTCCTGTCACGCAGTACACAGCAGCGACATCCATCACGTCACGTCACGTTACATCACGTCAGTCAAGAGTTCCTATGTGTTTATTCCACTCATAGCAGTTACCAATTTAATAACATATTGTTACGGATATTTTTTTTTGGCATTTTGTCTTTCTTGATTTTGTAACTAATGATAATGATTTTGATAATATAAATAAATTCGCTTCGCTTCTCGGATTTTTTTAAAAACTTACACCGTATTGTGGAGATGAGTCCGTGTATTTAGACTGTCTTATAGTCTATTACCGTTAAGCCATAATAAACCTTAAAAAAGTGCGGGAAGACTTCAGGGTTTTTTCGGGGTAAAAAAATTGAACTTTTTGAAATTTTAAGCTAAAAGGTATGTTATGTCTGCCAAATCTTCTATTTCTAGCTCATCTGGAAAAGGGTTAACATTAATGGTGTATTCCAAATAGATATTTTTCTCCTTATAACCTCTGATAATAACCAATGACAACACACTGCATCATAAGGAGCTGGACCTAATTTCTGTGGCTTGATTCTAAAAGGGCCAATGTCATAAAACTTGTTTTGGAAGCCTTGTAGAAGCCTTTGACTTGGAAGCCTTTGGAGAAGTAACACTTTTTGCTGAGAACTTCTGAAATTGGCCCCTAAGGTTTCTGTATTATGTCTATTAATAGCAACAGACATTGACACTTTTATTACACGAAAGATAAAGACTAGCCTCACAACTTTTTCTATATAAAAGGCCTAGTACTTAATATTACCTTGTGAAAAAAACAAAAAACAAAAAAAACTGGTGCAATAAATCTATGGCTTGGTTCTAAAAGGGCCAATATCAATTTCTTGCAAAAATGAAACCTATAAGTGGATTGAATCCGTTTATTAACTCTGACCATTATTCCCAAGTCCACGGGTTCGATATCTGCCCTGGTGAATGGAATGTTTATGTCAATGCAACAGTTCCGAGTTAGCAGCTTTACAAGCATAAAAATAAGTCCTCTGGGAAAGAAATCTAACACGACAGCGACGGTTAAAGGCAGCATATAAGTAATTTTATGCATCAATCATTAAATAACTATAATAAACAGGCATTTTTGTCAATACTTAGAAGAGAAGAACCCAGTGTAATATTCAATAATGCATGAAAGGATAACATCGATCTCTGCTTTAAAGAGTTGAATATGATGGAAAGAAATGATGACTTTTTATGTAAGAAAGGACTGTTATAGAGGAAACTGAAATTAGATTTTTCTTTTTTCCTGGGAGATATTTCAACTGAAACTTTAAAAATTGAAAACAAAGAAAAATTTAATTAGCGTCCGCGTAAACTCGTGTAACTACCTCATCCAACCCGGAGGCGCACGAATTTCCAGAATTCACTCAAGTAATAAATTGACGCAAATATCTCTTCTTTCTTGATGTTACACGAGAAGGCCGTTAAAGAAGGATTCTACAGCACAATTCGAGTTTTTTTAACCAAACTTTTATGTTTTGTTGAAAGAGGAATAAGATAAACGTGAATACATGTTATATTCTAGGCGTACTTGGTGATACAGGTTCAACATTCAGTAGCCTATATATTCAGAATGAAATAATACAAGAGAAAATGTGCTCCTGCATAGACCTATTCCAATTTATTGTATAAGTAACATTACTCCAACTTAATAATACAATAATAACTTTAAATGTTAACAATAATCATAACGAGACCATATCAAGATCGAAGCAATACCAATGTAACTGTAAGTAACCCTTCTTTCTGTTGCGTTTGCTGACACCTTTATATTTAACTACGTTTCTCGCGATTATTTAGAAAATTCGTCTGATGAGTTTCTTTCAGTTTTGTAAAATCGCTGCTTCGGCCCTTTATACTTTGCACATTTCTGTAATTCAGCTACTTATTCTTTGGGTATTCCTGCAAATCGTCTGCTCATTACCGGAATATTAAACTACAAATTAGGGATTAAAAATCAAATGAAATTTTAGACTTCACTCAAAAGCAGGCAGTCTTATTGAGAAATACAAGTCAATAATAGTGTTTGTCCACTGAGTTTGTAAACATCAGAATAGATCTATTGCGCGAAGCAGGATAAGAATTTCGTAGAACATAGGCTAGTTTTCTTCCATTTTGGAAAACATTCTATTAGGGTGCATTGGTTACTAACTAGGAGACTTTCGTTTTTATTATATTCAAGGCGCTATCTGTTCTGAAAAGTAATTACTACTTCCATCCCAGCTCGAATTTCCTTCTAATTCCTCTTATCAGAAAACGTTGTTTAAATATTTTGGTATACTGTTATCTAACTTAAAAATAAATATGGATCCGCATTACGGGTATAGTTAGATCAAATACATGAATGATGCGGCATGAAGAATATAATTTTATTTGCTAAAGCGTTAAAAAGCAGCTTTAAATAGAATTTGTTAAATTTCAAACAACATTCAATACAATCTAATGATAAAAAGAAAAGTTTTTTACTACAATAAAACTATTTCAGATATTAACGATACATTGACAAGATTGTAATCAGGATAAAGTGATATTGCATTAACATCATGTTTACTTATATTATTTTATTATTGAAACACGAGGTGAAACTACTCCATCCTCAATTCTTTACTTACTTACTTACTAACTTACTCAATGACAATAGACAATTCTTAAACAAGCTAAAGAAGGTTCATTGCCGCGTTTACATGAGCCCGCCATTCAACCCTATTCTGTGCTACCTCTCCATCCAACCATCCCTCGCGAATCCTACTTCCCTTTAATCCATTCTAATATTGTCCTTCCACCTACGCCTAGGGCATCCAAGTGGTCTTTTCCCTTCGGATCTCCCAATCAATATTTTTTTTAGATATGACCTTTTCCCTCATGCGCGCCACATGCCCAGCCCATTTCATCTTCCGTGATTTAATTACCCTTCCTATATTCGGTGAAGAGTACAGGTTATGAAGTTTGCCATTATGCAGCTTTATCCAGTTAATGTTTTAATCTATCTTAGGTCTGGATACTTTCCTAAGCTTCCTGTATTTTATCACGCTCTTCTTCCCGAAGAGTACCATGTCTCACATCCATATAATTAATACAACAGAATAATTGAGGCGTCTAAGGTGCAAACCCCGACATTTCCACTTTTTATAGAAAATTTATTTTGCATTTATACAGCTTCTTGCTACTCTAATTTATCAGTATGTGATACTGAGAGAACGAAGAAGACAGAAATACTGAGTACTTGCAAGTATTGCTTTTCTTATTATTTCCATTATTAATTGAATGCAAACGACGACATTTCCCAATCATTTCACGCTGATGAAATTAGGTTGTATATGCAAACCACGACACTTCCTCATAACTAAAAGGTGCAAACAGCGACATTTTCATGCAACCAATAAAGAATCAGACTGATACCACGTGATGAATGTCAGGTATCAATGTATCTAGAGGAGATTTCGCGCTGTAAATGCAAGAAACGTAGCTCCTTTGGTGGTGTTACGTAATTTACTTCGTTTCTTTGTGACTGAACATAAGAAGTGTACTCATGGTAAATAATGGAGGTAAATATTGAAATAATAACGTGATAAATAGAATTAGTAAAGATTTTAAATATCAGTAGTACAAATAAAAGTATGTTGATAATGAATGATTTTTAGTCCATTTAGAAGAAAACACAGTTATTTTCCATATTTAAGTTAAGCTTATTATTTTAGGCAATTTGAAATGATTGTTGACAACAGCAGGTGCATATGGAGATTTTTTACAATTTCAAGGCACCTGCAACATCTGAAGAGGCTTCTTATAAATTAGTTTCCACACTTTTTCTTGTTTCCTGTAAAATTTAGTGAGATGGAAATGTCTGGATTTACAGCAAGACGCCTCAGTTGTCTTATAAATTTTTAATTTAGAATTCTGGACAGAAGACGAGAAGATAAAACTTTCTTAACTCCATAAAAGCAAGCAATTTCTGATCGTATCCTCAATTCTTTAGGTGACGAAACTTCTAAGAAAAGTAATCACATGAACGCAGCTGGTATTAATTTCGAGTAGGTGTTACTAATCTAGATGTGGACCAATTGATAGGGTTGTATGGCCATCCGATAATCAAACGCAAACAGCTTATATCACCATCTGGTTCTGTGGTCTATTACCGAGTTCAGAGCGTTAAACTATAATGTCGCCATCTAGCCCAGAGGCAATAATCAACGAACTAACTAGAGTCAACAGGCAGAAGCAACTCAATTAACACCTTCTTCCGAGTGATAGAGTCTTTACAGGTAGTAATTACATCATTAACATTGATACGGTATTTCATGTAGCCATCAGGTATAGAACGGATTGGTGTATACATTCCTATATACCTAGGTACATTTCCAGGAAACCAGCTCATCTATAAATTTTTCTTCAAGCCGCTCTCCACGAAATAATAATAATAATAATAATAATAATAATAATAATAATAATATTAATGCAAAATTACATAAAGGTTGAAAATATAATAAATTTAATAAAGTACAAGATGGCAAGGCATGCTTTAAGAATATTTTGAAGTATTTTAAATTTATTGTCTTCCTCATATGACAAGCGGACGTCCTATTGTACTGGTACAGTCACCAGTAATTCCATGATCAATAGTACCAAAAGCGCCTCAAGGTACCTTGCATCAACTGGATCTGAGCTTCGCTTGGCGTAGAGCATGTATGAACGTCTCTCAAGTTTCCAGACAGTCTTTCAGCATAAGTAGATCTACATAAAAATGTACAAATCTATAAGACTCGAGGATACTACGTTGGAGTCACATGAATTTTCCTAAATATGTAACACAATTGAATGTGTCATTGAAGAAAGGTACCTAAGTCACTTCTTGTGGAAAACTTATATACGGCCATTGTCGGTATCCATGGGCATAGATATACATTCTGAACATAAAGGTACCTATATCATTGATATCGTAAGATGTGATAAATGCTATAAGAAAAGTTTGCACTGCAGAAATGTATCAAAGCATTTAGCTAGACAGTTTTTTCAGTGTCTGGAAACTTTGCATAAAGTGAGTTAGGTGCCTTTCTGCAACGACATATTCAAATTTGTTCGTCACAGGGTAGATGAACTCAAGGATACTATGACTCACTAGGGATGTTTTTCAAACTTGGCCTCAATTTTCGGAGTAGTTCACTTATCTTGCCGGGTGAGAAGGCGATTATCTGCAAGTTTTGTGCGTGGCTTCCCTTTCCGCTGCGTGCTACATTCTTTATGATGAGCACGTTGTCTCGTAATCAGCTTAGAGGACTTGGATATCGAAACTTACAGACAGAAGTGATCAACTTTTGATGGGACACACCATTGAAAGAACCCAGAGGAACAATTCTGGGAACTTATCGCTTAGAAAGAAGGTTAAGAAAACTTACCATGTCTTCTGATCTACCGTATGTACAGTTACTAATGAAAAAAACAGATGCTATAATAACACGCTCATAAATTAAATTTTCAACAAGATTTCAGAATGCAATGTTATCGTGCAATGTAATTCAAACTTACATTACGTTTCACAAAGTTCAGGCCTACAATTAATTAATTCCTAAAGTTGCTAATAAAGAAAGCACTGAATAAAATCGAGTGGAGAGATTCAAAATATTACATTATGCAACAAGCCTATAATAGCATTTATTAAGTCACGAGTAACACGGGTTATATAATTTTCATACAAGTATTTTAATTACCGCTGTGGCGTACGGGATGCGTTCGCTCCTCTCACGCAGCGGGCCCGGGTTAGATTCCTGGTCGGGACAAGTTACCTAGGTGGGGTTTTTTTCTGGGGGTTTCCTTACCTGTGAGACAAATGGGTAACTTTAGGCCCTTGTGGTCCCCAGATTTCATCTGGCCGTCATTATCATCTTCATCCCATCCTCGCCTTGTTTGGGGTGAGTGTGTGTGAAGGGTGTGTCGTCCTATGTGTTCGTGTTATCTCGGAGGTGGCCCCGGCATTGGGGTGATCACTGATCCGGAAAGGCCCTCCATGTCCTTGTCTGGTCAAAAAGTATGTATGTGATCCAAAGATAATCCCTCTCCCGACAGGTCGCGGCCCTGTAAGTCCCGGGCGGCGTAGGTAGCTTAAATCCTAAAAGGGAGAGGTAAAAACTAAGATAAATAAATAAATAAAGTATTTTAAATATCAGTACGGGCAAGTTGCGTATGATTGTTTTTGTGCCACCACAATTAGTCTGAATTTTTAAATTGTGAGATTTTAGATTCACTCAAACAAACGGCAATGACCCCTCTATGACCTTCATGTCAGATGGTTTGTCGTAGTTCTTGTCTTCTACAAGAGATGACAGCTCATGGCGTCGGCTAAATTAAAGCTTCCTTTGGTAATTATCTTGAAACCAACCTATTTTGACAACACGAAATTACTCATTTTACTATATTAAAATTAACATGAACAGAATTTATTTTATTTTACATTCAGATTTTTATTATGCTGTTTTCTGCTGGATCTTAAATTTCGAGATCGTTCCGTGTTTGATAATAATCGATACAAAACCGATGTCATAATGAAGATCAGTTTCGAAATGAGTATCATTATGAAATTGTTACTTCACATGAAATAAGCGTGTTATAGTATGGACGAACAAAAAATATACTTTCTACAACAGTGATTAATGTTGTAATGTGTCCAATTGTTGTTAGTGCCTAAGATAGTCCTTTAAAACATAAAGAAATTAAACCACTCTTTATGCATAGTTATTTGTTTTACGAAAATAATAGATATTTACGATGTAAAACTGTTACGTATAACTTAACATGCGAGCACAGAGTCAACAAAACTAAACATGTTATTCGTGTATGATAACTTTTTATAACTTTGAATGACGTTTTATGTTATTTTTAATCGTAATTTTAAAAAAAGAATACTTTCTTTTCGCTTGTCCATAGATTTTGTAGCAATTTAAAGCTTTTTTCGGTAACTTCGTATTGCAGCGGTAATCAGGCTATTTTAATTGGCAACAATTTGTTGAGAACAAAACACTGTTTGAAAACAGTTGAAAATAACAGAAGCATTTGTGAACAAAAAAACGAATCGTGACCTATTTATAAAGTAGTGGATATCCCACTTAAGTTATTGAAAAGGCTAGTAACGAACCAATAATGAAAAATCCTTCGCCATCATGAGAAGTTGCAGAAGTTTAATAAATGGAGAGAAAAGGTAATCGTGAATAATTTTTAAATGAAACTGTTGTGTTGGCTTACGTTTGTTTAAAAAAAAAAAATTAAACTAGAAAGTTTATGGACCAAATTTCCAATGTTATGTATGTTATTTTGAATTGCAAATTATCAATATATAGCCTACAAGATAATAGTAGTAGTGGTAGGAATAATAGCATATGGTGCTTAAAATGAAGGAAGTTAATATTTATTTGTAAAACAAAGAAAAAGGAAAGAGAACGACAGTGACATCTGGTGATATCCTTAATAATAATTATCATAACGGGTCAGCAACTTTTCTTTTCACTTAACCGGCTAGCACGTTTTCTTTACAGCTCAGCCCGTGAAACGGGATTTTAAATAGTTTGAGAGAGTTCCACCAAACAATGTTTAAGATTAAAAATAACACAATATAATTAACGACCGCAGTTCAGATGAGCATGGAATAGTACCAAGACAGTAAAAGCAATTGAAGTTCGCAGGTTCAGACGACCATCAAATTTTGTTGTTATTTTATAACCTCTATGTTCTGAAATTATTATTTGCTGATAATGTAGTACTATAGTAGAAAACTCCAAACGGATTAAAAAATAATTACACATTAGAAACTTGTATCATAAAAAAAACTTGAAGAAAGAGCATCTGTCGGTTTGAAAATCTAAACTGCAGCAAATTCAGTATAATAGACCTAGGTCTCGCCCTATTGACAATAATAATAATAATAATAATAATAATAATAATAAATAATTTTAACATACATTACTAGACTTTGCGGGATATGAAAATAATAATCATGATCATCTTAAATGCAAAATTCATCCAGTTCATTACAGATCCCACTTTCAAAAAGTCTGAAATTAAACATTATTGATCATTCCTACAATGTTCTACACCAATCCTACACTTGTGAGAAACGAGATCTGTGCCAGCCTCAGGCAGTTTTCGTGTTATGTTCTTTCAAATCATTTTCTAGAGAATAGTAATTTATGTGGAAAAGCCTTCATTGATAAATATATTTACATTTTTGTATGTAATTTGTTTTTCTCTCACGCAATAACTTACTGTGATTTTCCACATAAAGATTGAACTATTGTAAAGTTGAAAAATTAAGATTTTAATTGCTGAAAAAAATTAAATGAAATTATAATTTTTCAAACTGTACATATTAGAACTAGGCTTGTTATCAACTTCTAAAAGAATTATATAATTCTGATAATTGGTCAAATTTAGAATCGCCACCTATTTGCATTTATGATAAATTATGAAAATGCCAGAGCAATCCAGTTTAAATTCCATTTGATATCCACACAATCAATACAATATGTTAATAATGTTATTGACATTTAAGGTAGCCTATGTTTAAACAAATTAAATATTAGGATACACTATTTTTAATAATTATGAACACATTAGAGGATCACAGTCTTAATGAAGTCTAAATGAATAAATTAGTGGTATTTTGATTTTGCTATGATATATTTTACTGACCTCCAAAATGCACTCTGGCTTATAAATAAGAAATATCACAAAATATAGCCTAAACACATTTATGCTCAGCTTCATATAATTGGCAATAAATTCATTAGATAATGAAATGAAAATAGCGGGATCTTAAATATTTATTCCCATTACCAGCAATATTATTTAACTATGAAGAAAACTGTTGAAGTTGCTACTGTTATACACAAAAAAAGCAATGCCTCCTGTGCAGACATTTAACTAACAGCTAATTTGACGGTAAAAATCATTCTTTGGGCTTACAACAACCACTCTAAATTGTAATAGAAGTTTACAAAATAAGTAAAACAAGTAATAAATTACATTGAAGCGATTATTTTGCTCTAACCATTAAAAGGCTGGATTTATGTTATTATAAGCATTCTTGAAATTATATCAGCGGAAAATTAATGTAGACAGTTTTTATGGAATAACTGGTTTTCATGAATGGCGATCATAAAACGTGGATAATATTCCTCATATTGTAACATGAAGCATTAACTTACTCTATTAGTTCTATATCTCTGCTTTTGTGGATTATTAACGGTGTCGCATATATACGTCAGTAGCAAGTTAAAAATCATTAAAATTTGATCATCGAAATAAATTAAAACATAATACCAATGTTTCAATTAGAATTGTAACATAGTAACAATACAAAAATTCATAAATGGCATTGTATAAGTATCAAAACAGGTGAGAGAAAATTAATACTCTTAACTGAAATGACTCGAGGGTCATCTAAAAAAAACTGTGCGATATTTTAACTGTGGGAAAAAACCTAGAGGTATCAAAGGCATATTGCACTTTTGAATTTTCCCATATACTGCTACCTTGTATGAACCAACATTATAAATCTGCCTTGTATGATAGGAAGAGTGGGCATATTTCTTATGACATGGGTGAACACACAAAGGGAGTGTGGTTTTATGAGATTCTGGAAATGCTTTAAGGAAGCATTGGTAGGGGAGGAGATGATACACGAATGTGGTGACTTCACCCTTACCTCGTCCCAGAGTTTATAACTGCGATGCTTATAAGAACAGAACTTTCTGTTTTAGTTTCTGTGGTAAAGGAGCAGCGACATCAAGGTACAAGCTATTCCAAGAATCTTGTCTCCACGCACACATTGCACTGTTCACATTTTGTTCACGTGAAGAGGATCGAGTAGTTCCTACTGGTGTATCAATGATGTAGGCAGAGAAATTCGCAAAATGCAGGCAACACTAGTCGAGAATAATAGAGATAATTTGAGATCAGATTACCTTAACTACAGTACAAGACATAACCATCGTCTTGATGAACCTGCCGCCAGACTGAATGTAACAAAACGCAATTTCCCTGCAATGGCAGTAGTGCTATTCAATAGGTTACCCCGATATGCATTTGGTCTGCCTATTTTAAGATTTAAAAGACGATTGCTCCAATGGCTAGCAAGAAATCCTTTTTATAATGTAAATACATTTTTAGATGCATCTGAAAATATGTATATGTAATTTTAAATGTTGACTCTGTCTACACAACATTCATAATGTTTACGACATTAA
The DNA here is from genome assembly GCA_964059195.1 of Ectobius pallidus. Classification (NCBI taxonomy): domain Eukaryota; kingdom Metazoa; phylum Arthropoda; class Insecta; order Blattodea; family Ectobiidae; genus Ectobius; species Ectobius pallidus. Next base: position 134,150,024 of record CAXKWD010000001.1, read on the forward strand.
TTATAATAAAAATAAAATAATAGGACAAATATGTTCAATATACAGCACTTTCTAGGTACAGTGTTTAATCTAGTAAAATATCTTTCATGCTTGTTTATGCAATTTTGAACTTCAGGCCTACCAATGAACGAAAGTACCAGAGTATAATTCAATGTATTTCATGAGTCTCGTGAATGAATCAATGAATGAGTAATAGGATCAAGAGATGTCAGTGGAAGAATAAAATTACACAAGTCAACAAAATTAAAAAAGTTTTTTGTATCCGAAATAAAATGTATCAAATCTTATGTAATTTGGCCTCCTAAATTCGGAAATGGCAGTAATTTTTTTTTATTAGTTCTCGTTTAGAAGATATCGGCTATTTAGCCTTCATTGTTGTTCGCGCAAGAAAATATACGTAGTCTTTAGTTACATACCTCATAAACGTGGCCTTTTGGCTTTTCAACTGTACTTTATCTTAGGAGCATCTCTTACTACAGACCAGCAGTAGTCAGCAATCATAGACGTGTTCCATTTCCCCTGATAACGTCGTTCTAGAGTAGCGATGTCTTGGTGGAAACGTTCAGCATGCTCGTCGCTTACTGCTCCAAGATTGTCAGGGAAGAAGACCAGGGCCCTATTTCATAAAACTCTACAGGTGTGACAAATACGACAATTATGTCAAGTATGACAAATTTGTCAATATGTCACGACAATTGTATTTTTCATAAATATTACAACTTTTCCTTACTTTACAGGCAAATTAATGTAAATTGTCAGACTAAAAGAACCCATTTCATAAACGTGACAATTTTATGTCAAACCTAAAGATTACTTTAGTACACTGTAGATGGCTCTCACATACGTGTCTCAACATCGAATATGATACCTAAGCAATCGATTAATACTATCGAAAATAATTGAATTATATTTCTCTTTTAATACAAAGTCACTGAAATTGAAAGTTAGGTTAATCCATTGCCTAAAAACACTGGGTGGTTTCATATCTATTTCTTCACCACTTTCACCACTACCAATATCACTACTACTAGTGTTCATTATTAACAAGACAATTTAGCAAGTTTATTAACAAAGTTTAAATCACAAGAAAGTTTGCCAAATTATGCCACACATTTACATAACCTACTCTGTTGGCCTACATATGAAAGATTGCCTGTCACTTCTCTAATGACAATTCTACATTTTTTGTAAATTTGTAAATATGTCAGCAAAAATTAATGTTTCATAAATGATAGATATCCTAAGATTTGACATATTTGTCAGACTTCTACCTGTAAACTCAAAAGTTTTGAGAAACAACAATATGTAAAATTGTCATACAAATCTACAAAATTGTCATGACATTTATGTAAAGTTGTCAGCTTTTATGAAAAACACAATTGTCAAAATGTAAACCTGTAAGACAATTATATGTCACCTGTCACCTGTAAAATTGTAACTTTTATGAAATAGGGCCCTGGTGAGAGGGAAGGAAATGCATCATGAGAGACATGTTGCGCCCCATTCTATTATAAGCCATTGTCCACTAATGTTCTGTAATTAGACGCCCTTTTGTTGCCAAGGAAATTAAGTACAACTCTAGTGAACGCTACCCATGCAGTTTTCTCCTTGCCTGTTAGAAGTTCATGAAAATGTTCATGAGCCTTTAGTTTTCTTAGTTGGGCACCTATGAATATTCCCTCTCCGATTTCAGATTTACTTAATCGTGGAAATTTATGAGAGAGATACCTAAATGCTTCTCCGTTTCGATTCATACCATTTACAAAGTTTTTATTAGTCCCAACTTAATGTGCAACGCAGGTAATATTATTTCGTCAACCAGTGGTATGCAAACAATGTTTTTAATACCTGGTTCTAAGTTTTGTCTGAGGGGCCATTACTTTGTTGCATAGTGTTTGTCCTTCGCACGACTATACCATTCACATAAAAAGCAACAATATTTCGTATAACCCTGTTTCCATTGGTATAGCAAAATTCATATATCGCCCGTTTCCATTTACCCACTCGCGTAGGTTTGTGGAACAAGTACAACAACAAATATGGGGTGCAAACGATTTGTCCTGCTCACCAACCTTGCAACCAAAATAAAGAAGATAAGCCTTTTTAACAATAGGAGTTAACCATACCTTTTGCGATTTAAAAGTCACCTCTCCACACATAAAACAAAAGTTATTTGTGTTGTTAACACTTACGCGGCATTCTGCGCCTTTCATGCCAATTCTATTACAGAAAGGATAATATATATGCATATTTGTTATTTTATAATTACCATTATAATCACTCACAATAACAATTAAACCACTCCCTATTTTACTTATTTCAAAGCCCACTGATAGACAATTTTCTCACTCACAAAGCAAGAAATGAACTGAATTTATAAAGGAATGTCAGTTTGAGGGTTGGATTTATCTGCTAGAGCCATAAATTCACTCTTAAATTTCCGGTACAGTCTGTTTCAAAGAAAGTTACTCGGCTAAACTCCTGTTTTTAGTAAAACAACCTGACCTGTGTATTGTAGAAATGAGAACTAATAGACAAAAATGGATGTCATTTTCGTGTTTAGCGACCCCAAATTGGTAATGTATGGTTAATTTGATCTCGAATACATTTTGGCTGTTGACTTGTGTTATAGGTCTCAGAGTCTTATAAATATTATATGTTTGTCTTCACAGTCAAGGGAAAATATCTCAGGCAGAATGGTTAAAGGGGTTATCTTACATAATTTTTCAATTTAAAGCAAGTTCGAAACCATCTGATTTAGGGGTGTGCCATTAAATATCTAGAACGCTTAATCCAAGCGTTCAATATATGTACATCGTAAATTTAAATATAAAATATTTCTCTTCAATAAAAAAGTCAGTAATGGCCTATTCATTGCGTACAGGGCGAAGATGGTTTTATACGAAATGTGAAAATTCATATTTCAAAAGGGAAGCTAAGTTTTTAAAACACAAAAACAACCCTGTTAGATCAAGAGCCTATAAGTTATAGTGTTTTAAATTAGCCTCTGTGTTAGTTGGCGCGAACCGCCAATTATTTGCCGCGTATTACTCATAGCCTGCAGGTGTGTGCTTGCAGCGTTAGGCACGCCAGTTGCAGTGCAAGTTAGTTCGGATCGAGTCGTCACGGTATATAGACACGCGTCACAAGCGTTCCTAATTGTGTGGACCTTTTCGCTATATATATCAATTCCTCATCTGTAACTCCGCGTATATCAGGCTCCTAGAGTGTAGGCAGCTTTACGTGTGAAATCCAGGAAATAATCTTGTATTTTAATGTTAGTTACAAGAATTTACATTGGTCTAACCTAGAAGCCTCGTGCTGTGTACAGGCTGTGTCTAGCGTTACATTCGCCAAGGGGCGGGAGAATAGTTTTCTACAAGAACATTAACTGTATTCATTCTTTTATTATTATTGTGTATAAGTGCTGTATCCATTAGTTCAGAATTCAGGCTTCTTGAATATATACCATTGCAAATTACCCAGGTTAAAATCTCTGTCCCAGCAACCTACAGTCCATTGTCTCCCTTCGATTATTATTTAATTGGCATATGCCTGGTCCTCCGAAAACACCTATATTATACTTTAATCCTACTGAGTTCCCTACATTTTGCTCCTCACGGACCGGATCCCTTCATTTTGGTTCCTCACGGGCGGATCTGAGAATATTTGCAATGATTTCTGAATTAAGGAAGAAGAGTGCGACTTGTAGCTGATTTTCGTGTATGACGAAATTACAAGGAGTCCGCTTGTTAATAAGGTCCAGTTTCGCGCGACCACCCGAAGGTGCCGTTCGTGTGGAGTTCGTGTCAGCTTCGGGCTTCGCTCGGCTCTAGTGATTTTCCTGAACTGCTTATCTTCGCGCGCACCAGCTGGCTGCCGCTCCAAGTGTTAAATGGTACCCGCCTTCAATCACACGCGAGAGGAAGACTACCGCCTCTCCGACCACCCCCAGTGCAGCTGACTGTCTAATCTCTTCCATTGCAAAGTGAATTGTTCAACATGGAAGCAGAAATTAAGGCTTTAATCCGACGTCGAGGTGTATGTAAAAGAAAGTTTACATTGACACAGAACTTTCTCAACGACGTGCCTGAAGATGCTAGTATATTTGTGATTAAAGCGCATTATGAGAAACTGTTAAATGAAATTGAAAAGTTTGAGGCAGTGCAGACGCAGATTGAATCCATGGTAGAAGTTGATACAGAACTTGATAGCCACATACAATATGCAGACGAAGTATCAACAGTGTACATTAATCTAAAAGCTAGGTTAAGTGAGTTGATGCATGCTCATGAGCCTACGTCAGTCAGTGTCAATTCAAATAACAGTGGCACACGACAATCAGTGAACTCCAGTGCATCGCAGGCAAGTAATGGGATAAAACTACCTACTATTCAAATTCCAGTGTTTGACAGTGATGTAACTAAATTCAAACATTATTTTGACACTTTTTCGAGTTTGATTGTGAATAATAGCAGTTTGTCACCTATTCAAAAATTCCACTATCTCATTGGTTCGCTAAGGGGCGAAGCTAAAACATTATTGGAAAGTTTGCCAGTCACGAGTGAGAACTTCCAAGTGGCCTGGGACCTATTGTGTGCAAGATATAACAATAAGCGTTTAATTGCCATATCCCACATTAAGCATCTGTTATCCTTACCTGTAGCACGACAAGAGACAGTTGCAGATTTGAGAACTTTGTTGAATCAATTCCAAAACAACTTGCATGCCATTGAAGCTTTAGAATTAGAAGTGCCACTTCATGAAGTCATTCTAATGCAATTGTTGTTGGAGCACCTTCCTGAAAGCGTGCAGCGTGAATGGGAATCTAGAATCGATTCTCAAACATTTACTCCATTAGGTGAACTTGTGTTATTTCTAGAAGCTAAGTCTCATTCTCTAGAGGTGCTGACGAATAATTCCTGCAACAGGGCCAGCCCATCAAAACCTAGAAGTGAACGTCGTGAGTCTAGAAATCAACATAATAATAGTCGTCAGTCATATGTGTCGACAACTGAACAGTTATGCCCTCAGTGTCAAGGCGGCCATAACCTGTTTAAATGTAAACAATTCCGTCAGCTGAGTGTTGAACAGCGATGGAAAGTTGTGAAGAGTAAAAATCTGTGTTTCAACTGTTTTGCTAATACTCATCGAGTAAATCAGTGCAACGCATCTTCCTTCTGTAACTGTGGTAAACTTCATAGCAAGATGTTACACAACAGTGATCACAGGAGAACGGTTTCGCACTCGAGTGAAAGCAGTGAGACAGTGAATAACAACAGGACTGAGGCTCCTGCAAGTTATTGTTCAGTGAAAATAAAGCCAGTGCTTCACGTCTTACTTGCGACTGCAAGAGTCGAAGTGCAAGACAAGCATGGTAACTACATACAGTGTAAGGCCCTTCTAGACTCTGCCAGCCAAGCCAGTTTCGTGTCTGCAGATCTAGCGAGGCGTCTGCAACTTCCTACAAGGACAGCTGATACGCCTGTCAAGGGTATAAATGGTACTTCATCGAATGCTAGTCATAGTGTAAACATAAATGTGAGATCTATGGTTTACAACTATCGAAGGAATCTAGATTGCCTAATCCTTCCTCGCATAACAGGGAAGTTACCAGCAGTCCGAATTGATCCATCCTCTTGGAACATTCCCTCTGAAATTCCATTAGCCGATCCTAAATTTAATATTCCTTCTGAAATTGATTTGCTAATTGGAGGAGCATTATTCTTTGAACTTTTCCATGGTAAGATCTTGACCAATCCTGGGTTTCCTGCATTGATCAGTACGGAACTAGGTTGGATATTGTCGGGAACCATTCCTAAGTCCTCTGTGAAAGGCAATCTAGATACTGGTCCCCAGCACAACTTCTTCATCTCTACGGACAATGTGGACAAGCAGCTACGACGGTTTTGGGACCTCGAAGACTTTCCACAACAGATGTTAATAGAAGAAGAGAAACGGTGCAAACAGCACTATGCAGAGAATACCACTCGCAATGACGATGGTAGTTCTACAGTACGTCTGCCAATGAAACATGATAAAACTTCATTGTGTGAGTCCAGACAACAATCAGTTAAACAGCCTATTGAATCATGGCCCAAACAGCCTCAGCAATTTGAGCTGCAGGACATTAGTGAACAGCGTGACACAGTTTGCCTAGTCACACATGCTGAAGAAGATTTTATGCTACGCTTTTCCAAGCTAGCGCGTTTACAAAGAGTTACTTCATATATGCTACGCTTTATAAACAACTGTAGAAGCCAAGTTAAACGTCACGGCCCTCTCACAGTTGAAGAGTTACAACAAGCTTTGTTACTTTGCATAAGAATAGCTCAGCAAGCAGCCTATTCACATGAACTGTCCGATCTTCAGAGTAAGATGCAAGTGAATAACAAGAGTTCGCTCCTCTCCTTGGTGCCTTTTGTGGACAAGGATGGCCTACTCCGAGTGGGTGGACGTCTGGAGAAAGCTGAGTTACCACATGATGCACGACATCAGCTTATCCTCCCTCCAGGTCACCACCTCACTAGATTGATAATTGAATCCGAGCATCTGCGACTGCTTCATGCATCACATCAACTGCTCATATCTTCTCTGCGAGAACGATATTGGATTCCAAGTGTACGTAGAATTGTGAAGTCTACGCTACACAAATGTTTAACTTGTTTCAAATTGAAAGCCAAAGGTGCTCACCAGCTGATGGGCAGCCTACCTAGCTACAGGGTGACCCCTGCTAGAGCATTTCTACGTTCTGCGGTTGACTACGCTGGACCATTCTTCATAAGATACGGTTCCCCCCGCAGCAAAACTCAGGTCAAAGCATACATTGCTATCTTCGTATGCTTGGCTACGAAAGCAGTTCACATCGAGCTGGTTTCCGACCTTACTTGTGATGCCTTCATCGCCGCCCTGCGCAGATTCACATCTCGTAGAGGACTTTGCAAGGAAATATTTAGTGATAATGGGACGAACTTTGTTGGTGCTAACAACAAGCTTCGCGAGCTGCGTCTCTTGCTTCAGTCCAGCACCCATCAACAAATTCTCCAAGACTACGCCTCCTCTAATGAATTCACATGGCATTTTATCCCTGCTTCCTCCCCACATTTTGGAGGACTGCACGAGGCTGCTGTTAAATCCATGAAATTTCATTTACGACGAGTGATGGGTAGCCAAGTGTTTACATATGAGCAGCTTTCCACAGTTCTCACCCAGATTGAGGCCTGTCTAAACTCTCGACCTCTCCTGCGCCTAAGTGATGATCCTAGTGACTCATCCTATCTATCTCCTGGACACTTTCTCATTGGAGAAAAACTCACAGCCCTACCTTCTCCTCCTATGGCAGAGAATGTCTCTCATGTTGCTAAATGGCATCAGCTACAAACCTACATACATCACATATGGCAGCGTTGGTCAGCTGACTACCTACATTCACTGCAGCAGAGACAGAAGTGGTCTGCGTCCAGCGAAAACATTCAGATTGGTAATCTTGTGCTCCTGAAAGAAGATAATTCTCCACCGCTCCAGTGGAAGCTGGGAATCATCTCATCAGTGCATCCTGGTGACGACGGTTTAGTGCGTGTTGTGACAGTGCGTACGTCTAATGGTGAATACAAGCGACCAATTGTAAAAGTGTGTCCCTTGCCTATTCAATAAGTGTAAATCTATTAGTAAATCTTGATCTATCCGCAATGTGTTATGTAAAATCTGTCGATTTTAGGCGGGAGTTATGTTAGATCAAGAGCCTATAAGTTATAGTGTTTTAAATTAGCCTCTGTGTTAGTTGGCGCGAACCGCCAATTATTTGCCGCGTATTACTCATAGCCTGCAGGTGTGTGCTTGCAGCGTTAGGCACGCCAGTTGCAGTGCAAGTTAGTTCGGATCGAGTCGTCACGGTATATAGACACGCGTCACAAGCGTTCCTAATTGTGTGGACCTTTTCGCTATATATATCAATTCCTCATCTGTAACTCCGCGTATATCAGGCTCCTAGAGTGTAGGCAGCTTTACGTGTGAAATCCAGGAAATAATCTTGTATTTTAATGTTAGTTACAAGAATTTACATTGGTCTAACCTAGAAGCCTCGTGCTGTGTACAGGCTGTGTCTAGCGTTACATTCGCCAAGGGGCGGGAGAATAGTTTTCTACAAGAACATTAACTGTATTCATTCTTTTATTATTATTGTGTATAAGTGCTGTATCCATTAGTTCAGAATTCAGGCTTCTTGAATATATACCATTGCAAATTACCCAGGTTAAAATCTCTGTCCCAGCAACCTACAGTCCATTGTCTCCCTTCGATTATTATTTAATTGGCATATGCCTGGTCCTCCGAAAACACCTATATTATACTTTAATCCTACTGAGTTCCCTACATTTTGCTCCTCACGGACCGGATTCCTACAAACCCTATACACACAAGCACAGCGAGGGAGAAAATGAAAATTGAATGGAAATAAAATTGAATTCCCTCTAATTGAAAAATAATGAAATATGATTTAATCGTGCTTTTGAGTATTGTACAGGCTGATGAATTGTGTTCATATTTATATTTAATTTCTAGTTTCCTTTTGTTTGACCATGTCTGATAGTTGGGTATTAACATTACGAAATTTACTGCATGGTATGTTTTAATAAACAATATTGTTTGACTACAGTATATAAGGGGTGGCTACGAAATAAATGTTAAATAGGCTATAAACTTTTACAAAAACTGCTTTCAACTCAGTCCAGAATTCGAATATCAATACAATAATGAGATGTTTAATAGATCATGAAGTAGTTTTTTGTCAGAGTAGAAAGGACTTTATTACGAACCATTATGTAGACGATATCCAAAACGGTATCTAAAACACCTAACATACACACTGGAAGGACGTGCGTCGAAGTAAAATAACTTTGGGGGATGGTTTAGTGAAGAATGTGGTAAAATTTAGAAACTCTAACATTTTTTTATTGCAGGTTAATAATCTCCTGACATATTTTAACTTTCACGGGGTATGTCAATTTTTTAATTTGAAAGATTGTTCTCTATATTTAAAACACCATGTAAGTGTAAAAATAAGCAATTTAACATGGGTGAACACTGAATTGTTTGTAGATAACCATATTTTAATAAACGAAATAGACTATGACCAGGAGCATTGGACCATTACATAAAGTAGGCCTATATACTACCTTTAAAAATGAGAACATAAGAAACAAGTTCATTTATGGGTATATATACCTTAAATGGATGATTATTATGTTATTAGTTTAAAGAATAAGGGTCTAATTTCTATTATATTCTATTATATTCTAATTTCTATTATATTCTATTATATTCTAATTTCTATTATATATATTTCTATTATATATAACTTGTTTTGAATGTACGAAACTTATTGAAAACTGTAACAAGACATTCCGATCTAACTACAATTTTAAATCGTAAATCCAGTAGGATACAAGATAGGCCTACTTCATATATATCTGTCGAACGCGACAATATCTCGACCGGCAATGAGTGAGAGGATCCACTATAATACAAAAGTATACCAGAAAAATAACACTGATCCAGTGTTTGTATCCATGTAATCATATACCACAGAAGTAGGCCTATCTTGTGTCCTACTGGATTTACGATTCAAAATTGTAGTTAGGTCGGAATGTCTTGTTACAGTTTTCAATAAGTTTCTTACATTCAAAACAAGTTTCCTCTTTGGATTAAAATATCTGGTAAGCACATAATAAATTATTAAACAATAACTTCAAAGAATGTATACAGTTATCAGCATACTGTATGTTGAGAAACGGTCCCATAATATAAGATTATGAAAAAGGGTTTCGTTCTTACTCTAGTTTGTGTCATGCAATTAACAATAAAAAAATCTTATATGATACACATAACTTCATCTATCCAATATATATTCATATATATTCATCTATCTAATATAGATGTTGTGTGTTTGTGGATATGTGGGTATGTATGTATGTATGTATGCTCCTTATACAAATCTACATTTCTTGACCAATTTGTACAAAATTTTGCGCACATACCCAGTTAAGCCCGGGAAGTAACGCGGTCGACATTAAAATTGAAACAAATCAGTCCTTCCCTTGAAAATTATATAATTTCTGAGAATATTATACTGAAAAAAAATGAACTGCTGTTCAGTTCACATGACAACAGTGTATTGTTTACTGTGGTCACATAGGGCTTTGGCAACTATATAATACTGGACTTTAACGAATTATGATTCCATCGATGTAATATATTGGCGAAAATAATTACTGAAAAATGAAATCCATGAAAATAAAGCACAGTTTGATGCAGTCACATAACTTTCTCTACCCTCGACATAAGAAATATTTTCTCACTTCACATTTTGATGTAGAATAAGAGGTCGTATTGCAGGGACAACTTAAGTGTGTGAGTGTGCTATATCAGAAGTCGGTAAATAATCCTTTCCGCTGATACGTTATCCAAAGCTGTAGGCTTTGTATTAGTTGAGAAATAGGGATGTTTATCATAGGCCCTATGCATGGGATGGAACATTTTGAGTCCTATGCTTGCAGTAAATTATGTCCCGGGTTTTAGGGGAGGAAAGTATGAAAGTGATACTGCATTTCTCTTTTATTTCAGCCCCGAAACGGTTATATGGTAACATGAGAATGAGAAATAAAATGTTCCGTCAAGTCAATACAATCTTATGTAATTTATGTTTCTTCTTATTTCAACCCCTCCCAGGCATGATGTGTAGAAGCAACGGAATGCAGCATTCGACATCCTCTATGAGCCATAAAAAGCTATATCTAGAGTTTTCTGATGGAATAGTTTGTGTGTGATAAACATTTTTCTTCATTTTAAGTTCTACATACATATTATATAAGGACCTAGAGTTTCAAGATCGAAAGTCTTCCATAAGTTAATTTCAATTAAAAATTACAAAGCCGGGCCTTTTCAGCTAGTACTAATATATTATGCATGGAATTCGTCTAGGAAATTTAAACAAATGTATGTGTTCAGTTGTTTCAACCAGAAGCAAAACATTATTGTTCAACAGGCAAGACTTGAGTTTATAAAAACAGTGGGTAACTTATTACTTCCCTTCCGATAGTTTTTCGAGAAAAAAATTCTCAAATAAAAGTTTTAGCTCTTAGTGTAAGTAGGCCTTCATCGTATACAAAATTTAAACAAAATCGTTAAGAGTTCTTTTCGAGAAAATAGCGAAAAACTAAACCTTCTTCATGTCAAATGGCATTAGAAGTAAGAGAAAGTCGTCACCATCTTCGTGCTACATCCCCAGAAGATACCTAACCCCAATGTAAAACGCTGTTTTAACACGACTTTTCGTTCTCGAGCTAGGCTATTCACAGACACAGACACACACACACATGTTTCTGAAAATAACATCTTTGGATTCAGGAGACCTCAAAGTGAATTTATGTTAAAATCTCGACTTCGAATTTTCGGGTCGAACACAATACTTCCTCTACGTATAGTATTTATAGTAAAGACAGAGAACGTAATAACCGAATTATAAAACGTTATTTGTTATTGTTCCTACAGGATAACGTCGGCCGCGGTGGTCTAGAGGTAGCGTGCCCGCCTCTAGATCCGCAGGGCGCGGGATCAAACCCGGCCGCGGTCGATGGATTTTTCAGGACGTAAAAATGCTGGGCACGGAGTCCTCCGGGAGGGACTTTAAGCTGGGGGTCCCGTGTCGTAGATTTACGGCACGTAAAAGAACTCCAAGCCTAAATTAGAGCCTCTGGACAAAATTTCTCGGCCCTTTCACGTCCAAGAAATACTTAGTTTCCAGAGGGGGGTTGCGAGGCGATGGGCTTACCACCTGTCCCTCTACCCTCTCTCGGAAAATAAGCATATCAAAATTAGTATAGGTAATGAAACCTCCATTGGAGGCCCCTTCGCCCCACCTGGGGATCATAGGGTACCAGATACAGATACAGGATAACAGAATTACTGTAAGAAAATTAAGGTTGCTGAAATTAATATTCGCACAAATAGAAAACGTGTTAATAATTTAGGACCATAGAGTGCTACTGAAAATAAATTATGTTTATGTTATTTAAAAATGAGTAAACATATCAAAGCGTGTTTTAATAGCAGTTTTTTTTAAAGAGTGCAATTTGCTGTGTATTACAGTTCCAACTGAATGAAGTATTTTATTTATAATATATACGAGCGAGACAGTTCTACAGTAATTAAATTAATGACTTTCGAATCACTGACTATTTATTTATACATATCCAATCGTATGTATCGTGTATTGATAGGGGTGGTATAATGAACTTGTTTTATTGGAAAATGTGAGATGTTTAAAATAATAGCATGTGGACGTTATGTTTCATTTATTTTATTTCACGGATAATTAAATTTACAATGAACTGTCTGTTTCAGGTATTCGCGAGCGTAATGTGATCTAAATTTGCATAGTTACAAGACTATACAGCCGTTTATCCACTCGATTGGTTGAAATGAGTTTACTGAAATTAGGCTACAAAATATTATAAGTGTGTAATAATTTTAATAATTTAAATACAACGTATTAAATTGACTATGACTGCTCTATCATATCAATATTAAAATAATGAAAGTGACCCTTTTTGTAGGAACTGCCAGGTATAAATATGAGATTTAAAGGTACTGTGAGATCCTCCTCAATTTAATGTACTTATTAGAAAAATGCCATTGTTTTGTTGAGCTCGATTTTTTGAAAAGATGTTTAATTTTTTCAATAAATATCTAAATAAGGAATTTGGTTGGTTGTAGATCTACAGCATCACAGCATTATTTGAATAAAGTGGTAAAAATATATTTATCATATGAGTGATAGTTTCTGAGAAAAAGGGACATTTATAATGAAAAATGCAGTTTCAAGTAAATTGCATGTAAAGTAAACATTTCCATATAACTAGATTTCTGCAAAAATAAAGTCTTAGAAACTGATTGAAAAGAGTTCAAAAGTGTTTTTAAAAGGTGTTAGGAAGTTTCGAAGTATTCTGGGTCTTCGATGTGTTATGGTTAGAGTTAGCTTAAGTTGTTTAGATTTCATTTGGTTTCTTTAGGTTTCATTTTAATTAGGTTAGTTAGGTTCGGTGGGGCGGATTGACGTTTGGTTGGGTGACGTGAGGTGGGATGAGATGAGTGGAGATTAGGTTAGGTAAGTTTAGTTAATCTGTTAGGCCTGATAATTGCACAGACCAACAGCCATTTTGGTGCCTTAGAATGTATACTTATTCTTGGGTATATTTAGGTCACTGATGCCAAATGCGATATTAGTTTTGTCCTGTCAGCTTTAGTTTTGTGAGATATGGTATTACCATTATGCATATTATCCAATTTTACGTTTGATATAAATAAAAAAAAGTGCCTATTTTTAGCATCTAAATCATGTTAAGGAAAAAAACACACTAACATTACAGTAACATTACAATAACAATATAACATGGGGTCTTTCAAAACAATCGATACTATCACATATTGTCCGGTCGTTTATGACTTATGAACTGTCAATTTGAGGGCCAAAAAATAATCCAGCTTTTAGTTTGTCTGTACTTCGTACAGTACGTGTCCAAAGTGTGGTCAAGAACCTTCACTAGCTATATTATCAAGCAAGATTTTGTTTCGCTAGACTGAGAGTTCACGAATAAAATCTATATAAAAGTAGAGTTGGTGGAGAAAAACGGTTTACATATTTGGAATAAGCCCACTAAGAGACACCAAACAAAAAGTTATTTTTTGTTGGGCTGTGTTATTCATGAGATAAATAAACACTTAAATACACACAATACCTATACTGGAATTTACTTTCTAATAAAAAGTTGTTTTTTAACAGGAAAAAAACTACACATATTTTGTACAACGGAACTCCAGTTAAATAATAACTTAATAGTAATCTAAAGTGTATTTCCAATATAAAGGCATTATCGTGGAAGCAAGAGAAGCAATGCTTACCCAAGTTCATAATACCATAAGAAGAAATTAATTACAAAAAATAAGTACGAGGGTCGCCCAGAAGTAATGCACCGCATTTATTTCTTCATCAGTTAGTTACTAAACATAATGAAACTTACACACAAGAAAGTATGTTTCTTCTACACTCCCTATTTTTCCACGTAACCTCCATCCCGTTCTATGGTCTTCCTCCAGCGAGACACAAGTGCGTGTATGCCCTGTTGGTACCACTCCTTGTTCTGGTCACGAAGCCATTTCTATACTGTGCGAATCGCCTCTTCGTCATCCTCAAAATGTCTTCCACGAATGTCATTCTTTAATCACCTAAACAAAAAGAAGTCTAAGGGAGCTAGGTCAGGACTGTAGGGTGGATGGGGTAACACTGTCCAACACTGTTAGTGATGTGTTCCGAAGTCAAACTTGTGTGAGGCCGAGCGTTATGTTGGATCATTCACCTGGGTTGTTATGGCGCCGAAGACGCTGGAAGCTGGAAGGGCGGACCACAAATCTCTCAGAAAAAAAAATCTTCTGAGTTGCTGAAATGTTTTGAAGCTGAGGGGGAAGCGTTCTTGTGTAGGATTGTGACAGGTGATGGAACCTGGTTTCACCATGATGGGGAGAAATTCTAAGAATTATTGTATTTTCGGAAAGATCTATGTTGTACACCGCGGATAATCTGAGAATGACTTCAGTGTAAGTTTTCCAGGTCTGGAATAAGTAAGGCTGTGAAGGAAATAATATCGTCTGCTTAAACATAAAAGAAACCCATGTGACTCAATTTTAACTCAAGCTCTGAATATATGTATTATTTTGATGAGACATGAAACAATAACCATCAATTTAGAATACCTTCCGAAGGAAAGGAAGATAAACGTTTACAATCTGGGCCCAGTTTGAAAACCTTGCAGGAAAGTGAAAGTTTTCATTACCTTGTAGTGAGTGGGTGGGATGGAGTTGTAGAGTGGGTTGGTTGTGAATGAAATGCTAGGATCGATGGAAGCAGCCACACGGCGATTAGATATCATTATAGCAGCCATTTCTATGTCATATGAGAAATGGTAACGTGCTGCATTGTAATGGTCACTATTTTCACGCTCTTGAGGCCCCATTTCAACCACCATTTCCCATGTCTAGCAGATTAATGTCAAGAGCTTGGGTAGCTACTTTATACTCATAAGATTCATATTGCTTTCCATTTCGTGAATGGGTCGTAGCGTACTCACGACGAAGAAATCATACTAACCAGTGTTGCAAAAGTACCGCACAATAAAATTTAGTAAAATGCAACGTACAACCTACGGCATACGTTCTGCATATAAGTTACCTCAAGTCAGCCTGGTCGTTTCGTATTTGTCTACCGACAGACGAGATTTAAGCAAACTACTGATTATTCAATAAAACTTAGCATTTTGCACTGCGCATACTTTGCATACTAATGTGGACGTCGGCAGTGTACTGTATCAAAGATGATAGGCCTATTGAGGTTCAAACCCATCACAGCCTATATTTAGCTTTTGACAACGAAAATTTTCAACATAGACGCAAGAGGGATAACGAATGTAGACCTAAATGGACAAACTTTGATTGATTTGGACGGAACTCACTAAGCAGGGGTTTTTGAGCCAGGGAACTCGAATATGAGTTCTTTTTTCCCCTAGGCGTTTTCTAATCGTAGAATGCACTCTAAAGCGGGATTTTTAGCTGTTTCGTTACAATTGTAAATCGTTTACTTTATGAATGATTCGCGTGTATGTGTTAATAAATATAATATTTTAATTATGTTGTTCTTAATTTTTAATCATCGAATTAACTATCGTGGGTGAAGCCGCGGACACCAGCTAGATCTATATAAGAAACAAGAGCATCATAAACACTTTTAAAATTGTGCCATACAATATTTTTAATGTGTAAAATTTGTATGTATATGAATGCTATAATGTGTACAGAGGTATGAATTATGTACTAGTGACAGGCTATATACCAGTAAAGTGGCCCACATAATAAATTAGAGGGTATCAATTTTTTTTTTTTTTTTTTATTTTTCATTTTAATGTTATCGTTTACATGTCTGTAAATCTAGACTGTCACATTTACATACCCATAAATGCCATCGAGCTGGCCGGGATTGAAACCACAAACTTGGTATCAGAAAGCCAGTGCCTAACCAAACATTCAAAACAGACCTACTTTGTAGGAAATATACCACATCACAATAAATTGTATGTTATTTTTCTTAAAGTAATTTGTTTTCTAGCGGCGTTCTAAATGGGATGCACCGATAACTCCTATAAGGACGGGAATGATTGGGGAATTTGTGAAATTAGTTACACAAGATATACATTCTTATTTATATAAAAAGCAAAAGGGCATTGTGTATTAAGCCATGGCTCGAAGGAATAAACTGCCAAATTATATTTTAATTTTCTCTGAGGTTAATTTTATTCCTAGTGACTTTCTCAAATATCTCCCGATTTATTATGAAAAAATTAATTGTTTATTATTTTATTTTATTTTCAGACTACAGATCTATAGAAAAATAACAGTAAGAATAATGCCAGTAATGGAATCGGGCTTCTGTAAATTATTAGAGGCTTCGGTAATAATAAACTGTCAATAATGGCCGTGAGTCGGTTTACTGACTATACGCTCCGAATTCTGCTATCTATAAATTTTTTTATCATCTGCCCTTTAAAAAAGGAGGTGGTAGAAGCTCCAGAATTTACTTTTCCTCTTATATTTGTGTGTTGAGTTTCTTTGCACTCTTTCGTTTCAGTGTGTAGGCTTATATATCTATTTATGAAATGTTGTGATTGTTAGCCTATATGGGTTTCTGAAATCTTCCCTGAGCATCATCGATCAAATATTTTGAAATTATTTACATTTAAATTATTTAAGTTATCTGTAATGTTGTTGCGAAAATAAAACAAAACCTCAAAATACGTATTAGCATAATGGAGTAGGGTTTATATTCATTCTTGCAGATCCTCAGGAAGAGTAATAGCACTTTTCACCTCTCTGAGTAGAGATTTTATGTCAGAAAAGCCTCTACTTGCGAAAGTTACTCGGCCTATGAACTTGATGCAGTACTCTACTCCCAGAGAAGTGAAACTTTCTCCAGTCGTCAATGAAGCGTTGCGTATCACACTCTTGTTAGTAAGTCTAGTGTGAAAAAACTTAAGATTTAGTTTTTCCAAGCTTTCTGAACTTCAAAGTTGCTTCAATCCAAAGGAATGGCATGCGTATCTTTTCATCATATACAGCCTATAGGTCAGTTCCTTGGTGGGTCGAAATTAAATTAACCAAGCAAACTACAAGAGAAGAATGATGTAAGCAGCAACCCTAAAAAGTTGTATGTATACTGTATATATATATATATAAAATTAAAGATGAAAATTAAAGTATAAGGATTTAAGAAATAGACCAAATCCCGAATAAACGCCACCATAATATTTTGAGTTGACAGATTATTTTTAACACAATAGAGCCCCACAAGAGATTACGAGTTTATCGATATATTTGCGAGAACGAAGTTCGAGAAAACTTATTTGATGAACTTCGTAACCTCGAGTAGGATTTATTAAGACTATTCCATTAATAAAATATAACGGATTTTGCAAATAATAATTGTTTCATAAGTTGTTGTCAATATTCTGCCTACAGTGAGAACACGGCTTACTAAATGAATGAACAGTACATGCATCGATTCGAGTTACCAATGCTACCAATAGTGCGTATCAGAAGAAGGAGTTCATCGTCGTAGTTTGCAAACATCAAAACGCAATAAAAGCACACGAAATGGTTTGCACCGAATCGAAATTGTGTTTTTAATCAATGCACATTTACGTTATTTCAATTTCTAAATAAGTTACTTTGTATAAAATAATGTGTTTTCGTTCTGTTCACTGACAGTATGTGTGTCGGCCTTGGTGGCGCTGGTTTCTGTGCCCAAGGTTGCGGGTTCGGGTTCGGCTCAGGTCGATGGCATTTATGTGTGCATAAATGTGACAGCCCCATGTTAGTAGATTTACTAGCATATAAAGAACTCCTGCAGGACAAATTTCCGGCACACCGGCGACGGTCACAGGCCTAAGATGCATTACATCCCCGTCGTTCAGTAAGCATATACCAACCAACCAACTGACAGTATGTGAAATATTATTCACTGCACGTTTGATGCCTTTCGTATCAAGTAACGAGCTGACATTTCATCAGATAAAATTGCATCCTTGCGGCTCCAGGAAGAATATTATAAGATAAACGATCGTGATTGGTCTATATCCGAGGAATTGCTAAATGATAAAAAGGCGGCATATAAACGGAATAGCCAGTATAAATTAATGCTTTAACTGCTTTCGGGGTATCCGTTATTAGTAATTGTCAAAAAACTAACAAAAATATAAGAAATGTAAGGGGAAGGAATATGGGGAAATAAACATGAAAATAAAATAAAATAAAATAGGCCTAAAGATGATGCGGAATGACAGCAATAAAAACATAAAATTGTCTTATACATACATGTTTCCGAAAAAAAAACACTTTTTGATTAAGAGTACTATAAACATGTACTTAAATGTTAAAAACTGCACTTCTAATTTCACGATTGAACACAATACTTCCTATACCTACAGTACGGGTAGAATAATATACGGGTAGAAGGGCTTTCTTGAAAGATCTGAGGTGTAAACACAGCACTTAATCATTTTGTCTCCAGGTCGTAATTTCATTCCATTGCGTCTTTATCCAATTAGGTATTCAGAAATACGAAACCCGGGTGAAGAAGACGACAATGGAATAGAAACGTAAAAGTTAAACATAATATAGTATGTGTATCTTACTCTCTCTTGGTAACCCCAGGGTTTCGCTTCATCTTTCTTACAGCCTGCTTCAATATAAATAATGGATAAGGCAGAAAGTATGGCACATTACTTTAAAAAAGTCTTGAAGGAGCATTTTATTTGGTTCTGCTTCCACATAACTGTGTGTAAAGGTACTAAGGTCCTCATCCATTATTAAAATACTTCCCCTGAAGAGAAAGAGAAAATTATGCCTTCATTTCTTAACTGTTGGATGTTCCTTCCATAAAGTAATGACTGCTTACTGCCTGGGAATTCATTTGCTCGTTTCTTCATTACAAAATAATAATAATAATAATAATAGTAAAATCAGGTAAAATCATGTAACAAAGTGCAAGTATGCTTTTGTTTAATCAGTAAAAAGTTAATTGGAATTATGATTTGCAGAGAACAAGTTACTTTTGTTATCGATTTCCGAGTTAAGCTGCAGATCGATTCATTAAGCAGGACTTACGGAAGAACAAAGGTCTAAAGTTTGATACTTAACCTTAATTCAAACTCGTAAACACTGATATAAGACATTCTTCAAAATATGTCAACATATCACAAAATACACTGACGAAGAATTCCACTTAATGTATGTAGGCCTAATTATTTCAGAGTTTATATCTTCTGTATATAACAGTATTCAACTTGATGAACGAAATAAATATCTTACTAGTTTGATAATCAAATCTTCCAATTTACTTCGTTATTATCACCCTACGTCTCAGCTTAAATGCGAATGGATGTGTCATGGCTAACTATTCCAAAGTGCAAAACGATATGTTGTCAAGATAACAGATTTGAATTTTTAAATTCTTTATTATATATTACCATAAAATAGGCACTAAATTCGATACCGGTGAACCGAATTTATCCAATATCAATTGATTTCTTCCCATGGATATTATAAATGCGTATACTAAGTTTCATGAAAATCCTATAAAGCGTATTTGAGTTATTGCGTCTTTAAAATAGACACTAAATTGGGTTTTACTCCGGTACCGGCCAACCGATTTGGTCCAGTATCAGGACGTCTTCCCATGTACATTGTAGATGGGTATACAAAGTTTCATGACAATCCTATAAAGAATATTTGAGTTATCGTGACTTTCTGATATATTACCATAAAAGGCACTAAATTGGGCATTATTCCGGTACCGGTTAACCGATTTTGTCCAATATCAATAGACGTCTTCCCATGGTAATTATAAATGCGTATAACAAGTTTCATAAAAATCCGATAAAGCGTATTTGAGTTATCGCTCCTTTAAAATATACACTAAATTGGATTTTACTCCGGTACCGGTCAACCAATCAGGTCCAAATTCAACAGGTTACTTTTCGTAGACGTAGTAAATGAGTATACCAAGTTTCATGAAAATCCGATAAAGCGTGTTCGAGTTATGGCGCCTTTCTAATATAATCTATTAAAATAGGCACTAAATTGGGCATTACTCCGGTACCGGTGAACCGATTTAGTTCAATATCAATAGGGTTCTTTCCATGAGCATTTTAAATGCGTACACCAAGTTTCATGAAAATCCGATAAAGCGTATTTGAGTTATGGCGCGTACACACACGGACAGACATTTTCCCGTCCCCCACACAATCTCATAAAGTACCATACTGGCACTTAATAAGCAGCTAAAGGAATATCTATTTATGGAGCTCGGAGGCTCGTTACCGCGCTTACATGAGCCCGCCATTCAACCCTATTCTTTGCTAACTCCATCCAACCAACCCTCGTAAATCCTGCTTCCCTTAAATCTATTCTAACATTAATTTATTTATTTTTGATTCAGCCTGTCTACTAAAAAGATATAATCAAACTTAGTCAAAGTCATCTCCCATCGAGAAGAGATCAGTGTTTGTGACATTTTTTTTTTTCAAATACACAAACTTACATATAAATGTTTATCCGAATGAGCAAACGCTCTTACTCGTGACTAGTTCCAGAAAAAAATATATGAATACAAACATAAAAACTCGAACAGTTCAGTAATTACAGATTTCAACAGTATGAGAAAGCACATAATACACCTTTACGCAACACTCCCACACACAAATACACATCCATGCTATTAGCATTATTATAATCAGTGTATCAGTACCTCTCTAAGAAGGCTTAAGTAGGCTTGCTGTTATTTAACGTCTTTTAATGAAGGAGAAAAGTTTCAGCCGAGCGTCCATTAATATGTTATGTGAACCAAATCGTTACTTGATGCGAAGAAATAATAATTTAAAATCAGCTTAATCATATTTTAAAGCTTTCAAATATTGTTAACTGTATGCCATATCGGATCATGTCCTAGTAATAAGCTAACACCGGCCCACTTGAAGCACAGGCATACGCCTGTCAAGGCCAATTTGCTTTCAACCGCCAACCTTCTTTCATGTTATCAGTACAAATCCTACCTTGTCTGGAGAAGTCCTGAGTCAATGGCAGCAATAAACTACAGCAGTTAGTCTCTCTTGAAGCACACAACACTTTAAGATCACTATGACACACTAATTACACACTTATTAACACGAAATCATCGCTAATAGTAAACTCACGTCCTCCTAACCGACCGGGCAAGACGGAACTGAACAACTGATAGTCTTTTGTTTTCATGCTAAGAATGATGGGAACTTCAGCAAAGAAGATAGAACACATCGTTATGGCTAGCTCGCTGCACCCATAACCTAGGCTATGCTACACCGCTTGGTATAAGGTGTTTCGAAAATATTAACACAACATCTCCAAAGTTACATTCAAAGCTAACTCAAGATGTTATTTATTGACGCACTGTTATATTGAATAGTAAAAGTTCAGTTAATAAAGGCAACTGGGCCATCCTCAAACAAATTGCCGTTTTGCCTTCTCGACAGGATTCCCAGACTGAACATTCATTTCGGGTTTTCTGAACGACTGATTTTCCATGGCATCATACCACTATTGTAGTTTACGAAACCGCATAGGAGTCATGAGCAGGGCTAGGATTTATATGTACTAAAAAATGTCAAAATATGTACATATATATGTACTTAAAAATGTCAAAATATATATATGTACTTAAAAATGTCAAAATATGTACATATATATATACTAAAAATGTCAAAATACGTACATATATATGCAAATATATTTTGTAATATATGGACATCAAAACAAATTTAACCACTAGACACTACATTTTGTTACTTTTAGAACCTATAACAATGCATTACAAATACTGGATTCATAAATTAAATTATTCAATTTTAGGTAGATTTCGAAGAAAAATCTACCTATGGCAATGGATACCATGTCATGATTTTCGAAAAATTCTTTCATATCTTTACGTTTCATGCTCCCCTAAGTACGAAACCACCGCCCGTTCAAAAAAAAATTGTGATATTTATATAAATATATATATCTTTACACGCTAGCGGCCGTAATTTTGAAGATATTTGAACCAAATTTTATTATGTCATTTCTAGGCCCAATAGTTCGGACAAGTTCGTTAATGAGAAAATTTGGCCCAAGGGGGTGGTCGGGGGAGGGGGTTGAAATTTTTAAAAATGTATATCTCGGCCCCTATGAAGTATAGAGGGAAACTTTGTTTGAATAAATTAGAGTACTCCCTATGGAGTTCACAGTGACACCAACTATTCGGGGGTTCGAGTGAGGGTGGGGGTGGGGGATGA
This sequence comes from Ectobius pallidus, assembly GCA_964059195.1. Taxonomy (NCBI): domain Eukaryota; kingdom Metazoa; phylum Arthropoda; class Insecta; order Blattodea; family Ectobiidae; genus Ectobius; species Ectobius pallidus. The sequence continues at coordinate 134,172,487 of CAXKWD010000001.1, forward strand.
AAATTCGAAACTTTTGAAACCCCGTCTTGTGGGGTATCGTTGAAAAGCTCTTGATGAGTACTCTACAAATCAATAAATAGTTTCTTGATAGCTCTCATATGACGCGAGATTTTAATGTTTGAAAATAATAACACTTAAAAGAATTATTATAATATCATAATTTTTTCTTGTTTAGCGGCTTTGCTAATTTTATTCATTGCTGATCTTGCGCACGGCCTCCCAGAATATTATATCCTATTCTTGTTGTTAAAACAAATGATTGTAGGCTCTTCCTCCTTACTGCAGGTTTGCCATGCCAAGGCTAAAAAAGAAGAGTGCTGCGCAGCGATAATAAATTAAACCAAAAGCACTTCGAAATCTACCTCAGCCTGTAGGCCTGCCTAAAGGGATTTTTTTTTCTTCAGATCACTTACTTTATTTTTATACATTCATTGATTATTTCTGCTACCATAACAGTATGCCACAAAATGTTGTTTTAAATTTTCAAAAGTGATTTGTATTGGCTGAAGCTTCGTTCTACTGCACATGAAGTGATTGGCGCGTGTTTAAAATTCACTGATTCTAGTTTTACATTTGACGAGCTACTTAAGATTGCACTGATTTTACACATTTCTTCAAAGCCTGAATTTCTTGAAAACACGTCATTGTTCACTTTACATTTGATAAGATCGGCTAAATGTCCACGTATACATTTGAGTTCATGAATCATGTTTTTAACAATGTCAATATTTCCAGGTAATGTCAGATTATTATTTTGTAGTTTCTGAATTATGTTTGTTATATTACAAAAATTTGATTCAATGTAACACAAATCATTTTTCACACATTAATTTCCGTACATAACTGTAAACTTATCCTGTGCTGCCATATTTTCTGTCACTGAAAACGACAATTTTATATAGTTTTACTCTTAAGAATGAAATATGTACGAATATTGCATTAAAATCACTAAATATGGACAAATATTTATTTTACATATAAATATGTACTATTGTCAGAAATATGGAAAAATATGTAAAATAAATTTGTTTAATTTGAATAGAGGACAACATAATAGATGGAGATAAGTGAAAAAAATGTGTCTATATGTGAAATTAAGAAATATGTAATTACATATAAATCCTAGCCCTGGTCATGAGTTTTCTCGTTTTGTGATTGTATATGAGTTTTTGAAGTTGGTGGAACGTACTGAATTTATAATGAGTGTTACCATTGTTCATGTCCTATTTCAAAGTGTTTTTAGGTTTTTTAAAATAGAAATGGACTGAGCTGTTGTAAGGTACCAATGCCTTTGTCCTGAAACGCTGGAGACGAATGAAAATAGTATACAAAAAACGTGACACAGCGATTTACGTAAGTAGTGTTACCCAAAACAATTTTCCTCAATCTTATTTTCACTTTTCTTGCTGTCCTCCCTCCTCTATGTCTGGTCGGAAATTGGTCGTAGGGGGAAAAGATGACGCAAAACTTCATCCCCTCTAATCATCCTCCTCCCCATACCTTAATTCTTCTTTGGGGAGTACTAGACCGGGAAACACTCCCTATCTCGGTTTCCTGTGACAAAGATTAAAATGAACTTCCTGGCTCAGATTATTTTTTTAAATTCTGAAACATCCTCTACCTTAATCAGTTCCATTTGGATGATGAGCTAACATTCATCCGCGAATGACGATTCATTTTGGGCCTTTTCATGACAATAAATCAAAATGTTGGATGCAGAATGTGGATTGTGACAGTCACACTCCTTACTTTTCCCACTTTTTTTTTTTTTTTTTTTTTTTTTTTTTTTTTTACATAAACATGAAAGTTACGTTCCACGATGTATACATAGAAATTATTTAGGGTGCGCAGAAACTCGCATCGGTTTGGGGCAAAATCTGTAAAAAGAAATTGTTTGATGTATCAACTAGAAGTGTCTTTTCCAAGCCTGTGACACCAAAACGGCATTTTTTTAGAACGACCCAACACCGCCTAACCGGCGTGCCCAACGAATTATTATATGGAACTGCAACTTAGGCCTGTCATCTTCGCCAGTGTGCGTAATCTTGTCCCTCAGGAGATTTTTTATATGCCTGTACATCTATAGACACACACGTCATCGAACTGGGACAGGATTGGACCTGCAATCTTGGGTACAAAATGGTAGCACCAAAAAGATTGGGTCACCTAGTTTTCGAGAATCACTGAAATATCTTCAAACCTTTAGCTTCTTTGATCAAAACTATTAATCATTGTACACACCGATCGGGCTTATAAGCTGAATATGGGCAAAAAGAGATATGAAAATAATATATAATTGTATGCGTGGTGAAGCATTTTAAGTCTCGTAAAGACTTAGTAATAAATTATACAATATAAATAACACGATATTATTAGTCTAATAGAAAGGAGTTTGATCGAAAAGATAAAACAGCTGGTGAAAAGTGTTGGTTTTAACAACATGCAGTAAACTACCGCCGATGGCAAGACGATTTATATATTATAATAAATCGATTGTCTTGCCTGAGGCTATCTCACTTTCAAATACACAAATAGAGTTTTATTCATTTTCGTGGGTTTAACAGTAATAATTACATGCATAATTAAACCTGGGAGTATTCGCTAAATATTCACTCGAAATCAAATTAGAATACCGGATTCCCTCAACATAAATTCACGCGCAACTTCGACATCGATAAAATTAGGACCTCTCGTTATGTTACTTATGAATAAACAATACCTAAATTCGATGGAACTGAAATTCTGTAACATTTTCTGGTCGGAGAACTGCTGCATCATAAAATTGTAAGAAAGATAATAGCTTCAGCTACCCAAAATAAACACTTCAGCTTCACCTCTAGTCTCAGCTGTTATCCAAGAGGAGCAGCGATTTTCTTCACCACTAGTAATAACTAATAGGCTATATGAGGGTTGTGTGCGTGACATTAAATACCGCAAGAAAACAAGCCTTTCAATTACAGTTTAATTGAATCATCAGAATTCAGGGTTGCATGTCTTGAACGAGTTCTCGTGGCTGGCTAAATATGGAGGGAATCTGAGAATCACATCGCTTGTGGTTTTAAAGCTGAATCCTGCGGAGAGTGTATGATGGAGTCTCCCAGCCAGCAACAGTTCCGGTATCGACTTCGGTAACCAAGGTGACCACAAGCTTATGCCACCTTTACCACGGACAACGTGCTCTCTGCTTGTGGAGATAAGAGCCCCTTCCGATGCGGGCAAAGCATTTAACTTCATGATATTCTGCATCTGTATTATGTTTTATAACCATGGTCAAGAATTTTATGCTTTTGCATATATTTCTAAAGGAACTGTTGACATGCTGATAAAGACTAGAAGACTAATAAGCTTAGGACGTTAGGGAAATGCCTATTTTGTTCAAATGTGTATATTTAAAGGCTGGTGGTAGATGTGTCTGAATTACGACTAACAAAGCTTTCTCGTGGAGTTTTATTTTACCTAATTTTCCTTTTTTGTCATTTATGACTTTTTATATGAACTCGTTTGCCTTTCTTTTACTCGAGTACTATCCTAACAGTATTGAAAAATGTATTGAGTTCAAAGCTGGGAATTGGCATTAAATTTCTTTTATAAAATTCCCTAATTTCGTTTGGTATGATATGCAACTAAAATATTTTCTACACCCAAAAATTCTAATTCTTATGGAAGTTTCCTGTTTTTCTTAAAAATAGGGCCCGAGGGACCCAATTTCTAAATGAACATTATGTTATCATATTAATCAGCCGAGTATCGTACAAGATTTAACAATAATACATTGTTGTGTTTTGTTATAGAAGATTTATAATTTTGAAGTCTTTAAAGGCTCTTTTCAAGTGACGCCCATTTTCCATATAATTGATTCATGGTAATATTCATATTTTATTAGCCTATTTTAATAGCAGAATTCGAAAAGGAACAAAATATATGTGGAATAGAATGGTTAATTTAACTGTAACTATGAATAGTGCTTAAAACAGCTATAATGTTAGAAGGTCACTATTAATAGGTATATTATATAAGCATTCATAAAGTTATATGGTTATAAGTTTGATATCAACTAGAAAGAAATTAGTAGAATAGCTGTTTTCATAAATGACAATTTTAATACATGGATATATATATAGATATACAAGCATTCATGAACCACAGACTATTGTCTCTGTTGGACATTACATGAGAATATTAAGGAGAAAAATTCCTCCGACACTGGGAGATGTAATGTCCAACAGAGACAATAGTCTGTGGTTCATGAATGCTTGTATATCTATCTTGAATGTTAACTGTGCAATAACAGTGGGAGCCCGGTCACAAAAATCACTACTTAGTGTGCCTCACAAGTACTGCATATGACATAACTTGTCTGTCTGTGAGGTAGACCATTAGGGCAATCAGTCATAAGGAGAAAGGTTCCATCTGGCGCTGCGAATTGAACTCCGGCTTAGCTCAGTTGGTAGAGCATTGGCGCGAATAGCCAAAGGTCCTGGGTTCAAGTCCCAGTGCCGGAGGAATTTTTCTCCTTAATATTCTCATGGATATATATCTTCATATTTTAATAAAAAGCATTAATATTTTTATCTAAGCCTTTGTGCAATTTTTTGTATCGACGCATATATCAATAGCAGTAGCTAGGGCCCGGATTAAACTATTTTGTTTTTGCTAGCTAACTGTGATATTTTAACACAATTATTCTTTTCATAGGCGTGGCAGTCACAAAGTTCAATCTTATAAAACCTAAACTTGGCTAAATAAGACGTTAGAAACTAAAAATGGCTACAACTGCTTTCCAAGTAAAGTACGATAAGATGACAATAATTATTATAATAATTAATCTAATTATTATTGTTCTACTAAAATTACTTTTTAAATATACACCTACATCATGGATCTTGCTCATTGTTCCCAGTGCATTGTTTTGTACGACTATTCCACTCATATGCCGCATGTTTGATATTGTTCAATAACGTTTAACAATTCCTCGGATATAGACCAATCTTGTAGGAATCAAGAGGACGTAGTTATATCGGGTAAAATCGTCTGCTGGAAATTGAAATAATAGAAATGTACATTGATTAAAACACAATTTCGCTTCGGTGCAAGCCAGTTCGTATGATTTTATTCTGTTCTGCTGTTAGCTTACCTGAATGAAGTTAACTATGTCTTACATGTACCATTGGTAGCACTGGTCACCACACGGTAACTGGAATCGATTCATGATTCATGGATGGTTGATTCATAGTATGCCGTGAAGTCGCAGCTGTTAGTTATTTTTATGCCTGGGCGCAAGCAGCTACCTCCCGCCGGCCGGACACGAGTAAAAAATAAGGCACTGACTAAAGTAATTATTACATTTTTATTCATGGAATAGTCTTAATAAATCCAACACGAGTTGACAAGTTTCATTAGATAAAACAGCTCCTGCTGTGCAGTCGCGAATCTGTCGATAAACTCATCAACTCTCGTGGGATTACCTATGATAAAATATAGCAATAAGTTTTGTAATTTTATCACTTTGTACCCCATTGTCCCGGTAAAGGAAATCTTAATGAAACATAATCCCCGATTTCTTTAGAAACAAATTAAAGACATTCTTAAGAACCTTACACTTGCAGCTGTCTATTCACAGTCTTTGCTCCAGCAAGATGCCGGAATTAAGGTATTCTAAAAGTTGATTAATTGAAAAACGTTCTTGTTTAGTTTGTGGTGGAGTTGGAAATAAAAAGGGCAGTTCTGAAATTAAGCAAACCGTAATCCTAAAATTTTGTGGTTCAGAACCATGGGAATTTAAGTAAAATGAAATTAATTAACATATTTCTTCAACGTGTTTATTGATTTATTAAAGTGAAACTAAAAAATCGCCTGAAAATGGTAAAAAAATTATTTTAAAGTGTTTAGAAAACTAAAAGAAGGTTTACTTACTTACTCAATGGCAAAAGATAATTCCTCAGCAAGCTAAAGGAATATTATCATTGTATGGAACCAGAAAGTTCATTGCCACGCTTACCTGAGCCCGCCATTCAACCCTATCCTGTGCTAACTCCATCCGATCATCCCTCGCAAATCCTACTTCTCTTAAATCCAACCTAATATTGTCCTCTCACCTACGTCTAGGTCTTCAAAGTAGTTTATCCCTTCGGGTCTCCCAGTCAATAATTTTGAGATATGTCTTTCCTCCCCATGCGCGCAACATGTCCAGCCCATTTCATCCTCCGTGATTTAATTACACTTACTATATCCGGTGAAGAGTACAGGTCATGAAGCTCGTCGTTAAACAGTTTTCTCCAGTCCCCATTTTATAAAAACCTACAAATACGGGCCCTAGTTATTATTATCAGTGTACCCATACTTTCAGTTTATATTATTATTTTGTACACTTGACTACATACTAAACCATTTTATAAATAAAAATGTAACATTATACCAGAATTATAACAAAAGTGATGTTTTAATTGTAGGCCTATCAGAAACTGAATATATCTCTTAGCACAGGGTATAACGTTGCAATAAAATATTGTTCTAAGAATAATTTAATTAAATGTTTTGCAGAAGCAGGGGAAATTCATTTCACAGTATTAAATCTTTGTATGTATAGAATTTTACAACAGTAAATCTTAAAATACCGTCGTTGTTTTTTTATCTACTGTTAATTACAATCTCAGCGATTCCCATACAGTTTTTATTCACCAGAAAACTATAATGCCCGCGGTTATTTTCCTTCGCTACAGCAACTGCATAATCAGTTTGGTTAGAAAGAGTGAGCGTACATGAAACTTTATTCCCCCCTTTATTCTTCTCATAAAAGCTTCAGCATTTGTTTATAAATTTAGCAAAAACCTAAAAAGCGGTTCGCATTGTGCCTCAAAACATCTGTGTATCGAATCTTCTCATTATTATTCCACCCGCTTTTATATAGTACGCCCATACAATAAAAAACCGGCAATGTATTTCATCATCATGTATTGCTGTCTGTTATCAGTATTCAAGGGGAGAGTTTTTCCAATAAGCTGATTGCAGTTATTCTCTCATGTCCTCGATAAAAAACTAAATAACTACACATTTACCTTCCTGACTGACAGATTACTTGTTTAAAAGGATTTGTCTATTCAAATGATTTGAATGTAATTTGGTAAAGATAGAGGATTAAAATATTTGAGTAAGCGAGTGAATCTCTTTAGAGAAAGGAATGATCTGGCTTTTTATTTATGAATTAAGTTAAAAAAAACTTCACCTACAATAATTGCATTGAAGTCAAACTCAACTTAGTTAAGTCTTACCTTAGGGGGTTTAATTAAATAGATCTTGGACAATACCATTCTATGACAGATTTCATATAAAGTAGGCTATAATTTCATATAAATGTTCCATAACCGTTTCACAAATATCCTCTCTATACACACTCATACAAGTAAGTATATTTTTTGCTGATAAAGCTGGGAGAATAAAAATCTTGTATGTGTGCGAGTATGTATGTGTGTTTTATTTTATTTCGTAGGAATGTAATCCATGTTTTAGATATACGAAATATATTTAATTTCTGTAACCAGTATTGGATCTCCAGTTTTAGATGGTCTGAGGCTTCAAAAGCTAAATAAATTTAAACTTAATTTAGATATAGAGTTTAGAGAATTTTACGATACATATTGTGAATTATTGTTATACTAATGCTCTAAATTTTCGGACACTATTAAAATTAATCATACAATAACCTGGAAAAAAATTGCAATTAAGTCAAGTTATCACCAGTATTCTTTTTCACCTAAATCAAAGTAAAACTTCAATTTTTTTTATTCTGTAATGACATATGCTATACAAAATCACAGAGGACATCAAATTTATATTGATGACGTAGATGTTCTGAAAAAGAAGGCAGCAAAGAGAAGGACGGGAGTATAAAGCTCCATCCACAATGTGCAGTCGGCTGTCGGTAGTTTTTAGCTGGTAGTCGGTAGTGGAAGTATAACGTGTGGCGAGTAATGGACGCCATTCACAATGTGCAGTTGCAATTGACAGCAGGCAATCGGCAGTTGGTAGACAATAGTCGGCAGACGAGAAATTCATCTCTGACTACCAACTGAACGACTGCAAGTAACATATTACGAGATTGAAAATTATTTACTAGTGCAAATACACTGATTAGCATACTACGAGAAAGCAAGATGTGTTTATAACATATATTATGCAATTATAAAGCTATTCCTTCACCTTTTTTATACTGTAAAATGTTTCCCTAACCTCAATGTCGACTGCATATTGTAGACGGCTCGAGTGCTGCTCCCAAGCGGCCGATTGCAACTGCAAACTGCAGACTACCGACTACCAACTGCCGACTGCGCATTGTGGATAGAGCTTTAGCGTACAGACTACGTCATACACGATGACTTGACGTCAGGAGGATTAGCTGCAGTAGAACACACCTTCTGACCGTTTACAGGTTTGCATCGTTTATATGGATAAGATTTCCATACCTATTTTCTACTCTTATTTATTCTATACTAAATTCATGAGTAAGTTAAGTAAATTACAATATTGCTCTGTGAGAGGCAGAACAATTAGATTGACTGGCGACGGAAGTGAACCAATGACTTCTTGAATGCTTGTCACTGCCATTACTGTTTCGACAATCTTCCTCGGATACAGGAATAAGGCATTCAAGATGACAACTCGAGAGAACAGTCAACAGGACAGATCCAAGACAGGCTTCTTAAGAAAGACTTTAAGACACGTTTCGGAAAGGCTGGAAAGAGTTCAGGAGAACGAATTCTGGAGGTTACATCAAGACGAAACATTTCAGGAGGATGGAGTTCAGAAACAAAGGCTTCAAAAATCACGTAAAAAGCTGTCAACTACAAAATACTGTGGCAAGAGTCTAAAGAGTTGGCCTACAGAGTGATAATTATTGATAAAGCAGAGAAGAAACTAATCTGACAACATAAGAACATGCTATAGAACAGTAGTTTACAATAAGATTGAAGTATGAGTAACATTGAAAACATTATTTTTAATAACCGTTAAAATGTCTCTGTGGAAAATTTATCACGTACTGTGCCATTTCGCATAGTCTTAATAAATGAAAATAAGAATCAAAGGACAGTAATTGCAATTATTAAAAGTGCCATCTACATTTTCGTTTACTATATAAAGCTATGCAAAATTGTTTTGATCTAAATATAGCTGTTAGCAACGATGCCATGGTAGCTCAAATGGCAGAACAGCGGCTCAGAGAGCCGAAGCGGAAGCCTACGATTACATTGAATTTTTCAGTCTGACTCTACCTGTCCAGCTTAATCTACACACGGCCAGTGTGAAAGAATTATAATTCCATTCCAAAAAGTCTTAATAAATGAAAGTAAAAATCAAAGGACTTACATTTTTCATTTACTTTATACAGCTATGGAAAATTGTCATAAGTTTTGATCCGAACATATATAAGACTTCTATGAGATCTGCAGTAAGAGAAACCCTCTCCGTATCTAACAATGTAAAAGTAATCCTTACCTAGCCTGTAAGTAACGAACTTTTCCTGCTCTCGTGCAAAGGTAGTCAAGTTTGAGGTGAGTTGAGAGACTCCGTGCAAAGATAAATATCAAGAGCGATTCTTCACAACCAACTTCAACACTCACCACCTCTGACTTTTCAACAAGAAGCGTGATATTTACAATGCTGTTCCCATCACATAGACTTTCAATTGAAATACTGATTGGAATAAAAATTATTATGGAATTCCACATAAATAGAAGTACCGGTAGTTAGAGCAAGACGGTAAATTAATATTTCGGTACCTTAACGACGAACAATGATTCCTTTTTATACTATCCTTTACATAATTTACTAAATGTGATACAGCCTGCAATACAAATTTATATATTTAATAGCAATATAGTATGTAAAAACTTTTCCTACGAGTTTCGGCGATAATACGTCATCTTCAGGTAAAATTCTGCATGAATTTTAGATAATCTGTTACATTTTGGGGTGGATGATCACCCTTTTGTCGTTAGAGGTGCTGGATGGTCAATTCATGGAGAATTTTGCCTGAAGGTAATACTATTATCGTCGAAACGCGTAGGAAGAAAACATCTGTCCAACAGAGAGACCCTCTACGGTTCATCTGCATTTTAATATAAGTCTTTTATTTTATGGACTTTAAAACACATCTTTTAACAGTTGTAAGAAATCTTAGTGACGTTTAAGACCAATTCAATGTTCGTACACAAGTTTTATATTTTTAGACCAGCAACTTATGCTACTTATATATATTACACTATAATAAGATAAGTCATGTTTTTAAAGTAGATTAGGTTCCTACTGTTTTAAATACTGAACATAGGTGGAAATTATAACTTAAAAACAAATATATAGGCCTAGCTCAGTAGGAAAATGAAAATAATTGAAATATTCGGAGAATTAACTTGAGTAGGCTTACCCAGAGCTCGTAATTTAAACAAGAGAAAAAAGAGATGCTTCTAAGTAAAAGTCTCGTAACCGTAAGTTATTGTTTTCCAATGATGTTAGTATCTTACAGAAAATAAATCCTTAGAATTCCTTTTATATTATCTGGGATTTTTTTTTCTGATGAAGTAAATTCCATTGTACGGAAGGGTGGCTGAATCTATCGAGCATTGCGTAAAATACGTCTGTGAAGTTATTGGATGGAATAAGAAAGCTGAGAATCGTATTACCAGACTAAACTGTTGCTCCAGCTCGCTTCCCCATACCATTCCCCATCTAACCAAAACGTGATTCTCAGTCATGTGAACAATTTTTCTCTTCTCTCGTTTAGACATTTTGTTCTGAAGAAAGCGTAGAGTACGATGAATAAAGACAGACAAAGAGGGAGTTAGACGAACAATGGCCATTGATTGCAAGCTTGACACGTTGAACCTTTCATCTTTCTGCGTTTCTGTTGTGGGTTTTATTATTCTGCTTCCGAATTTAGTGTGCCGGCCTTTACTACTAGCCAGTGATTACTTAATACTGTAGGTATAAAGGACGATTGAGATTTTGTAAGCATTAGCTAACATTATTTTCATGAAAAGAGTTTATGATAGTATGCATTTTATTTGGAACGCATTTATAGCTTGAATCGCTATTTGTTGTTTCTAGACATTTTATTTTCATTAATTTTCTTTCTCTAAGTTTTATACTATGTTGTAGGATCTGTTCATGCAGCCCACGGCCACGTCGCCCGGGCCACACACAACCACGGCGTGTAGGGAAACGAGTATAGCCACTGGATCACACAATACATTTCTCATCAGACAAGGACAAGGTGAACCTCCCCGGAAATGTGATCAACCCGATGCCGGAGCCACCTTCGAAATCACGGAAAACAAGACCCCAGTCGCTGACACACTCACTTTAAACAAGGCGGATGTGATGAAGGCAATAACGACGCGACGGCCAGATGATGCCCGAGGACCACAACGGTCTAACGTTTCCTGATACTGTAGGTGAGAGATAATCATAGGTAATCCCACGAGAGTTGGATTGATTGACTATTCCATGAATAAAAAATGTAACGGATTATACAAATAATAATTACTTTCGTGCTTTGTTGTCTAAAAACAAAACTAACAGCTGCGAGATCACAGCATACTGTGAATCAACCATCCATGAATCGATTGGAGTTACCATGGTGTGATCAGTACTACCAATGGTGCATATAAGACATAGTTAACTTCATTCAGGTAAGCTGACAGCAGAACAGAATAAAAGCACACCTACTGGCTTGTACCGAATCGAAATTGTGTTTGTACGTTAACATTTTTAATATTTCAACTTCCAAACCGGTTATTATGTATAAAACAATCTGTTTTCGTGTTGCTTAATGGCAGCATGTGATGTATTAATCACTGCACAATGATACTTTCGTGTCCAGTAACGAGTGGACGATTTTACCTGACAAAACAGCATCCTCGTGTTAATAGCAAATATTTTATAAGATAAACGATCGTGATTGGTCTATATCCGAGGCATTGCTAAAGGTTATTGGTCAATTTCAAACACGCGGCGTATGAGTGGAATAGTCAAAGAAAAACATTCAGAAAACTATGCCCGATCGGAAGTCGAACCCAGGCTCGCTGAGTGAGGAGAGCGAACGCAACCCCTACACCATAGCGGTGGACCTAATAATTGGTAGCTTATTTGAGGAAAGGAATAAAACTAAGGAGTAGTAAGTATTGAAGTATTTCTATGTAATGGATATTTTGTAAGCTCGAGGTAGAATCTATGTTTACTTTCTCGAATCTTCTACCGTCCATGTTAAATGCATAATATGAGTCCCGTTTATTTATAGCCAGAGTTCATTTGTCAAGTTGAGTTGTACGGAATTTTTCATGTTATGCCGACCTCTTTTCCTAGAACTGTTGCTTACACTGTTTTACCCACCCCTAACTTCCTTAGTTCCAGGAAACATTTTCCCTATTCGAGCTAAAGTATAAAGAAACTGGTCGTCGTGTGGATCCATGATTTCATGCTGGGTAGTGATTAGTATTGTGCACAACGTAAGGAAGACTGCAAAGAGGCTATACTAGAGCAAGCTGTACAGAATCAGTATACATTTTCGGATTAGGTTCAATACTATTGCATTCTTTTGTAAAAAAGTAATGGTATGTGAAGAAGTCGTCTTTATGCAAGCGTATTTTAACATTATCGTTCCCTGTAAACAGTAAACTACATTAAATACCGTTGTGAATGAAATAAGTAGGAACTCCTTTCCTAGTTCTTTACATTATTTTTATATCTTGCAATAAAAATCGTAAATCTAAAATAACGTGGCTTAATCAGAAAGATGTTAAAAATAATTAGACTGTATCTTACGGTATTCAACACTTCTAATTTTAGTAACACGTAGCAATTACGTAAGTTAATTCACATTTTCTTATTTTTCAGAACACAATCTCTCTTGTAGGATACTGCTTAGCAAGATAAGGCCATTATACAAGCTAAGTGATAGTACTCACCCTGTTCTTGCTGCGAACAATAAAGTTGAATATACTTCAAAAATATCCACAGTCCACTTCCGTGAATCATAACCTCACTTTCAGCTATCGTGCCGATTTCATTCCAAATCACTCACTGCGCACCGTGACATCTGTCTAAGAACTGTTCTGCCTACTGATTCACGAAGCGGAAACAAATGACTGTTTCAGTGTGCTGTCGCTGCAGCCAACTTGCCACGACTCTTCAAAAGCGAGCTGACTACACATGTAAGATGTAATTTTTTTTACAGAATCGTGTTGGTATAGAAACAAAACAAAGAAGTATTTACTGGTACCATTAAGTAATTACAGTTGTGTTTGCGAAACCAAATGAAATATACTTAAAAGTTTAAATATAGATACAAATATAGACAAAAATAGGAAAACATTAATAAACGTACACCTTATACGAGTTTGTATCGTACATTTTGTTTTCGTCCATTTCCAGTTCATACTATCATGGCGGAAACTCGAACTTCCTGGATTCAGTGTCTGTAACCTAACCTACCTACGACTTTCCTTCTTAGTAGCATATAATTATGTGAGTTACTATATCCAAGACCTAATTTTTAAATTAATTATTATTGTAGACATGGAATAATAGGCTATATTCATATTTTCTAATTGGATTTTACCATTTCAATCCTACCAGTGTCTTTACTTCCGGTCACGGAAACTACCATTAACGGCCGTGGGTGTCGGCATGCTGACCACATGCTCCCAAACCTGCCATCTGCCATATGGTAGATGACGCAGTGGTCGGGTGGTAGGCCTAGACCCTTCAGGGATGTACTGCCATGGAGTTTAGTTTTTAGTGACTTTACTTCCATTTGATATCTTAATAACCACGAATTAATTCACACAGCTAAGTATAACGCTACTAGTTGCGCAAGCGTAAAGTAATCGATGTATCCATCGCCACTAACATTAAAATAGTCACTAACTTTTAAAGGGTGGGACTTTGCCACCATATCGAACAGCTGTTATTATTTTTTTCATGTAAGTATTTTCATGTATTTTTCTCTCTCGTAGATAGTATGAAATACATGTGTGCACAATTTAATTTCGGAAATAGATTAAACTAATCTTCGACTCTATTTTTTAACTTCTCCTCGATTCTGTTAAAACACACTTCTCACAAATTGAGAAACAAAGGTGTACTGGTTCATTATTATAACACTTTGTCACATTAAACAAACGTACTCTCTGAACTGTCGAGCCCAAAATACTCTCTGAACACTATTCCAATCAGAAAAGTATTAAAAACAATAAAAGTATATAAATTAAGCCTTGAATATAACAGAAATGATCATATTTAAACAAGACATATAGTAGATAGTGTAGGTAGTTGGTAGACTATAAATTAAACGTTGAGTAGGTAGATGGTAGACTATAAATTAAACGTCGATTAAACACTTATAGACTGCACCAATTTGTTTATTGCAAAAAAAATATATATTTTATTGAGTGTAAGGAAAAATAAATGTCAATCCTAAATTAGCATCTGCCACCTGGTAAACTGCCGAATTACTACGGATTTACATAATCAGCCATGGAATTTGAACCCGCGATCTCCGAAAAGTCATCTAATGCTTAGAAGTTTTTAGTACAATATAATAATGAAGGTATTTTATTAATGATTGTTACGGCAGACTTCCTGATTCCTACACTCAGGCTCAATCAGTGCGTCATGTATCTACATTCTACAATCATGTTCAGTGCAGGTAAAGATTTGAACAGGACTACTCTGATTAGGTCATTACATAAACAACAGATGCATCATGTCGACGCAGTGAATGTACTGTATATGCTAAACAACTGGCTGCTTCTTTCTTTCTTACATACCCTTTCAAAGAGTGCGCATACTAATACCATTCTCTGTAGCGAAGGGAATAGTTTCGGGATCTACAATAGAAAGGCATAGAGGGATTTCCTGGCGGAGATCAACTCCAAAGACGACACAAATTTAACAAATAAGGAGCACGAGAAAGTTCACTGTACGTGTACCTATATTCCAAACCGGAATTCGTCTTTCTGAGCGGGGAATCCAAAAAATCGACACTCAGATTGGTCGGCAGTTACGATGTTTAGGCAAGTAGGTAAATAGCCTACTGTCCATTCTAGAACTGGTCTTAAAGTAAATAAGAATGCCTGTCTTACTCGTAAGTAATGTGCTAGAGTGAGACAGATTTACTTGATCACTTTAGGGCCGGTTCTGGAGCGGACAATACTTACCCATCCACTTTATAAAATATTTCCACGCCGATTAGGCTATAATATAACAGCCTTACTAATAAAAGCTGCTTTTATCTGCGTTGAACGGTTGTTTGGTTGTTCTGCGCGCAAGTTCTACGTAAGCCGTATTGCCAATAAACGGAGTGTAACTGCCGAGGGTTACACCGGGTTTGTACTGCAACGTCATCAAACACGTCACGCTTTTCATGACGTTACTAGCCCCTGGCTATGAAGGACTGCTGAAAGCCATCTATCGGAGCAGCGGGCAAACAGCAATGCGTCGTCTGCCTAGTTTCAGTATTTCATTATATTGTTTTCAGAAAGCTGTAATCATGGGTATAAGTATGGAAATATGTCCCGCAAACAAGGAACAATGTTTATAATTCCGCAAAAGCAGCTCAGTATATGCATAGCCTCAAAATTCAATCTCAGACATCTACGAAACGACTGGCTGTTACGGATATCGGTCATCTTGATTATTTACGTAAAGTTTATACAAGGGGGCCAGGCTGTGTAAAGCGTTGCACACATTCAGCCTTATGCAAGGATTATTAGTACACTTTTTCTCCTCAGCTGTGTATATTCCTGGTATAAATGTTACAACTGGATTATTAGTAAGACTGCAAGTCTACAACTCAGAAAAGAAACTTGGTAGTTGTCGATACTCACATGACTGTAGTAGGAGGGACAGGAACTTGAAAACTCCAGGTATAGTATATGCTTGTTTAGAGGGTGACCCGCACAGTGAGTTTTCCGAAGAACTACTGAGTCCAAGCACTACTAGCACCATGCGCAGCAATCACAACATGGTTCCGCACAGGTTCTTTTTCTATAGTGCCTATTGCTGCAACTTCCCGTTTAACAATGAGGCCAACATCTTTTCGTTTAATCGTGTTCTTTCCTCTCTCCACTATATATACTTCGTGTAAAAACTCCGCATGCTGTGTATAAAGAACGGAATCATATTATGTTGTTACCCCTTTCAGAGCTGAATTTATATTTTGGTATAAGCGTTCATCACGTAAAATCACTGGTGGGTTCTAAGTTTGAAATTAAATAAGAAAATTCCATTGGATTACTTAGTTTTCTTGGATGGCAATTTTATTACGTAGATAAATATACATCTCTTCATATTTTATGGTAAAGCATTAACCCATTGTGCTTAGTTCTCGGCCTTTACGTAATTTTTTCGGTGACTCAAATGTAGCCTACGTCAGTAGCACTGAAAACTTTAACAAAATAGAAAGCAACTTAAACAGTAGCATTTATAGGAGAATAAAATCACAATTATATAGTCCTCAGACTTCCTTTCTTTTTCCGTTTCTAACCTTACAACCCACATTTATCTCCAGTCCCGTATACATTCTTATTTTCCAATTTCCCTCTGGCGCAGCTGTGCCATCATTTGACTTTCTGCTGTTTAACCTCCACCTTCCTCCCCAAACACTACGTCAAGTTCGACATCGTGTCAGCAGAGCTCTTTCTTACTCTTCTGTTTTTCGAGGGAATTCTGCTGTATTATTTGCTCTTCAGCATTCTTAAAATGAGATTTTTTCAACATTTATTTTATTTTACTTTTTGCCTTCATCGTTCTTTTATTCTCACGTTTCTATTTTCGCAATGAATCACTAGTCTGTTGTGGATGTGACCGATAGGAAGATTTGCTTAAATGTGTCTACTTATAGTCGACGCTAAATTATAAAATATAAAGATATAGTAATGTTTTATATTTTAAAAGTGCAGATTGTTATCCGCATGTTATAAAAACCACCCTATTTCATTGAATTTTTCCTCAACGATATAGAAATTATCTTCCACCGTCACAGTGGAGACTAGAGTAGTTAAAAAGGTAATACTTGTTCCTGTTTAAAAAAAAAAATAGAACTTCTTTTTTCCCTTTCTAAAGTTCTAAATTAAATTTCCTTCTAATGATGGGAGTTCTGAAATGAAAAAATCGTAACTATACGATTCTTGAAAGTTATCGAGATATCAAAAATCTTATAAAAAGTATTCGAGTGATTTAATGCTAGGAGAAGCGTGAAGTGAGCACGAGTTCTCGAGTAATCGCGCATTCGTATCACTTCGGTTAACTTCGTTAACGTGGTATAAGTTTTGCAGGCAATAAAGGTATATAGGCATATATATATATGAACGCACAGTTGCACAGGGCAATTCATGTTGCCATACTGCCGATTCTTGCTAGAAGATCCTAGGGAAGAGAAAACGGCGTACTTATGTTATGGATCTTTACTCTGTGAACGCTAGTAGTACATTGAGATTAACGCAATTTCTGGCAGCGCCACGTAGATAATTTTTTACAGCCAAGGGTTTAATCATAAGGTGGTTAATGTGCAAAGCGTGACTATACTAAACGTACAAAGCAATAATATAATCCAACATTGAAACCATATCTAGGCTACACGTGTAAGACCACCTTTTCCACGGGAGTAATTAATAAAAGATCACAGGGAGAGAATGTGCACCAAAACTGATGCTATTAGATTAATGATGGGTAGTTTAAACCCTTCGGCTTCTCAACACTGCGACCTTAATAGATCTATTGTGAATACCCTATACTCTATTCTGGGAGTCACCACTTTAATTGAAGGCTTTTTAATGTAGCCTATAATTTTCTTGGGTGATGTCCAGTCCTGAACCCGGGGATTTTTCGTTACTGAAAAACCCAGTACCCTCCCGGGAATCGAAACCGGAATGCCCGGGTGAAAGACAAATATGCTACCAATACACCCATGGCGGCGGGCAGAAAACTGATGCGCAATCACTACTATTATATCAATGGACGTCGAACGTGAACTTGGAATATGTCAACTGCTACCATAGAAGAAAATAATTATTATTAACAACTGTCACCGCACTGCTTTAGAGTTTGTGTCGTGATAAAAATATCACAATAATATTCGTCGCCTTTGGGCCTTTGACGTAAATTCAATTCTCCATCAACAAACCGATACAGATCTTGGAGTTCTTATATACTGCATATTCATTTTTTTTTTTGCATATGAGTTTGCAAAAAGTAGCTTGTAGTTTGTAAGCATTTTTCGCTCTTTAGAAAGAATCTGTTTCCAATGACTGATCAATGATAACTTCGTAAATTTTTGTGTTGTTATCCTTCATCAAGGAATTAGAATGTCCATAAAACTGACGGTGTTATAGTTAGGGTACATAAATCTGTAACAATATGTACTGTATTATGAAGAATAGAAGATTAAATGAAAAAGTGGTTCAGTAAACACACAGAAAGTGTGCGGGATGAGATGCGTCTATGACAGGGAAGCTCCTTGAGTCGGCGGCGTCAAGATAGAGTGAAGCTGGAAAACAGAGATGAATATCTAAGTGGCATCGTAACCTTACAGATGCCAAGATGGAGAAAGAAGCTCAGATGCTTATGGATACACATGAATATAAACAAAGAGATGTGGCTTTCAAAATGATATACTGTACTCTCTTTCATTTCTTGATATAAAATGTAAAGTAAAGTGTTCTCTATACATGCCATGGAGTCTCTAAGGGATCCAGAAGGTTGAGGCTCCCAGATTTTGGGCGAGCCTCCGAGTTGTTCTCGTGATAGAGGAATAGTATTTTTCATTAAGGGGAAGATACACCTTTGAGAGTTTGAAAAAATCCCATTGTAATATATATTTTTTCTTTTTAATTTGTTGAAGGAAAAATTAACCTACTTGTCATACTTTATTAGTTTTGGCGATAAACGTTCGATGACGTGTTTTTGTAGTTCGTGTAGTTTATTAACAGAGAACCCAATTAAATGTTATTTTTGAATCTAAAATGTTCAGTGCCTTCCTTAAAAATTCAGTCAATGTCATTTCGCGAGATATCACAAAGATCCTTATGTCGGTTGTAGGTGAGAGTATCATTAATGATTTCGTTTAAGATTTACTTAAAAATTCGAATAATTAAGAACGCTATCATGAAAACGCTGTTGGAAGCATATAAATTATGCGACATTCAAAAATTCCTAAATGATTGAAAATACACATAATCATTTTTAAAAGGAACTTGTTAATTTAGACATAGTGCAGGTTAACCATGCCAGATTTTATTTACACATATCTATATGATACTGAAATATAAAATCTTTAAGTTACTTAATTTTACACTAGTCAAAGGTGTACCTTCCCCTTGTGAACCTTCACCAGTTAATCCTCAACCAAAGTAGATTGCTCCTTTGTAGAACATAATAGGGTACCTACCTACACAGTCCCAAAATTGAATTGACATCATGAAGCATCTAGATGTAAATCACCGCTCTCTTGTGTGGTCCTAGAATTCGATAACACCGAATAAACAAGTGAAAATGAGGAAATATAATAATACCAGATTTTCAATACACGTGTTTTGAGAATTGGAAGTTAGATGTATCGGTACGCACGGGACATTCATAAAAAGGAGGCAGTCTACTCGCGCTTGCATTACATATCCTATTTCTTTCTTTCTTTCTTTATCGTAGTTTAACCTCTCCCTTTTAGGATTTAAGCGACCCAAGCCGCCCGGGCTACATATCCTATCCCTAAGTAAAATCGGTAAATAGATTTTGATATCCAATTATGTTATATAATTGCCATTAAAAAGTTACCTAATACTATACTTCGTAGTTTTTTAAATCTTTAAAATTTATTTGTTACAATGAGCAACTTGAGAATTTAGGAACAACAAACTGGGCGTACAACATAAAAAAGGGTTTGGAGGGTATAGGGATGGGGTGGGTGTGGGAAAAGGGGATTGAGAATAGAAAAAATATTTGGAAGAAGATAAGAGGGAGACTAATTGATATCGAGAGGCAGAACATCGAGGCTGATTGTAATGGTAAAGTGTCATTAGAATTACAAGCAGAATTAAAGGCTAATTGGGGAAGGGAAGCATATATAGAAAGATTGGGTGCGGAAGATAGAGCAGCAATGGCCTGGATTCGCCTGGGAAGATGGAAAACTCAGAGAATTTCGGATGAGGGAGGGGGGAGAATCTGCCCAATGTGCAGGGGAAATGAAACCTGGGTTCATATCTTGGCGGGATGTGTAGTGACAGAGCGCTGGAGAGTTATGATGCTACCCGACAAATTTTTAAACTCGCAAAGAAGTAGGGAGGCATGTCTAAATCTATTACTGGATGAGCACAATTGGCACGGGTTATGTAAATTTCTGCAGAAAGTGAGATGTATGAGAGAAAGCCTAGATTTAGAGAATTAAGGAAATCTAAGTATTATTTTTTTTTATTATTATTATCTTTTTGTTTTTTTGTCTTAATAATGTCTATGTGTCTATGAAATTTTTACTTGTTTGGGGGTGGGGGGTTACGTCTGGGGTTATGTAAATAATAGAATATAGTTTTTTTCAATTGAGTTTTTTATGGGGTAATAATTTAAGTGTATGCAGTGAGCACGTATGGTCGACACCGACCCGTGCGCCGGTTAATGTAAATAATGTGATTTATATGTGAGAATTTTTTGTGAAAATAAATACACATTACTACTACTAACTGTATAAATCATTAATATAGTGTTCTTATTATCTGTTACTTATTACTAGGGCCCGGCTTTATAAGCAAGCAAATAAATACAGAAAAATATAGAAATAAGCACCAAAATAATAAAAAACAAATTACATGAAAATGAAATACGCCTGAGCATTAATTTCGTAGAAATCTTATTTTATTCACGGCTGTTTTGGTGTGTAAGAAAGATCATCCGCAGATTTCTTGTGTGGAACTTCTGCGTCTGTCAGTGAAGAACTATTTGTAAAACGAAGCTGCTTTCGCCATGTCACAGGCGCTTGTGAAAAGCAACACAGTTCCTATCGAAAAATCCTCTTTAATATCTGTTTATTCACAGCTTTTTAGAAATTTGACAGAGTTTTTTATAACTAGGATTGTTTAGTAATTATATTAACCGATAAAAGAAAAACCGGTGATAATGGCGTCTAGAAGTGAAATAAGCATTTCTAATCTGACAGTTTTTTAATAAAATAATTGTAAAATGTCAATACGAATTTTAATTTCAAAAATCATAAAATAAGCAAGCAAAATCGTATTTATCTTAGAATAAACAAAATATGCAATATGAAATAAACTTAAAATTCCTTGTCAACGAGTGTCTTTCCAAATATTATATTTTCTGTTTATGTTTAGGGGTCTGAAAATAAATAGGCCTATGCATTTTGCTTATAAATTCGGGCTGTACTTATTACTACAGATCAGTGAAATGTAGGCCTATGTTGTTTCAGTAATTGACTGCATTCTCTTCTGGCCATGAAATCAGCAATTCTAACGAAAAGACCAAACACAAGCAACATCAGCAGAATGTGTATTTAAAATCTGGTAGCATTATAACATACTGTGCAGAAAACAAAAAAGTAATAGAAAACAATACGATTTTAACATAAAGGAACAGTACAGTTGCATTATGCTATTATTATATAATGTCACCTTAATACTTAAACTAGGTATCTGCAGATTCCATCATTTTGGATAGTGAAAAGTTATCTAATTGCAGCATCAAAAGTTTTGATGACAAGCGTATCAGACATTTCTTACGATTTCAATATGTACAGACTCAAAAATGAAACTTATATGACTGTAGAAATGCACTTGCTCATACGGGAAATCATTTGAAGTACCTCCCTTGAGTTTCATACAATAAATAAAATAAATAACTTATTTTTGTGAAAAAAGCAGTTACCTTGTTTAAGAATTAAGGAAAACGTGAATTGAAGCTTCCTCGGAGCTGTTTCTAATAACTTAATTGTTTAATGAACTATAGACAGTGAAAATATAATTGAAGATGAAAATATAAAATAATTAGAATGGAACAATGTGAAATAAAGGAAGGGTATGAAATTAGTTAGAATGAAAGAACAGGAGAGAATACAAGAAAAGCGTACAGAAATTTTCATGGAGAAAAGTCATGAAGAAATAAATTTCACTCTGAGTATTTGAACATTCTGGGTTTCATTAATGTTAAGTAGGCTAAAGGGAGAATCTAGAATATGTTAATAATAGCAAGTATAATTAAGTTACTGTCATTGCCATGATGGTGATGATATCATTATTACTATTATTGTTATTATTATTATTATTATTTACATTATTATTATTTTAATTATGAGGATTTAATTATTAAAATTTGAGTTGGGAATTTTAATTATTTTATCCTTCCTCTCCTATAAAGTGTAGGCCTACGTTCTATTTGTATCTATCGCTGAGTAGCACAAAATGTGCAAAAAAATAGGGGTCACTAAAGAAGAAACGTAGGCTTCTGTTTACAGAAATATAATACTTCATTTACTTAACAATTTTCGTGTAATAATGAGTTGATAATCTGTGTCCAATTGGCAACTTGCAAAGAAGTATGGAGATTAATTTGTAATAAACGGTCTTCATTTATTATTATTATTATTATTATTATTATTATTATTATTTACATTTTTCAAGCTTCTTCATTACTGCTTTGTAATACTGTAATGGTTTAATCACAAAACTCGTATGGGACAAATATGAATAAGAACTTCTTGAACATTACGTCTTGTACCTTTTGAGTAACTATTCAATGGAAATTATTTTTCCTTATGATAATTATAATTATAATGGAACATGTCGAAAATCGTGAGTTCTACACTTTCACTACAATGGAATCACAAAAAATATACAACAAAAAGTATAATGCATACTGTTTACTTACACTGCATAAAAAATCCGGGATTATTGAACAAAGACATTTTATTATTCTGTGCAATCACCACTTCCATCTTCACCTCCGACAAAAGCTCGCCAAAATATCTTATCACACAGAACACTGAAAACAAGTATTACATAGTATATACATAGTATGTTAAAGAGCACACACATAGTTACCAAAATAATGAAACTTTTGCTTCACAGTACAGTTCATTTATAATAGACATGAGTAGCATACAGGAAGACTTGAGTGCCTGATAGTCAGTTACGACCCTTTTTGTTGTTATTTGAATTGTTTGTTTACACAGTAAATTGGCTACAGGTGTAGATTAAGCTCGCCTTATTAAAGAAGCACTATTTTGACAAACCTTTGCAAACTTCTAAAATATTACCTTTCATTATCTTAAATATGATCCATATTATTATATACCTATAAATGTTACTTAACTTCTGTCATCTATCTTTTTTACTTTTGCCGTCTCTTTTCTTAATAGGCCTTAGTGTTGAAATGATTTGATGTAATTTTTTCTACAATGTCCATTCTATCAAATAAATTTTCAATCTAAATTTCAGTAACCTATCATATCCCCATAAAAGAAGCAGTCAGGAGTTGGGTAAAATATGTTCTTGAAAAACTAGTAATGAAGGAATGTGACTTACATGTGTTCCTATGTTAAGTTCTATAGATGTATTTTGTATTTTGCATTCTAATTTTTTTTCAAATCTGTACATGTCGATCATATTTGATAAAATAATAATTTTTGCTTGATTAGGTCTATGGTGGATGAATCTGACATCTAACTCGAAATGTTAACATATCTCAGAGAAATTGCAATAGGAATTTCACCAAAACTAAATATGTCCTTTCTTTTAATTTTTTGTGTCAAAACTAAACATCTCTTGTATTTTATGGTTTAGGATATTTCTAAAGCAATAACGCACATCATATCCAATTTAATTTGAAAACATATTTGCATTTTCCGCTCATTTTAACGACTGGCAGTTGATGAAAAGTGCAATGTTAGATCATTTGAACCTCCCAGCAATGGGCTAAAGAAATGAAATTATTTCAACATTTGCATACCATGCTTCTGCAATTTACACATTTTAAACAAAACTAAACATGTCCAGATTTTAAAAAAATCTGAAGGATTTTAATCCCGTAAAATCATCTTATATATTATACCAGTTTTCGCTTCTCCTGAAAAACTTAGTCCGCTGGACATGCTTAGATTCGAAAAAGAGCTCTTAGCTTAATTTTTTACAAACGGTGCTTAATTGCAGACTGGTTTATGCTAACTAGCCTATAGTTAGAAAGCGACCACTTTACTGATAGGCCTACTTACTGTGATTCCAAGGAAGATGGAATCATAGTGAACTTGAAAAGTATTATTCCTAGAAGTTTGCATGAGGGCAAATAGAAAAAATAAACTGGTATAAACTGCTATTGTGAGTTATAGGCTATTATTAGCGATCAATAATATTCCTAGGTCTATGGCATCAGACAACACAAAATGTACACGTGTGAATGAAGTACAGGTGTGCTTGAGTACAAGCGTTCATTCAAGTGCAGAGATAAGTTCAGAAAAAAGCATCTTCCTATAAGTAACTACATCTAGAAGTGGATAGAGATGGCTTGTAGGGTTACAATAATTCTACTTGCTTAAATTAATCATAATATCGTTCAGATCATATGTAGTACACCCAGAACAAGATCAAAACTTGCCAGCACCTTTTCCGATCTGAAATATGAAGTTCATGAAGATACAACTTGCGTAGCATTTAATGGAAGCAATAGGAGTGTCGTTCTCATAGATCGTGGTACACAAAACGTAATGATCTTAGATCCTTCGATTCGTTTCGAGTTAGATGCCACTTAAACGCCAAGTGTGCATTCCGAAAAAATGTGATATTTATAAGCCCACTGAAGATTATTTTAAATCTAAATATAACATAGTTATAATCAGAGGCTAATGATAGGAACCACAGGCACTATTCCTAAATTATTTAGAAATTTTGAGAAAGATTTAAAAATCCCATCTATTACTGTTAGAAACATGACATGTAAGTTGTCGCTTTCTATTCGTAAACAAATTTGTACTGCTTTCCCGTATAACTTGGCAAAAAGATAATGCTCCTTCGGGATTGCAAAAAATAAAGGCTACCGCAAAAGGACTATGAATGCTTACGGACGAGAAAAAATAATTCATTCCAAAAGTTGAGGACTACGAAATAAAGAAAAGCTGTAATGCTGAGTAAAGATCTGAGTAAAGAAGATCAGTTGCTACATAAGACATGGTGGTGCAAATTACTTCGAAATACTTCGTTGCTAATTACGTGAAATTGAAAATTTATTCAAGAACCAATTATAGATTAATAAAATATTTAATAATGAAGTATTTTTATACACTATCTAGCACGATCTTAGGGCTGGTTTAAGGAATTTCGGGCCCCCTACAAGATTTATCGTATATTTATCTATATTTATCAAGCCTAACCTATTTACTATGTAATGCAAATTTTACGTAAATTTATACACATTTTTATTAGTTGATATTTACCGTACTGGCCTAGATTTACCCGGCAATACAAAATGCAAAATTATAAAAAAAACCTCTTAATCTAATTGTTTCCTTGATTTTGAAGTGCATTACTTTTAAAAAAACAAACTTCAAAAGTCTAGCCTATTCTCAATAAAACAAAGTTACAAAAAATTCGAGTCTGCAGAATTTGAAGACTGAATGACTGAAGTTCAATTTAGAAAATTCATTTTAATATATCCTGTTCTTTCTTTTGCCAACTTGAGTTGTTAGTTCTGAAATATAAAATACAGCCTGATTTTAATTTTTTTCTAACGTTTACTGCCACAAAAAAATTGTTGCTTTCCCTTCCCAACGTATTAAAACAAATGCTCACGTAAATCTTAACTTTTCAGGAAATTCAGCCATTTAAAATTGCTTTTTACAGTTTTTTTGCAAGAGGGCGAAGAAGGGCCCCCTTGAGCTGGAGGACCCCCGCACCTGCGGATGCTGCGGGCCCCTTAAACCGGCCCTGCTTGATGTAAAGAACCTTCGGACTTTAACTGTTACAAGCCCAACTCTCCTATCGAAATATGGCCATTAGTTATATTAATAATCTGTAATTATAAAGATAACTGAATGTAAAATATCGCACTAAGAGTGCCCAAGAATGCAAATAAATCTACCCAAAGGTCATGAAAGAGGGTTAGTTTTGTTAAGGAGACGGGCTCGCAAAGGTGCTCTACAACCAAGGTGAATAATTGATGTTATCTTCGGTAAAAGCAGCTCAAAGTAAGTTGATTACGATGGAATTATAATATTCATTAAATAATATTTATTCATTTACACCCTTTGTTTACCTACACTCTTATCTTGAATGGCATGCATAAAATATACGCTCATATTAATGGGCATTCTTGCAATGCTACATAACGAATAAGTTAGTTCACACATTATTTCAACAAGAGATAACATAAGTTATAACAGAAATAAGACGTCGGTGGCATACGAACGGGGGAGTACTGCAAAGAAAGATTTTTTTTAAAGGAAAATAATAGAAATCGATAAATTTTGAAATAATGAAGATATATAGCTTACTTAAACAGCCGGTACAGAATTCTTCTTTTTGTATAATTTAAGCAGAAACAGTCCTACAAGCCATCTCTTTTCAGTCTACAAGTAAATATGAAATAGCGCATAAAATTTCAATTGCGAAAATAGAACATGTCAGTAGAATTAATGTCCAACATGGTCGCCAAACTGTAACTTCTGGTGTTCCCTCTAATTTTTGAGATGATTTTTGTTTGTCTTGAAAATCCAACAGTAATTTATATTACTTTTAGGACCAAACAATCAGGATACTTTTCCCTACCGGACATTAATTTACATTATCATCCCAAAATTCATGATATCAGAAATACGTGGTTATTCTGAAATGCACCCTACCCTTGAGCATATGTTAATGCGCTTTAAAGCTACTTGGACGAAAGCCTACAGATCCTGTATATGCCTACCAGAACCTAGGCTACAAGCCATAACTTCTATTATAAATTATTAAATCTCTAAAAATCCTCATACAACTGTCGTTAAAATGTTTACACTGATATCAAGTTAAATCTCTTATATTATATCATCATGGTATCACAATTAGATTCTCCATAAACACAATCTCACAAACGCAGTCATTTTAAATGCAAGGAAAGTTTAAGCTTGTTCGCAAAAGCACACAGAGAAATTTTAAGTTAAGGTGAACGGAATTATAGATATTTCACTTTGAGTATGTAGGTGGGAGGAAGGGGTTAGTTACCTACACCATAAAGAAAAAGAAAAAAAGAAGAGGGCGTGAGGGTTGTCCTCAGATTCATCCTATAATCCTAACTAAGCCAAAAGCCGAAAGAACGCTTTATGAACACTTTTATCCCACAATACTTTACTGCCATAGAAGTTCAAATTCTATATATCTCGGGTACTCATTTGTGTTAGGACAAGGCATTTAATGAACAAGAAATTGCAAAAATATGAATAATAAAAATCATATATGACCTAAAATAGTAAAAAATGGCACGACGTTTTTAAAAATTACCAATGAATTATATATTTTAATTAGTTTTTACAAGTAATTAGTTGACTTTAATGAGCAATTTTACGGGTGACTCTTTAATTTACATTTACAACTTTTAAACCACTTATTTTGTTACAAACGAAGCAAGTAAAGTAAATGTGTCACTAAAACACTCTTTGTGGAAAATATTATTATTTCCGAACTGACATGGCTTTAAAATTGCTCCTAGCAAATAGATGCCATTTAGAATGAAATAAAAAAATATTTAATTCTTCATAGCTAGAACATAAACCGCAGTGGCTGTTTACAATAAAACAAAGAATGAAAACCTGACGGAGATTCTCAAACGAAAACGGTTGTTTACTGTTTTAAAGTAATGCACATCTCCTAAAAATAGGGGTACCAGTCATGCTGCAAATCTGATTTGTTTTCTCTGGACATTAATTACTTAAAAAAACTACCAAAGACAAAACTTAAAAACAGAATTAATCATGAAAAATTCAAAAGAAAATGTAATATAACACTTTATTTTAAAAACCAAAATATGCCGATTGTGGCAAAAATACTTATATTTGCGAAAACATGACCTAGCTCTGAAAATGACTAAGAATGCAAAATAATGCAAAAAAAGTCCTCATTTATTCAATAAATTCATAATACACATTTGCATTATTCGAGCTATCTTTCGACCTTCATATAAAAAAAAAATATGAATGATCATCAAATGCCTTCTTGCCCAAGTGATTTCTTTGTATAGTAACAACAGTAATAACAATAACTGATAGTGCGGAACTTCAAGAATTGCATAGAACTGTTCATGTATAAATAAGAGAGAATTCGCAATGTGGACAATACTTTCAGAGAATTCACCGAAACACGTAAATATGTATAAAATACTAAATTAAAAACGACTCAGAAAAAAGTATTTCTTAGCCTATAATTAATAATAACTTTAAGATGAACTAATTGTACAGCAGTGGACACAATAATAATTTCCAAAGCATTGTTCAAAGTTTAATCGATGAGAAGGCCTAAACTAAAACTCCCACAATAATATACACAAAAGTATGTATTTCTCGTTCATTACAAATGTGTACAGAAACAGCTGGCAATCATCAAGGACTACAATGAACTATAGGATGTGGCGCAATGAACTGTGGGAAATAAAGCAGATTAACAAGAACCATTATCCTACTATAAGCAATTACTCCAACGTCATTTTGAGATTTCTAGGTAATCTCCCACTTCCTCTTATATACTCAAAGAAATTTGAATTGCTTGTTGAAAATATGGCAAGTCTGAGCTTCTTCACTGGAATATGTAAATATCAGTTATTCATTTATTAGTGTAAATAATATATTTCCTTAACTCGTCCGTTAGGCATCATTAGATGTCAATTGTTGTCTTTAATGCCATTAGCCCAGAGTCTTAAAAACCTATTTCGATATTCGACTAAAGTCAGTTATAAAACGAAAATAGAATTATTAAGAAAAGAACAGTCCTTGAATTTTGCCATTTTTTGTGGTGATATAACTTAATGTGGACTTTGTAAGTTTTTATTAACTTTTTTAACTAATGCTCATTACCACATTTTTGGTAATGTAATTTACTTTGTTGCAGCATTTTGAACTGCACAGGCAGCCATCTTCAGCAGTTGAAAGCGCTCTACACGTAGTAGAGAGTGTCATAAAAAACTTAAGAAAGTTTATCTAATTTCACATTAAAAAAATACTTCTTTTATTGACAGAATATATATGACATACTTTTATTTTATGAATAATTTTCGCCTGTTTCATTTCACGTAAGATTCTTTTTCAGCTCTTTGAGGAATTGCTTCAATTAGCAATTTAATAAACTTAATAAAAATATTTGTTTTTATTTTCTGTCATGCTTGATTGCGAACATGCTGAAACAAAATTACACTGAGAGGTATCGAGAAAGAGAGAGTCCACACTAAACAGTAAACTTACAGTTTACAAGTCACTTATCCTTAGGCTCTGATTACATCTAGAACCTTCTCTTTCTCTCTTGAAATGTTCCTTTACACCAATCAACAATTTCAATTCAGTAACACTGAGAAATGCATAAACACCTGACTCTTCAACACCATCCAAATTGAAAACTGCTCCATACTCATACAGAAAAATAGAAAAAGCAGTAGAATGGCGATCAGACAGATACTATGAAGCGCTTTTTCTATATATTACAATATACCTTTCTTGATACTGTAACCTCTCACATACATTTATATAAAACTTATACTCTTATAGTACTATCTAGATATAATGGGATGAATTTCTTCGAACATATTAAATTTTATAGTACGGTAATAAGGGATAACACAAACCTTATGAGACACACCGAAATATGCTTTAAAATGAAATCCACAGTTGTTTTATAGTCATGCAGTCATTGAATTGGGCTCACGCTTTTCCATATTACAACCATAGTCAACCAGTCATAGTCTCCTTGACAATGGAGTCTCAGATCGGTCCAAAACGTCGGAACTCATCAAAGTAACCATCTGGTTAGAATCCCGGGAAAATATCCTACATTACCAGCACTAGGAAAGTTCAAAGTACATTTAACCACAGTCAGCATAATAAATTAACTCTATTTCCTCACTTAACTGTCAAATTGCGTTTTATTATAGTATTATTAAAAATTATAGTTTTAAGAAAAAATTAAGCACGCGCCCACTAACAGAGGTTGTCAATTGAAAACGTCGTTGAAATATTGGTCGTGTATTAGCCTTTTCATAAGATATTTTAAATTCCTTAAAAATCTCAACATTATGAAACTAAACTTTTATTTGGTATTCGTTGGATGTCAGCATTGAATGAACAGTCTCTACTAAACAATAGAAAGGATTTTAAAATATGGCGAATTTTTTTAATATTGTGGTTAAAAATAATACAAATTGGCCAAGATGATAGTAGGAATACCAATTATTTTTAGTCTGTTTTTATGTTTTCAGAAATGATCAAATACAATTATAATAACATTTTTAATTGAATTATAGGTAAAATTTCTTAAACCATCGTTCTGCATAACAATGTCCATCGTCAAATGATACCGTTTAATCAAATAGGCCTATATAATTTGTCCTGAGGCAGAGAATCAATATTGCTATTCAAAGGGGAAATGCGGCTTGCATTATGGGCACTTTCCCTAAAAATCTTGCTCTTGAAGAAATCTTTTACTTTGTTTAATGTCTTAAGACGTATATGGATGGCTGTATTTTATGTACGATTGTGACGACCGGATTATTTGATTATTGTATTTCGATTACTTCATTATTATTATTATTATATGTATCTACAGTAAGGCCTACTGTTTAAAACGTTGAATGTATTTTTTTGTAGATTCATGTGACGTTTGCTTGAAACTTGTATATTTGTCCATTAACTTAAGAAACAAAGCATTATGTTTTCCACTTTAAGCTATTCAAGCCTAATATAATATAAACTTATAATATTATGTAGAATGATTCAGTGAATTTAGTAATGCTTATTAAGCTTTATAAACTAATGTTAATATTTAATATCAACAATATAAATCACATTTATATATTCTTTCCCAGAAGTTCAGTATTGCCTAGCCTTTCGTGGATAATACAGTTAATTTATTACAGGTGGAACAGGTGGAGGATAGAAACGAACACACTGGCCCACAGGATTGTAGATATTATTCAGGAGTAGTAATAACTTACACAGTCTGGAGTAGAAAACAGCTTTGTTTGTCGATTTATAACTAATATTATTTAAAGACATTAATAAGATAATGTAAAGACGTATTTAGTAGGGCAACTACATTCATTTTCAAAGTGTTTATTTCGATTTCTTTTCCTACATACCGTTTCATAATGATGTTTTCAATACGCGAAATATTACATTAAACTTATTTTGGCTATTCTTTCTTTATATTTCATTAATATAAATTCATTAAAATCATTTCTAGCCAGTCGGAATAAAATT
Source organism: Ectobius pallidus (assembly GCA_964059195.1). NCBI lineage: Eukaryota > Metazoa > Arthropoda > Insecta > Blattodea > Ectobiidae > Ectobius > Ectobius pallidus. Next base: position 134,203,958 of record CAXKWD010000001.1, read on the forward strand.
CCTCGTTCCAAACATTTATTCATATTTAGTATCTTCAAAGTGATTAAGTTTAAACGTCACATTTAAAATAATTTCAAATAATTCGTGGCCTAGATGCATCTGTTTATATAAAAACGCTTTTGAAAGATAGCACAAAGTTTTCTGTATTATGAATGGATAAAAAGAACATGCGGACATGCACAAGTTAAGTACGCAAAGTACAGAAAATATGAGAATAGTGACATTAATGTGCTACCAAACGAGGATTTTGCTAAGAAATAAATAGACGTGTAGTTATCAGAATGAAGAAAAGTAAGAATCTGAAGAGATATTAGCAAGCCTTAAAAATAAGAAGGGTCCAGGAACTGATAATATAAATATAGAACTATTCAAATATGCCACCGTTGAGGTTAAAACAAGGTTATTAGATATTTTGAATGCATGCTGGAGAACTCTCCAGCTCATGGTAAGGAGCAAAAATCTGCCCAATATTTAAACAAAGGAACAGAAAAGATTGTACGAAAAGAGAAAAAAGTATTGTTTTTCAAACTTCTGACTTTCGAAATACCTAAATTGCCCATAACCCAAACATTTACGTATGGTTAACTTATACAATTATATGCAATAACTTTATTTTTCCAAGTAAATCTCATTTAAAGATACCAGAAAAATAATTATACGTTACAACGCAAATCAATAAATAGTATTCTTAAAAGGAGATTAGGAGATTTATAGTTGCCATTCTTAATTGTTTTATTTGTTTGCACTTATATTTTGGACAGTCATTATTCTCAACTTTGTGACGCTGCATCCCATAGGAAACACTAGTGAAGTATGTCATAATTTATGTCATAAATTACGATACACCAGGGTTCACCTACAAATTTTAAAAACCCCTGTTTTCTGTCCAGAAAAAATATTAGCATGATATAGGCCTAAGTAGCTGGTTTCAAAATCGTGACATACATTGTTTTTTAAATATAAAAGTTATGTTTGGAAATGCTGTAATGTGTGTGAATTTAGAATGTATTAGCATATTATTTAATGATATCAACGTGATAGATCTTATGATTATCTATGCGGTATTCAAAGTTAAAAGCTCATTTGTGATTGTGCTGAAATTTTTGAAGTCTCCATGCTATGGTTTATTTTGAAGACGAATTTAAAATCAAATAAACTGGTTTTAAATTATTAATAAATATATTAAGATAATGTAAAGGGAGATATTGAAATGTTGGAGTGGATATACACATAACATAATAATAATAATTTTCACATAAAATTATTATTTTATACCTTTCTGAACTCTTAAAGGAAATTAGTGGTAGCCTATATTACCTGTATATTCAAACATAACATCATTGCTGTTAACGCATTTCTATATTAATGGGCCTATTCTGGTACCGGTAACTGTTTTTATTATTTAGAAATGAATATACTTTTAATATCATATGAAAATAAAAATTATCCCATTACGTATATTCCTCACAGTATAACTAACACTTACTTCCTCTTTCATATTCTATTATTGGTCATTAAAACGCACCAATAAAATGTAAGCCTTATATTTATGTCTTTAATAGTTTAAGTAAGACCTGCTTACTTCATTTTCTTTCAGATGAGTTATGTTTGAAATTCCTCTGCAACAATCCAGCATGTTACTGAAGTAGTGCATTAAAAATAATCAGCAGTTATTATAACCAATTATCACTTCAACTTGTCAAAATCAGAACACACTTTGTTGCCATATATACCAGCATTATATTATATCAATATAATTACGGTGTGATTTAGTTAATTTAATACAAGTTTACAGGGATGACAGAAGCGATCAACATGAACAGTTTTCCCATAGGAACTGAAGCCCGTAAAATATCCATTTTGGAGTTTTAATGCTACATGACTCAATAGATGTTAAATGTAATGAATATAGAATAAAAATCCAAATAAATAATAAATTCATTGATATCTGGTCAAATAAACCTGTATGTAATGTCAGTTGGAGTATACCACAGGTTCAATGTTACAACTCTCCAAAATACCTCATGCCAGATCCAAAGATATAATTTACGAGGGTCATTCAATAATTAAAAAGACAAATTGGTCTGCGGAAAAGACGGTTGGTAGCACAAGTTTGATATATTTAGGATTTTAAGTTGGCATCACTGAGATGAATAAGATCAGCTGATGGATCAACATTGCTCTGTCAAAATTAAGTTTAACGATGTCGGGTCTTCTTTAAAATTCCACAATGGTTGAACAACGTTCTGTGATTCATTTCTTCATTGCTAAAGGTGAAAAACCAGCTAATATATACTCCAGAATGACTAAAGTGTATGGTGAAAGTTGTATGAACCGTGAAAACTTTTACAAGTGGGTAGAACAGTTCAAAAGTGTCGAGAATCAGTGTCTGACGAACACCGTTCTGGCTGGCCTGTTAAAGTTGCGATTTAGCACCCTTTGATTTCCATTTGTTTGGTCCACTGAAGGAGGCATTACGTGGGAAGAAGTTCCAGGATAACGAGGATGCCAAGAAATTTGTGGGAAATTGGCTCTAACACCAAGACAAAGAGTTATTTGCAGCTGGTATAAAAAAAGCTAGTAGCCTAACCCGTTGGGACAAGCGCAGAAATGTTGATGGGGATTATGTTGAAAAGTAGGAAAAATCTTGTTTTGTACAAATAAACGGTTTTTTCTTCAGGTCAGTTTGTCTCTTTAATTATTGAATGGCCCGCGTACTAATGTCTAATATATTCCGGTATCACATTGTTGTTATTGGATTATTCTTGGATTCCTATTACGACAGCCAGGTGATGATAATCTTTCGCATTGATAATCTTAGCAAGGTCACAAACAGTCCATCACAGAACTTAAAAAAATATATATTTCACCAAGGCTCTCTCACACCATTCGATTCATTTTAGCTTGCTTCTATGATGTACAACTTGAATTATTTCACGTTTCCTACCAAATTAATCTTCAGGGGTTGAAAGTCGTGTTAAAAATGTTACAACTGATGATTTATGTTAATGACCAATGGCAACTTAAAATACGGATATAATAATAAAATTTCGTCTGGAAAAATCCATAAGAGATTTTTGGAACACGGAGTCATAAACCGTACAACCAACACTGCCCGCCAATTACGAAGAGAGCGAAAATAGTACACTGTGAGCAAAGATTCTGCACAAAGTGCTGAAGGCCATCTTCATTTGGATAATTACAGACATACCAAAGAATGAATTTCCAAAATGGAACATTTTTAGAAATGGCTTCTTGAATGATTACTCTTATTGTGATCACGTCTAGCACTCCTAAGAACCTGTAAAAAAATCAACTAAACACCCTTTATTAACAAATTCTATATTTAATGCAAATCTAATGGATGAAGCCTGGAATACTTAGCTCGCTACGAAATGGCTGTTCCACACAGTTTTCCTTGCATGCGAAATTTCTTTGTTCCAGCTTCTTGACTGTGACGGTGACAATGGATCGTTTGTATCGATTAATGTGTCCATATCACATTTTTATGATCCAGTGAGATGAAGAGCCGTTTTCGAGGTTATGACATGTGTTTTTTTCACCCTATCGTCAGTTCATGACAAAACAAACTGTCTACCCTTTCATATCTTAAGTCCGACACAGCAGTAGGGGCTAAACGGGTCAACATCAAGTTAGAATGGAATATGAAGGATGAAGTTAAATTGAAGATGAAGACTTCACCGTAGGAGAATGAAGAGGGATGCCACAAGGATCAGCCCTGTAGCCGAACAGGATTCAGCTCCGGAGTTCGTCTCTGGAATCTCGATGTCCACTGAAATAAATTCACATCGGAATAGCTTGAAATCTAATACACTGACGTTGATTTAAGATGAAATGTTAAAATGCTAGGCTATGTCAGATACTAATGACAATAATAATTTAACGAAAAATAACTATATAAAATTAGAATGGGCTCATCGATAATGATCTAGCTCTCATAAAGTTTTATCCATACTATATTTTGTAAGAAGTAACTTAATAAAATGTATCTACTAACCCGTTTATATAGGCCATTTTCTTTATTAATATTTGAAACTTCCAGGCATCCTTCAATTCTGCTTTGAAACATGGATGAAGTTGAAATTACATAAGTTACTATTCGTACAGAAATGAGACTCAGAAAACACGACTTTTAACCTTTCGGATACCAGTGGGCGGCAATTACAGCTGAAGTGTAACTGAGAGTATAGGAAGCGTCATTTCTTAACATCAAAACTAAATAACCGCGTAAACATAAAGAATCTCACGGGGTAACGCATTACCCTTGTATCATTTCCAGGGTTACAATAATATGAAAAATATAAATATTGCTTTAAGAAAGTACTTATAAGCTTACGGGTCTTTGTAATAAGTGATGGCATACACTTCCACGGATCTTTATGTTAATAAATAATTATATATTGTAGGGTCGTATTTGAAATGCATCAACAAACGAACGTAAACTTGCTTTAGAATGACAGAGCATTCAAACTAGTGCTATGTAACTTTCAAGAGTATCCACGTCGAATTCTATAAATAACGAAAATCATGGCCGGAGGTTTTCACAACTTTTAAATTCTGAGTAACATTTTTGGGTTAACTATTTTCAAAGTTTTAAAAACGAAGAAAATATCCCTGGGTAAAATGTAACCAGTTCTATGAACTTAGGCTTAAAACCTCTAAACAAAAGTTCAATCAAATCAGTCCTGGTTTTGAAGAATGAAAAGGTAGGCTAACTGTCAACAGACAAAATATAAGTATTAATTTTGAAATAAGATTCATAGTGAGCTTATTAAAAATATGTTTATGTACGGTAAGTAATAGTATTTAAATATATTATTTTATACTTTCCACGAAATTATATCATGCACCTTTAGTAAACGAAATCAATAGCCTTTGAAAGAAAGTACCCTCACAGATCCACACTAGTAATAAATAACACAATGCTGGAACAAATATAAACATTTATTTATTTAGTGTGCAATATAACGTATCACCACAATCAAGATTTGAACAATGATGTAAATAAATTCCAAAACAATTGCAGAATATTAGCAAGAACACTGAAAAGGAAAACAAGGAAAGAGACAAGCATGAAATTTTACAAACCAGTGGCGATTCCAACCTTAACATGTGGTTGAGAAACATGGTCGATAAAAGAAAAAGATTGGGATAAAATAAATGCTGCAGAAATGAGATACCTAAGAGCTATTAAAGGTTGCACAAGCAGGGATAACATTAAAAATTAAGAAATGAGAGAGGAATTACGCATTGACCCAATAAAAGACGAAATAAATCAAGAGAAAGTTGGAGTCATTTGAATAGGATGACAAAACCCACTATCACAAAATGACATGATTATCACATGGGAAAAGAGATGTAGGAAGACCGATTGGAAGATGGGAAGAGATACGAGGCCAGAACAGGAGAAATCTCCTAATCCATGAAGATTTGGCGATGATGATGATGATAATGATGGTGACTTATAGTAAATTTAATTAATATCTGACTACCTATGAGAACTCGTTCATCCAGAAGCATCTTACGTGACTATAATTTGCAGTCAGTACGAAGTAAAGATAATAAACGCGTGGGAGTTGTTTTCTCTTCTAATGATATCCCTAACAGTTTTCATTGTTATGACATGGTCATTCATGCATTAAATAAAGGTAATACGATGCTCTCTGTAGCATTTCTGCCAACGATGTGTATGGAGCTACAGATCCTTTTTTTAATTAATGATGTCAATATAAAAATGAGTTCATTCGCTGAGAATGAAAAAAATTACTAAAGCGAGAAAAGTAAAGCAAAATAACATTTCATACAATATTTATTCTTTATGAGTTTGTTTGAAATATCAATTATACATAATTATGTACCAGAAAATATGCAATATTCCACCTGTTGAGGTTTCATTTCTATTTTTAATCATGTTTTTTGTTCTCTATATTTTAATCAAACATTTATTTCTGGAACATCATATTTGTCTATTTCATTTCCATTAAACTCAGCTATGATAATATTTACGGCATTTTTATATGGAATTGAATTGTAGAAGTTTCCTAAATTCGTTTGTCCCTAAGAGAATTCTTTCTTTTCTGTTAAATTAAAATGCAAGTAATCAGTAATAATACATATTATTTTATCCTCTCGATTACTGTTAAGAGACAGAGAAAAATTTACGAAGTCAAATGTTATTTGTTCATAAGACGTAAGAGATCATATTTATGGTGAGATCATCACATGCCAAATCTGTAAAAACGACTGAGTTGTGACAAGTCATAGGCTTTATATTTTTTATCAATATACAACATATATCACAAACATGAAGAGTTTTACAAGAGTATTAGAAAATCGTGTCAAACTCAGTGAAGCCACCAAATTTTAATCCATTCCATATTTCACATTTTCTTCTGTGGATACTTCAAGTATGTGGTCTTTCAATACTTGTTTTAGCAAATATGCTGAAGAATGGGGTACGTATACAATAATTTGTTGAAGACTTTAGTGGTCTTTTAAAGTTGTAGATGCGTCTTCTTTGCGTAAGAATAATTATTCGAAATATATTTTTGTGGAAAGACATTTAATATAGTAAGGGTCGACATGTATGGTCATTATTATCGTTCCTTTACTGCCATAAGGTTATATGTACATTTCTGCCAGAAAGTTGAATACGCAACATACGACCTTTTGGTTCTGGAACTATAGGAAAAAAATAACATACAACCATATGGAAAACATACATTGAGATTGGTTTTCAACATACAACCTTCTGGTACAAGATATTTTGCATTTGTTGAAGTAAATGGACACATTATTTCATTTTCAGTGGAAACTCGACATACGACCTTCTGGCAGTAAAGCGAAGATTATTATATATGAGGCATGTCCGGAAAGTAAGTACCGATCGCCGTACAAAAACATCAATAAGAAAAATATATTTATTGCAATATTTGCAGAGATTCACTGGCTACTTCTCTACAAAGTCGCCACCGTTATTGAGGCATTTATCGCCGTGTCATAGGACTCTGCCGCCAACGTCTGGGGTCATGAAATCACTGCCGTCTGTACTTCAGCGTCGTTGTGGAAACGTTTTTCTGCCAGAAATCGCTTCATGATACAGAAGAGATGGAAGTCACTTGGCACGAGGTTCGAGCTGTAGAGTGGATGATCGAAGATCTCTCATCCAAACTGAAGCAATTGATTCCGTGTGGTGTTGGCTGTATGGGGCCATGCATTGTCAGTATTCCACGTCTATTAATTCACTCATTTTAATAACTCATTAAAACATTATATAAATCCAATAACAACAAAAATAAAATTTTAACATCCTCCTCATCCTTCTCAGATTTTTCATCCATGTTTCATCCCCAGGGACAACATTGTTGAGAAACTCATCACATTTCTCTTCGTACCCCTGACGGCAGAGTCCTATGACACGGGCATACATTGTTTGTACACCGCTAAGATAAATGCCTCGATAACGGTGCCGACTATATAGAGAAGTAGCCAATGAATCTCTGTAAATATTGCAATAAATATTTCTTACTTAATGTTTTTGTTTTCTTTATGGGCGATCGGTACATACTTTCCGGACACGCATCGTAGCTCTTTGCAAAGGACAAGATAGACAACGGATGATTGCGGTGGTACAGGTATATCGTCAGTTGAGAGTTGGAGTGAACAAGTGCGAAAAAAGATATCATTTTTACAGTATTTTGCATTTTAGTTCAGGTAAGCATCCTATGCATATACTGCGGAACCAATTATCTACCTCTAAATACCGAAATAATATATTGCTCTATGTATAACTAGGACGGCGAGAGAAGAAGCTTGGATTGAAGATGCGCAGTAGCAATAGAAGCTTATGGAGTTGCTTCGAAGCGGCATTCTCGCGCAGGTCTCTCCGGCTCAAGTTATACCGTTACAAAAGAGACTCCTCAGTATTCGTAGCTTCTTCCTTTGTTTTCTCAAACACGTCGTTTGGAACCTGAACTTTTTGCCTATATATTTTAGCCAGGTTTCCTGGACCAGTGGCTAAAGTCCTACCCCTGATCATACAAATCAACGTTTACATTAAGATTTCTACCCTGGAACCTAAACTCGGCAGAACCGGGATACTTGTAAATATTATCTTCTTCTAGAATAATAAATAGAAGAAACAAGTCAACCACCATACCATGCAGATGAACAGGCACGACATGTCCCTGAAAGGAATTTGCCTTTGCATTATGTCACCTACCAGACAGTTGTAAAAGTTCCGACAATTCTTCAAATTATTATTTTCTGAATTTCACGTATTCAGCATAGACCATATTTAGAAGTACGTCCTATTAGGTTATTTTCATAAACATAGTGACCATTATAGGTCAGAAGGTCATGAATATAACACGCGAAGGAATCAATTTCATTAATTTATTAACTGAACCAATAAAATGTAGAACTGGTGGAGTTAAGCTCTGTTCAATTAATTTATTATTCAATTCATTTATATCAACCATCCTAAATTAACTAGCTTAAACAACAAACAATTTAAGTCTAAAATTAGAAATTTTATACAATTACTTTTATTCCCTTACTTCTGTCATTACTATAACAATTTCAATATTAAACTTTAAAATATAGATAAAATTGCTTTGTTTTTTCTTAAAACTTGCTTAACAAAAAAATATGTATATTATTAATGTATTTATTCGTACCGTACATTTCCATTGCTGTAAATATAACATGTTCTGTCCTTAGCATTAACTCATTCTTTTCATTTTTTTTTATTTACCGTACTGTAAATAATTATTTTAGAATAAATTACTTTATTGTAGTGAACTGAACCGCCCCCGAACACAAGCTTTGCTTCTTGGGGTAGCGTTGGAAATAACATGTGTATGAATTTTATATTGTAATTTGTAACAATAAAATTGAAAAAAAGGCTAAAACTCAATCAGAAGAATTAACACTGTTGCACCGCTAAGTATTTTGCAGTGTTATATGGTACGAGCCATGTCACTGGCTTACGTTTTCCGTAACTCCACCCGTATTTGCCTTTAGCTATTGCGGCCAGCACGTGGGCAGGCAGAGGACTAGGTGGACATACTCATTCGTACACCAGGCGGGTCATCAATGGTCCAGGCGAGCAAGAAACAGAGAGGAGTGGAAGAATTTGGCGAAGAACACGGGGGCAGAAACTAGCGTCCAGTAGTGAACTGTATCAGTGTTAGGTGCAGTGTACCAGCCATCACATGACAGCTGACTTCAGTCAGAACAACAGAGAGCGACATTGCAAGTGTAGGCTAAAGTGAAAGCGACAGTGCAAGTGTAAAGTGAAAGCGACAGTCAAAGAAGCACGTCCATCAAGAACAAACAAACACTCCCTTACGAGTAGCTCACCTAAGGAGTGCTCCTCAGCTACCCTGCCAGCTGGCAGGAGGCCTTAGCCCTTAAGGGATGATATAGGCTAATTTCTAATTTCTAATTGCGGCCGGTATAAGCTGGTATAGCCCTTAAGGGTTGATATAGGCTAATTGCGGCTGGTATAAGCGAAAGGAAGGAGAATAATGTGTAGCCTATAACCATTAACAAAACATGCACCTTCCTACCGCAAGACTTTTAAAGGATATTTTGATTCCTCGTCGTATACTTTCAAAAAATTTGCTATTATTTCCCGCACCCCACCATGAATAATTTATTTATGTCCTTTACATTTTCAAGACTCTCACAAAACACAATTATTCCAAATGAAGAACATAGAAATATCAATACTGTACAAGTGCAACTAACTGGTATTAGACGAATAATACATTCATTGTCCTATACTGACTGTCGTTGTATTAACAGTTTGAGCCAACTGTGATACTTGCAGCCTCGTGCAAGTGTAAGTGAAAATCAACAAATCATAGGTTTACCCTTCCCCTCTGAGATCAATAGGCCTACAGAAATTACAGAATATTGCTTCTGATGAACATGACATTCTTCCAAAAAGAGCTAGTCATCAGTAGGGCCCGGATTTTTATGTAATATCAAAGTGCGAAATATGTACATAAAAATATAGTAAATACCAGGAAAATATGTAATAAAATACGTAACAACTACAATATGTAGTTTAAAATTAATACTTTTAATGCAATAAATATACGAAAATGTATATAAAAGCTTCTATACGCTACCTCTAATTTTAACTGCCAGTGCAACTTATATGATTTACCAAATTAAAGTCATAGTAATAAAATGCTTCAGGTATTTTTTTTAAAAACCTAATGCACTGAAGATTGCGGAGAAATACGGTATGTATTGTAGCAAAACATTTTGTCCTCGTGACCTGAAAATTCTCTTTTTGAACCCGATTGTCCCATTTGAGCAGGGGACAAAGAGTAGGCTTGCCTGTTTAGAAGACACGCGATATGTATTATTTGTATGCAATGCACTATGTGAATGTAAAAGAAGATTAGCTAATTACTTTATTAAAATAAAACAAAATAATATAAAATGTTCATTTTTTTATGATTTCCTAGATTTTATGTAGAAAAATGTAACAGTCGGTACATAATATGTAAATATGTAATGTTACCATGAATATGTAAAAATATGTAAAATGAAACCAAACTCTAACCATATCAGAAGCTCAAATATCCGACATTTTAAATTTTTAGTAGTCTGCAAGTAAGTGAATAGAATTTGTAATTGCATAAGAATCCGGGCCCTAGTCATCAGCATAATTTGAAGGTTTATTATTTTCTGTAGTATTCTGATGTAGTCTAATACTTGCAGGAATTCGAGAATAATATCTTTCAGTGAATACTTCTGCAATCTATAAGGCTTTTATACATCTCATAAAGTTAGTAAGAGGAACTTCAGAAGCAAACTGTTCATTCAACGTTAGTAGAGTTCTTTTATGAAGAAGAGACGATCCTAATATTCAGGATATGCTAAGCAAATTCTCTACAGGCCTATGGAAATGTTTAGAAGTTTATTTTCAGATGTCAAGAACACATCTAAAAAGTTTGCGAATTGAATATAGGCTGAGATGTTTTTATTCACTCGGCTTTATATTGCTAATAATATTCCAGGAATATTCAAGAACGGTGAGAGCGAGATGTTTTAAATTCATGCATACAAATAGGCGGGACTTAAATATAGGCATACTCTGGTACATTCATATTTTAGTTGTTTTTATTATATGGAAAACAAATGGAATTATTAATGAATCATGAAGCATATTATTATTCATATTAATAATAATAATAATAATAATAATAATAATAATAATAATAATATTTTAAATACTTTATGAGCTCTATAAATGAAATAGTGTGACAAAAGAAGAAAAACGTTACGGAATTATTAAGTAGTTAAAAAATAGGCGGTAAAATTAAGTTTGAGAATAGCCTTTTTTTTGTTGGCCCCGCCTTCCACCCCCGGATTACCTGAGCCAACAACCGATTTCGCATTTGTTCTAAGATCGTCGCGCCACTTCCTCTTGGTCATGGAACACAGGGAAAATGTTTGGTGAATTTAATTTGGTATTGATTCAGTTAATTTTATTCTTGTTTATCTGTCTGCTGTTGCGAGGGTGTCTCTCCGATCTGGAATTCACCTGGTAGAGTGAGGGAAACCCCGCGAAAACCTCAGTCAGATCGGTTGCTGCTAGGCTATTCCTCAGCTTCCGAGGCAAGTCTTGGGTAATCTGCCATAACTGTCTTGCTAGGTAGGGCCCTCGGGGAGCATTCTCTTAAGGCGGATTCGTCTCAAATTCGGCGTATCTTAGGCATCATCTTGTTCTTGTTCTTTCCTGCTTTCTATCACGTTTTGAAAGCAGTGTTAGCTCCCTTTGTCGTCCGAAAACTAAGTTCTGGTGGCCATACTTCGCCTGCTTCTTTGGCTACTTCTCTTAAAGAGCATAGTTCCAACTTCATTAGCACTTCGGAGAAATAAACAATGCATTACTTTCTTATAGCAAGCTGTTGCTGATACAGCCGACCACATAATTCGAAAGGAAAATGCTATTTTCGTTAAAATTCAAATGTAAATTGAATTGAAATTAATATTAACGCTAAACGATTGATAATTATTGTTTTGCAAGAAAGTAGTTACCTTACAACACAATTTTATTCACCTGCACAATAACGATTTTACGAACGTTCACAGTGAATTTTATTTTCCATTAAATTATTATTCATACAGAAATTGCAGACAAAACTTCTGATAACTCGGTTATTTAAAAATGTAGGTGGATGCTATGAATACAAAAACAGACACGTTCGATTAATGAATCGCAGAATAATCTACTCAAGTGCAAACCGTTGCGCAGTTGTATCAGGCACTTCGGTACTAACCAGTCAAGGGCTCGAGCTGCGATTATGTAAATGTTCAATTGACTTGTCCTTCTAGTGTTTGATATATCCATCCTTAATAGAATGTATGTACTTTCATGTGGACATCACGATGTCTTTAATGTCCCTTAATGCTGAAAGAAACAACAAAAACTGTGACTTAATAATAAACTTGAGTTATGACTTAAGTCAGAAGCAGAAGTGAATAACAGAAACTGTGCTTGGGTGAAAGGAGATCAGTGCGCGAAGTTGGAAACATTACTGCCCTTCTTTCATGAAAAAAAAAATCCGTAAAGAAATAAAATAAAACCTGTAAAATCGTGCGAAAATTTCGAACATTCAACCTTTTAACGTTAAGTGAGTATAGGCCTACTATGTCAGAAGTCTGTAAAAAATCTGCATCAAATAATAATTCAAATTATACACACGGGCTTACAACAAATTTAAACTTACCATTAGTGTAAATTAAGAGAGCCATGACAGACCTGTTCTCAAGAACTAAATTATATTATATTATTATGTTGAGAACTATTCTCAATTCCATGCCAGTAAATAAAATGTAGTAATAGGCAGATACTAGTCTTACTCAAGATCGTTCATTTTCCCATGGAGGGAGATAACTTACCTACGACAGAACTGGACTTTCTGTCTGCAAATTCGTGATGATCTTGATCCAGATAAGCTGGTATCGTGGCTATACATGTGAGTTCCACACTGGCCTCATTTCCAAAGTACATCTCACTGACCTCAAGGCTCAGTTGTGCCGTCAGACGCTCTCTGTCCCTATGAGGGAACAGCCTTAGTTGATTTTCTTCCACCTTTAACAGCAATACAAATATTTAAATATTAGTACTTTTTAAAATTAAAAACAGCATGAGTCTCTCAATTAAGCCTATGCCTATTTATTTTATTTTACTTTAATTTAACGGATAATCTTCCTAACAAAATAATTACTGGGCAGACTTTTAACGTAAGCTATTACAAATAATAACAAGAGAAACATTTAAAGAAAATGAAAACAATCAAGGGAATTTGAAACAAATTACAATTAAGTACATTAGAGAGCAAAGAAATAACTGTATGCAAGGATACAATAAATTACAATAAATATTATAGAAATCACAATTTAACAAACATATAGGCCTACTATAATAATAAATTGGCAAAGAAGGAAGTCAAAAAATCCTTGTAATACATAATTATAATAGATTTTTTTTGGCCCCAGCCCCGGATTATCTGAGCCATAGGCTATATCTAAAGGTCCAGCAACCGATGTCGCATTTGTTCTAAGATCGTCGCATTGCCTTCTCTTCATCATAAAACACAATGTTTGATGATTTGACTTTGGCATTTTATTCAGTATATAATAGAATAAACAAATCCTATAAATATTAATTATATAAATAATAGTGTTTGACAAAAAGGAAATCCAAAAATTCCAAAATATTCTCTCGCCTAATACCAAACCAATATCAATATACATAATAAAACTATAACAAGTCGAAATACTTACAAAAGTACATTCAGCTATAAGTAGCCTACATTCAGCTACAAAAATTTACACTTGCACTGTTATACATAGACATGAATGTACCATCACTTCTATACGTATCAGAATTTAACAAAATCTAGTGTTTCGAAGGTTTCCTGAATCTTTCTTTAAAAAATATATATATAACTTATATAGCTTTGTTATAGTTAAAAAATTATGTCAGAAAAATGGAGATGAAACTTTTTTATGGAAAATGTTTTGAGAGAGAGTTCTCAAGTCTTACAAATTACTCTGGTTACTCTGATAAAGGTGTCATAGCCAATTGCTTATTAAGTCAACAAATGTATAATGATTCAATTAGCCGTCACGGTGACGTAACTATAATGTTATTACACATCGAATAATTCTAGCTGTCTGCAGATGTCAAAACAGATGAGAACGAAGAGAAATCAGTCACAGACATGTAAACATCTACCATGGTGTACTGGAGCCGGCCACTTAGTAATTTGTGTGCACAGAAGATGAAGTGAATTACAGTTCCCATTAATTTGATTTTGGGCTGATAATGAGCCACTGAAGTCTCGAATTCAACCTCACAGTTTGTTCATTAGTAATACCATCATTCGCGCATCAGATTGACATTATGCGTATGTGTGTCGACTCATTAAACTACACGAAGAACATGAATAACCGGTCAAATGGTTTGTTCCCTTGATTTACATGGAGTCAACATGCATACTTCACTTCCATTCCCCACCTCCCCCTCCAAATTAAGCACATCATGTCTGCTAACCAATGATTGTCTTTGGTTGACAGTAGAGTGCTCCATATATCAAACAACTGTAATATAATCATTGCTGATGAAGTAGAGCTTGGAAGGGTGACGACTACAGAGAAATGAAGTGGTAAATTGTATTAAAAATCCAGTACTCTAAAGGTTTCAACCAGAGAAGAAGATATAGCAAGGTATTTAGGATTTAATTGTTATTCTATTTATAAATCAAAAATAGAAAACAGAATGAATAATAAGTTATAGGGAAATTTCAGACGTCATATTGAAAATAATGTCTACAGGAGTAGGCCTACCGAAGGCCGAAAAGAAATTAATAAATAGTCCTGGTTAGAGCGAAGGCGCGTATTTTCGTCACGTGTACAGGGTAAGTGTCACTCTTCAACTGATAAGGCCGCCTTTAAAAAGCCGATGTGGATAGTATATCCACACTGTGGCAAGTGGGAGAGGAATTGCATCCGTGCAGGCTATATTTTATACCTTCGGAGAGCTGTAGTAATACTTAAAGCTTCCCCCCCCCCAAAAAAAGCCCACCTCTGTTACTTTTCTAGGTGTAACACGAGTCACATTTACATCACAGTGTTTCAGAAAAAAAAATCGATTTCAATATCACAAACCCAGCAGATGTAAACAAGTATACTACATAATAGTCCACTGCTATGTATTGAGAGAAACATAGCGCGTAATAGGCCTATTGAAAAACTACTGTGAGAAAACTCATAATACGAATCCGTTCCAAAATATATGTTACCATTTTGCATAATTCACTAAATCTAAGCTCCTAAAGTATCCTATATAATGTATTACCAATTAGCATAATCTAAAAATATAGGAACTGTATGAAAACGTACAATAAATTCCGTTGCTGAACATTTATTGAATTTGCTGTCTGTTAGAATGTCTGGTTAATTAATAAGTATTCTTGACGTAAATATAGGGTCATTAGGACTATTAGGCCTATAGCTGATAGTCTGATACTGATAATGAACCTGCTGCTAAAAGAATTGTATGTGTTGACGTTTAGTCTCCCGAACCGTACAGAGACACTTTTTTCGGCTTCTAGGTATGGTGAAAGTTTTTTTTCCTGTGTCATTTCGATTTAGAGTTTTGTCGCGATCACTATGAGTTTCTCTACATAGTCCTAAGTAACCTATGCTAGAGAATAAGATAAAAAACCCACTATGTTATGGGATATCATACCAAAGAAAACTTCATATTTTGTGAGACCCGTCTTTAAACATGGACCCTTTGCTCAGGGCTCCTTCAATGTGGATTAATATTACTGTCCAATTGAAAATAATATATTAATCTATAGTGTTCCTCTAGAAGTTCAGTGCCCTAGGAAATTGACCAGGTTAAGGTTCGTATTATTCTTTTTAGCCTGATGAAAGACAATTTTAATGAAGAACCCCTTGTATTGTGGCATTATGCAGAATCTAATAATTAAATACTTCACCACTTTACACATTGAACTTAATATAAATACTGTATTTCCCTGGGATCAACTTTTGAGATTAAGATTATATCTGTTCACTGCCATGATAATGTTTTTCCTAAATATTCTTTTATGGAATACGTTTTGCTATCCCAAACGCCCGAAATGACCTGAAAAGGTAAATTTCTGAATGACTCGCTGAAAGCTCATTCGTACCTCCTTACCTGCGGGTCAGACGTTCGCGCCATATCGATTGTACAAAGCTGGAGGATCGATAGTCACCTGTTCCCTAAATAACTCGACAGCAGCGGCGGCGGTAGCAACAAACAGCTGCATCTGTTGAATAATGTATTCCATGCTAGGACGCCCGCTGGCTCATAATAACATAAGAGGACGCATGAATACGAGCCGGTACTTAAATTTCTTTGTGCAGAACTATGTTTTACCTTTCTAACTGTAATTTTGTGAAATACCCAATCACGTTTTTCATCAGTGACGATTCAATGCGGCATAATTATCTGTAATTACCAATGCGTATACGAGGAACACATATTGGATCTTATATATATATATATATATATATACACACACACACACACGATAGTTAGGGGTTAACAGATGAATTCTACTTCTTAAAATAATAAAAAGTAAACATATAAAAGGTATGAAAAAGCATGAATAATTTTATCCATCACAAGAAGTTTTGATTTAACACAAAACGATTCTTTATACTACGATATAAAATTTTATTCACTCGACTATGGATGATGATTCTAAAAATCGAAAATAAGAATAATATTTCTTCTCAATACCATATCGCAAATTCCATTTGAATCTTGATTATAATTTATTTTGTTGGGAAAAATGTCAACTCGCATTTTTCATTTAAATCATAACCATTTATATAACCATGTTTTTACATCTTTCAAAATATGCAGTGTCTATAACTACTAACCAAAGAACAAACACAATTATCATCAACACTTTGGCCCTAACTCTCTTTGTCGTTTTTAGGCGTCACTTGTAGACTACTGGACACACAGCATCCAAGAAAATCACTGGCATAGTTTGATAGAATGTAGCCTATAGACCTATTCGCAGGGCCGTAGCTAGGCGGTGGCGAGATGTGCCCCGCCAAGGGCGCAGGTACAAAGAGGGCGCAAAATTAACCATGAAAAATCCCGCCTATTTTAGACTGGTGCAATTTAGCACCACGTTAATGTGCAATAAAAATTCCACGTTAATGGAAGAAATCTTTCAGGTTATTAAAAATTACTGCACCTGAACTATCTGTAGTATTATGCCGATTGTCTACAAACAAAAAGCAGTCATGCAACGTTCTTTAAATAACACTTTTTTTTATTGACATAGTATGATAACATAAATCATGAACAGTATGGAAAAATATAACGACAATAAAAATCCGAGGAGTTACCGGGGATTGAACCCGGGCCTACAGATCGATTTAACTAGTAATAAAAAAATACTATGCATTTTTTCTCATTGCATGTTGCAAAAACTGTTTTAAAAAGTTTCTATTCGAAAAAAATACTTTTACCAATATTAATGTGTTAAACATTTCAGTAGGTCTCAGACCTATTATGTACCGTACTTTACTTTTGATACTAGATTATATGACTTAATTATTTTTTAAGTAGTTCAATCGTCTGAAAATAATGTTTTACTACCTTGAAAGTCCAACACTTAGTTAATTTTCAAATTGACGTTTAGGTTTTCTTTGATAATAACAGTGTTTTTATATTAAAATAATAAACAGTTTTACAGAAAAAAACTGTTCAGACCCCCCAGTATTGGAGGGCGCAGATTTGTCAAACTCGCCAAGGGCGCAGAAGGACCTTGCTACGGCTCTGCCTATTCGTAACCAATGATCTCTCGTTTTTTTTAAAACAAAAGAATGCACAATACTTTAACCACCGCCAGACAATGTCAAAAAAGACCGCACAATCCACATTTTGCAAAATGATTGATCGTCTGGGGTAGATTGATGTATATTTTTAAGTTATCCTGTATCACACTCATATAATTTTGTTCCCAACATTAGAACCCGAACCAAATGTATTCTGTCTGAGTGAGATATAAATCCTACGGCCCACATATTATTAATGGTAAGTCAGATTTGTTCCTTTTGGCTACTAAGTGGGGTTGCATTTTTCATTTGAAAGGAAAGAAACTGATTTTCCTGCAAATCTTTCAATTAAGAATGTACATGAGGAACTGATATACCACCAAGAAGGCTTAACTTGTTCGGAGTGGAGAGAGGTGCAATTAAGATGATTGGCAATGTATCAGCGGTGCGTGCCATTCCTGGTAGGAGCCTAGATAATAACCGTTATCGATACTGTCACAACGAGATCGAGATATTAGCTCACGTCCTTGGTTCTTGTCATGATGGTAACGCACTTCGCAACGCGAGACACCACTCCATCAGGACTGTCATTGCAAACGGTTTCCGGCAAGTTGGCTATATAGTCCATGAAGAAGTTCATGGTTTAGCAGAGAAAGGAATTGTTTGATGCATTGACATCATCGTCTACAAAGAGAACTCTGGCTGCTGCTTACATCCTCGACCCAAGCGTAAGAATGGATTGCCATTCAAGTCAGCCTCAGAGGTTTAAGAAGAGAAGCAAGCCATGTATCAGCCTACAACACCTTATTATATGGCCAACTATCAATTTAAAGGGATCTGTCTCATTATTGCGCCATCACTTGTATAATTCATTTTGTGAAAATACTTTCAACTCATATTATGATGATAAAACTCTTAAATTTGTAATATCTATCAGTTTCCTGGTATAAGTTTAAGTTGAATTTTTTCTCAAACTGTACAATGTAGTGTGTTATTCTTCGCTGCTAATAGAAGCACAGTAAACTTTGTCGTTAGACAATCTTGTAATCAAGAAAGCAAACAAAATAAAAAAAATAATGAAAGAAGTATTATACTGATGTTTGGATGTCTACTGAAAGTAAGTTTACAGTATAAAATGAATACTGTAATTAATACTGCTTGTGTACGCTGAATAACTTAGCGTAACCCCCTCAAGATGTTTTAAATACAGTTAAGGAAACTTCTAAGAAGAGAAATAACACTGGTTTATAAGGATGCTGGGGATTACAAGGACGTTGGAGATTCAGTTAAAAGTAAAGTCACTGCTACGCAGAATTGGCACTGTAGAATTTTGAGTTCTATAGGTAAGTTTCATGTAACCTAAGATAGCCTATTGTAGGATTTTAATAACAGTTCTGAATTATATATAGATCATAATTTATTATCGTAATATTTTGCACCAAGCTCTACCATAACGCCTGATGACATCAATGATTACCTGTGAGAATCTGATGTAAAATACATTACTTTATCCACCCCATGCATTGATTTTGACATGAAAGTTACTCATTTTGACGTAAAGAAAGTGACTTTTGGCCAGAGTGCACATTTAGTTGTCTGAGGTTCATGCAAATCTGTATTGTTCTAGAGGCAGTACTCAAAGCCTCAATTTGTGGAAGGGTTAGTTAAATTATAAGTATTCTCTAGACAATTTATATGAAAACGTGTTCTGAAAACAGGCATATGCAAATTTTCAGCAAAATCTTTCGAGTCCTTCAAGATAAATTTCGAAAAAAGGAATATTTCTTCATGCAGGCTTATCAGTGATAATAATTAACGCATAATTTTGTTTTGGAATACGATCTATTCTAATGTACGAACTATTACGTCTGTCTCACGAGGGAGACACAGAACTAGAGTACCTGGCACAGCATCTGACATCTAATTTCTTAGCCCTCATGCATGAACACTTTCAGCGCAATATATTTAACAGTTATACCCTAAAAGCGTATACATTGTAAGTACGTATTCTCGCATATAAAATTGTTTCGGCAGCCTACTGTTTTTAACAAATGAATACCCGAGAGGAAGAACGTTGCAGATGCCATTTTTTCTTAATCCGAAAGTCAATTTTAACGGAAAAAGTTACTATGTTCTATACTTCAGTAAACTCTAGTGAACATTCAAAGAGAAAACACAAAAATGTAGGCCCAAGGTGGTAGTATCTGAGGAAGAGAAAAAGGTCAGAAGTGAAAAAAAAAATGAAGAGGTTCTGTGAAGAGAAGAAGAGATTAACCAGATAGCCTTAGGTTCCATGCGGTCCACAGACGGCCAAAGTCGGGGAAAAACCTCTAATGAGTAAAAATAAAACTACAACTATGAATTACGCGGTCAAATCTAGAAGAGTATCATTATATTTCAATTTTTCAAACTATTCATTTTTCTAGGTAAAATATTTTTTTAAAAAGTACAAATGAGATAATAAAATTCGTCAGTGATTTTGTCAACCAAGCAACAAAGAATGTTACACAAAACTTCAGGGTCATATTTTAGTATTTATTAGAGGGAACAGATTTCAATTTTTATTAAAAAAATTATTTAAATTAATTTATATTTCAGAAAGGAAGTGAGACACTACACTGAAATTTAAAACTAATTTCTGTTAAGATTTGTAACATTTCAAGTTGATTGCACAAATAGCTTTTTTCTAAACTAAAGATTTTGTAATCACTCTGAACACTTCGATCATCCCTTAAGTAGGCGGCACAGTGCAAGTCTAGAAGGTAAGATTAACCAGCGCAAGGGCCAGTTTGCAGGTACTTTTTGTAATGTCCTCATGCACTGGGATGTCTGTCGCTGAGCTGCGATCGATGTGTCCTATGAGTTTGAACTTCCTGTCACGTATTGTCAGCCCCAAGTACCCCTTAGGTCCCGTCTTTTCCTGCAAAAACATCTAATAACCCTTCTCACAAATGGTTACGGCAGTTGTAAATGCTTGCGTATGCCCTATGATGTTATCGAACATTCAGTAAGTTGCACGGTGGTTTCAACCAAATCACGAGTTAAAATATATATTAGTAGCCTAATAAATCCTAGAATATTTGTAATTGTTTGAATCTTTTGCACTGGCGAGAGAATGTTATTGTGATATTCGGATTATTAAGGATTTGGTTTGCACTTGAAAGACTCTTGTATTGGTTTACTTACTTGCTCAATGGAAATAGACAATTCCTAAGCAAACTATTAAAGGAATATTATATATTTTATGGAACCCGGAGGGCCATTGCCGTACTTAAATGAGCCCACTGTGCTAACTCCATCCAACCATCCCTTGAAAATCCTACTTCCTTTAAATTTATTCTAATATTATCCTCCCACATACGTCTAGGTCTTCCAAGTGGTCTTTGCCCCTAGGGTCTCGCAGTCAACATATTTGTATGACGGTTTCAACTAAATCATGAGTTAAAATAGATATTAGTAGCGTTAAAAATCATAGAATATTTGTAATGGTTTAAACCTATCAAACTATCGAGAGAATATTGTTGTTATATTGGAATTATTAAGAATTTTGTTCCAATTTTAAGGGCTCTTAAATACTGATGTACCGTACTTACTTACTCAATGGCAATAGATAATTCCTAAGAAAACTAAAGAAATATTATTTATTTTATGGAACCCGAAGGTTCATTGCCGCGCTTACATGAGCCCAACATTCAATCCTATTCTGTGGTAACTCCATAAAACCAACCCTTGAAAAACCTACTTCGTTTAAATCTACTCTAATATTTTCCTCCCACCTACGTCTAAGCCTTCCAAGTGGTCTTTTCCCTAGGGGCCTCCCAGACAATATTTTCGAGATATGTCTTTCTTCCTTCATGAGCGCAACATATCCGCTGTCCAGCCCATTTCTTCGCCCGTGATTCAAATACCCTTAGGCCTATTATATTCGGTGAAGAGTACAGGCTATGAAGATCGTCATTGTACGGTTTTCTCCAGTCCCCATAAATACTGGTTTAGATAAAGTTATTTATAACCTATTTCTTATACATATGTTCATTCCGCGATCACTGTATAACAAGATTATTGATATATAATAATAGTTTTAATATATAATAACGGTATCAGTATTGCATTATGCCTCCATGTTATGCTTGCAACCCTCGGTAGGTTTTTCCATATCCCCTCCCATGTAAAGCATCGTAATAAGAGAAGGGAAGCTACGCCGGTCTTACGTAAACACTTATCAGATGGGTAAATAAATATGTAATTAAATAAATAATTAAATAATTGTACAGTGAATAACAAATTTCCTAGTATCAAAGTGAGTAAGAAACCTTAAAAATTAAATAAGATTAGGCAGTTGATTGTTCATAATGTTAGTAATAAATGAATAAACTAGTTCTTGTTGCTTAGCATTTAATGTCTATTTACAATGTACCTAAATTCCAGTTCCAGTAAGAGCCCATGCAGATGTGTAATTACGTCCCAGACAGCAGGGAATACACTCGCTCCGCCCTAGAGAAGGCAATTCCCGGTCCGATCTCATTAACCATGGAGCAAAGTCATCCAACTACTCCAAACCCGGTCAAGAGTCACCACCATCAAGCAGAACTCTCAACACACAAGCTAAACACGTTCCGTACCCTGACTACAGTAGCGAAATTTTATTACTTATGTTAAATGAACTGAATTATTTCACGAAGTCAGATTTATGAATAATAAACATGAAATTATTCAATATAGCTTAAGGTTTTGCAACTTCATTCTATCCTTGCTTCAAAGACCCTGCTAGATGAAATTATAGCACCTAACGAATTTATGTTTAAATAATAAAGTAAGTAAATTCCAAAACAATTGCGGAATATTAGCAAGAACATTGAAAAGGATAACAAGGAAAGAGACCAGCATGAAGTTTTAAAATCAGTGGTGATTCCAACGTTAATATATGGCTGGGAATCAGTGACGATAAAAGAAAAAGAATGGGATAAAATAAATGGGTAAAATTGAAAACGAAGAAATAAGAGAGGCATTAGATACTGATCCAATAAACGACAAAATAAAACAATATAGTGAAAGGTGGAAGAGTCATTTGAAGAAACTCGCTATCCCACAATGTCGTAAAATTATGAACCACATAGGAAAAGAATTATAGGAAGACCGATGAGGAGTTGGAAAGAGATATGAGACTGGAACAGGAGAAATCTCCTAATCCATGAAGAGATGATGATGATGATGATGAATCTAATGTAAGCATTTTCACTCCACGCATAGAGCATAGGATTTCCTGGTGGAGGTTCCATTTACTGACGACTAATTTAGTTACACATATTTTTCTAAAGACACATGGTGACAGGTGATAAGCCCATCGCCTCGGAGACCACCTAGAGAGGAAATTAGGGTATTATTTAGACTTGAAAGGATAAGGGAATTTGGATGAGAGGCTCTAATTTAGGCTTGGAGTTCTTTAACATGCTACAGATTTAAGACAAAGGACTCACGGTTTATAGTCCCTCCCGGATGACTTAGCACCAAGGATTTTTACATTCCGAAAAATCCACGGGTCTTGGCTTGTGGCCCCGAAACAAGCACGGTACATTTGCACCACTCAGGCCGACCATGACCAAGATACATAGATATCAATTTTTAAAAGTGTAAATACAAATTTTTGAAGTCGGGAAGTCGTAGGTTATATGAATGAATGAGCGAATGAATGAATGTAAATGTATGTATTATATTAATTACTGTTTACAGTACCAATTTTTAACATCCACACGGATCCGCATTGGCCGTATTGCTTTCA
Organism: Ectobius pallidus; assembly: GCA_964059195.1. Classification (NCBI taxonomy): domain Eukaryota; kingdom Metazoa; phylum Arthropoda; class Insecta; order Blattodea; family Ectobiidae; genus Ectobius; species Ectobius pallidus. The sequence continues at coordinate 134,227,644 of CAXKWD010000001.1, forward strand.
AAATACACAAGAAAAGACAAAGGGAAAAGTAAGCACTATTATTATATTTGGCTTATCCTTTAAAATTCAGAACAATAATTATTTATGAAACAAGTGGTAAAAACTTGATTTCATTTTCGGAGTACGTATGTCTGCGAAACGAGCCCGTTAGGTATATAGTGGACCACGCTTTTCAGTCACCAAGTATGACTACTTTTGGGACCAATGTGAGAAATTTAACATTTAAAAATGCCTAACAAATTTTACAATTTTTTATTTTTATCAAACTGAGTCTAATTATTAATATGCATTTATGCTTAACTAAACTAGTGTTTTCCATTTGCCTGAAATCATAGTTTCTGACAATGAACTGCTATAAAGATTTTTTGCACGACGTAACTAATTAGTGGTACTTACGAATATTGTTGCCGTGGATCGTAACTTGACATCCCCACATTCAATCTGGTTGCTATGAAAACAAAAGAAATCTCAGTGCTGAAAAAATTACAAAAAGCACTAGTCCCGTAAGTAAAACCATCATAATACAAGCCTTTATCGAAGGCCGGAACCAAGGCCCCCCCCCCAGTTTGTGCCGGCTTTAACAGGACAAATAATCCGTCCCCATAACAAACAACACATGCGAATCACTTTCTAAAATATAAAATCTCTCTTCAATAATGTATATACATATTTTTTTAGCTAATATCTCAATTAATATAATTCAATTGATATAAATAATCATCGTGCAAAAAATAGCATGCAATACTCGTTCCGTATGCACTGCTTACGGAACTAGTATCGCAATATACTATTATAGCACTAGTGCTATAATGTGCAACTTTTACTTCGTGTGTCTTGTGTTAAAAGTCATACTTTCAATTAAAGCTGTCTAAAGATTATTGATGAACTTCATTTTTCAACTAGTGCTAATGAATTAGTAATATTATAGGTTAAAATTTTCTACCTTATGCACTAGTATATCTTAGACATTGATATGAATGAGTGTTGACAAGGAATCTGTAGTTTGTATCCGTTGTTTAATTATACATGTACTTACAAGTAACCTGAGTATCAATAAATTACAATATACCTTATTGAATAGTCTTATTATGGTAAACTAAAATGTTGTACAAATGTTAAAATTACAATTAAAATATGTAAAAAACACAGGTAGTTGCATGTACTAATTTTTTAGAATAGAAATTAATACATACAACTACCTGTGTTTTTTTATATATTTTAATTATAATTTTAACATTTTAATTTACCATAATAAGACTATTTTAGTGATAGAAGATAAAATTCTGTATATATAATTTTAAGTGACGTGTCTTCTATTCTCAAAAATTAGTACATACAACTACCTGTGTTTTTTACATATTTTAATTGTAATTTTAACAATTGTACAACATTTTAGTTTACCATAATAAGACTATTCAATAAGGTATATTGTAATTTATTGATACTCAGGTTACTTGTAAATACATGTATAATTAAACAACAGATACAAACTACAGATTCCTTGTCAACACTCATTCATATCAATGTCTAAGATATACTAGTGCATAAGGTGGAAAAATTTTAACCTATAATATGTCTAAAGATGTATTTGAATCTCTAATATGCCATTTTTTGAACCTGAGCTGTTTCGCCTTCGTTAGAAATTTCCCAAACTCCAAACATTCCCAGGTGAACTTGTATGAACTGATATGAGTAAATGTAGTCCTGCAGTATTCATGTAAGAAACGAGCAAGCGAAGCATTATGCTGCAATCAAAGAAATCGGTTAGACATTGTAGCTATAATAGTTATTTACGATTCAAGACCTATTATAGAACTTAACAGGCAAGCACGAAATTAACAAAACGAGTGCAAGCAAACATCTTACAACGTTTTATGTTATTTTGAATCGTGAATTTTAAAAGGAAAATAATTTCAGCTTGTATGTGCTAAGAATAATAATAAACAAAAACATTTTGGTAATTTCGTATGTAGAGGAATTCAGGTTCTTTTGGGTGGCAACAATCTGTTTTATTTCGTTGGCAACAATGTGTTTTGAAACAAATAACTGCTTGAAACATTTGAACATACCAGAAATAGAAACATCTGCGTGTATTGAACTGTGATCTATTTTTAAATACAATTGTATCTCTCTTGAAGTTAAAAATACGAAAGACAAATAATACACTAATTTTTAAAAAACCTTCGCCATGACAAGGAGTTGCAGATTTTTAATGAATGGAGAGAAATAAATTTCGTACGTAATGTTTCGAGTGAAACTAAACAATATTGTGTTTGCTTACGATTGTGGTTTGTCAGAAACGTAATGTTTGCAAATGATTAATAGGTACACGATAACAGTAGTAGTAGTAGCAATGATAATATTTGTAGTGGTTAAAATGAAAGTAATGAATAATTATTAATCTGTACAAAAGGGAAGGGAACGACCAGAGACATCTGGGAATATCCTCTATAACAGCGTTTCTCAACCTTTTTTGAACGCGAGGACCTCTAAAATGTCTAAAAAATTTTACGGACCCCTAATTTTACATCCCATTTTTAAAAGTAGGCTATATGTAGGCCTACATTCTTAATATTAGGGGTATTAATTATAGGTCATTATAACGAAATAAATCTAAATACATTTTCTTAATTCAATGGAAACACAGTTGGAATTGGAAGTAAAGCATTGACAGTTTAATATTTATTACCAATTTGATAATATAATTAGAAATTATTTTATTACCAATAACATTACTTTTAGGCTAATGAGACGGTTGAGCTTGTCGCCTCTTGCAGAGTACCTGGATATCTGGCTCAATATTAGTCAAATTTAGTCGAAGATCAGCAGATACATTAAGTCATCTTAATTATGTCTGCGGACCATCTGCACCATCGTCGAGGACCATAGGTTGAGAAACGCTGCTCTATAATCTCTATAATGTGCTAGCACTAGCCTATATTTTTTACCTTAACGGACTCAGCCCATAAAATGAAACTTTACATAGACGGAGAGTTATGTTAAACAATGTTTACGATTCAAAATAGCATAAAAGAACATTTTATCTATCTCCTGGGTACATCTGCTTGACAGTTCTTGTTTTACTGGAGTTCTGTACTTGACATATGTAAAAACGCAACAAAAACCTCATTTTAACCGAACTTTTCCCGCTTAGTCCTGTCGTTTCGAAAATGTCAACAGCGAAACATCTATTATTACGAGAGAAACAGAATCGTCATGACAGTCGGTAAAATGTGAAATCACGTTGATAATATGTGGGGAACCATACAAAAAATACAGCAAATGACATTTGAATACGATATAAACACATTCAGATGAGAGCCTTGATATGACTTCGTGCGAACAGAAAAAAAAAACTTATTACAAATGAAAATAAATTTAAAGTACACAAAGGAATATTCTTTGTACTTGGTTGTGGAGGATTTAGGTAATTTAGACTCATTACCCTAAAATATGTAAAAATCGTGCCCTATTCGGGTTGAAAACAGCGAAATATTCGTCAAATTTATTCCGGGAATGTAGGGATGTTAATAGCCTATTCTGTTAATGATAGATTTGCTAAATTCAAAACTCAACTTCTCAACACGTAGTTTACATATTCAACTGAATGAAAATTTACAAGTAATATACTTCATAATATTTAAAAAATATTTTCCACTTTTCACCTATAAATATTCTATTTATTAGCATCTTCTAAAATAAACTTTTACATTTGTTTGAACCTCCAGTTTATTTTCTACGATTTTAGGAAATTTCTGGTTTCTTATTCAACTATTAATTTATTTACTTCAATTTATTTACCTCCGAACACGAATTTCACTCAATGAATGGTTGGCTGCTATATTATTGAACTTTTTACTATTTTTATATATATAAGTTATTCCCCTCAAAGTAAAGCGATGGTACCATGAGATGATGTATGTTACGGGAGAGTGTGGCATCTCTAGTATGTGGACACATCATCTGGTAGCAAGGAGATACGGTTATACGAATAGAAACGTTGGTAATTTAGTTGTGAGTCAGCTGCCGTGCAGAATGGGTATGACAATACGTGAAGTGAACAGCATTCTTACGTCAAAATAGTCCGAGGGAGAAATGCCAGAGAATATCACAAGGAGCTGATTAAAGCTTAGGAATAATACCCATCGATATCGACTTTAAGAAATCATGGAGTGGATATGTGTGCTTTCATGCTTCCAAATATCGCAATACATTAGAGTGGCACGATGCAGTTCGCATTGGATGTTTATGGGTGTCAGTTTCCTTCAGTATTCTACTTCTAGTACCAACAATCTGCATTGTACTGCATTCCACACCCTTTCCTCTCATTTGTATATTTTGAAAATTTTAAACGGTCCCACATTTTCAAACAAACAAAAATAGTTGCCAAGACTTAAACCCCATCCTTCGTATATAACTATATCCATAATTACCGATAATGTAAACATACCGTATATATGAATGCATTGTACACCCTGTACATCTTTGTGTATTTTATAATTATATATTTTCATTTTGATATGAAAGGAATTTCTACTATTTTGGAGATATATCCAAACAGTTATACAAGGAACTAAAAAGCAATTCTCTTGCTTCCTTGCTACTTTATTCCTGAGAATATATGTAAGCCTAATTTGTACAAAAAATGAAAAAAGTTTTCATATATTTTTTTCATTCGTAGAATAATTCATAAAACATACATACGTACATATCCTGAGAAATTTCCATCCAATTGGATCCAGCAGTTTTACCGGAAAACTTAATATAACAGGAAATTAACATCAGGAAGAAATGACATGTGGGCCTAGAAAATGAAAATGAAACTATAATATAAATTTTTAAATTATACTTTTATAGGCCTACATATTTTTGTGCTGTAAAGTAGCGTGTAAAAAGACAAAAATGAAACCAGGAGATTATAAATGACGTATCTAATGAAACACCAATATTTAGTGTTACGGCATTTCATTGCAGCCAGATTAATTGAGCTTACATGTCGCTAACAGGTTGATGGTGACTGGGAATATTGGACGGCAAAATTAGAAATAATTGGCTAGATTTAACACACGGTTTTAATTTGTATTATCCAACTTTTTTGGCTCTGCAGGACTAATTTATATAGGGAGAGAACAAACAGCATTACGCGATGATTTATACCTCATTCAGAATTGGCAATGTATGAACAATTAGAAGTGTTGAGAGAATTATTCAATTACACGAGTCCTCTAACTATTGTAAGCCACATTATTTTAATTGCAACTTAATACCGCCCAGCATTTCGCAGCCTGCTTTATTTGGAATATCGTATTCATTTATTAATCATCGTACAAATAATGGGTGATTGATTTAATGTTACTGTTAACAAAGTATTTTTAAACGAGGACTTATAACAAGGCGCTAATGGCGCCTGATGCCCATTTCCCTGCCTATCCTAACAAAACCTAAAGGTCAATCGGGAAGCATTGATAACTTTCATGCCTTCATTACGGGATCACCCGGGTTCAAACACGGTGGGACTCAAACTATGTTTTTGATGTAACAACTAGTTAATGAATTGCGGCTTTCGGATGAAACGCACTTCGAAATTCGCTGCTTGTAACCAAAAAAGGCTCGCGACTTCCAACATTAAAAAGAAATGAAACCTTTTATGAACTCTTTCAATGGTCGAGTGATTCTCGTGCTATCCATTATGTGGACATCATACTACTTTGTGATACATCATATATTGAATGAACATTTCTGTCTTTTACCGGGTGTTAATGATCTGCACTGCATAAATTCATATACAAAAATGTAAATGATATAAGAGAAGTATGTAGTCTATCCGTAATAAGCCAAAATTGGAGCGAAGCAGTAATTTACTTAAAGTATACTGCAGCAATTTTCTGCCTAAAAGTTCACTGTTCATTTCAAAGTTCCAAATATATTGATCTGTGAAGTATACTTTTCAAATTGTCTATCACCTTTTGTACAAACAAAAGTCTGACTTTGTACAAAAGATGATAGACTATTCGAAAAGTATACTTCAGCAACCACTAGATGGCATCATTATTCCGGTTCCTTGAAAAACTGATTGACGGGGGTTTTCCCCTGTACCCTTCATATGTATATAGCCTATACATACACGAGGGATGGAGCATAAGTCATGGAACAATTTTTTTTTCAAGTAACGCGATGGTACCATGACATGTACATGGAGCTACCAAATGATTTGGTAGCATTGTGATGTACGGTTATACGATTGTAATTTAGTTGTGACTCAGCCGCCGAGCAGGATGGATATGAAAATATATAAAGCATTACAGTCCACGTAAATTTACAGACATGGGCCTCTCACAATTTTTGCACATATAAATGCCATCATCCCTAGTTTCAGAAAGCCAGTACAATACTGAGTAAAATGTACTTCTGTAACTAGAATAATTACATTTACACATAGTGAAACCAGAATGTAAACGGTGATTGGAAATTGGAAATTGGCAAATTATAAACAGTACCATACTGACTTTGCCATCCAGGCCGAGACATTCCATTGTAGTTAAGTCGAGTTATGTACATCTTTGTACCTACTCATTTTTAATCATGGGGTCATATAAGGCACTGACTATGTTCTGTAAATTTTTACTTTTATTTATATGCTATCATTGATATATTATAACTAGACCTGGGATTTTATGATCTAAAAATTAGTTTTAGGCACCTAAAATAAGCTATTAAAACAAGTAAATAGGCATTTAAAAGAGAATATAGGCACTTAAAATAAGCTTTAAAAATGTGTAAATAGACAGAAAATAGACTTTAAAATACTACAATATGCTCTTAAACTGTAACGTGATATTTTTTTTACTGTAAAAAGCGTGGTATACCTATTCTCAACAGAAATAATTGCAAAATTAAGACAGAATTACAAATACATTTATCAAAAACAGTTTTGGATTATATGAAAAATTGACACAGTATGTCCCTTCTTACTATATATTCCTGCTACTTGTTGTTTTGAGTGAATCCTCCCCCGTCAGTCAGCATTCCTTTGGCGACAACTGTTTGGGAAAATCAAATTTCTGTGAAAACCCCACCCTCTGCTGTTCTGCTCTTCATTTAGGGATGTCCATTAAATGATTGTAAAAGATAAAGAAGTTGGATTTTATTTTAAATGTATAAAATAGGCATTTTAGGCACTAAAATAGTAAAAATAGGCTCTAAAGGTCCAAATAGGCATTTTAGGGCACTGTAAAACTCTATACCCAGGTAAATATAAGTGATATATCATAAAGTGTCAACATATTTAAAAATGTTCATGTTATTTCATAAGGAACAAAATAGGCATAAGCCTTAAAATTCCAGGTCTAATTATAACGCATGTACAATTAATTATTCCTCAACTATCCGGTTAAATCTGTAGTGGTAGCATATGGAATCTATTAGTACAGATGCTCATGTAATCTAATTATTTTCTGTGCAAAGAACGGACATTCTCTTACTTCGACATTCGAGTGTGCTTTGAGTGTTAAGCACCCGTCATAACGCCTTAGCTGAGTGCACAGTGCGTGAGAACTTGATAGCCTACAGCCCTACAAGCATGTACAGGTGGTTGGGCATGTGATCAGTATTGATATTGTGTGGATTGCATATCCGAGCTTGGTAATTAATGGATATTAACGTGTAGTTCAATTGCGTTAGTTTCACGTAGCCGCAAACGTACCACAATACTAGTTTCTACTCGCGACGGACACATCAATCAAGATGACTTACTCGCTTCATTACAGAATTAATATGGAACTACTACATTTCAACCACGAGCTTCTTGATGAATAAGTATATTAAGGTTGAATGTAATCGGAGTTTCTTCAGTGGTCTACGGGTTACGCCGAGTGGCAAGAAATCTGATGTTAAACATGTAACTTCCTCTGCCCAAATAAAATTTGGCTTCTTAGTATAATATATTATGACATTCTTTTCATAGATAATCCCACGAGAGTTGACGAGTTTATCGATAGATTCGTGACTGCACAGCAGGAACAAATTTATCTAATGAAACTCGTCAACTCGAGTTGGATTTATTAAGACTATTCCATGAATAAAAATGTAACAGATTATACAAATAATAATTACTTTTGTGCTTTGTCGTATAAAAACAAAACTAACAGCTACGAGATCAATGCATACTATGAATCAACCATCCTATGAATCGATTCAAGTTATCATGTTGTGACAGTACTACCAATGGTTCTTATAAGACATAGTTAACTTCATTCAGGTAAGCTAACAGCAGAACAGAATAAAAACACACCAACTGGCTTGCACCGAATCGAAATTGTACTTTAATCAATGTACATTTCTATTATGTCATTTTTCAAATAAGTTATGTTGTATAATACTGATGCTTACATGTCCAGTAACGAGTAGACGATTTTATCGATAAAACATTATCCTTATATTAATAGCAAGCATTTTATAAAATAAACGATCGTGATTGGTCTATATATAAGGAATTGCTAAAAGTTATTGGTCAATATCAAACACGCGGAATATGAGTGGAATAATAATTGTAAATTGGTTGAAAAAATGGTGGCTTCCTATGCTGCTTACATCAAATTACTGACAGAAGGCTCAGCATAGTTTCGCTAGTAGGCCTACAGCGATGGATGTTCGACTCCCTTTTTTATTCCCAGCATCCAGATATTTTCAAAGTTTCCATGTTTTGAACGCACTTCAGGCAGAAACCTAACAAGAAGATTAATGAGATGAAACAGCGCCACCCCCCCCCCCCCCACGAAATGAAGGTTAATTCAAAACAGCATTCAGAGAATATAAATTTTAATTCTAAAGTAAAAAATATGGTCAGTTATCTCCAGTAGGAAAAAAAATTATATCTGAATAACTCATATACATTTAACGCTTTAACAATGATGAGTTAAACGTTTTATGAGCAAATGATTTCATCAAGAGCATAATTTTTAACCACACCACATTAATATAGATCATTATTTTGTGTATATTAGATTTCTTGTCCGCAGTCTGATAAGAAAATGGGATTAGTATGCACTAACTAGACCATTACCAACCTAAACTGAAATACATATTATATGTTCGACGCACAAATGCACAGTGTCGCGTATGCATTGTAGCGGAAGTTGTATCTTTTCAGGTAATCGGCGCAAACGTGTTGCCCCAACTACATCGCAGAGCTTTCCCGAAGGATACACAACCCAAATAAGATCTTATTAATTCACTCACATAACTTCCTTTACCCTAAGCATGGGTAATCCACTTTCTCACATCACATTCTGATATAGAGGCTATATGGCAAAGAGCAGGTATTCAGTTGTTTCAACCGGACGCAAAGCTTTATTGTCATCAGGCAAGACTAACCATCTAAAAACAGTGGGTAGCTTATAACTACCGTTTTTAGAAATATGTTCCAAATAAAAATTTTAGCTCTTAGTAAAAGCAATATTCAAAATATAAACAAAATCGTTAAAGACATTTTCAAGAAAGTCGCGAAAAAAAATCTTAACGTAAAGTGGCATTAAAAGTAAGAGAAAGTCGTCGCCAATATTCGTGTCACATCCCCAGAAAGTACCTAACCCAAATGGACCTACAACATTTTATTTTCATACGATTTTTCGCTCTGACTCTAGTGAAGAATTCCAAGGCATTTTTTATTTTTTACATGACTGTACAAATGAAAAGGCTATACATTTCCTGGCATGTCATTCCACTATTACATAGTCCGAGAATACACAGAGTTAATTAGCTGTACCCACAAAGATCTTTTCTTTCTTTCTTTTCTTTCTTTATCTTAGTTTTACCTCTCCCTTTTTAGGATTTAAGCGACCCAAGCCATCCGGGTCTTACAGGGCCGCGACCTGTTGGGAGAGGGATTATCTATGGATCACATACATACTTTTTACCAGACATTGACACGAAGGGCCTCCCCGGATGATTGCTCAGCCCAATGCCGTTGCCACCTCCGAGACAACACGAACACATATGACGAGACACACTATCCACACACACACTTACTCCGAACAAGGCGAGGATGGGGATGAAGATGATAATGACGGCCAGATGATATTCGGGGACCACAAGGGCCTAAAGTTACTCGACATTTCTCTCACAGGTGAGGAAAAACTCCAGAAAAAAAACCACCTGGGTAATTTCTCCCGACCAGGAATCGAACCCGGGCCCGCTGCGTGAGAGGAGCGAACGCATCCCCTGAGCAACAGCGGTGGACCCACAAAGATCTTAATGTGTTCAATTCCAGAAAACATAAGTCTATATCCACCTTACACTATAAAGAAACCGACCAGGTTTTAAACAACAGTAATGCCTAATGATTTTGATCTGTGGCGTGAAAGGAGGTGGTTGTGTAACTTATTGTTCACAAGAAATACTTCAGTTTATAAATTGCAGAGAAAGGAAATAACGGCAACATTACGAGATCGCAAGAGGTTATCCTATACAGATTTGTGTATTAGGGATCAATATACAGTATTATTTTGTAGAACAATGGTATGTGAGATTTCGACTTAATATGGCAAGCACTCTACAAAAACTGAATTGTACTAAAGATATCATATCATCATGTACCACCCTCTTGTGGAACAGGATCGGAATGCAGAAATTGGAAGACGTGGTATCGCTTCGTTAGAATTTGTATACCAAAGGACTTCTAATCAGAAAGCTAATTCAAATATGATTTCTACAGAGAGGTTCAAAAGTCATTTCGCACTGCACACCGTGGAAGTTTTTCTTCAGTCTGGCTAATGCCTTGTTCCATTAGAACTCTGCATATCAATGAGAAAAGTGTCACATATAACTTATACTATAAATATAATCGAAAATCAATCCATGTTACCAAGAGCGAAAGGGGAGTCATTTGGTGTAGCACGAATAGAATTTTGAAATCCAATCTTCACTGTGGATGCAAGAAGAGGCTAAGTTTCAGTTACTTTAAAATAATTAGGTGCAAAACAAATATAAAGCATATTTTGACTTCAATCCTTGAATACTTTTCCTTTTAAACTGCTCTTTAATGAGTTCTTTCTCATATTAAACTTCATTAACCGTATCTATTCCCAAAAGTGTTTTTCCAATATTAATTTTCCTTTGTTACGTCATGATCTTTTGTTTGTGTACTTTTCGCATTTTACGTAAGGGATTTCTTTTGTTAGCATTTGTTTCCAAAGTTTGCTCTCCTTTCTTTCGCACCTCGAGAACGGAGACTGTAATATCTTCATCTACCATTATCCAAGATCCTCTCGCTCACGATTATCGATAAAGGACTCTTCCACACAGGGCGTGTGTAAAGTAAAAGTTGCTAGGAAGTTTCACGCAACAGTACTTATTATTATTAATATATTAGTATTGTTATTAAGGTAGTCCAGTACTATCGTAAAGTTAATATCGCATAAATGCATCAACAGTAAAGAACAACCTCTATCTGAAAGCTAGAAGGGCTATATAAGATAGGGTTTGCCAAGAGAATACTAGGCCTATAGGAGAAAAAATCCTCCGACACTGGGACTTGAACCCAGGACCTTTGGCTATTCGCGCCAATGCTCTACCAACTGAGCTAAGCCGGAGTTCAATTCACAGCGCCAGATGGAACCTCTCTCCTATGACTGATTGCCTTAATGGTCTACCTCACAGACAGACAAGTTATGTCCTATGCAGTACTGTGAGGCACACTAAGTAATGATTTTTGTGACCGGGCTCCCACTGTTATTGTACAGTTAACATTCAAGATAGATATATAAGCATTCAGGAACCACAGATTATTGTCTCTGTTGGACATTACATAAGAATAGGTGTTAGGTAGACCATTTGGGCAATCAGTCATAGGAGAGAGGTTCCATCTGGAGCTGTGAATTGAACTCCGGCTTAGCTTAGTTGGTAGAGCATTGGCGCGAATAGCCAAAGGTCCTGGGTTCAAGTCCCAGTGTCGGAGGAATTTTTCTCCTATAATATTCTCATGTACTATAATATTATCATGTAATGTCCGACAGAGACAATAATCTGTGGTTCATGAATGCTTATATATCTAGGGTTTTCCAAGCTTTCACTATTATGAAGAAAATAATAATGCAAAAGAAATCCCAGGCCAAGGCCATACAAGTTCGGGGTGAGCCTTAAATAAAGGATCCTGACTCACATTACACACTTACTCAATGACAATAGATAATTATTCAGTTAGCTAAAGGAATATTATCTATTTTATGGAACCCGAAGGTTCAGTGATACGCTTACCTGAGCCCGCTATTCTGTGCTAACTCCATCCACCCATCCTTCGGAAATCCTACTTTTCTTCAATATATCCTAATATTGTACTCCCACCTACGTCAAGGTCTTCCAAGTGGTCTTTTCCCTTCGGGTCTCCCAGTCAATACTTTTGAGATATGTCTTTTCTCCCCCATGCGTGCAACATGTCCAGCCCATTTCATCCTCCGTGATTTAATTAGCCTTAGTATATCCGGTGAAGAGTACAGATTATGAAGCTCGCCGTTATGCCGTATTCTCCAGTCCCCATTTTCATCTCTTTTAGGCCCAAATAATTTCGTAATCGCCCTTTTTCAAACACCCTGAAATTATGTTCTTCCCGGAGGGTAACCGACCATGTCTCACATCCATATAATACAACCGGCAGGATGATAGTTTTATAATTTTTTTTTATTTTTGGATTTATGGATAGAAGACGAGAAGATAAGAGTTTCTGAACAGCATAAAAACAAGCATTTCTTGATTTTAGTCAACACTTAACTTCTACATTAGTATTAATTGTACCTGTATTTATTGCTCCCAGATATTTGAATTTTTCACTTGTTCGAACGATTTACCGTCTATTCTGATATTTTGTAACGCATTACTTTGACGTTTCATGACCATATACTTAGTTTTTCTGTATTGATTTCCAATCCAACATTCCTGCAGGCATCGAAAAGACTTTGTGCATTTTTCTCGGTTGTGTTTATGTCATCGCCCAACAAACAAACGTCATCTGCATAAGCTAAAATCGTGTGACTGCCATTTAATTTTTGGCCCACCTTGTTTGCCTAAACTTTCCTAACACTCACATTAGACCATATATTTTTGTAGTACTATAGACCTATTTATATTTACAATATTTATTATATATGTAAGTAATGATTCTAAAATCAATGTTATTTCGGTAATAAAATATAAAATATAATAAACAGCACTAAGCACAGTCTACTGCCTATCTAATGTTAAAATGTTATCGCCTCTTGACATGTATTTCTTCAGAGCAATCTATATTCATTCGAACAAGGATAGCACGTAATTGTCATAGTAAATTCTATTAAATAATTATTGTGAATATTTGAGGCTGACAACCGATCAATGAATGTGAAGAAGTACTTGCAGAAATAAAGCGGCGATGGAAGAAACGAAGGACTTTAGGAAACCCTTAGGTTAAGGCTCTCAGGTATTTTTTCCAATTGAATACGGCGGTGGTAAAAGCTCATTTCCTGGTACTCTTTCTATTAAGAATTGAACAGATGTTAAGAGTCCCAGTGCCATCAGAAGTATTAGATCAAATTTAAAATCCTACTGGCCTCATTACAGGACGAACCCGCAACCTTCCAGTCCGTACTGCCTCAACCAACTTAGCCACGGCATACAAAAGATTTCATTACAATCTAATTAAAATAATACTGGAAATAGCGTTACCTTTCCTAATATAAGAAGGCGCAATTGATGTAATGCATAACCAAGATAAAAGAGAACACAAGGGATTCAAACAAGAAATAAAACTAGACGAGCAGATGAAACAAAATAATAGCAAAACAATGGTTGATAATTTAACATTGCATACGATTCATATTATATTCATATAAGTTACTTCCCGTGGTTTATTTATGGAATTTTTTTTCCCTTGACTTTTCATTATATCTCTTGATTTCTATTATCATGCTACATCTCATTCTATGATACTGTGTGTATTATATAAATAAATGTTTGTAATAATTACTTGTATAATTATATATGTGAAGGAAATACAGTGAGTTCCACGCAAGAGTTGGCCAATGACGCGGGTTTCTGCGGCGCGGCTGGCACAGCTCCAACTCCCGAGCGATCGGGTGAAATATCTACGCAAATAATGCCGCGGTCTTTGTAATGATTCAGGTTCTCACATTTACAGTTAAAATTACAATGAAAATAACCACTTACCTAATCACAAGAGATGTTGGAAATGTTCTCCTCTTGCATACGCGCAACATTGGCACCTTTTTTAGGGAATTTTCTTTCACGCGCGTAAGTTCAGCTTCCGAGATAGAATTAATTTCTCTTGTGATATTGTCTTTAAGTTCTTCTTATGTATGGGAAATTGACCTATACACTTTATTTTTCAAGTTTCCCCATAAAATAACATTTACATACTGTTAGAAGAACTTAATGACAATATCACATAGGCCTATCAAAAGAGAAAGTAACTCTGTCTCGGAAGCTGAACTTATGCGCGTGAAAGAAAATTTCCTAAAAAGGTGCCAGTATTGTCTGGATGTAAGAGGAGAACATTTCCAACATCTTTTGTGATGAGGTACGTGGTTATTTTTATTGTAATTTTAACTGTAAATGTGAGAAGTTGAATCATTACAACGACCGCGGCATTATTTGTATAGATATTTCACCCGATCGCTCGGGAGTTGGAGCTGTGCCAGCCGCGACGCAGAAACCCGCGTCATTGGCCAACTCTTGCGTGGGACTCACTGTAGAAATAGCCTCTGTAGAGCCACCCGATATCCTCAGAATGATACTTTAAATGGTTTTAAAATTAGTTGTACATATTCACTTTCATAGTAACTATTAGACGATAAAAAGATCTGGTGGGAATTTTCAAGAAAACTGCGTTTTTTAAGTAACCTATACATCAAAGTAAGTTATACGCGGTTTCGTCCTATAAAATGTGGAAAACTTAAATATGAAGATCTGTTTTCAGCTTACACTCAAACATACACGCATCCAACTTCGCCTAAAATTTTAATTATGAAATTTGGTAATTCAGTCTTTTGTCTTGAGCTACGATGATCACAAACGCACATATATACGTATGCATGATGATGTAAACTACACGAAAGATAAAATTTAAAAATGCAGGTTAAAATAGTAAAAAGTATGGAAAATAAAATGAAATAGCAAAAAGAATAATGCTATGGTAAATTTGAATAGGTTCACAATTATAGCAACCAATCGTTCGGAAAACATTAACACTGCACAGCTTCATCGAAGCCTGAAACCTCAAGTAGCATATCATGTCTGAGATGACAATATTATTATGACAGACTCGAGATCCGGAGCATTGGTGTTAGGTTCGCTGCAGGTAGTTTCCTCATAATGGTCAATCTAGCTGTTCCGGTTGGACAGAACGTGATCCCCACCTCCTCGACTCTCCCTAGATATTCCACATGAATGAAATAGCGTATAGGAAACTATCGCTAATTGACACTAGTTGCTGTTATCATGAATTTAGATACATATGTTCGCTTTTCTAGGAGAAGAGCTTAAAAAACCTCGAGTCTCTCTGTGATCTAGTGGCCACACTTTGAAGCTGATCACAGAGTTAACAACGCTTATTATAATTTCATGGGAAACCGCTTACCTTTACCGCTAACATTTCTAGTTAAGAGAAACTTAAACTTGCTCCTATCATGGTTCGGATTTAATGTAAAGCTGTAGGTTCATATTGCTGTAATATGAATATCATAGTCCAGTAGCGTAAAACCAAAAAATTAGACGAATCAGAAATAATGGCTACAAAAGGTTTTATTGTTTTAATGGCTTAATTTGTTGCCCAATATGACTATCCTAGGTTTTCCCCCTCGGCGGAGTTGTGCATAAGTGGTGGGGGGTAAAAATGTGGCCCCCAAAGGGGTAGTTTTGCGATTTTACGGGTTTATCTCGTAAAGGACTCACGATATCGAAAACATAGTGGTATTAAACGTTGTAGGGCATTACATTCTGCATTGAATGAGACTATACACATATTTTTTAGACAACCCGTTCCCATAATACTGCTCATCAAAGTTGGACAAATTTTACATATTTATAACAAATTTTCGTTTCAAGTTCTGCTTTTTGGTAATATCATCTAACTTAACCCATCTATCATAAAGTGGTCTATACAAAAGTAATAAAGGAATAAATTCTGCGTTCGATGAGATTAAAAGTGAATTTGTTGGACCACCCGTTTCCGTAAAGTTCTACATTTAGTCCAGTAGTGTAAAACCAAAAAATTAGACGAATCGGAAATAATTGCTACAAAAGATTTTATTGTTTCAATGGTTTCATTTGTTGCCCAATATGACTATCCTAGGATCCCCCCCGGGGAGTTGTGCTTAAGTGGTGGGGGTAAAAATGTGACCCCAAAAGGGGTAGTTTTGCGGTTTTACGGTTATATTTCGTAAGAGACTCACGATATCGAAAACATGGTGGTATTAAAAGTTGTAGGATATTAAATTCTGCATTGAATGATACTAAACACATATTTTTTGGACAACCCATTTCTATACTACTGCTCATCAAAGGTGGACAAATTAGAGCATTAAATCTGCTGAGCGCCTCCGCCGAAGCAAAAGACATACTACTCCAGAGGTCATCTTTACCGAGTTATTGGTGGTGACCATGACTCAGGAGCAATTTCTTTTTAATGACAGAAATAAAGCACGTCTTATTAGCTTGCTTACTGAAAGACTTGAAGGTGAAGGCTTCTCAGTCAAGCAAGCTGATAAAGATGCAGACCACCTGATTGTTACCACGGCTCTTGAGGCATCACAGAAGCATGAGAAGGTTGTGGTAGTTGGTGAATATACAGACCTCCTCATCATGCTAAATGCCCTAGCCACACCATCAGCAAACATATATTTCTCAAAACCTGGAAGAGGAACGACCCCAACAAAAGTATTTGGTCCCAACAGCTTCGAACTGGCAGACAACATCATAAGCCCACTCATATTTCTCCACGCCATAAGTTGATGTGACACAACTTCGGCACTCTTCAGGCAGGGCAAGAAGAAGGTGGTCAAGCTGTTGGTCGAAAATATATGTCTTCTCGAAGAAATAAAACCTTTCTTCGAACATGACACTCAAGCTGAAGCTATTGCCGAAGCTGGCCTACAATTTTTAACAACCCTCTACGGAGGTAGGGCAGGAGATACTTTAGATAAATTGCGATTTGACCTATTTTCCAAAGCCCTCGTGAAATCCAAATTTAACCTGGCATCCCTACCACCAACATCCGAAGCAGCCCGCCAACATTGCTTGAGAACTTACCTACAAGTACAAATATGGTTAGGACACCAGATGGATCCGCTCCTCTGGGGATGGCAGGCTTCAAAGTTTGGACTTGACCCCGTTCCTACCTCCAAGGAACCAGCTCCACAATCTCTTCTCTCCACAATTTTCTGCAAGTGCAACAAGGGGTCTGCACGTGGTTGTGGGTGTCGGAGGATGGAATCAATTGCTCATCGATTTGTGCCAACTCCAAGGGGAACTCCTGACCTAACTCCCTCCAACCAGATGTTGACGAGACCTGGACTGCATATATGGGGCGACGACAATTACAGACTTTTACGAGTCGAGTGATGGGGTGACGTACTCCTTATCGGAAATTACAGACATTTTGAGGAGCCGAGTGGCCCAACGACAATGAAATGTCGACGTCTGTAAAATTTGTGTATCTACCATTTTCCCCCTTTTCATCTTCATACTTTTAACTACAATTTTTGTTATGAAATAAAATCATCACTAATTGATTTGAAGAATTGTGTTTCTTTTCTACAATTTTCATATTTTATATATTTACTAAGCACAAGACTAGTACATTGGAGTGCTATAGTATTATGTTTACACATCTCTATTACCGTATTAAAAGAATTAGAAAATTCTTGGCCAATTTGCTTCATTTTTTAAACGAATGGTATTCAAGCACAAATGTTATCGGGCATTGGAAATCACCCAACTACCACCATCTTCGAGATACAGAAATTCTGTAACTTTGAGAGGCGATATCTCAGACAGCCGGTGATAGGCGAAGAACACTCACCAGAAACAGCTCTTTAACATGTCGAATTGATCACTCAAATCAGTTAGTGAGAGGAAAGTTATGCGCGGACAATCAATTTTTATAAAACTGAAGAGGGAAAAAAGAGAGATTTTTAATAATAACACACAAAAAAAAAAAAGAATTTCTTCTTTTCTTAATTTTTTATAGATATTTTTAGTTAACAAAAAAAAGTGATGGGGGCTAGACATTTTCTTCTTCTTCTTTCAGAAGTGTTGCAGAGCAGCACGGGTCCAGAAGTTTTTAAGAAATATGTAAAATTTGTCCAAATTTGATGAGCTGTAGTATGGGAATGGGTTGTCCAAAATATGTGTTTAGTATCATTCAATGCAGAATTTAATGCCCTACAACTTTTAATAGGGCCATGTTTTCGATATTGTGAGTCCTTTACGCGATATAACTGTAAAGCCGCAAAACTACCCCTTTTGAGGTCACATTTTTACCCCCCACCACTTAAGCACAATTCTGCCGGGGGGGGACCTAGGATGTCATATTGGGCAACAAATGAAACAATTAAAACAATAAAACCTTTTGTAGCAATTATTTCCGATTCGTCTAATTTTTTGGTTTTACACTACTGGACTAAATGTAGAACTTTACGGAAACGGGTGGTCCAACAAATTCACTTTTAATCTCACCGAACGCAGAATTTATTCCTTTATTACTTTTGTATGGACCACTTTATTGATAGATGGGTTAAGTTAGATGATATTACCAAAAAGCAGAACTTAAAACGAAAATTTGTAAAATTTGTCCAACTTTGATGAGCAGTATTATGGGAACGGGTTGTCCACAAAATATGTGTTTAGTCTCATTCAATGCAGAATGTAATGCCCTACAACTTTTAATACCACCATGTTTTCGATATCGTGAGTCCTTTACGAGATATAACCGTAAAACTGCAAAACTACCCCTTTGGGGGCCACATTTTTACCCCCCACCACTTATGCACAACTCCGCCGAGTGGGAAAACCTAGGATAGTCATATTGGGCAACAAATGAAGTCATTAAAACAATAAAACCTTTTGTAGCAATTATTTCCGATTTGGATTTTAATTCTACTGGACTATCAGTATTGTTAAGTAGCATTAATTGTGTTTTCTGTCTCTCCTGTATGTCATCGGCTAGCCACTATCCCCCTAGAAATCTTGAGAAAAAACTTATAGGTCACTATACTAATATACCAAACCGGGCAATATACCAAATTATATAGGCCATAATCCTACCATTAAACGAAGCCGAATTTCTTATGTTGAAACTACATTTGCGTATTTTCATTCTCTCTTTCTCTTTTTCAAATTCTGCTTTTCTCATTCCCAGTTTTCCATTTTCTTACTCTCATTTTCATTTTTCTAAAATCATTTTCTCATTCTCAATTTATTATAAAAAGACTGAGCTACGGGTATAGTATTACTTGTCACATAAAAATGTGTACTGTTCAGCTGGCATCCTACAACAGAACTGGGATGAAACTACGTTACATTTCGGGTATAACTTATCGTGATTGCAGTGTACATTTTCTACATAATAAATGGCATAGTCGGAATTGTTGTCCGGTCTAGGACCGTCCCTAAGTAAACAAATATATCTATCTCACTCTTAAGTATATGCGAATAATACGTTAGAGTGAGACAGACATACTTGTTTGTACTTCAGGGCTGGTTATAGAGCAGACAGTATCTACCCATCCCACTATTTAAAACATTTGCGCGCCGACAATATGTGTAGCCTACTTTATAGTATTCTCATTAGCAGTTAAGGCATGTTATCTATATATACATGTATTTATCTGAAGTAAAATTTGACAGTAAAATTTGAATAATTAAAAAAAATTAAACATAATTACAAATTTACAATTAACAAATTACATTAACCTTATAGGCCTAGTACATTTTAATTTGTGATCTAAACCAGCTGTCATCAAGTAATAAGCACTCCGGTTTGGAGCTTGCCTGCTTAGTACATAAGCGTGATGGGAGCAATGGAAAGAGGAGCAAAGGGCAAAATGTTAAAGTCATTCGTGTTTACTGAGAACCTTACTCAGTTCAAGATATATTCAATTACTTGTTTGTAATTCTCGGGCTTTTTAATGTTATTAATATATATGTGGTTAGACGTGTAAATGATTAGGGTAAGATTGTCATTTTCTATATTTCTATTTTGTTTAGTTAATAATATTGTGTGGTCTAAACGTAGAGTCAGACTGAAAAATCCAACGCCATAGCCTGGATTTGAACCAGTTCTTCGGCTCTTCATGCCGCTGCTCTTACCACCGAGATACCATGGAAACTTGTCGGTACAGCATTAAATTCCCCAACTGACTCACATATCCCGGTGAGGCATTCTCAATATGAGATAAACCCCAATGGCGACTTACAACCTGGACCCTATTTCATAAAACTCTACAGGTGTGACATACACGACAATTACGTCAAATCTGACAAATTTGTCAATATGTCATGACAGTTCTATTTTTTTTATAAATATTACAACTTTTTCTTACATTACAGGCAAATTAATGTAAATTGTCAAGACTAAAAGAGCCCTTTTCATAAACGCGACAATTTTATGTCAAACCTAAAGACTACTTTAGTACACGGTAGATTGCTCTCATATATGCGTGCGATAATCGATCTCAACATCGAATGTGATACCTAAGTAATCGATTATTACTATAGAAAATAATTGAATTACTTTTCTCTTTGCAAAGTCACTGAAATTGAAAGTTAGGTTAACCCGTTACCTAAAAACCCTGCGTGGTCTCATGTCTATTTTTTCATCACACTCACTACTACCAATATCACTACGACTAGTTTTCATTATTAACAAGATAATTTAGCAATTTTATTAACAAGAAAGAGTTTACCAAGTTATGCCACACATTTACATAACCTACTGACTGTGCCTACATATGAAAGATTGCCTGTCTCTTCTGTAAGACAATTCTACATTTTATTGTAAATTTGTAAATATGTCAGCAAAAATTAATGTTTTATAAATGGTAGATATCCTAAGATTTTACACATTTGTCAGACTTTTACCTATAAACTCAAAAGTTTTGAGAAACAACAATATGTAAAATTGTCATGCACATCTATAAAATTGTCATGACATTTATGTAAAGTTGTCAGCTTTTATGAAAAACGGAATTGTCAAAATGTAAACTTGTAAAACAATTATATGTCACCTGTAAAATTGTAACTTTTATGAAATAGGACCCTGTAAGTACTTTAAGGTTCGATCTTCATATTAAACTATTAGTAGGTCACAGTGGAATGACCTACTGGTCACTGGTCACGGCCAGTGTGAAATAATTATTAATACTATATGGGTTATCAGAAATAGTCGCATCCCTAGCGACAACTCTCACTGGGTACATAGGCTAGGTCTAACTGTTTTGTTTATAATTCATATTTGAATAATTTAAAGGCTTTTAGGTTGCACGGCTAATCACTTCGAAAAGCAGAACGAAGTAAATATTAGGAAACAGTCCTATACGTAATCGTGACGACAGTGAATTCCAACCTAGTTCAACGTGTTTATTCATTTGACTTGATGTTAATGGACATGTGTTAGATGTAAGGAGGTGATCAGAGACACATGAGGTTCTAATGGAAACAAAACACTAATAATTATTCACGTCTTGTGTGTGTTTGTCTTAAATTAGCGCTATCTCTCAAATGAGAATTTCCCTATGTAATGTTCCATGTCGATTATATGTCTCCTGTTTTTGATAATGTATCTCTAGCTAACGATATTGTAACAGAAAAAATCTAGGAAGGATAATTAATCATCCTTCTTTCTCTTAGATTAACCTCTCCCGTTGTAGGGACGATTATGCTGCCCATGTCGCCTAGGTCTTACAGGTTCGTGACCTGTCGGAAGACGGATTACTTTTCAATCACAGATATACTTTTTGACCAGACAAGGTCATAGAGGGCCTCTCAAGATGTGTGATCAGCCCAATGCCAGGCCTGGGCAACTCCGAGACAACACGAACATATAGGACGAGACACAGTAGTCACACATTATACTCATTGCGAACAAGGCACGTATAGGATGAGATTAATAACGAAGCCCTGATGATATCCGGGGACCACAAGGGCTTAAAGTTACCCGACATTCGTCTCACAGGAGAAGAAAAACTCCGGAAAAATGCCACCTAGATAACTTGTTCCGACCAGGAATCTAACTCAGGTTCGTAGGTGAGGGAAGCGACCGCATCCCCTGCACCATAGCGGTGGGATAAGAGCAAATACAAAATTTAAAAAAGAGGTAGAGAAGAGTTAGAAATAAATGCACAGAGAAGTAACAAGTTTAACATAATAGATTCTAAGTGTAGACAAAAATATATCTACTTAATTTTATTTCCTTATTTGTTCTGGTTATTTAACGACGGTTGCTAATTAAACGGGTAACCGTCACTCGTGTGCTGAATTATTTTCCCGCAGTAGTTGTTTTACATGCCTGTAAATTTACAGACATGAGACTGACGTATTTTGGCTTTTCTGTATGTGCCATTGACCTGGACGGGTATCGAACCTCACAACATGGATTCAATGCCTATCGATTTCCCTACTTGAGGCGACAAAAGGATGCAGAGGGATGGATGGACAGATGAAGAGATGGTTTAACAATGCTTAGGAAGTCTTCGATATAGCAAGGCTAGAGAAAGAGTGGTTGAGAGAAAGAGTGGGACGGAAGATCGTTGACAATATAGAAGGAAATATCTCTCAAGATCTTTTGTAACAGTCATCTGTCATAATCACCATAAAATTATGTGTAAATTTTAATAAAGGTGGTAACTATGTTAAATGTTCAAAAATAAACATACTTATAGTCTTGCAAGTTAGAAAAAACCTGCAGCAAGCGCCGCTTCATTCCGCGCAGGTTTCTTTCAAACTTGTAGGACAATAGCTTATTGTGTAATTGTAAATATGTCTTACACAGCCTTCGCGTTTCTTGTAACAAGTTTGCAATTATATGATGTAATTAGATGAAATATATTTCATTTTCTAACAGTTGGTGAAAGGAAGATTTGCACTACCGTATAGTAACTTAAACTCGCCTGCTTATCAGCTCACGTAATGTACTGTACGTGGAAATTCCACATAAATCAAATAGCTGAAGCATATTAATTTGACTGCGCATAATCATAAATTCATAAACAACTGGCAGCCACACGTATAGCAGTGCGATCAATATCGAAGCAACTTATTATTTCGGATATCAGAGTACTTTTCAGTCGCACATAAATAAACCCAGATAAAGCACATTCATTACAAAACTGTACCGACTCTTAGAACATTCATGGAATATTTCTTGCTCTGTACTTTTCTCGACTAATTTCTTACCACTTTCTCCATGTAAATCAAATCAGTTCATACTCCTGTTTATCGCTCTTGATTGACTGGTCTTAATTCTGTTTGGACTGCAACGAGAATGAAGCAACTGTGTACAAATTCCGAAATCATCGTAAGGTCACAATTACAGTATTTCATCTTTATATTATTATACTCCAATATTTAATGCTTATATCTCGTACAGTAAAAATATCTTATTCATTTTGAATTTTCCACTCAATGCTACAATAATAGCTGAGAATGTGGACTGTTTTGACAAAACTCAACATCTCCATTTTTTGCCAAATTCATTTCTTAATGGTTTTAGGTTCTTTTAAATGAGATCTTTAAGATGGTGAAAAAAGAATTAAGAAAAGTCAACATAACCAATTCATTTTGAAGCCTCAATATGGAAATTTCTATCTTTTATATGTTAAAAAAAGGAAAGAAACCTTCTCCTGAACAACTTATGTTTAGGCACATGTTGAGTTTTGTCAAAACGGTCCTCAATTTGGGTCTCGGGTTCGTTATCTCAACTTGAGATCATTTTTCTATCAGGGAATTTGTTTAATTTATTAATTTAATAAATTTGTCATGGTTTGACTTTGATGTTCCTTCCAAAGTGCAGATTTCCCAGTTTCAAGTTCAAGTTAATTTTTTGAAATACTTCTCTCCCTCCCTACCTTCCTCCCTCCCTCTCTCCCTCCTTCCCTCCCTCCCTCCCTTCCTCTCTCTCTCTTAAAAAATAAAATAAAGAATTAAAAATACTCCCTGTCTTAGATGACGTTATAACGTTTTTTCATTCTTTCACATTGACTCCATCAAGTTACACGAAGGAGGCACGAAATAGTATGTTTACTTGTTCTTAATAATTTATTAAAATGTATTAATCGATGTAGGCCAAATATATTCATAGTGCTTATACAGGGAGGCCGTTTTATGCGGAAACTTTTTAACAGCGTTGCCCCTGCTCACACTTTCCCCGCTGTTGTGCTTGCACCGGCGGGGACCGTGTTCCGTTACTACCGGCAAATCACTTTAGAAACAATACAAAATAGAATAACTCAACCAATTTATTATCAAAATAGGCCTACATGTAGAGGCTTATTACTCACAATTTATTTGAGATACTGTTGAAAATGACATTTACGAGAAAATCTCTATGGTTATTTCTCAATAAGTAACATTCCACGAAATAAATTCGCTGTTCAACCGTATATATTTTCGAATATTGTCTTATGTAACACACGACAACAATAGACAAGCGTCTCACTACAACACACCGAAGCAACTAACTGCTTGTATGCTTTGTACAACTGCGATGCAATGCGATGCTAGCGCGGCAGTGATGTGAGGTTTCCTCATAAAATGGACTCACTGTATATCTATATAAAAAATCAAATACTTATGTGTTATGTGTGATCTGAAGGTTTTCTGGTATTGTGAATGAATAACGGCTTCCCGGGCTTCGAACTGGGTGAGTGGGATACTTGTAAGAGCTATCTGTCGAATTATCGCACATATCATATCCTGCCAATACATAATGGATGTTTTAAATGATACATAACTTGGATATTCAAGTTTGTTGTTTGTCTTTTGGCACTCATGTAGGTACTAGAGAGAAATTCAATAAAAAGTGCCCTTTAGCCAAAATAAAAAAAATTGTTCTAGTGTAGCTGAATCCTTCTCTCTTTCGAAAGGTTTTGTCCTATA
Organism: Ectobius pallidus; assembly: GCA_964059195.1. Lineage (NCBI taxonomy): Eukaryota > Metazoa > Arthropoda > Insecta > Blattodea > Ectobiidae > Ectobius > Ectobius pallidus. Next base: position 134,252,781 of record CAXKWD010000001.1, read on the forward strand.
GCTTACCAAAGATGGGGAGATGGCCGAATTCCTCCACAAAACTTCGGACTTATGTATAAACCATGGGTTGGAAAAAATAGCACTCAGTTTTTGTATTTAATAATAATAGGCCTATCACTGAAGCTCAATGCTTAAGTTGCAAAACTGGATCTATTTAGAAGCACAACCGCATGATTATAAAAAAAAAATAATAATAATTCGTTCAAAGTAATAACACGGCTACATATCTTTATGTATCTTCCACAGGTTCAGAGTTTTCACTGCGTTTACTTAGTGGACGGGTGAGAGTGCAGGAAATGTAATACGCCCACAGGGTAAGCTTTTCATCATCTCTGTCCTACAAGAACGCAATATCTGAAAAGAAAAGTGTTTCTACCCACCTAATTCTTCGTTGAAATTAATCTTTCTGTACAGATAAAGAGTATCCCATGTATGCCTATATGGATGTTATGGAAGTTAAGTTGGGAATCTCATGCTATTTTATAGAAGATTACATTTCATTCTAAATTGTCTTACATTTTCTGTTTTCGCATGCTCATTCCTAAAAACTTTTGCATTGTACAGAGTGGCCCTTCAAGAAAATAGGTACCCAAAAATGTATGTGGGTTATTTTGTTATTTGAACCTGTGTTATTTGAACAGCGTGTGTCTCGGCTGTGGGACATTCTTTTCGCAAATAATAATAATAATAATAATAATAATAATAATAATAATAATAATAATAATAATAATAATAATAATAATAATAATATTAATAATAATAATCGCAGCTATGGTGATGGAAGGAATGCTGGACAGCCACTGAAAATTCTAATGAGGGTTTTCAAGAGGAGTTTCAGAAACCTCAACCACCGGAAAAAAATTCTCCATGGGTGGACATAATTTTCTTTCTATTACCATAGCTGTGAAAATAATGCTTCACAGACCACGCACGCTCTGCTATGACGTACACAGCGGTGTAGTTGACTGAGACCTGTTACTACACAACAAAAGAAAAGATTCAAATAATAAATTTATTCACATGCACTTTCGGTTACGTTTTCTAATGAGCCACCCTGTACAATAAACAAGCTAATCGGTGGTCATGGAAAATATTATTAATGGCCATGGTGATCACATTCCCTCCGATCCTGCCATCTGCCTATGGTAGATGACGCAGCAGTCGGATAGTAGGTATAGTCCCTCCAGGGATGTAGAGCCACGGATAAAAACGTAGCTAACCGGATCCATAAAGGAAAGGGATCCCACTGTTAAAAACAGACGATTGCTGAAGTTATCAGTACTGCAATCAGGCACACATATTAATGTAAATTTCTAATTATCGTATGGCCTGGTATGTTCAAAGACACAGAACCCTGAAAAATCAGAACAAGGATTGACTTGTATTTGAGCCCCTGTTCTTTCATTCAAAGGATTTAATTCTGGAAATGGTTTCTTCGGATTGCAATTATTTTTTATTTGTTTGTTACTTTGTTGAAATTATTAATTCGTTTTAGTAGCCTATTGCTTTATAGATTGACTGAACTATAATTTACTACAGTATTAATTCCTGGTGCGCAGTAATCGGGCACCTCGGGAGAAGTACATTACACTCGAAAATGCTTTCAATAAAAACTTATTGATACACGATCATTTTAATGTGTGTTTGTTTCTTCTAATTTTGAACGTGCATAAATATGACAAAGCGTACAATAATAATTAAAATATTAAGAATGTACGGATATAGAAATGCCTGTGGTTCCTAAAACATTCAATATGTTGTACGTTGTACAACTTTATTTCTACGTTGTAGATCATATTTTATTTTATATTATTTATATTAAACAATTCAGAGAAAAATAAAGTTCCACTAAATAACCTACAGCCTTACATTAACTGGAACGAACAATTATTTTATTTTTATTTTAGCGATCAGCAAACAGAATCACTTGCAAAGGAATCTCAGTGTTTAAATATCAATACATTATTCTGCTAAATTAAAATGTTTGGAATGTCAGGCCTACACCACGAATTTCCGTTTATTATATAAACATTACTAGAAAATTTCATTGTATACTTTATGGGACAAAATAATAATACTTTTTTTCTTACCACGGTATTACTAGAAGAGCTGGAATACGGAATTCAGAGATAGTGAGGTCGGAAATTCAGATCTGCGTGTGGAGGGTTTTCAAATCACGCAAAATGAAGATTTGTGAAGAGTCACGCCACTCAACAACACTAAATGCTTTGTTAGATTTTCCGTGTTTTCTTTAAACACGTAAACCACAAATGTTTAAGTCTACAATCCATCACCTTGAGGTGGCGTATAAATTATTTTCGCCAGTCAGATTACTTTGAGTGTAAAAATACTTCTTAGAATAATAAGCTACCTTTCACTCACTTTACCCAAACTAATGATTAATAATAACTATGTACAAAAATAAAATCAGGTAAACTGATAGCCTACAACAAAGTGCCAGAATGCTTTTGTTTAATCAGTTATAATTGCAATTATGATATGAAAAAACAGTAAGTTTCTTTTAAATTGATTTTCAAGTTAAGCTCCAGATTAATTAATTAAGCAGGGCTTGCAGAAGAACAAAGGTGTACTTTAAAAAATAATCAGATTAAAATCGTCCAGCATCAGCAGAACTATAGTCTACAGATTTGTGATATAATGACAATCGCACACTCACATACAAATAAAAATAAAAATGTCAAATTGGTCGGCTTCGGGATTTGAACCAAGGACCTCCAAAATGCGAGTCCAAGACGTTAACATCTCGGGCACCTCGCTCAGTTTAACAATCTAGTTTGATAAGCGTATGTAAAGGAATAGTGTTATTTGTCATAGCTAACTGTATTGCAACTTCCAAAGATATGGAGATTCTAAAACAATATGTTGTCATGATAACTGATTTGCATCTGATAAATTCTTTCTAATGCATTACTATAAAATAGGCACTGAATTGGGCATTACTCCGGTACCGGTAAACCGATTTGGTCCGATATCAATAGACTTCTTCTCATGGACGTTATAGATGCGTATACCAAGTTTCAGGAAAATCCGATAAAGCGTAGCCTATTTGAGTTATCGCGCGTACAGACACACGGACGGACAGACGGGCAGTCATTTTCCCGTCCCCACACACAATCTCATAAAGTACCATACTGGCACTTAATAAACCTTTATTCAATATATCAGTTCTGGGATTGTATAAGCACGATCTAAAGCACAGAAAGCCAGCGTCATACTCTCTGCGCTACCCAGACCGATTCAAGCAATCGAAATAATATTCAATTTAATAGAATGAGTAAAATATCACAAAGAACCTTAAACCAAAACATATATCTGTATTTCATGACTCTTTGCGTAGTTTTCAATCTGAATAATATATTACAAACATGAATTTCAAATGATTACTGGTCAATTCGAAACAACCAACGCACTGTTGTGTCATCCATTTTAGAATTTTCATTTAAAACACATTCAAATACTCATGGGAGTGTGTTATTGGTCATATAAATATTATATTGGTAACTCTTTTGGGGAATAAATATAAAAGGTCATTCAACACGAACAGAAATCAAGACTGGAATAAAGTAAACATAGACGCAAAACCCGTGTACACTATGATTTACTTAAGCATAATAATGCTAAATATTCCCCACTAATTGGCAGTTTATTGCTACTAGGAGTAACGACGAACCTTCTATCACGGCCTTCCTTATATTTTGTAAGGTCAGAAATTTGAGTTGTGGCAACGTGTTGTTAGGGTTTAATGACTAATATACGAGACTGTACTTAGCTTTTAAAATATACGATAAACACATATACAGTGAGTCCCACGCAAGAGTTGGCCAATGACGAGGGTTTCGGCGTCGCGGCTGGCACAGCTCCAACTTCCGAGCGATCGGGTGAAATATCTACGCTAATAATGCCGCGGTCGGTGTAATGATTCAGGTTCTCACATTTACAGTTAAAATTACAATGAAAATAACCACGTACCTCATCACAAGAGATGTTGGAAATGTTCTCCTCTTGCATCCACACAACACTGGCACCTTTTTAGGAAATTTTCTTTCACGCGCATAAGTTCAGCTTCCGAGACAGTTACTTTCTCTTGTGATAGGCCTATGTGATATTGTCTTTAAGTTCTTCTAACAGTATGTAAATATTATTTATGGGGAAACTTGAAAAATAAAGTGTATAGGTCAATTTCCCATACATAAGAAGAACTTAAAGACAATATCACAAAAGAAATTAACTCTATCTCGGAAGCTGAACTTATGCGCGTGAAAGAAAATTTCCTAAAAAGGTGCCAGTGTTGTGTGGATGCAAGAGGATAACATTTCCAACATCTCTTGTGATGAGGTACGTGGTTAATTTCATTGTAATTTTAACTGTAAATGTGAGAACCTGAATCATTACACCGATCACGGCATTATTTGCGTAGATATTTCACCCGATCGCTCGGGAGTTGGAGCTGTGCCAGCCGCGACGCAGAAACCCGCGTCATTGGCCAACTCTTGCGTGGGACTCACTGTATAATAAGCTACTTAAGAAGAAACATGTTATAACGCGCTTCAATAGAAAAGGTAAGAAATATCAAAAGTAAAAAAAATTGAATAGTCTGTTACACTTTCGATTAGTATAATCGGGAAAACATTACCGACAGTCATCACCAGTAGGTAATTACAATGCACCAGCTACTTAAGAAGAAACATGTTATAACGCGCTTCAATAGAAAAGGTAAGAAATATCAAAAGTAAAAAAATTGAATAGTCTGTTACACTTTCGGTTAGTATAATCGGGAAAACATTACCGACAGTCATCACCAGTAGGTAATTACAATGCACCAGTTAACCAGACAATAATGTATGTGAAAACCCTGAGGGTTATTAGCTTATTAGCTCTACAGCCAGCATACTTTGGGGGCGTTAAGTTTGCCCTGACATTCCTGAAGATTACATATTATTCTATAGACACAGTTCGATATCCTGTAAATGTAAAAGGAAACGCATGCTCATTAGTGGCAATGTATCTCATAAAGCAGATAATACTCGGAATTGTGTACCTTAAATAGACTTTCTCGTTAGCACCTATACTGAGATCATACTTTAACATATTTATATGTATGAGCAGTCCCAAGTATGTAGACCTATATTTGCAAACACAGAAGATAGAATGTGAAACTTTACAAAATAAAATATTTTTGGGTGCGCCTTACATTCGCGTTTGAACTTTATTTACTTGATGAAGGAGAATATTTTGGGGAGCTCCTTACATTCGCGTGCGCCATTAATTCGGAAATATACGGTAATTTCTACATCTTCAGTTCAAACAGTATCTTCAGCCTATCTGCTGGATTGTAAAACCAAATTCAATTAATTATCTCCGATCCGATTTCGAACCAATACCAGCAGTGGATTCTATTTACAAGATGTTCCTTCTGGCAATGAGTGAACAAGTTTGCTGTTCAAGTGACGACAACGGGAAACTTATGGCAGAACTCTTTTTATATCAGGGTATCAGTTCGAGGAGCAGTCCTAACACCATAAACTAATATTACTGATCTCCAAACATGACCTGATCATCACGTGAAGATCTCTTCCGTGCTTCAAGCCAGCTTATGGAAATAGCCTTCCGCATATCCAAATCTTACAATCCTCGACACCCTTCTATTTAACATCACGCTGAATATACTAGCGACTTGCCTCACATAATTTTTACACTTGTTCACGAAATGAGTGCACTATCAGTGCCTTCCCGCCGCATAGCTCTTTATTCCCCTTCGTTCACCATTTTCACAATTCGATAATGGAACTTTTTATCATGAATGTCAGGGACAGTTAATAAATGTCAGACAATGAAAATAAAAACTTTAGATACCTAACTCACTCAGGCTATCAGGCATATCGCTTTGTATATAAAGTACTATTAGCTTTAACTGGTCAAGGATGTAAGAAATCAATGTGGATACCCTCACACAGTGGAATCAATGGAAATGAATCTGCAGATCAGGCTGCGAAGGAAGCAACAAAGCATCCCTTAAGTGACAAAACAATAGCTATCTCGCACACAGAATGTACCATATATACTAAACGGAAGGTGTGGCAGCAGTGGAGGTTAACTAAATAGCAAATCAACAAGCGAACTCCATGAAATAACTCAACATTCGACTAAGCAGTACCCAATTAAAAATCTATCCAGAAAAATCAAATCTTGATATCTCGGCTCAGAATAGATCACTGTAAGAAGACTCATTCCTGTCTCCTGAAAAGAGAAGAACCCCCAGATGCAACCTTTGTAACAAGATTTTAACCGTTAAACATATCGTCCACAGACCATCGATGGTGACAGGTGAACAGAATCCCAAACGATCTGCAGACGGCGCTGAACTCACCATCATTATGCCATAAAACATTACAGTTTTTAAAAGATTCAAGACTTCTAAGAGAAATCTAAATATGCAATAATTTAATCTATTTCAATGTTTTCTCTCTTGTGTAAACCAATGCCATTATTTTTGTACATAATTTGTACCACTTGGATTAAAGCGATTACAAATAAAAAAAACTAAATTATAACTGCCAGACTCAATTGTTATTATTATTGCATAGTGCTTTTATTGAAACTATAGTTCTTAATATTTCTGTAATTTTATATCTTAATTCTGTCAGTGCTATTTTTGCTTCCTTAATGTACTTTTCTTGCTTTTTTTAAATTATAATTTAGTTTTTGGGATAATGGTTGAGGGAAAGAAAAGACCTGATGGCCTTATCCCTACCAGGATAAATAATTCAACTTAACTCCGTGGGGCTAACATCCCAGAAAGGATAAGGCCTGCCACCCGACCGCTGCGTCATCTACCATAGGCAGACGGCAGGATTGGGGGCATGTGGTCAGCATGCCGACACCCAAGGCCGTTAATGGTGGTTTCCATGAACGGACCCGCTACTTCTGTATCAAGTATATCCTCAATTTGAATCACGAGGCTGAGTGCACCCCTACCAGACCTCCCTACCTCAGAAAAATCTGAGGAGGTACCGGGGATCGAACCCGGGCCGACGGATCTGTAGTGAGCGACGCTAACTTCAAGACCAAGCCGGCGGCCACCAGGATAAATAAATAAATTTAATTTAAATTTATATCAAACCTCTGGCCCACTTTGCGTAATCAAGTCTCGAAAAGCAGATGATTCCCACAGCTGTCCCAGCCAATATCAATCGTACGTAAGTTGCAATGAGAACTCGATGTATAACTGGGATCCAAAGGGTTTGACTTCAAAATGACACCAGGCCGAAGGCAAATGAAAATTTGTTTTATAGGAAAAGATTTAAAAGAAAAGTACTCCATTATAACCAGAAAGCAGGTATCCTGAACGAAGTGAAATTATTCAAAAGAATGCCAGGACCTCGAAGACGAGTAGCACTACCACAGTGAGGACGTTAGATCTGTAAGGCAAATTTTACGTTTTCCAACGGTATTAACAAATGGATTGAAGGTATGGAAACTTCCTAAAAGCGTGAATTTTCGTGCACCCTGTGGAACAGAAAAGAAGCAGCAGAAGAAATGGAAAGAGTGCAGGAGTTGGAGGAATATGACTAGAAGTCACGTCCGCGGAACTGGAGCAACAGTTCGGATGCCCCGGTAATACTATTCCCAGCTTTCTTCTTCCTCCGACACTCGGTTCGATAGTGCCCGGGCTGCCGCTTGCTTGCAACCAGCCAGCGCGGGATTTACTTTACCAATTAAATGCTCAAAACTCCCTGCCTCACGTGATACCCGAGCACGGGTTTCAATATAAAAAAAATAAGACCAGTTCAAACATTATTTCATTTCACACTTCCGGTCCCCTCAAATCAAATACAAACAGATGAGGATATATATAACATTTTTTATAAAAAGATTAAAACGAATCGGGATTTTGAGTGTATAACTGAAAACAAAATATCAAATATTATGAAAATTATTGTTTTTAATAAGACAGTGTTGGCATATATTAAATAAACACTTAAAAACAAAAACAAAAAATTAAGTCATTAAATAATTAAATAAGGAGATACAATTTCAAATACATTATCTCCAGTTAAGTTAAAATAAATTGACTGTGCCTTAGTTAACTTAGGAAGAAAGCAATAAAACTTGAACATGGTAAGAACGTAAACTTGTGCTCATAACATGCGACTAACAAATGCAATAATCTCATTCACTATCTGACTATATTGCAATTTTATTTGTCACACTAGATTTTTAAAATAACTCAATTATGTTTGGTAATATTAAGTTATTAAAAATATTGATGTGTACTTTTGTACGTGTGTAGCGTACGAAAACGGATCGGAAACAAAAACATTTAGAAAAGTAAGGAAATACCTGGAAACGTTTGAAATGTGGTGATGAAAAAGAATGGGGAAAAATAAAATGGTCGGACAAAGTGACAAATAAAGGTGTTCTGAGAAGAGTGAATTAGAAGAGATCAATTCTGAACAGAGTTCTTCGTAGGAAAACAAACTTTATAGATTACAATGAGAAGAAAACGTCTGCTGCATGACGTCATAGAAGGAAATTTGGAGAGAACTTCAGGGAGTGGAAAAAGAAACAACTTTCACGATTAAAAGGATAAAAGAAAATACTGGAGGATAGGAGGGTAGGAGGAGATGGAGAGCGAGAATTGCAGACCAAGTTCAATTATTTGTAATAATAATAATAATTATTATTAGAGTAATAGGTCTGTTCATACGTATGTAAGTATTGTCCCCCTGATCTATCTAATTTTATACATTTAGTTTGTATGGTCTATCGTTTATTTATCCTTAAAACCACTTACAGGTTATAACGTTGTGCCAGTAGTAGCAGCAAAACCACTCCCTTTCAGTTCCAATGATCTTCTAGAATATTCTCACGTGAAAACGACTGACTAGTAAAAAATGGTCGCAGAAGTCGAAAATATAACGAATAGATCTGCTAACACGAACTATACTGGAATCAATATAACTTTGGTTCTTTTACAGACTGATGTAGGGAGTTCGAGGAGAATCGTTGTCTTAGCAACGGTGTTTGACCTTGTCAGTAGCCGATCATCTTTTCACCCTCCTGGCACCTAATCCAAGAAATTCGTTCCGCTCTTGGGGTGATTACCAAATGTTATCATTGTTCTCAGTACTGATCACATGGTTACTACGTTTGTGTCATATTTCAGTTCCCCGCCAGTTTTGTGTTTGCAATGTTGATATAGTGTTTTAAACTTTATTTAATATATCTTGTTCATAATATTGTTGAATCTTGTAAAGGTTCTGGAAGGGTGATTGGGGAAGTTACAAACACAATCATGCTTACCACGTGTTACTAGCTAGAAGAAGCGGCAACAGCGTTGCCTTTCCATCTCCTCCTCAACCGACTGTCAAAATACCAAAGTAAATTAAATAGTAGTACAAACCTGTGTTTACGGCTACTGAAAGGTAGGCGGGCAAACATGTGTAAATCGGAAATGTAACCTTTTTTTTCTCCTTAATCTTAAGACAAGTGTTACAATATGGTGTAAGTACAGTATAGCTTAACGGTACTAGAACTGTGTAAAAACTTAAGTTCTCTCTTTAATATTTAATTTGCATTAATTGCTACGGTTATCTATAATTTACATTATTTCTCCTTACTTATTACTGCAATGAAAAACTGTACAATATTTCAGTGAGATTATCGGGCATCGATTCTACATATTCTGCACTGACTCTACAACCGCATCTTTAATAAGCCTATCGTTTGTCTTCAGAAATACACTTGCATAATTTCAGCAACTCCAAAATTTTCGAAATCCATTAAGTCCGAAATCGTATGAAATTATACAGTCAAGAGTAAGCCTACATTTTAATGATTGTTCACATAAATGTATTAAAATACGCATCTATTTCATTTGAAAAAGAAGAATAGAGAATTAAAGAGAGAGGAAAAGAAAGAACGAACGAGTGAAAAAGAAAGAAATAACGAATGAGAAAATAAATAAATAAAAATAGAGATATACAGAAAACATTAAATAAATAACAAAAAATAAGGGCGCATAGAAAGAGAAAGAGGATAAAATAATGAACAACTTATGTAAGAAAGAAATGAAGAATGGAAAAGAAAAAGAGAAAGACTGCAAGTACTTTGAGAGAAAAAAAATAACTTTGTACTGAAGTTGTAAAAGCGAAAATGCGATTAACACTCATAGCGTAAAACAGGGGGAATCACTAAGGTAAACTTATAGCCCATGTTTCCATAATCCCGCACTATGAGCTTTTTATGGTACATAATTTCCATCGCTATTCTTCGTTACCAAGGATTTAACTTAATGAACTACAATACTAGCGGCATCACCTTAGCATTTATTTTTCTTGAAAACGGCTAAGGGTGCAAATACGGGCACCTGTTAGCAATAATAATAAACCTGTGGTTGAAAGGAGAATAACATACTGGGTATGAAACCAGTGACAAGTTATTCATATAACGCCCGCTAAACAGTTCTTAACACATAAATATTTATTACAGCCTTGAGGCAAACAAGTGCTGTAAAATTAACATTTCTTAAGTAACATCTCAACGCAAGTTGAAGGACTAGCAAAATCACCTCACAACAATTAGAGTAAGTTGCCCCAAAATGACAAAATACTTTTTATTTTATTTTATTTTTTCAATACTTTCCTGGATAGGCCTATCTATCAGAAGCCTCTACATGCCCTTACAATTTGTAATTTGTAATTAACATAGGTAATTAACATGTAAAAGATCGAAATATTAAAAAAAAACAATAGAGTCATATAAGCCAGCACTAAGTCCCAATAATAAATAAATTACGTTTGGTCTTAATGTACAATATATCTTAATCCGTTACTAAAAAAATGTGAACACGCCATGGCCGCCTTACAAAAGAAATAAAAGTTAAAGTAAAGAAGGGTTGAAGAAAAGAAGAAAATATCACTTCTTCTTAGAAAGCAATTGGCAAATAAATAACTGAAAAAAAAAGATGGACATAGCATCGCAACAGTTCATGGCTATAACATAAAATTTAATAATAGGCCTATTTAACGAGTCATTCCAATGAATGAATCATCTCTAGAATGTCAAAAAAATAGATAGTTATTATTTTAGTAGGGTTTCTTGGAAATAAATTTTAATTTATTTAGGTAAGAAAGATAAGCATTCCAACAACCAGATTCGGCTGATTTTTATAGCGTCACGTTTACAATTTAATTTAGTATTGTAGATGAATATAAATTTTATAATTTTTTTAATTTAAATAAACTGAATTTTGAATAATGTTACATTAGAAGTACTGCAATCACTTGCTTTTTAAATTACATTAATTTAAATAGCAAGTCTACTTTACGTAAATCTGTGAGTCAAGACTGTCATCAGACATACATCCAAAGAAAGTAGAGAATAAAAGGTGTATTTGACATCTACTTCATGATTCCCATACCTGCAACTTTGAGAGTTTATATTCCTTGAACCCCACAAAAGATATACCACTAGACTAATGGAAATTTGATTTAACTGGGCCCAGAGAATAAAAGGTTTATACTTCATGATTCCCATACCTGCAACTTTGAGAGTTTATATTCCTTGAACCCCACAAATGATATACCACTAGACTAATGGAAATTTGATTTAACTGGGCCCAAATTACTAAGAAATTAACATATAACTGACAATTTCCTGGCGGATATTTTATCTTCATATCCAGGGTGAGTGGGTTTGACTTCTATACTTTGTTTTAATTTACCCCAGAGATACCTCTGGCTTGAAAGGTTTGAAACCTTTACATCCGGTAATTGTTCTGCACTTGACGAGCTGAAACGTACGAATCATACATAAATAAACTTTGTATAGCATTAAACATACACTAATCGATAATTTTCACTATCTGCTTCCATGATTCTCAGAAGATTCAGTCTCTCCAAAGAGTATCGCAAAAAAATCATATGTTCATTTTATAGTCACGAACCAAGAATCTGCGTATTAACTTTTACGCAACAACGTATGCTCCTTTTACTTTCTCGCATATACGTAGTATAGAGAAAGTATTGTGATCGTGACAAAAAATCGAAGTCGAGATAACACCGGGAGAGCATGTTTCATGAAGCCTAGAAACCGAAAAAAGTATTTTTGGAATGACGTCTGTCCGTCTGTCCGTCCGTCTGTGGACAAGCACAGCGGGTAAACGGTTCATTGTATTTACTTCATTTTTTGAATTAAGCACTTTTTCGAAATTTTGTCGAACCGCCCAGAAATTTAGTTTTATAACTGAAATATTAAGGGGACTTTTCATGAAAACTTTAAAAAAAAAATTGATTTGTGAAAAAATGGCTCTAACGATTTTAACAAAAATTTAAAATTGGAAACTCTTATCTATGACTAATAAAATGGCTATATCCGTATTTCTGCAAAAATGACTTAAGGGGTACTTTACTCGTATCCATTTTCAATTTTTCTAGATTATATCCATTACAGTAGGCGATACATGAAAACCTACCACAGTAAAGTTGTAGAGAAATTTAAAATGAACATTTTTTGTTTAACACATTTCTTTGTACATGTAATAGATATCAAGATAAAAACGAAATAAGGACAGCTTAAATGCGAATTTCAGAACATAAATGTCAATTAAAATATGAATGACATTTTGTTGCCCCTAGTAACAAGAAAACTATAGGCCTAATGTACTTATTGTTGTGAAATGCAATCAGTTTAGCTCAGTCGCAATGAACACACCAAAACCAATTACAGCGAGGTGGTATAGGCAAACAGGGAAGAGGTCCTGAGTTCAAATCAAACATCGTGGCCGCCCAAATTGACTTGGGTTTTTCATGGTTTCCTCGTTCGCAAAAGCAAACGCTGGGTTTGTAGGACTTGCTTATTTTCCATAACTCATCCCCGCTATGTCACTGGATATTATAATCGTTTAAACTGAATACCGCATAATAAGACATCACTAAACAATGGAAACATGACGCGAATGAGTTGTTAATATAGACCAGCGTTTCTCAACCTATGGTCCGCAGACATAATTAATTAAAAATATCATAAAGCAAGTGGGAAGTAAAGAAGTAGAAAATTTTCACATAAAATGGACACTATGTGTCAAAGTTTTTAAAATTTTCGAAAATACAGGTCATATTGCAAGTTTCCTTACTTTTGCAGTTACGGACCACAGTTTCAAGCCCCTGATGCACTGACGTCTATGGTTCCCTCTTTCATTCAAAACCTTAAAAAATAAGACTTTGTCGGAATTTTGTTATTAGTTTTCAGTTTTCAACAACCTATCTTTGTGAGAAGGGATTTTCATCGCTCGTTTAACTAAAAACATAATAGCCTACAGAAACCGACTTAATGTATCTGCTGATCTTCGACTAAATTTGACTAATATTGAGCCAAATATCCAGGAACTCTGGAAGAGGTGATAAGCTCAACCGTCTCATTAAAAGTGAGTAATAACATAATTCCTAATTATATTATCAAATTGGTAATACATATTAAAGTCTGTTCCAAATATAATTTTACTGTCAATAGTTTCATTCCAATTCAATAACTGTTATTCCGTCGGATTAAAAAAAATGTATTTCGTTATAACGACCTATAATTTAATACCCCAAATATTAAGAATATAGGCCTACATATAGCCTACTTTTAACAATGGGATGTAAAATTAGGGGTCCGTAAAGTTTTTTAGACATTTTAGAGGTCCTCGGGTTCAAAAAGGTTAAGAAACGCTGATATAGACTAATGGTTCACGCAAACATACTAAACACGTGATATGACCTACATGCAGTTAAAGCGTGCAATATAACCTAAATGTAGTGAAGGACCGGGTTCGATGGAAGAAGTTGGTGAACATGAATGTAAAAAACAGGAAAAGACATTTCGAATAGACACGGCTGGCAACCTCACTGCTTTGGAAATCCTTTCGGATCACCAGGGGTCGTCCTCGACCTGATGGACTACTAGTAGTAGTAGTGGCGAAATTCAAATATAAGTCGCCCCTTAAGCTCCCCCATTCGATATTCACATTTGCACGGACTGTGTGATGTATTTTGTTTCTGAGCGAAGAAGAGTGACCAACTGCCCTTGTATATTGTCGCAAGTGTCTTGTATCCACCTCTACATATAGCTAAATAATGCATAACACTAACCACATAGTTAGGTGCGCGAAGCGGAAGCGACAGCCGTAAAGAAGCGCCCTTGCATTTTCGAATAATGTACGATACACTCCTTGTAAAGGTAAAGTGTTCCCTATTACAGGCCATGGAGGCCCAGAGGGTTCCAGGAGGTTGAGGCTCCCGGATTTTTAGACAGTCGGCTCATGAAGGTGGTAAGGTTGTCAGCCTTACGCACCGGCCGCCTTTACCCCCAGGATTGCTCCTGGTACTCATTTCTGTTGGAGGCTGAGTCGACCCCAGGGCCATAGTGCCACCTGAAGGATTAGGCCAATTGAAAAACTACAATGACCTCATCGGGATCGACCTTCCGGTTTGTAGCGCAGCGCCTCAACCACTACGCTACGGCGTACCCCGATACGCTCTTTGTAGAGTTTCGAAAATGTGGCATATTATATCTCCCGCAAGGTTTGTCAGCCAGTCACCTCTCGTCTAGCGGTAAGGCGTCACACCTCCAACGTCCAATCACGAGTTTCTTCATAATACGAGGACAGAAGAATTCGCTAGATCGTGGTATAAAAGAAACTGCATCGGTGAGGATAGGTTGGGTGGGACCGACTCATCCCAAGGTGCTACTTATATTTGAATTTTCCTGTAGTAGTAGCAGTACTACTATTGATTATTATTATTATTAGTTATTATTATTATTATTATTATTATTATTATTATTTCACGGTAAAAGCATTGAACATAAAGATCGACCCTGATGCTCTCCGTTCTAGATACTTGTTAGTTTTATGAAAATATAATAAGTAAAATTTAATTGTATCTTTAATTTAATTTTTTCTGTGTTAGCCTTTAACACGTATATGTGAGAAAGTTTGTGCAACGTACTTTTGCACCATTTATTGAAGATGCTTTACTGTGCTACAAAAATGCAAGTCTTCTATTTACAGACGCATTTCTGTGTACGTGTATGGCGTTAAACTACTTCAGGCTGTATGCAATTATCGCATGTAAAATACATGTTAGCTGTCCATAAATGTAAATCTAGGTTGAGCTGAATTGTGGGCATTCTAGATGAAGAGGAACGGAACATTTTTGCAACACACATACACATACAAATGTATATGTAGGAGGGGAAATTGAAAAGCAGCCAATTAAAAGTGATATGTGTTACAAACATCTGGAGCTGAAAAATTATTTCATTCAATAAATACGGCCGCAGTGTGCTATATTGCGAAATGTATATTTCAATCCCATTTATTGTACGACTCAGTCTGCAACAGTTGCGAAAGTTTGAATACATCTCTAAATCATTTTCACCGCAGCACTTGTCACATGTCATTAATAAGTAAAAAAAAAAATCAACTGAAAACTGAGAAAAACCCTCATCATTCGAGTGCGGATTTATCATAGGTAATCCGAGTTTACGACTTTATCGATAGATTCGAGAATGCGCAGCAGGAGCGAATTTATCTGATGAAGACAACTCGCGTTGGATTTATTAAGACTGTTCCATTAATAAAAATGTATCGGATTATACAAATAATAATTACTTTCGTGCTTTTTTATATAAAAAAATGAACAGCTGTGAGATCACGGCATACTATGAATCAACCATCCATGAATTGATTCGAGTTACCATGTTGCGACCAGTGCTACCAATTGTGCATATAAGACATAGGTAACTTATTTCAGGTAAGCTAACAGCAGAACAGTATAAAAGCACACGAACTGGCTTCCACCTAATTGAAATTATATTTTTAATCGATGAACGTTTCTATTATTTCAATTTCCAAACAAGTTATGTGTTATAAAGTAGTCTGTTTGCGTACTGCTTAATGGCAATATGTGACGTATTAATCACGTTTTAT
Source organism: Ectobius pallidus (assembly GCA_964059195.1). Lineage (NCBI taxonomy): Eukaryota > Metazoa > Arthropoda > Insecta > Blattodea > Ectobiidae > Ectobius > Ectobius pallidus. Next base: position 134,268,775 of record CAXKWD010000001.1, read on the forward strand.
TAGGTAAAATTCCTTCCTCATATTAATAGCAAAAATTTTATAAAATAAACGATCGTGATTGGTCTATATCCAAGGAATTGCTAAACGTTATTGGTCACTATCAAACACGCGGGATATGAGTCTTTAAAAATTCGGTTCGATTACCTTTCTCATTACGATTACTTTTAATTCCCAGCATTTTTTTAGATTTTTTATATAGTAATTGCATTATTAAGGCACATAAAATTAAGTGTAATCCTTGCTGATTACTTTTTAAGTTTCTTCTTTGAGTGTTTTTAAATCCCTGTACAAGTTCCATATGAGGATGTAAAGTTAATTGTATTTTTCTTCTTATCGTTCATGATTTTTAAATCACATATCCACAAGGGATAGAGAAAGAGAAACGGAAAGAATCTCTGGTGACACAAAATGCTACAAGATATTAAGGATATTCATCTACACTTTGGTCTTTTCAGCAGAAGCGTTGATCCCGCACCGGATAATGGCGTGCGGACAGAAAACGTATTGTGGGTAATTGCAAATAGATTCTAAATATTTGCAAAGCTATTCCATATCACAATTTTTAATTCTGTATCGTATGGGAATAAAATTATATAGGATTAGCGTTGTTCCTTCCTATCTTTAAATAATATTTTATTATAATTGAGGCCTAATTGACCTACGTCATAATAGGCTACTTCAAGATTGTATTGTGAAGTAATAGATTATATTGTGAAGTATTATCGGAAATAACAGAATAGAGTGATGTCACGATGATTATTTATAATTTTTTTTTTGAGGGGGGGGGCTGGAATGAAAGATTGATTTAATCATGGGACTTTCTTCAGTCAAGTAGCATTTGTGTACCGGTCTGCTTTTCCAGATCCTTTTGAGGTCCGTTACGTTGTAGCTTTCTAAAATATTTCCAGTGTAAAGTGGGTAATCGTTTTGCCCTTGAATGTAAATTAATTTTAATCCTGTGATAGTGCTTATGCAGTAAGTTACAGTAAGTTACAGAAAGTAATATTGTCATGCTACCTGACTGAACAAAGCCTTTTTATAGCTTCAATCTTTCATTCCAGCCCAAAAACAAAAGTTGTTCTCCATTAATCGTTATTACATCACTCTATTCAAATAATACTAATAATACTCCACAATAATTGTAATCTTAAAGTGTTTTGGCGTAGCCTATTAGGCCTTAATTATAATACAATATTAATTATTTAAGAGTAGGAAGGAATAACACTAAACCTATAAAACTAATCTTATTCCCTTAACATGCAAGTTATCAATATTGTACACTGGGAGTAAACGTTGATAATATTTACATTCAATTTACAATAATTACCAAAATCACAGAAGGAAGCAGCTTACAATCGGTATCGGAACCACTACATGTTTCACTGACCATTAGTATACACGAACTGTATGAATTAAAAACACTGAATAATTCTCAAACTTCTTACAAAAATACGAATAGTAAATTATAAACAATATAATAAGTTTACAAGCAAGATTTTGTACTACAAATGGATATCGTACTCGTATATTTTGGATTAATTCTAGTAAGCAATAGGGCCTACGTAACATAAGCAGGAGAAGACTGCTAATGGCGAAAGTACAATAAATAAAATGCACGCAGACATAATATTATTATATGCATTTGGGAGGTCCCAGGTTCAAATCCCTTGGCTCGTCAACTAAACATGAATTTTTTCATGGTTTCCCTAGACGTAGGGAAATGCCGAATTGAATACGTACAGGTATGGAAAAAAAATTCGGACCGACTAAAATATCTAAGTTGCCGATATGAGCCACTGCGGATGCCTAGCGGCATTCACATGATAGCAGGGAATGTATTGAAATTTATTCTAGTGTAGACTGTTGACTTAGCCAATTTCGAAACCCAGAATATGGTTTCTAATCGTATTATTTTATAACTGAATATATTAATTATTAATATTATTATAAAATACCAACTCAAATTATATTATATTCAGTTATTCAAGAGTCGGTCCACTTTTTTTTCCTACCTGTACATACCATGACTCATCCTCGCTATTCCATCCTATATCATATTAATTGAAATTAAAATCAACTTAAATTTACCGACGCCATTAAAATACACCCACAACAGAAAATGACTGAGCATCAATAGTTGCATGCCCTACTGGTGTACTCTCAGAACCTGAACTTCTACTGAGACCTCGATGCTAAAAGGGATGTACATATAGCCTAGTATAGCTATACGTGTAGCTAAGAGATAAATGTGAAAATGATTGAGTCTGTTTACTCGAAAGATAAAGGGACAGGATTGATGAGATGTAAAAGGAAACCAGAAACCATTAACTTGTCATCGTACTGAATTGCATCAGTACCAAATGAAGCGCGCAGATAATTACGTCAAATTATGTTTTCAATGGCACGAAAGTTTAAAATATTATAGAAATATGATGAAATTTTTTGTCGTATGTGTAAATTACATCATGAAAATCTGTGAAATAATAACACAGAGTTAACAAACAAAAGAAGAATTATCTCCGCTCGACGGAAGGAGGCTGAACAAACCATTACTGTAATGGACCTATTCCCGCTTATTTAATTAACTTTGCAAGAGCCTCCAGGAAGAGACTGGTTTAAAATACCAATAAGAATTACAGAGAAAACCATTAAAATATTCAGTTCTTCTGTCCTTATATCCAGCTATAGTTTAGTATATGTCTATTCAGTAGATATATACCGAAAGTTTTACACATTAAGGGAAAGAAACTATATGACACTCCCGGAGATACATAATCGGAGACCAAGGGATTTATACCGCGGGTTGAAAATGCACCGAGGGAATGTGTTTCGATTCCATGATGTAGACTAAACTATTTTTCCACTACCGGAACTGAACAGTCGCATTGTATGTACTTTTAGTGAACTTAATCGCTTGAGGTTTGTAATGATTGAAAGGAAAATGCAAAGCAATTTAGCTGTATTTATACTCCTTTCAGCTTCGAGGCCATATCAGGAGTTTGGGTTCTGTGTCTATACAGTAAGCCATGAACTATTGATTGTCAATTATTTTCTATTAGGCCTATTGATGTATTTTATGAAGTAGGCCTACGTAATTTTCAACTGATAATTTAAATGGATATGACATAGGGTGAAATAGCGAGGATGAATCATGGTAGGCCTATGTAAATATCCAAATCGGCATTTGCCGTTACGACTGAGGAAACCACGAAAAAAACCGTGTCAAATTGACGCAGTGCACGGGATTTGAACCTGGGACCTCCCGAATGCTTGTCCAAGACGTTACCATCTCGACCAGCTCGCTCGGTTGCTACGTTTAGTGCATTGCGAAAAACTAATTAGGCCTCTGTATAACGTAATGGCAATATTTCTGTTTATGTCTTTTCCCCGACATAACATAATATGAGTTACTAGTCCAGAAGAATTAAAATCCAAATCGGAAATAATTGCTACTAAAGGTTTTATTGTTTTAATGACTTCATTTGTTGCCCAATATGACTATCCTAGGTTTTCTCCCTCGGCGGAGTTGTGCTAAAGTGGTGGGGGGTAAAAATGTGGCCCCCAAAGGGGTAGTTTTTCGGTTTTACGGTTATATCTCCTAAAGGACTCACGATATCGAAAACATGGTGGTATTAAAAGTTGTACGGCATTACATTCTGCATTGAATGAGACTGGACACATATTATTTGGACAACCCGTTCCCATAATACTGCTCATCAAAGTTGCACAAGTTTTACATATTTATGAAAAAATTTCGTTTTAAGTTCTCCTTTTTGGTAATATCATCTAACTTAACCCATCTATCAATAAAGTGGTCCATACAAAAGTAATAAAGGAATAAATTCTGCGTTCGATGAGATTAAAAGTGAATTTGTTGGACCACCCGTTTCCGTAAACTTCTACATTATTTTAGTCCAGTAGTGTAAAACCCAAAAATTAGACGAATTGGAAATAATTGCTACAAAAGGTTTTATTGTTTTAATGACTTCATTTGTTGCCCAATATGACTATCCTAAGTTTTCCCCCCGGCGGAGTTGTGCTTAAGTGGTGGGGGCAAAAATGTGACCCCAAAAGTGGTAGTTTTTCGGTTTTACGGTTATATCTCGTAAAAGACTTACGATATCGAAAACATGGTGGTATTAAAAGTTGTAGGGCATTACATTCTGCATTGAATGATACTAAACAAAAATATTTTTGGACAACCCATTTCCATATTACTGCTCATCAAATTTGGACAAACTTTACATATTTATGAAAAACTAGTGGACCCGTGCTGCTCCGCAGCACTTCTGAAAGAAGAAGAAGAAAATGTCTAGCCCCCATCAATTTGTTTTGTTAACTAAAAATATCTCTAAAAAAAATTAAGAAAAGAAGAAGAAATTCTTGCACCTCCAACACAATATTTTTTGGTTGTTATTATAAAAATCTCTTTTTTTTCCCTCTTCAGTTTTATAAAAATTGATTGTCCGCGCATAACTTTCCTCTCACTCAACTGATTTGAGTGATCAATTCGGCATGTTAAAGAGCTGTTTCTGGTGAGTGTTCTTAGCCTATCACCGGCTGCGTACGTTAATTAGAGCCTGAGACATCGCCTCTCAAAGTTACAGAATTTCTGTATCTCGAAGATGGTGGTAGTTGGGTGATTTCCAATGCCCGATAATAGGCTATATCTGTGCTTGAATACCATTCGTTTAAAAAAATGAAGCAAATTGGCCAAGAATTTTCTAATTCTTTTAATACGGCAATAGAGATGTGTAAACATACTACTATAGCACTCCATTGTACTAGTCTGGTGCTTAGTAAATATATAAAATATGAAAATTGTAGAAAAGAAACATAATTCTTCAAATCAATTAGTGATGATTTTATTTCATAACAAAAACTGTAGTTAAAAGTATGAAGATGAAAAGGGGAAAAATGGTAGATACACAATTTTACAGACGTCGACGTTTCATTGTCGTTGGGCCACTCGGCTCCTCAAAGTCTGTAATTTCTGATAAGGAGTCCTTCACCCCATCACTCGGCTCGTAAAAGTCTGTAATTTTCGTCGCCCCATATATGCAGTCCAGGTCTTCGTCAACATCTGGTTCGTCAGTTGCATCTGGTTGGAGGGAGTTAGTGCAGGAGTTCCCCTTGCAGTTGGCAGAAATCGATGAGCAATTGATTCCAGCCTTCCGACACCCACAACCACGTGCACACCCCTTGTTGCACTTGCAGAAAATTGTGGCGGGCTGCTTCGGATGTTGGTGGTAGGGATGCCAGGTTAAATTTGGATTTCACGAGGGCTTTGGAAAATAGGTCAAATCGCAATTTATCTAAAGTATCTCCTTCCCTACCTCCGTAGAGGGTTGTTAAAAGTTGTAGGCCAGCTTCGGCTTGAGTGTCATGTTCGAAGAAAGGTTTTATTTCTTCGAGAAGACACCTTCAAGTCTTTCAGTAAGCAAGCTAATAAGACGTGCTTTATTTCTGTCGTTGGAAAGGAATTGCTCCTGAGTCCTGGTCACCACCATTAACTCTGTAAAGATGACCTCAGGAGTAGTATGTCTTTTGCTTCGGCGGAGGCGCTCAGCAGATTCAATGCTCTTGGTGGGCAGGTCTTCTGGGTAGCCATCAAACACCACACTTGTCGCACTTCGGTTGTAGTGTCTTTTTAGGTAGTCAGCGTATCTGGTTAGGATTAAGTGGAATGTTTGACCATTCTTCCACACAACCCGGTGGAGAAGAAATCCACCATCGATGACAAAAGCTGCTCCTTCCAGGTTTACCTCATTCAGTGGTGTGAAGAAGTCATATAACACTGACTTGGGAGTCTTCCTCATTCCAACTGCATCGAACAGAGAGATGGGATAGGGTGCCAGCTCATAATGGAAGAATTCTTTAAACTGTTCATCGGATTTCTTGAGGAGTGCTATCCGGTGGAATATGGTTTCAGGGTTCACTGGTACATTCTCCCCATGAATGGTAACCTTACACTTGAATCCTTGTATATTCATTACTCTATTTGTTCGGACGCTGGGAAGTTAAGGGTAACATAACAATCAATGTGAGTTGGTCAAATTTTAGTATAACTTAGAACTTTATGGAAACGGGTGGTCCAATAAATTCACTTTTATTCTCATCGAACGCAGAATTTATTCCTTTATTACTTTTGTATGGACCACTTTATTGATAGATGGGTTAAGTTAGATGATATTACCAAAATGCAGAACTTAAAACGATTTTTTTTAATAAATATGTAAAATTTGTCCAAATTTGATGAGCAGTATTATGGGAACGGGTTGTCCAAATAATATGTGTCCAGTCTCATTCAATGTAGAATGTAATGCCCTACAACTTTTAATACCACCATGTTTTCGATATCGTGAGTCTTTTACGAGATATAACCGTAAAACCGAAAAACTAACCCTTTTGGGGTCACATTTTTACCCCCCACCACTTAAGCACAACTCTGCCGGGGAGAAAACCTAGGATAGTCATATTGGGCAACAAATGAAGTCATTAAAACAATAAAACCTTTTGTAGCAATTATTTCCGATTCCTCTAATTTTTTTGTTTTACGCTACTGGACTATACCTACATGAATCTAAACCGTCCTATGTCCAACAATGGATGACAATGATTTCTTATAGTTAGAAATATGCACTGTTCTAAAAATTTGTTGACATCTATCTGCATTAGATCATTTTCAAGAAAGTGTATGGAACTGAGCGCTTTTTCATGTGCATATCTTGAGACATGTCGAATTATGTTAGGCCTACGTCCACATCCGAGTCTACCTGTATTTATCCAGACTAATCATATTACCTGTTGTTTTAAGTCTGTCGAGTTTCCTGTAAGCTTCTAAGGTTGAGTTTCAATTACGATTTTCCTGACTACTAATAAACTTGTATAAACCAAACGGATTTCAATAGATTTCTCAGGTAAATTCAAAATGAATATGCGAGGGTAGTTATTAACAGTTCGTTTACGCTCTCGAAAAAAATATCCATAGGGTTTATAAGCACGAAGTACAATTAACAATTTTTTTGCCATGACGCTGAAAAAGAAATGGTTCGACTTTGAAGAACTTTTGTTTTGTTTCTTTTAAAACAAAGTGCACAAACATAGAATGTAATTTTAATTATTAATATTAATATTACAAGATATTTTAATGACTGTTTATAATATGAAAATGTAGATTTGATTATAATTAGGCGTGTACTTATTACATATTGCGGACTTGGAAAACGCAATGTGGAAAAGTAAGGAAATTGGTATAAGACAGTAATAGACCTAATGTATAGACCTAATGCGGTCGATAGCTCTCCAGTTTTATGCTTTACAGAGAGGTATGCCTCTATACCTGAATTTTAAATAAAATCAGGTAAACTGATATAACAAAATGCCAGAATGCTTTTGTTTAATCAGTGATAATTGCAATTATGATATGCAGAAAAGAAGTTAATTTTGTAATGTATCTTAATTTTGTAATCTAAGCTCCACATCGAAACATTAAGCAGGGCTTGCGGAAGAACAAAGACCAAAAGTTTTATAGCTAATCTTAATTCATACTCGTATAGGCTAGCCTACACTGATATAAGAAACTCTTGAAATATGAGAACACTTCACAATATGCACTGGAAAAGAATTCCGCTTAATGTATGTAGGCCTAATTATTTCACAGTAATATACCTTCTTTATATAGGCCTAACAGTATTCTTGTAGTACTCATTTCAACTTGATCAGTGAAATAAACAAACATCTGACTGCATTGGAGTCAAGGCCCTCAATTATTAGGAAAGCGGCATTGTAGTATAGTCATGATTTCCCCTTTAAAAAGCATGTGACCTTTAATCAGCCGTTACTCCGGTACCGGTCAATCGATTTGACCCAAAATAAGTATGCTTCTTGCCATGTACATTATAAATGCGTATACCAAGTTTCATGAAAATCCAATAAAGCGTACTAGAGTTATCTCGCATACAGATACACGGACGGACAGACAGACGGACAGACAATTTCCCGTCTTGCACATAAAGTACCATTCTGGCAGTTAATAAAGGCCAAAATAATGCTGATTAATGTTAGTTAGTTTCAGAACATAACGTCCAAATTATATCCACGGTTCCAGAACAATCTACTTTGAAATATGGCCTGCTGGAGTTATAATAAGACATTAAAATTGGGATTGGTACTGAAATATTAATTGCTTATAAAATTAAAATTAATACAATTTTATATCCGTCTAATAACATACACAGAAACATTTTTTATTTTTTTCCTGAATAACATACCGGTTCCTCAAAAGGCACAATCAGTCTTAAAAATACTTCCTCATCCTGTTGTAAAATTAAGACAAAATGTTAAATCATAAACGACCACAATATTATGTTATTGGGTTTCAACTCACGTGTAAAAAAATATGCGTGGTTGAATAGAAAAGTAAGAAGACGCAGAAGCAGAGAGTTGATTGGGAAAATGTTTTATTCATACGGGGAAATTTCTTTAACTGCTCTATCCGCGCAGTTGAAATTCCTCCTTATGTTTGAAAAATATAAAGCGAAAAAAAAGGCTTTCACGTGGTTAGGAGCAGAATATTCCAACTCTTTGAAACTTAAGTTATAATGTTATCATGCAAGTTAGTTAGGACGTGGATGGAAGTTTCCACAAGTTTTCTGCAATCATCTCAGAAGTTGGTGGAATATTGGGTACGTTCTTCCGTTATTATGCAATTGTCTTAATGAGTGGAAATGCTTCCGTACCTAGATTCGTATCGTATTTACAGTTGTATGCTAACGTGAGAGTCTAGGATCTAAGGGGGTTTCGGATGAAAAGGGGTTTCAAATGAAAGTTACGTCTCATTGCTTTCGTTTATTCATGAAGGTGCAATAAAAAAATGGATAATTGATACCATCAGCACAACAACCTTTATATTATACCTAGGGCTTTGAATACTCTCGTATTCAAAATCTCTTGAAATCTTGTGTGTCCATTTCTGCCCATATTATTTTCTCGTTTAAATCTTGCGGTACTGTTTTTACAAAAACCGGAGTGAAGTAGTGAAGTATGCCGAATGTTTCACTTGCTCGTCTTTCACGTTCTCAAACTAATGTAAGCCTATTAAAGTCTAAAATAAGATTGGCCCTACGATTTAAAATCACACTCTTCTGAATGTGACTCTTCGAGACTAACCGCCTCTGTCACTCCACACTACATCGACAAATGGATTTTAGGTACCAAAAATAAGCTCTTTCAGTACCTTATTAGGCCACAATAAAAACTACAATATGCCCTAAAAGAAGGGGGAAAACATATACCATAAACAAACACACAATATTGACAAGAAATGAGCATACTAATAATAGGGTTATAAGAATTTCAGTTTGACATACAAAATCCAAGTACTGGTATCTAATGGATTATAGTGGAGAATGAAAACTTTAAAATATAAAACTGTTATTTTATAAAATAAAGTAAAAAATTCTGTCTTAAAGGCGTGAAATTTTTACATAGTTTTCTTAACAAGTGAATCGAGAATTTGAACACAATCATTTTAAAATTATAGAAAGTGAACAATTGATCAACCGTGTCTCTTACTAGAATTTCCATCAACAATTTATCCAATATTCTGATTCACAGGTGCTCTGGTGACGAACGAGGGACTCTGCAGTATAAAATGATGGCATGAGAAGAGAATCGAAATTTCGAAATAGCAGAACAATTACAACAATTAAAACAGGGAGATATTAGTTAATTAACACTATTTGTGAAAGAATTAAGGCTTTCAAAATGCAGGGTTTATTGTTTAAAGATCAGCTTAAAGCCTGAACTTTTTAAAATGTTCCTTCATTAACATCATTAAATTTGTCTATTTACGGAAACCTTGGATAGTATCAGACATCATTACAGAATTTGCACGATGAATTCAATGCCCATTTAAAGAAATTAATGATTTGGCACTTAAACTTGCATTATTTATGACGCCATATTTTGTCCTGAAAATCATCATGTTTCCAAAAAGAGGTAATAAAAGTACAGGTACTACCACTACACCGGCGATTTATTTTCATTTTACAAAGGTATTCATCCACAGGAATTTCCCAAACTTCACCCACTTACCTTAAAATTTACGTCAGTGTTAGGTACAACTTATTCATGCGAACAGATGTTTTCAATTATGAATTTAAATAAAAATAAAACTAGGACTTCTCTAACTGATGTTGCCTTAGAGGCTGTACTTAGAATTTCCATCGCCAAATCGATTGTACCCAATATTGGTAAATTAGTTGCGGCAAAACGATGTTAACAATCGACTTAAATTCTAAATGTACACGAGAGAAAACACAATATATGTAGATAATAAATGGTGTGTTTAAGTATTCATAAAATTGTTATTAATAATTGTTTTCGTAACCTGAGCGCTGGCTAGACCTGTGGAGCTGCCTCTGGTGTTACACCAGTGCTGGCCTACGCCGTGGCAGCACCTCAGTTGGAAAGGCCTGGGTTAACTGAACGGAATGGAAAGGAGGCAGTGTGCTTTATAAGACTGATCTTTGAACTCGCTGTTTTCGGAATTTTCATTCAACTGAACTATTTGTGCACTGAAAGTATAGTAGATCAAATAAACCACTGGGTGTCTATGAGATACAGTGTTGTCAGATTTTGTATAAAATACCGTATTTACTAGAATTTAATGCGCGCCCCGATTTTGAAACTTGAAATCATAAAAAAAAAAAAAAGAATTTGTTGGCGAATGTAATGCGCATCAATGGTAGGATAGGTATTTTATTTGGAATTTTGTCATAGTATTATGGGAATAATGAAGCACCGCGTAAACATTTGAAATTACCACTAAATTTAACTGCCAGTTTTAGGCCTACAAGTATATTCACTGACAGGGCCGTCGCGTGATTTTTTGGCGCCCGGGGCAAGATTTCGTCAGGCGCCCCCCCCCCCAAAAAACTTAATCCCACGTGCACCCACCCGACATTCCACCTATCTGTAAGGATTCAAACACAAACACACAGCGAGCGACGTGACGCGACACTATCAAATACATATAAACATAATGGGGTTAAACACGCATTATTATTATTAGGTTATTATTATTAACAGTATACAAGCAAATCCAGCTGTTCAATTTTGAGCAAATATTTATTTTGGGGTAACTTAGAAAATATAAAGTTATTGGTGTCAAATATTTATTTGTTCAATAAATAAAACAACGTAATATTCAAAATTCAGTTATACTTAACTTTAAAAAATACCTTAGGCCTATGTACATCTAGCATATTATTTCAAATTTTGTTGTTTTATTTTTGCCGTTGCCACGGCGCCCCCCTGGTCGCGGCGCCCGGGGCGATCGCCCCGGTCGCCCTGCCCACGCGACGGCCCTGTTCACTGACACATTATTCACTGACGTGTTCGTCACTGGAATCCTCAATTCTGTTGAAATGTTATACATGGGTGCTTATACTAAGAGCTAAGAGCAGCATCATAAGATATTCTTCTCTTCTTGCCCTCCATTTTGTGACTACTAACTACTATTTTTATACGCTCTATGTAATGCTAGTAATTACAATTAATTACAACGATAAAATTACAACAAAGTAATTACAACGATAAAATTAATGAAGTCGAGAATTACAGCAATGCATTGTTACGCAGATAAAAGTTACCGGTACTGCCAACCTACGAAACGGATTTGTACTTGAATTTAATGCGCCCTCGAATTTAACGCGCACCTCAGTTTTGAAAGCTTCAAATGGATAAAAAAATGTACGCGTTATATTCGAGTAAATACGGCATTGTCTTTGGTCTTCACACTGTCGATGTTTGGAAGCAATTCTAATCTTTTGAAAACACTAGTCAATTGATCAATAAAACTGCGAATTTTATGGTATGCTAAACGAAATATGCACTTCTTACGATTTTAAATGTAAAATAGGCAGAAATAGGTACTAACGTCGAAAAAGCCTGTTTAAGGTGCTATAAAATTAACAGTTTCTAATTTTTAGTCATGAAACGTAGTGCACTTTTATCTGAAACTAGGTACTCAGGAAAAACCTAAAAATCCGAGGTCTATTTATGATGAGTAGTGGTAGGTACCACTCACATTTTACTTGTAAGTGGAATTAAAATGAGAAAAGAAACTAAAGGCAATATAACATTTAAGTTTATTCAGTTCTAACTGATATTTGTATTTGGCTTAGGGCGTTTTATTCTGTAGAAAATGCTTTCTAGAATAAACTTTTTATAATTATTTTATTAATTTCTTTTGTTTTACAAGATAGTAAATGTTAAAACTAAAACTAAACCAAGTAATAACAGAAGGTAGGTCAAGGTATATCCATGTGATAGCTAAACTACAAGCTTTCACACAAATCTCTGTATTTTCGTTGCGAATCCCGTAATTTTCTATACAAAGGGAATAAGAGACAAATACGAGCATGAAGCTTATAAAGTTGTAATGAGTAGTAAAGACAGAAGAGGTTTGGAGTGCTGTTCAGCTGATACCAGACAGTGTAGAATCCACAAGCTGCTTACGAGCCTGTGGCGCTGGGATTATCTCACTTACACAACTCTCTGATTGTTGAAATCGCTTCAGCTGTTACTCGTATCAAGAAAAACCGCCTTGTTGTGTCACATACACAACTTCAAACTGGACTGAGTGCAGGGTATTACGGAAGCAAGTAAATTGCTCTATGTCCAAAGGAAAAGTAAATAAAATCAGATAAACTGATGTAACAAAGTGCCAGAACGATTTGGTTTATCAGTGATAATTGCAGTTATGATATGCAGAAAATAAGTTTTTTTTTTTTTTTTTTTTTTTTTTTATAGATTTCCGAGTTAAGCTCCAGATTGATGCATTAAGCATCACCGAAGAACAAAGTTCTAGATTTTTAATCAGATTAAAATCGTTCAGCATTAGCAGAACTATACAGATTTGTGATATCTTGACAATCGCACACTCACATATAAATAAAAGATAAAATAACATACCAAATTGACCGGCTACAGGATTTAAACCAGGGATCTCCAGAACGCGAGTCCAAGACGTTGCCATCTTGGCCACCTCGCTCGGTTTAACGATCTAGTTTGATAAGCATATGTGAAGAATATGTTGGTAGTGTTATTTGTCAAAGCTAAATGTATTTCAACTTCTAAAGCCGTATATGAACACTGTAAAACAATATGTTGTCATGAGAACTGATTTGCATTTGATAAATTCTTGCTAATATACTACCACAAAATAGGCGCTGAAATCGGCATTACTCCGGTATCGGTCAATCGATTTGGTTCAATATAGGCCTAGGCTTCTTCCCATGAATGTTATAAACGCGTATACCAAGTTTCATAAAAATCAGATAAAGCGTATTTGAGTTATCGCGCGTAAATCTTAAATAAACCTTCAAAAACCCACTTAATTACAGTATTAGTCTATAGCTCCCATGATTCGTATTGAAAAGTTCGGTTTCTCGAAAGATTTTAAACAGGTAAGAACAGATGTTTTCATGCATGCTTTTGAGGCCATGTCTTTTTCTTGTTTAGAAGACGTTATATAGGAAAATTCGATAAGACTGAGAGAAGTAGGACTATGTTTAATTGATGGTGAACACATTCTTACAGATTGTTAGCCTAATAAATGACGTATGTGCCCAATAGTCATCGTGATGACATGCATTGTGCATAATAACAATAATACTATATTAATTATTGCTCTGAATTATTTACTACTTAAGTCCGTAAATATTATCTTCAAATAAAAAATACTGTACCGATAATTAAAACGGTTCTAAGTCATACATTACTTTGATTTTGTTTAATTTTGCTCTATCTTTTGATCTATTTTTTTGATCTAGGAAATCTTTATCTATTGAAAGTCGGAGCAATTTTTTTAGGCATTTAATATATTATATATCAGGAGAATATTATATGAAACATTCGTAAGATCCCTAAAGACATTTAACCTGGAGGTTGTACATTCATTTTTGAATGATAACTACCGATTTCTTTTTCCAACCTAAAAGCCTGAATAATACAATAATAATAATAATAATAATAATAATAATAATAATAATAATAATAATAATAATAATAATAATAATAATAATAATAATAATAATAATAATAATAACAACAATAATAATAATAATAATAATAATTTTGTACAATACACTTTGCACTGTTTATTTATTTTAAACTCGTATATTAAATGTCGTTTAGCGTTAAAAACAAGTCACGAAGAGTAGTTCAAATGCGTAACTATATTTTATTGTACAATTAAGCCAACACATAATATTTTATGAACAGAGGAAATATAATTAGCACACGTAGGTAATTGCTGTAGTTCGGTATGTATCAGGAATGTGAAACATGCTAGGAATTTTGTTGCACAACAGCCAGTTGTACTAAATTCATGGAACAACTACACCTGACATATTACATTAACCCTCTTTGACAAACTCTGACAATTCAGGTTGCTTCATTAAAAGCCAGGTTAGAAATAGCTGCATTTAAAAAACTAAAAACACATTCTTACACTTCGAAAGTTAACTTTCTTCGTTTTCATTATATAATCCTGCTATTTAAACCTGAGTTCTTTACGATGTCTTATGTTGTTTTGAATCGTTCATTTTAAAAGGAAAATAATTTCAGTTCGTTTGTGCTTAGAACTGTAATAAAAATACAAAATTAGAATTTCGCTTATAGCGGAATTCAGGATTTTTTTTGGCCAACAATTTGTATGACATTTGAAAACAAATGAGCATAGCTTCTACATTTGCTGAAAATAATAAAATCAGGTAAACTGATGTAACAAAGTGCCAGTATGTTTTTGTTTAATCAGTTATGACTGCAATAAATTATGATATGCAGAATATGTTTTTTTTTTAAAATTGATTTCCAAGTTAAGCTCCAGATTTATTCATTAAGCAGGGCTTACGGAAGAAGAAAGGTCTACCATCTCGGCCACCTGGGTCATTTTAACGGTCTAGTTGGATAAGCGCATGTAAATCAATATGTTTTTTGTCATAGCTACCTGTATTTTAATTTCCAAGGCCTTATAAGATCACAGTAAAACAATAGGCTATGTTGTCAAGATAACTGATTTTCATTTTTTTTTATAAATTCTTTCGAATACGTATATTACCATAAAATAGGCACTAAATTGAGCATTACTCCGAAACAGGTCAACCGATTTTATCCATTATGAATAGACGTCTTCCCATGGACATTATAAATGTGTATACCAAGTTTCATAAAAATCCGGTAAAGCGTATTTGAGTTACCGCGTCTTTAAAATATACACTAAATTGGGTTTTACTCCGGAACCGGTCTACCGATTTGGTCCAATATCAGTAGACGTCTTTCCACGTACATTATAAATGGGTATACAAAATTTCAGGAAAATCCAATAAAGCATATTTGAGGTATCGCGACTTCTTATATATTAACATAAAAACACTAAATTGGGCATTATTCCGGTACTGGCCAACCGATTTGGTCCAATATCAATAAAGTCTTCCCATGGACATTATAAATGCGTATACGAAGTTTCATAAATATCCGATAAAGCGTATTTGAGTTATTGCGCCTTTAAAGTAGACACTAAATTGGGTTTTACTCCGGTACCGGTCAACAGATTAGGTTCAAATTCAATAGGGCACTTCTCATGGACGTCATAAATGGGTATACCAAGTTTCATGGAAATCCGATACATCGTATTTGAGTGATGGCGCCTTTCTATTAGAAAGGCGCCATAATCTATTAAAATAGGCACTAAATTGGGCATTACTCCGGTACCGGTGAACCGATTTGGTTCAATATCAATAGGGTTCTTCCCATGGACATTATAAATGTGTTTTCCAAGTTTCATGAAAATCCAAAAAAGCGTATTTGAGTTATGGTGCGTACAGACACACGGACAGAAAGACGGACAGACATTTTTTCGTCCACCACACAAACTCATAAAGTACCATACTGGCACTTAATAAACCTTGATCTATTTGTTTGCAATAATTATAATATATAATATCTCTCTTCAAGTTATGACAGGTAAATAAACTAATTCTGAAAATCCTTCGCTATGATACGGCATTGCAGACTTTGAATGAAACGGGGAGAAATATAGGTCTAATGTTTTGAGCGATTGGCTTACGATTGTGCATTTTCAAAAACCATCTAGTTTATGGCCCAATTTTTATTGCCGAAGAAGTCGTTTATGTTATTTCCAATTGTAAATGATTATAGGCACACGATAAATAGTAGTAATAGGTAAAGTAGTATTTGTAGTGGTTAAAATTAATGAAATGGACAATGAATATTAATTTGTACAAATGGGAACGGAACGATAGTGACATCTGGTGATATCCTTTATAATCTTTATAACGCCTAGCACCTACATTTTTATCGTAAAATGAATCCTTACATAGACGGGAAGAGTTCTGTTAAATAATGTTTACGATTCAAAAGAACACAAAATAATAACCTTAACATTTATTCTTGGAATTTCCATCTTTCCATGTGACAATAAAATGTGCTAAGCGGACCAACTAATACAGGCCTAATGATATAAAATTACAGCGGTGTTGGTTTGATCATGCGGTGAAAATGGCTATTTTTATATGTTGCCTTTCAATACGAAGAACTGACTTAAATTCAATAAAAGCATTAACAAATTATCCTATACCGTTAAACAAGCAAATCTGATGGCCGTATTTTATTGTTTGCTATAAATGTCATCGAACCAGCTAAGATTGAATATTATCTATATCATGTGTTCATTCAACTTTCAAATCATACATTAATTTATTACATTCTGTTCTTATCATTCCTGATTAACAGTACAGAAGTTTTCCACAAAGTGCTTCACGGTAAAACATATATGAGAACAAAGGATATCTTACTCCATAAACTTGATGTTACCAAGATGCAAGACTTATGCATTAAAACATAAGTGCCCAGATGTACAGCAAGTTAGCAGCTGATGTGAAACAAAGGTATAAACTCATGTTGATAAACTTCCTCTATTCTTGTCGATACTTGAAGAAAAGCTACGTGTACTCTTGTATGATTTGTGATATATAAATACTACATAGCATGTAGCTATGCAGCATACGGTTAAATTAATTTTGGCGTGTTCCTTTATGTAATCTCATTAAGTACATAAAATGATATTTTTTTTGTCAAAATAAATTAAAATGTTGCATAATCGCAATTAATGAAAACCAAAAAGTTTCCCTAATGAGATTTAGAAATGGGACAAAAGTTTTTAGGAATTCAAATTTCAGATTTCGGAATGTTCATTTCTGAAGAGTTTATTTCTGTCCTATTGCAAAAATATAGTCTGTTAAAACATAATAAGGAATAGTTCGTGGTTAGAATTAAGGTTATGTGTATTTTAAGTCATTTATTTCATGCTAAACATAACTTACGTGTTCTTTCATGTTTATGATATTTTTGTCATTACAAGTAATACATTTTCGTGTGATATTGTATGTTTTATTAAGCATATAAGCAATTATTTCATGTAACATTGAATATTTTTATGTATTGATACAATTCAGAGAGCAGCCATATTGAATGTTTATGAATGTAGTGTCACTAGACTACCTCCAGGATGTGCTGCGATCGATTCAATATAGTTCAATTCAATGTTGCCAACCATTCACCAATTTCTCTGAATCTTTTCTTAAGACGTAAAATGTTAGTAAAATATCAAGTTTTGTTATTTTTTGCATTTTTTACTCTAAATTTTTATATAAATTTAAGAAGTACATAACAAAATATTGTTCTACAAATGAACGTAGAAAGTTCCATTCACTACTAAGAGAGTTTTTCTTAATGACGTCGTAGATAAATCATTCTGCATTTTTCCTATATTACATTGAAATGCGCAGTTTAAAATTAATAATTTATATATTAAAATAATGTGTTTTCTTCCCGCTACTCACTGTCATATTATTTTTATACCATGACCGTGTGGTTATTGAATTATGTCAAACCTTTTGTCTAAGTCATAGGGATTTTATAATGACAAGTATTATGGCACTCCTTCATTGCACAATTGAATATTATTTATTGGACAATTTTAATATTGGCGCTAACACTTCTCCAATAACATTTTACATGGTGTAATTTGTTCGGAATATTCTCCAAAATTCTCTACTGCGTAATTTGTTTCTTTAAATATCCTTAGGGCTTGCCCTAAGCGTCACTCATTGTTTAGTCGTCAAAGCAATTAGTTGCTTTCAGTGCACGTGTGTTTTCTTCAACTGTAGAACAAAGAAACTCAAGAGATCATGGACATCTCAACTAGTGTGGGATAAATCTTTATAGTGTCTCAAATCACAACCTACATAAATTAACAACATTACACTTAACTTTTCGCAATGTAGGTTATTTCTCTTCACCCACATCATCATACAACTTTGCATCTGCAAGTTGTGTAATTCACGCTTTGTTCTAACATATAACTCCATGCGGCGGTCGTGTTACACAATATGACACAAACACTCAAGTGCTAAGTACATTTAGTGCTCAGTGATTTACTTCACCAATCTCAACGCCGCAAAACACATAATGACTATGTGCATACAACGTGCAAACTTAACTTATTAATATCTAATCAATAATGTATAGGTGTACCTAACCTATCATTCACTGTATTGTGACAATCAGCTACATCAAGTGTTTGGACTGTCTAGAATCTTCACTTCAATGTCCAACGCTTAATTTCTCTCTCAAGTCACATCAAGAATCAAGAATCACATCAAGAATCAACGCTTCAAGGTTCAAGAGATTGTGAACAACTAAGTGACTGTGATTTGTTTATATATTGTACATAAGTTCATAATTTCTTTAGTGATCTTTTTATATATATAATTTTACATGCAATTTAAAGTGTTCGAGCGTTTAATAGAGTGAATAACAAATAACACGCTCCAGTGTTCAATTGAATAAATTATATTAACTTCACATTTTTGTGATTTTTTATTTATATTTGGTTTCGTAATGTAGGGCAAAATTTATTGTTCCCCCTTTTCCTTATACAGTCCTCTAGAGGTCCCCTAACCCTACATAGTCTTTAGCAAGTGAATTCATTTGACAGTTATCAACATGGAAAAATAAATTCTTCAGGCCTATTCTTTTTAGGTACATACTTTTAGAATAAGCCTGGTATAAAAATATCAAAGCTAAGCTGGAAAATAATGGTTAAATGACAATTTCCCCAAAACAAATAAAATTTTTATAATTTAATAGTTTTGTTGTATTGTGATCCCAATTTTATCAACAGTATTTTGTGACTTATGATCGTTGATTAAATATGAGCTGAATCAGCTTTGCTGTAAATCTTGCAATGGAATAAGTAGGCCATTAAAAGAGCAATAAAATATTCAATCAACGTTTCATAAGCAGGCTTTAAAACTTAGTGCCCGATCGAATATGTTAACAGCAACTGTACTGTACAGACTTTGCTCGGCGTATGCGCTAGCTACCATATGCTAGTTCACGTGATAGTAAACAAACCGGGTTACAGGTATAGGAAGACCACAAAATAACTTCTCATTCTCTAAACTCACATTTCAAGCATGCAAAACGATACGTTCTCCTGTTTTTGTGTAATAGTCCCTCCCAAATGTTTCAATATATGTTTGCGTTTTAGAACACTTTACTTTCGGTATTCCGAACACGTATTATACATTTATAAACACGCATAATGACAAGGTACACTGTTGACCAATTTGAGAGGCACCGTACTACCAGCGCATTGACTTCTCAGTACTACTATCAATGACTGTCTTATCAGCCTAGGCAATCACCCCCACCCCCTATACTCAGGTTGTTGGTAACCGGAATCATCTCCCTCTGTGGGTTCGGGCACTAAGTTTTAAAGCCTGTTCATAAGTCACAAAATACTGCTCATGTGTTCAAATTATTTCTGAAGTCTACAACTTATTTCTTACGTGCCCCTTCCCCTTGTAGTTCTAGTTATGATACTGTCAAGTGTATTAAACGAGCTGAGATTATATCTGTGTAATCCTAAGGAAGACATTTAAATGGCGCATGAGAGATCAGTAATGTAGTGGTCGTTTCATAGACCATACATGTTTCTGATAAGCCGAGAAATATGTGCTGAACAGAGTTAATCACATGCACATGGTAATGTAAGTTCATAACAAATCGTGTCAGGGAGTCATTACGAAGCAACTTGGTTCAATCGGATTCGCGTGTGCATCTTTCATCAGCTTGAAAGGAAGCCCGTTCCACCTTTCACAACAAATCAGTCAGCTAATTGCAATGCTAACCTCCATTGTAAGCAGAGTAATACTGTACTAGGCTATACACGAGTATATGGTTAACATATTATAGAGGCAAATACCATACATTATACACTAATTTTAACTCGGTGCATAACTCAAAACGGATGTGATTTCCTTGTGATAATCTCAATAGTTAGCTATATATCCAGTCGTTTTCATTACCTATCGTCTTCTTATAACTTGGGCACGCACTTTCAGTTTGATCCTTTACTATCCATACCTATACCCGAGACGAGCTCTGAAGTAAACAAAATTCAGCATGTCTGTCTCACTATTAAGTCATATGAGTAATGTGCTAGAGTGAGACAGATGTACTGGTTTTTGTTTACTTCAGGTTTCCTTCTTATAACGGCCAGACTTTAGGTACTTCGCATATGTTAGGTTTTGTGGGTACACAGGTAGGCAATGTTATTATTGATGTGCACCTTGTTATGGATTCTATTAATTTCAACTGATGTTCAGTTTTAATGATTATGATATAGTACGAAATAGTGGCAATCAGTTATGATAAGTAAATATCCAATTCGTAACTTGCTTTTGCGAATAGAGAAACCACTAAAACACCGAAGTAAAATTGACCGGCCATGGGGTTTGTACCACCTCACTTGGTGGTATATTTATCATACCAGCATCAAAGATTACGAATGATAAGGAAAATAGTGAAAAGGATTATATCCAAATAAAAATAAAATAGGTTCTGGAGGATTCCCGGACTTTCGATTTTTTGTTTGCATTACATCATAGTAAATTTTCTATTTTGAACCGTGTATGAAATGTACACTAATCATTACTGGAAAGTTAAACATTTTGTTTCCTCGTAACAGTACCTACGTGGACACGGTCATTCAACTCTCCATCTGCAAAATTCTGCAAATGTGTAACAGGAGAGGAGATACTGTTTAAGAAGTCGCCATGGAATAAATGAAATGTGTAATAGTAAAGATTATGGCTTGAAACTAATTTTTATTGTTCCTGGCATCTCGACACCAAGTGTAATCTAACAAAAGAAGGGTCCTAATTATTTGAATATGAAGAGCTTTGATGGATATTTTTCACAAGTTTGTACTTTCTGTGCAAAATATATATTTTCTCAGCTTCTGATAGAATTACTTCAGTTTTTCAGCAAGCATTTGGTACATCTTAGGACATAATAGATGCAGCGTAGCAATTTTATGACGTATATAATATTTTCCAGGAAAATTGAAAATGTTTAAATGTGAAAAATGAAAATATTTTAAAGTTAAAATATGCTAAATATATCTACATTCACTAAAATATGATGTATTAATTTAAGTGCCAAAGTATGCATTTAATATGCCCAATAAAATTTACCCAGGCAACTACAAAACTTGCAATTTATACGACCAAATGAAGAGCAACCTTCAAGAGTGTATATGCAAACGCATTTCAATCCTAGCTATCACTATGAGGCACATTAAATGATAGTTATTTTATGACAGAGTTTCTACTATATTGAACAATATCATAAAAGGATTAACCATAGTTCAGGACATTCCGGGAGTCTTTGAACGTAGTAATTTCTCCGAATTGTGCTGTATGCATTGGAGTCAATGGTCGCACATTCCAGCACCTCCTGCGTTTTTTTTTTTTTTAATTTATTAAATTATTACTGGCATGCTCCATTCCTTAAGAATACTACATGCCTTTAAATTCAATATACACAATTTGTAAATATACTGTATAACTTACTTATAGTATGTTCAGTGAGAATGTTCTAAACATCTGCAATACTTAATTCTAATACAACATGTAAGGTTATTTAGTAAGGTAATTTGAAATTTATGCTTTAGTTACTCTATAGCCGCGTTCACACCTGTGCGCCTTGCGCCTAGTTGCCGTGCCTCTCCAGTGCATCTGCGCATGCAACGGTGCAAGCTCACGCATGCACCTAGTATCTTGCGGCTCCATTATTGTAGGCGCATACCTCTTTCTGTTCACACCTGCTAGAAGTGCGCAGATGAAATGTCCGCTTTGGATTTAGGTGCCGTAGCTGCTGCTGCTGCTGCAGCTGTTGTTATTTTGCGACAAAGACGAAACCGTAAGAAGAAAATTCAATTGTATTGTAATCACAAAGTTGGCAATGTAGTTGACCTTTCACAAAAATATGAAAGTCAAACAGCAGTAAAATTGGTCATGGCAATCAATCTTTCATTTCCAGAATATCGTTCGAAAATGTACGCAGTAGGAACAACTCTGATCACCAGTAGGTACTATTTCGAACAGTGGCATTTTCAACGAACGAACTGCTTTCTTCCAAATATAATTTTATTTATTATTAATTACCGATAATATGAGGGTAATAATTGTCACATTTTGAATAGGTAGCTGGCAAGATTAGGGCATGTGGTCAGCATGCCGAATCCTACTGCAGTTGTTGATAGCTTACTGAACCGAAGCCGCTACTTCTTTATGAATTAGCTCCTCGGTTGGTGTCACGAGACTGAATGCACCCCGTTCCAGTTGGCCCTACCTCAGAAAAATTTGAGGAGGTACCGGGGTTCGAACCCAGACTTGCGGGTCCGTAGTCAGCAACCACTAGACTAGGGGCTAAAGAGGACTTTTGCAGAAAAACACTATTTTTAAATAGATTTTCCAATTAATACAAAAGAAAATAAATAAATGTGAATTAGTGCATTTTAAGAAAAGATGTAATGCAAATAAATTTATATAACGCACTGAAATTAATAATGTAGGCTATATATCGCTTTGTTGTTTGTCTTTGTTGTGCAGCTGTTCATTGCATGGGCAGGCGGCATCAAAGGAATAAACCATTAAGTCAGTGTTTATGTTAACTGATGTAACCAAGTCGGCCTTGGCTTCTGCTTTCCAAAACAAAAGCAACGTTGTTATTATTGATCTCAGCTCTTCCCTCGGTTGAATCAATTCACACGTGTTATTGTTTATTGTAACTATCGCAGGAAATGAAACTTGAGCAGTCTGTAATACTTTGAAATGTATATATAGAAACAATGTCAGTCAACTTATTTTAGTAGATCGGAAGTTAATTGAGTGAGCATTGAATAATTGTATCATTAAAAAGGGTAAATATCTCAATTGTTTATGCTATTTTTCGAGTGCCAATATAAGGAATAGTTACTTGATTATTTGGGGGGGGGGGGGGGAGAACTAGAATAACTCTGTCAAAATTATAAACAATTTTCGGTGTCATATTAGTGTCCATTATTATGTTTTATGAAGACGGCTAAACTCGTTTGTTTAAAAAGCCTAAAAAGGGCTATTCATTGAAATAATACCACTGCTCTACTCTGCTGGACTCTACGAAAGTATGATCGGAGGCTTTTATTTTATTTAGCACTGCTTTCGTTGTTCCCAAAGCGTATTTGTCCCTTAGAAACTGTAAGGAATCGCTCCTTTTTGTCCTGTCCTTGTAGTCCGGGGAGCTAGCCATCCACAAACAAGGATACGAGCGATAATCCTCCACGAACTCAATATTCTTTTCATTAGACCACTCCGCCATAATGAAAAATCAGAGCAGAGCCTTGGAAGACGCACGACTGTTGCACGTAGCTCCCCGTTTCAAATGGGGAGCTACTTGCGCCTACGTCCACCGGCGCAAGGAGGTCCGTGCGCACAGATTCCACGCATGCCTCACCCTGCACCGTTGCATGCCCCGGCTTGCATCTCCACCTGCCAGGCGCAAGCCTCTTGTGCGCATGCAACGTTGCACAGGTGTGAACGCGGCTTATATCTGTGAAGTTTATGGATTTTACGAAATTAACAAAGTTCTTTAAATGAGTTTTCATAAGTTCCTCTTTGGTTACGGACCACACGCATCCTCTACTTTGTATTTTCCTGATCATGTCATTTCTTTGTTGGTTTACAATTTTACATCGGAATATTATGTGATCTACCGGGCACCTCCTGCGTATTTCACAGCTGAATGTATCGTGTTATACGATCGTCATTATCTCCGTAAATTTTCTCCAGCCTCATAAGTTGACGTCAGAAGACATGTGTTCTTATTCAAATTACTAGCAGGTGCCCACGATAATTAATTAAAGAATTAAAATTAAAAGTAAAATAATTAAAGCATTATATTTAATGACTCTTAAAAGCGAATAATTCATAAACTAAACGATTATTCAATATAACTAAACAGCTAAAAATTCGGCTTTGGGGTACACTCCACGATTAGAAAGCGCCACCTTGGAAAAACTACCTCTGATTCGAGTTCTGTTGTTCAGAAAACCCCTGCATAGCGAGTTCCGTCAAAATCGATCAATGTTTGTCTATTTTGGCCTAAATTCATTTGGTGTTCTGTGATTACTCATGTCTGCGGGCCTTGAGATTATAAACAAATGAATCAACCAGGGTGGTCTTACAAAATTGAAGCGATCAATAACTCCATGCGATATGTTGAAAAAATCACGGTGCTCTTATTTTCAAGTTATGACAAAAAAGCCACTTGCAATATTTTGCCAATTTATATACCGAATACTGATGCTTCGACAACGTTAAAATCACGTTTTCTGCCGTTTTTCACTCACAATTCGCGAACGAAAGCTTGAGGTGCATTCGATCCATCTATGTTTAAAAATTCAGATCTCTGCGTGCAGTAGATTTCACTGGGCATCGCGCACAGACAGACGGATACTTCCTCTTATTATTATAAGAATAAGCGTGTCTTAGTGTTTTCTACCTCTTATAATATTGGAAGGAATTGTTTTGCAACAACCTGTGAAAATTTTATTATGTATAGCTTTTATGCAAGTCCCTGATATCGCTGTATAATTTCATTCAATCGTAACTTTTCAAACGATTGTAGGCCGAAAACAGTAGCATAGGCATACTTAATTTATAGCATCAGATATGCTATCTGTTGAGTTTAATTCGGAATGATGAAAGGGGACAAGTCTTGTCCATTACAACGTAACATGTCCCGATGATTCACTAAGACTGCAGGAGCTCTATGCACTAGCTATGTGCTAGAGAGTTATGGTTTGGCTTTCAAATCAAACGGAGCCTTGTTTTGAATAAACACAATTCTGTCCAATCTAGTGCTGTCACACCAGATAGTGATTCAATTACAGTCGATTGGCAGCCAGGGGACCTGGGCTGCATGTTCTAAATTAGGTTTATTTCGTATTACAAAACGTGGAACGAGACTCTGCAGACGCATGGTTGCTCATGTTCCCTTTGTTGCTACCATAGATTTCTACACAAGCTATAGCAGCACAACAGTTAACATTTTAATGATCAGTTTGGAACCTAAGACATATCCAGGAAAGTAACACTCAAACGATAATGATAGCTTGAGTTATGAATCGTTATGAGTTGTTTTGTCTTCGAGGCCTTCCCTAAATTTCGTTTTATTCTTTGTATAAAACCTAAATCGTTATATTTGATTAATACTGAATATAGGATTCTTTTTAGAAATAAAATCTTATTTCGTAAAACAATAGCATTTATCTTTTTTTTGTAAATTCTATATAAACCACTGGTTAATGATGCAGAATTATTTTTATAAGTTGGGCCTACATTTTACTCATACATTTATAATTTTTCGTTTTGTAGTATACTGTGCATTGCCGTCACGATGGCTCATGCTTAGCGCGTGGGCCTGGCATGCTAGCGGTCCCGGGTTCAAACCCCGGGTCTGGCGGACGTGTCATTCGTGGTGGACGAAGCCGTGACCTTTGGGGTTTTTTCTCGGGGATCCTCCCGTTTCCCCCTCTCATTCCACCAACACTCTCCATTTCATCTTCAAAAACTCCCCCGCATAATCATCCCGTTTCCTTTCCCGGTTTCCGGTTTACCCTCGCTCCCAGCACCTGCTGTGAGCCTCTCCCGTCCTCCCCGTGGCTTGTGGTCCTGAAGTTGCTGGCTGGTGTGCTGCCAACCTGGGGGCTCTGTAAGAGGTACCGAGGCAGTGGCACACGTGGCATGGTATAGGTATCTGTTGGATGTAGGGGAGTTCCGTGGGGGCTAGCAGTGGGGTCTGTTGTCGAGGGGCCGTTGGGCTTGCACATCATTCCATTCCCGGAGGTTGGCACAATGGGCCGCAAGGCCGAAGTGCTTAGGGTCGTCCCAACCCGCCTTCCACCCTTAAGGGGATAAATCAATCAATACTGTGCATTGATATATAATTAAACTTATATTTAATCTACTATACCCCCTAAACACGAGCTTTGGTCATATAGGGGCATACCTTACATTTTAAATGCTAAATTAGAAATAGTATTTCCTGTTGGTTTTGGGACACTCATACAGAAGCTGTCTGTGTAAAATTATCGAGGGTTACCTATTTAATAAGGAAATTAAAATTATACACCAATATTGACCTGGTCATTAAGGCATACTATGCCTTCTTTCATACTCACTTGCAATATAGTATACTGCTATGGGGAAATTCTGCTGGTGCCAGAAATGTTTTTCTCTGGCAAAAGAAGATCATAAGAGTAATAAAGGGCATCAGAAATATTGAATCTTGCCAACCCCATTTTATTGAAATGAACAGTATGACCTTGACTAGTCTTTACATATTATATGTGCTACAGTTTGTCAAAGATAATTATGATGATTTTAATATTAGTTCAGATAAACATAAATACGAAACAAGAAATAAAAATAATTTAGTCCCTAATTTTACAAGATTGAATAAAAGTCAGAATAGTTTTAAGCATGTTGGAATTAAACTTTTTTATAAACTCCCACTAAATGCTAAAAATGTTAATTCTAAAAGATTTAAAATAGTAATTCAGAAATGGCTAAAACGCAAGGCATTTTACACTATACAGGAGTTCGATGAGACAAATCTGGATGATCTGGTGTTTTAATAGATTTAGAATTTTTACACTGATGATGTCTATTACTTTGTATAAGTTTAATGGCCGATAAATAAATATTATTATTATTATTATTTGTTTTTACTTGAAATAATTGTGAAATTATGTAAGTAATGTAATGTAATGTAATAAATAAATGATAATAAATAAATAATAATTTTGGGATCTATGGACATAAATGTGTGACTATTTAATCAATAATATGTAATAAATAATAAAAAATATTAAAATTGATTGATTTGAATGACATTCCAGATTGAGAAAAATCCCTTTAGGCAGGCCTACAGGCTGAGGTAGATTTCAAAGTGCTTTTCGTTTAATTTATTATCGCTGCGCAGCACTCTTCTTTTTTAGCCTTGGCATGGCAAACCCGCAGTAATAAGAACTGAATTCGGTAAAGAGGAAGAGCCTACAATCATTTGTTTTGACAACAAGAATAGGATATAATATTCTGTGAGGCCGTGCGCAAGATCAGCAATGAATAAAATTAGCAAAGCCGCTAAACAAGACAAAATTATGATATTATAATAATTCTTTTAAGTGTTATTATTTTCAAACATTAAAATCTCGCGTCATATGAGAGCTATCAAGAAACTAGTTATTGATTTGTAGAGTACTCATCAAGAGCTTTTCAACGATACCCCACAAGACGTAGTTTCAAAAATTTCGAATTTCCATCCCCTCACCCCCACCCCCACTCGTACCCCCCAAAACCCCCAAATTGTTGGTGTCACTGTGAACTCCATAGGGAGTACTCTAATTTATTCAAACAAAGTTTCCCTCTATACTTCATAGGGGCCGAGATATAAATGTTTTAAAAGTTCAACCCCCTCCCCCGACCACCCCCTTGGGCCAATTTTGCCCATAAACGAACTTGTCCGAACTATTGGGCCTAGAAATAACATAATCAAATTTGGTTCAAATATCTTCAAAATTACGGCCGCTATCGTGTAAAGATATATATATATATATATACATATATAAATATCACAATTTTTTTTTTGAACGGGCGGTGGTTTCGTACTTAGGGGAGCATGAAACGTAAAGATATGAAAGAATTTTTCGAAAATCATGACATGGTATCCATTGCAATAGGTAGATTTTTCTTCGAAATCTACCTAAAAATACTATTAAAAGGGCATTCATGACATAATCAATGTGGATTTCTTCTCTTAACAAAACACCTCCGCAGACTGGGTGAAAATCTAATAGTGAATGAACATCCATTTATTCAAGTATTTTTTGCTGAAATATTGAAGATATTTTGCATAGTAAAATGTATCGAAAGAAAAACGTATAACTAAATAGTTATACCTAACGAAAATTACTCTACCGATTTCGAAAATCACGGATTATAATTCACTATTCCATAAACAAAACAACTAAGTTAATATGGGAAAAAGGTAATACTTATCGCCCCCAAGTCCCCCACTTCTACTCCTATAATTGTGAAATATGATTTTTAGTGCTATTATTAAATATTATTTTTTATTTATACTTGTGAAATATTATGTTTGGTGCAAGGGTCTTTTATTATTGAGTGGAAGGGGAGACAGCGGGAAACAAGTATTACTCTTTCGCCGTTAATATAAGTATTAAAGACATAAATAAGAACCATAAAATTAGGTAACCAGGTGTCTTAACCTAACAATGCTGGTCACTGCAGCTTTTATTGTTTCATATTAATTATATTTCTTGCTGCTCACATTTTCATAAATGCTTTATTAATACAAAAGTGAGATTGCTGAGTGGAATTGTTTAGTATCCACAATTATAGTACGTGTAAGTGAAATAGTCACAAATATGAATAATGTGGAGTTCTAACAGTCTTGTTAGTCTTCATATTACACTGTTTAATATATGTTATGATTATAGAAAATACTTGGAAATTGTTATAAAGTTAATCACCAGTTGGTAACTTGATTCGCACAAGCACTTGGAATAAATCTCACTGTTCGTTTTGTGTTGCGGAAAGCGGTCATTAAGGGAAGTGAGTAGGCACAACTTGAATGGCGTAGGAGTAACCATGGATACTGCAGTCAATACGTTTAGAAGTCCGGTCTCAAGGGACGTCAACAGCCATTACTTGATTCAGAGGCCACTTGACCCTTAATTTGCCGTAAGGTCAATTGACTCAGATTCATCTCACAAATGGGAAAAGGCATAGCCTATATGTATGTTTACGTGTATGTTTGTTTATATGTGTGTGTATATGTGTGTGTGTGTGTATATATATATATGATATATATCCTACGTGGTCTCGTGTTTAGCGACGTGGTTGGCTATGGATCGGCAGGCCTAGGTTCGATCCCGGTACCTCCTCGGGGTGGTGCGGGGTGCATTCAGCCACGCGAGGAGCTACTTGATAGAGAAGTAGCGGCTCCGGTCAAGGAGACCATATTAACAGCCGTGGGTGTCAGCATGCTGTGCTGATCACATGCCCGCCAATCCTGCCATCTGCCTATGGTAGATGATCCAGCGATCGGACGGATGGCAGAGCCACGGAGTTTATATATATATGCATAAAAGATTGTTTTGAATAATTCTACAACGACCTGTCGTAAAGGACACAACGTTTTGTTCTCATGTTAGTTGTAATCATCCGATCCTGATGTGAATCCTTATAGGACTCTCAAAACTCAGGTTTGATTCCCGCCTAGTACAAGATTTCCTTTAGAGATTAAAGTAACTATTAAGTGCAGTTTTCTCTTATCTTGAAAAAATGGAAGCGAAACTTACATTTTTTATATATAGACCTATAAGAAAAATCGCCAGCACAAGTTTCATTCAATAGTAACTCTTTCAACTACTTCCATTGCAGAGCTTTATACACACTATTTATAGGTGAGAGCAATTAATAAAGTTGGGAACTTCTGGGAGAACTACTTACTGAAATAAATTGCAGATTTAAGATTAATTGAACATTTTAAAGTTCATAATGGTTATCAAGTTTACAATAGTCATTATTGAATCTGAAATAAATGAGAACATGTTTTAGAACGAAGATCATATTTTAATATATATTTTACGTCATGGAAACAGGCGGTTCCAACATTTCGGTGGAAATTATCCCTTCCCAAACGTTCTTTTGCAGATAATAACGTTGCACACTGCTGCTGCAATAATAAAATGTGACAAATGTACTGATACTTTAAAACGCCGTTATCATAATTATTTCATAATTCGTATTAGCAACTTCTTTTGTCATTCGAATTGAAAACTTATACATCTTAATTATTATCAGAATGAGTTATTGGTGAGTCACTATTCTTGCAAGGAAGAAAAACTTTTTTCTGAGTTACTTTTCTTGCAAGGAAGAAAAACTGTTTTCTGAGTTACTATTCTTGCAAGGAAGAAAAACTGTTTTCTGAGTTACTATTCTTGCAAGGAAAAAAAACTGTTCTCTGAGAGAGTCATATCAACATTTAAACTGTGACGTGAAAGACTGATTCGCTTCATTTCGTGCACTGACTCTGATCCGGTATCTTTGAACGCTTTGAAAAGGTCAAAACCACTACTACACATAATACACAGTATGATAATATCTTATTTGAAGAGGATTATGTTGACAGAGAAAGCTCTTTGTACTCACGGGTTTGCCGTTGATGAGCCATGTGATGTGTGCTATGGGGCGCGCTGGACTCGTCGTACAGTTAGCTTCCAGTGTCTCTCCCACCTGATACACTCTCTTCGGCGTCGACACCTGAGGCGCCTCCTCCTGCGTCTCTGTCAACAAACAGATTGAAGTGCAAACAACACCACGCTAACAGTATGCTTACCACAATCCCATGACACCGGAGTATAACGTTTTGGAAGGTACAATTGGACGACATTCTGCAGAAAGGAACCAGTCCACATGATTTTTAAGCTAAAAAAACTTGCATTTAAAGTTAAATAAAAGGCCATCTGGATCTTTTCAGTCTGTTTTTGTTTGCTCCATAGATGGCATATAAATGAATGAGGAGGGATGGTTAGTTTGCACAACGTAAATATATAGTTCAGTAACAAAAATTTAGCATCTACTCTTTTTTTTTTATTTGAGAGTTGGTTCCTTTCTGCAGAATGTGGTCCAATTTTAGCAAAGTGCTGACAGTTATTGATTTCAACTGGTGTGTTATAAATCTAAGTTTTGCAGTTAATAATGATCAATAATGAACTTATTATGCATTATATGCATTAACAGTCTTCTAATTGGTGGAAAATAATAATTCGATGTAAATTGTAAATTATAAATGTGCGTTGCATGGACAATGACTCGGCTCACGATTACAGTTTTGCCACGACCCACATAATGAATTATGCAATAACACCAAAAAATTGGGTCAATTATACGATATCAATTTATTGTTTCTTATTGCTGCTCAAATGGAATGATTTTTTTTTGCACAAATGAAAATATGAACATTTTCTTCTAATCAAATTTACTAATTTACTATAACCTTTTCAGTACTACTGACGAATATATGCGTCACCCAAAAATTTGCATAAGAACATATATATATAATCAATAGCTTATTGCTTTATGTTACAATATGAGGAACTTTATTGACACGTTCATGAAAACCAGCTATTTCATTAAAATTTTCTTTGAATTTAAAATTATAAACCCTCTGATATCACTCTTGTATTACTATAAATTCAATTCTGAATGGGTTAATAATACTCGAACTTTGCTAAACATTGTTGCGGCATCTTAACAGAGTTCCTTTTCAGAACTAGAAAGAACGTAAGGAAGAATAATTATATTTTCCAAAAACGTATTTTACTTAGTTGATGTTATACAAATCATACTCTATATCCCTGATTACAATCTGTTTTATTCAGTCCTTTCTCCTGTATTGGTAATGTTTATAGCATCTGACATGATCTCGACAGTACATCACTAATGTAATCTAATCTAATCTCGAATTTTCCGGTGAAGGCTATAGTTTTGAAACCTTTCATACATAATTTTGATACATAGAGGAAAATATGAGTTTTAAAAACTAAACTCCATGGCACTAAATTCGTGAGGGGACTAGGCCTGCCATCCGACCGCTGCGTCATCTACCATAGAGAGATGCCAGGATTGGGGAATGTGGTCAGCATACCCACACACACGGCCGTTAATGATGGTTTTCGTGATGGAACCGCTACTTCTCAATCAAGTATCTCATCAGTTTATATCACCAGGCTGCGTGCATTCCGTTCCACGCCTGCCTCCCCAGTAAAGAAAAACCCCGAGGAAGTACCGGGGACAGAACCCAGGCCTGCGGATCCGTTGTCAGCGACACTTGGTGCACGTGGTCAATATGAGTTTTAGCAATGCCGAAAATCGTTATTAAAGCTTGAAGTAAGTTATATATAAATTATTTTTTATCCCTGTGGTTCTTTAAGGGAAGTTTGAAATTCGATTACTCTGGAAAGAACTGTTTATTATTTGAAAATAATTACTTCTTCAATCAATGCAGTCTAAAATGTATCCTGCCAGTTCTTATAATTCAAATGTAACTTTATTATGCAGTCTGTGGATATTGGCAAGTAGACAGAAATAAAAATTGACTTATATAATAATATGGGCTGCTATTTTTGCTAAACATAAAAGAAAATGTTACAGAGAACATCGGATTCATAACTCGAGAAGTTATGCAGGTGGTCTAAACACATTTATTGCAGGCGCATAGTATGAGGATCGTGCTGACATCGCATCACGGAATACTGACACAGATTTATTTATAGGCCTATTGATATTCCTACTTTTATTCATAGCATAACTCCCCCATTCTGCAATTTGAGCAGTTTATGAATGTTGTTATGTAACACCTAAGGAATCATTGTATGTATTATAAAGACGAAAGGCATACCGGCATAAGAATATTGGCAAATACGTTGTAGTCGTCTATGGAAATACCTACGAAATGAGATCAGATAATCGTACGATGCTCTCAGTAAATTGGTCTATATAGATGTCTTGTAAGAAATCTGTTTCGAAATGTATGAGTAGATATGATCAGTCACCTTGTCTCGGAGGCCGTGATTCAACCCTCGAGGCTGCCGATCCAGAGTTTTCCTCACACTATTAGGTGAACACCAGATCGTAGACACGACCCCCTTGCGACATCAAACAAATAAGGATAAAATTGGAAATGAACTGGAAATGCTGAAACCAAACTGTTTTAGACCATCAATCATGTTCCCGTATTTAGGAACAGCAGAACTAGACAGGATCATTTGAACAAACTCTCCGAAAAGTTGTTGGGACCTGAGGGATGTCCTATGTACGGCTGGGGTCGGCATAGTGACGGGCCAAGGAGAGAAAAAGAGAAGGCGCAGTAATTTTGACACAAAGTCTACCAAAGCCAGAGCATTGGCTTATTCTTTTTTACAGATACGAAGGATACCAGTTAGTACATGATACATTTGTAGGTAATGTATTAACTACTAACAAGACAGTCCTGTTCTGGTATTCAACTATCGCTCTATGAAGTCTTCTTTTAAGGAAAAGCATCCAATGGACTGTCTTCTAGCTGTATCTCTCGTACAGAGAAAAGCTACCTGTTTTAGATCGCGATTCAGCGGTTATTCCTAGAAGGAACTAAACTGTTCAGCAAGTTATCTGTGCACCATTAATGGTAAAAATAAAAACACAACTTAATACTAAGTCTAAGTCTAAGTCTATTGCAGGTGAAATACTTACGTATAACTAGTAACTCGTGATCGTTGGACGGTTTTGTATATATGGGTGTCTCTGTAGATACTTCACATGAATAAATGCCAGAAGCCTCAAAATCCATATTTCTTAGAACAATCTGTCTCTCGTTACTTTCTTCCTTCTGCGAACAAACAAAAGTCATTGGTTTTAACAGCAGTCATAAAAATATTCAACAAAATAAATAAGGCACATTAAAGAAAGAAATCACATGAAGATCAAGGAAGACTGGCTGGAAAGGAGAAACAGACAATTTATAGCAGCAGTAGGCCTACATATTTCTTCAAGGATAAACATATGCAAGTCGATTTGAAAATTGCACTAAGGCCTATATTGCCCACGGCATTTTATTTGGCGTACGGGGTACAATTAAGTACTTCGTTGTTTTCCACTACAACTTGTGAATTATAAAAATCATTTTATGAAGCTGGATTCTGTTTGAATCATACACCACTAGGCCTACATCTATGAAAAAAACATACGGCACTGAACACTTTTAATACCGGCACATATATTATGATAAGGTGTATCTAAGGGCAATAAGACTTGAGGCTTGAGGCTTTCTCGGCGCTGAAGGGCTGAGGAGGGCCGCAGAGAAGACAGCGGCCGAAAGCTTTGATGTTTTAGATTCCTTCACTCGGCTAATAGCCATTATTAATAAGGGCAACTTGCTTGTATGCAGGCAGCACCACTATTGTTTTAGCAATGTTTTCTATTTATTTCTTCATTTCAACTTCTCAGTGACTATAAAGGATTGGGTAAAAAATCAAAAGCCCTTTGTGGAATTTAAAAACCATTTACCGGCAGACTTTCTCCATCAAGACAAGGCTGTAATCTGCAACGTTCAGTATAGTATAGGCCTGCCACAGTGAACTTCTGTGTTTTTTATTAACTCTATTAATGCAATTTTTTAATAAGATCTATCTTATTCTGACATATCTTACAGTATATGTTTTGTGTATTGTTTTTTTTATTGAGATTCATTGTTTTTAAAAGTCACTCTAACTGACTAGGCTTAATAAGCCGACTATTTATTCATAACGTTTTAACATATATTAAACAATAATCATTTATGACAAAACTCTAGGTGTTTACTTCTTTCCTTGAGGGGATAAAGTGAACCTTCTTACGAACCTATAAAATTGATTACCCCTCATTGGAAAATGAACTTTATTAATATATAAGAACCAGTTTACATGGCAGTAAAAGGGAAATAAAATAAATCGGCCATTTGCTAGTATTTTAAGCTGATTAAGTTCACACTTAATAACTAATAAGTTAGTGCTTCTCTTAGTATAATAGATGCCTATAAACTTGATTTATCCTGCGGCTAGCTTGCAACAGTAAGAGCACGCTATAGGCCTACGTGTGCTCAGAATTGCGCTGTACATGGATTGATGGGTAAATATAAATAACGCTACACAGGGGATTGTAATTGTCACCTGGTGGCAGAGGTTGAAACGTCACAGAGGATTTCACATGACACACAAAGGATTGTTGTTTGGGAATCAGGATTTTAGCTTCAGTTCTCAAATATTAGTTTCCTGGGAAAATACAGCAACACAGAAATGTTATAGAAATATATTTTTAAATGTGTAGATTAAAATTATTAATTTAACAGTATTAAAAATGATTGACTTTATTTATGCCGTAGAAATGGGACACATGAAAATAGATTATACAGTATGATTCGATTTCATTATTATTGGTACATCGGTCTATGTTTCAAAATCATATTTTGCCACTTCATATGTATTGAGATTAGGTTTAAGGGCGCACTTAAAATGTTTTCTGGTGTCTCAAAATGCTGTTAAAAGTAATTTTTTTCAATTACAATTTTTTCTGCATAGGAATTCGAAGGGAGAGGTATTTATCGAACCAATAACTTCATATGTACCTCTTTTTCTTTCCAAAAAATGTTCACAGACCCACCTCTTTTTGGGATTTTATTTCTGTAATTATTTGAGGTCATGTTTTATCCGTTCGGAACTTAATCTGCACGTTTGCTTATTACGCAGTCACTACCATCGCGTTGTTCGGTTTTGTAGGCGTGAATGTTCCTTGAAGTCGATAAAAACATCGTAACTTACGTGTAAGAATTTTGTAATTCCATTTCAAGATTGTGACCGTTTTAACAGATCACGATTAGGTTTTAGCACTCCAATTATCCGAACTCCCAACTATCCGGAATGCAAATTATCCGGATCACTTTGAAGCCGTATTCAATTGGTTTTTGCAGCAGCGAGCTCTTTCAGGATCGATTATTTGCGAAAATGCAAACTTTTTTGCCCCAAAAAACCCACAGTTGGTCAGCAAAACAGCTGATTCTTATCTATATGTTCAAGATTTGACACTTTATGTAGGTCTAAGTGTGGTGCTGCGCAATTTAGTTTTATGTTTATTTATATTTTATTATTTATGGAATATACAGTCTTATGAGCCTTATTTTACCCGAAGGTACATTATGGTTATAGTTTTTACTAATTTAATTTTTAATTTACATATTTATCTTTCTCCCCCTTTTGGCTATGATATATCATTCCGTTCTACAACTAGCTGTGCTGAGCATTAACACCCAATCACCCTGGTAACTTTAAATTATAATCGATTATATAGGCCTACATAAGAAATACAACAATAAAATTGTCTAGAACACCATTTTCTTTGGAATATATGAAATAATAGTATAGTGTAAATAAGTTTACAACAATCTATATGTCCTATTAAAACGTGTCTTTCCCTTACAAACGCTGGACGATTAAATAAAAGATTAGTTTTATAAGAAAATACCTATTATAAGAAATAAATACATGGAGAAATAAGTACATGGCGATATACAGTAAAGTGCACATTTATAAAACAAGTCTAAGACCAATCTTAACATATGAAGCAGAAACGAGAGCAGACACAAACAAAACTAAACAGATATTAAACACATGTGAAATTCAGGGGAAAACTTTATTAGATAAGATACACAATACAGAAATTAGGGACAAATGCCAAATTCAGGACATAACTAAATTTACCAATGACAGAAGAAAATTTTGGAAAGAACACGTTGATAATGGAAAACAATCGCCTCAAGAAAGCTGACCAGACGGAAAAAGATTAAGAGGAAGACTTGCTACGAGATGGAAAGACAGTACACATGACTCATCTGAGGAATAAAGGGGAAATAAACAGGATGCCATGCAGGGGCGTATACTCTATTGGTGCTATGCGTGCGCCGCACGCCCTAATTCTAGATGGAATATATTCATTCATAATATTTTATTTTGTCAGTAAATTGTGGAAAAATCAGTGTCATTTTCATTGCTGAAATGAGAAAACAAGGGCCCCGCTGCGAGGCTGTCACCCGTGTTCTACGATTCCGTAATGAGAATGAGTTTCTGAGCGGTACGTTAGGCGTGGACTTGCCTCGAGGCTAGAACTTGTGTGCTATGACTATGAGTTTTGAAGAAGGGCGATATCCTGACCACGGGGTGAAGAAGGGAATAGGTTACGCACGGTGGAGATTTCGCAGTGTCTTGAGTGCCTTGCGTGCTACTGAAGTTGCGCACTCAGCTGAGTTGTAGCGAAGTATATTGCGATTTCAAGAAGTTAAAAAGTAAATGTTAATGTTATTTTATTTAATGTTATCAAAAGTGTTTGATTATTTTTTAGTCTTTTATTTTAAGAATTTCAATAGCAAATAATTGTAAATACAGTATTACTTTATTTACCGGTACTGTTATTCTGCGCGCGGCGGGAGATTTGCCGGTAGTTTGCGTGCTACTGAAGTTTCGCAAGCAATTGTGTTGTACCTAAATATATTACAATTCTAATAATTTCAAGGCAAATATTGTAAATATTATTTTATTTAGTGGTTAAAAAAATCTGTTGAATTAATTTTTAGTTCATGTAGCCTATTTCATTCTGAAAAAATTATGAAAGAGCACAGCTGTATTTTGGAAGATCTTCTGATAAATACATTTTTATCCAAAACTTTTCAAGATAAATTGCAAATTGTGACAAATGTACGGCCTTTCCCCGAGTTAACAAGTCTTTCTACAATATATAAAGGCAAGAATGTAGAATATACAGAACATTTTTCAGTCTCACATTCCTGAGGAAGGCCACAGAGTGAAAATTTCCGTAAGCTCGAGCCTAATAATTTTGACACGGCTGATAACCCGAGAAGTCATCTTAACTAATCAGCGCCGTGAAGCCTTCAAATCTTATAAGTACAAATCCTTCATGTTTTAAAAGAAAGAATAAGCCTACTTTAATAAAGTAAGCTATTTTTAACTGTTCAGTTAAAGTTAATCTACATTCTCAATTAACTCAGGAATCAAGTACATTTTCTGTGTAGGACGATAGCATAGCACGCCCTTTATCAGAGATCAGGATACGCCACTGATGCCATCCTACCTCATAAGAAGAAGAAGAAGAAGAAGAAGAAAACCTATTATCAAATTAATCCGGATAATTGGAGTTTTACTGTAGTACTATGTATTTAAATATTGTACACTTTCATTTGTATCTACGCAAGCAATTGCGGCATAAAAGAATACTATAACATAGTAACAATTTTCTTATAATGAACTGAACGTTCTTTACCTAATCATGAACTATCAGAGCTTCAGTTGTTCATACTGTAGAAAAGAAAAAACTGTTGAAGGAAGATAAGAAAGCTTTCATGAACCATGTTGAAGGAAGCCAAGTAAGGATATGCTTTTAAGTTCGTGTACGGTCTGTTGATCTATATACAACATTGTGTGAATGGGAAAAACTTTTATACAATTTCCCGAGTCTTACAAAGGGAAAATGACTCCTAACTGCAGGGGGTACATGTCCACAAGGCCTTAAAGGTTGTGTACCGTACATGTGCCATCTGTTGCTGAGGACTCTGGTCTATATTGCTAAAGGGGAAGAAAAGCAAAGGTCTTGGTTGAAGACGGCGACGAAGAAGTAGAAACGTACAGTTCGCAGAGTTAAAAGTAAATCCAGACATCGGTATTGAAAAGTTTTCTACTTCCCGCTGTTTGCTTTTAGTTCTTCTGTCCTCGTCGCTTTTTTTCAGCCTCGTTACAGGAATAGAGGAGGCCGTAGAATCAGTGGCTATGCTCTCTGGGGAATCCAAGTTGCTCGAGTTACTTTCTCCTCCTGCTAGTTTCAGTATCTGCCAGGTGCGGCGCTAGTTTCCAGGGTAACTAGTAGAGGAAGGGGAGAAATGACCACAGGGACATCTTGAGTTGTGAGAGGACTGCAAACATTTTTAGATTTATGTCACGTGTACATTTCAAGAGCCTCGAGGGGAAAAGCTTTGTATTGAAGGCAAGTGCTGGTTAATTTCTTGTTGCGCTCTAGCTGGAATTTATTTTATTGCAACGTCTCTACCTCCTGCTTCCAATTTCTTCTCAATATCTAGAGTGGAGTAGAACTTCTTAAACCCTTTACTAATTGCGTCATTTTTCATTCCCTTATAGATAGCGTTGCAAATCTTTTATATTATACCTTCTCCTTAAGAAATTCTTGGATTTATGTCTGCCTCTAGAGTTACCAGTACCAGATCAAAATATACTGAACACTTTTTCCAGATATATCGAGACATAAAAGAGTAGAATCAAAATCAAAACACTTAATTTTATAAAATGCATGTTAAAAGAAAGGATGCAATTAGATTCACAAAAAATTACTTCAGACGCAAATAAAGTATTCTGTGAAGCAAATAAAGTTATAATCATAATTCAAAACTTCTAATTCTCAAGAGTAAAAATTTCATTCAGTCATAGACTATTTCTCTAAAACCCCAAACTACTAGCTAAAAAACAGATTTTTCCCCAGAGAATTCTTTTTGAAAACGATCAGGCAAATTAACACTTTAGAAAAAAAGATACTATTTTTTAGAGATGCTGTACTAAATCTATTTCTAACTTAGTTTCGCTGGGATATGGTACAATCTAAGAACGTTATGTTCTCTACTCATTATGTACAAACATTATCATAGTAGTGTAA
Source organism: Ectobius pallidus (assembly GCA_964059195.1). NCBI lineage: Eukaryota > Metazoa > Arthropoda > Insecta > Blattodea > Ectobiidae > Ectobius > Ectobius pallidus. Next base: position 134,308,590 of record CAXKWD010000001.1, read on the forward strand.
GTATGGATAGACATGGAGGCATATCCTTTTATTTATAATCCTAGGGGCCCTAATAACTTCGCCAAATGGAAATATTATAGGTTCGTTACTTTCACTTTTCCAATTTATTTTAAAGGTTTAACACTGTATCTCTATTGCTCATTATTACCGATACTTCTTTCGCTCTCGTAGTCACTTCATGTCAATTCCTTCTCCATTGTGCGCGAAAAGACAGCGCGAGCATAATAAAACGTTTACGCTGTGTTTTAAATGTCAGCAAGTAATTAGTATACACAATTGCCGTTCAAAAAAGAGTCAACGAGCTTTGCCATCACCTCTAAAAAGAAAGAAAAAATGCAACATTACGGTAGTTATAGATGAGAAGATAGGCTAAATGTAATAATTACGAGTAAATGTCAAATTACGATTTGTACTTCTCACTTTTACTGAGAAAACTGTTCCAATTCAGTGTTATAATTGCTACTCTCTCTAGCAATAATACGGCATCTATCTTTTTCTTTAAGAGGAATAAATTATGAAAAATGCATATTTACTGCATTCCACACAGAACTATGTGATTATACTCTTCCGGGATAATCTAGAATGATCCCTCTAGAAGGAAATACTAAATACCTTAGAGATTATTTCGATCCTCCTTGTGAAGATCAGTGTTATCGACCATGTCAGAAGAAAGGCAAGTAAAAATGTTTGCGTTAAATAGGCTATAATGATAAGGTGTTTGACATAAATCACAACTCCAGTTTTATGCCGGTATGAAATCTAAAAATCAGTAGAAATAGTTTCATAGCCTCCTTATAAGTTTGCTAATGATAGTTTTGAATCTATTGAATACCTTACAACAGAAGAGCATGTAACTTAGCCTAATTATATTTGAAACGTAATAATAATGATAATAATAATAAAAAAACAGAATACGGAACTCGAAAATGAACTGTCATGTCAACTGGTTTCACAGGAAACATGAAGATTCTCCTTTTCTTCTTCTTCTTTTTTTATTTTTTTATTTTTTACTTTTTTTTTATTTTTTTATTTTTTATTTTTTCCTCAAGATAATGCGAGGTCTACCTGTTCAACCGAATGAGGCCAAAATATTCCACCAGCTGAAGAAAGTTATTCCGAATTTCCTAGAAAAATCCATTTTGGTTGTGACTGAAACTTTCACCTCGATGCCTGATTTCTCATAGCAATGGCTATGAGAAAGGGTACTAATCGTTGTGGGAAGGAAATCACTCATTGACTTTTAACGGCTGGTCTGAAAGATAGCCTACAGAGAAATACGCAGTAACTTATAGCTTGAAATCCGCTCATAGCCTATGATAAGAAAAGTGTTCGTTCACCTGATGAATTCATCGCTGAATGTAAAATGTGAGGAAGGTGACAGACAACTTAAATACGCTTTATCAGATTTTCATGAAACTTGGAAGCCTATATGCACTTATAACGTCCATGGAACGAAGCCTATTGATTTCCGACAAAATCGCTTGACCGGTACAGGAGTAACGCCCATTTAGGGGATTAATATCTTAAAATATTGCATAATTAATTAATTAATGCAATTCACTTCTCATGGCAATAATCTTGTTTGCAGTGTTCATATAAGGGTTTGGAAGTTGGAAATAATACTGAATGTTTTAAAGGATTGCGAGAGAACAGAAGTTGTAACTTATAATAACTGGGAAATTAACAAATTATTCTTTGAAGGAGAGAACTAGGTATTTCAGAGGTAATAAAGCGTCTTCCATAGAAATGGTTTATTTCCCTCTACTCAGAAACACACTGTAAAGGAATGCGAAGTTAGTGCTTCACAACAGGTGTGGAAGCTGAAGTCAAAGATGTGATTATGCGGGTGTTATTAATAAAACACCTGTTTATTCCGTCGCATTCATCGCTACTTCAATCTCAGCGTTCCAGAGCGAATAATATTCTGCAGTCTGTCGAGTCACGTAAAAGTATCTCGCTGTGAGTTGTAAATTACATCTTGAACAGGAGACCTCAGCGGCTTTCTTCGTACGAGGATAACTTAATTTTATAAAGTGCCAGAATGGAACTTTCTAAGATTGTATGGACGGGAAAATGTATGTCCGTCTGTTTGTCAGTCTGTCAGTACGCGATTGACCGGTACCGGAGTAACGCCCAATTAGGGGATTAATTTATGAAAATATTACATAATTAATTAATCAATGAAATTCACTTCTCAAGACCACAATATTGTTTGCAGTGTTCATATAGGGCTTTGGAAGTTGGAAATAATACTGAATGTTTTAAAGGATAGCACTTGGAATTGAGGAAACTGTCATCGAAATTCACCGGTTTATCTACCAGAAGTAAGAAAGTGCGTGTTGAGTACAGAGACTACAGTGCAATGAGAACTCCTAAAAGAAAGGCTCTAAAGCCACGCCCTTGGTCACTTTAAAAATAAAATAAATATATAAATAAATAAGAAAGAGACAGAAATGTGTTATTATTGAATTCCGTATTAAATTTAGAAAGAGGGTAGTGTAATATTTGCAATGTTACAAGAACCATTTAATGGTGAAACATTTAGCTGTGATCCAATATTTCATTGGTGGAAGTACTTCAAAGTCGACAATATGGAAGTGATGACAGCCATCCACTGCAGGAGTCAACATGCCAAGACTGATGAGCTGCCGGAAAGTGAAATTGACATTACAGCAGAAAAATTAAGTCAGCCTTGGCAATTTTCACATACAGACCTTCTGTTGATGACCTGCCCGATCGCACATTGTCAGTCATTTGCGTGTTGCCACCTATGAAGTGCCTCCACGAATGAAATACTACAGTGAAGTTAAACGTTTCAACACCATAATCCTTCCTGTAGCGTTGCAAATATTTAACTACTAATTTCGCCAAGTTCAGCACAGAATTAAGTAACACATCTCTGCCATATTTTCGTAGAAACATCTTCCTCGATAAGTCGTTAGAACATGTACTGGATACTACTGGAAACGTTTTCATAGCTACGACTCTCAACATGCACGAGTGGGCGCCGGGCGGTATCTCATTCTGGAAAATTACAAAAAAGATCACCCTTGAAGCTTTTCAATCACCCCTCATGGATAAACAAGAGAAAGGTGTTTATTTTCAAGTAATACCATTGGGGTCTGGACTTTTGCGTTACAAAACCACTAAACTAGGACTTTTGCGTCCATAGATCCTCAGATCCAATGACCCGTTTGCGTCCCATAGAGCAATGACCAAATTGCGTCCCATGGAATACAGGTAAAATTAATAATTGGTACCATTCAGTTCGTTTAGCATTACCCAGGGTGCACCGCGAGGAGTCAAATTGCTACACACCCCAAAAATTTAGTCCTTGCATTACTGTCAATATTAAATAAAATTGACGTGGAGAATGAAGTTACTCTTTGTCTTTTGGCTACCAGTTTACTTTCTTGTGGTTGGTAGGAACTTAAATGATACGTCATCACATGCAGTGTTACCATCACCCACAATCGTCAGATAGATGTATCGATCTTGTTCAAGACGGGAAGCACGAGGGTTGTTTACGTCAAATTGCACCGGACGCACGATGTGTGTGATGAAGCGACCACTCGCTTTGGGACGCAAAAGGGTACGACCCATACCATTATAGATGCTTGTTTACATTCAATACAATACAACGCATACCTAAAACTCATTACTTCTCTACATATTCTGAAACTCACGTACTATTCCCATAATATTACGGAATACAATTCTGAGCTATATCTATATTTTTTTTAAGTAGGAAGGGATATGTTTACATGGAAACAGAGTGCACTCCTCACTCTGTGCTCTGAGTCTGTAATGCTCTACATTGGAATTCAACACAGAAGACGCTCGGAGTCCTGAATGAGGTCATATGAGATCCAATTCTATGCAAGGGATGCGAAAGTACGCTTGCTGGGCACGTAATATCCTTAACCACAATGTCTATTTTGTTTTCCAGTCCCTATTGAACAATAAAAAACACTGTTTAAACGTTTCTTGTAGCTAGTAATGCTCCATATTGTTTATTTTCATGAAATAATCGTTTAGGATAAACAATTGGATAACATATTAATAGTAGTACCATAGTTTATCAGCCGAAATCAATTTCGCGTACAAATAAATGATAAAAAATGGTATAATAGTGAATATGAATACAAAGAATATAGCCTAAACAAAACTCAAAATCTTATTAAAAATGACTGGATCAAAATAAGAAGCAAACATACTCCAGCAACATATCTGCCACTTTTTATATACCTAGGTATAGTCTAATGCGGACAATGGAAAATTTCTCCTTGATATAATTATACCCACGTAGAAGGATAACGATAGACATATGAAAAGGGCTTTGAGTATTAAAAAAGTGTGCACTGCTTTGCATTCCGAGATTAGCCTATGCTTAGATTTACCTTTTATTTTATTGATATAAGTCAATTGAGTATATCAACAATTTGAATCTATAGTGATAATAAAAAATTCTGAGAATATATTATTTGTACAATTATATAAATAATAATATTTTTTGAATAAGTTTTGATTACGCATTTTGAAATAATAGTCTATTGAAGGTACAACGCTTTTATAATTACATCCTTATTCCAGATTTCACAAAGCCAGAAATACCAGAGTAGTGGTGCGAAAGAATGCAAACAAAAAGTGTATAAATTATTGTTCCCAATCTTGTAGAAACATATAACATATGATGAATGAATAGTAATGAATAGTAATGATAATTCTTTACAGGTTTTCAGCCGAGCTTTCGGACTACAGCTCTGAGTCCATCTTCCCAGAAGATGACCGTATTATCAGATCTGGAGTTGGGACCCTGTACAACTTCGACCCGTGAAGAATTTATCAATATTACATATTAAATGTTCTTAATGTATAAATTTTTATCATTAACGACTTCAACCAATTTTAGGCTCGTATCGTCTAGTGAATGCAGCTATTACTTTATTTTTACATCTTTCACTTGTTTATATACCCATAGGGCTTTTAGCAATCAACCAATATTAGGCCTACAGAAAACGTTAGCACAATATATTGTTTTGAAAGCTTTTAGAGATAGTAGCTTCGCGTATGAGGCATGATTTCAAATACATTCAGATAAATTTATTAGAAATATAATACCCATAATGAACAATTATACCAGTGGGTTTATCCTTTTTTAAACTAAGTGACAGACTTTTCGGTCATCCCCGCGGACCTATCCATCCGATAATGGTTTTCGTTCAGTTATCTTTCCCTCGAAAATAACCCATTCTCTTATACAGCAGTCTCTAAGACGGAATTTATAAAAACTTTAAAATAGTGAAAAAGAATTACTTAAAAAATGTAAATACAGTAAAAATTATTAAACCTCATAAATGTATAACTTTCTGAAAACTTTGTTACTCGAAGTTAAGTCAATTAAGTTAGACCAAGAGCGTAAGGTAAAGGAAAATGCAGTAGCCTAAGCGTTTGGGAAGACAAAAAAAAGGTATTACAATATTTTTGACGCTGGAACTTCTCGTTTTTTCGTCTCAATGTTGCGAAAGGGAACAGGAAACCATCTGGAACAAAAATTCCCTAGTAAACGCAATTATCGAATCCCTTAGCTATATCGGTAGTAATCTTGTCTGAGTCCCTTGCGGATATGGGGCCTTCTAAAAGAAGATTAATTCCATCTAAGATGTACGATTTAGTTTTCAGCTACTCCTGCAAGCTGTGGAAAATGTTCAGCCATGAACCAAAATCAGAAACAGAAGCCACTTAGTTAGTCAGTATTTTATAGGTCAACATAATATAAAAGTAACTTCAGAAGTTCAAGACATAAACGAAACTTGAAGTAACAAGAGCACAATAAAAATAGAAAGTTTGCCAAAAAAAAAAAAAAAAACGGCACGTGAAATAAATTAAGTAAATACATGCCTTCAAGAATCGTAATCAAGAGTTTAAAAGCGGCGAAACTAGAATTTAAAGGAAAGAAATGGGAATAATTATTCCAAACCAAAACATCTCCCTTTTCTCTTGTTATTACTCACAGAAGTAAAAGAAAGGACCTTTACTTTATACTTCCAAGTGAAAAAGTACCTACTTTTATTCCTTTTAAGACGTCAAACCAAAGGAACTGAATTTATGGTAGCCGGTTATCTTGGATTTCAAAAGATATACATGATAATGAAATTCTCTTTAATCTAGATGAAACAAGTTTTAATTAAGTGAAATTCAAATACAAGGCCTGTTTGTCTACTTCTGATTTTCTCTCACTCTGGCTGCCTTTTTTGCGTTCTCACACGTTTTTCCTTATTTATAAATCTTAGAGGTAACCAGTTGTCTAACTAATAACACAGGACAGCGATTATGTTTTTATATTTTAATATTTTAAGTTAGATACTTCATGGTTTGATATTCTTTCTATCTAAAAGCAGATATGCTAATTGTTTCTTCGAATACTTTGTAGACTAAATAAATCTTATTTTCTGGACACCTCTATTTTATTTTATTTACTTATTTATTTTATTTATTTATGTTACTTTAATATTCTCTTTTGGTAATTTGTTTTTTCTGTAATTTCTTGGAAATTTCTAAAAAAACCATTGAATTTGGAATTCAGTAAAAAAGTATTGTGAATAATATGAATAGTAATAATTATGAAATTAAACCCATACCCTATTAATAACCAAACAGAAACCATTATCCCCAATACCGCTATGACCATATTAATAATACGAATTAATTACCAATTCTCAGTTATCTCAAATTAAATTAAGCCGAAATACCAAAGATTACATTTTCCAAATTTACGCTTGAAATTATTAAAATTATTCTCTCTAATGAATCCTCCATCATTTTAAAAATACATTAATGATCTTAATATTGTTAAAATTAAAATTGTTCTCGGGAATACTTATTTGACCTGGAATTTACAATTAAATATTTCTACAGCACAATCGCTGATTAATTTGTATTTTGCATACCTGATTGTCTATGTTAGACAAGTTCGCTACAATCTAGTTTCTGCAGTAACTTCATCTGAACTTTATACAGCCTGTGTTTTAACTTCGTTTCTGTAGGCTTATTCCTTTTATTATTCTTTGTTATTATTTTACTATTCTGAATAAACAAGTCCAATCCACCAAATCTTTAATTTTGCGCAAGTACTGGTTGAGGTAAATATGTGAAAACTAAACATACCGGCTCCAAACTAAACATACCGGTCATGCAAGGTTCAAACATCTCAGTAATTAGATCTTTGCACTCAACTCGAAAAACAATTTAGTTCAATTTTTAAATCTTAAACGGTCTTTGAAAAAATCCTTTATTGTTTGCTTGTTCAGCCTGCCTCCTGATTTCTGGATTTTAAACGTAAATTGCTAAACAATTTAACGGCGATTAACATATTTTCATTAAGATTCTGCAATGAGGCATAATATACCTACCTATTTTGTTTCTAAACAAATTTACTATAAAATAATTTGATTAACTTATTTTTCTTCTATAGCCCCAATATATAGGCTAGTCTACCAATGAAAGGCATTAAATATAAAGAAGAAGGTTGTTGTTTACTTATTTGTTAAAATAGTATATAGAGAGTATATTTCCTTCTGCGCTATAGATTAACCAGCATACTTATCGTCACTGGTATTAACAGAATTTGTATTATAGAGTATTATACATTTTAAAACTTAAAATTACACATAAGATACAACTATTAAGTAAATCGTAAAAATGAAGTGGCGTCTGCGTTTGTTAAAATTACACTCAGTATAAAACAATATGCTACGACGTAAGGATCAGACAAAGATGATAAAAGTACAATTAATTTTTCTGTATAATAAGTTTCTAAATAAAATCAAGATCTGTCCTCTTCCTGTAGTTTTGAATTTTGTCAGCTTCCTATTTGAGTATTAAATCCTCCTGTACAGCACTTATTTTAAGTTGCTTCGGAGATGCATTTCGACCACAACCACCACAGGATCAAAGCAGTTCCACCAAGGATTGAGGATGGTCTAAGGCCGAAATTTATCAATAAAACAGTAAAACTAAGTAAAATTGGATTTAATACACAAATAGGAAGCAGTCAAAACTGAAGAAAACTACAGCAAGAGGACAGATATTGAATTGAATTTAACTACAATAATTATTATTGTTCAACAAACTTGGGACTTAAAACCATTGCTCTTAGGGAAGGAGTCATATAGATTACACACTGATATGAACATAAAGAGATGTTTAATTCGTCAGCAGAAATAATTAGGAACCATCTGCGTGGTCTCTTGGTTAGCATGGCTGGTTACGGATCCGCAGGCCCGGGTTCGAGGTATGGAGATACACGGGCTGCACGTGATTCAACTGATGAGCTAGCAGCTCTGGTCATGGAAACCATCATTAACGACAGTGGGTTGGTCATGCTGACCACATGCCCCTCAATCGTGCCATCTGCCTGTGGTAGATAACGCAACGGTCGGATGGTAAGCTTCGTCTATTGTGAAATTCAGCGCCACGGACTTGAGTTTTAGAGTTATTTAGAACAATGGAAAGAAAATTCCGAAATGTTAGAGAGGAAATTTCAATCCGGCATTCCCATTTGTCAGTGGATGAAACTCCGAAAACCCACACCGAGGTTGGCCGGAATCGACCTCTCAAATATGAGATTTGTCAATACGGTCTCTGCAAACGAGTGTCTGCTTTTCAATTTTTCCTTCTTATTGTCTTTACACAGACTCATTGCAGGGATTTAATTGGAGGCAGAAAAATCTTGATGGGTGGTGTTCTTTGAAACAAGTAATAATGCTCTTTTCTTAAAACATGTTTTGTTCTATTAGCCTATATTTAGTTTGCTTAACTAACTGTGATTATTTTTGGAAGGCCTGACTACTTATAGTTTGAAGTTAACAAAGCATATTATTCTGTGAGAAGCAGTCTTCTACCTGTGCTTTAGAAGGTTTATTTAGTACAGAAAGACTAACGAGCATAATATTTAAAACTACACTTTTAAATGTGGTATATTCTGCTTTGAAAAGTGATTTTAGGAAGTTGAGGTATTTATTTTTCCTACCACGAAAAGTTTAACTTCAACTTCAACAGGAATAGACTACGTACCATGACAATGAAACTGTGAGTCTCTAGAATGTTGGAAATTTATAGCTGTAGTAAGCCAATTAAGAGGATGTACATGCGGGGCAGTAAGTTATGAAAACAATGAACTCAACAACTGCCTTCATCACATTTCATCACAGAAAAAAAAAGCTGTAATAGAATCAAATAAAGTTACAGAAAGGGTATGGGCTCGACGCCTGTATTATGCTATTAATTAGTTTCCCCCGGCTCAACAGCCATTAATTTAAAATGTTTGTATGTCTATATACAAGTTAGACCGCAGACGTTGATTTTTCATATCATTATCTCCTATTCACTTTGTAAGGTTTACAACAAATTATGTCGACTTACCAATGATTGCATTCTCCTGCGAATTAATATAGCCTATATCAAAGAATGTATAAAGGAAACAAAAATGTACTGGGTAGTAATGTTGGGACTCCCATTTTTGAGGTGGTGGTGTAATGAAAAATGGTTTGATGTTTATGATATTAAAGAGTTTTGAATTCAAGAGAGCACTAGGGAAACATAGGAAGGCATGCTAGGATCATTTCCAGAGAGGGATTGAAAACTTCCAGGGAAAGGATAAGTAAAGACCCAGTGCAATCCCCACAATCCCCAAAGAAAATCAAGAATCAGCTGATAACATGTGTAATAATAATGGAATCCCCACAATCCCAAAATAAAATGAAGAATCAGCTGATAACATGTGTAATAATAATAATAATAATAATAATAATAATAATAATAATAATAATACCGTAATAAAAATAATAATAATGTTTTAGTTTACCTGGCAGAGTTAGGGCCCTAAGGGCTTATAATTCACTCAAACAGGAGAAAAAAAGAAGAAATACAAACAACTTACAAAATAATAGGTAATACAACAGGTAATCTTAAAAGTAAAATTACACAAAAGAAATAAAATAAGTTTTAAGATACATTCATAATTAATAATTAATAATTCATTTAATATAAGGATCTACCAATTGACACCACTATTTTAAAGTAAAGTGAAATAATAATAATAATAATAATAATAATAATAGGCCTAATAATAAAATTAAAATAAAACTAATTACTTTTAGGCTCACGAAAATAATTTATTGATTAAGACTTGAACGATGATAATATAGTCCTACAGCCTCTGTTATCGTGTGGGAGGCCGTTCCATTGTCGAGAGGTGGTGAGGGTGAAGGATAATATTACATAGCCACACTTGTCGATGTCAAAGGACAGGTTCAGTTGTAAAGCCGAAATAAGTAGCATAGTCTATTTGTGTGAATTGCGCATCTTTGCCACCAAGAGTAATGCCAATAGTTTGGTCTAAGATGATACACACTATACCTAAACTGACATATTTCACGTAGGTAGAACACCATAATAACACTTCCTTGATAATATAAAGGCGAGTTTGAAACCAGTATAGGACTTGTCTCTAATATGCTGGGAAAACCGTGAAAATCCCATTACGAATGGCTGGATCGGGTATGCTAAAATTAGAGAGAAAAACTCACATTAATATGCTCTAGCATTACGCTTAGTCACAAAAGGCTTATAATTCAAACAACGCGAAAATTCAATCGAATCAATATAAGCTACATGTAGAGGGATCTTATGGATATTTAGATCGAAGTAGGTGATTGTGATTAACTGGAACATTAATTTATATTTTTCATTTCTTATTTAAAGAACTAGTATTATTTCTTTCGTTAAAACTTTCATTACAACACAGTATTTTATTCTATAACATGACGAGCTTCCAGAAACTACCGTAATATCCTGCATTTAACTACACTATTGATTTTCATGAGCAAATTTAATTGATAATAACGGACATAATGAAAAACCAAGCTTTACAGGTCAGCAGAGATGGTAATTTTTCCTTTCTACTGAGCTTGCCGACCAATCGAATGCATTCGTTCCCCCAAACCACATTTACAAAAATAACTTCTCGAACATTATACTTTAAAACAGATAAACTACTGAAGTTACTCAAACGATAAAAATAAAACTGAAAATTGAGAGAGGGGAGGAGAGACAGATTTTGTTTGTTTCCTTCGTAAAACACACGACTCTAGAATTGCTTTGATCCAAGACTAAAATTCATGGCGCTGAATGTCATTGAGGAAAGGGATCTATAGCTCTTTGAAGGTATAAGTGTCCTGCGCAGATGCATTTTCTTTCTCATGGGCACAATCTGCGCAATCTGGTCACGGCATTCACGCTATCCGCATCGGGGTTTTAAAGGCAGCCTTATCAGCTGAGGAATAATGCTCCGTCCATACTAGTGACCGAAAAGAAGTTTTGCGTTCTAACCACGGCTTTGTTTAATTTGGGGATCTATACCGTCTCACTGTTTCACAATATTCATCTCATCAGTAGATGGTAGGTACATGGTGGAAATGCCTGCTCCGTTGGTTTATAACGGTAGAATATTTTTAACATAATCACTTTTTAGTGATTCTCTGAAAATAGCTGAACTAAAGAAATCGTACATAACATTGCATAAAACTTGCTCAATGTATGAGTGCAATAATCTCCACAAATAATATTATTTTCGCTCACGCAACCTGAAGGAACAAGTTATCTGACGGACGTATGTAAATTTAATTCATGCTAAAAATATGCTGTTGCATGTAATTCGTAAGTAGTGAAGTGTAAACTCTACCTCCATTGAGGGAATGTATGCACCTTACTTTAATGCATGATGAATGTACTTGAGTCACGATTTAACTATCCTTAATTCCCATTTCGCATGCCTTCATATTAAGATATCTATTTGCAACAATTTCAAAACTAGTGTTAATTAGAAAGACCAAAAAATATATTTTCATTATGATACAGTCTTGATTTTTTAAATAAAAGAATCGACTTCGCTTTCTTCTGAATAACTCCTCGCTTATATCAAAGTTATTTCAATTCTGAAAACTTTATAACAGAATTCCGTTTGAATTCTTCAATTTCTATGATAATTTGTTTCCCCCTCCAAGAATTCCCGCCTTGGTGACGTCATTCCCACTACAGTCGAAATGCAGGAAAGAGATCTTAAACAAAATGTGAAAATCTGCCTTTCCAGATGAATTTCAGGGTCAATGAGATATCTGGGTAATCCAGAATTATAAATCAATGCCCATAAAACTTAATTAGCATCATACGGCATCACATGTAAGTCATATTCATGTAGCCACTCTTCTTTGCTTGAAGTAGATGAGACTTTGTTTTATTCAGATATGACTTCAATAAAGTATCAACGAAAATAATATTTTCCATTCCGATTAGAGGATACTAGGGTAAATCCGGGTGAGATGGCCATGCTTTTTTAAATGCTTAATAACTTGAAGGATTTTCAAGATAATTCGTGTGCAAAATGTTCAATTAGGTCCTTGGATGTCACATTCTCATAGCATAATTTTTTATGGAGAAAAAAAGTAATTTAGGGTGAGAAATCCCAACATTTAAAAAAAGGGTGCGTTGGCCATCTCACCCGAGGTGTCAGGGGGAGATTGCCATAGGACATAGGGACAGTTTTCGAAGGTAGAAAGTACAGGTAGAAAAGTAGAAAGACTAGTTAGCTCTTCTCCAATAAATATATACAAATAAAATAACTTAAGTGCCAAATAAGTTATCACAACGTAAAAATAAACATATTTTGGAAAACAGAATCAATTCTGAGTAACTGAAAAGTTCTGATACATTTCTGAAAAGATAACTAAACTCTACTGCATGCCACTACTGCATGAATGGCAGGGAAGGGCATACCGTCTAACCTCTACATCATTTATCTCCATCTTTCGACTTTGTTAGTTGATGACAGGAATACGTAAATATGAAAAATAATACAATATTATGGAGCCACCTTTGGCATAGAAACATGAGTCTAATCCACTTTTTAAGCACATAAATAATTTTGAAAATGGATTTAATAATGTATTTAATAAGGGGTACACTGTCAAAGTCGTCTCTATTTACATTCATCTTTCCGGATTGGATTTTCAAAATTGTTTCATTAAGGTATACGTATTAATATGTTCGTTTATGTCATTTCCCTAGCAATAAAAATAAATAAGTAATTGAGAAGCGATGGAAATTAGTCTTATGTGAAAATGTTTACGTTTCGCGTTAGAAAAAATCAGAAGATCTTGAAAATATGGCTCTTAAGTTGTTGGCCAACTCTCCCAGAAAAGAAGTGGGCCATCTCTCCTATTTGTAAAGGTGAGATGGCCATACTCAGTAGTTAAAAATTGAAAAGTTTAGAACAGAACACGCAATGGAAGTGAAATATATAAGGTTCACTCACCTCACACAGTGAGTATCGTTTAACTGTTAGTATAATAATGTCGGACTTCTGCTTATTTAATTCAACATACAAAAAATAAATGGCCAGTTAGAAAACAATAATGTTATATAAATAGCGAATTTCTAAATATAAACAGCGCAGGTGTTCAATAATCGACTCTTAGTACCAAAAGCTTGCCGCCTACCAAGTTACGTTCAAATATGTTTATCGGCCTTGAAATCAGAGCGATTGGTCGTCTCCCCCGCATGGCCGTCTCTCCCGGAATTACGCCTATTGTATTAAAAAAATAATTTTGGTTAAAAAGATGATAATGATGATTTAATCTCTAATAGTCAAACGACCCATTTGGATACACAGGAAGATTCATAACATTTATTAAAAAAATGACAACGGTATGTGTCTTTATCGGAAACGCACGTACGGCTACATTAACCTTAATACAAACGCTATTAAATAATTGCATGTGTGTGTGAACTCTACTTGCATTTTAAGCATTTCTTAATGTCACTGAATAGCCTAGATTGTAGAAGACTGTATTAAGTTCTTTGGTATATTCCACTAATGCGTCCGAAAATTAGGGATAATAACTATTACCGCTCAGAAATTAGGCCTAACTCACGTTCCTTATTGATTAGAAATTAATGAAGCATGTGCGCATTATTACAATCGATTTCGTTATTTATTAAAAACGTAAGCCTACACGAAACCAACATAGCTGACTAGTATCGTAAGAATAAAGTAGGAACAATTATTTGAAATATTAACTAATTTTAAGTGTTATATATTGATTTTGTAATTTTTATTTTTTAAAACATACAGACGAAAGTTTGCTTCCGAAACCGTGTGCGATATCATGGAATGGAACATTTCCACGCGGCTTTGCTACGCAAAGTAGTGGTTTCCATTGCATTTGGCGGAAAGTGGAGGTCCCTATCAGGAATTGAATCTGGAACCGCTTGCACAATAGATCCAAGCACTAGCGATGAGCTGTGGGTGCCTTTTGTTTATAATTAAATACAATAAGACTTATCGACTATTTGAAACACAGTCGTGGCACTATAAATGTCCAGTTTTCAGGTTGTCTTCGCAGGGGTTTATTAATTAATTTCTAAAGACTATTCAACTCATACGCCGCGTGTTTGATATTGACCAATGACTTTAGCAATTCCTCGGATATAAACCAATCACGGCCGTTTATCTTGCAATATTCTTGTAGGAATCGCCTGGAGGGTATTTTATCGCGGTAAAACCAACTGCTCATTACTGTATTCGCAAGTATCAGAGTGCAGTGATTAATGGTCACTGCTGCCACTAAGCGGCATGAAATCAGATTATCTTATGCAACATAACTTGTTTGGAAATTGAAATAATAGAAATGTACATTGATTGAGAACACAATTTCGATTCGGTGCAAGATAGTTCGTGTGCTTTTATTCTGTTCTGCTATTAGCTTACCTGAATGAAGTTAACTATGTCTTATATGCACTGGTGGTAGCACTGAATACACCAAGGTAGCTCGAATCGATTCATGGATAGTTTATTCACAGTATGCCGTGATCTCACAACTGTTAGTTTTGTTTTTATAGAACAAAGCACGAAAGTAATTATTATTTGTATAATCTGCTAGATTTTTATTCATGGAATAGTCTTAATAAATCCAACTCGAGTTGACGAGTTGCATCAGATATTTTCCCTCCTGCTGCGCAGTCGATAATCATTAATTTCAGTAACACAGTAACTGTGATGATGATACTGTCTAGCTCTACAACCTCCTAGCAACCATTGCAGGAATCTAAGTTCGCTGTTCCTTAGATTCAACATCACACGATCGTGATCAACGCATAAGAGAGCACACAATCAATGGTCGCTGTCGCGATTACCACCCTAGCCTATGAACACTCACATAGCATGATTGCAGAGCCATGAACTTATGAGGAAGAGTCCTCCATCCAACCAGTAACAATCCAGGTCCCATCCAGTAACAAGCGCCTTCACAAATGTGGGCAGAACATGATAGTCAGTTTACAGGTCATCGATTTTAATAAAAATTGAAAATTGGAGACTCTTATCTGTGCCTAATAAAATGGCTACATCCGTTTTTCTGCAATAAATGACTTAGGAGGTACTTCACTCGTAACCATTTAAATTTTTTCTAGATTATCTCCATTAAAATAGGCGATACAGGAAAAATCTACTACGGTAAAGTTGTAGATAAAATTAAAATGAACATTTTTTGTTTAACATGTTTCTTTATACAATTAAAATATATCAAGATAAAAACGAAATAAGTACGGCTTAAATTCGAATTTCAGAACATAAATTTCATTAAAATATGAATATTTTTTGCCCATAGTAATCTACTTGTTGATGTGAAATGCAGTCAGTTTAGCTCAGTCGTAATGAGCACACCAAAACCACTACAGCAAGGTGGTATAGGCTAATAGGGATGGGTTCAAATCAAACCTCGTGGCTGACCAAATTGACTTGGGTTTTTCATGGTTTCATCACTCGCCAAGACAACGCCGGGTTTGTAGGACTTGTTTATTTTCCATAACTTATCGCCGCTATGTCACTGGATATTATAATCGTTTAAACTGAATATCAGAAAAGACGACATCACTGAAGAATAGAAACAGATGACGCGAATGAGTGTTACAATAGACTACTGGTTCACGCAAACATTCTAAACACGTGATATGATCTAGCCTATATGCAGTTAAAGCGGTAAAAGCATTTAACATAAAGATCGGCCCTGATGCCTTCCGTTCTAGATACTTGCTAGTTTTATGAAAATATAATAAATACAATTTAATTTTCTCTATAATTTACTTTTTTCTGAGCTAGCTTTTAGCACGTATGTACGAGAAAGTTTGTGCAACATATTTTAAACCATTTAATTAGATTAAATAAGTGCTCACTTCATCACGATTTTTCTAACATTTCGCAAACCTTTAAGAACAAACTGAGTTTATTTATATGAACTCGCTTTGTTCGTTGGAAACTCTGCCTCCACACACCCAGTGTCAAGTGAAGTTTCTTTTTTTATGAATTGACACCGTATTGGAGATTCCGTGTATTTAGAATCCATATAGTCTATTATCAGGGGGTAAACAATTTATACTTTGAATTTTTGGAATTCTCTCGTCGGTTCAGCCTAAAATCTATAATTATGTCGGCCAAATTTCAGATTTCTATCTCATCCGGAAGTGAATGGATATCTAGACTGTGGAAGATGCGAATGACGTCAGGGTGAAGTTTGTTTTTCCAGTTAGTAGAATAGCTTGAACAAAAAAAAGTTGGTATGGTTATGGCAGTTGGATATGCCAATATTCCTGCCCAATTTTATATTTCTAGCTGTCCTAAAAGTTTGTAATAAATAACATATTGCGTGGAAAATGACGAAATTTGATTAACATAAAACAATCTCCAATTCATAACCGGTGGAGGTACGATAAAAAAAAGTCAAAGGACTGAACTTGTTTACAAAATATATCCTGCAGAATTCCAAATAATCCTCCTTCTACCCTTTTATTCATTGCCCTGCATTGTAAACTTATATGCACCGAGTTCTAAGAGAAGCAAGAATAATTTCTGTGTACCTGAAACTAACAAGACTCCAGAAGAGCTTATTAACTACGTGCTTTTAATTGTAATGCCACTGTATTATATTGAGAGGAGAGGAATATAATCGTGTTGTGTGACACTACTTGGTAAGAGAAGAGACGCTGAGTTATATTTGCATTACAGTTCATGGTTCAGCAGAGTTATTAAACCCTGCAAACATTCCATTAGAGAATGCAAGTTGGTGAAGAACGAATTTATATTTGAAATTACAAACTTTGTTTTCGCATAAGAAATGTGATGATAGAACCTTCTCGGGTTTATGAGTTTAGTTTATGAGAAGTGTTATGAAGAGGTTTGAATGATGCGGTGACGAACAACTTCTAGAGAATGAGCATTATAATATAGCTCAGGCAATGAAAATAATTAAAATAGAACAAAACATTTGATGAGCCACACTATAAACATTATTTAACTGTAGAGACGGAAGATCTTGTTTTAATATAATTTAGGCCTATAGTTGGCAAAAAGAAAAGGGTGGGTCTTGAAATATGAATCTACGAAAGTCCGTTGGAAAGTAGGTTTCGTTTAAAAGATCGGGTACGTTTCTTTAAATTAATTTCGGTACCTTCTGATTATACTGCTTTAATACTGGATAATTAACGCTCAATGTGAACATATATATACGATGTTCCGAGAACGCACGGTCAGGTGGCCTGGAAGCAAGTCGTCGGCTTGTAAAGGCGCTCCAGCGGCACATTGCTAAAATAATGTAAAGTAAAGTGTTCCCTATTACAGGCCATGGAGGCCCAGAGGGTTCCAGGAGGTTGAGGCTCCCAGATTTTTAGACATCGGCACATGAAGGTGGTAAGGTTGTCAGCCTTACGCACCGGCCGCCTTTACCCCCAGGATTGCTCCTGGTACTCATTTCTGTTAGAGGCTGAGTCGACCCCAGGGCCATAGTGCCACCAGAAGGATTAGGCCAATTGAAAAACTCCAACGACCTCATCGGGAATCGAACCCGCGACCTTCCGGTTTGTAGCGCAGCGCCTCAACCACTACGCTACGGCGTACCCCCGCTAAAATAATGTCTTTGTATAATAATCTACCTTCAATTAAAATATTTTTCAACATTAATACATATTACTGAAAAAATATAGAATCTATTTTATAACTATGATTTTAGTTTGTACCCGCTTTAAATCTACAATAGGAGTTACAAGTTTCTTTCTATCTTACACGTACCTCGTGATTAAGATATGATGAAATACAAATTTTATTTGTAAAAAAATAATTAATTAAATTAATTGGGTCTGTTTTAAGCGAGTTGCATTTGGAACGCTTATAACATACTAACATATTTGTATTTTGCTAGTGTTCATAAATTTGCAGAGAATAAAGCTTCAGACACAAATTACGACATCAAGACTAGCTGGACACGAACCACTCCCACTTGATTGAACGCGTCTGACCGAGTCATTTCCTAATCATATTTACCACGCTCTCTTATCAGCAAGAGATGACTCCTAATTCAAATAAGTAGCACTTGAGTTCCATAGGAGACACACCACATTTATTCTGCGGCCAAGCACGAGACATTGCGATTTAAATTGCCGCTCGCTGGGAGAGATTTCCTTCACAACGATTTGTTCTTGTCTCTGCTCAAATCACTTTAATGAGTGGTGTTCATAGGGGCAAGAGTTTGGTACTATTACCAAAAGTCCCCCAAAGTACTTTTATGTGGTACCTGACTATTATTCGATTTTCTCCGGGGTTTCCGTTTTAGTGATAAAAGCCAACTCTTAACGTTGTCAGAAATATTATCAGACATAGACTAATGAATTCCAACGCATGTATTATAAGTTAAATCCAACACCACCTTCATTACACCCGAAGATGTTCATCTCCATAACACAAAACAAGTCACTCATCTTTTTGTAACTCATAGCGAATCCACTACGTATGGCCTAAATGGAATATTACCTCATGCTATAAAATTGTATAACATGTTACCTGAAAGTGTGTCCAGTTCCATTAGAAATTTTAAACCAAAAGCATTATCATATTTTTTAGATGTGTACTTTAGTCAGTAGGATAGTTATAATATATTTCTGTGAAGTCGTATAAAAAAATGCATATTTAAAAAAAATGTATATTTCAAGATTTGTTTTGTGGTTTGTAGTATGTTTGTCACAGTGAATTTGTTATAGCCTTAAGATTATTGTAGTATGTGTTGTAATTTTTTTTCCTTTGAACCAATGTATTTATGTCACCTCTCGCATGAGCTTTGCTCTTTGGGGTTGCATTATATTATATATTAAATAAATTAAATAAATAAATTAATAATAAGTACATATGTATCAGGGGATTATTTAGCTGGTACTACGGTCTATTTATATATATTTTTCCACCATAAAAAATTCACAAATATAAAGTTACATTTTTGTTAAAAACTTGTAGAATCCATATAATTATATGCAATTTTATTCGTAGGTTTAGTTGGAGTAGACACAAAAGTAAAAAAATAAAAATAAAAAAAAATAAATAAATAAAAAAAAATAGCTATGTGAAGTGGCGAGCATGTTTTGTTTATCTTACTTACTAATGTTTGTGGCAGCTCAGTCGCTCATTGGCTGTCCTCTAGAGCCAATCAAAACACTTCGGGGCCCAAAATCGCACTTTATACTAACTTACAATAGATAGTTTAGTGTAATCCTTTGTGTTGTACAACTGCCTTGTTGATGAGTGACTGTACTGAACCGTTCTAGATACACCCGCTTTATTTCGGGTGAAGTTAGCAATAACATTGTAACAAATTTGGTGTCGTAATCATTAGTAATAAATGTATTATTATCTGCTTAATTTTACTTCCGTATATAAAAGAAAAAGAATAATTCGAATCAGGAATCATTCATCTATTAGGCAAACTTGCAGGCCACTATTTAGAAAACTAAAAATATTAACTCTTCCGTCAATATATTTGTTAGAACTTTTAACTTATGTGCATACACATTTTGATCAGCATACTACCCAGCATAAACATGAACATGATACCAGGCATAACAATTTATTACAATTTCCAGTACATAGACTAGCTCTATTTGAAAGATGTCCTAGATACATGGGCGTGGAAGCATACAATCATTTGTCAGAAGAAGCAAAACAATTGAATGATAAACAATTTAAAGGAAAACTTAAAAAAAATTGGAGGAAGCTTCAATACGTGAATTTTTTCAGGACAAAAATGTATAATTTATATGGTTACTTAAAATAAATAAATAAAATGTTTCACCTCATATTTTACATATTTCAAAATCTGTATTTGTATATATAGTACTGGTATTATAAAATTGCATTTTCTTCTTTTTCTTCTGTGGACGAGTCACCAGTTTACCAGCTTTTAAGCTATTTTGAAGATGTTTGTGACAAATTATTACTTACTTACTTACTTACTTACTTACTTATGACTGAGTTACGTGAGAATATCTAAGTGGGCCATCTGGCAATACTAGGGGCTTTAATTGAGTATGTATCTCACTACACATGTTTAGAAAAATTGCTTTCTTTCTTTATTCTTTACATTCTAAGCATAGACTACGTTGAACAACAACTTTGCACTACAACTACAATAACGATCTTTCTATGTCTCGATTCATTATACTCTGCTTTTTCCAGCAAAAAGGAAATGCAATTTGCTACGGAAAATGTGTTCATAATTTTAAATCTGGTTACAATTTTTGTTGTTGTGCAGAGAACTGTTAGAATCGTGAACGCACCTGCTCCACCAACGTTTTCATTAAATCTAAATTAAGCTCCTATACGTAACGCTACCAAGGCAGCCGGCTGTTTCCTACCACCCATTTTTATTTCCAGTCACCAGCCAAGCCAACATAAGTAACCAGAAATCTAATTACGCTGTAAGAGGAAGTTTAAAAATTGAAATTATTTTCCATGTTTACTATATCATAGATACAATATTTTGTAACTATAGACTTTCTGAAACTAAAATAAAATACCTGAATTAAAGAACGAATATAATAACCTATTGAAACGATCTCTGAATCTCAAGCCGTAAGAACCTAGGCTAAATACAGGACCCTATAAGAGAATTTGTACAACATTTTTCATGTTTCTCGACCCAGTAATAACTTACCTTAACTTTTTTGAAAGTGTCTTAAACGGTGAATATCTTGTCGCATTGAAACAAATAAATATAACTACATCACGTAGCCAACAGTCCTGTAAAATAACTGTAATCTATGTCAAGAATAAATAGGCATATGACTGGTACTGATTACATTCAGGGATAACTTTTCGCCTTTTTTATTTTTACAAACATTTCTAAAACAATTACGAATGCATTTAACCAATTTCGTGAAATTTCAAGACAGTTTCATAATATTTAGAGAGAAGCGTCTTATTCATCAGGAAGGTCGTTTCTCTCCTATTAATGAATAAAAGATATATGAATAAAATAACTTAAAGTTACAGGCTTTCACATTTTTCGTAGCGTTTTAAAAAACGACTGATAGTCCTATTAATTTTTACACTGATATTTAAAACCCGATATGCGAGTGATAAAAAAATAAAATGTATGGGACAAAGACCTTTATTTCTTAAATAAAAAAGAATAAATAAATAAAATATTAAGTAATTAAACATAGATGTATGGGTTACATGGGTTAGATGACTTTGAACATGTATCATTTCACCGTTATTACCAAAAAAATCATATTGATTTTTTGTTTCTTATCTAAGTCAAGGTCCTGATTGTGTATTAATTGTGAATTGAGTTATAAGTAAAATTGTCAAATATTAATGTGCCATTACATAATTTAGTTCCTCTATTTGAACATGTAAGAAAACTTGGAACTTGTAACACAAAGGTGAAATTTCATATATTTATTCCAAAATCGTGAAGAAGGTTTTATCACATAATAATTTGAGATAGGCCTACTATTAATACAGTAAGTAATAAATTAATTATTTACTGATATCGCCTCTTACCTAACAAGGAACGCTTATAATACAATAGCTTGCATTAGGTACTCTTATGCTGTGGTTATTAGATTAGCGGTACTACCGTAAACCCATCCATGTTTACCTAATTCTTCCCTGCACTGTGGGGTAATAAAAAGTTCTCAAACTAGAATTGGTTTGTAGCATAAATGGATTCTAGGTATTACTTTGTAAACAGATTCAATATTAGATACTTTGATAACCAACAAATTGGAATCACAAAATTACAGTTCTTGCGTCAGAAATGACACTTGCGCTTTGTATTTTTACGTCATGTTTGATTTAAATCATAATAGGAGAAGTTACCAAGCTGTCAATATCATGTTTCAGCAATATTAGTAAATAAATACACAATACATACCGTAACGCAGTGGCCTGAAGTGCTGAAAAATCGTTATCTAAGCATCGCAGCTGTGCACACTGTGCTGGAAAATTGTTTCATATTTTTCCCTGGGGTTATGGTTTGATCTGAATAAATGAGTTTTTCCATAACTTGCACCCATTATCAATATTCTAAATAAAATGGTGTAGTATTTATTTTACTCAGCTTTCCAAATTATTTTTCACTTAACCCTTCAATAATTGATAACACTATTTTTATTGTTGGTGTTTTTTCATAGGTAAATCCACGAGAGTTGACGAGTTTATCGATAGATTCGCGACTGCGACTAGTTAACTCGAGTTGGATTTATTAAGACTATTCAACGAATAAAAATGTAAAGGAATATACAAATAATAATTACTTTCGTGCTTTGTTATATAAAAACGAAACTAACAGCTGCGTGTTCACGGCATACTATGAATCAACCATCCATGAATCGATTCGAGTTACCATGTGACCAGTGTTACCAATCGTGAATTTAAGGCATAGCAGAACAGAATAAAGTCGGCCGCGGTGGTCTAGAGGTAGCGTGCCCGCCTCTAGATCCGCAGGACGTAAAAATCCTGGGCACGGAGTCCTCCGGGAGGGACTTTAAGCTGGGGGTCCCGTGTCGTAGATTTACGGCACGTAAAAGAACTCCAAGCCTAAATTAGAGCCTCTGGACAAAATTTCTCGGCCCTTTCACGTCCAAGAAATACTTAGTTTCCAGAGGGGGGTTGCGAGGCGATGGGCTTACCACCTGTCCCTCTACCCTCTCTCGGAAAATAAGCATATCAAAATTAGTATAGGTAATGACACCTCCATTGGAGGCCCTTCGCCCCACCTGGGGATCATAGGGTACCAGTCAGTCAGTCAGAACAGAATAAAAGCACACGAACTGGCTTGCGCCGAATAGAAATTGGTTTTTTTAATCGATGTACAATTATATTATTTCTATTTCCAAACAAGTTATGTTGTATAAAATAATATGTTTTCGTGCTGCTTTATGGCAACATTCGACGTATTAATCACTGCATGCTGAGCCTTACGTGTCCAGTAACGAGCAGTTCATTTTATCAGATAAAATGCCTTCCTCACATTAATAGCAAGCATTTTATAAGATAAACGATCGTGATTGGTCTATATCCAGGAACTGCTAAACGTTATTGGTCAGTATCAAACACGCGGAATATCAGTGGAATAGTCAATTAAAAACCTATAAATTATTTTTAAAACCATATTTCAAAATTGACGGCTGTGAAATGAAGTGAATTAATTCGTGTGGTCGTGTGCAAATGTCTTTAATTATTTAATAGAGCGCCGTTGTTTCTCAAACGGGATGTTTAGAAGATATTAATTATTGATCGTCAATAATGCAGTAGAAAGATAACCTGAAAGTTGTGTTAAAGCTATTGGTGGTATTAATAATATAATTATTTGTTGTTTCTTCTTATTAAAATCCATTAAAATATTTTTAAAATTCCTCTTGCGTTTCAATTGAGGATTCTAATAGAAAGGCTGACATCACAGCCACAGAGAGAAACTGTGGTTTATTTTGTAATAGCCTACTATTCATTTCGAAAGAGGCATCGAACAAGCTTAAAATGTTAATATAGAAAAGCAGGCCATGATATGAACCATGTGAATTCTTGAAGGGTAGCCGTAGGCCTACTGTTCAGTGTACGGAGCACTTTCCTGTATTAAATCCCGGATCGATTTGCTCACATATTGTAATAGAGGGCAGATGACATATGACTTAATTCCTTGTATAGTATAAATGATTAAAGTGTCAAATAATATGTTTTATTTCTCCTGTAGAATTTGGTTAACTGGACTTCAGAAAGTTTTATTTTCCTGCTTCAATTTTTTAAAAGCCCCCCCCCCCCCAGAAAAAAAAAGGTTGGAAATTGTTAAGAGAATAAGAGGAAGTAATCTTCGTTTTAACGCATAACAGTCACACTACTTAACCACGTACACTCAAGATAGGGAAAGTGACTTAATTCCTGAAAGAAGAAACGCGACACGGGGCCACGCCCAGTTTAATTTCTCTCCCGAGACAAGCGTCACATTTTACGTCCAATTCTTTCTTGCGGCAACACGAAAGTACCTTAATTTACTTCGCTCAGTAAGGAAACAAATACAAAACATTTCTCCAGCAGGTCGTCTGTGTTTCGAGACTAATTGTGTTTAAAGAAAGAAATTGTGAAAGGAAGGCACACGACCGTAAACCGCTGGTGTGTACGCCTACATACGTGGGGTGCCTACAAACGTACTACATATGCAAAAGGAAAACCGTTCATGTTTTAATCTAAGTCACTTTTTTAAGTTTAGAGAGAATGCAAGTTAAGTTCTACACTTGTACTTTTTAATACAATTTGAAAAGTTAATTTTTTTGCTAGTGGGGTATTCTATAGTGCTTGGTGAAATTAACTACAATATTACGTAGTGTATGTTTCAGATGTTTCAGAGATATTATAATTTTTATTAGACCCTGCAACACTGTTTTCTTGGTTAGATCAGTGTTGCAATGACATTTATTAAGTTCCAGTATGGTACTTTATGAGATTGTGTGTGGGGGACGGAAAAATGTCTGTCCGTCTGTCTGTCTGTCTGTCCATGTGTCTGTACGCGCCATAACTCAAATACGCTTTATCGGATTTTCATGAAACTTGGTATACGCATTTATAATGTCCGTGGGAAGTTGTGTGTTGATGTTGGACCAAATCGGTTGGCCGGTACCGGAATAATGCCCAATTTAGTGCATTTTTATGGTATTATATAACAAAAGGGCCATAACTCAAATATGTTTTATCGGATTTTCATGAAACTTGGTATATTCATATATAACGTCCATGGCAAGAAGCCTATTAATTTTGGACCTAATCGGTTGACCGGAACCAGAGTAACAACTAATTATAGGTCACGTGTTTTTAAATTTTTGTCTGCCGGTATAATTTGACAGTTAACACTATTCCTTCACATACGCTTATCAAACATCACCCTCAAACTGACTGAGTTGGCCAAATGGTAACGTCTTGGATACGTATTCTGGCGGTGCCCGGATCAAATCCCGTAGCCGACCGATTTGACATGGATTTTTTATTTTTTTATATTTTTTATGTGAGTGCGTGATTGTCAAGGTATCACAAATCTGTAGTTCTGCTGACGCTGGTCGATTTTAATCTGATTAGAAAAATTTATTTTCTGCATATCATAATTGCAATTATAATTGATTCAACAAAAACATACTGGCACTTTGTTATATCAGTTTACCTGATTTTATTTCTACATGAAACAGGAGAACAAAATAAGTTCAATAAATGTTGAATTTGTACATATAATGGAACACTACCTTAAGAGGAATATACTTGTGTTGATTTTATTTATAAGTTACAATGATTAGCCTACTTAGTTCTACAAATGATGAAGTAATGAAAAATCTCACTGCCTTTCTCCACAGTTTCTGCAACATATGCCTCAGTTACAGGAATCAGATTGTCATGAAGTTAATGATATGTTTCAATTCCGGTGGTGAATATGTTGAAAAATAACTGAACACTGGTTGTGTCTGTTGCAATAAATATTTTCTTGAAATTGGGCTTTGTTTCTGTAAACGGCCTCAGAGAATCTTACTTTATGTTCGCGCCTCGTATCTACATAGGTGATATAGGGTTTTTAATTGCCCTGGACATTATAGAGTAGCAGATTCACAATACAGGAAATGACCATATAGTCCAGTCATTTGGTAGTTTTACCTGGAAAGTTTTCCGGGAGTTTTGAAAATTGGTGATTTTACAGATTTCGACGTGCTCTTTTCAAATTTTCACTTTGCTACCTCGTATCTTTGCCGCTCGCGCCGCCATATTGAAAAAATGGCGCCCAAAAACAGTTTTTTGACAATATCTCCTTTCCGACTCATTTTACGATAAAAATAGTTATGTAATAAATTAAACTAGAGAAAATTTCCTATAATTTATACAGTAACGATCTTTTTTTGTAAAATGAATAGTTTCAGCGTACGAGCGCCGAAAAGTCTACTCCGACACGCGTTTTGGCCAAAGCCACGGAAGATGCGGATACGCCACTACCTGCATAATTTGCGGTAAAGCATTTAATAAGCGATTTTAACTAAATAAGGTCTCCTGATTTAAAAAATGTCACTATTTTTGTTGTTTCACATCTAGTTTTCGTGTTAACTGTTATGGCGGACGTAATTTTAAGGCCTGTGTAGATTTTTTTTTGGGGGGGGGGCTTATAGTAGCTACACGGCAAGTCGTATCAAAAACCTGTTGCAGAAGCAGTAACGGATTTTGAGAGGTCTACAAGTTTGGTCTTATGACTTTTGACGTATCTCCATCGGTTATCCCTTAGATTGAGTTAGATTTTTTAATTTTAAATAAATTTTGTATATTTTTCTCACATTATGTAATATTTGACACACAAGATATGAAAGATAGAATTATACAATTTGGTAGGAATGTGGGCACATACAACAGTCATAAGCGTGCTAAATTTGGTGTTTCGAGCTGCCCCATAAGTATAGAAAATCTTGCTTTATAGCCGTAACATCATTCACATCTACGGCAGTCTAATCTTCCACTTACTAACATTGATGTTTATTCACTTCCAGATGAGCTAGAAACTTGAAATTTTAGATTTATTAAAATACATGTTCAAAACCGTTGAGCTCGAGCAATGTAATAAAATTAATAAGATACCATTTGCTCAACAAAAACATATTTTATAGATTTTAGCTTATAACCAATGGAAAAATTCCCAAAAGTTCACATCTTTATTTCCCTCTCCAAACAAACTTCGATTTTTTGTCACTGAGCATTTTTATTTAATAATCTTGAAAACCTATAGTAATGGTGATTAATTTTATTTCATTACTAGAAAATAATTGTAAAAATTACATAATTAAAATATACAATTGCTAGAAATGTACATTAAATTCTCATTTTAGGATCGCAATAACTTATTTTTTAAATGTAATCTGTATTTTCAAATAGTGTACATAATTTCATTCTTCCAACTTGAATACGTTTTAGTTTATCTGCACTTGAATGAAACAAAAATCCGTGACTGGGAACTAATCTTGAAGTGAGAACCTAGTTTTGCTTGTGCTGCATTGGAATTAGCGCAATCTTAGACCATATTCATCATTCGCCATGTTGGAAAAATGGCGCCCAAAAACAGTTTTTTGACAATATCTCCTTTCTGACTCATTTTAAAATGAAAATAGTTATGTAATAAATTAAACTAGAGAAAATTTCCAATAATTTATGTAGTAACGATTTTTTGTAAAATGAATAGTTTCAGCGTACGAGCGCCGAAAAGTCTACTCCGACACGCGTTTTGGCCAAAGCCATGGAAGATGCGGATACGCTAATAATAATCAATACGGCAATCAACACTTCATCTACATTTGATTCCGTAATAGCTGTCGGCGAAGATGTAGATCTTCTTAGCCTATTCATTTGACGGCTCTTTCAACGCTTTCAAACATATATATATATATATATATATATATATATATATATATATATATATATGTATATATTATCACACCAGGAAAAGGGAAAAAATTCGCAACGAATATATATTCAACAAAAAGTATCATAGATAAAACAGCCACAGATAACATAATATTATTTCTGCACGCCTTCAGTGGCTGTGATACATCATCAGCACTCTTTAAACAAAGAAAAATTTAATGTGCTAATGTATTAAAAAAAAAATTAAACGAGCTTGTCCAGGCATTCAAAAACCAAAATGCTGATCCAGAGATCATTGCTGAAGCTTCCTCCTTGCATTGTACGGTTACTGTGGCGTGAAAACTATGTTGTTAAACAACTATAGATATACATGCTTCACAAAATCAGCATATGAAAATAAATTTAATAGCTTATTGCATCGCTGCCACCAACAGAAGCAGTAGCACGACAACATTCGTTCCGAACTTATCACCAGGTTCAGCAGTGGTATGGAGTTGAATATATTCGTTGCGAACTAATTTTGGGTCACTGAACATGAATCCGTTGACCGTTTCTACGTGACACGTCATGTTTTCTTGCAATAGGTACTTCAAAATGAGAGATGTAAGTTATTGCTTAGACTAGCCTACAGGATAAAAAATACTTAAAAATTAGGATAATTTTGATAATATTTACGGAGAAAAATCAAATAACATTTTCAAACAGTCCAAGACGTATGTATTCCAGTATTTTTGTGAGTGCAGGCCAAATAAATTTATTTTTGCCAAATCACGGCTTCAGATGATTTGGCAAAAATAAATACCAGGAGCAAAGAACTAAGATTTAAAAAATTAATACGAAGTCATTTTCTCCGAGCTTCCGTGGTTTTCGGAGTTTTCTGGGATTTGCTGTAATTGATAAGGGGCAAACAACTGAAACCTTAATCTATATGTCAATACCAACACAAAACCATATGAGTCACCAATTCCCTTTGAATACTAGGAGCAAAGAACTAAGATTTAAAAAATTAAAACAAAGTCATTTTCTCCGGGCTTCCGTGGTTTTCAGAGTTTTCTGGGGATTTGCTGTAATTGATAAGGGGCAAACAACTGAAACCTTAATCTACATGACAATACCAACACAAAACCATATGAGTCACCAATTCCCTTTGAATACTAGAAGTAAAAAACTAAGATTTAAAAAATTAAAACAAAGTTATTTTCTCCGGGTTTCCGTGGTTTTCGGAGTTTTCTGGGGATTTGCTGTAATTGATAAGGGCCAAACAACTGAAACCTTAATCTACATGGCAATACCAACACAAAACCATATGAGCCACCAATTCCCTTTGAATACTAGAAGTAAAAAAATAAGATTTAAAAAATTAAAACAAAGTCATTTTCTCCGGGTTTCCGTGGTTTTCGGACTTTTCTGGGGATTTGCTGTAAATGATAAGGGGCAAACAACTGAAACCTTAATCTGGATGGCAATACCAACAAAAGAACATATGATTCAGAAATTCCCTTTGAATATTAGAAGCAAAGAACAAAGATTTAAAAAATAAAACATTGTCATTTTCTCCGAATAAAAGTGGTTTTTCGGGTTTTCCGGGAATATGTTGTAATTTGTAAGGGGCAAACAACTGAAAACTTAACTAGATGACAATACCAACAAAAAATATGTGAGTCAGAAATTCCCTGGGCATATTAGGAGCAAAGAACAAAGAAAAATTAAATCAAACTCATTTTCTCCAGATTTCCGTAGTTTTCCGGGGTTTCCGGGTAAATGCTGTAATTGATAAGGGGCAAACAACTGAAGACTTAAACTAGATTATAATACCAACAAAAAATATGTGAGCCAGAAATTTCCTGGGCATATTAGGAGCAAAGAACAAAGAAAAATTAAAACAAAATCATTTTCTCCGGATTTCCGGGGTTTCCGGGTAAATGCTGTAATTGATAAGGGGCAAACAACTGAAAACTGAAACTAGATGGGAATACCAACAAAAAAATATATGTGTCGGAAATTCCCACGGGGGGGGGATGGGGGGTATACAGTAGCCTTCGCTCTATAGGGGTAAAAATAGTATGTGTTAATAATGCTGGTAATTAAAACTATTAAAATTTTTAATGCTTCTATTTGTACAGAAAAATAGCATATCGTGATTTTGAAATCAAGTCATTGCTTTTCCATAAACTTTTATAACTCTGAATATGGAGAACGAATCTACTGTCTTTCTTTTTATCGTGAAACAGAAAGAAGTGGAAGGGTCATAAGATGCTATACGTCAACTGCTAAGCTAGGGTATAGGAACTTTTATCTCCCAGACGATGGAGATGGGACACATAAAATATGGCGGCAGCCAATTTTATGAACTAGTCTATTTCATGAAGAATATTTCATGTTTGATTACGTGCCGAAAATTTTATAGCTTCCTCCATGAATTTGCTTCTCTAAGAAAACATGTACAATATCAATATAAGCTAAGTTGAACCAAGCTTCCTAAGTACAAGTATTCTGTAAAAATATTTCTTTCTTGGGGTTGGTGGTACATATTTTGAAAAATACTGGAAATTTCATTATTTTAAGTTTAATAATAAGTTTTCTAAAGATAAAATGTTATTAGACTTACTACTATGCAACAATGAAATTACAAGACATGCCTTAGTTATTTAGGCGAGATTCCCAAGAGCATCAAATGAATATTTCTTTAAAATTACCACTATCAAATAGATTATTTAAAAAAAAAGTACATGTACTTTTTGGATTAATTTTGGTATAAAAATCGAAATACCTGCATTATTTCTAAAATTATTAATTTACATGCAAG
The DNA here is from genome assembly GCA_964059195.1 of Ectobius pallidus. Classification (NCBI taxonomy): domain Eukaryota; kingdom Metazoa; phylum Arthropoda; class Insecta; order Blattodea; family Ectobiidae; genus Ectobius; species Ectobius pallidus. Next base: position 134,339,207 of record CAXKWD010000001.1, read on the forward strand.
ATGCTGAATTTTTCTATAAGTAGCTGTGTAATTCAACGTTATGTGCTTAACCCTGCAGTGCTCGCGCGCTATTTTAGGACATAGAAGCTCGCGCGGCGTCTGAGAGACGCCATTCGTGTTTTACGTTGTTTGTATTGTTTTATGTTGTTTTGAGTGTTCATTTTGTTTATTCAGGGTTGTCATAGTTTACTAAATATTATTGAACATGTTTTGCATACATTGCTTAGTTAAAAATATGTGTATTAAGTCAATTTATTGAAAATGAGCATTTAACTAATCGTATTGGACACAAATCAATATCAGCACGTTATGACTTTAATTAATTAACAATAAAACAATGTTGTTAGGCATGAAACCATATTTAAATAATTTTAAATTATTATTGTCCTAAGACTGTGTAGGTATAACAACTTTTACTACTAGTTACTGATCTCTTCTTATTCCATTTAGAAACTTTGACCCGCCCTACGAAATATTTAGGCCTATCACATTCACTATAATCATTATCATCATCTGCTGCTTGTTCAGTGTCCGTACACTCACTTCTAGACTCCGCAATGTCTTCTTTAGGATAACTATCACAATCAAGTTCTTTCTTCTTTTTCTAGCAACTTTGCACTATTTTCCAATCATTTGGATCTCTATGATCTCTATGATTATGATATTTCTTCTCCTTTCCACTCATTGCCAAGCCTAAAGATAAATAATTTCCATCAGAAAAAGATTGGTATTGTAGGTTTATGATCACTAGTTTCTGCAAGAAATTTGTTTTAATCCAGTAACTTACCTTGTAACAGTAAAGCTCGCGCGGCGTCTCACAGACGCCATCTACATTTTTGGAACAACAACGTTACTCCACTCTTGATAGGCGAAAACTGGAGGGATGCCGCTTGGATATGTTAATTAAGAGTAGTTGACCGAAAGGTAGATGGCAGGTCAGCACAATGGCCTCATAGGTATTCTAGATATGGTGAAATGAATATGGTCTGGCGTCTGTCAGACGCCGCGCGAGCACTGCAGGGTTAAAGATCCCCCAAACTACATCTTTCAGAACCTTTTCCTGATAACTAAGAAACTGCTGAACAGAAGTGTATGTTACCATAAAAATAATCTACAAAATGTCTGGAATTTTTGCTCACTTTTAAATATTTTTCCTACAAAAATAATTTGGGCGTTAACGTATCTTGAAAATCCATAACAGAAACTTCAGCACAAATCTAAAAAACCTATTTAACTAGAGAGGTTACCTTTGTTTATCTTTGTTCAACTACCTTTTGATTTAAAATGGGAATGAGATAAGGGAGGAACGCGAAAATCTGACAAGCAAAGTAGCAAGCATTTGGAAAACTTCAATTTTTAAATTTAATTGCATTTAAAATGTTTTTAACACACTTTTAAATAATGAATTTTCGTGAAACAATTTGCAAAAGTATATGAGTCATCTAGACTACAGAAAAATATTGAATAGGCCTACTGTAAATGGTTTAAGGGTTTTAGCTGAATGATCTCAATACATAAAAAATAATTCAATATCATTCTGCCTAGCACAATAATTGTGAGGAGGTTACAAGCTCTCCGCGTTCTTTAAGATATCAAGATATAATAGTATAATTGTATTTTTTGTGTTTCTAAAACATTTATACGTACACGAATTTTCAGGCCTCTACATCACAGATTTTTAAATTAAGTATGCACATATCTACTTTCTAAACATATATCATCTATATATGTAACTCTTGTCCTTAGAGATATAAGTCAACATTTTAAACGAAATCGTGTAACTAATAACAATTAATTGATTTTTTAAATCTGAAACTAGAATCAACTGCATTCAGAAACAGTCAAAATACCAATGTTGACGTTTACTTCTTAACAAGATGTTCAGACCAAGATGCAGTATAAATAATATTTATTCTTATATATTTTGAAAATTGAAGGGATTTGATGAAGAAGAGGAACAGAAGCTTTAAAATTAAACTTCGAATACCAGTACGCGATTATTCACCTTTTAGTATATGCATCTGGGCTAAGATAGACCAAACTGATATAAGATTTAGGATGACAAATTTAGGCTGAATGCATATACCCGTTCTTAATGTAAGTAAAATCGTAGTAATGTTAGTAAAGGCACTCTTTGAAAATTCATATAGATAAAGAAGCTTGTGAGCTCTATTTTGAATTAAGATTAATTATAAGATATAGGTTTTTAAGTTTTTAACATTTTAATTCTTTATGCACAAGTCTTTCTTTGGAAATTATCAGACAGAATTAGGCTATATCACAAAGATATTTTGTAATTTTTAAGTTTTAATAATTTGACAAGTATATTGTACTATTTTTAGAAGATAAGTTACTTTAGATTATGTGACATCACATCACAACTTGAAGTTAGTCCTTAAGTGCATAATACTGTAAATAAAGTATATTTAGGCCTACTATGTAAGGGTACCTTTAAGAAAAATATAGCCTACTGAGGGTAGAAGGCGGAAATAATTCTTGTACACGATTCTTAATTCTCGAAAGGAAGACTGGTGCTAAACGTGTATACATCATACTATTAAATAGTCATATTGGTTGATCGGATTTTATCATTAACATTAAAATTTAACGTTATAAATATAATATAGTTGAACTTAATATTTCACACAGGAATGCTTTCTTTTTGTATTAATTTAATCAATTGATCACTTTTGATCACTAATATATTTAGTGTTTCAATTCAAATAGTAGGCTTACATCAGAATTTCAAGAAAAAAGTATGAATACAAAAAATTCAGATAAAGTTTCGCCTAATATTAGTATAGCTTCAGCCTAAGATATTAAATGTTCCGAGTAGCACTCAGTAAATAAATCAATTACACCAACTTCAGTACCCCAACTAAGCAACAGTCTGATCTTTCTGTACTTTTCTGATAACTTTTTCCAGTGCTATGTGTTTTGTTGGTTTTGTAACGGGACTACAGTACTCCTTTAAAACAATTAAGTCTAATGATTCTGACAGATGATCTTCAATTCTTTTCTTTTATTTTTAGAGGAAAAAAATTACAATCCGTGTTATTTTGAGCCTGTGTTATGGTTAATACACTTACAATGACCTGATAACCACATATAACAAACGTTCAACATGTGGATTAATGGATTAAATTGTTTAGTCCTTAATCGGACTACGGTTATTGATCGAGTGAGCGCCTCGTTTAAACCCGCGGCATTAATTGAAATTCAGATTATAACGATAGGTTAAATAACAACAATAGTTACGATTATTCATAGGGATAATACTGTTAATTGTAGAGCTAATTTCTCCACAACGAAGTCTGTTAAAATGAGACTCTTTCCCAGAACTAAATTTAAAGCCGAAGTGAACTGGATATTGACGAAATAGCCGAATATGACATGAGAAGTCGTGACCCAAAGATGCATAGGCCTAGTCCGCAATTCCTAGTGAACGAAATTCCTTGTTGGTTTATAATTTGTAGACTAAAACTTAATGTGTGGTAGATCTTGGGAAATTAGAAGAACCACTAATAAAAGAACACCTATGCCTGTTGAAAAAAGTTTGTCATCTAGAGATTTCTGAGTAATAATATGACCAAAATTAAACATTCTAGAAACCAGAATTGTGACATGCTTCTAAGATTATTGCAAGGCGATAATTGCGAATGTATTCTCCCGTTTTCTTATCGTCTCTAATGATAATTCCTGTACCACGGCTGAGAAATGCCATATAGACGTCTTGCGATTAGTCGTTTTATTTGCTTCCTCCTCCTCATCAGAATTGTTCTCTCATGAATAATTGCTACTTCCTAATCAGCCAAATATAAATAAACAAAATAAAGACTGCTAATTAATATCTACCTTCAACATACGTAACGAAATAACTACAAGCTACAAGCTACAGAAGAGTAATGTTATAATTAACTGCGACACTGCCTTCCGTGACCCAACGTCACATCAAGATAATTTACATTAGTCTATGCAGATGGCAGTGATTTAGGAATATCTTTGCACTAGCACATTACAGTAGTTAACACTTCAGCTTTGACTCATGGCCTAAGAATGTAAAAACAGGTTAAGATGTTTAAGTGCGCACCTTTTTCCTAGGAAACGTTCGTTGTCTCTAGTTGAGAATGAAGGCAATTTCTAACACGTTTTTTCCTCCTTTTAGGGCCTTTGACACATGTTTCTCCACCGTGCCCATAATCCCCTTTTCCTATTTCATTTTTAGTATTGTATTGCAGCTTTAATCTTCTAAAGCGCAATTAACTTTTTATAGCATATGACTTTTGGGTTTCATTGTGTTTTACTGTTTATTATCACTTTGTCGTTTCAATATCTAAGATCGTAAGTAACTTTCAGTGAATCTTTCGTCAGCTTGCAGTGAACGTGAAAGTAGCGAGGCTGTCTACTTTCAGCAGACGAAGGACAAAAGACATGTATTCTTAAAACTTTAACAATGAAAAATATGGTGTGTGTGTGTGTTCTATTCCCCCTTTTTAATTTTACCGGAACCAGTAGCTTGCGCACCTGAGAACAATGTAAAAAGTTATTTGTACATTCCATATTTATATTTAATTTGACTGTAATTAGTCCATTGCCAGCTGAGCTATTCGTGAATTTAAGTCTGTTACGGTACTTAAAGAGTTTAGTAGCATCTTTTGTCCTCAACTTGTATTACTTTAAATTCGTTTCCCTCCATTTTCCATATGGAAATTGCACCTAACCCTGAAAATATTCCATAATTTCTCTGTGATATTCTTCATACAGTCGACATTTAATACCATTATCAGTGGGAAGGAAAAGAAGTAAGTTAACTAGAAATAAATAAAATTTCTAGCACACAGAGTTATCCATTAGCAGTACAATTTAAGAGAACTCGAACACTCCTCGGAGTACATGAGCCGAGGCAAAGTTTATCGATTACCCTACATTATAAGCCACATAAGCTTTCTCGGGAAGCAACAAAGTTGGAAAGCTTACAATCTTATGAATTATTTCTCACTCATTTGTTTTTTTCTACTTCAGGCTCATTCTGTTGTGAAACGTCTGCGTTAACAAGAGCTGTCTAATAGACAGTTGTGAAATTACTGAGACACGCTAATATCAAATTTGGTCTTCTCGTCAATCAACACTAAAAGAAGGAAAGGAACTGACACTTTAATGAGCCCAACTGCTCAATGAATAACAAACTTGTATTCTCATGTTTCAGGTTATTCTCAAGCGTGCTCTTCAACCTGCCTCCCGATTATTTGCGCTCTGTCCGCACACTACGAACAATACTTTTTGTCCGAAGTTAACAAATAAATATTTACTATATAGAAGCTGCTATTTGAAGTAGAGTAATTGGATCCCCAAAATGGACATTAACTAAAAATGATAAAAACATGCTCCAGAACTGCCAGAGGAAGATCACATTAAAAGATCGAATGAGAAATGAACACATCAGGAAGGCGACATCTATAAAGGATGTGATGGTTTCAGCTTCCAGATTAAAATGGATGTGGGCAGGGCATGTCATGAGAATGAACCCGGAGAGATGGACACATGCGATGACAGTGTGGGAGCCCAGAACTGGGAAAAGAAGTGTTGGGAGGCAGTAATCACGATGGGAGGACGAGTTTAAGAGTGTTCTGGGGAACTTGTGCCAGAGACAGAAAGAAGTGGAAAACTCTTGAAAATCAGTACTAAAGCTAGGGTCAATTATACACTTAAATTTTAGCGTTCTCAGGTGAGGCTAGCCTGAAACGTTCCTTCACGAGTCAGTCACCCTGGTTTTCCAGGACCGCTATGGGATGCTTGTGGGCTAATTCTAATTCTAAAAATAGGAGAAAAAATACTGATGTAATGTTCAACAGATGTATAACGTGCATCTCAGCGGACTGTATGATAGGTAATTAGGGCTGATTAACATCAAAATGCACGCCATACATTCCGATAGAAAATAAAATAATAGGTATATAAGAAAACAAAGACCATAGGCGATGTAACACGACACTGAATTCTTCTTAGCACAATCACTCGCTAATTCTTGATTGATGTCTTGATAATCTTCTAGAAGCAGAGATGATTGAAATCCGCCCAATAAAAAACCTTGTTGGCTTCAATATAGATTTATTTAAATTTCCAGAGGACCACTCGACCTTTGAAGCGTCGAGAACTTGTAATTATTAATCAAGCATATACATATAGCAATTGTATGCTATAAATTGATTTACAGTAATCTTGTGATGTCTTTAAATCTCAAGTTACAAACGCAAAACTAATGTCAATAAATTAATTTGCGTGTAGTAGCGTCAAAGCAATATATTCAAATATTTATGAATGTTAAAGTCTTTTAAAACACTCACTTGAAACAACTCCTTCTTGAGACGAATATCACTACAGGAAATAATCCTGAGATCCAATCAAGTTATATTAAAGCTAGTAGATAAGCTTAGCAGCGACGTAGAAGAAATTCACCATTTTGCGACGAATAATAATTAGAACTGCTTCTGTGCAGATAAAATTAATGTTGATAATTCCTTGAATCGTTGTAAACAGATTCCAAGACGAATAAGTATTAATAGCTGCTGCTAGCTATATCCAGAGAGAATTGAAAATCCTTTCAGAGGATTACACAATAGACGAAGAAGGAAGAAGAATGAAGAAGTAGTTTTGAATTGAAAACAATGACTTGTAACAATACTAAGAAATCAATCCCATTGGACGAAGATAAAAACGATTAGGCAATATAAAGACAAAAGATTGTATTTTGACAATAAAAATAATAATTACTAGAAGGCCGTGAGAAAAAATTAACATTGAATAAAATCTTACCAAGGCCGAAAGAAGACAAGAATAATTATTAAAAGATTATTATAGAAGGCCAAGAAAAATAAAAAGCTCCATCAAATCTCAAGTATCAAACATAACTGAACATATTGCCCGCGATTATTCCACTTGTGGAATAATCTAACTAGAATGCGAAGTTATGTTTGACCTTGAGAAAGACAAAAACGACAAAAACAAAAACAAATATGATAAAATAACAATAACTAAGAATACATTAGATACCTAGAAGACAGAGACTAGCTATTTAGTCTTCTGAGTCATGGATATATAAAGGTGCCAATTTAACAATTGGCCTCTTAGCTATGTAAGCTTTGATACGAGTCTTTGAGCGAGGACCTCCATATTTGATGGAGTACGGCCCAGCGTAATCAACGCTAACATCATTAAATGCAGATGCATAGTTGACCCTTTCAGAGGGCAAGTCAGCCATCTTTTGCTGAAATGGCTGAGGATTAAAGCGTAAGCATTTAACACAGGTTCTCAAAACACTGCGGATAGTCTTACGAAGAGAAAATATCCAAAATTTCTCTCTTAAATGAGACATGATTAGTTGAGGTCCAGCATGCAACAATCTAACATGAGTATAATAAATAAGGTGCCTAGTAAATCCATGTTTAGCTGGCAATAGCATCTGATGCTTGCGTTCAAACGTTAAGTTGGAATTTCTGAGGCGTCCACCAACTCGAAGGATACCATCTTGAAGCATGAAAGGGCTAAACTGATGTAGCTTGCTAGTAACCGATACTTCAAGACCAGTGGAAAGAGATTGAATCTCCTTGGAATAAACTTGACGCTGAATTATTTTAACACAGCAATTGATTGAATTCTCGATTTCAATAGGTAACAATTGACCTTCATATCGAGTCCGAGCCTTACGGCAATTATTGGCAAATCTCAAAATGAAAGCCATAATGCGAACAGTCTTTAAATAACTGAACTTAGCTAACCAAGTACTAAGGTCAGAAATATCAGACTCAATAGGAGCTATAACCTTCAGATCTGGAGGCGGAGTAGAATGAGAAGGAGAATACTTAGCAGTACAATCCTCAATAGCAGGTTCCATATGACCCAGTTGTTCATATTCAGACATAAACTTGCAATTCTCTAAATGGAGAGAGGGATTAGAAGATAATCGCTTCTCCAAAGAATGAAACCCTTTTAAAGCTTGGGCTTTAGTATTGCCCAAAGTATCTGGGGCAACCGGAAAGGGAAGCTTCACAATATTCCTCCCATCAGAATCTCTCTGGGTACTGTCTAAGAAATGCTTCTCACAGAAGGACTCGTCAGGGAAAGGAGCGCAATTAGAAATCTTCTCTGACTCCCTAAATTTAGCGAGTTGATTACTAACATCTTCATTAGAAGTTAGGAAGGCTGAATAATTGGCAAAGGTTTCCCCGGAATTAGCAGGGTTAAATATGGGAGACTTACTCTGAGTGAATCGCTTCTTGCAATGAGTCAAATGATTATGACGACGTTGGGAAGATGGAGAAGGAGGCAATTTGCCTGAAAAATACCAGCCTAGCTTGGAATTCTGAATGGTAGGATAGTTGGGGGCAGATATCTGACCAGGAACTATGATTTGGGAAAAGATTTCAACTCCCAAGAGCAGGTCAACATATTTAGGTTTATTAAACTGCAAATTAGCTAATTGCAGATTGGGGGGAATATTCCATCCCTCAATGTCAATTGAGTGTTTTGGAAACTTGGATGTGGAGATTTCTGGGACAATAATAGCCTCAGTATCACAGTACCAAGGAGTAGTACAAGATCTAAGTGATATCGATGCAAGCTTTAGTGTGCTTACATTAGTGGACAGTACACCAGCCAGCGTAGTGCGATTAGGTAAAGAAGACAAGCCTAACTGTTTAAATAACTTCTTACTGATTAGGTTACAGTCAGAACCGCTATCTAGAAGCGCTGTAGCCTCTACAGCACGACCATTTATGTCGATAATTACCACCGTGGCCGTGGGAAGCAGACATTTCTGCTGTGATTGTCCAGAGGACATTACATTGACTATATTTCCTGCCGGCGAATTATTAGAAGCAGGATTGTGCAAATAATTACTGTGTTTTGCGTTGCAAATACTGCAACGAAAGTTACTACAATTGGATTCGTGGCCGTTTGCACCAAGGCAAACACGACAACAATTGTGATCTTTCACAAATTGATCACGATGCACAAATTTCATTGTCTTGAACTTGTCACAGCGATAGAGAGGATGTTGCGCATTATGACAACAAATACAATTGTTTTTCGTGGGCTGATGCTTGACCTTAGCTTTGGTAGTGAGAGCAAAAGCAGGCTCAGATTTAGCAGACTGACTACGCAGGGCTGCCTCCGTCATCTGCAACACCCTGACTCTTGACTCCAAAAAGCTAAACAAATCTTCGAGTTTAGGGAGCCTACCAAGTTTAATTGAGGACTCCCAATCCTTGATAAGACTCACAGGGAGCTTATCCACAATTATACGTGAAATGATGAGGTCAGACAAGGAGACCTCAGTATTCAGAGCGTGCAAAGCATGCACGGTGCTCACAAAATGATCCAAGTAGTGTTGAAGCGACTCTGCGGAAGACTCTACTATGGAGGGTGCAGAGAATAAATGATCTAAGTGCGTATTTGCAATCAAACGATCATTGTCAAACCTTTCTGCTAAGGTTTTCCAAGCCACTTCAAAAGTAGCAGATGAAACGGGAATATTTTGTATCACAGTCATCACTTCAGGTGACAAACATGATTTCAGATATTGGAATTTATCCATATCTGAAATGTGGCTGTGATTTATGATGAGGGATGTAAAGGTATCCCTGAACTCGATCCAATTCCTAGGATCGCCGGAAAATTGAGGTAATTTTAATTCCGGGAGTTTGGGCAAATTAGGGAGATGAGAGTCAAGCGCTGAACGCTGACTAATCGATTGAGATTGTTCAGACTCATACAATAACTTGTTGTCGAGAATGAGCGAATCAATAAATAAAAAGGCAGCAGCATATTCAGTTTGAATATGCTGTTCTAGCTGCTCAGCCTCCTGATCCGAAACATCAAAAAATTGAGGACTTTCATCCCTATATCTATCCATAAGCCTTTGAAGTTCGGAACGATGGAACAAAGCCTTACGATATGAGAGTTTATCTTGAATCTCGAATTCATGTATAGTCTGAAATGTATTGAAGAGTTGAACCCTTAACCGTTCAAAACTAGCAAGAGCTTTAGCCTTGGCCTCGGCGGCAATAGCTTTAGCTTCGGCCCTTTCTTGCTCAGCCTTAGCTGCGGCTTCGGCCTCTTTGCGCTCAGCCTTAGCTGCGGCTTCGGCCTCTTTGCGCTCAGCCTTAGCTCTTTCCTGTTCGGCAATAGCTTTAGCCTCAGCTTCTTTGCGTTCGGCTATAGCCTTAGCCTCGGCCTCTTTGCGCTCAGCCTTAGCTGCGGCTTCGGCCTCTTTGCGCTCGGCAACAGCTCTATTGAAAGAAGTAATCTGTTTATTATAATATTGAGTAGCTCGCTTAATAACTTGCTCTACTTCTAATCTGTAAGCTTCTTCATGTTCAGAGTAAGCTAACTCGTCTATTTCAGATTGAACTTTATCATATTCATTTTCAAACTGGTCTAGTTTACTTTTAAAAATCAAGAAGTCTTGGTAAGATCCTTCATCATCAATAACTGAATTAAGGATATCATTAGCCTTACGTGTGATCTTCGCCTTTATGGGAGTACGCTTAGCCTTAAGGGATTTTAAAATAGCCTCAGGATTATCCATGATGTGATATTCGTAATTAATAGTCCAAAAAATCACAAAACTTCACTTATTGAAGCTGGGAACCTGAGCTAAATCTAAGGTTAATTGTTGCCCGCATTCGGGACAAATACAAAGATTAATAGTTGCCCGCGTATCGGACAAAACACATGTAAGTGTAACTGGTTTTACAAAGGTAAGTACAAGCGTGTAACACATGAAAAGTGTAACTGGTTTTACAAAGGTAAGTACAGGTGTGTAAATACAAATACCCTTGAAAACATTCACTGAAATCAGCTGTTGAAAATGGCCTCACACGTGTAAAACACGGAGGCGAAGCACTAAAAATTAGCTTGAATGATAAAGATGTAGTAATATCTACTACACTCAAACTGACCTTAATGGCCAGGAGGAAAACAATGTGCTTCAATAGTCAATAATATAGTTAAATATAGTGCTCAAACAGCAATATCTGGAGCACCAACAGCTTTAAAGAATGAACTTATATTAAATAAGTCCGGGCGGAATGAAAAAATAGTGTTGTTTACAATAAGTCTGTTACAATAGAGGTTCCATCCGGCCCGTGAAGGATCCAAAAAATGTATAACGTGCATCTCAGCGGACTGTATGATAGGTAATTAGGGCTGATTAACATCAAAATGCACGCCATACATTCCGATAGAAAATAAAATAATAGGTATATAAGAAAACAAAGACCATAGGCGATGTAACACGACACTGAATTCTTCTTAGCACAATCACTCGCTAATTCTTGATTGATGTCTTGATAATCTTCTAGAAGCAGAGATGATTGAAATCCGCCCAATAAAAAACCTTGTTGGCTTCAATATAGATTTATTTAAATTTCCAGAGGACCACTCGACCTTTGAAGCGTCGAGAACTTGTAATTATTAATCAAGCATATACATATAGCAATTGTATGCTATAAATTGATTTACAGTAATCTTGTGATGTCTTTAAATCTCAAGTTACAAACGCAAAACTAATGTCAATAAATTAATTTGCGTGTAGTAGCGTCAAAGCAATATATTCAAATATTTATGAATGTTAAAGTCTTTTAAAACACTCACTTGAAACAACTCCTTCTTGAGACGAATATCACTACAGGAAATAATCCTGAGATCCAATCAAGTTATATTAAAGCTAGTAGATAAGCTTAGCAGCGACGTAGAAGAAATTCACCATTTTGCGACGAATAATAATTAGAACTGCTTCTGTGCAGATAAAATTAATGTTGATAATTCCTTGAATCGTTGTAAACAGATTCCAAGACGAATAAGTATTAATAGCTGCTGCTAGCTATATCCAGAGAGAATTGAAAATCCTTTCAGAGGATTACACAATAGACGAAGAAGGAAGAAGAATGAAGAAGTAGTTTTGAATTGAAAACAATGACTTGTAACAATACTAAGAAATCAATCCCATTGGACGAAGATAAAAACGATTAGGCAATATAAAGACAAAAGATTGTATTTTGACAATAAAAATAATAATTACTAGAAGGCCGTGAGAAAAAATTAACATTGAATAAAATCTTACCAAGGCCGAAAGAAGACAAGAATAATTATTAAAAGATTATTATAGAAGGCCAAGAAAAATAAAAAGCTCCATCAAATCTCAAGTATCAAACATAACTGAACATATTGCCCGCGATTATTCCACTTGTGGAATAATCTAACTAGAATGCGAAGTTATGTTTGACCTTGAGAAAGACAAAAACGACAAAAACAAAAACAAATATGATAAAATAACAATAACTAAGAATACATTAGATACCTAGAAGACAGAGACTAGCTATTTAGTCTTCTGAGTCATGGATATATAAAGGTGCCAATTTAACAATTGGCCTCTTAGCTATGTAAGCTTTGATACGAGTCTTTGAGCGAGGACCTCCATATTTGATGGAGTACGGCCCAGCGTAATCAACGCTAACATCATTAAATGCAGATGCATAGTTGACCCTTTCAGAGGGCAAGTCAGCCATCTTTTGCTGAAATGGCTGAGGATTAAAGCGTAAGCATTTAACACAGGTTCTCAAAACACTGCGGATAGTCTTACGAAGAGAAAATATCCAAAATTTCTCTCTTAAATGAGACATGATTAGTTGAGGTCCAGCATGCAACAATCTAACATGAGTATAATAAATAAGGTGCCTAGTAAATCCATGTTTAGCTGGCAATAGCATCTGATGCTTGCGTTCAAACGTTAAGTTGGAATTTCTGAGGCGTCCACCAACTCGAAGGATACCATCTTGAAGCATGAAAGGGCTAAACTGATGTAGCTTGCTAGTAACCGATACTTCAAGACCAGTGGAAAGAGATTGAATCTCCTTGGAATAAACTTGACGCTGAATTATTTTAACACAGCAATTGATTGAATTCTCGATTTCAATAGGTAACAATTGACCTTCATATCGAGTCCGAGCCTTACGGCAATTATTGGCAAATCTCAAAATGAAAGCCATAATGCGAACAGTCTTTAAATAACTGAACTTAGCTAACCAAGTACTAAGGTCAGAAATATCAGACTCAATAGGAGCTATAACCTTCAGATCTGGAGGCGGAGTAGAATGAGAAGGAGAATACTTAGCAGTACAATCCTCAATAGCAGGTTCCATATGACCCAGTTGTTCATATTCAGACATAAACTTGCAATTCTCTAAATGGAGAGAGGGATTAGAAGATAATCGCTTCTCCAAAGAATGAAACCCTTTTAAAGCTTGGGCTTTAGTATTGCCCAAAGTATCTGGGGCAACCGGAAAGGGAAGCTTCACAATATTCCTCCCATCAGAATCTCTCTGGGTACTGTCTAAGAAATGCTTCTCACAGAAGGACTCGTCAGGGAAAGGAGCGCAATTAGAAATCTTCTCTGACTCCCTAAATTTAGCGAGTTGATTACTAACATCTTCATTAGAAGTTAGGAAGGCTGAATAATTGGCAAAGGTTTCCCCGGAATTAGCAGGGTTAAATATGGGAGACTTACTCTGAGTGAATCGCTTCTTGCAATGAGTCAAATGATTATGACGACGTTGGGAAGATGGAGAAGGAGGCAATTTGCCTGAAAAATACCAGCCTAGCTTGGAATTCTGAATGGTAGGATAGTTGGGGGCAGATATCTGACCAGGAACTATGATTTGGGAAAAGATTTCAACTCCCAAGAGCAGGTCAACATATTTAGGTTTATTAAACTGCAAATTAGCTAATTGCAGATTGGGGGGAATATTCCATCCCTCAATGTCAATTGAGTGTTTTGGAAACTTGGATGTGGAGATTTCTGGGACAATAATAGCCTCAGTATCACAGTACCAAGGAGTAGTACAAGATCTAAGTGATATCGATGCAAGCTTTAGTGTGCTTACATTAGTGGACAGTACACCAGCCAGCGTAGTGCGATTAGGTAAAGAAGACAAGCCTAACTGTTTAAATAACTTCTTACTGATTAGGTTACAGTCAGAACCGCTATCTAGAAGCGCTGTAGCCTCTACAGCACGACCATTTATGTCGATAATTACCACCGTGGCCGTGGGAAGCAGACATTTCTGCTGTGATTGTCCAGAGGACATTACATTGACTATATTTCCTGCCGGCGAATTATTAGAAGCAGGATTGTGCAAATAATTACTGTGTTTTGCGTTGCAAATACTGCAACGAAAGTTACTACAATTGGATTCGTGGCCGTTTGCACCAAGGCAAACACGACAACAATTGTGATCTTTCACAAATTGATCACGATGCACAAATTTCATTGTCTTGAACTTGTCACAGCGATAGAGAGGATGTTGCGCATTATGACAACAAATACAATTGTTTTTCGTGGGCTGATGCTTGACCTTAGCTTTGGTAGTGAGAGCAAAAGCAGGCTCAGATTTAGCAGACTGACTACGCAGGGCTGCCTCCGTCATCTGCAACACCCTGACTCTTGACTCCAAAAAGCTAAACAAATCTTCGAGTTTAGGGAGCCTACCAAGTTTAATTGAGGACTCCCAATCCTTGATAAGACTCACAGGGAGCTTATCCACAATTATACGTGAAATGATGAGGTCAGACAAGGAGACCTCAGTATTCAGAGCGTGCAAAGCATGCACGGTGCTCACAAAATGATCCAAGTAGTGTTGAAGCGACTCTGCGGAAGACTCTACTATGGAGGGTGCAGAGAATAAATGATCTAAGTGCGTATTTGCAATCAAACGATCATTGTCAAACCTTTCTGCTAAGGTTTTCCAAGCCACTTCAAAAGTAGCAGATGAAACGGGAATATTTTGTATCACAGTCATCACTTCAGGTGACAAACATGATTTCAGATATTGGAATTTATCCATATCTGAAATGTGGCTGTGATTTATGATGAGGGATGTAAAGGTATCCCTGAACTCGATCCAATTCCTAGGATCGCCGGAAAATTGAGGTAATTTTAATTCCGGGAGTTTGGGCAAATTAGGGAGATGAGAGTCAAGCGCTGAACGCTGACTAATCGATTGAGATTGTTCAGACTCATACAATAACTTGTTGTCGAGAATGAGCGAATCAATAAATAAAAAGGCAGCAGCATATTCAGTTTGAATATGCTGTTCTAGCTGCTCAGCCTCCTGATCCGAAACATCAAAAAATTGAGGACTTTCATCCCTATATCTATCCATAAGCCTTTGAAGTTCGGAACGATGGAACAAAGCCTTACGATATGAGAGTTTATCTTGAATCTCGAATTCATGTATAGTCTGAAATGTATTGAAGAGTTGAACCCTTAACCGTTCAAAACTAGCAAGAGCTTTAGCCTTGGCCTCGGCGGCAATAGCTTTAGCTTCGGCCCTTTCTTGCTCAGCCTTAGCTGCGGCTTCGGCCTCTTTGCGCTCAGCCTTAGCTGCGGCTTCGGCCTCTTTGCGCTCAGCCTTAGCTCTTTCCTGTTCGGCAATAGCTTTAGCCTCAGCTTCTTTGCGTTCGGCTATAGCCTTAGCCTCGGCCTCTTTGCGCTCAGCCTTAGCTGCGGCTTCGGCCTCTTTGCGCTCGGCAACAGCTCTATTGAAAGAAGTAATCTGTTTATTATAATATTGAGTAGCTCGCTTAATAACTTGCTCTACTTCTAATCTGTAAGCTTCTTCATGTTCAGAGTAAGCTAACTCGTCTATTTCAGATTGAACTTTATCATATTCATTTTCAAACTGGTCTAGTTTACTTTTAAAAATCAAGAAGTCTTGGTAAGATCCTTCATCATCAATAACTGAATTAAGGATATCATTAGCCTTACGTGTGATCTTCGCCTTTATGGGAGTACGCTTAGCCTTAAGGGATTTTAAAATAGCCTCAGGATTATCCATGATGTGATATTCGTAATTAATAGTCCAAAAAATCACAAAACTTCACTTATTGAAGCTGGGAACCTGAGCTAAATCTAAGGTTAATTGTTGCCCGCATTCGGGACAAATACAAAGATTAATAGTTGCCCGCGTATCGGACAAAACACATGTAAGTGTAACTGGTTTTACAAAGGTAAGTACAAGCGTGTAACACATGAAAAGTGTAACTGGTTTTACAAAGGTAAGTACAGGTGTGTAAATACAAATACCCTTGAAAACATTCACTGAAATCAGCTGTTGAAAATGGCCTCACACGTGTAAAACACGGAGGCGAAGCACTAAAAATTAGCTTGAATGATAAAGATGTAGTAATATCTACTACACTCAAACTGACCTTAATGGCCAGGAGGAAAACAATGTGCTTCAATAGTCAATAATATAGTTAAATATAGTGCTCAAACAGCAATATCTGGAGCACCAACAGCTTTAAAGAATGAACTTATATTAAATAAGTCCGGGCGGAATGAAAAAATAGTGTTGTTTACAATAAGTCTGTTACAATAGAGGTTCCATCCGGCCCGTGAAGGATCCAAAAAATGTATAACGTGCATCTCAGCGGACTGTATGATAGGTAATTAGGGCTGATTAACATCAAAATGCACGCCATACATTCCGATAGAAAATAAAATAATAGGTATATAAGAAAACAAAGACCATAGGCGATGTAACACGACACTGAATTCTTCTTAGCACAATCACTCGCTAATTCTTGATTGATGTCTTGATAATCTTCTAGAAGCAGAGATGATTGAAATCCGCCCAATAAAAAACCTTGTTGGCTTCAATATAGATTTATTTAAATTTCCAGAGGACCACTCGACCTTTGAAGCGTCGAGAACTTGTAATTATTAATCAAGCATATACATATAGCAATTGTATGCTATAAATTGATTTACAGTAATCTTGTGATGTCTTTAAATCTCAAGTTACAAACGCAAAACTAATGTCAATAAATTAATTTGCGTGTAGTAGCGTCAAAGCAATATATTCAAATATTTATGAATGTTAAAGTCTTTTAAAACACTCACTTGAAACAACTCCTTCTTGAGACGAATATCACTACAGGAAATAATCCTGAGATCCAATCAAGTTATATTAAAGCTAGTAGATAAGCTTAGCAGCGACGTAGAAGAAATTCACCATTTTGCGACGAATAATAATTAGAACTGCTTCTGTGCAGATAAAATTAATGTTGATAATTCCTTGAATCGTTGTAAACAGATTCCAAGACGAATAAGTATTAATAGCTGCTGCTAGCTATATCCAGAGAGAATTGAAAATCCTTTCAGAGGATTACACAATAGACGAAGAAGGAAGAAGAATGAAGAAGTAGTTTTGAATTGAAAACAATGACTTGTAACAATACTAAGAAATCAATCCCATTGGACGAAGATAAAAACGATTAGGCAATATAAAGACAAAAGATTGTATTTTGACAATAAAAATAATAATTACTAGAAGGCCGTGAGAAAAAATTAACATTGAATAAAATCTTACCAAGGCCGAAAGAAGACAAGAATAATTATTAAAAGATTATTATAGAAGGCCAAGAAAAATAAAAAGCTCCATCAAATCTCAAGTATCAAACATAACTGAACAACAGAAACAATATTCTGTGGTTTCATGAATATTTATCCATATCTTAAAATATGTTACTGTACAATAACAGTGGAAACAAGGTCACAAAATTACAATATTACAAAATTAGTGGGCCTCACAATGTAACAGTTCGGTTTAAGAGTTAGGACGCAAAGGAACTGAAAAGGATATGTAAAGGCTTGTAGTTTTTTATTGGTTTATCGGACTATTGAAGCTAGATTTTGAGTTAACAGTCGGGGTTCTATTGTTTAACTAAAAGTCTTTATAGTTTCTAACATTTTCTTTCAATGTATTATTTTATTCGTTATTATTCTTCGCTATATTTTTCTGCTGATTTTGATGTCAGTATACCTCTCGAGAGATTGTAATTGACCGAAGAGTTTAATAAAATATGCTTTTTTCATTTACTGATATGCTGACTTTGGAATGTACTATATTTGATTAAAGCTGATTTAATATGCTTTATTTTAGTGTATGTATGATGCACCTTTGCTTTACGGTTTTCTCGTTATTAATCAAATTCTCCGAAATATTCTTGCACTTGTTTCCTTTCTGCACAAAATGCCAGCACTCAATCCTTTTGTTGAGTGGGTGTATTGTCACGTAACCTATTCAATTCCTATGCGTCCTAATTCTTAAACCGAACTGTTACACAATTCCGTATAAGACGTAAATGCCTTTCAGTGAAGCCGACCATTAAGAGTAATCATAGGAGAGAGATTCCATCTGGCACCGTGAGCTAGCCAGTTGGGAGAGCATCGGCATGGACAACCGGACGTCATGGCTTCAAGTCCCGATGTCAATGATCTTTTCGTATAAAATATTGTCATAGAGCCTAAATAAACTTTTTTGCCTTTTTTTTTGTGAATACTTATCTACACTCTTATCTCAGTTGATCATAATACGTGGGGGGAGCTATCTGCACCCTATTTCTATCGTATGTAACGCCAAGGATTTTTACAGCATTTATTAAGAATTACTAGGCTTAACTACAAACTTAGTGGTTTACAGCAATATTTTTTAGACCTAACATTGCTCAAATAGATGCTCACAAATCTGGATGATTCTATTATCGAAATATTTTTATTTAATGAGACATCACACTTTCTACTAAAGGTGTCATTTGAATGTGTGTCTGTCTTTGGAAGAAAGACTTACCAATGAGCCATCACATTTTCAAATGACAGCATTTCTATAATAGTCTCGTCCAGACTACTGAGCAGTTGTCTTAGCAGTGGCAGGTCTAAAAAGGTTTTTACTAAACGTGAATGTTAATTGGTAGTGTTTTGTTTTGTTTTGTGACAATATATTATAACTTTTTTCCTCAAAGAAAAGTAAAATCAATTTTTGTTATAAAAGATGTAAGTCCTGCAGACGCACTCTCCGTAATGAGTTGCACGTCATTACCATGTCAGAGGGTGTGTCACGCTATAAATCTGTCACAACGAACTTCAAACTCACGCATACACCACGCTCCTGCTGTATTAAATGCAAATTCAATAGATAACCTAGAGAGTGGCTTACTGTGTTTTGTCAATTATCTAGCCCATGCACCGCCCCAACGTGTCACACATCACCCCGTCATAAGCTGAGCCTATAGGACAAACGCGTTTGTGAATACGAAATATCGCTACCTGGATTAATAAGCCTACATACCTTTGTATTTATGCATTATGTTATTACTATTTACTACCCTACAAAATTAGTTCCCATAGGTAACGCTACTAGCGTTATGAAATGAGTGATTGGACAGAGATTAACTAGAGACTCAGAATGAATGGTACAGTATTCCATTCTAAAGGATAGTTGTGTGTGGAAGAAAGTAAGCTACAGTCAACCCTCGATATAATGCGCCTCTTTACATTACCACCCTCGCACTGTGCCTATAAATGCAAGTGAACGGATCTTCTCCTGTATAAAATACATAGGAAACCTCGTTACTGTTCCAATTCATTTAGTGCCAGTGAATGTAAGACAGGATTTTTAAAAATATAACTTGTAGTGATTTTTCTTTCAATTGCAGAATTGTTTTAAAACTGGCATGAACATTAGGAAGATTATTTAAGAAACACACTGTACTGTATTTCCAAGAAGCAAGTGTTCCCCTGCTTTAAATGAAGTGCAGTGGAATGAAGAAGCCTTGTTAAGAAGTCGTACAGACTGTATGAGGGTGGACCAGGTAGAAAAAGCCCTTCATGCAATGAGATATTCCCAACTTTCACTTCTTTTGGTCCAGTGTCCATTCAAGTCTAAACACTACACTACAGTTAGTTACTCAGTTACAGTTAATTACTTACATGGACCCACATGATTTTCAATCTCTTTGTATACTGTAGCACTGGACATAATATGTCAAATTATAACTCAATTTATTACAATATATTATACTGTAATAAATTGAGTTACTGTTAACAGTATTTTATTTTGTGTTAAAGTTCTCTATTTGCCTTTTATTTAATTTTCTTTCATAATACAGAATAGTAAATTAATACAGCACTGTATTATGCCGTTTTTATTTTAAAAACTAAATTTCGTTTTAGTGCCACCCTCGCTTTGTGCCACCGAATGTTAGAGAACGGATGGTGGCACTGTATCGAAGGTACTTAAAAATTCTCACATGCTTAAGAGTCATATTATTATTTGCCTATTATACGCCTATTTATAGTTGATTCAAAAATGATTGCCAGGATATGACTGCATTCCCATGTCTTACTCTAAGTTCCCGAAAATTTAATCTCCTTTCCCAACCGACACACCAACAAAACTCGTAATCTCACAAAGAAAATTATACATAAAAATATATTAAACTGACCACCCTATTTAGAGCTGTTTAGCTACAATGAACTACTCCCTTACAACCTTGGTCTCAACCTCTCGGCCAGTTCCATCCTAAGCTGTCTCATTTTTTAATTAAATTTCCCCATCCCTTCAAAACAAGAGATCATATATCACCAGATGACCCCTTCAAGGTACAGTGAAAGATACTAGCTGATGCCGTTGCCTCAGTGTTGCAGTGACTCCATATTCCGCCAAAAGAATGGTGTGAAGTTTTACCCTCACCGCATAGAGACCGTATTCTCTCCACTTCATCCTCTATAATTTTAATTGTCCACAAGATCCTAGACGGAATCAGGCAAGAACAAGTCTACTTTTTTTTTTTCCACCCAATACATGTAAGGCTTGTTCCCCAATTTGTCTTGGTTAACGAGTGGATCTCCAGAGTTACCTGATTTCTACATTCCGCTAATGATAAAACGCTTTTGAACTTTACGCTTATTCTTCAACCTTGTTTCAATTATAAATCCCATTCCTATTTCCTCTAGTCCCAAGCGTAATGTACCCGCCCACGAAACTTAAATATTAATCTCGCACACTGTGCATTATCTTAACCTAAGACTTAACCTACTAACAAACAGTCCTGAACCAGTGAAGGGGATTTATCATTACTGAAAATCCCTTACCAAGCCAGGAATCGAACCCGGGCCGCCGAGGTGAAAGGCAAGTAGCCTACGCTCCACGGTGGCGGAGTAACTGATTCTTCGTAGTCAGTAAAAATACGAATCATTAACACTAAATTAGAAACTGAACTGAAGACAGGTTAAACTGCAGGCTATGTTCAAGAGGTTTCAGCTCATGAAGTGTGATAGCTGAAGGACAGTTATAATGATGGTCAGCCCTGAATAACGCAGCTCTTGAAGAAAGTAGAGTGCTAAGAACATTGTGAACACTCTCCAAGTCTTTATGTCTAATTCCAGTTCTAAATTTCTTATTACCTTTGTTATTACGTTCGTCACTCGGGGCGATGAAAATGGGAGTTTCAGAAACAAAGTTTTGGGACTTAATTTACACAGTTACATCTATATTAGTTCAATATACAGTAGTTTCCTTGTAGCGTTCCTCCACTTGTAAGAATAAGGTCAAGTACCTCTCCATGTGAAGTGTAAAGTATAAAATGCAATCGTTTAGTGCAATTATTAATGATGAATTGATAATGAATTAACAAATGCAAAAATAAGGAAGAAAAAATAAATCTAACAACAGAAAGAAAAAGAATGAAAAAGTAAAAGATCGACAGAAAGAATAAAGACAGTTGAAGAAACGAAGGAGAAATGAGAATGAAATTTGAAAAAGAAATAGAGAAAATTAGATACATAAAAAATCTGATGTGAAATTTACATAACTTCCTCTGCCAAAATAAAAGTTAGCCTCTTAGTATAATATAATTATTTTGTATGACATTCTCTTCATGTCAATTGGTTGTAAAAATTAAGAGAATGTTGTTACCACTTCACATCGCATCCCCGAAGGATTTATAACCCAAATAAAATCTGATTAATGCCCTCTCTTTATTTTTATATATATATATATATATTTTTTTTTTTACTTTAAGCATGGCCAATACATTTTTCTCACTTTACATTCTGAAATAGAACAAGAGGCAATATTGTAATGAGCACATATTCATAGGTTACCATCAATAGAAGTTCGTAGTTGAGATAAAAACTATTATTTTTAGCTAAAATATTATTCAAATGCAAAAATATCATGAAACATATTGGTCACCTATAACCTAAAGAACATGCTCTTAAAATTAATGCACTTATACACTTTTCACTCTTTATAGTAACATAACTGTAGGGCTATTGCAGAAAAGCAATGTAGGAATCTTTGAGGAATGCACTAGCAGTAACTTGTTCCTAATTGACTGGTCATAACATTATGGACGTCCTTTCGTTTCTAGCCTATCATACAGAAACTAAGTGTAAACGAAAGTTATAAAATGACTGGAAAACTTGGAAGTTGGACTATTCATTCCTAACTGTTCGAATGGACAAAAGTCATCTAGAATATTTCAACTGGTAATATTTGTGAATGTTTGGAACTAGACCAATGCTTTCTATTTATGAACACAGCTATACACGAAACAAAACTTTATTATCAGATTATGAGAACAACATTGGAAATTCAATAGGTCAACATGTTAATAATTCAGTCCACGGCATAAAATGAATAACCTTTCGAATTATTTGCCTGAGTAATTTGTTTTGTATGCAGACATTTACCATGCTTCAATTGAGCTATAGTGGTGTAGGTGGGACAATATTTCCATATATCTTTATTAAATCTTGCATAGAATGGGAACTCTATTTGCGTGAAATGACCTACAATTAAATTTAAAGGCAGTATTCTAATACGAGTTCATGTCTAATATCTATTTCCATACTACGCAAGTCTGCGAAAATAGCAATGCTGAAATGGCGTTACTGAGTCTGGTTTTTAAATATTCATCAGCATGAAACAAGGCAGCTTATAAATCAAACATGACTTTCGAAAGGATTTTCATTATTCGCAACTTTACATTTCTCTTAGTGTTTAACATAAAAGTGTTTCCTGTAATAAATTATTTCTCTGCATAGCGGAAGTTTAAAAGTTAATTCTCATTCAATCTACAGTTCTGTTAAAACTTTAAATTTACTTCAGTAGTGGAACTGAAACAGAATTCCTGTATATTTATCATTGTATGGAGTAAGTTGTTATGCAACGAAATAAATATTTGTTTTCAATTAGTTACACATCCTCGTGAGAATGTAAGCCAGCTGACCTTTTGTATCTGTATTATGGTAGATAGAAGAAATTAGAGGTTACAAAAATGTTACTACAATATTTAAGTTATTGTTATTACGGATTGTTATGGAAATTTAATTTAATTCCTTAAAAACACTATTACAAATTTTATCGCAAATTATTTTATCATTCCTGTCACATAAAATAGCCTATAACACTTCGGCAAAAGTCTATAGACTCTGGGAAAGTGCACACAACACTGACGGCATCAATTCGTTTGGTGGCAATCATGCTTATCGGTTGTTGCAGGCATTCAGTTCACTGGTAATCAAACTTTCTTCCTATCTAGGATATTATACTTTGGAGTTTAATCCTTTTTGGTTGTTTATCTTCCTGGTAACCGCTGACTTTGCAGCTGATCCAACAACTTTGCTAGCATTTTGTAAATAGGAAGGAGCTAGGGTGCCAACGTATCTTACTTTATGGCCCAGATATTAAAGTTAGGCTATCAGGTCTCCTGCCATCCAACTGAAAAATCCCGACAGGTTCTAAAACTAAAGGAAATTCTATAGACATCAATGTTCTCTTGATTGTCTTATAACTTTTAGCACAGGCCTTTCCAACTGAGGTGCCATCAGCAGCACCGGTGTAGCACCAGAGGCAGCTTCACAGGTCTAGCCAGCCCTCAGCTTACGAAAACAATTATTAATAAAAATTTTGTGAACACATAAACACACCATTTATTCTCTACATATATTGTGTTTGCCTTTGTGTACATTTAGAATTTAAGTAGATTGTTAACATCGTTTTGCCGCTACTAATTTACCAATATTGCTACAATCGATTTGGCAATGGAAATTCAAAGTACAGCCTCTAAGGCAACATCAGACAGAGAAGTCCTGGTTTTACTTTTATTTAAATTCATAATTGAAAACATCTGTCCACATGCATAAGTTGTCTCGAACAATGGCGTAAATTTTAAGGCAAGTGCGTGAAGATTGGGAAATTCCTGCGGATGAATACCTTTGTAAAATGAAAGTAAATCGTCGGTGTAGCAGTAGTGCCTGTTCTTTAATCAGTTCTGTTTGGAAACATGATTGTGATTTTCAGGACAAAATATGGAGTCAAAAATATTTCAAGTTGAGGTGCCAATCATTAATTTCTTTGAATGAGTACTGAATTCATCGTACACATTCTGTAACGACGTCTGATACTCCCAAAGTTTTTCGAAAATAGACAAATTTAATGATTTTAATGAGAGAAAATTGTCAAAACTTCTGGCTTTAAGCTGATCTTCAAATAATAAATTCTGCATTTTGAAAGCCTTAATTCTGTCACACATGGTGCTAATTAACTAATTTCTCCCTTGCAACTAAGTATTTAAATCATTTAAATAAGATGTTCTATCCATCAAGAAAGCGAGGTCAGCTACCCATTGTACTGTCTCGGCCGCTACTTGGGGAAGGAGACCACCGGTTGGAAAGGCCTAATTTAGCATAAAGTGTCTTGAAAACCCGCTTTTTGGGCACAACTTAAGCCATGATGTTCATAGGCGTCCATAGTAGGCCTAACAACACGTAAGCATTTGGCTGTATACAGATTCTAGAATCAAGACATAGCAGGAATAACTGTGTTAAGTCAATCTCCTGATTCCTTTTCGCTTATAGCAAGAAATCTTGCTCTATTTTCAGAAGATAAAAAAAAGAGAGAATAGATGAATGTACGAGGGTCGATCAGAAAAAAAGGTTACAAGCCACAGCATTTGAAAACTACATATTATGGAGAACTTTTGTTTCTCCAGAGTGGAAACAGAGGGCGCTACTTGTCATACAGCTGGTGTGCGGGTAGGTAGTGAAAGTTCCCAGATGGTTCAGGACGATTGAAATGGCAAGACGCTTAGAAAATTGGTCTCGTTTGGAAGTGCGAGCCGTGATTCGATTTTTATGGGCAAAGAATGTGTCCGCATCTGACATTCACAGTTGAGTAAAGGTGTCATCCTCCTGCATGTCAATGCCAGGCCCCATACTGCTCAAGCAACACAGGAATTGTTGCGACGGTTCAGGTGGGAAATCTGGAGTCATCCCCCATACAGCCAAGATTTGGCACCCAGTGACTATTTCCTGTTTCCGAAGTTGAAGGAGCACTTACCCGGCAGGCGGTTCTCTTCAGACAGGGCTGTGAAAACATCCGCCGAGACCTGGCTCAATGGACAGGGACCTGATTTCTACCAAGACGGGTTATACAAGTTGCTTGTGCGTTCTGATAAATGCCTAAATAGACTTGGTGATTATGTCGAAAAGTGATAGGCACGTATGCCTTTTAATTCCTTTTTGTATTTTCTGTCTATTGTCAATAAATATTTCTTTATTCGACTTGTAACCTTTTTTTCTGATCAACCCTCGTATATTGAAAACCTTAATGGTGTCTTACAGTTGTTGAATCCCAGGAGAAGGACGAGAACCGAGGTCGGCCTATCTCTCAAATGCTTCAGACTTTTTAAAGATCTCGGTAAAGATATCTTGACTAGAGAGAACAGACTTAACGGAATCGAATACTCCATAAGATGAGGGTAAGAAAGAAAGCAAACAAACTTCGCTGAACTTGCACACACCAAACCCTCAGAATTTATCGGGAAATGATCCACCTGAATAACAAATGTATTCACTTGATAGTCATTGAATTGTGTATTCCCAGTCTGTACTTCGATACGTACGTTAAAACAATACGGTTTTACTTAATTAATAATCTTTCCCGAAAACACTTAAAATTTCAAATCATGTAAAATAACGCCTTTTCTTCGATTACGGTAGTCTAATTATTATACAGATTAAGCTTTAAACTAACGATACAAAAATAAAAACTTACCTTTAAACTAACGATACAAAAATCAAACTTTATCCGACTATTACAATATACGGCCAAAAAAGGGAAGACATCAAAGGGGTTATTAACTTATTGTTCTCAGACATCCTTATTTCAAAACATTGTAGTTCATTTCGCTTTGTCCAATGCAAAAATTGGCCTAAGTTGTTTTTATAACTTTTAACGAGTCAAGTGTTAACTTCGTGATGACAAATAACATTTGTACTTCATATTTCTTTAGTTTAACCCGTCCCCTTGTAGGGACGTTTATGTGGTTCACACCGCAATTGTACATACTGAAGATATAATGAATTATCAAGTGGTCCTCTTTTCCATTAACATCACACTCAATACTGGCAATTGAGAAATCTATAAGAACGGTAAAGACATCCTACAATGGGACGAAATTTAAAAAATTAATAATAATTTAGCATATGCTAATAACTTGGTTCCAATGAGAATTGTCCAAACGATATTTAAAGCCTAAGAGCATAATTTTATATTACAGCTTATGGCTTTCAAATTAATACCTCCCAGTCGAAATATTTTGTAATTTCAAAGAATAAGCAGGGAGTAATCCTATAATAAGTTTTTCCGTGGCGAAGTTTGTTTAGGCAATGCGCTTCAAACCGGAAGCTCCTGATTCGATCCCCGATGAGTAATTGGGTTTTTCAACTGGCTAAATCCTTCTGGTAGCACTATGGCACTGTGGTCGACTCAGCCTCTAACGGAAACGAATTAAGGGAGCAATTGTGGGGGCAAAGGCGGCCTATGAATAAGGCTGACAACCTTACCATCTCCATGTGCCGTAGGTCTAAACATTTAGAAGCCTCAACCTCCTGGAATCCTAGGGGCTTTCACGGCCTTTATAAGAAACACTTTAATTTACTTTACTTTATTTTTAGTAATCCTATAACAATTGAGAAATACTACTATCAGAAAATGTTTAAAATCATGCTAGGTGGTTCGCACGACGTAAAAGAGGAAGAAGTGAATGTTAATTATGATTTAACAACATTTTAGTTTTAGTAGTTTTAATTAAAAATGACGCCTATGAAGTAGCCACATTATTGTTATTTAAGTAACTATATTAGCAAGATTATCTGAAGATGGTTGAAATAACCGAAAGGCCTAGGAGAAAAGGAGAAAAGAAGAAAAAAGAATTAAAAAATTAGCAAAAAGGTATTGTGTTATTATTTTACTGTCAGAAATCTTTCATGTTCGTCACCGGTAATAAGGGTAAAATAAACGAACTTAAGTCCAGAATTCAGAAGATAGATTAATGTTGCTACTGTTTAATAAATTCAGTTAAAAGAATACTGATATTACGGAAAACAAATTTACCTTACAATTCACTAACTGTTCCAGTTTCAGTTAAACAATGTGTCTATTTGTTTAGGTGGAGATGAAATTCCAACAGGAAAACTACAACATAAACTGAATGACTGGCAGTAGGCCTACTGATAATTTAGATAATATTCTGGCTGATATGTTGATGCGTATATGGGAACAAAAAAAGAAAAAGAAAGAAAAAAAACGTGAAAACAAATATTACAGTCGACAGCGAAGATTCTTTAATTTTTATATTGTAAAATCATGTTGGGTTATACCCATTGAGTTCGATGAATAAAATAATTATGCAATACCTTTATTATCAACTTTTTTTATTTTCACCAAGGCATTTCGGTTACAAGGAACCATCATCAGGCCACCTTGCTTGTCACATTAAGAAGACAATTAAAAATAACACCAGTAGTGAAGTATTTTTATTCTTCTTAAATGCGTCTCTACAACCCCATGTCCTGATGATGGTTAAATGTAACTAAGAGGCCTAAGAAAAATAAAATAATAAGTAGCTATTATAAAAGTACATTACGCAAGAATCCTATAATGGCATGTATTAAGAAACTGCGCCCGTTCCAGCATTTTTATACGTTAAAATTAACATGAACAGAATTTATTTTACTTTATTATTTTAAATACGAGGGAGAATCAAACGAAAACAGAAATTAATTTTTTCCCACTATTTTACTGCAGGAAGAATGCTTGCTTGTAGCCTACATAAGTTTTCCACATAGTCCCCTCCCAGTTCAATGCACTTGCGCCATCGGACAGGAAGTTATTTGATACCGCGTGAGAAAAATTCTTCTGGTTGACGCTGTAGCCACTCGTGCACCGCCAGTGGACGTCTTCATCAGACTTTAACTTCTGCCCTTCAAGGTGCTCCTTTAATGGACAATCTGTTGGTGACAAATCTGGCGAGTATGGCGGATGTGGGAGGCACTCGAAGCGAATCTCATCGATGGTTTTCAAGGTTGCACGAGCAGCATGAGGACAGGCATTATCATGTAGAAGCAAAACATCTGCACTCAGCAATCCGCTGCGTTTTGGCACCATCAGATTTCCACATCTTTGGTCCATTAAAGGAGCACCTTGGAGGGCAGAAGTACAAGTCTGATTAAGACGTCCAATCGGAGGTGCACGAGTGGCTACAGCGTCAACCAAAATAATTTTTCTCACGCGGTATCGAAGCACTTCCTATCAGATGGCATAAGCGAATTGAACTGGGAGGGGACTATGTGGAAAAATAATGTACAAGCAAGTATTCTTCCTGCAGTAAAATAGTGGAAAAAATTAATTGCGGTTTTCATCTGATTCTCCCTCGTACAAGTTCTTTATTATGCAGATTGAATTGCAGCTCTCAAGGTTGGAAGCCTGTTCCGTGTTCAATATTAATCGATATCACAAAGTGTTAAACTAACTGGTTTATCTTAATGGATATCATTATGACAGTGTTACATCAAACGTAATTAAGTGTATTAAAGTATGGTCGAAAAAAGTAATTTTAGTGATGATGTAAAAGTTAAAGTCGCAAAATTAGAATATAATACTTTAATAATAAACATAATAATACCATATATAATAGTAAAAATCCAAAATCTAACAAATCCTGTAAATAAACCTTCATATCCAATGTGTTTTAAAATAAATAGTTGTTTTGATCGTTGTAACTTACTAAAGGCATATCGTATTGGCGTTATATGTATTTGCAAGGGACAAATAATATTTTCATATACAAGATAATATCGCTAGCATAACAGCAAACATTTAAATTGAAAGCATGGAGAGTATAAATTAGTAAACAATTTAGCCAGGTTTAGATATTGAACGGTGTACTTGGTGTAAACTGTGACAACGCAGGTCGTATGTAATGTTAACAGATTCATATGTTGCAATTTCATATTAGCAATACGATATGTTATGTTACAAAACAACGAGACACATTTACCATCATAATGTACTTACATAATTTTATTTTAACCTAATGGAACGCTTTGCCAGATGGGATTTTTCTATACAATGGTACAGTTAGAGTCACCCTTTCTCGCTTTGCCCTATTGGGCATTGAGGATCGCAGAAAATGTTTTCGATAACTGTAGGAATGTCGGATTGGAAATTAATACAGAACAAACTAAGTATATGGTCATTGAAAGTCAAAATAATGCCCTACAAAATATTAGAATAGCCAGTAAATAGTTCGATTTAATGGGAGCAATAATTACAGATACAAATAATATTAAGGTAGAATTAAGTGTCGACTGAAATCAGGAAATGTTTTTTGCAGTTCAGAAACTTTTATCTTCTCGTCTTGTGTCCAGAAATCTAAAAATAAGAATTTATAAGACAATTATTCTGTCGGTTGTAGGCCTATTATTATGGATGTGAGACGTGGTCACTTACTCTTCGGGAAGAACATAATCTGAGAGTGTTCGAAATCAATATTTGTGCCTAAGAGAGATGAAAACGGGGACTGGAGAAAACTACATAACGACGAGTTTCATAACTTATACTCTTCATCGAATATAATAAGGGTAATTAAACCACGGAGGATGAAATGGGCTGGACATGTTGCAAGCATGGGGGAGGAAAGACATAATTATCTCAAAGACGTTAACTGGGAGACCCGAAGGAATGAAACCACTTGAAAGACGTAGGTGGGAGGATAACATTAGAAAAGATTTAAGGGAAGTAGGATTTACGAGGGATGATTGGATGGAGTTAGCTCAGAGTTTGGTTGAATGGTGGGCTCAGGTAAGCGCGACAATGAACCTCCGGGTTCCATAAAGTAGTTGTTATTCCTTTAGCTTAGGAATTTCCATTGAGTAAGTGAGTAAGTAGGCCTAAGTAAGGCTCACAAAGCTAGAAGTATCTTTGTGAATTGATAAAAGTACAATTTAAATGGAATATATTCAATTTTATGTAAATCTTACTCAGAATAAAATAATACTACATAGTAATAGTTGCAATCATACTATAATATGCTTATTATAGTTATGTGATGTAACAGCATCTTAATGACAGTCATTTAAGTGCAGTTTTCACTATAACACTGGGATGAAATCTATTAATATCCAACACGGTACAATCTTGAAGCCTTGAGAGCAGCAAATGAAACTGCATAATAAACAACCTGTACTTAGAATATATTCAATTTTGTTCATGTTAGTCTTAATATTACAATAAATTAAGTTCCTCTCGTATTTTTAAGTACGTTGGATTCAGATAAAAACAGCCAAGAGAAGTTTCGACTTTCCCGCAGGCCGTCAGCTGCCATCTATCGCAAAATATGAGGAAGAGGATTATTGAGGTCAGCCTATTGGCTTGTCTAATGAATCTAAAGTTTCAACATTTAATTATGCTCGAACAAAATCAATTGCATGAAACTTGCCTATAATGGTAATTAAAACACCCGTATGAAAATTATGTAACTCGTTTCACTAGTTTCATAAACATACTCGTGTTTTAATAAATGCCATTATAGGCTCGTTCCAAAATGCAGTATTTTTTCGACCATAATGTAAGCTTATTACATGTGACATAACGATACCCTAATGACACCCATTAATGTAGCGAATTTCATTATAACATTGTTATCCAACTATCGATTAAAATCGTACACGGAACAATCTTCAAGCCTTGAAACAAGCAATTCAAATTGCACATTTAGCAACGTATATTCAAAATAAAATCCATTCTGTTCATGTTAATTTCAATACTATACCAAATTCAGTTCATTTCATGTGTTTTAATATGCGCTGCTTTGAGATTAAAACGCCAAGAGAAGCCCTGCTCTCTGCACGCCTTTGTCGTCTGCCATCTATCGCAAAAGACAGTAACTTATTAACAGCTGATCGCCAAGATAGAGTCGTTTGCTTTATCAGTTGTAATGTATTCTAAACAACTATAACATAAACACCTAATTATGGTCGAACAATAATAATCATAAGCAACTTACCTGTAATGGAATTAAGACACTCGTAAGCTAATTTCATATACTGTACATATACTGGCGTTTTAATGAATGCCCCTAAAGTTTTGTTGCATAATATACTATTTTCTAATAAAATAAGTTATAGGTCTAGTAAAAGGAGAAATTAGATACTGAATTTGTGCAAACAAAATCGTTGAAACCATTTTCCGATTAAATTTATAGAAAATCATAACGTGGTAGTAAGATTAATGACAGTCATGGACATGCCTTGCATCAAATATCATGAAGATTTTAAATTCAGACAGATAATTCCCGGGAAAAATACTTCATCTAACTATAAAACCTGTAGTGTGGGTGGTGACAATAAAAACAGAAGACCAAGAGCAACAAATAAAATCAAATACAGTGTTAACAGATTCGTTCAAAGCTGCTTTCGAAAGAATCCATTAGTAAAATATGTGTCGAATAATTATTCATTTCACTAAGACCGTTCGGCTTTCCTTTTTCAGAGATACCGAAAGCAGATGGCCTGTATGACAAGCACCTCGGAATAAAAACCCACTTTGCGTATGTGTAAACCTCTGTTCAGACAGAAGAATAAATTGTTCTTCATAAACTACATTACGAGAGTTGTTCAAGAAAGTAATTCCCGATGTGGAATTACAAAATAAAAAGTATATATTTTTGAACTGAACTTTACATTTTACATTTACACAATGGTAGCCATATACATTAATGCTCTTGCCACCATATCGTTTGACGAGATTCATGTCTACTCCCGGTCCATAAAAATACGCAGTGTGTGGTCCTCATCATCTTAGATGAACTCACCAACACAATCCTTCCCAGCATTAAAATTTCGATATCATCACCGCACTTACGATAACAACCTTGAATTAATGATAAATGTTACGTCGCATATTTCTTGCATTAAGAAATAGTATCAGAGATATCACTTCACATGTGGCGGGATTCTATTTTCTTCTTCATGACTTTAATCTCTTGCAGCCAGTACAAAAATTTTAAATGCCTTGTAATTCACAAGCAGAATGGAAAATACGAGCTTCTGGCTGGTTGATCTTGAATTGGCAGGGTGTGTTCCTATGCGAACGTGTGATACGCAAACGTTTACTAGTTTATGATAATCCTCGTAATTAAGGAAGTGAATACGAGAACAACAATGCACAGGTGTGAAGTGAAACGCCCATTAGTTAATATAAAGAGAAAAAATATAAAGAGGGAGACGGTGAAATAGGAAAGAATGAAGAAGAGGGTGAGGGGAGAGGATAGGAATAGGAAGAGTAGGTAGGAAGCAGAGGAAATAGAGATATGAACAAAAAGACAGACGAAGAGAGAGACATGGACATGTAGATAGATTGCCAAGTACAGGTAAGTAATCAAGCCATCACTGCTGGAATCTTGACTGGTGAACATCTTCCAGGCTGGTCAAGAGAACAATATATCCTTAACCATGGCCCAGAGCTCGTATGTTGTTCAGCTTCAGACGGACAGGTAGACGGAGTAACAGAGAAAGAGAAAAAGAGAAAGAAATGGAAATAGTGAGAGGAGAGTTAAAGAGATAGATGGCCTACAGTGAGAGAGAAAAATGATAAAAGAGAATGAGACTGAGAATAAACGGAATTAAGGAGACAGGCAGACTGAAACAATAAATGTTAAAGATCGAACACAATTGACATATAAATTTATTTATTGCAGAAAATCCTAGAAATAAATCGCATAAACAGTAAAAAATAGCTGAAACTGGTATCATATCAGCTTTTCGAATCGTATTTCTACATAAATATCGAAATGGAAATAGGGGAGAGAAAAGCAATTCATTACTACTTTTGTCTAACCAACTGTGGCAAGAGGATAAGTTTTAATTTGACGTTACATGCTTTAAAATGAAGCAATATGGTTAAAACCACCTGTATGAATACCACAGTAGATTCTAGTAATAAATCCATGGTAGTGGCTATCATTTGTATAATGATAGCATAGCGAGTAGTTACCGGAGTAAATTGACACTGGGATGGGAGCTGCATTATCATGTTCAAATGTTAGTAAATTAATAATCTTCAATTACAATCTGAAACCTATGTAATACTCATGTCCCATTCCCTACCAATCCTCATCTGATATGCTACTGTTCGGTGCTTACGTAAGAGCTTCTATTGCATGCAGGATTCGTAGGCTTAACGTAGGCCTTCACAACCTATTTCAATTCCTAAAAGATCGTATAGTAACTTTTGACTACTATACAGGGTGTTTCAAAAATACTTTTACAAATTTCGGGGTTGGGTTCCTTATACCAAAAGAAGGAAAAGGTTAATATGAACATAGGTCCCACAATCCTTTGTTTTCTCATTAGGAACTGTTCAACACATTGATACACTCATAACACGTCAACACACAAAACTCATAACAAATGCTCGAAATATCCTCCACTTGCTTCTAGACATGCATGCACACGGCGAGCAGACATCCCGGATGAAGAAACTCTTCATCGACGTATCAGGGAAGCCTGCGAAACCATTCGACAACATTCCGGAGTATGTGAAAGGGTGCGAAAGTCAATACTTAACCAGAATTTTTTATTTTCACATATATACCTAATCTAATGTTCTTACTAAATATACGAACATAAGTCCTCCTGATGAATCGACGTTAAGGAAAAATTATCTTCCAAAGTGCTACGATGATTCGACGAGTTGGCGGACCTTGATATGAGCATCAGGAAAAAAAATTATAAAAAATCCTGAAGAGTAGTAAAATATGTATTTATGGAGAAAATATCGAAAATGTTTATTCACATAACTTTTTTTATAAAATATGTATTTTATGTGAAATAAAATTTGGAATTTGCGTTTGACGGACCTCGATTTGGATATTAAACTTTGTTTGAGGAATGTACGCATCAGGAAAAAAAAAACATTTTTTTACAAACAAATCCGGGCCCTAGTTATCACAATGGTCTATCACAGGCTCAAGTTCTGGTTTCATTGTGTACATAACTACTGAATGGAAAAGTTTCAAACGATTATTTTTATGGTATAGTCCAGTTATCCATTGCATGGCCAAGCGACTTCCTTTCATTAGGAGGAAAAAGTTTGCCGACAGCTCGGCCCGTTTCTTTATTTTTACCGCACCAATCAGCTAGTTACCCCAGCCAATTAAAATCTAAGAATGTCTTGTGACTGCTTTGACAGGTACTCGTCAACTCCGCGTGGACTGAAAAGCATGGTTGCAAAATCTAGTTACAACAAAACAATAACACGTGTAAATTGATTAAAGCGAAGGAAGAACTGAGGTCAGTGATAACAATGAGATAATATTGCAACGTTGCTTTTGTTTTGGAAAGCGGTAGCCAAGACCGATTTAGTCAGATCAGTTAACATATAAAGAAACGCCGACTGAATGGTTTATTCCTTTGAAGCCGGCTGGGTATGTAATGAAAAACTCCACTATAAGTTATACACGCAATGCTATTTCTGTACTGAACCATCTGACCAAGGTTTGCCTAATAACACGGAATGCTACATGTAAACACATGAGTAATTACATCAAATAATGTAGGGATGGAGAAGCAAACAACACGAACATTATAACATAAAATCAAATTTAAATATAGGATATAGATAACGAACACTGTGTTTTCCAAGAAGATAGTACCGGTATCTCAAAACGGCTACAAACTATCCTTTAGCAACTGTCTGGAGCTATATTGCTTTTCAAGTACATTTAATTGGTTCCTCGTGCACACAAAAAAGAAAAAAACATCCACAACAAGCACCATGCCTGTCAACGTTAAACGGTTATCACACCTTTGTTTCTACATTTACTGCTCGCAACAGAAAATAGTTTAACCAACAAAGAAAAGTTACGTGCTTACAGTGCTTTAACTTTTCTTTACAGGCATGAGTTTTTATGATGGCAGTTTTGAAGTAGAAGCACAGCAGAGTAGAAATCTATTCGTAAAGCGTGCAATACGTAACTGTACAAAGAAAGCATAAGAATGTATCGATCGATATCAATTGTTGCCTCCTGTCAACTACTATCTCTGTGTTTGGATGTAAGTGCCCGTGGACACCGAATGACGTAGTGGTCCCGCCCGCTGACGCCCACATATTTAGAGTAGAATCAATGCTATGTGGGCCTTGCCCTTTCACAGAAATCTGTCCACTCGTCATACTCTATGAGGTGCTAATGAGACCCTTATTTGCAGGGCGTTTGTTGCACTGCTCAGAAAATTCAACAGCCATGCGGTAGTTGTACTCAACTAGTACATAGTTACCTCGGACATCATTGCCGCTTAATCCCTAAGGAATTATTATTTGTTTGTTATGAAAACAACATTTATATTTCATGTAAATAATTTTTTTTAGTCACCGTTTATTTTATTGTGCTTTTGCATATTCATGGCATCGTTATTCCATACGTTTCCTCTCTCCTTCTAAATAATCTGCCTATATACACTCATATGCTGGGGTACGCCGTTCGTTGAGACACTGACGTGCAAATCGGAAGGTCGCGGATTCGATCCCCCGATGAGGTCGTTAAGATTTTTCAACTGATCAAATCTTTCTGCTGGCACAATGGCCCTGGGATCAATTAAGTTTTTAACAGAAATGAGTACCAGGAGCAAGTTTAAGGCGGCCGGTGCTTACCACCTTCACCCCCGAATGTCTAATAATCTTCCTCGAATCATAAGAACCTCCATGGCCTATATAAGGCCTCCACGGCCACGGCCTTTTATATTTATGTATTTCCGTTTCAGGACCCCTGATAATTATACTATTAAGCATTCTGTGTTACTGGACAAACCCTGAAAATTATCAAATCTTTCAATAAAGAAATTACATTTCGTGGAAGAACTTAATATCAGGTGATAATTCTGTAAGGTGATGGCTGAACGTATTCTACTATACGGTAGTGAATCCTGGGTTATGAAGAGAGAAGATTCAAGCCATGTTCAGGCGGCTGAAATGAAATTCTTATGAGCAGTCAAGGGTTGCATTAAATTGGACAGGATTCCGAATGAAAAAATACAGCCCACGCCGTTCGATCTTCATGGACCACAAAAGTAATTATTCCTACTGGATTGTTTATTTGCTTAGGTTCAAATTTCTTCCTTAAAAAAAGATAATGGTAATTTAAATCATACCGAATCTCACGTAGATCATCCCAAAATGGACTATTACCCAGAAAAATCAGGTGCCAATTTGACCTGCAGGACCACTAATTTGCAGGTGAAGTTTGGAAGTGATTTAGTTGGATTAGCCTAGCTATTCTTTGCACGCTTGGTTATCATCAGTCTCCAGTTGCTCTTCCCATATCACAAACCGCAATATCAAATACTGTGACCACGCAACGACCGAAGGGACGAATTATCCTCTGCATTTCAGGGAATAATCATCAAATAGCACGAATTTGTCCAGAAATTTTTAATCACATTCTTGAAGTTTTAATGAATATCAATATTTTCATAATATATTATTGATGTTTCAATAACAAGAAATGATATTATAAAAAACTTTATAAAATTTAATTCTTAGGAAATAGTATTGGTGTTGAAACTTTTTAGAATCATTGGGGAATTTCTGTAAAATTAGAGGCTATGTTTCTATTGTCTATCCACTTCTGTTTGACATTTAGTGAATAGTTTAACCCTTACATACTACCTTGAGTACTGGAATACCTCACGTTACATAAAAGTATTTATTCTCTCAGTTGGTTAATAGTACTGCCTGCTGCTTTTTGGACTACTGCTATACAAAGGAATATGACATGGAACAGTTTGAAATTGGTCATCCTTAGCCTATTAGGCCTACATTCTGTTCTTCTACATAATCAATAGAAAACAGTTAAGTCGTAGGCCTACCGCAGGATTAGAGAAACTTAATACTTGCATTGTATATGGGCCAGCCACTAAAAATTAGTTTTTCAAAAGATCAGAAGGGGAATTGTTCACATGGATGCCTATACTAACTTCATAAAGTTATAAAAACAGTAACAAGAAATTTATTCATAAACAGACGCAATAGTACAATAAACTATTCTGTTTTAAATTCACGGGTAGGCGTAAATGTCATCAACATATCACAAAAACAATTCGGTGAACTGTGTAATGTATTATTTTCCTGGTAGATGAGGCAGGTAGGAGTGTAGGATTTCATCTGGAAATGGTGTAGGAGGTGCGTGGGCTGACTGCAGAATGTATGAAATGCCAACTTGCATTATCACAGCCACTTCACCCCTACGGTATCATAATACGTTTTCTTCTGTACAAAAACATCCGTAATAGCTTGTTTTACAACCTTTTATAACGGTATATTGAGTTATATGAGGAACGATACAGAAGGCTATAATTATAACAAATAGGCCTACAATTTTCCCGAAAGACCGAACTCCAATCTCTGTGCTCTTTCAGATAGGCCAATACAACGATTTCCATGTAAGTGATACCACTATAAAAATAACGTGTTTATATATAATATATAATAGATGGAAGTGAACTCGATCCTCTATAGAAACAGAATAAACATGTACCAGCCGCTCAACCATGATATACATTTATACATTTTGTGATTTGACGCCTAGGCCTTTCCGTGCCTTTACACCATCTTCAAGGAATCTTTTGCTGGCTTGGAGTTCCAATAATTAAAATAAAAACTGCATTTTGTTACATTTATAAAATAAGATAACATTTATAAATAGGGGCAGATTTCTATGACCTAAAAAATAGGATATATGCATGCATTTATTACCTGAAAAACATTAAAATATGACAAATAAAATTTAAAGTATGACTTTACCACTTACAGGGGTACGCCGTAGCGTAGTGGTTGAGGCACTGCGCTACAAACCGGATGGTCGCGGGTTCGATTCCCGATGAGGTCGTTGGAGTTTTTCAATTGGCCTAATCCTTCTGGTGGCACTATGACCCTGGGGTCGACTCAGCCTCCAACAGAAATGAGTACCAGGAGCATTCCTGGGGGTAAAGGCGGCCGGTGCGTAAGGCTGACAACCTTACCACCTTCATGTGCCGAATGTCCAAAATCTGGGAGCCTCAACCTCCTGGAACCCTCTGGGTCTCCATGGCCTTTATAGGGATCACTTTATTAAAGTTTCATTACAATTCATTTTATTAAAATATAACGTTAATTATTTAAAATATCTGTAAATTCTCAAAAAGTATCATTATAATGCAAAATTTACAAAATATGATATGAAACTTCAAAATTTCTTTAATATGCACACAAATACGCCAAAAAATATGACCTAAATATGCATATTCATACTAAATATACTACAATAGTTGAAACTTTCCTAAATATGCAGTTATATGCACAATAACAACCGTTCCAGTTTCACCAGTGTACGGGCAAGCTGAGAGCAAGCGGACTGTACACAAGATTCATAGAACGTAGCACTTCTTGAGATAGAGACTTAAACTATAATTA
Organism: Ectobius pallidus; assembly: GCA_964059195.1. Taxonomy (NCBI): domain Eukaryota; kingdom Metazoa; phylum Arthropoda; class Insecta; order Blattodea; family Ectobiidae; genus Ectobius; species Ectobius pallidus. The sequence continues at coordinate 134,377,900 of CAXKWD010000001.1, forward strand.
GATAAGCCAAACTTGCCCAATACATTTTAGATAGATTTCTCTGGTATGTAACAATTTATTGTCACAAACAACAATACATAAATCATGCTCAGTTTATAAATTCTGGATTCCTTGGACGTATATAATATTATTATTCATAAACACTGATGAAATTGTAGATATCACAATGTTTAATACAAATTCCTTAGTTAAAGGTCATAAATATCTTTGAGATGGCTTAATCAGTTCGATCAAAACCACACGTATATTAGTTCAATGATGAACTCACGTCCAAATAGTTCTTCAAATAAATTAAGTAGTAAATGACGTACCTTTGAATTAATTAAATACCACCTTTTGATAGTTGTTAAAGATGTTAGCTTGAGATCTTGCTACGCCAACACCCAAAGGAAGAAGACTTGATGAATCACACGATGGGTGATAATAGTATTTAGATCGTTAGTAGTCTTCAGAATCAATAAGGCATATGAAACCTAAATGTGAATCGAAGAGCTGATTGCTTCAGCTATTAAAAATGAACCACCAGATCTATCTGATAGGTAAAGATAGGCATTGATAAGCCAAGACGAAAACTCATGTCCTTATGAGTAGTAGTTGAATTAATTACGAAGAAGAATAGGCATTTAAAGCCTATAAGAACTAATGTCTTAATGAGACACAGTTGACTTGAATTGATGAAGAAAAGGAATGAAGCTAAAGTAAAACCTTATTGGCTATCAAAACAATATGATAAAAAATCCAGTCTCTGATTGGATGCAAGACACAAAAAGAATATAAATTTGATATTACAATACCCATAAATAACAAATATTTGAAATTCATTTGTTCAATTATAAATAAAAAACAAGATAGCAAGCAAGGCCTGCTAAAAATGAATTACAGAAGCATGACCTACTACGAAGTAAAACATAACGGAACAACCAGGATGCTTGGAATCGGGTTTAAATTAGTCGGAAACATGAAATAATGCAAAGGGTAAAAATATGACATTTCATAGAAATTCGCCCCTATTTATAAAATATCATAAAGGCACTGTCACTGAACAGTGTCTTCTGCGGCCTCTTCGCCGCGCGTCGATCCTCTATAGTTTACCTACTAAGTTATTTCCCCATAGCTCTAAGTAAGCCATTCTTGATAAATATTTTTGTCAATGACACAGCACAACGTTTAAATTAAAATTAGTTTAAATTGGTACTTTATTGCGTGGATATTGATACTTACGTCAATTTGGGCTCCGGGAATTGGGTAGTATCTTATTGGCGGAGTTCGGCCCTTGACAAACTGGATAATTTTCTTCGAATTTCTTGAAAATTCAACTTTGTGTAGTTGTTCCATTCGTACATTGTAGTCACAGTGGAGAATAGCTGTACCACCTTTGAGGACATACCGCGGTACACGAAGCTCCACTGAAAATCTCACCATAGCTTCTGCAACATAAAGGGGATCATACAGTATTAATATCTAAGTAGATATAAAAGCAACTTCTATTAAGTGAACGAATCTAGTATTAGTACAATATACGAAACAAAAAGAACACAGGGGAAAAACAAGGAATTTCACAAAAACTTAAAGTTTCAACATATCCTGTTTTTTGGACTGACATAGTCTTTCTCAAATATTAAAAATAGTAAAGTTAGTTAATACGCAATATTTAAGAAATTATTGAGGTTCAGACCAAGGTTTCTTGAAAAAGTTTGGTCAGTATGAAAAAGTAAGTAGTATATTAATAGAACGAATTTACAACAAATTTCTCACATCAACAACATCCCTTTAATTTTCCAAAACATCTGAAGGCGTACAAATACGCAGTCACTTTTCTTGAGTTCCCAATACCATATTGAGTTCTATCATTCGATCCCAATTTGCTATTTATAAAGCAAGTTTAATGGTCGTCACTCAGGTAACGCTAAACCGGCTTGGTCCAAAATCCATAGAATTTTTCCTATAGAATTTATAAGTGTATATACTAGGTTTCATGAAAATCTTATGAATATTTGAGTTATCGCACGTACAGGCACCTGGACGGACGGACAGACGGAAACTTCTTCCCGATCACCTAGTAATCTTGGAAAGCGCCATTCTGGCACTTACAATATTGATGGTGAGTGTTTTAATGTAGGTTAATCGAACACAGGGGTGCCCACCCCCCAAACTTCATTGCTCACCCCTCCAACCTCATTGGCTGTCGACAAGGGCGCCCATATGATATTTTCTAGGGGGGTTATTTTTTTTAATTCATTTATTTTCGTTGCTTTAACTTCTTGGGCCACTTTGTAACATTATATTAATAATATAATAATGAAAATCACATTTTACGCTATTTTAACACAGAAAAACTAGTTAGGAATTTTTTTTACCATACTCTAAGACATGCCAATGTAAATAAGAAATCATTACCTAAGTAGGGGGCCACCCCCGGAAAATTTCTAATATTGAACTAATGAAAATCACATTTTACACTATTTTAGCACTCAAAAACTAGTTAGGAAATTTTTTTACTCTAAGACATGCCAATGTAAACCAGAAATTGTTACCTAAGTCGGGTGTCCACCCCGGGAAATTTTTAAATATTGAACTAACGAAAATCACATTTTAGTCTATTTTAGCACTAAAAAACTAGTTAGGAAATTTGTTTACCATACTCTAAGACATGCCAATGTAAACAAGAAAATGTTACCTAAGTCAGGTGTCCACACCCGGGAAATTTTTAAATGTTGAAGTAATGAAAATCACATTTTATGCTATTTTAGCACTGAAAAACTAGTTAGCAAATTTGTTTACTATACTCTAAGACATGGCAACTTAAACACGAAATTGTTAGGCCTACTTAAGTTATAATACTTATTACTATTTATAAGAAAAGTTGAATAACACATGGAACAGTGGATATAATAGGCCTACTCATTATATTATGAAAAGAAAATAACTGCTATATCATATTTGACACACCAACAAATCTTGTTTAATTAAATAAATATTTTTTTAATACAAATATAAAATTTTAGGTTTTGACTTTTGGGGTGTCCAAACCCCCTGGACCCCCCTTTCCTAATCCACTGTTAGAAGACACCTTTTGAAGTTATAAAACTTGACCGTTTTTATTTTTAACATATAAAACGCTAATTTTTCAACAATTTTCAACCCCCCCCAGAAAATTCATAAAACCATAATATTTTGCCCCCCCCCCCAGAAATTTCAATGACGCAGTCTGCGTCTTAACCCCCCCTTGTGGGCACCCCTGATCGAACATGCCTGCAATTGTCTTATATAAAATATCTCTACAGCTGCCGTTCAAACATAAACACTTTTTATTACTTTAGAGAGCGTTGAGATAGCTAAGATGTACAGTAATATTAAGCTTACGTCTGACACCGTGGCATTTTGATACTGGACACGTAAGCGTCACTTCTACATTCTGCTCATGCGATAAACTGGTCACTGCCAACGAAATCTACAACTCAGCAAGTCACGACATTCATATTGCCCTCACAGAAATAGGAAAGTGTCACTGGACATAAAGTGTTTCGCAAGTTCTGTATTCCAAAATATATTTTCAAAGGGAACGATGATCTATTACTTAGGTAAACGAGATTCGAACAGCTATGTCTCATATTCAATTGACTTTACTACTTATGTACTGATCGTTTTGGCAGCAACGTAAACTTAAAATTGAGTTTTCGTCTTGAGTGATCTGAATCAACTATAACTACGTATATTCACAAGTAAATATTTCACATGTGAATGTTGGCAGTGACAGCTTACACTAGATTATTTCCACTATGTTTTAATAATTTGTATGATTAAGAATAGTAACATTTGCCATGCTATGCCCTTCTCTTTTTTACATACACAACATTATACAAATTATTTCCTATAATGTGTATTACAGTATTGACAAAATTGGTAGGTATATGGTTATTTAATGACGAGGATGTACTGCAACTTAGGCCTATGACCGTCGCCGGTGTGCCGGAATTTTATCAAGCAGGAGTTCTTTTACATGCCGTAAACTACTGACATGGGCCTGTCATATTTATGCACACATAAATGCCATCGACCTGGGCCGGGATCGAACCCGCAGCCTCGGGCACAGAAAGCCACCACGATGCTAACTATACCACCCAGGCCGATAGTGTTGACTAGAATACGGGGATAAGCTTGAAAGGCTTTCGTGAAAAACCCTCAATCTCATGGGTCGGATCATATTCCGATAAAATAAATAAATTTCTATTCAATTAAGATATATTCAAAATGGCAGAGGCCTACTGGTAAATTGTTTCTTATGATCTTTACTAATGCAGGTCCATTGTACCGTCGATGGCTCTGAGTTTGCCACTCAATACTTCCACCTGCCTCGTCAATCTATAAAAATACCCTTTTACACACTTGAGAAAGTCGCAAAATGTTCATAATCATGGGATATGAGCATCAAGTCCCAAATACGACTCAAAATAAATCCACTTTATAGAGAAGTTTCGTAAAATTTACTGGTATCCTAGTTTCCTGAAGTTATATAGACCATAGATTTCAGTAGAGTAGCATGTATAAAACAATTGCTGCTTAAAGCAGAGAGAATGGGGGAGATTCAGTGCTTGCTATCGAGGGCTTAGAGTCATATGAATGTAAGAACTGTCAGCGGCCTCCGGCTAAGTCCACCCGCGAAGCTCGTCCGTCAACATTGCGATCTCTCCCGGATGGAGGATTATCTTCACTTCCACAGGTTGCTTGGAGAGAAATATATAACTCGGTCACACACGTGCTGTTGACTTCTAGATTTTCTCTCCCCTGATAAAACTGTTTTTTTTATAACACTCTGGTAACTTTTTGTTTTTGTACCTGTATTATAGGAATCAGTATTAAACTAAAACTCGTTATTTCGCGTTTTAGTTGTAGTAAAATTACAGAGAAATACTTCCAGAACAACGTTAAAAAATAAAACAGCATATGCTACACTTTTAAACTAGGCCTTTGTGTTAACACGTAAACATTATGCAATGCAAATTTCTGGCTTTGTTCTAAATATTTTATATTTCTTATGTAAATCACAATCCTCTGTACTTTGAAAATTCCGATCAACATGTTGTTTCGGCACGGGTAGGCAGACTAATGAAAACAGTACAAGCCACAATTCATGAGGCAACGCCACCTATTCAAAGTCTATAGAGTGTCTAGATCTTAAAAGACAGAATGGAGTTAAATTTAGTATTAATTGCATCTCACTCACATGTCCTGAGAGTTAGTTTCGTCTTTTCTATCCCGCCAATGGTCAAGAATGTAGATCTAAATTTGGTCATATAGTAGGGGTTGAAACATTAAAGGGGTGGTGGTTTCTTCGAAAATTAACTTATCCTAATTTTTTCTTGGTTCTATAGGGTCTGTGTGTAAAATGTTGTAAAAATAGCTCAAACAATGTAGAATTGTAAAGCGATCACATAATACTGATTGAAAAATTCACAAGTGGTGGATCCAATACTAAATATTAATACTGTGCAAGTTACTGTGCCCAACAAAAATGTTCCGAATTCTTCTTTAAAGATATAACTTTCTTTGGTGTATTGTAAGCATTTTAAAGGACGACGTTTACAAACAATATAGTGAGAGACGGCTTTTAACCAAAATTTGCGATTGTTTCGAAAATGGTTCCTTTGAAGCCCATTTTACTGATGCTTTTTTATATTTTTGTGGTGCACTTTCAGCCTTGTCTGTTCGCGCTATTATGATGATATACTTTGTATATTAACTTCTCAGTGAAGCAAATAAACAGAGTTACTGTGTAAGTAATACATATGAATTAAAACGGTCTTGAATTGCGGGGAAATATGTTGACAGTAAACTAGAGGTAGCGTTCCCGCCTCTAGATCCGAAGGTCGCAGGATCAAACCCGGCCGCGTCGATGAATTTTTCAGAACGTAAAAATTCGTCCTCCTGGAGGGTCTTTAAGCTGGAGGGGGGAGTGTTGTTAGATTTACGGCATGTAAAAGAACTCCAAGTATAAATTAGAGCCTCTGGACAAAATTCCTCGACCCTTTCACGTGCAAATAATATCTTAGTTTCGGAGGGGGGTTGTGAGACGAAGGGCTTAACACCTGTCACTTCTACCCTCTATCGGGAAATAAGTATAGCCTAACTAAAATTCAAATTCGTAACAGTAAGCTCCACTTGGAGGCCATACGATTCGCCACTGGGAGCAATATGAATTATGTTCACAGGAATTAGGGTATACGTTTTCTGTTTTGGTAGTATTTTTTTCTGATATATACAACATGGCTAAGTAACACGATTCAATGCGCTTAAAAATCTGCCGGGTTAACGTCCACGAGCCTGCAGGATGGAACATTTACAGTTCATACAAAATTGATACTGTTAGCAGGTAGAAAACCATAAAAACTTAATTCATCTCTGGGAAGTTAGTTGAAACTTGATCTGCGGTTGTAGATGGTGATTGGCAGTGATATCTCATAAAATATACATTTGCTATCTGACTATAACACTTTTGTCCCAGGTTCTGTCCCGTCATCCTTCAATGTTAAGAGACTGTGAGGAAGAACTTATAATCGACGTATGAAAACTTAAAATATTCAACACATGAGCATGCGCGATAGACTGAAGTGCGTATATTATGCACTACGTAGCACGTCTGTACAACTGATAATGTAGCCTAATTCAGTTCGATAATGTTTTAGTTCACTACTGAAGTCAACAGTTATTTAGAAGAGATATTAAATCAAATTATTAGGCCTAGTATCTTAAATAGTTAATAAATCTAAAGCATTTATACTATGGGCCTTACTGATGGAATAAGAAGATGAAGGAAGTGAAAACTCATAGTACACTCCTGATCACTTAAATCGTGAGAATAGGCAGATGTTGTAAGTATAACTTCGGGGGATTCTGAGATTTTACACTATTTGCTGAGAAACATTCATACTGCGAAATGCTGAGAAATTATGTTTATAATATAATATATATGGAGTTTAAGTTACATAAAAATGTAAGATTAATAAACAGTCAAATAATAAACGCTAAATCAAAATATCTTAAAAAGAAATTTTAAAAGTCACATATAATGGAATTTGGTATTTGTGAAATGCTGTTGAAATCCATTTTGACAATCATCTTATTTAGTGATAATTTCGTGTATTTGGACTTCAAAACGTACGACGAGGAACAGTCTGGTTGGTATCCTTGAAATTACAGATATTTTGATATCTCTTTTGGACTAATGGCCAAATTTATCGAGACCAGTAATAAATTGTGTTAGTATAATTTATTTGTGTCTATATGTTTATACAATTTATTTTTATCTATGTGTATGCACTTGAACCAGTCAAACACTGTAGGGAAATATAATAAAATTGCTACTATTTAACCACTCTTGCAGTGTTCCAACATATTAATCATATATTAAATATTATTCAATATTAGTTACTGAAAGATCAGTAGAAGCTGACAACGTTTATTTCTTCTTCTTTTCCTCAGTTGTATCTCCCCCTTTTAGGGACGTTAATTTTGTTTTCCTAATTGTGAATTTTAAGCTATTAACACAAATAGGTTTCCAAATGAGAGAGCTAACATGGTAATATCTGGATTATATACACTTAAATAATTCCACTTTAGAGCAAACTTTGTGAACGCTTTCAGCAGGATTCCATTATAAGTTTAATGAGGTTGACTAATACTTATAAATTTCATTATTGGAATCTCTTTAATAGTTTTATTTTTGCTCTCCAGTAAAACTTTATTTTAGTTTGTGGCTTGAATCATTATTATTTTCAACGCTTCAGGGGAGAACAGTTTAGAGTTAATTAGGCTAAATAAAACTTTTTAGATTCAGCATCAGATGATGATCAGAGGATTCAGCATCATTATATTTAGATTCACCAATTCACTTTCGCTTCCCTGACAAGTACCAAAAAATCTTATTTTTAAATAACTTCCTGAAGGCGTATGTCTAAGTTGTACTAAGGCATATGTCTAAGTTATACTTAATTGTGAAATTATCTCAGGCATATTTCCATCATCATAAACAATCTCCTTTTCGCAATTTATGTCGTAGTATACAAGTGTAATTGATTATAGAGAACAAAATAATTCACGCCATGTAAAATTTATGACCGGTAGACACTCCGTCGTCATAATACGGGCATCTCTTGTTTACGAGGTACATCAGATGAAGCGCGAATTATGAGGCATATAAAATTAATTCTCCAATTGCCACTAAAAGCTGGTCGCATAAATATGGCTACCTGACTCCTGGACTGTTATTATCTCACGGGTTGCAATGGTGTAAGCGTTTTAGTAGAGAGAAGCTAACATTAATTTGTAACAATAGGCTTTCCACAAACGAGACACAAAATATTTCATGGTAATCCGTTATTGAATTTTTAACATAACAGTGTTTCAGTTTTGTGATAAAGCTGAATGATTTATGGCAGCAATTTGCAATGCAGGGCCTGGTACCAGCCGGCCACCTTGGTGCGATGTACTTGTGTATGTGTATGTGTGTGTGTGTGTGTGTGTGTGTGTGTGGCGAGGTGGGGACACGATGCTAGCATCCAATTGATGAAGCGCTTCCAGATCAGCTGTCTTTTCTATGGAGTGTACAATATTCGTGAATGAAAATGTGAAATATAATATTATAAACCTTTTTCTTTAAAATTCACGTATTTCTTATTCCTAAATATACCTTGATTAATTAAATTTATTATTACTTGTAAATTGGGGTGCGCCGTAGAGTAGTGGCTGAGGCGCTGCGCTACAAACCGAAGGTCGCGGGTTCGATTCCCGATGAGGTCGTTGGATTTTTTTCAATTGGCTAAATCCTTCTGGTGACACTATGGCCCTGGGGTCGACTCAGCCTCTAACAGAAATGAGTACCAGGAGCAATCCTGGCCGGTGCGTAAGGCTGAAAACCTTACCACCTTCACGTGCCGAATGTCCAAAATCTGGGAGCCTCAACCTCCTGGAACCCTCTGGGCCTCCATGGCCTGTATAGGGATCACTTTACCTTTTTATTATTTGTAAGTTGTATAAAAAACCATTTTAAAGATTAAATTCTCATGTACCTTCAGTGTACCGGTACCATGACAATTAGCACACATTTACACCAATTAAAGATAGAAAATCTTTACCCTTTGCATTAATTTTATTTTTCACTGCAATTCAAAGAGAACAATAATCAATTCTCACAAAATGTCACTAGCATAGTAGTTCACTTGAACATATTTCTTTAACTACAATACAATTTTCCATTATATTAGCAGTAAGGTCAACATCATTCAATATTAGCCACTTATCCCTTATATTCAATTTTTAATTACTAAATTTGGACATAAATTTAGATTTCAGAAGAGTCTGTTTATGATTATCAGTACTACTATTCCCAAACGGACAGAACATAATAATTGTAGGTACTGTACTAAATCAATGTCACAATAGAAAGGTAGTATGTTATTAATTTACCATTCATAGTTATGAGAAAACATGAAAAAATCAATTCAATAAATTATGTACAACTGATGAAAGTAGTTCAGTCTTCTGTAGAATATTTACTTAAAAACCCTTCGCTTAATCTTTCGCCTGTATAGATATCAGGATTCTTAACATAAACTAAAATATATAACAAAACTTAAAAACGAATTTCCTATCGAACATAATACTTCGACTATCAATAGTACGTGTCGTACGGGTAGAGAAACTAATAAAGGAAACGTTGGCACCATGCACGAGTAACTTTATAACAACTCTGAAACTTATTTTGAGTACCGAGTGATTGTTAATACATTAATACATATTACTCAAGAGTACTGAAGATGAATAATTCCATTCTTTCTTTCTTTCTTTATCGTAGTTTTACCTCTCCCTTTTAGGATTTAAGCGACCCAAGCCGCCCGGGCCTTACAGGGCCGCGACCTGTCGGGAGAGGGATTACCTTTGGATCACATACATACTTTTTTGACCAGACAAGGACATGGAGGGCCTCCCCGGATGAGTGATCAGCCCAATGCCGGGGCCACCTCCGAGACAACACGAACACATAGGACGATACACACCATTCACACACACACTCACTCAGAACAAGGCGAGGATGGGGATGAAGATGATAATGACGGCCAGATGATATCCGGGGACCACAAGGGCCTAAAGTTACCCGACATTTGTCTCATAGGTGAGGGAAAACCCCGGAAAAACCTCACCTAGGTAACTTGTCCCGACCAGGAATCGAACCCGGGCCCGCTGCGTGAGAGGATTGGACGCATCCCCTGAGCCACAGCGGTGGACTGAATAATTCCATCACAGGTTTTATTTGGAAAATCTGTGATTCTAAAACGTATGTGTGTCTGTGCTGTAGAAGAATTCGGGTTGAGTATTGGTGTACATTAACATTTCATTTATTGGGGAAAGTTAAATAGTGCTTAGAGTGAAACTTGATGGATGTCCTTCTCGAAGAGCTCCGAGAGGATGTGGAATTGTTAAATTTACTCTGAAGCTTTAGACGAGACAGAAATATCTTTAACCCGCTCCAATGGGTTGCTTTCGTCTCATTTACCTTCGGACGACCTATAAAACGGAGTTGATCACTCCACATTCCAGAAATGATGATGACGTAAAGCGACATTTACGGAATCTATAGAACATGTTCTATTCAGGTTTACGTCGTAGGACATGAACAGTAAGAATTAGAAGTTTTCTAATTTAATGACTTTGAATTCTAGTTATTTTATTTAAATAAAATTTTATATTTTATTAAATTGTAAGGTCGATTGAAGTTTTAATAATAATATTACTGTTGACAATATTACTATTATTACCATTATTATTACTATTATCATCATTATTATTATTATGAGTGTTATTGCTATCAAATAATAATACTCTACTACTACAAGTATGTCCCGAGCTTTCTAGTGGTTTAAGTGACTCCTCCCCTTTTCTATTTCATCTTCTTCCTACAGTACTTTTCCTTGGATGACGGTTGTCATCAAAGCATGTGTGAACCTCTATTAAGAAAGGAAATTAGCAGTGCTTTCCCGTTGTCTTCAACGATGAGATTACTGCGGATGAATCAGAAGACCTAAGATTGAAGTAAAGGCCACGTTATAGAACTTCAAACAGATCATTTTCCCTGATTGTGGTTCGAACTCATGCTGTCACTAAGATTTCTACCACCTGCGCTACAGTAACCAAATCCCATCTGGGGCACCCCAACTAAGTGCGGAATTTTCAAACTGCAAATTTTCCCCTTCTAACACATGGGAATAGAATTTACATCTAATACTATACCCTCTCTGGAATTCAATACTGCAGTGAAGCTATAAGTAAATTTATGAATATACTGTATTCTACTGTAGTCAGGGCCTTGGGATACTATTCTTTTACAGGAAAGGCGAGTAAAAACCATGGTTTGAAGATTTGCTGTAGCAACAGACCTTTGAGCTTGTGGAGTGGCTTCGAAGCGGCAGTCTAGCGCAGGTTAGAAAGTTAAAACTTCTAACTTCTAACAATTATATTTATGCCACTGGAAAATGAAATTAATTAATTATAAAAAGAGTGTTTTTCTCTTTATACCAAGCATTGTGACAAGAATAAACCTACTGTGCCTGAGCCAATTGGCTACGAATTAGAGGGCCATTGGGAAAATGAGCATGCATGTTTCTGTCATGCTTTTTACTTTTAGCTTGTGGTTACCTAACGAGCCATCTGCTCAAAGAACAGTTCCAGGAGTTATTAAGTTACATAGCTACATCCTGGGAGATTCACTTGCCACGAGTCAACATGAAAAATCTTACTGTTCACCTTGGTGAAATTTAAACTACCCGAGATATAAAATATGCCTACAAAATACGAAACAGGAAAATTATTACAGATGGCAAGGAAAAAGTTTAGAATTCGAGATGGGCAGGTAGATAGAATGGGAATTAGCGATGGAAGTGGTAAGCGCTACAGTTTTGTTAATACTCCATTAGCCGGGATGTTGTCAGAGTTCAACTCTGTAGTGAAAAGTAGTCATGGTGCTTAGAAATGTTTTAGGGAAGACCAGTTATAACTGGAAACAATACTTGAATTTTTATACTATTTTTGTCATGTCACCGGGCAGAACTGAAGCAGCAATGGTTGCATAAGACCGCTCTGAGAGTCTTTAACGGGTCTGTTTCAGACATCAAAATAGGTGGATAATTAGGAAAGGACTAGGAGACGAAAGAATGCATACAGGAGAAGAGAGACAAGAACAAGCTTTAATAATTACTATAAACAAACTTTGCTATATTAGTCAGTCAGAAGTAATACTGCTGTTATCGGAAATGATGGCCATATAAGTTGCATAATTTTACTTCAATATTTTATACATGTCTAAAGTAGTAGGACCGGTGTTTTTTTAATCATTTATATCGCAAAATACATTTTTATTAATAAAGGAACTTCATTGTCACATTTCTTTCCAAGAGCGTTTAAGGATTTCACTATTTGTTTTTAATCCAGAATACATTAATTTAACAGCCGTTGTTTATGATCAGTGAAGTTATAAGCAAAACGCAACACAACTTTCTACAATGTCCAGGACTTTGTCTCCCATCATTTCACACATATAAATCAGTAAAGCGCCAAATACAGCTTATTTGCGGATATCCTGTGTACATAGAGTCGGTTAGTTCCAAAACTCAACATGTCCATGTTAATCAAAGTCATGAAGAATGGGGAAAAAAAATATTAACGACATTAATACTGGAATAAAAATTATGAAAAAAATAGGCTAACTAGAAGTAAGTGATATAAGCTGATCTACAATAGAAATAATAATCCAGAGTTACACTGCCAACATTGTGGAACTTGCATTATCTCATTTTTTTAAATTTGTGGACATGTTGAGTTTTGGAACTAAGCGACTCATATACGAGCAGGTTGCAAGATCTAGCCCGAAGGCAGTGCAATGTTGGCTATTCGATCCGCAAATGTAACAACGCAATGTAAGAAACACCCCAGTCCTTAATAGCGAAGCCATATCACTCTGACAAGAAGGAAAGATGATCGTGGGCATCTCATCACCTTGCTGGTTATTCCAAGAAACGCACGGAACCGTCTATATTGTTCTAAAGAACATGCAATTATTGTAACTAACTTCATTCGTCACTGACCTTAATATACTGACCATAATAATCATCATTCGATTCTGTGATCATCATTCTGGGATTATGGTCATCATTGTAATGAAAGAAGTCCGTACATATATCTAATGGTATCCATAGCTCCTGGAATTTAGCTCCAAATTGTCTAACAGCGGCACATGAGGTTGATAAGGTTGTCATCGGTATATGCATAATTTTTATAGGATCTAATTTCTATTACAAGATGATACAGCCCAATCAACATAACAATTATTTCAATAACTGAGAAAATAATTCTTCAAATAATCATTAACATTTTATCCAATAATCCAATAAAATGTACGGTAGTTATCTAAGTTAGTTAGTTCAACTAACGGTAGTTAAATGAGAGTTCAGTGCTGTCTACTGAATGGTTTTAGTGCAAAAAATAGTGGCCAGGTTCCACCATGTTCCGGAGTAGATGGGTAAGGATGTGGTTACTTCTGGCGCCTATATTATTGTCCATAGCCTATGGAGGTGCACGACAAACCGAGACGTGAGAATTAATTTCTCCGTCTAAGGTTCTTTCTTTCTTTCTTTCTCGTAGTTTAACCTCTACCTTTTAGGATTTAAGCGACCCGTCTAAGGTTAATTGACATAAAACTCTTGATAATTGCTAATAATATGCAATTAACTTTGTATCCAAATAGAAGTTAACTGCTTTATCTCCTCTGCAATTAATTGTTTGTAGTCTAATCTTTATCCAGTTATTTGTCCCAGCTCTGCGGTCGTTGCATCAACGGGCCAAACGAAGGGGAAATATTATTTGTTACATACACTATAAGAGAGAGAGAGAGAGAGAGAGAGAGAGAGAGAGAGAGAGAGAGAGAGGGTTAGACTGGGACCAGAAATGTTATAATGCAGTATCCAAACAAACGTGGGCTTCATTTTTTATACTCGATCTGCATTATTTGTGTAAATGATAATAAGCATGGTTTAGCGTTAAATTTATGAAGTAATACTCCCAACTTTATTTTTAATAATGCAGATAGATGCTCTGTATGGTACAATACGCATGGTGTTGCGAAAGGTTGTGGTATTGAACACAGCGGCAGTTTGCTGGCAAAGCAATTAGATCACTATTACAAAGCGTTTTATGGAAGGGGAAGATTTTTAATTAAAAATAACAGATGACTATTCAGGATAGGAGAGACGCAATATTGGAATTCCCTTAAGGATTGGGATTTTAATCATTGGTAAATGCTTCAAGAGCAGTTTCTGTGCCTATGTCACACTCACGCACAGCCTCAAGACTTTTCCGATATCTGAATGGTATTTTATGAGGCTTTCCATGTCAGCCATGAATTTCTATTCCCTCTCTCTCATTTATCATTCCCAAGCAGTTGCTCCTTCTATGTCCCTTTGCTATTTACAGATCACATCCACGGTATGTTTATTTTCTTTGTCCTGTCCTTCACATATGTCATCTCCCACCAACTCCACGTATTGCTCACAGCGACCTGCAGGAAATCAAAGCAAATAGGACGCAGGTAGAAGAAATGCAGTTTTTTTTTACGACTTGCATGTCAATAGGTTAACATATTGAAAAGGTATGCAATGCAGTATACTCCGTTTTCCTATTTGAATTTACATTTTGCTGAAGTGGAATGCTATCTATTATTTTTCTAAGAAATATTTTCGGAGTTAAAATGTCTCGTGAAAGTAATATCTTTGCTTGTTGATTTCAAAAAAGATGTTCGTCGTATTCGGGTTTCCTTTTCTTTTTGGTTCGTTTAAATTCGAACCATTTGGATTCTTCATGCAGTCAATAGTGTATGTTAAAGTAATACAATTCTGGATATGCCTGTATTTTAGAATCACATCCTCTTAAAAAATGTGAAATCATTTACAAAGCAGCAGAAAGTTTATCAAAACTTTCCAGATCAATTTATGCTCACGGCAGATTTTCCCTTGCACTTATTGACAAAATGCAAATTTCTTAACTGAGTTGATTATGAAAATGTATAAAGTATAACTTTAGGCCTATAATGAGTATGTAACATAAACATTCTTTTATACTTATGTTGCAATACTTATGTTGCTCAATGGTTCTTGCATATAGACTTTTTAGTATTCATAGCATATTCTTAAAGTAAGAGACTTCTTAAATAACATTTCACTATCACACTTTTTCAATACGGTGCAATATTAATAGAACAGGCATGTTCGTTTTTATGTTTCCAGGCCTGTCTCTTTTCTTAGTAAGCGTTACCAGCGTTTTATTTAAATTATTGAAGATTTAACTGTGCCCCACAATATTTCACTTAATATTACATTTTTATAATTTAAATTTTCAATAATAAATCACCATTAAAATAAGATACATCTTCTTTGACATAATCTAGATGTGTTTATAGGCCTATTTACAGTAACATCTACGGGTAGATATCAATGGTACTAAAAGGAGCTCACAGATTTTCCTGCTCATAACATATTACCTCCTTCGAATGCAAAACATGTAAGTAATACATATCTTCTGATAGTCATAGATGAAAACTCATACTCAATCACGAACTTCTAGCATATACCGAATTTATGTGAGTGAAGTTTAGTTAGTTTCTGAGTGCAGATCAGTGGTAAAGGCATCAGTGCTAAGCGAAATATCCCATGCCAGTGCCAAGAACAAAAGTAAAATAATTATATTATCTCCTAACATGATCTGATACCGTGCGAAAATAGCCATTGTTAACTCTCATTAATTATCGTGATTCGATCGGACTCATGAGGAAATTCAACCAATTGAAAGTGTCTGCCGTTTATGTTTTCATAATTTTATTTTTATCGCTTTCATTTTATCGCACTCATGTGCACTTGCTTTTATGAAAATCCACAATGGCTGAACACTGAAACATCTTCATACCTGCAGCTTCTTTGATAAAGAAATTAATCAATGAACACAGTAATTGGGTATTTATAACCTGAATGCGGGCAAAAAAGATACGTTATACGAAAATATAAATAAATATTTATACGTGATGTGTCATAAAGCATTTTAATGTCATAAATTATAGTAATAAATTAAAAGTTAAAATATATTAGTGATATTATTATTGTAGCAATCAGTTTAGTATAGAAAATAAAACAGCCTATGGAAAGTCGTACGAAGCGCGACTATCGCCGATGGCGAGGGAAAATTATATAGATTGTCTTGCCGTAGGCTATCTTTCATATATTGAAACAAACAGCGATGCGTTTTACTAATTTCCATGGTTAAATTTAATAATTACATGCTTTATTCTGTAAGATTGTTATTTAACAATCTTACAGAATAAAGCATGTAATGATTAAATTTAGAATAAATAAAACCCGAGGCCCGGATACTCTTAAGATAAATTTTTCAATATTATCCTACCTCTCGTTACATAACCTATGATAAAGTAATAGTAGTAACTTAAGTGAAGCTAAGATATGCATAAATTATGTTTAAAGATATAGGCCTACTACGAGCTGTGCTTTGTTAGAAGGAATACAAAAATCCGAAAAGAATTAAATAATATAATTTCGAATGGTAGGATTAGTGAGTGTTAGAAATGTTCCTGAATGCAGCACGAACAAAGAATTGAAGTACGACCCCCAAGAATCATGGTACAAACCAAGAATAAGGAATTCAGGACATAGGTCTACGGAAAATAAACGATGGTATGACCTACTATTTGAGGCAGTAACCAAGAGAAAGAAGAGATGATCGGCGATGGTTATTCAACCAATAGAAACATGAATTTCTTCCTTTCCCAGTTAGAGAAGGCGTAGCCTGTAGGCCTATATGCAACTTTCCAGAGTATAGGATTTTTTTAATCGATAAAGTTTTACGTAGGCTGTGACTTTCTGTTCTACACTATAATGTGTGTGTGTGTGTGTGTGTGACAGTAAAGAACAGCATCAGCAGTGTACCTATACCAGCAATCAATAGTAGCGATTCTGGAGTTACTGTGAGTATGTGACACATGAAGGTGGCTCTTACCGCAGAATATCCTTCCCCCAGGGATATAAAAGACTCACATGAAATTGGGTGGTTCTTGCGTTAGTCGCATCGCAATATCATAATCTTCTCAGCTGATTGATGAATTTAGTGCTGAGTTTTAAAAGGATACAAACACTCGATTTTTATAACTTGATAGTTTAAGTGCTTACAGTAATTTATCATAACTTCATTTTGTCCTTCTCAAACAGTTTAAAGTTGAAAGTTTATTGCATTGAATAAAAAATGTTACATAGGAGATATTTGTTTACAATTTGTTCACATTTTTTAATTAAGACGCCATTCGAATGAGTACTTTTCGTGGTCGGAGGTAGTTAATGGATATGAATACATTATATAAATATTAATACATTAAATAAAATACCATCAATTACAACCATTTACAGTAATAATAGGCAGGAAATTTAATAAAGATGAAACAATGAAAATTAAATGTACTGTATATACCAAAATCAGGAAAACTGATAAAACAAAGAGCAAGATGGAGTTAATGGCCATATTTAAGAAACTGTTAAGTTTTAGATCACGGTTTCTTGAGAACGTTTGTTAAGTGCATGTGAAGGAATAAGAACATTAACAGAACAAATTTACAACTAATTCCTCACGTCGACAATTTTCTTGTATTATTTATTTATATATTTATTTATTTATTTAATCCCTTATAAGTATTATTTTATTTTTGTCTAAATATCTGAAGACGTACAAATAAGCAGTCACTTGTCTTTAGTTCCCATCAGCATATTCTGTTCTATCGATTGATTAAAATTTGCTACAAAAAGCAAGTGACCGTTAATTGGTCGTTACTCCGGTAACGGTCAATCGGTTTGTCCATTCTTCGTATGGGCTTTATAAGTGTGTATCACTCGATACGAAAATCTGATAAATTTCATTCGAGTTATCGCGCGTACAGACACACGGACGGACGGACATTTTCCCGTTCACTAAGTAAAATTAGAAAGTACATTTTAGCATTTAAAAACCTTACTGATTTTCTAACTGTTGTTCAGATTAATTAATTCAGTCTTATACTTAACAATGGAATTGAATACTCTGGGAGCAAAACCAGTATCAGTGACTAGAACTTTTTATTTTTTACTTTCCTGTTAATAGCAGACTTCTTATATTGCTACATATTTCTTATAATGAGGTTATCTGAAACAGTGATAAACTATCACGACATATGTTTATTTATAATCTACAAATGTAAACATAACAGATTTCTCCACCCGCTACATTCATTTACATGTAAAATAATTTTACAAAACATATTTACAATTATTCATTTAACCTTATTAAATTAATTATTATTCCATTTAACCTAGAATCATATGGGTACCGGTACTTTAGTGAAACATAGAAACAATGAAGTCAAGCAAAACACAAAGACCAAAAATGTTGATATGTAGGCATGGGAGTATAGTACATTTTCATATTTCTGTTTAAAAGTACCTCAGACGGCATCCCATTAAAGGTAGCAATGTACTAAAATATATGAACAATTGAGTTTCGAGCATATTGGTTATTCCTAGATCGGCAGTATGAAATGTATTATGACTTTACAACATTTGAATGTGGCTATGTTTTTCTCAAGATTAATTTATCTTCTGGTATGAAACTATACTGAATTGAGGGCTTTATTCTGAAACATAAAATTATATTTTTCTGCGATGAATAGTCATTTTTAGTATTTACGTAGAATCATAATTAATTCATATTTCCATTATTTAGATATTTCTCGCCCTATATGTAGGTAGAGTAGATTGTGGGCTTAAATTTCACGTAGAAAAGGGAAAGAAGGACATTTAGAATGGGCGTACAAAGTGTATGTGAGAAACTGTGCAGCAGAAAAGAGTACCGGTACAAGATACAGACTATACTTATTGGACCACAGGGGATAATCAACATGTTGCAATATTTCACAGACGTGGTTCTCTTCCTTATCTACAACTGTGAGACACTGCAAGAAAACCAACTTTGCACCATGCTGTATGTCATCGTGTCAATGTGTGAACTTCTTGTAGACGACATTAAATTATTGTAGCTATCTTGTTCAGCACATAGAGTGGAGAACGAAAACATAAAGCTCTACTTATCCGAAATAAAAGTGTGAATGTCACTATACTTTGATAATTCAATTTTTCTTTTACTACCATGGTAGTACATCCCATTGGAGGACAATATACAGGGCAAGTACGAAGGAGAATCAAATGAAAACAGCAATTAATTTTTTCCCACTATTTTCCTGCAGCAAAAATGTTTGCTTGTACAGTACTTTATATATATTCCCCTCCCAGTTCAATTCACTTACACCATCGGATAAGAAGTGCTTCGATACTGCGTGAGAAAAATTATTTTGGTTGACGCTGTAGCCACTCGTGCACCGCCGATTGAACGTCTTCATCAGATTTGAACTCTTGCCCTTCAAGGTGCCCCTTTAATTGATCAAAGATGTAGAAATCTGATGGTGCTAAAGCGAAGGGAATTGCTGAGTGCAGGTGATTTGCTTCTACATGACAACCCCCGTCTTCATGCAACCACGAAAACCATCGACGACATACGCTTCAAGTGCCTCCCACATCCGCCATACTTGCCAGATTTGGCACCATCAGATTTCTACATCTTTGGTCCAATAAAGGGGCACCTTGGAGGGCAGGAGATCAATTCTGATGAAGACGTTCAATCGGCGGTGCACGAGTGGCTACAGCGTCAACCAAAATATTTCCCTTCTTTTTCTAGAATTACACAGTAAGAAAGTCATGCTCTTATCTGTCATAAATTGTCATAATTGTCATAATATAAACATACTTCATGAAATCTGCGTTATAAAAAGTGAATTAATGATTCAATAACGAAGAAAATGTGGCCAACACGCAACCAGCCTCATGATATAGTGAGTAGAAGAAGAGACATAGTGACATCCCCTGGCACTATAATTAAAAAATATTAAAATGGTGGAAACATTTGCTTCGCACTATTTCACGATGATGCCCTGACCGTATAATCTGTAAACAAAAATACAAATCCAGGAAAAATCAAAATGTTTTAAACATTAAATTTCTAATAATATCTTTATTGTTATATAGAATATATTAGCATGCAATTCAACTATTTACTTTTATCATAATTGTATAGGTTGTAATTTAGACAGAGGAAGTTAGGCATCAAAGTTCTTATATCGCTGGAGTATATCCTAAGTAGGCTAATCTAATTCTGACACAACAAGAATATTACTCTAAGGAACCCAATCAATCAAGCGGGATGTATCAGCGAACTCCTCTCTTTGTTCGCACTCCTGCGGTATTAATCTCTGCAGCTGTTCCGAGTTCAGTCTCCTGTTGCGTCACATTAATCTTCGTCTCCCAGGCCTGTTCTTGACATCACTTTTCCAACAGGTATACCAACTTCTGTAGCCCACGTGACGCAAATCGAATCTATCTCAATGAGTGACGGCCTTGGTAATAATGATTGTGTAACTTGCTGCCCGAGTCCCCCATTATTCAATCCAGACCACTTTATTAAGGGAATTCAGCTCGCAGGAAAGAAAGAAAACCAATAAGAGTTCATAACGTTACAAAACCTACTGGGAATTTAAGAAGAATTGCGTGGCTGCAATCTTCGGAGTCGGAAACAGTTGCTGTAAAGATAGTATCGACAAGGCTAAAGAATATTGGAATCGATACTCTATTTTACGTAGAAGTTAGACGTAAAGTTTTATACACTCAATGGTTTCAACATACTAACAATTACAAATTACAGACTTACGAAAACTTCAGGGTATAATAACAACAAATACTATAGAGATAATACAGGGAACTTTGCGATACATCGGGGGAGAATATCTTGATTACCATCTAGAGGCCCAACCTGCTACTACTGAATACGTATGCAGTATCTACATACAAAGATGTTAAACAATTTTTATTAGAAGAGCCGAAATAGCCAGCCTCGACATGTTATGTATAAGGGGTATGATTTTTCTATCTATCTATGTCCCAGAAAAGCATATTACAGTTTATATATGTTTTGAATGTTTAAATATTATAAATATGTTTCTAGGTTTTGCCACCAGGGAGTGTTGCAAAACCTGTCCCCCATTTTTCCATTGTGAAAGCAGCAAGTGTCCGGTATTGTCTCTATAGTATTTGATAAAAATTATTGCAATAATACATTTCATTTCATATATTTAGTTAAAATCTACACGTTATATTTCTTTCAGAACCCACAATGCATTTCCATTTGGAGAAATGTTGAATTCATTAGGGCCTACATGTAAATTCTATACATTAGCACCGCCATTGTAGCTATTTTGACTAGTTTCTGTAAGTTTTATAATGATTAATAATACTAATAATTATTAATATCTAACCAAAGGTATAACCTACTGACAAACACCTAGTCTTGAACCCGGGAAGGAGATATTTCATTAATGAAAACCTCCTAATCGGCCGGGAATCGAACCCGGACCGTGACAGAGGGAGGTAGATACGCTACCCAAACCCTCACGGTTTTATAATAGAAGGTGAAAGAAAGCTCTACCTCATACAGTACCTTTACGGTACAAATTAGCTAGCGATCACCCTACTTTTAGCATCATAAACTAAAATATTATAAATCTGTCTATAGTAAGGTAAAGTTCCCGCACGAAATCTGTGCCGATTGCCTACGTCTTTGCATTATGTTTTCGTGGGGACTTGAGCGTCGATTGGCCTGCTACCCATCTCTCTCGCACAACAATACCTCCCTTTCTATTTGTAAAGGCCAAGCTACCTCTCTCTCTCGCACAATACCATGTCTCTCTCTAGCGAGTAACGGTCTCATCGGCACAGATTTCCTGCGAGATCTTTATATGCTTACGATCAATAAATCACCACGTGCCGTTAACTAAATATGTTATTGTATATTAGAAAATTAGAGTGCTTTACATGAAGTTGCATGGTGCCATTGTGAGAAAGAATGAAAGTACCGGTATGCCTAACTCCTTAATTTTTTTTATAAAAAACTAATTATAAATGAATTACATGGAAGTTGTTAGTGATCATCTTAAGTACCGATACTATTATGGTTTTTTGGGACAGGGCTATAACATTTCCGACGTAAATCTTCGGCAAAATCATTAAGCATAACTTATTATGAAAGCAATTTACGGCAGAGTACTCTTTCTATCCATATTTCTCCAAGGATAATAATTTATGGAAATATTTGTAAGCAATCATGCACACTATATTAAAATATAACACCTATAAGGAACTATAAATAAGAACTATTTATTTTAAACATTTTGCTTTCTATGCCGGATAAATCCATAATTGTAATCTAATTATAGACGAGACTAGAACCTTTAGGGGTGTTTACAAATTCAATCCCCATTGATGCACCCATTTTTTTGTAATTGAAACACCAATATACTACAAACACTCAGACAAAGAAACAGACAAACACACACATATAAACAACAAACAAACAAACAATATGAAATATGAAAATCTCACAAGCGCTGATCATGGCCTTTGCAAAAGATGGCCTTTTCATACTTTTTCTTCAAAGTATGAATGACATAGGGCTTTAAATAATTTAATTATGCAACTATTAGTTAAGATTTGAAAACACAGTGATCTCCAACAGAATGCCCTGTGATGTCACTATATGGGAAGATCTTGCACAATGAACGCGAAAAAGCTGGATTAGGGAACTGCGCGTAGGCGCGGAATGGGAAGACAGGTAGGAAGTATTATTCGCCCTACCTAATCTGCCCACTTTCACAACTCAAGCCCTGACGCCTTTATGACGGTAATCGGCGAATGACGAACGCTGCCCTGGACCAAATGTAAATTACCTTAATACTAATAATTTTAAGATAAGTAGCATCAAAGATTATAAACATATTACGGCAGTGATCTTTCGTGTTAAAAATACAAGCGAGACAGGGAAAACTTAAAAATAATTATTGTCATAAATATATTGTGTAAGTTACTTTATTTATCCGTGGAGCAGGGAAACTTGTTACGGTTCTCTCTTATAAGATTCGAAATTAAAGCATGTAAAAGGTTTCCTCAAAGAGGGCTGAAAGTTTCATACCCAATGACATGAGTTTCCTGAGAGCAGTTTACAAAGCCCTTTAGAAACTTGCTTGTCATTTCTATGGAGACAACAGGCAATTTGTGTTGTGGTTTTAAAGCAAGTAAGAGTGTCGTGTATGTGTGTGTAGAGGGGGTGGCATCAAATATCTCAACATGAAGCTTGAGTGCACTCCGCTTCATCAATGAGAGATCTGACAGCCTAGAAAATAAGGTTTTTCTTGCATGGGTGCTACTATAGAATGTCTTTCTTACGTCATGCATGAGTTTATCAAAGGCTGCAAAATGTAGGCCTATACGACTTAGCAAACTAATGAAATATATTAAAATTTACTGTGAACTATTGATTATTTGTTTCAAATGACGTCTTTCCACTTTCGACGAATGAAGTTAAATGCAGTTGCAGGACGAATGGGCGACGCTGCCGAGTGTCACATGATAGGCCTTCTTATTGCGAGCTATGTTAAAAGTCGCTACATCCACTTGAATAACTTGTCATTCAGTTCTGCTTAAGACTGAACAGATGATTCAGGTTGAAAAGATTTCCGATCTCCTACATATTGTTACTGTGACTGATTTAGAAAGAATTTTGTAAGTTGGAATGGATAGGCTCTACTTTTAATTGTTGACTTTCAGAACCATTTATCATAAAATGGATGTGTAGCAGTTCAATTAAGTATTCATGTCTCCCATGCACTCACATCTCCTAGTGACACAGTACAGGCTACACAATTTTAGAGCCCTTATGGGAATTAGGTTGCCAGTCCCATATGAATTAAAAACCAAACATTTTGTGAGGTTAACGCATACATTAATAAAATTGAATCTATTAAAAAAATCCTTTGGTTATGTACAAAGGGACACAAAACCAATCAGCAGTGGGAGTATTTTTTATAGCCTAACAGAAACACAATGGGGAAAGCTTTTGATGTCATACTTGTTGTGGGCTTATAATGTTGTGATTACAAAGTTGTTTTTTTTATAAAACAAAACAATGATTATTGATTCCAAATTAGCAGGCAGGGTGTTACACAATGGGTAACAGGAAGGGCCGGGGTGAAGGACGGTATACAGTAATTAGACGCCCTTGCACCGGGTCATTGATTTGCAGCTGGAACGCGTCAGTTCCTGAGCTCCTCAATCACTCCGCGTATCGTTTCCGCATTAATGCCACGATCTCTGTTACCCTATTCAGGTCTGTTTGTATACAGTAGTTCAGGTCAATTAATTCATTAAGCACATACAGTCTATACCCTGAGGCGGACCCGAGATCAAATCTCCTTCATATCCTTTCCAACTACAGTCTTTTAATACCGTTCGAAATGGTGTGGTCCGGGGCTCACAGACGAAAGGTCCCAGATTCGAACCAGGATTTTTCCGTTATAATTGAGGGGGATGTTATATTAATTTTTAAAACTTCTCTTTCATTTCTCATCCCTACAGAAGTAGGTCTAAGGCATAGTATAAATTTCGGACCCAGGCTATACAACAATTTTACTAAAAGAAACCCTAATCTTACACCACTAAACAATAAATTGATTAAAAAACAAGTAGGCCTACTCGAATTGATTAAAACTAACTTGTAATGGTACCTTTACTCACTTTGTTTTCCATTATTCGTTCCATTATTCATCCCCAATTGTACATTTTTAAATTTTTAACAAGAGGTATTTTGTTTGTATCTCTGTTATGATATTGTCGTTTATTAAATTTTTTCATAACATTATTTATCTATTTATTTCATAAGAACAACCTTATTGTTTTTGCCTAAACCTTAATATATTTGTTTTTTATATAATGTTTATAATATAATTTTAGTATGACTGAACTGACCCCGAACACGAGCTATGCTCATGGGGGATAAATAATAATCTTTTGTAATTGTAATAATTATGTTTGTAATATTTATATTTGTATTTGTAATAATTTGTATTTTTGTAATTTGTAATAATTAGAAAATTTTGTAATAATAAATAAAAAAAAGTTAGTCCAACATCACTAATTTCGTACAAAAATGTTCTTTATTATAATGGTTTAAGAGTATACAGCCGATATTTACTATAAACCAAATATATTCTAGCGTAATATATTCATACGTAATTTTTCTATTGCTCCACTTTTTTGTCTCTTTTCTCCGTGGAAATTTTGCACGTTAATATTTTCTCAGCTTTATTTATACTCCTTTGAACATCGAGGTTATGTCAGGAGTTCAGATTCTGTATTTATGCCAATAGTCATGCATTTATTTATGTGGAATAGTTTTCTATTGTTGATAATTTTAATGAATATGATACAGGAGGAAATAGCGGGGATGAGTCATGGTAAATTAATATAAAATTCGGCATTTGCCGGCTACGGGGTCTGAACCCGGGACCTTCCGAATGCAAATTCAAGACGCTATCACCTCTACCATCTGGCTAGGTTATATTTTTTTTAAATTTACTATTTTCATAATTAACTTAGAGGATAATCTTTAATACATTACCGTTAGCCTACTTATTTTCCTTAGTTAATGCCCTCTCAAAGCCAAATTAAAATTCTTTCTCCCAATCCTGAATTAACTCAGTTGTTTTCCACATTACGTAACTTGCAAAGCACATGTCCAAAATGAGCAGCTTAAAGTCCCTCCCGGAGGACTCCGTGAACAGGATTTTTTATGTTGGGCCTATTGAAAAATCCATCGACCGCGGAGAATTTTGATCCCGCGATTCTTGGATCGAGAGGCGGGCAACACTATCTCTACACCACTGTGGCCGACAATGTTTCTACGGTATTCTAAAAATTATAATCCTTTTGATAAACAAGAGTGTCCCATTACTTCGTTTTTGACGTAAAATGGTGACATTAAACCTTTTGGCAGTGCACGCTTCACTTGTACATACAATGTATTATGAGCTTTTCATAATCGTAAATATCTATAACAAACTGGACTGCATAAACAAACAAAATCTCAACGAAGAATAAGATAAATTAGGCTGCAATATAAAGGGTGTCATGAATGAGTATTTTATTAATAATTACAGTTCAAAGATACGCATTAGTATTTAAAAGTGTAAGAGGAAAATCTCCAATTGAGACAGAATTGGGTTGTTCCTTTTTTCGAAGAAAAGTAACATCTGAGCATCCGAGATTAAGCGATATGAAAATAGCATGTTATTTTACTAGGCTATAGGTGCCTCGTTTCTCTGACATGCGTAGACACGTTTCTAAAACTACGTATATTCTTGTACAAGTAATTTTCAACATGTTTCCTACCACACATGTAGAATAAAGGAGCATATTTTATTACATAGTACGTTTGTTACTTCATTACGTAGTACGGGTAGGGCTCGTAAAAAAGAGGGTCCTTGATGTGCAAATACGGACTCTAGCGCGGTAGCAGATGTTCAGTTGAATATCAAGTTTAATTATTACCTCTCATTAGGACAGTAACAGGCTGACTGTGAAAGTGTGTGATATCGTTAGCGATTGTGGGCACGTCCACCAGAGAGAGTGGAGGGCGGCCATCCTATGGGAGTCCATTAGGAGCGGCGAATTCTTCAAGTACATCCCTAACTCGTGCTGAATTAGAACAAACGCAGAGCCAGCTCTACACTCGACCGACAGAGACACCCACATAGGCACATACCGTCACCGTAGGTAAAAAGAAGTTTCCCGTTAGAATTTGTAAGCATGCTTATATAGCAGTGAAGGGAAGAACCAAACGATTTTAAATCGAGTAATCTATTCTCGAGTAACTTAAGAAACGACTAATCTTTCGAATAAAAAAGCTCTCCGACGTAATCAGGATACGATAACCTGCGATACGAGAAATAACTTGAGCCGGTAGCCGATAACTTTGCTGACTCGATCGATAACTCAAGTCGTTATTCGAATGTTCAGCTCGGCAATTTCATCATGTTACAAGATCAACTGCTATTGGTTCCCACAATGGGCGTGGCTCACCCATACTGTGGACCACAAACCAATAGAAGTTAGTTTCACGCAGAGCTGTCAGATATTCCGCTAAAGCATTCAACTACTAGCATTCAAAGGGTTCAGATCCATAAGATAAGAACGCGGTCTCGTCTTCCGGTCTCGAATGATTATTGGAATCATCATTCGAATCTTTTTCCTACGATTCTTGATATATCTAGAATTTTCAAGAATCGAATAATTCCTTTTTTCATTCGAGAACTCCCATCACTATTAAATAGGTACGAGATTTCTATGGAAGGGACTTGCGCATTATACTATGTACAGCAGTACTGTACGGTACTATTAACTTACAATGTTAGAGCAGGAAACAAACCCTACATACGGTCTGATGCGTATGTAGGCCTATAACTGAAACAACTAACAAAAACCTACATAAATCTTTCAGAGCAAAATTTAATTTTTGATATAAGCATCCATGAAATTAAATCACCATTGGTTTGAAATGAATGAGAAAAAATTCAGTGAAATGTGTGGAAGTTACAAAACCGATCTACACAACCAGAAAATGTCTATGCCTTCTGCCTTCACTATAGTTTGCAGTCAAAATACATTATATTATTAACATTTTTTGCGCTTCATTATCTTGTAAAACGTCCAAATAATTTAAAGTAATGAATGAAAATAATTCATGAATAGGTCGCACCCCGCTAGACGTTGCAGTAACGGTGTAGTACAGCATTTGGAACATATTTCCTGAACTCACTGGAGTGATCACTGATCACCAAGTGTGAAACTCTTATACGGGTCACACATTAACATAAAAAGCCTGAATTAACTAAAATATATTTATGTATTATCGCCTCACTCATAACGTTGACGGGCGGCTCGCTTTGTTCTCATATTACAATGCTTGTTGTTACTGTAAAAGGTTTTCTCAAAAGAAACCGCTGACTGAATTCGTGTTGCCAATTCTCTCATTGCTCAATGTCATTGCCACGTAAGTGTCTTGCCGCATCTGCATCTTCCCGCTCTGTTTACTAACACTGTGCAGTGTGGCAACTACGCCAAGCGGCGGCGACTTCTTTGATGTTAACTGTCAACGAATTGAGCGAGGCGATAATAGTTACGTAGTTCTGAATGGGTTGAATTTTTTGGTGTTATTGTTTAAATTTATATGGGTATTGGCGTGCAAAAAGTGTGTTGCGTTATATAATGTGTGTATGTAGACCTATATATGTCTGAATAACTGGTATTTATTTAGAACACTGACCCGGTTGCTAGTCCGTTTGCAGTGTAAGGTAATAAATAAATAAATAAATGAATAAATAAAATAATTGAATTGCGATCCCACTACCAAAATGATTCCATTAATATAAAATGAGTTATTGCAGAAAAACCGCAGTCAAAAAAATTGTAGGGTTGTATAACTTTTCGTAAAATAACTATACTTTGCATTGCATCACAAAGATGGCACATTTACATTATAAGTTAATTGTTGAGTCTAGCTGCATTTTCATACGAGATTGCTCATTGCATGGTTTCTGATAAAATCCCACCCTACATGTTATTCGAATGGAGTAGTATGCATAAACACTGTATGTAGGCCTAACTACAGAATCCCCGTTCAACTTAGCTTGTAGTATTTTGGTTTGACGAATAGGTACTCGAAACGATGACTGAAGCCCCAAGAGGCGTATACTCAAAGCAGGGTAACTATACGTTAAACCGGTGTATTGTGACAAGGGAACAAAATCCCAAGTGTTTCTGAACTGACGGAGAGCATTACGCTAATGCAGTTCCGAAACCACGTTCAAGTTGTTCCAAAGTTAGAAGATTAGAAGGAGGTATTTTTCTAACAATTATTGTAAGTATATGAAATCTTTAGAGGCTTCAAAATTTTTCTGATCTTTTCTGCAGAAATACAATAATAAATACCGGTATTGTAGTTTAGTTTTCAACGCCAGGGTTTTCTTCTAGGTTCGTTGAACTGATCATCGGGGAAAGGATTTATATTTACTAAAGTGTGTAAACATGTAAATATATGTACTTACTTTTATCAGAAAATTATAATGAAGTAGAGGCACAAAAAATGCAGAAATTAAATTCACCACCCAAATGAGCATCGCAATACAATTACCGAAGAAGTTAGCTAGAATTAACGGACTTAATGGTTAGGTCTACTTTTGATTTAAGTGGCCAGAAGCTCAGGTACAATTATTATAACCTTGGATTATTATAGACAATCTACGGAGCACTTCTGTAGTCTATATAGAATTAGATGAAACGTTTTTGGGTGATAAAGGCATATCTTTGTAATATAATGTAAAAACAAAGTGAACACTTTACGTAATATTCCTATGGGTCAATGGAAACACCTTTCCACTAATTCCCAACCTCTGTATTTAGACTATCGCGGTAAAGAGAATATTATAAGAGAAAAATCCCTCCGACGCTGTGTCTTGAACCCAGGACTTTTGGCTATTCGCGCCAATGCTCTACCAACTGAGCTAAGCTGGAGTTCAATTCCAACAGAGACGATAATCTGTGGTTCATGAATGCTTATATATCTATATCGCAGTATAGTTACAATAGTTTCTTCTCAGAAACAGAGTTCAGCAAAATATAAATATATAAAAATATAATTTTTTATATATTCGATATGTACAATTAATTGAGCGAAGAAGATAAGTACATGGGACAGGTGATATTTATTTGAACAACTGAACTTTCCGGTATACCTTTCCAAAGAACATTGAGGTAGTTTTAATCCTACCAAAATAAATTCATTGCCCAGATATCGAGAAATAAGTGAAAAAATCCTATACCTAATTTATATAAGAGTGGTTAAATTTTAAGGCTGAGTTTATCATGTTATAGCCTATGTATACAGATATAGGGCATAAAATATTCGTACCGGTACTTAATGTTTTTCTTAAGCTTCTTACAATGTAACATTACATCTTCGGAATATAACATAAATTATTATGACAGTGAAAATTACATAGAACATAACCATCTCTACAGCTGAAGATTCCGGAGTGAGAAGAATGCAAATGTTTAGTCTATGGCTGTGGGTACGCCTGGAACATAAAATTTGAATTTGAAGAATAAGGGAGGAGGGAGGTTATGAACGACGAACTCGGAAAAGCGATTGGATGCCTCGATTGCAAACGTGTGATAATCCAATCTTTAAAACAGAAAATATTTAAATGTACAGAATTTTAGTGGCTTATAAAACGATGAAAATGCCCCTCTAATCATTGCATCTTACTGCTGTCGCATCCATAGCATGAAACGTGATGACAGCTTGCAGATGGCAGCGAAGAAAAGGAAAGAGGAAACGGGTGGTCATGGAATAAACACACATCAATTCCTCCAAGGAAATGTCTCCGTAGGAGAATAATCGCAACATATTCAGCGTTAGGGATCCGCGGTATTGTACAATTGTACATTGGTTTTTTAAAACCCCGGTGTTACTTTTACTCCGCTTTCAAAACTTCTGAAAAAACCGGAGGATGGTGCAGTCAGCCATTAATGTTCTTCTTAAGCTTCTTACAATGTAGCATTACATCTTCGGAGTAACAGCAGTGAAAATGGCATAGAACATAATTTCATATCTACAGCTGAAGATTCCGGAGTGAGAAGAACGCAAATGTAAAGTCTATACAGCTGATGATTAGGTGTTTAATGGAACACAAATATTATTTCACTGCTGGGGAGTAAAGCTGAAGATTCAGGAGTGTGATGCGACATAAAAATCTTTTCACGTTCTGTACAGATAATGATATTTGGACAGTTTTGAAATGTGGAGCTTGAGACGGATATAAAAGATAAAGTGGATGGACATGGCGACAAACGAAGAGGTTCTGAGTAGAGTGGGTGAGAAGAAGTCAATCCTATACACAATTCGTTGGAGGAAAGCAAAATGGATTGGGCACATTTTAAGAAGAAACTGTCTATTGCATGACTTCATAGAAGGAAGACTGGAAGGAACAAATAGACTCGGAAGAAGAAGAATTCAGCTGTTGGACCATTTAAGGGAAAAGCGGAAATATTGGATGCTGAAGGAGGAAGCAGAGGATAGAAAAGTATGGAAAAAAAATTCGCGTACCAAGTTTGAAAACCTGCCGAAAGGCAGAATACTTACTAGTACTACAGATAATGGCTTAAAAGCACAATGCAAGGTAAACGTCAGAAGTCAACCCACAACTCCTTGTCACAAATCGTGGAAATAAGTTCAAAGAAATAGTAACACGTTTACTGCAAGAGTTCGAATAAAAAGCTAGTTATTTTCTGAAATGATTTCTTTCCGCACTGCAGTAAGATTGATGCTTTGCGTGACTGAAAATGTCATGCTCCTCTTCAGCAGTCCTTTTTCGTGTACGTATTGTTACTTGTGAATTACTTCTGGAAGTTGCAACATGTTCCGTGCAGCAAAACATGACAATTAAATCAAACTGAGCAGTACATAAATTAGATGCAAGTTTCTTAAGTTCAAGCGAGTGTAAATATAGCGTTATGAAGAAAACTTTACGGAATTATCATTACAATATGCTTATTTTGATGTAATGTACGTTCCATTGCACCTTATATAACTGTTTCACTAATGCAAATTTAGTACCTCATTTCATACAACCAAAAACAGTAAATAGGGGGAAATCTTTTGTACTTGGGCTTCCAGTATGTTATTCTCTCAGCCTAATATCAAGTACGTGGGGTGGGAAAATTATGCAGCTGAAAACGAGTTAAATATGGAGAACAGACAATATACTGTATTACTGCATAGCATTGTTGTACATCAAATAATAGTGAATGTTAATTAAACTAAAGTAAAATATACTCTAAGAATATTAAATTTTGATTGTTGAAAGAGCTGAGAACAGTAGTGATTCCAAGTCATCAGGACACTACTTTGCATATAATATAAGAAGCATTTTAAATGTACCGGTATACTGAAAAAGTCATCTGAACAGAAACTGGGGTAAAATATTGGCGCATCATTCTAATGATTATGAAACTGAAGGCAGATGTAATCTGGATTGTTTTGTTATTTTTTTAATTTTATTACATAAATTATATCTAAATAAATAATAAATATTTCAGAAATATACTTTTAAGTTTTTATTTTTTTTATTTGCCTATCTTGAGAATATAACAGGCACAATGCCCAGTTGTAAAATTCTCTCTCATTGACTGTCTGACTCGTTCCTGTAACCCTATAGGGCCTCCAAGTGAGGTTTCATTACCTATATTAATTTTGTTACGCTTATTTTCCGAGAGAGAGAGAGAGAGAGAGAGAGAGAGAGAGAGAGAGAGAGAGAGTAGAGGGACAGCTGGTAAGCCCATCGCCTCACAACCCAAGATATTACTTGGACGTGAAAGTGCCGAGAAATTTCGTCCAGAGGCTCTAATTTAGGTTTGGAGTTCTTTTACGTACCGTAAATCTACGACACGGGCCCCCAGCTTAAAGTCCCTCCCGGAGGACTCTGTGCCCAGGATTTTTACGTTTTACGCGGCCGGGTTTTGATCCCGCGACCTTCGGATCTAGAGGTGAAAGTGCCGACATAATACCAATTTATCTTTGAGTTAGTAAATTATAGGCTACAAAACAGGCTTCCTACAACATCTACCAATGCTCTATGTTTACACTTGATCAAAGTGAAATAGGTCTTTGGGTAAGGCAATTGCAAAACGTTTCTTCACAGCGTTCTAATTTTATATCCATAATTATAACCAAAATAAATATACCAATATGATATGTACCGAAAAATTGCGGAAATAAGCGACTGGCAGATTTTGGAGCAGTGGCCAGTTTATTTTTACCGAGGAAACGGTTAAAAAATATAGTCTTGAAAACTTCTGCATTAGTTATGTAAGATTTCTACTCACTGCTTTCCAAACATAGACTACTTTACAACAACTTCTGCGATTCTGACCCAGCTGTAATTCCACTTCCACTTCCAATTCCGCTGGTGTAAACCGAGGAAATAGGATCAGAAATGCAAGCCACCGAAATTTGAAGATAGCGTCAACTTACCTGCAAAGAAAAATGTAAATAATTAGGGTAGCAGTCGCATATAAAGGATACATCTATTAGTAAATACGTTTTTTAACTTTATTCTTATTTTGTATATTTAGCTTCTCTGAATAAATTAAACGATTCCATAAATCATTTGTAACAATCTAGAACAAACGAAAGGGCGTCTAGTAGAAGAATAGCAATAATAAATTATATTTTTTATGATTTCATATAAATCTTCGAATGAAATTAAATGATTCCTAATACCCACTTTTTACTTTTTTCAATGGAGGCCTACTATTTTCTGATCTGTATTATAAAGAAATTCTAAAATTAATTACGGGGACCCGGGTTCAGTTCAACATCTGGGAATATTATCTTTCAAATATATCTTGTTAAGATGATCGTGACTTGATTAACTTATAAGAACTTAAAACCAAGAGCCTCTCCTTTTTAACTAGACATTGGTAAGATATCCAACAGTTAGAAGAACATAAACCATGCGCGATTATTAAAATTGTCGAACCACAAGATCCTCAATGCATTAAAGTAATTAAACCACAAATAATTCTTCGTGAGGATAGCACAACTGATTTCATAGTAAACTCATAGTCCTAAATGGGCAACACTTTCTCCAAAACTGGAGAGAAACTACAAATCCAAAAGGTTTTATGATGAAATTTTAATAAGTACACAAACACACATGCCTTACAAAATTCATACATACGTATTGATAATATTTTTTAATAAGAAAGTACACCAACCGAGGAAAATATTGTTGTCGAATATCCTATTTCTATTACTTGCAACACCAGAAGAATAATCTATACATATACACTCTTGAGAGAAATCAGAAAATATTTTATACAAGTCCATTCTTTACATGATAAAGGAGTACGGTACTCGTTGAAGAAACTAGAAACGAATACGGTAAATTGTTCGTGATTTTGGGCAACTTTAAAATCGTGCAAAATACTTTCCTCCCGTATTAATTTCGGGTAACCAGCTTGTTGATAACGATATACATGGCTTAAGTAGACTTAATCAGTGACTAACAAAATAAGTCCATTCAACTATGTTTATTTTTAGACTATTATTGTTATTATTGTTACTGTTATTATTATTATTACTATTAATAGTAGTATTTGCAGTGAGGGGTTGCTGTTCGTGGTGATGGTAGTAGTAATAAAAATTTTATCTGTTCATAGGTAAGCACTTTTGGGCATATCCTTCTGCGCAATGTAATACTTATTAATTACTAATGTAGAATAGCAAATAATATGGTTCGTAAATTAGAAAAAAACTAAGCAAACTCTATGATAAAGCCCTCACAAGGTTAAGGGTGACAAGAAACATAAGATGGGGCATACGCTTGATGGCGTATTTAATTTGCTGCTGCATTCTTTTTTCTTTCCTGAAGATCTCTCTCCAGTGGGTGAGTTGGGAGGAGACTCTCAAGTTGAGTGGTCCCACAGCAATCAATAAACCAGCGACTGTCATTTGTTTTGTGTCGCATTCACCTGGGAAACCAGAAACAAACACTCGGTCCGATGAGAACTTCACTCACAATAGTACCGCACTAGGTAACACAATCCAGCTGCTTAATTGTGTTTTCAATTTCGATACATAACATTATCCATGGATGGAGCACAGTGTTCGAAGCAGTTTCTGCTCAGTCGAGAACATAGGAAGACAAACAAAAATGTGCAAGTTGTGAAATACAGGCAATCTAAAGGATTGACGAAAAAAGGAAACGTTCATAACCAAAAATATTTTAAAAATTATTTATATTTGTTCTGCTGACGGAATAACAATATTTTAACGTAAAATAAATTCATAAAATTTCTCACTTGCTCAAAAATATTTACTCCTGTGCAACGAACCGTCCCGCAACACACACAGCAATCTACGCGTCATACGCATCAGTTATCTCCACAGGCTCCACATTTTGTTCGCTGTTGTAATTACCTTTGTAGAGTGCACTTAATTTCAAGAATAAATAAGAATGCACTGTAATGAAGTACACATTCGTGTATCATTGTGAATACACGAAGGTTGGGGCATACGTGAGGCAACTTTTTTTACTTTTGAAAATGTAAGTTCGTTTAGAAATTTTGAAATATACAAATGGAAGGGCACGGTATGGAATACATGTATGATGCAGATTATGGGTACTAGATTTAGGATAAGTATGGAGCAGACAACCATAAAGATGCATACACGACAGCATCGTGCCACTCTACTATATTGCAGCAGTTGGAAGCACGAAAGCGCGAATAAGAAACCTATAAATCTCTCGATGTTTTCACAAGCTCTTTGTGGTTTTCTCTGTCATTTTTGCTCTCACAAAGGTATTCTGACGTAAGACCGCTTTTCACATCTTGTCACATCCAATCTGCACGGCGAGTGACTCACAACTTAATTCCTCTGTGCGTTTAAAAATGCCATTAAATTACGTTTACATAGAGAAGCTCGATAAGCTCGTAATATCTCGTGGGATATATTGAGCCCTACTATTAGTAGGCCCTAAGCGTATTTTCGGACTAATGTTTATATCATTGGAGATAAGCCTACTTAAATACTACTCCACAGTCCAAATAAGTTGAGTTTTCCCGTTACGATCCGTTCTTAAAACAGCTGGCTGACCAGGGCACTTACGATTATAGCTAAGGACCGGATTCTTAGGTTTTTACCTATTTTTTTCCTTACTTCCAAAACAAAAAGCGCTCATACACTTTTTCGAATCATGTCCATAGGATTCACCCACATTAATTCTGTGGCACCTAAAAATACCTAAATGGGGTATAAAAACCTAAATATACCTAAACGGGATGTAAAACTTAAAATATCTATTTTAGGCTACTTTTTTGTCTTTTTTGTTTGTCAGTTGAGGAATCGACATTTTGCGGAGAGACAATAATTTTTGTCGGGTTGAAATTTATACCACCAGCGTTTCGTTCAACCCACTGTCGTCTAGGATGGACAGTATCAAGAGAGGAAGTGTAAGAGTACCGGCGTATTCCTTACTGTAACCAGGAAATATGAGGCAATCTTATTTTCACTGCTTCTTTTGATTGTTTATGCTTTCTTTTTTCAATTGTATAATATTGTCCTAAAGCAAGTTTACACAAATTTAAGTCAATTTTGTTAAGTTAAACTTCAAAAGTATTATGTATTGAATCCTATGTAGCACATTTAAATTCATTAAACCAATTATTCTACCCGAAAACGATATTTTGGAGAAAAAACCTAAAAGAAACTATTTCACCTAATGGAAAACCTAAAACAGTGTTTTTAAAAACCTAAAAATCCGGTCCCTAATTATAGCCCACTCGCGAAGTTTTCTTACTTATAAGTTAGTAAGACCGAAAATTCACGTTTGTTGTCCTGTATCTTGCTATTAATGTAGATAAAAATTTAATTACCTTCACTTACATGAATCATTTTAACAATACAAGCATTTATTACACAGGTAAAGAATGAATTTTCGCCAATCTAAATAAATATGCACTTAGGTAGAGAATTAAGTGCTCATTTGAAATCTGTTTTCATTCTTCTCCTAACACATATAGTTTTCTATTTATTAGTTATCTATTTATTATCCGCTATTTTTAAATAGCACTTAATCGTCACGTCCCCTTTTAGCAGTTAATCATTACTTGATTTTTTTTTTTCGGACATCGCCTTAGCATAGGTTTTCATATCTACTAATTGAAAGGTTCAAAGAAATGTTATCTTTAACAAATAAAAACAACGATTTTCCAATTATTTATCGTAAAAATTAGTAATATAATTTTTGCATATCTCTCACTTGTAGTAGGCCTATGCGTTGCAGTAAATTGCAAATTTATATTTGCACATATCTTGTTTTTAGTATGCGTTGCTTTGCCCCAACTACACAATACGCAGAGTACTTTTTCCAGCCTTACCATTGCGTCTTCCAGCAAAGATAACGCCTTAAACTTACGACTAGAAAACCCGCATAGCATATTTGTTACGCAATAGTTTAAAATTAAATCATGCATGGCATGGGGAATCGAGAACGCCTGCGACTTACTTAAATATAGGCCTACATAATTTATTTCTATCAAGTTAATGTACTGAGTGTAATTTAAAATCTGTACATGGTATGAAAAAACGAAAGGTACTGTATATCCATAATGTAAAATGATTATCATATATTAAAATTGGAGATAGGCCTACTTAAATATTAATACAGTCGTAACAGGCTGAGTATTCCTAGTTACAATCTGAAAGTTTGGACGATCTGTCTTTAAAGCAGCTAGCTGACCAGGGCACTTACATTAATGGTCCACTCGCGAAGTTTCTCAGTTATAGTAAGAATGAAAATTCAAATTTTTGTCCTGTATCTTACTGTTAATGTAGATACCAACTTGATTAATTTCACTTACATGGATCATTTGAACAATACAAAATTTTATTAAGTATTAATGGGAATTAGGAATTAACGAATTATACTTTATTATTCAGCTTTATTTAATCAGGAGGCCATCCGCGTGTAGGATCTTTTGGTTTACCAGTAGGCCGTGTAACTATTGATGAACATATATTTTATATTGTTGTTGTGCCGTCGTTGTGTTTAATTTAAATGATAATGAATTTTAATAATTATGACATTAGGTGAAGTGGCGGGAATGATTCATATCAAGTAAATATCAAATCTACTAATTGCAAATGACAAACCTTGAAACCCCCATTTCAGATTGGCCAACACAAGAATGAACCCGGTACCCTCTCTAAGACGTTACAATCGCGAATTAACCTTAATCTACTGACGTAAATATTACCTTCCATGAATGTAAAATGTATGTAACGTACTAAAGGATTTAAAAGATGAAACATTAAATGGTCTTTTCTGACATAATGTGTAAATAGGGAAGAATAGACAGAATAGGGAAGGATATTGCAGTTCAGATACTTCGGTAAAAAGAAATAAACAAGATAACCAAATTAAGTATAATAAATGACAGATTAATTGCCCAAATTTATTCAAACTAAAATCATAAAATCTCATAGCCCGTGTTTGGTCTTAAAATGACCGTGAAGAGACGGAACATTCATTATAAATATTATTAACTAGAAAGAAGGCAAAGGTAAAAAGTTTAACAACATCATTTTAAATAACTATTAAAATGAGATTGCAGTGAATAGACGGAGAAGCTGGGAATTTCCCTAGCAGACCTAGCGGGTGCGAGATAAGGCAATGCAGTACTCAGGTACAATGTATCGGGAATCTCCCGAGATCTTATCACAAAGGGTACTGATCCACTTAAGTAATTCTAAGAAGTCGGCTATTGTGTTTAAGCCTTGCTTCTGATGTTGCTACTGATACAACACGCTGTCCGAACCTTCTTAGAAATCCGAGACGCTAAGTTGTGGGTTTTGAGAATAAGGGAAAATCCAATTGATTTCCGTGGGAAACTAACATATTATTATTGGTCGGGAGATTTGCCAATAAGAACTGGTCTATAGTACCACGTGCCGGGATTCACGAATAATAATTAAGAAGAGTAGGGATAAATGTTTGTCCAAGAAAGTTTTCTTTAGGCCTAACGTGGCACTGTAAAATCACTCTACTTCAAGGCCCCGCGCCTATAACAGTCATATTCAACTCTACTTCAAGGCCCCGTGCCTAGAGCAGTCAACAGGACTCTACTTCAAGGCCCCGTGCCTAGAACAGTCAAAATCACTCTACGTCGAGGCCGCGTGCCTACATCAATCACTCTACTTATCTTTGAGGCCGCGTGCCCACAGAATTAATTGGACTTATAAAATTTTAGCTGTGGAATTAATCGACTTAGAAGGATTCTTACTTTCAATCGCGATTAGTCAAAATCATATACGGCAGCAATTGTATCACTAGTAACGATCTACCGAGAACTTGCAACAATATTAATTATTCACAAACAAATTTTGTAATTATTGTCAATGACTGGACTTGTATTTCCAACGTTTTGAATAAACAGAATATTCCTTCAGTGTTCAAAGAAACTGCATTATTATTCAAGCAATAATATTAAGGTGTTCTTCGCTTCCTACCCTGAAGCTAGAGGGAAGTGCTCAACGATCGACTGGCAGACCGGAGGCGGGTTCAACAAATCAGAAATATTCAGTATATGCATTATACTGTGGCGCCCAGGTAACCATCATTTTCCACCGAACCGCTGTACATG
This sequence comes from Ectobius pallidus, assembly GCA_964059195.1. Lineage (NCBI taxonomy): Eukaryota > Metazoa > Arthropoda > Insecta > Blattodea > Ectobiidae > Ectobius > Ectobius pallidus. The sequence goes on from CAXKWD010000001.1 coordinate 134,417,226, forward strand.
GCTATTTCCCAACGTGAGGCACGAGTGAAGCTGGACATCAAGGATCACCAACTTCAAAAATCATCCCAAAACGGAAGGAAGACACCGCAGAATTTCTAGAACGTCACCCGTAAAGGCACCGCTGGAATTCAAGATCGTGGTACATCAGTTCCGGAGACCGCCGCAGAAAACATCAAAAATCACCAACAGATAAGAACTTAAATATACATAGAGTTTCAGTAAAGTAAACAATTTTATTATCAATAATTTAAGAAACAGTAAATATTAATTAAATAAATTAGTAAGCCTGACATCAAAACATATTTTTTTAAAAGTTTGCAATTTAAGATCAAAGTAAAATTAAACTGAAACTCACTAAGTAAATTAAAGAATAAATTCAAGTAAAATAAAATCTTTTTCAAAGTAAAAAGAACTCAGGCATATCGAATATTTATTGTGCAAGGGTATAATTATACATGTTATGCATTATATGTTGAACTTCTTAACCAAAGGTAAGGTAGATCGTAAGAGTGTATCAGTACCCTTATAATTTATGTATGTGGCTTAGAAACGGAAAAAAAATTACTAGGAAGAAAATTAATATGGAAGGTGGAGAGGGGCACGACTTGCTTAATGGTGAGGAAATAAATAATTGTAGAATGGAGATAAACAATGAGAACAGTGTCGCGACAGGTGACGGGGTTTTGGAGCAGGGAGGTGATAATAGGGAGGAAAATAATGCAACAAATATTCAGCTAACTGAGAGTGAGAGTGTAACTGAACATAGGCCTAGGGAAATAAATCAAACCATAGACCCGAATTCTATTGCATATTTGATAGCCATGATGAAAGGGCTAGAAAAATCAAGTAAGGAATCTAAGGAAGCTATGATGAAGGGACTAGAAAAATCAAGTAACGATACTAGGGAAAGTATTAAGGGGTTAGAAAAATCTAGTAAGGAAACTAGGGAAAGTATCAATGAAACTAGGGAAAGTATAAAGGAACTAGAGAAAAATTCTAAGGAAAATATGAAGGAACTAGAGAAAAATACCGGGGAAAAGATAGAGAAACTGGGAGATAGGATAGACCAATCGGACCAAGAACATAGGCAGAATATAGATAGGCTTGAGAGGGAGCTTAATAATATAAAAGAGGTCCAATCTAACATATGCAACGAAATCAGGGGAGAACTCTGTAGGGAACTTAAAGAAAGTGAAAAAGCAATGAGGCAAGAAATTAGTGAAAGTCAAGGGGAAATTAGGTCTGAATTAGAGGCTAATATGGCATCGGTAGATAGAAAAATGGAAATGCAGGGCAAGAAATATGAAGAAAAATTATTCAATGAAAGGAAAATTTTGGAGAAGGAAATACAGAAATCGGAGTCTAGCTTGAAAAAGAATATGGAGACTCAGGTGGGAAAAGTAAAAGTAGGGTTAGGAGACAAAATCTCGGAAGTAAATGACAAGGTAGTGCATTTAGAAAATATATTAGCGGTTAAAATAGGGGAAATCTCTAAAGAAGTAAGCACGGTAGCTAAAGAGGTCGAAAATCGTAGGCCTGTAGCAAATAACTATGCTGTAAATTGTAGTGAGAGTATATGTAATGGAATAGGAAATACATATAGGCCTCCTAGTGTTGCAAATGAGTCCTGTAATACAGTACACGAGACGGTAGCCACCAGCATGCCGGTAGTTAGCGATAATAGGATTAATATATGTAATTTAATAGGAAATGAGGTATCACTTCCCAGCTTCAATGAGAGCAACACGAGCCCTCAGAGCTTCTTGAAATCTGTTGAAGAATATTTTACTTTACGGTCTATTCCATCTCAGTACAAAATGTTGATCCTCGGTAGAGCCTTAAAAGGAAAAACAAAAGAGTGGTTTGAACTTACAGTACACCCGGAGTGCAACTATGAGGATTTTAAGCAGTTATTCTTAGCAAGATATTGGGGTGAGGCGAAGAGAGCTTTAGCTAGAAATGAGGTCTATAATGGGAGATATTCTCCTAGGGGCAACGTCTCTCTATCGGACCATTTCCTAAGAGTTATAGGCCTAATCAAGTTACTAGACCCCGGAATGCCAGAACGCGAGGCCATTCAGCTTGTGACGAGACATTTTCAGCCGGAAATATGTAACCTGCTTATAGTATCATGTCCCCAAACTTATAGCAAGGCTTTGGAGTTATTATCTAGTTTCGAAGTAGGAACTAACAGAGAAGAGCGTAGCGATAATAGGAGACAAAATGGACCGGATAATATGCAAATGAATCAAGATACGAGAGGAGGTCCAAATAATGACAGAGGTAGATGGAACCAAGGACATGCCAACAGAAATGCGGAATCGAACAGAGGACCCCCTAATAATAACTCATATAGAAATAATGGGAACCAAAACTGGAGGGGAAATAATCAAGAGAATAGGCCTCAAGACAGACAAGTAAATAATGTTCGATTTCATGGCAGGATGCAGAACGAAGTAGGAGAACGAATTCCAGAAAACCAGGGGGACATTAACATAGAAGGTGAAAGGAATCAGGCGCATAGCACGGGAAACCACAATGATATTCAGGGAGACATTCGTCACAGAAATGACGAAAGGCATGTAGCGCAAGACAGGCCTTTAAACTACTAGGAGACGCATTTGGAGGTCGAAATGACGTCACACAGACCGAGGGATTACAAGGATTAAAAAGACCTAATAATGAAAATAAAACACGAGAGAAGGGGTGCGTAGTAGGATGTGCAAATAGAGAGGGTATAACACCCACATATCCGCCATTAATAAGGGTAAAAATAGACCAATTTGAAGTCGATATGTTGGTGGACACTGGCTGTACTTTTTCTCTAATAAACGAAAAATTCTATGAAACGCTGAAAGCAGCAAGAGTGCGCGTTCAGGAATTGAAAGTACATGGCCTATACGCACAAACTGCAATTGGTGCCAAATCCCATAAAATTGAGCATCAGTGTATGTTGCCGTTGGAAATTGAGGGAAAGAAGTTAGAAGTCTACTTTTTGACAATAAAACATTTAGCACATAAATTAATTCTGGGTTGTGATTCTATGACAGATCAGCTAATGAGAATAAATTTTGAAGAAAATTGGGTAGAAATGGAATTAGATGAGAAAGAAAAGTTACGTGTACCGTTTTTATCTAATGAGAATATAATTACTAAGGAGTTGGAGTGCCAAAATGAAGATGTATTATTACGCGAGCCTTTCGTGGTGGAATCAGTTGTAGTACAAGAGGGAAATAGTATCGACGAATATAGGCCTATGGGAATTAAACCGGCCGTATTTATATATGAAGGTGATAATGAGGCTGATTGTGACGAAAGTGTCGCAGAGTTACAGGGAATGGAATCTGATATTGTTGGAGAGGACGAAGAATATGGTCATTTGTGCATTAAGGGGTCTAATAATTATGTAGATGAAAATGAATGTGAAACGGTACACGCGAATTTTACTAACATTAGTCAGAATGGAAGAAATGAAGAGGAAAATGTTGATATCGAATTAATTCTCAGGGAGAAAGTAGAAGAAATTGATGTGCTGTCAGATGGTCAAAAGTCGACTTTATATAACATGCTATATAAGAACAAATCAGTGTTCAGTTCAACTCCAGGCCTATTTCGGGGTTACCAACGCAAATTGAAATTAAAACAAGATATTCCTGAGCGTCGCTATAAGAGTAGGCCTGTACCAATTTCAATGATGGAAGAAGCCGGTAAGCAAATAAATCCGATTTGTGGTGTAGTGAAAGCACATGGAAAACTACGCTTAACCTTTGACTCTAGTTATCTTAAATTATTCATAGAAGCAGAAAATTTTTGGGCAGAACCAATAAAGGATATAAATCCGTAAAATGTATTCAGATGATCAGTGATTTTGTGTGACGTCATTTATCGACAATGTATTGTAAATATGAACAAATTAGAGGAAAGCAAGGAATAACCGAAAGGCATTGTACTGAGTTGGAATAATGTAGGCCTATAACCTGCAATGTATATTTTACGCGGTAAAATAGCTACTGGCATGATAGGTTATCAGTTCCACATAGGTTTAGGATTAGAGGAATGTGTATAAATGAGAGTAAAATATACGCGTGTGTATTTTGCATTGCAATATATTGTATTGAAATTGCGGTGAGGGTTGAATGAGCGCCCTTGTCATAAAAAAAAAAAAAAAGTGTTTTTATACATTCTTTATAACATAGTGTAATAGTAGTGAGAACTGATTGATCGACCTTGTCATAGCCTCATGAAAAAGTGTTTTTATGCCTTCTTTATAATATAGTGTAGGTGTAGTGAGAACTGCTTGATCGACCTTGTCAAAGTCTCAATATAAAAAAAAAAAAAGTGTTTTTGTTTTTCTTTATGCATTCAATATATTTTATAAAATTTCAGTGAGAACTGCTTGAGCTTAATTTTCATGGTCTCACGAGGGTATATCGGTAAATTTATGGTGTTTACGTAAAATTTTGTTGTAATGTCTTGGTCGTGCAATAAACCAAGTAATACGTACAAGCAACGTAACACTACAGGAAACCGCAAGATGTATGAATGCATGAATGTGATAGGTTCAGAAAACTTGTACATGTGGGACAGGATTTAAGGTGAAGTCTCGTGTCAGGATAGGAATTAAATTAGTTATGTATTTGTGTAAGATAGTTGCAACACTGGAGGAAAATAAGGTATAATATTTTGTGGAGAGATGCAGTATATTCAGCCAGTAAGTCAATCATAGGCTATGATGATTCCTGTCTTAATAGACTGGGGCATATATTGCAGTTCAGATACTTCGGTAAAAAGAAATAAACAAGATAACCAAATTAAGTATAATAAATGACAGATTAATTGCCCAAATTTATTCAAACTAAAATCATAAAATCTCATAGCCCGTGTTTGGTCTTAAAATGACCGTGAAGAGACGGAACATTCATTATAAATATTATTAACTAGAAAGAAGGCAAAGGTAAAAAGTTTAACAACATCATTTTAAATAACTATTAAAATGAGATTGCAGTGAATAGACGGAGAAGCTGGGAATTTCCCTAGCAGACCTAGCGGGTGCGAGATAAGGCAATGCAGTACTCAGGTACAATGTATCGGGAATCTCCCGAGATCTTATCACAAAGGGTACTGATCCACTTAAGTAATTCTAAGAAGTCGGCTATTGTGTTTAAGCCTTGCTTCTGATGTTGCTACTGATACAACACGCTGTCCGAACCTTCTTAGAAATCCGAGACGCTAAGTTGTGGGTTTTGAGAATAAGGGAAAATCCAATTGATTTCCGTGGGAAACTAACATATTATTATTGGTCGGGAGATTTGCCAATAAGAACTGGTCTATAGTACCACGTGCCGGGATTCACGAATAATAATTAAGAAGAGTAGGGATAAATGTTTGTCCAAGAAAGTTTTCTTTAGGCCTAACGTGGCACTGTAAAATCACTCTACTTCAAGGCCCCGCGCCTATAACAGTCATATTCAACTCTACTTCAAGGCCCCGTGCCTAGAGCAGTCAACAGGACTCTACTTCAAGGCCCCGTGCCTAGAACAGTCAAAATCACTCTACGTCGAGGCCGCGTGCCTACATCAATCACTCTACTTATCTTTGAGGCCGCGTGCCCACAGAATTAATTGGACTTATAAAATTTTAGCTGTGGAATTAATCGACTTAGAAGGATTCTTACTTTCAATCGCGATTAGTCAAAATCATATACGGCAGCAATTGTATCACTAGTAACGATCTACCGAGAACTTGCAACAATATTAATTATTCACAAACAAATTTTGTAATTATTGTCAATGACTGGACTTGTATTTCCAACGTTTTGAATAAACAGAATATTCCTTCAGTGTTCAAAGAAACTGCATTATTATTCAAGCAATAATATTAAGGTGTTCTTCGCTTCCTACCCTGAAGCTAGAGGGAAGTGCTCAACGATCGACTGGCAGACCGGAGGCGGGTTCAACAAATCAGAAATATTCAGTATATGCATTATACTGTGGCGCCCAGGTAACCATCATTTTCCACCGAACCGCTGTAAGGATTTACTTTATATAGCCTTTGCAAAATCTAACATTCGTTTCACAAAAGGTATCCAATGAGATTATATCTTGTCTAAAGCCATTACAGGCTGATCCTGTTTGTCCTGTTGGTTTAATGTCAGATTTACACAGAGAAGTCTGGAATTGTCAGAACTCAGACGTTTGGTGACTGAACGATGCTGATGTGTAGGCGAGAGAACTAAACACTGTACGAACTAGATTGGAAAGATTACCTCGAAATTTCATTGTTCTAAAGAACAGGAAACAAAGAAAGGGATTATGAGAGAAGGAGAAAGTAAGGGTGAAATGACCCATATCTAGAAAGGACGTCACTTAAAGCAGAGAACAAAGACCTTTATCTCGTTTCTTGAAGACACGTGTTTGTCTTTGTGGTGTAAAAATGAGTTCACTTACAAAGAGATGGGAAATGATAAAAAGGGAGAACTAAATGTTTTTCTTTCTCTGTATTAGGAAAACATGCTTTGAAAAATACATTGTGGGCAAATCTTCACGTGTCATGGTTGTATAAATAATTGGATTTCATTTTGTTCCGTAATAATATATTACGCAAGAAGTCTACAAAGGCATTTATTAAAACAGATAGTATGTTTCATATGATTGTCATAATTACCATTATACTACTTTTTTCGTTCGACCACAAAAAAGTGTTAAAGTTCCTGGTTTTTAGAGTACCTCATAACTGATTAAGCGAACGAATATCGTAAGCAGTAGTTCTCACCTTTACCGATAGATGGCAGGCTATAAGGTATGCAAGGCCTTAGGGCTTCTCTTGAGATTTTACCTCAAACAACGCATATTAAAAGCACACGAAATGAATTTATTTAAATTATTCACTGAAGATGGCTGCAAATTAGTCGAAATATATTTGAGTTTTTAAAAACATTTTACTATATTTTATATTGACAAGGCGGGGTTTCTGCATTTTAAACTCAAATGAAAGTTAGTGTGGCTCTATTTCCCCAACATTGGCACGAAAAGAACTCGATTTAGTATATTATTTAAATTAACACAAACAGAATTGATTTTATTTTAAATACAGTATGTTTATTACGCAGTTTCATTTCCTGCTCTTAAGATTTCAAGAGAGAGCAGAGCAGTGATGTTGATGGCGATGAAACCATCAGTAGATCCAGGATCAGAAAGATTTCCCTTTCTTTGCCTGTAGAAATAAGATGTTAGACACTTTTGTAATCAGACATATAATCCATTGGCAATGGGATGTCGGTCCGTGGAAACTTCAAGTTCGTTCCGTGTTCTATAATAGTTGTCTTTTGCGACAAGGAGGCCACAGGGCTTCTCAAACAACGCACATTAAAAACACTTTAAATGAACTCAATTTAGCATAATATTAAATCTAACACGAACGGAATTGATTTTATTTTAAATACAGGTTGTTTGTTATGCATTTTCATTTCTTGCTCTCAAGGTTTCAAGTTCGATGGCCGTGTCTTATAATAATCGATACCACACCAGTGTTATAATGAAAATATGTATCGTAATGATATCATTATGTAGTAAGCGTATCATAGTATAGTCGAATAAAACAATTTAAACAACATGAATTCATCATTTTGGCATTTATCTCATTTGCGATAAACGTAATCACAATACACAAAATAGCCTAAGTTTATTTTATTGTTCTCTACAGCCCTCTTGATCAGCACAGTTATGCAGTTAAATCCTGTCTACCATGCATATTTATGAATAGGGAAAGAATTTGCATTCTTAACAGGATTTATTCAATGATACGTTGGAAGAAACATATTGTGTAAGTTACTTAAATAAGCTATCACATATCACAGTATTCATCATCTTCGAAGCAAAAAGCATATAATGACTCCATCTGTATAAAAAAATAACTAATCACTTCAACAGTACACACTATACACCATTTAAATGCTTTATACACTCAATTTACTTCAATTCATTATACTGTAGATAATAACACAGGTTTGGATAACAAAGATGTATAATGATAGAATTTTAAAACAAAATTGTAATTTATTAGAATTTATTAGAATTATTACAAACTGATAGCTTAATGATGGAATGCACATAGCACTGTAGATACTTGTATACAGTTAAAATTTGTAATGAAGATATAGCATGTAGTATTACAAACAGTTAAGCAATGGAACATGCTGTTTTAAATCAATTTTAAAAAGTACAACAAACATTAAGATTTTATAAAAGAGGCATGAATGCAATTATGAACCTTAAACTTTTATTTATTTTGCACAGCACTCCGATCCCGAATGTAAAGCATAAATTTATCATTTATATTTACATAGTACGGACCCTTACAACTGTCTGTTTTGCAATAATTCAGAGTAGTAGAACGAATTCATATAAATTCACTTTTGTTGGACCTAAAGAACAATATCTCCACCTCTTAACACTAGGGAATGAAAACGTAACTTGTCTTGATCCTTCCCAGAATTCTATTTCTCTGAGGTCGTAAGTACGAAACATGAGAATAGCTCATCAAATTTTATATCACGCTCACATGTCCTGACATGATTTTCTTGAAATTAATGTCATTCTCCGTCGAGAAAGTGTATCGCCGAATATTTACCTCCTCTGCCAGTACCATAGGTATTATAGATAGAGGAAATATTGCGTTCGACCCCCAAATTCGAACTTGAGTTTTTTTTTTAGAAGTGGCGAACTCTAAATTTCTAGGGCTAACGATAGATTGTCATTTAAATTGGAAGAGACACATACAAAATTTGTGTAAATATCTATCTAGTTATACCTTTTTATTCGTTAAACTATCATCTTATTGCAATAATAAAACTCTTCTGCAATGCTATTACAGCTATATTTATTCTAAAATAAAATATAACATTATTGCTTGGGGATCAGCGGATCAATTCCACATAAACAGAATCTTTGTCCTGCCAAAACGCATAATACGTACCATGTATAATGCCAAGCCTCTCGATTCCTGAAAACCTTTATTTAAAACCCACAAGATCCTCCCACTACCATGTATCATTATTTTTGAAGCCGCCCTGTTTGCTTATTCTCATAGACTCCTTTTCAAAGTTAATTCTGACTACCATTCTTACAACACCCGACATAAAAACAGCAAAGCACTGACGAAACACTCTACCCATCTATTCGCATCTTCTCCATACCACTTATGCTCTAAGGCAGTGGTTTCCAAACTTTTCAGTCCGCGGACCCCTTGAAAAAAATTTAAATTTCGCGGACCCCCTCTGGGTTTTGAAGGGGGAAAAAAACTAAATAAATATTTTGATTCAAATGTATTAAATTCAATAGACAAAATAACACTATCAATAGTAACAAACAGATTACTCCTTAATGTGAACAGTGAAGCTGCTTTAGAAGATATGTAATTTGAGAAAATTACGGGTTATCCTAGTTCTTCTTAAACCTCCTGCGGACCCCCTGAAACACTGTCGCGGACCCCACTTTGGGAATCACTGCTCTAAGGTATTTAATTCACTCCCCTCTCATATCACATCACAAAAAACAGAAATTTCATTTAAGAAAATGCTCAAATCCTTTCTTTTATCAAACTGTTTTTATAATATAAGTGATCTCTATTCTTTGTAAGTGTGTGTATAATGTATTCTTAAATTTATCATTCAATTTGTATAATTCATCTTCCATATACTGTAAAAATAGAGCTAGAAATAATATTAAAATGTATAATGTACTAAAATGTAGCATGTTTAAATATTGTACATGTACTGAATATTTGTATGTGAATTATTAATTTGTAAATGTGTGTGTTAAACTTTAAGAAATGTAGTTTATAAGTATATGTAAACTTATAAGTGTAGGTTAATGTAAAACACTGTACTGTGTAAGAAAATAAACTAACTAACATAAATACATGCTTTGATGTCTCCTGAATCGGAAAATACTATCTTCAAAAACATGTATGTGTGTGTGTGTCTGAACAGCCTAGCTCAAGAACGGAAAATCATATGAAAACAAAATTTTGTATTTGGATTAAGTACCTTCTGATGATGTGACACGAAGATTGGCGACGACTTTATCTTATTTCTAAAGGGAATTTACATGAAGAAAATTTCGGTTTTCGTGATTTTCTCAAAAACGGCTCTAATGATTTCCTTTAAATGTTGTACATGCGGTGCTTATACTAAGCGCTAAAAATTTTATTTGAACCTTTTTTTAATTTTTCTGAAGGGTAATTATAACTGTTTGTAGAAACGTAGTCTTGCTTGGTGAACCGTAAAGCTTTGCAACAGATTCAAACAACTGTGTACATGCTCTTAGCCATGTTTAGAGTAAAGAAAGTTACTTGAGTGCATTGATCAGATTTTATTTGGGTTATGTATCCTCCGGGTATGCGATTCGATGTGGTAGCGACATTCTCTTAACTTTTACAACCAATTTTCATACATAATATATTATACTAAGAGGCAAAGTTTTATTTGGGCAGAGGAAGTTATGTGAGTTTCACACCAAATCTTTTCTGTATTCTTGGTACTCTACATTGCAGATATTAAAGATCCATCAATGACTTAAGAAATTTTCCTTCCCCAGGCACACATTAATTACTACAGGTGTAAATAAATATAGCCTACTATACATTCTGTTACTTGGCAAAGATTGGTATATTATGTCTAATTCATTGTGTCCTCGAAAACGTTCCACTTTGTCAGGATAAACTGTCTGTGGTTATTTCATTTATAAGCTCGAATACCGAACACCATCACTTGTGATGGTAAATACAATTTGTTGTAAACACAATCATGTGGAATCGATTCACATTTAACCACGTCTTTTTCCACATCCAAACTATAATAATTGTTATTGTTATTGTTGTTGTTATTATTATTATTATTAAAATTATTATATTAATATCATCACATTAATATGTAATATAACAAAAGGTCCAGATTTTCTCGATTAATCCATTCATACTACGCCGCGTATCTGATAATGACCAATAACGTTTAGCAATGCCTGGGATGTTGACCAATCACGGTCGTTAAACTTATAATATGCTTGCTATGAACATAAGAATGCGATTGAATCTGATAAAATGTCAGCTCGTTACTGGAAACGTAAGCAGTGACTTACACGTCACATTTAACTTGTAAACAAAATAAAAACATAGCCTATTATTTTATAAAACATAACTTATTCGGAAATTGAATCAATGCGCGTTCATTGAAATCACAATTCGATTCGGTTTGCTTTTATTCCTTCTGTGTTAACTAATTGTCATAGGCACTATTGGTAGCCTTTTTAAGTTAGTGTCTGTAACTCATTCGATTCATTGATTATTTATTATGCCGTGATCTCACAGCTTACGGAATACTGATTTTAAACTATAGAAGTAAGAAAGTAAATATTATTTATACCCTATAATATGTTACATTTTATTAAATGAATAGTTTTAATAAATCATACGCGAGATTACGAGTTTCATCAGATAAATTTGCTCTCGTCCTCGTAAAACTTCCATAAACTCATAATTTCTCGTGGAATTACGTGCGATAATATGATCAGGAATACAGCATAAACACATACACGCCAAGGATGCATATCGAAGTACACAACTAGCATTAACTGGCGGAAGAATTTATCACCGAATTAATAAAAATGAGCTATAGATTACCTCCCATTGGTGGAACTGGAAGTAGAGTTCATTTCCTTCAGATCCCCATTCTAAGCTTCGCCCGGTGAGCAATCCGTTCTTATTTACTTTCATCCCAACAGCTCCTTCTTCCTCTTCTCTTCCTTTCCTCTAACCCCAATTTTAAGATATAAGAGTAGGATGAGCCCCAAGAGCATTACAGATGGGAATAGACTACATAAAATATTACTTCATGCTCGCAAATGCAAAGGGCACCTTGCTTCCTTTGTGGTAGCAAGCAATATCATGCCTGTCGCTGGATGGGAATGACGGCAATCTGTGTAGGCGGAATACCTTATCGAAGGGAATACTGCAACACATGTTGCTTGCTTCCTTCCTTATTCACCATGTTAAAGTTTATGTAATAGAGCCTCCTTTATATGGCAATGATAATATTTTATGTAAGAAATTATTATAAAACCAGAAATTACCAAGCAAATAATATTTAATTCTTTTAAAAATATGATTAAATACTGTTAATAAAAAAGGGTGCGTGAGTAAAGTTATAGTTGATTTAACCTTTTCGCTGCTATTGACGTAAAATTCGTCACAACAAAACAGAATGATTAGAACAATAGTGTAATGAATTATATTAACATGGGAGGAATTTTATTCAAATGTTGGTAAATATTCCACTGAAATTTTTCACAATGACTTAAAACTTATATTCCACTCAAGATTTTACTTTATGGGTGCTTGTATTAATATGAACATTGAGCTCTGAAAAGGTTAAATACATTTAAATTAATAGGCTTTACATCAATTCCCAATTTTGCTTTGCGAAAACGGAATTATTTACTAGTTAGGTCATGTATTAGGTCTATTTATTTATTTGCTTATTTGTTTGTTAATAACTTGTAAAGACATCTGGACATTTACAGGTAATTCTGGCATATTATTCTTGCATTACATTTAATATCTAGGCCTACTAAAAGCCAAGGAAAGGCCTAAGTGATGTCAAATTCAGCATTTGTCTCTGCGCATGGGAAAACCCGGAAAATCTCACTCAGGTCAAGGAACTTGAACTCGTTTCACTCCAAGTACAAGCAATAAAGAAAGTTACTGCCTCGGGCATTTAGATAGGTGAAAATGGAATAAAAATACAAGTATACGGTATAATGAAATTATACAACACTTTTCGTAAATTTATTTCTAAATTCGTTGTGCTGAGATTTGTTCACTAAACTAAAGTATCTTAGCCTGTCAATTCGCCGGATATACGCCTACTTGATTATTACCACAAAAGGAATCCATATTTGTGAATGGATGTAAAAATATTATTCTACTGCACAAATTTAATAAATCGCAAGCGACTCTTGAGTACAAGTGCAGGACCGGTAATAGAACTGCACTTTTTTATCAAATCGTCGATAGCAGGCAGCTGCCTATAATAGACTTTCCTCTAAATTCACCCTAACTTTTTAAAATAAGTTCTTCGCTTCGTTATAAAGAATATTGCAAGCACCCCCTTTCAATTTCCAACCATCAGTATCTATCTAATGGTCATTTCTAACGATTTCACTAAAATGAATGATCGAAATAGCAGGGAACTCGAGTAATAAAATCCTACAGTAATACTGAAAAGTCGCAGTACAATCACTTTCTACAATTATTCTAGGGTTATACGTATTTTTTATGGGTGATCCCTCCCCAAGCAGCAGTCAAAACGGATGACTTCTCTTTTATAAACATGTGTTTAGCTCCAAACAGCATTTCGTATTCAGATTCTATTCTCATCACTGCTACCTTTATCGCATGCAATAAAGATTTTAAAGCACTAGTTCGATAATGTGCAATTTTTGCTTCGTGTGTCTTGTGTTAGAAATTCTACTTTCAATTCAAGCTCTCTAAAAAATACTATGAGGACGTTCATGTCAGACACAAACCTTAGTGGTACATAGAAATCGTACCAGTTACCAAGTCGGCTGAAACTTCAGAAAGAGATCAATCCAGTAAGGGGTTCTTTATAAATGTAGATGCATTGCATTTAGGTCACGAGAACCAGCAAACGCCATTTACTGTATAATCTCAGATAATTAAAATATTTGGAGGTAGTAATGTAGAATGTCAGTGAAAGCCGGAATTTGCCCTTAAAGTTCAAGACCTCTATCAGGTTGGCCGGGACAGGGAATCTAACCCAAGCCTGTCGAATGGAACCCATTAGCGCTACCGCTTGTGGCAACTTGTTCTATAATGTGAAAGTTTAAATGATATTCAGTCGTATCGAGCTATTCCTACCGGCCAAGCTGTCACATAGTTTAAATGACATAACTTTGTGACTGGCAGCATAGAGGAGTTTGATATTTATAATATGAATGGTAATGTGCATGCCCAGATGCGGGTCACACGATAAAATCAATAGAAAGGACTAGAAGGTAAGAGAACCGTATCACCTTGCTTCCAGATAAAGCACCTGTTGGTCTCAAACACGCATCTCGAGAGTGAACTACCGGACTTGAACGAATCTAGTCAGCAGCAAACTTCCAAGTAAAAACGATAATTTGCTTCTGCCATTCACACCTATCTATAGATCATGTGGTACATATTAACTTTACGAGTTTTTTCGGAACATATACCTTTGTGGAAAGTGTGTATGAATAATTCGCAAGGTTATTGTACAAAAAATAATTATTAATAGAATTTCATATTGGGGCAGGAAGATGGCTGAAATGTATAGCCTGTAGTCTATACATTGCATTTTGAAAACTAGGAACTTGAAACATTACAGAAAGGTGAATCTTCCTTTGGTATAGCTAATAATTCATAGGCTACTAAGTTAATTCTTTTGGCAGAATATTATTTGTGTTATTGGGTTCTGTTTGTTTCATGTATAACTTGTGTGATACGTTTGACGTGACAAAAAGATTGGCGACTTCCTTAACTTATTTTTACTATCCCTTAAATAAATAAAATTTAATATTTCACTACATTTTCGATTATGCTCTAACGATTGTTAACAAAACTTATGTGAGGGCCTTATCCCAAGGGCTTAGACTTTCATTTCAGACAAATTTTCGTAAAGATTTTCTTAGGGGTAGTTATAAGCGAGCCACCTTTTGCAATAACTCGGGCTTGAAGTCTTTCGTGGCGAATTGAACATCATTGCATCAGGCTGATACATTTGACTACCCTCCCTGCAATTCGGTCTCACATTCTACAGCGCAATTGTTTGAATTAAGAAAGTTCTATTGCCCATTATGTGAGCGTTTCACTACAGATTTTTAGATTCAGGTGACCTCGAAATGTATATTTATGCTGAAAACTGGACACCAAATCTTAGGGTCACATACAATACTTCCTGTGCCTATGGTACGGGTAGAGGGAGTGAAATACAATAGACACGAATAGAAATGGATTACGAATAGAGATGGATTAAGTTATCAGAAGTTTGAACGTTTATTATTAGTACAGGAAGGAATAATAAAATAAAGAATTATTTTATATTAGAACGTTTATTCCATATAGGTACCTACTTATAATCAAATCATAATACCACGTTCCATCATCTTCATCTTTCTCACATAAGTAGGGGTCATGCATGCTCTGTTCGGAGACTCTAAGAGGCAAAACAAATAAGAAATAATGAGAGGATTATCTACAAATAGGTGTCGTGACAATTCGTTATCCTGTCGGATCTCACATTGAGCCATTGGGTTTGGTTAGATGCGTAAAATAACGGAATATCCTTCGCTTGTCTCCTCCGCTTATCTCTATTCCGCTTATCTCTCTTCTCATATTATAACCTTTACAAAATATTATCCTAATCAGAGAATCGAATCTGTGCCATTTTGGTTTAAAGTGGATATACTCAAAAAATCTTTTTGGTTTAAAGTGGAGATACTAAAAAAATCTAATATTAAGGTAACTGTAGGACTATGAGACTATTATCCTGCCGGTTGTATTATATGAATGTGAGACATGGTCGCTTACTCTCCGGGAAGTACATAATCTGAGAGCATTCCAAAACAGGAAAACAAGACAATATTTGGGCCTAAGAGAGATGAAAATGGGGACTGGAGAAAACTGCATAACGACGAGCTTCATTACCTGTACTCTTCACCGGATATAGTAAGGGTAATTATCTCACGGAGGATGAAATGGGCTGGACATGTTGCGCGCATGTTGTCCCACATGTTTTGGGAGGACAATATTAGGCTAAATTTAAGGGAAGTAGAATTTTCGAGGGATGATTGGATAGAATTAGCACAGAATAAGGTTGAATGGCGGGCTCAGGTAAGCGCGGCATTGAACCTTAGGGTTCCATAAAATAGATAATATTCCTTTAGCTTGCTGAGGAATTGTCTATTGCCATTGAGTGAGTGAGTAAGTAGGACTATCTAACGACGTCCATATACTATCCTGGATTACTTAAGGTCTCACAATAGATAGTGGCATCCTACTCCCATGCCGGCAATTCATAAAAGACATTTGAGTAGCGTGAAATTATTATACAACTTAGATCATACAGACCTAATGGAATTTGGCACGAGTGATCTGCAATCTGCATTCTGCATTATCAAGTTTAATTTTCATATTTTTAAAATAAGTTACTATTTATTATTATTATTATTATTATTATTATTATTATTATTATTTTATTTTTTCAAATTTAATATTTAAATGTCGCATGATTTTTTTCAGTCAGAGTTTACATGCTAGTGTTCTTAATTATTTGATAAAACTTGCAATTGTTCTGGTGTACGAATTCTTAGTCGGAAGTGAATTCTAGTCTGTATGATATTTCAATGGCGCTAAGGAAAAGTAAATGTATGTTTACAGATTCTCTTTAGTTAAATTGTACCAACACTGCATAAGAAATACACATCAACAAAATGTAATGGCTTCAGTTTCAAAGCAAGAGAACCGTGAAATTTGTAGTATAGGCCTATATAACCGATGTTTTCAAAATAACATTATTTCGTTTCTAATGAACTTTGCTGAATCTTTTGTATTATGTCAACAGCCCAATTATATATACATATAGGCCTACTTTATGATTCAATATGGACTATGTCAGGAGCCCATATATATCTTATATCTATATTAATAAAAGGAAGTGTCTGTCCTCCGTCTGTCCGCAATGCCCAGCGAAATCTACTCAACGCAGAGATCTGAAATGTTATACATAGGCGGACTGAAGGGTCGGAAAATGCACCTCGAAGCCGGAATTTTAATTTTCCATTTCGTTCGTGAGTTATGAGTGAAAAATGAGCAAAAAACGTGCATTTTTTGCGTTTTCGAAGCATCAGTTTCAGTACTAAATTTCAATATCAAATCACTTACAGTTGGCTTTGGCTATTTTTGTCATCATACCCCATACCTTGGAAATAAAAGCAACGCGATCGCTTGATTTTGTTAGTCCATCCTAGACGATTCATTTGTTTAGAGTGTCAAGACCCACAGACATATGACATTTTCAACCTACACGGAAGAAGGATAATCAACCCTAAATATGGTCAAACATTGTTCGATTCGAACGAAACTCACTACACAGGGGTTTTCTGGGCCCAGGAACTCGAATCTGAGGTCGCTTTTACCAGGGGACGCTACCTAATCGTGGAATGCACTCAACGTGATTTAGGTGTTAATAAATATAATAATATATAATAATAATAACTATTATGCTCTTAATTTTTAGTTTTTAATTTTTGAAATAATTATCGCGGGGGAAGCCGCGGGCACATGCTATCTTATAATAATAAAAGGACGTGTTTGTCTGTCTGTCCGCGATGCCCATCGAAATCTACTGAACGCAGAGATCTGAAATTTTAAAGATAGATGGACTGAAAGGTGGGCGAATGCACCTCGAAGCCGAACTTTTAATTTTAGCTTTCGTTCGCGAGTTATGAGTGAAAAACTGGCAGAAAACGTGATTTTAGCGCTGTCGAAGCATCAGATTTCAGTAATACATTTCAATGTCAAATCAATTGCAGTTGGCTTTGGCTATTTTTGTCATACCGTGGAAATAAAAGCATCGCGATCGCTTGAATGTTGTAAGCCCACGCTGGTCGATTCATTTGTTTAGAATGTCAAGGCCCGTAGACATATGAAATTTTCAACCTACACGGAAGAGGGATAATCAACATAGACCTAAATATGGTTAAACATCGTTCGATTTGGACGAAACTCACTATACAGGGATTTTCTGGGCCAAGGAACTCGAATCTGAGATCGCTTTTACCAGACGACGCTATCTAATCGTGGTATTTAATTCACGTGATTTAGGTGTTAATAAATATAATGATTTAACTATTATGATCTTAATTTTTAATTTTTGAAATAATTATCGCGGGCGATCGCTTGATTTTGTAAGTCCATCCTGGACGATTCATTTGTTTAGAATATCAAGGCCCGAAGACATATGAAATTTTCAACCTACACGGAAGAGGGATAATCAATATAGGCCTAAATATGGTCAAACATTGTTTTATTTGGACAAAACTCACTATACAGGGCTTTTCTGGGCCAAGGAACTCGAATCTGAGGTAGCTTTTACCAGGCGACGCTATCTAATCGTGGTATGTAGTCCACGTGATTTAGGTGTTAATAAATATAATGATTTAACAATTAAGCTCTTAATTTTTAATTTTCGAAATAATTATCGCGGGCGAAGCCGCGGGCACATGCTAGTTATAAATATATATAGGCCTACTTTATGATTCGATATAAAACTCCACCTAGTTATTAATATTTTATATTTTCCCTGTCGTTAAAGCCTATCCACAAGCAGGGAATAGACTAATGATGTGCAGGCCTAGTTCTCGCCATCTTAAACCCGAACCAGATCAATTGTATTACGTTTCCTGTAGAGTCCACCCAGCTATTTCGAAAGGAATCTTTGGGGAAAAAAGAACACGCTGGTCATAAGATGGACAATGATTTTAGTATCGGTACCCTTCAAAATTATGCAATTGCGCTATAAATTTACAATACGGTACCACACCCATAATTCTCTTCCGAAGAAAAGCAAGCTGGGAATTTTGTTGCTCAAAAAGAAACTAGACATTCAGCCGAATCTGAAACTTCGTACAAATGGCAAGAGCGTTAACCACTCGACCATTGTAAGGAAGTTACATTATAACTTAATGGAGGTTTACTTCTGTAGTGGCTACAAATAACTCCATGTCGTGTAAGTCTTGATAACGTGCTGGCTCTTATCTTCGTTGCTTAGAGGGATGAGATATAACTTCGGTTGGCCACCTATTATGCAGTCATGAATTTGTCGCCACACCAGCAGCACCGCCCGAACGTGTAGAAAAGGGTAGGTGTGACCCTGGGAAAATCGACCCGGGTAGCTCCTCTATCTCTGACCCGGGTGGGTTCATGGCATACCCAATCTTCTTGGTTACCAGCAAATCCCTATTACATCCTTCAGTAGAATGAGAAACTCTCCTCGAAATACTATTTCAGAGGAGTTAGAGTGCCGGGAGCCCAGAGCTCAGATCGTGACACGGATACTTCGTGCTCTGGCTATGTGCTACACGCAAATTATGATCAATGGGTTCAGTAATAAACGTTCTAGCCGTGCTTCCAAGTTGCATACTTTCACTGCCCAACTATCTGAATTATCTCTACGTTTCTTGATAAAGAGTTAGAAAATGTACAAAAGTATAGATTTCAGAAATATTGCATGTTCTTATATTAAAATGTATTGTAGTTATTTTAATTCCATGACATAGCCCTAATGCAAGAATTCAACGGGAATTAATAAGAAAACGAAGAATCGAATAAATGAATAGGGCTACAAATTCCGTACTAGTACTCAAAACCATCAAAACTGAGTGATCTAATTCTATAACGGGCTATAACGGGCTAATAAGTAAACGAAGAATCGAATAAACGAATAGGGCTACAAATTCCGTACTAGTACTCAAAACAACCAAAATTAAGTGATATAATTCTATAACGGGCTTCTTGAAGATTTGTTAGAAAGCTGTCTTACTATACCTGTATACGGGAATGTTTTATGTATCCGAATAAAATAGTTTATTAAACACAATACTTTCAAAAATCAAAGTTCCTGGAGAGACGATGACAATTAACTAGAGAGAAACGTTTTCATTAATTGCATTGCAGTGAGGAAAAGAAAGAAAATACTAACTTTGTTAAGGGGTTTTTGCTAACTAGTAATTAAAAGTTAAAGTGTCAAAAGTTTCAGAGACCTGAAGGTTATAATGCTTTTAATATAATTTGTGTAATTAAGCAGTGTACACTGACAGTCACTGTCTCTAAACTCACTCTTTCTTTATATATAGTTTAATTTGATTACTTCGGGGGGGGGGGGGTCAACATGAAGGGATGACGTGGAGGTGCGAGTGTGCATCTGACAAGTTTGGACTCCATTTCCTATACTTACTCACTCAATGGCAATAGGCAATTCCTAAGCAAGCTAAAGCATTTTTTGAACCCGGAGGTCCATTGTCGTGCTTACATGATCTCGCCATTCAACCCTATTCTGTGCTAACTCCAACCATCCCTCGAAAATGCTACTTCCCTTAAATCTATTCTAATATTGTCCTCCTACCTACCTCTAGGTCTTCCAAGTGGTATTTTCCCTTTGGGTCTCCCATATCAATATTTTTTTAGAGATATCTATCCTGTCCTATGCGCGCAACATGTACAGCCCATTTCATCCTTCGCGACTTAAGTACCCATACTGTATTCGGTGAAGAGTATAGATTATGAAGTTCCTTATTATGCTGTTTTCTCCAGTCCTCGTTTTCATCACTCTTAGTTCCGAATATTTTCCTAAGCACCCTGTTTTCGAACACTCTCAGATTATGTTGTTCCCGAAGATTAAAGGGCAATATGTCTGCAAAATGTAATTGCATAGGTGCATTCTCCTTTGCCCACTGACACTCTGACCCTCTCTACCTGAAGCGTGATTCTGGTTTTGGCCTACAGAAAAGGAATGGCTAAATTTCAACTTCATCTGAACAGCTATAGGATGTTGTAAACAGAGACAGGAATTTAAAGGGAATTCCTTTTTATATATTTCATCACAAAACGTGACATTATTAAAAATGACATTTTTTAGAACGTTCCACCCAAAAATTATAACTTTCTTCTTACTACTTCTTTTGGCCTCAGTCCCTTATTTTAGAGAAATTTTTAAAAATTCGTAAATTACCCAACATTTTGTTGATATTAAAATATTTAAAATTGCCAGTGAAAAAAAAAGTTCCTTTCACTGCAAGCAAAGGCTTTGCTGAGGAACCCAAATTTGGAAAAAGAATTGTATGCAGTGCACACATTCAGATTTCTACCAGGGGCTACCGCGACTGGAGGAGAGTGTTTATCGAAGCAGTCACAGAGGGGTGTGGTAGAAGAAGTTGCAAACTTGCTCGAAGGATTTTCAAAAGACAAGCTCAGTCAAAGTTTGACTGAAAAATCCAGACATAACTAGTGAAGTGCAATGACTTAGAATTCAGAGTTCGAAACAAATATTCCCCACTGGTTTCTGGTGATGTTGAGAGGTGAATTTTTTATCATCGTTCAGAGATAGTTTGCATTCATAGAGACATACTTTATTTATTTATTATGTTGAGAATAAAATAGGCTCATTTCCCAATTACAATATTCAATTAAATTAACAATTAAATAATAAGTTAAATATACAATTCATTAAATAAAATGGTATGGTGCATATTTTAATTATCAGAGTTTTAATGTATTCAAATTTTGATCACAGATACTTTCAAACCGCTTATTGTTAGTATTGTATATATTGCCTATTTTGTGCAATTGATTGTATAGAGGGAGCACTTTATAAAGAAGATAATTATTATGGAAGTCATTGTTTGCAGTTCCATTTGCATTCAAGTGTGTGGGAATGTTAAATGTGATCAACTTCAACGTTCTTTAAATGAAGTGAAGTGAAAAAGAAACATACATGTACGGTATATCTTATTAGTGTATTTTTATTCAATTCCTCTTTTTTGGCAATAATTTTCCTTTTTTTTTCTTTTTCGTATTAAAAGTGTTCCCCTTAAAATCCCGCGTTTTTTATAAAGTGCCAACTTCAGCATACAACACCCTATTATTTATTATTATTTATTATCCAAGTTTATACCTTATTTTACCCGAAGGGCTTCTGTGAATAAATATGGTAACTCTACTTTTGAAAAATCTTTATCTGCAGGTACTCTGTAAACACGGCTGAAAATATTTCAGTAATTAGCAATTCTCTATGTACGTCCTTCAAGTAGGCCCATGTGTCCATTTCACAGTGAATGTCATCTAGTGTGCTTTCATTGAAACTCTCATATGCACACTCCCATTTACACTCGCACTCGATGTAAGTCATGCTGATCCGCACTCTGACATCACTTTCGACCAGAAGTGGGCGAGCATGCATTTTAGCGAATTATGAAATCTATGATCAATTTCTAGTGCTGATTGGTCTACGCTTTCATAAGGAAACTAATCCAAATTACTTTGTAGCACTCTGTACATACCAAATTATTTATGACAAGTCATTAATCTATAAAATAATGAAGAGCATAGACCCACTGTTTGCTTAATGAATATTTTAGGCGGGAACTCAATCATGTAAAAGAAACTCCTGGATGGAACTCCACTACAAAAATTACCTCGGACCATAGGCGTAACCAGGCCGACCATATGGGGGGGTTATAAGATCCGCGGGGTCTAGGGGGTATTCCATACCCCCTAGGAAGAGGGGGGTCCGGGGACCCTTCCTTGGAAAATTAAAAAAATTAAGATGCAAAACAACGAGTTTTAAGCTTCCGGGGGCCTCCCCCGGAAAATTTTAAAAATGAAGATGCAAAATAACAAGTTTTAAGCTTCCGGGGCATCCCCCGGAAAATTTTAAAAATTAAGACGCAAAATAACGAGTTTTAAGCTTCCGTGGGCCCTCCCCCGGAAAATTTTAAAAATTAAGATGCAAAATAACAAATTTTAAGCTTCCGGGGGCTCACCCCTGGAAAATGTTACAAATTAAGACGCAAAATAACGAGTTTAAGCTTCCCACGCTTTATACTTGCATTAATTAATTTATGGGCAGACTTTAAAAAATGATACAATTTTCCTTTTTTTAACCAATGGGGGGGGGGGGTTCAAACCCCCAAACCCCCCCCCTCGGTACGCCTATGCCTCGGACGGAAGCCGAGGTTATGTTCAGGTGACGTTTCAGGTTTAAATAAAACCAGGAGAATAATATTGGTAATGAGCTTGAAAATAAGTTAACATACTGTTAATGTGCTTGAAAGTAAGTTAACATATATTATATTATACAGGAAAAGTGTCGCAATTTTATGCGCCAACATCCACATTTTACTTTACCAAGCCAACTTGAAGGATTATAAGCTTATTATTATGTCACAACAGTACAATATTTAATAGCAAATTCATAACATTTAACCATCCACTTTGAGCTATGTCTGTAACATGGTGACTAACCTCAAAATAAACAAATTTTAGTACTATAATAACTAACTTAATGTAGAAAACTTCATATATCAATAAAAATTCAATTAAAAAATAAAATAAATTTGAAGTTCAAAGTTAAAAATAAATCTTATGGAAAAAACATGCTATCTGACTTCCCTCACCCTCACACATGAAAAGGTTTTTTCTTTTGCTTTTCTTTGTTGAAAACAATTTATTTTATTTTTCTGATGCCAAGTACTCATCCACTGGGATTCTATGACTATCCTATCGCTTTTTATTGTACACTAGCAGTTTTTTGTGTGTTTCTTGTACAAGACCATACATCAAACTGAAAACGGTTAAAAACTATGTGTGTATACAGTTTGTCAGCAAAGTGATTTACATGCAGCTATTCCTCATGGAGAACAATAATGCAGGAACAACCAAAGTGTTCATTTATCACGGATAAGCTATGAGATGTAACAAACGGTGTAATTACAAAACAAGAGACCATCTATGTAGCAATTACGTTTACATCTCTCAAATCTCTCCGCAGTTTTATTTACAAGTCCTGTAGCTACTATAGCATTTACAGAGCGAACACTTGCATGCAATTTGCCATCGATCTTTTTAACCTACTTGCTCTGTTGACAGTGAAGTGTTACAGCATGGAAAAAAAAATTAACTTGCCCCATAATTTTTACAGGAATGCTGTTGATGAAAATCAGAGAAGTGGAATCTACCCATTTCATTTAGAATGAGGCTTGAAAGGGGATACCTGTATGCATAGGCGTACCGAGGGGGGGGGGGTTTGGGGGTTTCAACACCCCCCCCCATTGATTAAAAAAAGGCAAATTGTATAATTTTTTTAAGTCTGTCCATAAATTACTTAATACAAGTATAAAGCGTCGGTGTATCCCCGGAAGCTTAAAACTCGTTATTTTGCATCTTGATTTTTTAAATTTTCCGGGGGAGGACCCCCGGACCCCCCTTTCCCAGACCCCGCGGATGTTATAACCCCCCCCCCCATATGGTCGGCCTGGTTACGCCTATGCCTGTATGCAAAAATTAGAGTGCATTTATTTTATGTCCTTGCTACTTTCAAAACCTACGTAAAGGTAATGTTTTCTTTACGGAACGCTACAATTCACGATTCCGGGAATGTCAACAACAATTAAATATGTTTATTTATACTAAACATTCGTACAATTAATTTTGATAGTGTATTATGAGCAGTTGTGTGAAATGTAAAAGTGTTTATTTGCGTATGAAGAATGAACCAGTGTTCGTGATGTCACGTATACATTATTCACTGTTTACCTAAACCTTTCTCTTTCACATGGTTGAGTGGGGTTATTAAACTACTCAGAATGTTAACATGCGGTACATCAAAGGCATGCGATATCATTATTATTCTTCGCCGCCTTGTTACTCCATAAGAATGCGCTGTTGTCAATGTAACTTAGCGCCCACAGACCAGTCAGATGAAATACACAATCATTAATATACTCGCTCTTAATAGTTTGCATGCACAGCCAAGAGATCTTACAACTCTGCTAAAGTACTCACGCGGAGTTGGCATGTAGCTGTCAAAATGCATTCTTAGATTCTGATTGGTTAAAATTCCTGACGTAACAATCTGATTGGCGCGGCAGGAAATAAAGAACATTGCTATCTCCTGTATTAAATGGCATTCGGCATGTTAACCATTCCAATCTCACAATAATACCATCCTCTGTGGTCATACAGATCGCTACAACTGCTAACATCAAGATTTAACTAGAACAGCTTTATTTGCAACCATTTGAATGGAAGGAGAAACTGATAAAGCCAAAAAAGTATGGAGAATGGCAGCGGATAGATACCTGCGATCGATCCCTGGAAAAGGCACGACTACGTTTTCCTTTTGTGTTCACAATTGCTAGAGTTAATTAAGCCCTCTGTCACAATGAACACTTCACTATAAATCGACTAGTAGTGAATAATGAAAAGTATTTACTGGTGCCAAACCGTCTCTATCATATGCCGAACAGACCATTTTCGAGTATCTAACTTTCAGGGCTTAAACAGAAAACTGCAGGTGAAATATGTGTGTGTTTTGTTAGTTGAGGTACACTCGGCAATCCACCGGAAATTGACATTTTATTGGTAGGCTATAGAGAATACTGGACTGAAGGTAAATCAACGGAACACACATTTCCCCCACAATATTAATAATTTCCTCCCAAACCTCAAATTTTGACGAATTGAAACTTTTCCGCCACCTAATTTCCTGCTTATAGTAAAATCATTTTCTAGGCTGTGTTCTGTCTTTTTAAAAACTGGAACAGGTGTAAATCTATTTCCTGCAGTTCAGTAGGCGATATGATGCAGCTTTTGAAATGAATGGGACTTAAGTCAATTTAATCGAAGAAGAATAGTTATCACCTTTCGAATAATAATTAGAATAATTATAAGATATTAGGTTCATTCGCAGTCACCATTTTAAAGAATACGTTTATAGGCCTGTGTTCTTTGATACTAGTTCCAGGGCCGTAGCAAGGTCCTTCTGCGCCCTTGGCGTGTTTGACAAATCTGCGCCTTCCAATATTGGGGGGTCTGAACAAATTGTTTTAAATTTCTGTAAAATTGTTTGTTATTTTAATATAAAACACTGTTATTCAAAGAAATCCTAAACTTCAATTTGAAAATGAACTAAGTGTTGGACTTTCAAGGTACTAAAACCTTATTTTCAGACGACTGAACTAAATTAAATAATAAAATCTAGTATCAAAAGTAAATTACATAATAGGCCTGAGGCCTACTAAAATGTTTAACACATTAATATAGGTTAAAGTATTTTTTCGAATAGTTAAACCACTTTCATCTGAATAATAACGTACATTTTAATTTTTATTGTTATATCATTCCAAACTGTTCATGATTTATGTTATACTCTCTCAATAAAAATGTGTTAATTAGACTAAATAGACTAAAAAATTTCCTACCTACTGAACTAAAACAGACGTTAGTACAGTCACTAGTGATGCCACACTTCGACTATTGTGATGTCTTGTTCACCGACCTAAGTGTTGAATTATCCTGTAAGCTACAACGTGTTCAGAATTCTTGTGTCCGTCATATATTCAACATACGTCGATATGATCATGTCTCAGGTTATTTTGAGCAATTATCCTGGCTTCGACTAAAGGACAGACGCCAACCACACTCCCTAACTCTACTCTATCAAATACTTAATAAATCTGCACCTAATTATTTAGTCTCCCGTTTCTCACTGTTGTCTTCCCAACATAACCGCGTCACGCGATCTCAGAATAACAGCCTACTGTCAATTCCACGCCATCAGACATCTCTGTACTCTGCCTCATTCACTATAGCCATGACCCGCACCTGGAACTCCCTTCCGCCGGACATCAGGGGTAGTCGGAGTCTACAGATTTTTAAGTCTAAGTTACTGAGGTTTCTTCGTTACACAGCCTAGGTTAATTTATATTGTACAATATTTTATATCACTTAGCCTATATTGCCTAAATTTGTTAATTTCTTAGTTTTAGGTTCCAGTTTTAGTGTATATTATATTATTATATTAGAATTATATACACACACCCAATTACGAGTATATGTAATTCTTAATTCACTTTGTTTTCTCTTTTCTTTATTGGACTCATTTTTTTTCTTATATTTTAATATTCTATTGCTAGCATTTCGTTACTATTATATATGGTATCTAGTGTATTTGTTTTTGTAGGTATTACTTTAATGTATTTTGTATTTATCCTGGTTGAGTGGAAGATAAGGTCCTATGGCCTTAACTCTGCCAGGCAAAATAAAACCTTATTATTATTATTATTATTATTATTATTATTATTATTATTATTATTGTTATTATTATTATTAATTAGAGAACGGACTGCTTTTTGTTTGTAGACAATCGGCATAATACTACAGATAGTTCACGTGCAGTAATTTTTAATAGCCTGAAAGATTTCTTCCATTAACGTGGGATTTTTCATGGTTAATTTTGCGCCCTCTCTGTACCTGCGCCCTTGGCGGGGGCCCATCCCGCCACCGCCTAACTACGGCCCTGACTAGTTCGATTGAATTCTTTAGACCGGATAGTTTTCGAAATATTCCAGGAGAAAGTAATTGGATTTTAAGAAAAAATAGGCCTAAATTAGTAGTAACTACCAGAATAAGAGACAATCATAAAAATTATTCGCTCTAAATCTAAATGGTTCTTTCTAGAGGTTCCTCAAAAGATTCTTTTAAATTCATTAGGATACAAAGCATTCACTGAATTTTCATCCACACTTACAACATGTTTATATTATTAATAAATTCAAAATATATTTAAGCGACATGCTTTTAGTCAGGTTCAATATGACAATATATTCTTCGCACTTATTTTTAGTCGGAAAGTGAACTACCTCTCCATTCGTTTTCAGTTCATCAAAAGAGTAATTGTTCTGATCACTTGTATAATTAAAGTCGACCTTTCACTTTTGAATTAGTTTCCCATTTGACTGACAATTGCTCGTATTATAATTATGCATGAGTGGAATAGTGCTGTGCATTTGGATCAATACATTCTACATAGTTCTCCATTCATTTGTCATAATGCCATTTGCTCTCTCACCGCCTTCTCAATGGGTTAAATGCCTTTCCAATAAGCTTTTCAAGTTTTCTCTTTTCAAGTGTAATCACAATATACAGAGTTAGTTAAAAGTCCTGCATCACCTAAATAATTTTTGAAGCATGTGGTTGAATGACATGAAACTCGGTGTGTTGCGCTAACCGTATATGGAGAATTCAAAAACGTCATTACCGAATTTTACGGAATTCCAGTTTAACCGGAAGTTACTCCGACCCATATTATATTAAATGGAAAATAGAATTTATTTTTGAAGTGAAACTTCTTTAACAGCACTAGGAGTAAATCGAGAGCTAACCCAAACTTGCGTTACGAACAAAATTGTCACGAAATTAGTGAGGCTGTGACGGAACGGACTGTTCAGAAAACAATCAACGCAATGAGGCATATCCAAAATTGAAAACATCCAAAAATCCAAAATTAAAAAATCTAAAAATCCAAAAATAAAAAATCCAAAATCTAAAAAATAAAAAATCCAAAATTTATAAATCGAAAATCCAAATTTTCAAAATTATAAAAGTATATAATTAAAAAATAAAAAACTCCAAAATTAAAAAGTTCCAAGATCCAAAATTTAAAAATAAAAATCCAAAATTTAAAAATCGAAAATCCAAAATTAAAAAATAAAACAAATAAAAATTTCAAAGATTCAAAATTTAAAAAATCCAAAATTAAAAATTGAAAATTAGAAGATCAAAAATTTAAAAATAAAAAAATCCAAATCTAAAAAAATCCAAATCTAAAAAAGTCCAAAAACCCAATATTAAAAATTCCAACAATCCAAAAATTAAAACAAGTTCCACTTCTGCCGCGTGACGTTCCACGCACACTTATTTTTATATATTTTCGAATAATGCTCATTGAACGCTTTTCAGAAAGCACTCACACGAGAAACTTACGTGCAAATTTATTGTTGCTAAATCAAGAAAACAAAAAACTAATAATACCAGTAAAATGTTCCTTTTTTACTGTTATTTGACTGTCGGAATAATAATCTTCACTTTTTATCATAAAACTCTATTGCCAAGCTCTGCGGGCCAATTTAAGAAATTTTCCTCGCGGTCATAGCCACTGCGTAGGTTAAACTCAATGTAAGAAGGTAAAAGTTATATAGCTTTGTTTCGCTTTCTTTTTTTGTTATTAAAATCTAACTCATTTAGTATTATTCGCTTTCTGCTTTCTTGATTTATCAACAGTAATTTTTTACAGAATTATCTCGAGCGGGTACTTTTTGAAAAGCGCTCAATAACCACTATTTGAAAATATAAACATAGATTGGATGTTCCATCTAAAATAATAAAGTCCTCAAAATTGATAATAACGGCTATGAGTTCTCCTTATACGGTTATCATACCAAGTTTCATTTTACTGAACCACACGATTCAAAAGTTTTTAGGAGGTGCGGGACTTTTAATTAACCTTGTATATTATTATATCTGCAGAAAAACGGCCCTTTTTTGGCTTTCTATGCGCAAACGTAGGCCTACTAGATAAAATTGGTCTCTTTAGTCACTGTCGTTCCGTTCCGAATATTAACGACATATTTCAATAAATATGTTTAATTGTTAAATAATGTCAATTTATTCTAAACACAAAATATTTGATTTCTGCCAACGAACATGAATTCGTAGTAAGAGGATCAGGAAGTGATCCCAAACTAAGAGGAATGTTTCTGTATAATTTACCTTCATTATTTTCTTCACATTTTTCTAAAACTATCTGCACTGGAAATGTGAGATCTTAAATTGATATGCAATACCGGTCCTACTATGAGAAATGTATGACTTCAATTTTATGATTTTTTACTTATCCCAATGACCATTAAAAAAATGAACTTAACAGAAAATTATACCACTTAAAATGAAATTAGAAAGAAAGTGATGACCTATTTTAACTACTAATCTGAAGAAAAAACACATTCAGAAGTAAGACTTAAAGCCTCTGGATACATAACCAACTTATATTCTTCGTGAAATCAAAATTGCTAGGTAATTCATTTATCTGACAGCTGAGCGGTATCAGATGGAACTTTTCTACTCTGACTGCCCTTATTCTGGTCTCATGTGTAAACAATAGACCCTATAGGACTATTTAAATCTTATTAAATTATTAAGTGCCAGCATGGTAGGCCTACTTTATGTGATTGTGTGGGGGACGGGAAAATGTTTGTCTGTCTGTCCATGTGTTTGTAGGCGCGATAACTCAAATACTGTACATGAATACATAATCTAATAATTAATTCCTAGCTGTAAAAGTCTTAATTAAATATTATTAATAATACTAGTCACCAGTAACTGTTTCATATAAAGAAAATTTACTGTGTTCTCCTGTGTGGGTATTTTGAATTTTGCCCATTTCATACATTTTACAGAACGTAGACTACTTTGTATAAAACCTACAAAATCATTTTCATGATAAAATTCCGCTGTCAGTTTTTATTACGGTGTAAAATAGATTCAATCGTAGTCTTCGTAAGCGTACACACAGAATTCTGAGGTTCTTCTTGATAGTTCCTCCTACTTATTTCCTGTTCATCGCGTGTCACTTCGGAAATATCCTCTATATAAACATTTTTAAACCATGCAATCGCATTAATCTCATGTGATACATTATTAGTAGAAGGATATCATACCATAAAATATGCCGTACATTACAGCAACTAAAAAGGTCTTCATGAAAAAGTGATACAACGAGGATTATAATCCCTCGAGGGATCTAGTTCGGATAAAAAATACAATCTGTGAAGGTCGTTCCTGTGATGTCCTGCTTACTATGGAAATGAAGCAATTTCTGGCGAGCTATTCAAAAAATCTTGTAAACCCTCTGAAGATGGACACAGTACTGGAAGGTTCGAGCTTACAATCGATCGTGGAGTGTTATTTACGATACGTGCCTACTCCTGCAGGCGAGCTACAAGAATTCATCAAGTTTGTGCTGAATCGCCTTTTTTACGACCTGCAATATTCCACATATTAAGTGTCAAGAGTCTGTAGCATGAGAAGAAGAATGTGTCTCATCGCACAGATCTATACAGGCACTTTAGTCCGCGGCTATGGGAGAAAAGCTTCTGTATATTTTAAAGCACATTCATTGTTCAACTGCCTAAGTTTATTATTTCACATCTTAGCTTTACTTTTATAAGGCTCTAAGTACCACAATCATGAATGTGTAGAAAACAAGGCATAGACTCACAGAAGGCCCAGAAGCTATATCTCGGAATTTACTGCTATTAATGTGGCTTTCCCTGGACTTTGGACCCTTCATAAATGCATTGTTCTGGGTAAATAGATTCATTTAAAATGATAAGCTGACAAATCATGATTTTGGCACTTAGACCCTTATAAAAGTAAACGCTTCAATTCTTGTAAAACAACTCAAAATTTACATTACAATGACTATGATTGAACAGTATCGATGGCAACTGGCCAATGGCCAGTATCGATGGCCAATACCTCTTGCTATCTTTGTACTCGTGGTGCGAAAACAGCACCCAAAATATGCATGGGAATACGGCTGAACAGTTATCATACATGACAGAAATTAAACTTGTCCTGCATAGCCTAAGAAGCGGTCGATATAGAAAGGCAACAATACGAAAATTTTTTTGGGGCGTTCTATATATATATTTTTTTTTTAATTGTGAAGTTTGAAGTTTATTGTTACACACATTATTAAATTTCATTATTTACATTATTTCAACATTAGTACAGGTAAAAACAAAAACCAACATTAAATAAATTGGGTTGAAACATTGAAAAACAAAACAAAATTAAAGTTGAGCTATTAATATTATATAATGATTTTTTGTATTTTCCTCTTAAAATGTTTGAGATTGTAATTTATATATTCTGGGTGCTCAGCAATAAACGTGTTATACAATATTTCAAACCATAGTTTTTTAAATTGTAAAAAAAGAACAGCACATTAAAGGTTCTCTCCTTTATTTTCTTTATATGGTAAACGAAACCTTTAGAATAAACGGTGATATTAAATCTCGAATTATTGTTAGCAGTGGTTTCATGAGGATCGCAACCATTTTTTTTTAAATAAAGTATATTAATTAATAATAATAATTAGTAATATCTAAAATGATCGAAGTGTTTAGGACAATGAAACCTCCTCAGACTATATTATACGTCATATCAATACCTAAAACCACTTAGGAGTGGATATGCCTGGTTTGGAATATAGGCTACCGCTCAAGCTGATTTCTGCATGGTTTGTTTGTATTTACAATTTCACCTTATGCAGTTTTCTTTCTTAATTTCTTCTTTCGCTCTTCTTTCTTTTTTCATTCTTCCATCGCTAACATTGAACTCTTCAGGATTGTGTTATTCCTTCTTGGGTTACCGAAATGCAGCCTAATTTCTCGTACTGGGACACAAATTAGGTGAGGTATATTATAACCTACTGAGTGATGTGATATTTAGTACGTTTAAATTATAATGTATAGGCTACCACTTACAGTTATTTATGTACGACATTTGAACCAGGGATGTTCTTATACTTGCACACTTTTCTCCCTTCTAATAAATAAATTACAGTAAAATATCTGAGGTGACCAATGTAGAAGTGATAACCAAGGCAGTGATCATAATACTCAGATAGATGGAAGCTACACAAGAAGAAATTTATATGCATTTCATGTTTACTTTATATTCTACATGTAGAATGTAGAATTGTAGCTGAGTTGGCAGAAGAGCTACGGTAGTAGGAGGACATGGAAAACATTCCGACAATGAAAGCTTGCGAGTGATATGTAAATAAAGAGCCCCTCCTTTGCGTATTCCTAGAGTATGTTTGAACATGTCTCATCCGAGTTCATAATACCATGTCGAATGCTTGAATATCTACTCCTACACAACTCTCACTGAACGTGACTTTACCATTGTTAAGAGGTATACAAGCAGCCTATTAGAGGAAGGCAAAGATGCTTCTTTTGGTAAACAAAAATTAGATTTCGTCTGTGAAAGCATGTAAACATCATAAATGTTTAAAGCATGATTTAAAACCTGAGTTTATGAACATTTTAATAGCTCAAATTACGTACTGTAAGTAGATTATTGGGTAACACTCACCAATGTTTGTCGATCCCTTTGTGAAGCCGTTGTCAATATTTGCTTAATCTTGCGTGAAGCCTTCGTCTTCTTAATAAAATAATAAAACACACACATTATATAAAACGTAAACACTAAAAATGGCAACTTCACAACAGGAATCACATCTTGATGATTCCTGTTGTGAAGTTGCCGTCACATCTTGATGATTCCTGTTGTGAAGTTGCCATTTTTAGTGTTTACGTTTTATATAATTTGTGTGTTATATTATTTTATTAAGAAGACGATGGCTTCACGCAAGATTAAGCAACTATTGACAACGGCTTCACAAAGGGATCAACAAACATTGGTGAGTGTTGCCCAATAATCTATTTACAGTACATAACATTCCTCACCATAAGAAGAAGAATGTCATTCAGGAATAGCTCAAATTACATCAAGAGTTTTCTGTAGATTCATATTATTAATTATAATTATCAGTGTCTTGGTTTTCAATAACATGAATTAATTCCGCTTCATGCATACTCATTCGTGTACTCGTTTACTCTTATTGCATAATGTACAGAATTATAACGGTAACTACATGCTTCCTAATTTTTCGAAGTGATCGCGCCGATCTGGGTGGCGCCGTGAATATAGTACTGGCTCTGACAGGAAGGTCACAAGTCACCCACGCCATTGAAAAACCAAAACCAAACCGTCAAGTGATCTAAGTAAATCTACAGAGTTCTTCAAAAAATGTATACGCTCTTTGAAGTGTCATAGAAAATCTATTTTCCGTTCTACAAGTTTAAATTTCTAGAAATGGAAAGCTTAAAGTCATATTTAAAAAATAAATGACTTTCTGATGAAATGTGATTAACGTTCAAATGTTCAAATGTTCAAAATGGTGGCCTTCAGCATCAATACATTTCTGAGTACGAGTCCAATGAGAGTGTCCAATGAGATTTCTACGCACACCGCTTGAATCTCATTCCAAAGTGTGTCTAGGTTATGTGGTTTACGTTAGTATACCTCATCTTTTACTGTGCCCCAAAAGAAGAAATCCAGCGGCGCAAGGTCTGGAGAACTTTAAGATAAACCTTTGCAGTTTTATGCCCTTTTTATTTTTATAAAATAACGTGCTTTAAGTATGAAATATGGCTATGCATTGTTGTAGTCTTTCGGAAAAGGTTAGACCTCTGCAATATTGTGTTATCTGTATTTTCTAGGATTCTTATTTCTTCTCTTATCGTACCTTCATTTCTTTAGTAGTTCTAGGCTCTAGGACGTGTCTAAAAGACCTTTGACTCCAGAGCCCCATATGAAATGTCTGATGTACTAAGATATTGAGGCCGTTCAATGTCTTTTAATCTACTATTTAAATTTGTAAATGTTGTAAATTTGAATTTAATCGACCAAAGAACATTTTCTCTTAAGATCTTTGAACTTTGTCTTGCAGTGTATAAATTTTATGTATATAAATTTCTTCTTGTGTAGGTTCCATCCACCTGAATTATCATGATCAGTGTTGCACCGTCTTGTGGGAAGAGGTAATAATCTATTGCAAGTCTTCTCATTTCAGCTTGAAAGAAATTCTGCAGCATAGCGGTATAATGATTAGAGTTATTATAACAAACGACTGTATTAAAACATGAAAAGTTTTCTAAATTGTTCCAGCTTTTCTTTAAATTTGTCATGTCATTGTCCTTCAGTAGAGCTATTTGGTATTTCCAGGAAATCGTGGATTTAAGCAGAAAGTGTGTTCGTGTTTTCTATTCTAAGAATAAACAGGTTTTACTGCTATTAGCTTTGTTGGAATGGATGAGACATAATAATAGTAGTTCTCGTTTTAACTTCTCCTACAAATTGTCTAGAATTAACAGCTGTGCTTTCTCTCTCCACTTTCTCCCTCTTGTTTGTGCAACCGGAAACTTTTGTGACAACAAGCGGAAGCCTGAGTTTTAACTTTTTGCACCCTCTTAGGATATTCATTTTACATTTCCAAGTGCTCTCTCCCCAACCAGGATGGAGGGTATAATTTGTGTATGGAGTAAATAATGCTGAAGTTGTAGCTACTACAATATAGAATACAGAATAAACAAAATGCTCCACAGGGAAATTTCAAGAAAATAACCCTTATGTATTTGTAGGCGTTATATTGAACAGTTATTATAGATATTGAAGATGATCTTCAAAGTAAATAAATAGAAGAGTTTAGCAGCATTGTACTTATTACACTATTGTCAACCTGAATAAGGATTACCTCTGGCAGAAAACCGTATCTTCCAACAGCTTCAGAAGCGTATAAATTTCAATGTAAATACACACTGACAAAATAGCCGGAACACGGTGAATATTGCCTTAACTACGTACCTTTCGCTCAAGACTTGTGATGTCACTTCTGGGTATTTAGTCAACACCATCTAATTAACTTCAGCTGAAAATGTAGCTTTAGGAAACGGTCTAAATAACATTATCAACAGTAGGCCTATGTTAATTGGAGAGTTAGTCTGGGGTACAAAATCCCTCCGTTTGGTAATGTGCATAACAAAAATACTTTTGTTATCAGGGGGTTTAACGGAACTTTAAAAATGCATTAACACAGTGTCAAAAATACAAGCAAGAAATGAAAATATGTATAAGAATTTCTACCATCCTTATCTTATGATCTTTTTTCCACTTAAATCTTAGGAAAATATTAAAGACTACTAAAGGTTTTCACAGTTGATGATGCATTTCACGATATGTTTTATAAAACTTATACAGCTGAAAGTTTAAAGGATCGATTGTTGAAGCTGTCACTGTATCAAATTCTGGTACAAACGAGTGGATATAACATTATCTAGTATGGACAGGATTTTACATCCCAGCTAGAGCTTCTGTCGCGATGCTTGCTTTATTTAGACTTGTCGTATTTGTTTTGTTCCATGGAA
The DNA here is from genome assembly GCA_964059195.1 of Ectobius pallidus. Taxonomy (NCBI): domain Eukaryota; kingdom Metazoa; phylum Arthropoda; class Insecta; order Blattodea; family Ectobiidae; genus Ectobius; species Ectobius pallidus. The sequence goes on from CAXKWD010000001.1 coordinate 134,452,934, forward strand.
AATGTAATATTGTTGAATGCATCAGTTTCCATAGAGAACAAAAAACAGACATCAAAACGCTGCTGTATGTTTGTAATGATTGTTTCACAGTAACGGGATAAAAATAAAAATAACTCTATGAAATTACATAAATAGTGATGGCTGAACGCTATATTCCAGACTCTTGCTTTGGTTGAGGAGATCCTGAATTGAATTCCTGCATAAGATATATTAGTTCGGAAGCTTTCATGGTATCATGCTAGCTTAAGGGCATCTATTTACTGGACAGAATACTACTTTTTCTGAAATGTTATTAATAATACAAACAATAAACCAATTCAGTGATTTTGTAACACTTAAAAAAGTGTAGTTTTAAAATAACTAGAATTAATTACATGTAAATTTGGTCATGATCAATTTAACACAAGTGAAACAATTCTGTGCGTGCTTTAACAATATTGATAGTTAAACATTATAAATTGAACTATAAATAATTTAAGGTGTAGGACATTACACTTTAGCAATCTACACTTTGGAGTTGCTGCTATTAACGAGTCCATCAGAAGTGGCGCCAAAAAGATTAGGTTAATTGAAAAAAAACCCTCGAAGGCGAAAACTAATCTCCGTTGAGAGTCAAGGTCTATCATTCGACTTCTGCATCATCTTTCAATTTCATTGGTATACGTCAGAACTGGGAACACGTCATTATACTGACTCCCAGAAGTAGCCTAGTATAAAAATTGTTAAAGCCTTTTATATGAACAGATTTATGGCATGGACAGTATTTAGTTCAGCTTCTTGACCATTTGCATTTATTACCTTTTCTGAAAAATAAATCAGTAATATTATTCTATACAACATCATAGGCAATCGTGAACTAAACATTTCAACGAAGCAGTGGAGACCACCTGTTCTTCACTATCCTGTCCCTAGTTTCTAGTATACAATTGCGTCTCTCACTTCGTCTTTTCGGTTCGTGCTATGATCTGCCAAAGTTTTTCTTAATAACTAATCATACAGTGTGTGAGCTTACAAAATCAAGCGATCGCCCGCGATAATTATTTCAAGAATTAAAAATTAAGAGCATAATAGTTAAATCATAATATTTATTAACACCTAAATCACGTGAATTACATACCACGATTAGATAGCGTCGCCTGGTAAAAGCGATCTCAAATTCGAGTTCCTTGGCCCAGAAAATCCCTGTATAGTGAGTTTCGTCCAAATCGAACGATGTTTAACCATATTTAGGTCTATGTTGTTTATCCCTCTTCCGTGTAGGTTGAAAATTCCATATGTCTACGGGCCTTGACATTCTAAACAAATGAATCGACCAGCGTGGGCTTACAACATTCAAGCGATCGCGATGCTTTTATTTCCACGGTATGGCAAAAATAGCCAAAGCCAACTGCAATTGATTTGACATTGAAATGTATTACTGAAATCTGATGCTTCGACAGCGCTAAAATCACGTTTTCTGCCAGTTTTTCACTCATAACTAGCGAACGAAAGCTAAAATTAAAAATTCGGCTTCGAGGTGCATTCGCCCCCCTTTCAGTCCATCTATCTTTAAAATTTCATATCTCTGCGTTCAGTAGATTTCGATGTGCATCGTGGACAGACAGACAAACAGCATGTGCCCGCATGTGCCCGCGGCTTCCCCCGCGATAATTATTTCAAATTATAATTATTAACACCTAAATCACGTGGAGTGCATTCCACGATTAGGTAGCGTCCCCTGGTAAAAGCGACCTCAGATTCGAGTTCCTTGACCCAGAAAACCGCTGTATAGTGAGTTTCGTTCAAATCGAACAATGTTTGACCATATTTAGGGTTGATTATCCTTCTTCCGTGTAGGTTGAAAATGTCATATGTCTGTGGGCCTTGACACTCTAAACAAATGAATCGTCTAGGATGGACTAACAAAATCAAGCGATCGCGTTGCTTTTATTTCCAAGGTATGAGGTATAATGACAAAAATAGCCAAAGCCATCTGTAAGTGATTTGATATTGAAATCTATTACTGAAACTGATGCTTCTAAAACGCAAAAAATGCACGTTTTCTGCCAGTTTTTCACTCATAACTCACGAACGAAAGCTAAAATTAAAATTCCGGCTTCGAGGTGCACATTCCGACCCTTTAGTCCGCCTATGTATAAAATTTCAGATCTCTGCGTTGAGTAGATTTCGCTGGGCAGACAGACGGAGGACAGACGGAGGACAGACACTTCCTTTTATTAATATAGATAGGTTTATTACACCTACATGACTAAGGTGTATGTAGGTGCATTAGCATTAATTTATAAACTGAGAGGGGGCTGTGTTAATGAGCTCATTCCAATAAATCTGTATATGAGATGGCGTAAGTTAATTCAGTTAGTTTCACATATGACAGGTAATGTATGGGAGATTTGAAATGACTTTGCGATTTTTCACTTGTAACTCGAATATGCCTATTAAGTCCATCACAAATAAACAAAGAAAATAATATAGCTAAGCTCTTCTGCTTATTTCTCATTCTGTAAAATGTAAACTAGGCTCCCTTAAATTTTCACTTCGTTTTGAAATTACTATTGCAATGATAAATGTATGTGACAATTCAGATGGTCTTTTCCACCAATGTTATATTGTTATGAAAGATTTCATTTGATTTATTTAACCACGTCTAGTGCGAAATGGTATTTCCACATTGCACTCGTACCGTATATCTTTGGTTTATGTTTAAACTTCTAACCGAGAGCATTGCAATATATTTTACACCAACATAGCTACCCACCTATACAACTGTAAGCAGAAGTAAGGCCAGATACATGAGATATTTAAAGAGAGAGAGAGGTGCCTGAACAACAAGCAAGAGGTAATTGAATTCATCCATCTTGAAAAAACAAAAGCCCATAAAGGGGCGGTCATTACAATAAAGTTTTGAACTGTTTGATATTCAGGATTAAGGTACAATCAAACATGATCCACAAGAAAAACAACAGACGATCCTATATTAATCGTGGAAAATGAAGTTTATAAAGAACATAAGCATAATATTTTCTATGTCAGAATAATCTGTATAAAGCTTATAGATTGAAAATAAAAAATCCCTTTAGGCAGGCCTACAGGCGGAGGTAGATTTCGAAGTGCTTTTGGTTTAATTTATTGTCGCTGCATAGCACTCTTTTTCTTTAGCCTTGGCATGGTAAACCTGCAGTAAAGAGGAAGAGCCTACAATCATTTGTTTTGACAACAAGAATAGGATATAATATTCTGGGAGGCCGTGCACAAGATCAGCAATGAATAAAATTAGCAAAGCCGCTAAACAAGACAAAATTATGATATTATAATAATTCTTTTAAGTGTTATTATTTTCAAACATTAAAATCTCGCGTCATATGAGAGCTATCAAGAAACTATTTATTGATTTGTAGAGTACTCATCAAGAGCTTTTCAACGATACCCCACAAGACGTGGTTTCAAAAGTTTCGAATTTTCATCCCCCACCCCCACCCCCACCCCCACCCTCACTCGAACCCCCGAATTGTTGGTGTCACTGTGAACTCCATAGGGAGTACTCTAATTTATTCAAACAAAGTTTCCCTCTATACTTCATAGGGGCCGAGATATAAATGTTTTAAAATTTCAACCCCCTCCCCCGACCACCCCCTTGGGCCAATTTTGCCCATTAACGAACTTGTCCGAACTATTGGGCCTAGAAATAACATAATAAAATTTGGTTCAAATATCTTCAAAATTACGGCCGCTATCGTGTAAAGATATATATATATATATATATATATATATATATATATATATATATATATATATATATATATATATATATATATATATATATATATATATATATATATATATAATATATATATAAATATCACAAATTTTTTTTTTTGAACGGGCGGTGGTTTCGTACTTAGGGGAGCATGAAACGTAAAGATATGAAAGAATTTTTCGAAAATCATAAAGTGGTATCCATTGCAATAGATAGATTTTTCTTCGAAAATCTACCTAAAATTATAGCCAAGAGATGGCATGGCAGATGCTCGGAGAAGAATTTTAACATAATTTCTTCTTACATTTATATTTGTCTTCCTTATAAGTGTTACTCTGGTTTTATGCAAAAGCGGTAGTTCATGAGTACCTATGTAAACAATTTGACTATCTCGAGGCTCTGAAAGACAGTAGTTGTACTCTGTGTTCTATGGGTGAAAATCCGTTTTAGGATTGTAAGAATTTATCTTTTTCTTAATTCTGATTAAACACTGGAATATGATCAAATCTATAACAGCTGAAACCTTTTCTTGAATAAATAAAGGTCTACAGTAAGTATAATATGCTGAACCTGGTATAATGCGTAGAATGAGGGTCTTCATTACGTTACTGCCCTTTCCCCATATGCAGGTACCATATGATAATTATATTAAAAAATGCAAAATATGAATATCTAACTATGATTTTGGAATTAAGGGTTTTAATTTTCTTTATTATTATTATTATTATTATTATTATTATTATTATTATCATTATTATTATATTTATTATTATTATTATTACTACCGGTATTATTATCATCATTATTATTAATATAAGTTAATGTTATTTACAAACAAGTTCTTTACTCACAAAGGTAAAAGGATAAAAAAAAATGAAACGGGTTGTTAGAAATGAAAAGTTCCGTACAGACTTAACTAAAGAAGGAATCCAGTGGAAGGTACAGGCATGCATTTCTTGAAATCATCCTGGTGTAGTGTGTTATGGCCATTACACTGACAGCAAATGTGGGAGTGGTAATCTATCATTTGTCACAGATCAAAGCTAACCCGTATATATCCGTGCATATCTGTTCATGTCAAGTAACCTATCCTGCAATTTCTAAATCAAATGACAAGTGGTTACATTCGCTAGCTGGTAGCATACTTTATTCTTTTGTTAAGCTTCTACTCTAGTGCTGTCGTCACTATAATCGTACATTATGCAATGAGCCTATAATAGCATTCTGTACCTCAGAGCCAAACGAGCGTAATTGCCAAAAAATAAATTTTACAGGAGGAGCGAAAAACAAAATTATGAACAATAAAGGGGAATGGAGTTACTACTATTTGGCTCTCAATATCTTGGTTTCTAATGAAATTATGGATTTAATATTAATTGGTTCTATAGAGGTCAAGAAGTTAGTAAAGAATATGAAAAAAACAAAAAAATATTCAATTTGGAGTTACGTTCCTTTGGCTCTGAGGTACAGATTTTATTAAAACACAAGTATGATATGCGCTCGTTCATAATTTCATACGAGTGTCTTAGTTTCCATTAAAGCAAGTTGCTTATGACTGTTTTTGTTCGGTAATAATGACATTTGATTTTTCAAAATACCTTGCAATTCATAAAAAAATAATTCGACTGATCTAGGCGTTCAGCTGGTAGTAAGTTCTAGTCTTTTTAAGATAGGTGGCAGGTGACAGCATGCAGGCACCTTATGGTTCTCTTGGCACTTTAATCTCAAAGTAACGCACATTAAAACACTCAATTTAATACAGTAGTCCTATTAAAATTAACTTGAACCATTGGTTTTTAAGGACTACAGGTTGTTTGTTGTGCAGTTAGAATTATTGCTTTCAAGGCTTTCACATTACTAAGGATATTTTATAGTGGGCTATAAAGAGTTCCAACAATTCGTTGCCTTTTGAACTGAGATGCTTACCCTAAATTACTTTCATGTAACTGAATAAATGTGGTACAAACTTCTTTTTAAATTTTCATCATTATTATACTTTTTTTTACTCTGGTATTTAATTACGTATTTTATTCATTTACAACCGTGCAAAATAGATTCATCATCATCTTAAGTCACCACAACTTCGAATGTGAACATTTTGGCCTTCTCAGTAATCCTTCTCTGCTATCTTTAAGTTTCCCACCTTCATCTTCTTCAGATCATCAATCACATCATCCCCCCATCTTGTTTTGGGTCTCCCCGTCATTCGCTTTCCTATTGGTATCCATTTGTATATTTTCCTAGTCAGTCTCTCATTGTCCTATCGTGTAGGCCTAACATGTCCCAGCCAATTTATTCTTAATGCTCTGACATAATTTACACTATTTTGGTTTTTAATTAAATTGAAAAATACATTACAGAAGGTTAAATCTCAATACACTCGAAAATAGCTGGAAATCTAAACACCCTGTGGAAAATCATAATTGATATATAAATTACATAGGCTATTCTGTTGTTTTTCTTTCGGACGAACAAATAATAAATCCACATCACAGTATTACCTGGAAAAATTCCATGAATTTAAAAAAGGACATTATATAATTCTGGATATGGAAGTTTCGCAACTTTCCGGGGTCGTTACTGTAGAGAGCCGGAGGGAGTTTCTTTACAGTACGCATGACAATTAGTAAATGAGGTCGTACAGAGGCTCGAGGCAATTCGGGCTTTTAATTTGCAACATCTATTACACTGCCCTCGCCACAATCTCCATACAAAACACCGTCAGGGGACGCTGCTAATTCACTTTCCACATTAGTTCATTAGTTTCGCCACCATTCAAACATATCTGTCCATATGTAGGAAATAAGTGGACACTGGCCTATTTCACTATTAGCTATATATTTTACGCTTTAACGGCTAAATATAAGTAACTATCCCAATTACTGGTTATTAAGAACCTCGGAGTTCAACACTGCAGTAAAGATCATTTCCATATTTACCTAACTCTATCTCCTTCTGTTACAGATGGTCATCACAGCTTAATATCCCTAAGTTCAACCTGAACATCGTCCTCCCCTTTAAGCCTAGACAGGCTTACAAATTTTTTCTCTCTTAGTTTTCCTATTGAATCCTATTACAACGTTATGGTACTCCAATATTCCGCAATTCGAGTTGTAGCCTATCATTTACCTACCTCAGTCTATATATTAAACAATAAAAATACTACAGCTGTGAGCAGGAAGTTCAATCTTGACATTAGCTTACTTATGATGGTTTTCCTGCGACTTTATCCCGCTTCAGTCCGAAAATGTTTTCGTTTTATTATTCTCGGAAACTCTAAAAGTATTCTTCAGTTGAAGTTAAAGACCACGTTTGGCATCGACAATTTTATATATGGTATCGTCAATTTCAAGTTCTAATAGACAGAATATCAGTAAACGTATGATATAGATTGTAAAAGCAAACATGTTCTGATTAGGCCTATTCTTAATTTCCTTTCCGTACGATAGTGTTTTTCAGCTAATTTCCATTCATGCTATTATGGTGTAAAGTCGAATTTCTTGTACCCAGTGCCTGCAACCTAAATTACCGTACAGTTCCGTCATTATATCAAACCCAAGGTCAGCGTCCAGGAACTAAATACCATGCGACTAGTTGCCTGCGAATTTTCAGTAACAAATGAAAAAAATAACAATCACAATAAACATTAATAACTTGTGAGAATCACCAGGCTAAAGTAATCGAACCCCACCAAGAGCTGCCTTTGCATTCATTCTTGAGATCAAGAAGGCAGAGCATTAAAATAAAATAACGTTTTTATAAGACAGTAACGTTTTAAGGTTGGTAAACTTGCAGCTTAGCTTCTCGAACAAACGTCTCGAACGGGCCTTATAGGGCCGCGACCTGTCGGGAGAGGGAATATCTTGGGATCATATACATGCTTTTTTGACCAGACAAGGACATGCAGGGCCTCCGGATGAGTCATCAGCCAAGCAAGCACCGTATTAAAGGAAGAAAAGAGGCTGAAAGGAAGAAAGAGGCAGAAAAGAACAAAAGAATGAATATAAAGAATGTAAAGCAAAAGAAGAAATACAAAAAACAACAAAGAAAGAAAACGAAAGAGAAAGAAAGGATAAATAAAGAAACAAAGAAAGGAGAAGTAAAAGAAATATAAAAGAATAATTGAAATAACACAAAGGAAAAGGGAATGGTACCTAGCTTTAAAGTTCCTAATATATAGTCAAACTGAACACAGAATTAGTATCACAACTGTCACTAACTTATTTCTCGTTCATTACATTTTGAATGAGTGCCTTAATTGATAGTCCGTTTCTCCAAACCTCAAGGCTCAATCTTCTTTGTGAGACTGACTTGTAGAGGGAAGTCGGTTGGAGACAAAATGAAATTACCATATTCATTAATCAAATCCTCTCGAAATGACATAAAATTTAGCTAATGAGATTTGCATAGTAATGATTCTCTCTTTCGGTATAAAGATTCCATTGTGTTGCCCGACTAGCAACTAGGACTGGGAGAGGGAGATGGATATTGGGAAAGGAAAATTAATTGCCCATATGAATGCACTAACACTTATGGTATTCCTTCAAATGCACTTATTTTTGCTCCCTAAATACCAAAGGCAGAGAAACTGTTATAATTTATTAGTATGACAGAAATCGAATTTTCGCAAGAACTGGCTTACTCATTTTTATCTGTCTCTGAGTATTTAATTCAAGTCAGCTGAACCTCCATAAAAATTATCTAGTGTTTGAATTGATATTTGCATAATGACTATTCTGCTTCTTTGATTTCTATTTGCTGACATGCTTGAAATACATATAGGCTTAATAACATACAAAATTCAATATACAATAAATTTTAGATAATGCACATAAATGGATTATAGTTTATGGAACATATTCATCATGATGCTGAATTTTTACAATAACGTTAAAGGCAACAACAACGATAATAGAGGATCTACTTCGGACAATAATTGTAGAAATAAACGAAAAATTATAATGTAGTGGATAATTTTTGTGTCATACTCGAAACTAACCTAACCACATTCTTTAAAAGTGTCATACTCGAAACTAACCTAACTACATTCTTTAAAAAATGAAACTAGAAAAGATAGGCCTATGACATTTTATGCAGAATTGCACCAACGCGAATCTAAGAACACTATAGCCCGGACTAGCGAAACAATCGCATTTGTAATAACTAGGACCCGGATTATTAGGTCTTTAAAGGTTAGATTCTCTCTGCCTATTTCTAAATCACACCTTGCTTAGTCGGTGGACAAGGGAAAACAAAGAACTACCCCGGGATTGAACCCTGGAGACTAGCCATGACATAAGAATGTAAACTTACAGTTAGTTTGGTGCATTCTAAGCTATAAGAACCTAAAATCGGCTCCCTAGCAATAATTAAAAACAAGCAGCGAAAAACATGAGTCCACGCGTTATATCGCCATTCTGAAAGACGTGTACCTTTCTTTTTAACCTGTGCAAGGTAACGTATATTGTTTTAATCCGCAATTTTCCGATACAGGCAATCGTCTTGTAACGTACTGTCCGTGCATTTAGACGTGAACACTGTAAACACAATGCGCAGTGGTATCAGTCTCACGTGATCCATACTAGCAACACACTCCCCTTCCGTCGCGCCCTATGTCTGCGGCGCATGCAAGTGTTCACGTCTAAATGAACAGGCAGTACCTAAATACAATAGTGGCCTCACATAAGTAAGTCAGTCGTAAAGGAAGGATATGGTTCCATGAAAATCTGCACGGCAATTGAGAGGGATATGACAACTGGATTGCTGATTGCTGACGTCTGAGATGTTAGCAAATTAGCCACAATGACCATTACTGGTGTTGTAACGAAAGTCTTATCCTGAAGTGTTATGAGATCTTGAATCCATTACATTTTTCTCACAGCTAAATCTAATAAAATGAAGTAAACTGATATAACAAAAAGCCAGATGGAGTTAATACGCCATATTTAAGGAATTATTGAGTTTTAGACCAGGTTTCTTGAGAAAGTTTGAAAGCATATGTGAAGGAATAAGTCGGATAACTAGAATATTAACAGAACGAATTTACAATAAATTCCTCACGTCAACAATAACCTTTTTCTTTATTTTTGTCAAATCATCTGAAGCCGTACAAATACGCAGTTAAAATATTTTTAAAAAATCAATGTTTCTTTTGGAATGGGAAAAAAATTGAAATTTCCTCAACTGCTATAGGCTAAAAGGTATAAGTTTGCCAAACTTCAAATTTATATGTAATCTGGAAGTGAGTAAACATCAATGTTACTAAGTGGATGATTAGACTGTAGTAGTTGCGAATGACGTTACGGCTATCAAGAGAGTTTTTCCATACTTATGGGGCAGCTAGAAACACCAGTACGTGTTGTATTCTTGCAAATTATACGATTCTACCTGTCCTTTGAGTGTGTCAAATATTACATAATATGATAAAAATACTAAAATAAAAAATCTAACTCTATCTAATCTAATCTCTATCTAAGGTATAACCCACGGAGATATGACAAAAAATCGTAGGAAAAACGTGTAGATCTCTCAAAATCTGGTGCTGCTGGTACAATCGGTTTTTTTTATACGACTTACCGTTCAGCTACTATGAGCCTCCAAAGAATGTCTGCAGACACCTTCAAGTTGTATCCTCATTTTTAATGTTTTTCGGCATAAAAGATTTAAAAATTGAAACTTTTTGGAATATTTCCGCCAGTTACAATCTGTAAGCCATAAACATGCCAGATTTCAAGTTTCAAGCTCATCTGGAAGTGGACAAGCAATTATGTCAGTGAGCGAGTTGGTCACGCGGCTTTGTAGTGATTATATGCTATTTTTTGAACAGTTTAAATAGGCGATACTCCGCTAACAGTCCACAGATTTGGTCCAAAATCAACAGGCTTCGTCCCATGAACGTTATAAGTGCGTATACTACGTATCATAAAAATCTGATAAACTGTATTCGAGTTATCGCGCGTACAGACACAAGGAGAAACTGACAGACGGACATTTTTCCCGCCCACCACACAATCTTAGAAAGTACCATTCCTTACATACTCAATGGCAATAGGCAATTTCTAAGCAAGCTAAAGGAATATTATCTATTGGAACCCAAAGGTTCATTGCCGCGGTTACCTGAGCCCGCCATTCAACCCTATTCTGTGCTACCTCCATCCAATCATCCCTCGCAAATCCTACTTCCCTTAAATCCACCCTAATATTGTCCTCCCACCTACGTCTAGGTCTTCCAGGTGGTCTTTTCCCTTCGGGTCTCCCAGTCAATACTTCAGCGATATGTATTTCCTCCCCCATGTGCGCAACATGACCAGCCCATTTCGTCCTCCGTGATTTAATTACCCTTACTATATCCGGTGACGACTACAGGTTATGAAGCTCGTCGTTTTCTCCAGTTCACATTTTCTATCTCTTTTAGGCCCAAATATTTTCCTAAGCACCCTGTTTTCGAACACTCTCAGATTATGTTCTTCCCGATCAGTTATCGGCCATGTCATCTGCATAAGCTGTAAAAAAAATCGGGTGCCTGCCATTTAATTCTAGGTCTACCTTGTTTTCCTGAACATTCCTAATGGCATATTCCAAAGCGAAATTAAAAAAGTAAAGGTGGTAGAGCATCTCCTTGCTTCAAGTCGCTTTTAGGCCTAATATCAAATCTATCTTATATAAATTTCCCTGCCCTGACTTTGCTATAGGTTTCATTTAGACACATTTTGATCAGTCTAACTTCTTTGGTATCCTAAACTCAATGAGGATATTGTACAATTTGTCTCGTCTAACTGAATCATATGGTTTTTTAAAATCTATGTATAGCTGGTGAACAGACTTATTATATTCCCACTTTTTTCCCATGATTTGGCGAATACAAAATTTATGATGAATGGTTTATCTATTTCGCCTAAATCCACATTGGTGATTTCCAATGATTTCGTCCGCATATGGGGTTAATCTTGACAGCAGTATATTAGATAGAATTTTGTATGATGTTGATAAGAGAAATTCCTCGATAGTTATTACATTCGGCAAATAGGCAAATATCTCATAAACCATTGAATTAGTCATAAAACGCAAAACATATTTTACATTTGTTTTATTGTTATCTACTTTCTTCTTTAATCTGCTCAATATTATCATACATCTTCCACTGTATATACATTATAATGCATATATATATATATATATATATATATATATATATATATATAAGACATTATAGTATCAAGTCCATTGTGCATAAGGTAAGGAATCATTATATTATAGGCTTATCTTTAGATCTGCAGAAATACAAGCAAGAGTAAACAAGTAACTATGTTGGCGGGGGAAGTATATTTGTTCTACAATATTCCTCGTCTCTGCAGCTTCTTTATTATGGTAATACAACACCGAACAATGAGTTTGCTATTTCCCACTCACTCAATAAGGAAACTGGAGTAATACAAAGAAACCAACCACTCTCTCCCTCTCCATTAGGGAAATGCTCTAGTATCCTCCTAAGATAACACCAACTTCAAAGAAGCAGCTAAGCATGGGTTCTTTTCACCACTCTTACATAAATGTAAGAGAATTTTCTCCTTATTGTACTGTGAGGGGCTTAACCATGGTAATTAAGACTTTCTATTTCCTCTCTGAACACAAGAAGGAAATCTTGCACAATCTGTAATGCTTCTCTGGAAATTCTATAAAGATACTGGTTTAGACTCCTTATTTCTTTTAGCGAATCTCCAACTTCAGAAACAATCACGATAAGCAGTTGCGAAGGAAACCTAGAGCAAAACGTTTGATTACTTCAAACTTAAAACAATTTGTCTAACAATACTTAAAACTTAAAATTCCGAATCACATGAAGAGTTTATTGAAGTAAATGATCAATTTTTTGTCGTAATTATTTCACTTTTACTGTACAATTTGAAAAAAAGAAGGGCGCCCATATGATATACAATGACGTCACCAGAAAATAATTTTGGGGAGGGTCGAAAGTGCCGGGGTTTGGAGTGTATGGAATTCCCCCAAGAAAGGGGGGTTGGGGGTTCACCCTTGAAAATGTTTGATTATTGGACTAATTACAATCACATTTTACGCTATGTTAGCACTGAAAATCTAGTTAGAAAATTGGTTTACCATACTCTAAGACCTGCCAAATTAACAAGAAATCGTTACCTAAGTTGTATAACTTATTACTAACTAACTAACTCCGTGGCGCTAACATCCCAGAAGGGACAAGACATACCACCCGACCGCTGCGTCATCTACCATAGGCAGATGACAGGAACGGGGGCATGTGGTCAGCATGCCGACACATACGGTCGTTAATGGTGGTTTTCATGACCGGAGCGGCTACTTCTCTATCAAGTAGCTCTAATACTTATTACTAGTTCTAATAAAAGTTAAACGAAACACGGAAAAATGGAAAGAATAACGTATTCATTGTGCTATGAAAACAAAATAACTGCTATATAATATTTGACGCACAAACAAAACTTGTATAATTTAATATATGTTTTTAAAAAATACAAAAATATAATTTTAGGTTTCGATTTCTGGGGGTCCGGACCCCCTAATCCACTGTGACTTCTGCTTCCATACAGTCCATTTGGTAAAACTTTTGCAAACTTTTTTTCTCTACTGACTTTTAAATAATTGTCTGAAAAAGAAAAACACCTTAATATAATTATTAATATACTTTTTATCCTTTCCCTGAGAACTAGAGGGATCCACTGCCCTCCTTCCCCCGGGCATGGGCGTCCATGGATATATACAGAACGAAAAATATGTTGAAATATTTGTTTAAACAAATAATTTCCATAGGCAATACTGATATTTTGCGAGATTAAAATTACCGGTACCGAAACACTGATATATAATTTGGCAGACTAGGTATTTGCCCAGAGCGGCAAACCTAGAGAAAGCTGCAAATTTTTTAGGAGGAATTTTTTTTATAATAGCCTATTAAAAATGTAAGTTATAACAAAATATTTTATATTTAGCTATGCGGATCAAGTATAAATACCAAGCAATTGTTTCGCATGCTCGTGAAATTTCCATAAGGGATACAATTGGATTGATATTTTGTGTAATGGCAGAGAGGGTCAAGGGCAGGAAGAGACTGGCACGAGCTATGCATAAAGCTGCAACGTGCCATCACAATCACGTCCGTCCACCCGCAATTATCCGCTACCTCCTGCAAGCACACGTATCTCCATTCCCACAGCCATATTCCCTTTTCAAAAATCCTACCGGACATTACACTGTACTTTTTGTAATCGCTCTATATCGATAAAAGGGAATAAAATGTGACCTACCAGGTTAAATTCGTGGATATTTTTACTTATGTATTCACCATAGTCTGACATTTCAGACAAAACCGTGTGAACATTTGGATTGAGCATAGACCATGCAATTTTCTTAGACTGATTTTCTCCTATCACGCTGCTGGGGTATGAATTGATTCGATCAGTGTTTCTGCGCATCTCCGAATTTACCCTGACCGTTATATACGAATATGTGGGCATGTGTGTGAGCAGAGATAAAATATTATGACGATACTCTCAGGTCTCAGATAATCTACGTACTTTAATATAGAGGGATGTTTCAGTTTCTTTATTCCCTTAAAGCAGTGGTCTTCAACATTTTTAAAAATAAAAGGTCATTTCTTTCTTGGTGGAAGACTAACGGGCCGCATTGATGTGTTCATTTATTAATAATATGATACTTACGCAACATGTATATAATAATTTTATTACAATAACTATAGGGATTATTTAACATTAGTCTATACGTTTGTATGTTTTATATTTTGTCTTCCACTTTACAATGTTATTGAATAACACAAAGCTCAATAACATTCTTGAATTTAATGAGATATCTGACACAGACTAGACGTCAAAGAAGACTATTTTTATCCTTAGTTAAATTTAGTATTTGTTTGCAGGCCGCCAAAAATTAAGACACGGACCTGGGGTTGATAACCACTGCCTAAAAGCATCAGTAATGTGGGGTCAGCTTATCGTCTGCGGAAGGACGGTAAGACAGCACCAGGTTGACCGTTTTTGCTTTTATAAAAGAAGAAACGGAAATATAAAAGATCATTTTCAATTTCACATACGCAAACAGAGCTGTTTTCGTGCACTTTCCAATTAAATTTTCGTGCATATTAGCATCTCTTCCGTCTTCTCAAAGCTTATTATCTTTAGAACAAATTTGGAGTAGGCCAACCCAACTGGTTTACATTTTATTTTCCTATGGGGCCTTTTAAAACTCTTTTCACTATGTTCGTCAAAATACCACCAAAGCGTAGGATTTGTTAAAACACCCATATTATCTTATATCTCCTGTTGCAGAGCTTCGAAATTTCTCGAAATTGTCGTTTCGTCGAAAGTGCTCACAAAGAATTTCAAGCCGTTTCACGTGGCACCGAAATGCCTTCCAGTTTTGGTACTTATAATTTAGTAAGGTTAGCTCTGCATCAACTAATCATGACAGGTAGTAGGCTTAATGAAATATTTTCCCCGTTCACTTTATAGGTTCACAATACAAAAGAAAATTAAAATTTGTGTTAAGTGATCATTAAATCCCATATTCTTGGTCTCTGCAGTGTAGCTGGGACCATCGTTTATTGTAATCTTATCTATATTAGAGCTGCTCTTTTCAGTTATAACTTGAAATTATCATTGTGGCATATGGGCGCCGCGAGAAAACAGCCTGAAAACCTCTGCACATAGTTTTGCTGGCAAAATATGCACGGTGACAAAACTTTATTTAAATTAAAAGAAAATGGATATTGAGTTAGCCTTATACGCCTGGAAGAATTACACAGCAAAACAGAAGTAGAAGATAATTTGAAAGAATAATTTGGGCAACCCAAATAACAAAGAGGGGGTACGCCATAGCGTAGTGGTTGGGGCGCTGCGCTACAAACCGGAAGGTCGCGGGTTCGATCCCCGATGAGGCCTAATCCTTCTGGTGGCACCATGGCCCTGGGGTTGACTCAGCCTCTAACAGAAATGAGTACCAGGAGCAATCCTGAGGGTAAAGGCGGCCGGTGCGTAAGGCTGACAACCTTACCACCTTCACGGGCCGAACGTATAAAATCTGGGAGCCTCAATCTCCTGGAACCCTCTGGGCCTCCATGGCATGCAAGTACTTTACTAAATAACAAATAGAAAACAACAGTATAAGTGAAATGATGAAAATTCATCCATTAATTAGAGTTTATGATATCTTGGGAACAGCTTTCTCCTTAGTCTTGGTGAACAAGGAAGAACTAACTTTTATTTTGCGAAGTAGGTTGCTAATAAGCGAGAACTTAAGTTAATTTCTGTCATCCCGCTTTCCCAGTAATGCAATTTGTACAACTTGCGAGTTTCGCTGCGGCACCGGTTACATTTAGCTGCCGTATGTAAGACTTCACTTAGATGTTTCATACCCTCTGGATTAAACACTACGCCACTACGTTTCGAAGTAATGCATAACTGCTATCGTGATTACAAAAACTATAATAATCCTAGGAGGAATTATGTGGACTCATTCTGGACTTCTACTTATAATTTACTTTCAGAACTGAATATACGTATTCTTATAAGCAATCATAGAGTAAAGTCAGCAGTGAATTATAAGCTAGAAATCGGTACGAAAAATTATTTTGGAATAGTTGTTTTTAAAAAATTACAAACATAACACACCAATAAAAATCTTAACATTTTAACGTAAATTATTACTCTAATAATCTAATAATTCTGCTTTTATGCAATTTTTTGCTGTGACGAATTTATGATGTTCGCGGTCCGGCAAGTCATATTTAAATTCGTGTTTCCTTAATTCATTTTGGTTGTTATTTATTTTGTTTTTGTGCCATGTCCGTTCTCCTGCCGATTGAGATTTTAAAGGCATCTCAATCGGCAGTTTGTTAAAGCAGTTCCTTTCATAGTTTTTTCCATGTTATGATTTACGGACACTAATTTGTGTAACGTAAAGCTTTGCCGTTAGGGCAGCATTAAAAGTCGAGAAGCACCTTATAAAATGAATGGTATTCTCATTGTTATTAAGTGCCAGTATGGTACTTTATGAGATTGTGTGGGGGACGAAAAATGTCTGTCCGTCTGTCTGTCTGTCTGTCCGTCCGTCCGTGTGTCTGTACGCGCTCTAACTCAAATACGCTTTTTCGGATTTTCATGAAACTTGGAAAACACATTTATAATGTCAATGGGAAGAACCCTATTGATATTGAACCAAATCGGTTCACCGGTACCGGAGTAATGCCCAATTTAGTGCCTATTTTAATAGATTATGGCGCCTTTCTAATAGAAAGGCGCCATAATTCAAATACGCTGTATCGGATTTCCATTAAACTTGGTATACGCATTTATGACATCCATGAAAAGTACTCTGTTAAATTTGAACCTAATCTGTTGACCGGTACCGGAGTAAAACCCAATTTAGTGTATATTTTAAAGGCGCAATAGCTCAAATACGCCTTATCGGATATTTATGAAACTTCGTATACGCATTTATACTATCCATGGAAAGACGTCTGTTGATGTTCAACCAAATCGGTTGGCCAGTACCGGAATAATGCCCAATTTATTGCCTTTTATGTTAATATATGAGAAGTCGCGATAACTCAAATATGCTTTATTGGATTTTCCTGAAACTTTGTATACCCACTTATAATGTACATGGGAATATGTCTACCGATATTGGACCAAATCGGTTGTCCGGTACCGGAGTAAAACCCAATTTAGTGTCTATTTTAAAAACGCGGTAACTCAAATACGCTTTACCGGATTTTTATGGAATTTGGTATACACATTTATAGTGTTCATGGGAAGAGGTCTACTGATACTGGATGAAATCGGTTCACCTGTTTCGGAGTAATGCTCAATTTGGTGCCTATTTTATGATAACATACGTATTCGAAAGAATTTATATAAAAAAAAAAAGCAAATCATTTATCATGACAACATAGTCAATTGTTTTACTGTGATATTTTACGGCTTTGGAAATTAAAATATAGATAGCTATGACCAAAAACACTATTGTTTTACATGCGCTTATAACTTACAACTAGACCGTTAAACTGACCCAGGTGACCGAGATGGTAACGTTTTGGCCTCACGTTTTGGAGTTCCATGGTTCAAATCCCGAAACCAGCCAATTTCACTTTCTTTTTCGTACTTTTATGTGAGTGTGCGATTGTCAAGATATCAAAAATCTGTACAGTTCAGCTGATGCTGGAAGATTTTAATCTGATTAAAAAGAAAACTAGACCTTTGTTCTTCCCTAAGCCCTGCTAAATGAATAAATCTGGAGCTTAACTTGTAAATCAATTAAAAAAACATATTCTGCATATCATAATTGCAGTCATAACTGATTAAAAAAAACATACTGGCACTTTTTTACATCAGTTTACCTGATTTTTATTACCAGTATTAGTGCGTTTACTTACAGTATTGAGACTTCACAATACACTTTAGGCCTACCATGCAAGGATGTTGTGGGAATATGCAATTTACAATTAACAGCTCCATGATGGTTGTACCTTCAAATGGAGAAATTCTAAAATGACCCAACATAGGCCTAGGCCTACATGAGTATATGAGTATTCGGCATATATTTAACAAATTGTACCTAATCGCAGACTAATAACATTCTTAAAATTCATTACATTTTTTTTACCAAGAATTGATATTTACTGTCAATTTCTCTCTCTCTCTCTCTCTCTCTCTCTCTCTCTCTCTCTCTCTTTCTCTTTGGTAATTTTATGCGGCCCGCGCGCCCGGGCCTTACCGGGTCGCGACCTGTCGGGAAGAGGAATGAACTATGGATCACGACACAGCCATACTTTTTTGACCAGACAAGGACATGGAGGGCCTCCCCGGATGTGTGATCAGCCCAATGCCAAGGCCACCTCCGAGACAACAAAAACACATAGGACTAGACACACCATTCACACACATACACTCACTCCGAACAAGGCGAGAATGGGAATAAAGATGATAATGACGACCGACCAGGAATCGATCCCGTGCCCGCTGCGTGAGAGGAACAGCGGTGGACTACTGTCAATTCAACCGTGCAAACTTTTCAGAAAGGAAGCATCTAGTGTACACCCAAATATAACAGTGTTATGATGAGAATACAGTTTATTCAGCTCAGAAAATGTTTTATGGCCACTTCCTTCGTGTTTAAGCTCACAAGGGGCCACACAACGAGCTGAGAACATTGAGGAGGCTGGGCTGAAGACTCGGGATGAGATGGAGTATGCCCACATCTCTTCATGAACGAAAGTGCGAAGGAGAAGCGTGGTTTTCATCAAGAATTTATTTCTCCAAGATGTACCGGACCGCCTCTTCTCCGGTTACTGTCATAAATGTTGCAAGGAATATAGCTTGGCGAACAAAGAGGTTGTACGTTGGTCGGGTTTCTCACAGCTTACACAGTTTAACAACTTACTGTACATTCATTAAACTCATCTTTACATTAAACTTAAATAAAAACAAATACCTAGGCTTCTTTTTCTTTTTTCCAAAAGGTTTTACCTTCTTTATACATAGTCAATAAGGCACCTTGAGTGTTGAACTTGATATTCTGAAGTTTAACATTTTCTTACACTCTTCTGAATTTATTACACATAAACTACAAATGCTACAGCTTTCATAATATGACTTTTAGTTCGACCCTACTGTAATATGCTTATTACGTTTGATGTAAATTGATATTAATAAATAAAAATTACGTTAAAACTCAGGTAAGATTGAAATAGTAAAAATCAACTAACAAATATCATATATCCCATGTCTGCAATAATAAACAGTCCATATAAAAAGTTAAAGGCTTAGATATAATGATGCACGTAGACTTATGTAGTTTACGTAGGTTAACAGCATTAGGTGCAGGTTTCAAGTTTCCAATACGCTAGAAAGAATGGGATATTTATTATTGATTTACCCATATGTAGTATTATTTTTAACATAACTTTTCATAAGGGCCTGATTTAGAACCCCTACAATGAATGTTTTTATAGTACTACAAAATATAGATATACCAAGCTGTTGCAACATAGATTGTTTCGATTTGAGAAAGACGTAAAAGAGTTTGCTAGAAGTTCCTTTTCGCTGTGTGGTTATACATTTATCAGAGTGACAGCTCTCGAAATTGGTATCGACTCCCGAGTGTTCCAACATTGATCACAGATAGTGCAAGTTTCACTACAGAATCAGACAGAATATAAAACAAGAAAACGCTCGAGATAAACTCAAGCAGAAATATAATGCAAAAAACTTCGGAAAGCTCATTCGCAATTGATTTCTTTCCTTTTATTGTTCTTTGGGAATTTAAGTTTAAGTTATTGATAGCAGCCACTATCATAAATACTTCACTTCTCGGAATTGCACAATTTGTGTTCAAAATATCTGTGACTTCTATAACGCTTGCGTCTTATTTTCAGATATCTAACAAGGAGAAGTGTCGGGATAGGAAGGATGAGTTCAGCTGTCGCAGAAAAAAAATTTACTCGGAGGGAAAATTCCTTTAAATGATACTTTCTTGAAACTTTCTAATAACAGTAATAGAATTTTTCGATATTTATGTCAGTATACAAGGAGAACGCCCAAGCTGAACTCGACAATCACTAAGCCAAGAGGAGCCAGCATGCGCGCGAACATACAGTTAACTTAATAAAACTAGCAGCTTTATGAATTTGTCTGTATTATTATTGTTATTTTTGTTATCACTTTTGTTACTATTGTTGTTATTATTGTTATTATTGTTGTTATGGTTGTTATTATTGTTGTCATTGTTGGCTTATTGTTGTTATTATTACTGTTATTATTGTTGTTATTATTATTGTTTTTATTTTTATTGTTATTATTGTATTTATTATTATTAATGTTATTTTTGTTGATATTATTGTTATTATTTTTGTTATTATTATAATTATTACTGTTGTTATTATCATAGTCATTACTATTGTTGTTATTATTATAGTTATTATTATTATTGTTGTTATTAAGGTTATCATTATTATTTTTTTTATTATTATAATTATTGTTGTTAGTAATATTATTGTTATTATTTATTTCTTTATTTGTGCTACATTATTTATAACAATAATTTGTGAAAAATTCGTTTCATTCTAGATATACATAATCTTTTATGAACTCTGGTCACTTGGCTTACCCAAATGTTATTATCACATTTTGCCACTGCCTCCAAGTCCTGCCAGGATGCATACTACAGTGAGTCCCACGCAAGAGTTGGCCAATGACGCGGGTTTCTGCGTCGCGGCTGGCACAGCTCCAACTCCCGAGCGATCGGGTGAAATATCTACGCAAATAATGCCGCGGTTGGTGTAATGATTCAGGTTATCACATTTACAGTTAAAATTACAACGAAAATAACCACGAACCACATCACAAGAGATGTTGGAAATGTTCTCCTCTTGCATAAGCACAACACTGACACCTTTTTTAGGGAATTTTCTTTCACGCGCGTAAGTTCAGCTTCCGAGATAGAGTTAATTTCTCTTGTGATATTGTCTTTAAGTTCTTCTTGTGTATGGAAAATTGGCCTAAACACTTTATTTTTCAAGTTTCCCCATAAATAATATTTACATACTGTTAGAAGAACTTAAAGACAATATCAGATAGGCCTATCACAAGAGAAAGTAACTGTCTCGGAAGCTGAACTTATGCGCGTGAAAGAAAATTTCCTAAAAAGGTGCCAGTGTTGTGTGGATGCAAGAGGAGAACATTTCCAACATCTCTTGTGATGAGGTACGTGGTTATTTTCATTGTAATTTTAACTGTAAATGTGATAACCTGAATCATTACAACGACCGCGGCATTGTTAGCGTAGATATTTCACCCGATCGCTCGGGAGTTGGAGCTGTGCCAGCCGCGACGCAGAAACCCGCGTCATTGGCCAACTCTTGCGTGGGACTCACTGTAGCTAATACATCATAATTATGAAAAATGAAAGAAAAATTGTGTTTATACATTTGTAACCATAGAATGTAATGAAGAATAATTTTGTAGGCCTACAATGGTACAAGATAATCATCAAATAATACAAAACAACAGTTATTAACAAACGAAATCCAAGTATTAATAGATAATTTTTCCCTTTTGAATGGGATCCCTCTACGAGATGTAAATGATAGGCCTAAGCGATTAATTAATTTTTATTCGTTTATAGTATCCACTAATATTCATTGACTTCATATATAATAGAAATACTGTACGTAAATATGATAATGTGTTATTAATTTCACATTTGTACATCCGTTAGATTTTTTTTCTTCAGATTTTGGCTTTGTACAGGACTCATTAACTTTATGCAAGGGTTCAAGGACTTTCATTTCCTGTACTCGTAAAGGAAAATGATAACACTTAATACTCAGGTATTTAAAGAAAGTATTCATTTTTAATATGTCCTGTATAGGAGTACTTCCTTTTTTGCTAATTAATTTCTTCGTAATTAAAATTAAACACCTTGAACACAAAGCGTACTCATACATGGACAGACTCATACATTGTAAAATAATTATACTATTACAAGAAAACAACTTCAGTGAGCCTGCTTGGAAGGAAATAAAAAGTAAAATAAAACTACGCATACACTAGTCTAAACTTATGAAAAATGTTCATTCACGTGTTATAACCTAAATCAAATAAAAGAGAGAATATCCTTAGGAAAATATTATGATCTTGTTCTATTCAATATTTCAGCAAAAACAGCAATATCTAATGATCTAATAAACTAGACCCCTTGGTCGTTAACCAAAATAAGAATTCATTTCAGAGACAAGGAATGGTTTACTTGCAGACGTTCTGGAGGATTTTCCAAAATAGGAACTTAAATATAGGCTGAAATCTTTAAGGAATAAACAGTAGAGTAAGTAGTTATAAATACCATACAGCGGTGGATAATTTTATGTTGTAAGCATGCATGTGGCTCTCTAAATCCAATGTGCCTACCTCCAATTCGGAATTCTAATTCATTTCATTAAAATATACCGTCAAGAAATCTACATTTAACTTCCCTTATTATAAAAATACGAATTATGAAGCATGCTTTACATTTTTTCGCTCTTCAAAATAACAACTTTATACAAGGAAACATTACATCAGTAAACAAACATTACCTCAAAAATCACTCCAGTGAATACAGCTCTATCAGGCTCTGCTCTTACCTGCAACATGGAAATGGATCTCCAGTTAATGACAAAATTTTACACAATCCAAATAGTAAACAGAGAAGTATGATTAGAATTTACAGTAATGCAAGCTAATATGACAGAAGCTATGTATATTGTTCCTCCTCTAATTGGATAGGATACCGAATGCGTGTTTCAGGCTATTATTATCTTTCCTGTTATGAACTATTCGTACAGTTGCAGTGAATGAGTGATGATCAGGGGAAATGAAATGATATTTTGTTCACTGGTGAAATGTATATTTATACGTAGCCTATATGTACTTTAGGTTTAACGGCAACAAATCCTTCATTTTTGGCTGTCTTACGTCATTCTTGACCGTTGGTCCTGTGGTTAGCGTCGCTGACTACAGATCCGTCGGCCCGGGTTCGATCCCCGGTACCTCCTCGGATTTTTCTGAGGTAGGGAGGTTTGGTAGGGGTGCATTCAGCCTCGTGACTCAAATTGAGGAGCTACTCGATAGAGAAGTAGCGGCTCCGGTCATGAAAACCACCAATAACGGCCATGGGTGTCGGCATGCTGACCACATGCCCCCAATCCTGCCATCTGCTTACGGTAGATGACGCAGCGGTCTGGTGATAGACCAAGTCCTTTTAAGGATGTAGCGCCACGGGGTTTAGTTTAGTTTGTACATTATTCTTACATGCTCTTATTCGTAGGTGAAAAACTGCCACAATTTTAGCTTATGTTCCGTGATTTCCAAAACCAGCAATTTCTATGCTTTCACCTTCCAAAATTTCCTAATCAGTGGCGGATTTAGAGGGGTAGTACAGAGGTACGAGCCCGCTTAGATGGGATAACTTACTAGCATAGATTCTGCCTATCACAATTTAGCGCCGCGGTGCGGCGACGAATAAAATCCCATCTTTACCACCATGACAGAAAACGGACAGAAGAGTTAATTACAATGAACATTAACTAGAATAACGCTTTCACAGTAGAATAAGTTCTAGAAAACTTATGCCGATAGTCTAAGGGGGGACTTGACTGAAATTACTTTACTACTAAATGACTTAAATTACCGGTACTCTACAAGACGTGTACTTATATTGCAACAATATGACTCATACTTTCTTCCACACATCCTGTAGTATGGTGTTTGAAAATGTGAGTAAAAGCTACTTCATTAATCTAAATATATTTTGTTAAAGTAGGCCTATATATCCTTGTGAAGACTTAACTAATTTTAGGGCTATATTATTCAGACAGAGGCTATCTGATGCATAGTTTACTAGAGGCTCGTAACGCGTTTTTAGCACTGTGCTTCAGTTGTGCTAGCCGGCTTAATAAGTGGATTCCATAATTTATTCATATATTTCATTGCTTACATTTAACAGAGTTAAGACCGTAGGTTTTTTCCTCCACAGACATCTCCATTTATATTTGATGTAATCGCTCTTGAATGATAGGAATCTAGCTTGGTTTTCCAGCTATCCGGTTTTGAGCCGGACATCAGGCATAAGAATTTTCCAATATTAGTTCGTGATTTGCCTTTTTTTATAACATGGAGATAGATACGCCTATCAAATTGTTTACAAATAGATCACGATTCAGTCTTCTCGGCAAATGATTCAAATGTTTTAATATGTGATTTGTTTCAAACAAAATGTTACCGACCAAAAGAGCCTGAACTCCACTACAATATGAAATGACGAAAAAAGTTTTACTCCTCAAAGCTCAAGCTAATTTACATTATTTTAGTTTTAAAATTTACGATTCAAAATTACTAAAGACGCCGTACGACATTCGACCGTAAGATCTTAACAGTCTCACGAACAACAAAACTAGTTTCCGCTAGTTTTGTTAACTTTTTGTTTGTCTGTTAAGTTCTATATAACGATTCTTAACCTCCCTGGTTAACTTTTATTGCTCCATTAAACCTACGTAAAGAAACTTTATATGATAATGTAGCTGTTTGAGCCTAAACGTTTTCCTACAAATAGCACAGCATATTTATTCTAATAAACATGTTGGAATACCAGGCAAAGTGGTCCACTTTCAATGTGAACTGGATTCCTTACTCTACCATCATCGTGGATGTTCTAACTTGGTGTCCCGAACACACAGTGCAGTGCTGTCTCTTGACGCTCACTTGGCAAACTTTTTCTCTCCTCATATTACTGCAGTTAGTGTATCTTATTCCTAACTTTGCCTCCTACTATCTCCCACAGCTTTCCTCTATTCAAACTCTTACAGGATGTTTGTTCTGTGCAACCTCTCTCTTTGTAATAATTCTAAAATCTCCTACACACTCTACAAAGGTAAATTTCACTAGCAGACTATGGATAATGCTGAGAAATGAAAACTTAGTATGCTATATTGTGTAAAGTAAGTATACGTTTAAATCCAATGGAGGGGCATATGAAAAGTTATTGTAGTACAGTTGATACAGTCATTAAAATTTTAAAAAATGGATGCTTGATATCAGCATCTTAACAATCTTCTATTTTGTGCCTTGGCCTTTCGACATACGAGGCAGAATCAAATGAAAACCGCAATTAATTTTTTCCACTATTTTAATGCAGGAAGAATGCTTGCTTGTACATTATTTTTCCACACAGTCCTCTCCCAGTTCAATGTACTTACGCCATTGGATAGGAAGTGCTTTGATACAGCGTGAGAAAAATTCTTTTGGTTGACGCTGTAGCCATTCGTGCACCTCCGATTGAACGTCTTAATCAGACTTGAATTTCTTCCCTCCAAGGTGCTCCTTTAATGGACCAAAGATGTGGAAGTGTGGAAGTCTGATGGTGCCCAAGTGAAAGGTATTGCTGAGTGCAGGTGTTTTGCTTCAACATGATAATGCCCGTCCTCATGCTACTCGTGCAACAATGAAAACCATCGATAACATTCGCTTCAAGTGCTTCCCACATCCGCCATACTCGCCAGATTTGTCAACATCAGATTTCCATATTAAAGGAGAACCTTGGAGGGCAGAAGTTCAAGTCTGATGAGGACGTCTAATCGGCGGTGCATCAGTGCCTATAGTGTCAGCCAGGATAATTTTTCTCACGCGGTATCAAAGCACTTCCTATCTAATGGCATAAGTGTATTGAACTAGGAGGGGACTATGTAGAAAATAATGAACAAGCAAACCTTTTTCCTGCAGTAAAATAGTGGGAAAAAAATAATTGCGGTTTTCATTTGATTCTCCCTCGTACTTGAGTCACTTTCAGGGCATTTACCTGATGTACCAGGGCGTCTAGGCTGATGTAGATGTAGTAATTAAAAATTAAAACGGCATTGTCTTTTAGTACAGTTTTTTAAAATCTTTTAATTACTCTATCACATTGAAAAGAGTAGGACAATGCCATTTTCATTTTTAATTATTAATACGTCTACACATGTACACATCCAGGAAAATATTTGGACTTAGAGAGATGAAAATGGAGATTGGAAAAGACTGATACCGACGAGCTTCATAACCTGTACTGTTCACCGAATATAGTGAGGGTAATTAAATCACGGAGGATGAAATGGGCTGGACATGTTGCGCGTACGGGGGAGGTAATATATCTCAAAAGTATTGACTGGTAGACCCGAAGGGAAGAGACAAGTTGGAAGACCTAAACATAGGTGGGAGGAAAATATTAGGATAGATTTAAGGGAAGTAGGATTTTCGAGAGATGGCTGGATGGAGATATCACAGAATAGGGTTGATTGGCAGGCTCAGGTAAGCGCCTTTAGCTTGCTTAGGAATTGTCTGTTGCCATTGAGTGAGTAAGTAAGTAAGTAATACATCTACACTAGCATAAGAAGATGCCCTGAAAATGACAGAAGAATGACGAAAGGCCTAGGCACAAAATAAAAAATAAATAAAAACTCTTGAGTTGCTGGAATCAAGTATCCATGTTATTATTTCACTAAGAATTACGTTCAATTAAATTTTTCTTTAGTCAGTGCTATGAACATGTCTATAGCTTTTTTTTTTTTTTTTATCAAAAGTGGGGGTCGATGAAATTGTAAATATTGAAAAGGTCAAAGAAAATGAGTAGCTTTTCATAGCAGACATTACATACATTTCCAATTTCAATTATTCCTCCCCTTAAAATGAAAGGTCTTCTTCAATTTAGGATAAAGCATTCATATTCTTACACTGGTTCCATTTTGCTAAATTGAGCAGAAATTGCTAAATTGAATTGATTGGTAATTTCTATCTCCGTGGTCGAGTTAGGAGAGCTAATTTAAAATTACCGCACCTGATTGAAAGGAAAAGGAGTCCAGTTTCATTTTCTTTGAGACATACATTTCAGCTCGAACTTTCTTATTTTAGCTTTAAAAGTATACGATTACGTTTATTGAGAACTTAGATTGAAACCTCGCACTTTCGGGTTGTTGCACCGCGACTCTACATTGCCCTTGTCTCTATATACAGGCTATAAAAATCTGTAAAACACATACACATTGACATCACAATCATAATATATAATAAGGTAGGTGGTCCAGTTAAGGCCACGTTAATTTTCAAAATAAAAAACAAAGTATTTATAATTTTCACACTCAGCTATCAACAGATGACTATAATAAGTTGTTTCGGGCAAGAAACAATTTTATTACTTAATTACATTGATAGCAAAAAATATATAGGTCTAATGAAATCAAGTGACAGTGGCCTTATGAGGAGCATGTAGTCATGATAAGGCCACTTGGGTACACTGTAATCATCTGACCAGCTCTGTACTCTTTGCCTCACTTTTTTATGCATCTGAAATAAATTGAACGTATAGGCACATCAATATGTGTTAATTAGTGTAAAAATAATAAAAAACTCAATTAATTAATTAATTAATTATAAACAATTAGGCAAATTATGTATGTGTTCGCGGTCAAACCCAGGTCAGTATGAAAAGTGTGAACATTATTGCTTAAATGTTATAAATTAAGTAGATATTCACAAACAGAACTTGAACATTATGACCGAGAAATAGCGTTCCTCATCGCATCGCATCGTATGTGGCCTTAACAGGTGCACTATATTTTTTTATTTGCAATCTCGGTTATTAAACTTGGTATGTTAATGCAGATACAACAAAGAGATGCTTTAAAAGATCGCAATGTAAGCTATATATCCACGTATAATTTTATGCTGATATGAATCTACTTAAATAGTTAGATGTATTTTATTTCTTATCTTGTTTTTATTTCTGAAGCGCGTATTTCACAAAAGTTTCTGCCTTTCCTCGAGGAATGGAGAAGGAACCCTGAAATTCTGGTCAGTTGACCTTCGAAGGACGAGCTTCAAGTAGGTGTTGAAATCTGGGGCCAAAGAATGATACTTTTACGTTAAAGTATTAGTGGCCTTATCAGGAGCATGGCCTTAACTAGCGCACCTACCTATATTATAAGGCTACCTATTATTTATTTAACTATTTTTATTTATACTGACGAAGTTAAGGCCATAAAGCCTTTCAATTCATCCGTAAAAACTATACTTCTTGCAAACAATATAAAATTTAACAAAGAACTGGAAATTAAAATTTAGACGTATGTGTGATATATGATTCCAATTTAATATGAAACCATAAAAAATCTAAGATTATGAGCACATCAACTGAATATTCGTTCATTTTATATTTTAATCCATATTTATATTTGTTTCGTCTTTATTTAATATTTTATTAATATATTATAGTTTATAATCCTAATGTATGAAAAATTATAATATTCATTGATTTGATTCTATATGAGGGGTCTACTATCAAACCCGGCAATCTCCATTTTGAAGAAAGATAGAGAAGCAGGAAATGATTAAACTTTCATTAGAAGTTGTAATTTGTAATGAAAGTTTAATGCATTTCCTGCTAATATTTAGTGTATGTGTTGCAAATCAGACTTCCCACATAAGAAAGGAACTCAGATTTACAACACATATATGTACCAGAAAATGCATTAAATTTTCATTAGAAATAAGCATCTCTATCTTTTATCAAAATGGAGATTGTCGGGTTTGCTAATAGACCCCTTATATTAACCCACAACATGTTTGTATCTCAGTGTGCATATTGCATTATTTAATAATGTGTCGTTGGACTCGCCATTTTAAGGGATTTTCCATGGAGGCCCTTAATTAGCCTTAGGTTAACAACCAAATTCAGGGATGTAGCGCCACGGAGTTTAGTTTAGTAACAACCAAATTCTCGTCCTTGAAGGGTTCATTATATGGTTCACGGTAAGAATAAGAGTGGTTAAGATAAAACGTTACACTATTATCCTCAGTTACTACAATAACGCAACAGTTTCAGCTTTCGGTTACCGTTAGTCTACGATAAGTAAATTTTTTCTTCAAGAATCACTATTCTCATAAAAATCACAGAACACCTGAAATAAGTTACATGAAGTTAATAATATGTGAAATTGAAGTAATAAAAATGGAAGAATATATCTAAATAGATGAGTTTAAAGCACATGATTCATGATGAAAGGGATTTTCATATTTCACATGCATGCCTGCCTTCTGATCTCTCTGGGGATCCGGATGTCTAAACAGAGATTCCTTTACCTCAGAGGAAACGAGGTCAGCATGGGGCTACTTTATGGAGAGGATGTGTAATCACATTGCGTCAAGTTGGCAGGGAGACATTAATATCATTCGGAACACGGGGGAGAAAACATCAGCTAGACATCACGTCATATTACACGCCAGACTAGCTTCCCCGTCCCAGCAAGTTACCAGAGTTGGGCAGACAAATGTGGGTATACACCCCTTGGGGAGAAACCACTCGAGTTGAAAACTTATTAAGAAAGTTTATTTGAACCCCCACAACCTTGCTTCCAGTAAAACATGTTTTTTGGTCAGTTATGTTTGCTTCGTGGTGCTGCTCATGCAGATAATTCGGTCTGAGAAAAAATCACCAGCAGCGTGTGGAGGAAAAGGAAAGATGAAGGAGATGACAAGTAAGACTGATGGATGAATCACAATAAAAGAGAATATATAATCTATTATCTATCTATTGTCTCCCCGCGTAGGGGCAGAGTCGGGTTGGGAACGACCCTAAGCATGTAGGCCACATGTGCAGGTCCATTGTGCCAACCCCTTGGGAATGGGATGATTGGCATGCCCAAAGCCCCCCGAAGCAGATTCTACCGCGAGCCCCCACGGAACTCCCCAATATACAGCTAGAACCAGAAGCCACACCACGTGCACCACACCCCCAGGGTCCCTCAGTGGAGTCCGCGCGCCACGCCTCCGGTCCCTCACGAAGAGAGAGCGTAGGGTCGCGGCACATCAGAGAGCCTCCAGGTAAGCAGCACACCACCAACAACCACCAAGCGACGGGGCAGGACGGGAGAGGCCCGCGGGAGATGGCCCGAAAGCCGGGAAAGGAAACGGGATGTTAACGAGTAGGAGTTTGAAGGTGAAGTGTTGGTGGAATGAGAGGGGGAAACGGAAGGATCCCGAGAAAAACTCCCAAAGGTCACGACTTCGTCCACTACGAATGACACGCCCGTCTGCCTCGGGATTTGAACCCGGGGCAGCTGGCTTTCCAGGCCCACGCACTAAACAGGAGCCACCGTGACGGCTATAATCTATTTTATATAAATATATATATATATATATATATATATATATACCTGTATATATAATGAAACTAGTTTGTAGAGAAACAACCGAAAAGTAACAGTAGTAGTACCAGCAGCATCATTAATAGTAGTAATATATTACTAGTAGCCTAGAAGCAGTAGTAGCAGTAGCGTAAACAAATGCAACAGGAGCAGTAGCAATGATGCGAAGAACAAGAAAAATTACGGAATTCATTAAGTTAAAGAAGAATAAAAAGATTACTACTAACGAATACTATATACAAAATTAAGATATTTATTATTTGATTTCTGACTTTTAGGTTGTAAAATTCAATTTTAGGTGTCTAAGAAGGCTCCATTTTTCGGAATATTCGAAAAAATAGGCTCTATTACAAAATCTTTAATTTCACGATGTTGCCAATTTTCTAAACTATCACACTTATAAACAGAATCATTGTTTTACTAATGTACCCACTCATCAGTGGCCATGATCAAACAACACATACACACACACGCCTGTTACTTAGGATCATATTACTGTCAATAATATGTAGGCTCCTATATTATTTTACATCAGAATTTCATTTAATATACATTTTAGAAGACAATGTTCATTAAGTAATAGGCCTAGAAACAACATTCTTCCAATACTTGCTCATAATAAATTGCCCTTTATTTTCAGTATTCCACTATAAACTTAAGTCAACACAGGACAAAACAAAGAAACTGAACTCAGCTCCCACCCTAGCGTTTCTTGTTTGCACTTTCTTTTGTTAATTTCCATGGAATGACCATGGAATTATTTTCATGAAGACAACACATAGCTGCTATTTAGATATGCCATTGAGAATGGCATGTACTGTACAGTCCGAGCAAAACATTCAATATGAACTGGAAACATGTGTAAATTGCATAATTTGTAAGGAAAATGTAGGCAAAATTAGTTAGGAAAAACATGCATAAATGAAATATTATGCTCTAACATCAAAATAGGCTGTCTTAGGTCCTGTAAAAACGTCAGATATGCTCATAGTCACCTATGAAACGCGTACATACGCGTTTCTGTGTAAACATAATTTATGGAATAAAATAGGATTTTATCTAAAATCCAAAGTCTATTTAAAGCCATAATAGCTATAATAGCTGTTCTTCCAAAACATAGGATTACTACTTCTTTGTTTATTGATGGAATTATCCAGTTATTATTATAATATAACAACAACAGATCGCAAGAAGCATGATCTTACCATAATATTAATTCGTATTCTCACAAGTTGGCCACTTATTACATGTCAGAACGTGAAGCGAGAGAATCGGAAGATCCATGCTTAGAGAATAATTGTTAGAGAAGATATGAGATTGTTTTCCATCACTTTTTGTTATTTTAGTTAGTAACTGCTTGTACATGTACGTGGTTGTTTTCTCTGCTTGTGGGAGAAAAGGGCAATGAAAGGAAGAGAGATAAAAAAAGAGAGAGAAAACAAAGTAAAATGAGAAAGGTACACACTACAGGAAGCTGTGTTCAGGTTTTCCGGACCGGAAGATGGAACCTCGAACATGCCGCAGAGGAAAATTTGTTTCCGCCCGACATACCGCATTCTACGCAAATTGAAGGAATTCCATCATCTGACTAATTGCACTGATTGACTAGATTATAAATCCGACAAAGCTGTTCACATTTTCAGACAAAAAATGAATTTTATTGTGCACTGAGAGTTTATATCTTTATAAGGTATTACGTATTTATTGCACATAACATACAATTTTTTACAATGTACATGATAAAAAAAATTAGATTTCAAATGGAAGATAACGCAGCCCAACCCATCTATAAGCGGCAACGTAAATTATTTAATGTTTCAAACACATTATTCACTTAGATCCTGTGGTATGTTTACCAGCAACGTAAACACTACAGAACAACATTTATTATAATCTTCCTAGCCTACGTGAAAATAATAGTTTTACTGCAAGATGAAAATATGAGCCTATTCGTAGGCACGTTTTTGCTCTGGTAAAGAGAACAGAATGTTGGTCTTTTATTTAACTGATTCATTACTGGTCACCAGTTTTGTTTCGAAATTACCTTTTACTATCAGCAGCTAATTGCAAAATGTTACAAACACATCGATTTCCTCCATTAAGTTTTGTTCAGTACAAAAACTATAGTCCGGATATTGTTCGGATCTCAAAGGAATATCCTGCATTAGCACATGTGCAAAAGGGTAGACTACCTACATCCAATTCTCTAATAAACGCGTTTTGAAACTTTTATATCTTAACAATATACATCATATAAAATAATAAAAAGCAACATATTTTCTTCCACTTCCCGTACTTGATAATAACTTTTATTGTGCAAGTTCATAGTTTTTACCTAATATGACAATACAGTTAAGCAAACCTCGATGATTCCAAAATATGTAGATGACAATACGTCTGTTCCAAAAGTTAAGCCATATATTTCGAGTACTATGACGCCTGCGTACATGGGCATAAGCGTGGACCTATAGGTAACAATAAATATGAAGAAGATTTCATGCGTAAAAGTAAAAGCGTGAAATAGAATCAGGTAGAGCGAACACTCAGTGAAAGGAACTCCTATGAATACTAAATGAATATATTTAGGTAGAAGGAATTTTAAAAGGTACGAGGCACATCCATAAAGTAACTTTCCCCCAGGCCAATAACGGAAACAAAACACAATTTAATGGAAACATTTATTGTAACAGATACAGGATGTGTTGAGCCATTTTTCAACATACTCACCACCGGAATTCAGACATTTGTCATACCGTGGGACCAAATTTGTGTCATGGAAGTCTGCCGCCTGGGATTGGAACCATTGTTTGACAACCACCTCCGCCTCTCTGTCATTCTGAAAATGCTGATGCTGATCTAACAGGAATCTTTTGAGGTGTAAGAACAGATGGAAGTCACTAGGAGCGAGGTCCGGGCTATAGGGTGGGTGATCAAAAATGTCCCAGCCGAACTGCTGCAGCAGGAGATCTGTTGTCTGTCGAGCTGTGTGTGGTCTCGCTCCCAGTGACTTCCATGTGTTCTTACACCTCAAAAGATTCTTGTCAGGTCAGCATCAACATTTTCAGAATGACAGAGGCGGAGGTGGTTGTCAAACAGTGGTTCCAATCTCAGGCGGCATACTTCTATGACACACACAAATTTGGTCCCACGGTATGACAATGATGTCTGAATACCGGTAGTGAATATGTTGAAAAATAGCTCAACACATCCTGCATCTGTTACAATAAATGTTTCCATCAAATTGTGTTTTGTTTCCGTTAATGGCCTGTGAGAATGTTACTTTATGGACGCGCCTCGTAAATAAAACCTACATTGAAGTTAAAATAGTATTACCTCAAGGTCGCAGTGAAAAGATGTGGAGACTTAGAAATTATTTGGAATACAGGCTATGGTTCTCTATCTTACGTACATATTAGCACAAGAATGATGTCGCTGATTAAAAGGTCTTCTGAAGTCTCAATCCCAGGAAGAAAGATATGAGTGTCGTCCTAATAAATTGAATGAAAGTTTAGCCCCGGGCAATTCTATCTCAGCTGGAGATACAGTTTTTGTACATCTTTGAGAAAGAGATAAAATCCCCCAGAAGACACAATTGAAAAGTAGAGAAGATATTGATTCAGCCCATGGAAGAAAGAAAGAGATAACCAATTCCACAGTTCTTTAATACTTGCTCTTTCTACCTTCCAATAAAAAAAATACTTGATGTAATTAAAGAGTTCCTTAGAGAAACCATAATTCAATTTCCTGGATCCACAGAATCTTATGCATTAGGAGCATTCTCAAGTTTTATCAATACGCAGTAATCCTATGTAACAGAATCGTCTCTTAAGCTGGGTTTGCACAATATAACTTGTTTAATAAACTTATGTAACAAGTTATATATAATTTTTGTTTAACTAACAGGTTATATAACTAAAAGTTTAGACAGTCAAAAATATATTTGTAACAAAATACTGCACAGACGATGATGCATTTCGGCAATATTCATAGAAATAACAATACAACACACTGGACATCATCATAAGAAGCTGCGACGCTTGCTGAAGAGTCCAACTTAATTGCTGTAAACCAAGCATTTTAAGACTTACTACTTAGTAAATAATTCTCTTCTGTGTCTTTATAAATGTGAATCGGACTTGTATACACCATTGGTGATCTACACATAATTTTTTACTCTAAGGACTTTACACACTGCATAGACGCTCCACCAAGTTTGGTAAGCCTACAGACCCAATTATTTTATTGTAAAAATCTCTTACTGTAATTTTATCTTTTAACTTTTGACAATGTAGGCCTACATATGGACTTACATCATCTTAAGGCTTTTAGTATGTACATATAATGATTTTAATTATTTGAATTGGACAAGCAACTTTCTCTATATGTAGAGCTAATGCTTTCTTTTAATGTTAACGAATGAAAAAAGCCATCACAATAAATTGGTCCAGCTCCTTAAGGATACAGTGTGTTGTATTTGAATAAAGGGTATAAGGAGAAAAACTAAAACTAAACTAAACTCCGTGGCGCAACTCCGTCCCTGGAGGGACTTGGCCTACCACCCGACCGCTGCGTCATCTCCCGTAGGCAGATGGCAGGGTTGGGGGCATGTGGTCAGCATGCCGACTCCCACGGCCGTTAATGGTGGTGTTCTTGACCGGAGCCGCTACTTCTCTATCAAGTAGCTCCTCGATTTGGAATCACGAGGCTGAGTGACCCCTACCAGACCTCCCTACCTCAGAAAAATCCGAGGAGGTACCGGGAATCGAACCCGGGCCGACGGATCTGTAGTCAGCGACGCTAACCACAAGACCACGCCGGCGGACTAAGGAGAAAAACTATTTGGAGTAAATCCACCCTCTTTTGTCAACATGAAATTTATTAATTTATAAATAATTAACCAAAACTAGTCACTGATTCACGTTAGAATTCAGATTAACAATGTAGGCCTACCATAAAATTCCTTAAATGCAGGCCTTGAACACACTGCGTTACAAATTAATAATAAGCCCAAATATTTAATACCCGTTGTGGAGATTTGAGCAGACGTGTCTATACCGCGGAGGTTAGTCAATACCGGAGATAATGAATGTATAGTACAGTCAATAACAGAACCACTGTTTACTGACATTTAATAATTAGTAAGTAATAAGAATTTCAGGTTTACTTCTTCTTTCCCAGAGTTGTACCTTCTCTTTTTAGGTGCATTTACTCGGCCCACGAAACCCCGGGATTACAGGACCATGACCCGCCAAGACAACATGAACACATAGGTCGATACACATTGGTCACACATATACTCATGCCGAACAAGACATGGATGAGTAGAAGATGATAACGACGGTCAGATGAAATCCCGAGACCAGAAGGACCTAAAGTTACCCGACATTCGTCTCAAAGGTGAAGAAAAACCCCACCTAGGTAACTTATTCCGACCAGGAGTCGGACCCGGGCCCGCTGTGTGAGAGGAATGAACGCATTCCTTGCACTACAGCGGTGGACAGGTTACTTACAATTACATATTACCTTGACTTCAAGGAATACAAACTATGTAAGCAATATGTAGGCATAAATGTAAAATACAATATCAATTTGATACTACTTGTGCTTGTGTGCCTGAGTTTACGCAACCACATGTAATGTAAGCACGGATACAGTATTTTTCCCTTCCTAACACTGGTGAAAAGCGTGTGAGGGGAAGGGCTTTTAGAGGTGGGAATTGAATTCAGAAAGACAAGTCATTCTTCCCCTCTCATCAGTCATGACAGCCGTAGCTGTATACCTTAGCCAGCGGGATGTGACTCCCTTGAACACTAGCGTACGAATGAATCATCACCACTTTAATTGACAATATTTCTACAGCACTGCGGCAGGGCTACTGCGCGTCTGTCTGAGCAGGTTCAGGCAGAAAAATTTACTGTAGACTGTTTTGCTGTTGCCATTATCCGCTGCGTAATGAAAACTCGGTTAAGTCAGAGAATCTATGTCCCTGATAGAAACAACAAAGCAGACAACAGGCAAGATTGCCACAGCACCTAATTTATAAGTAATCATGAAGCAGTAATCATCTTCCTATAGCTACCCTTAGGTACGAGTAGACCCCTCTACGCCGGTCAGAGAAATAACTCAGAACATTACCCAGATAAAATTAATAAGTAATTATTTAGTTTACAATAAAGTTGACGGTTAAAAAAAATTAAATACAGAGGTTTATGAAATTAAAGCCAATTAAAGTAAATTCGTCCTTAATTGATACGAAAATGATAAACCTTATCGCAAAACTGTAAACAGATAAATCATTTCGTAATAGCTCTTGTAATGACAGCTGTAAAATTCAGAATTCAACGGACAGCGATGTTTAATTAAAATAAGGCTGTAAGGTTTGCGAAATTTTTTTTTTTCTGTGAGAATCATACGATTTTACCCCCCATGGTAATACACTCTTTTGTTAACGAACTCAAAAAGAAAAAAACTGTAAAAATCTGCAGTATTTATTTTACTCTTTGTACTACGTGTAGTTCATATGAAATGATACAGAAAAGACCATACAGGCAAAGGACACAATGGGCTGAAAGGAAAGCGAGTGTGTGTTTCGTTATATGGATTAGTAACATGGTTGCTACAATTCCGTTGCAGCCACGTAGTCAGCTAACGAGCACACTACTACGAGGTATAATTACTTTAACTGAAAATTCTGATAATCAAGTTACTCGAAAACACTGTACAGGTAAACTTCATACATGTACCAAAATATTAACCATGACTAGTTAATGATATAACAACCCACACCACGCTGTTCAGTCCCTAATATGTGACAAAATAACTCAATTATGTTATTGTAGATTAAAACAGGGCTGAATTTATGTATGACGGTAATAGTTTTGTTCCTTCCGTCCCATATTCCAGTGGTTAGCGTTGGTGATCTCATTACGTTCAATCTCATGTAGACCTCTCTTTCTTTACCTTAGCTTTACCTCTCCCTTTTTAGGGACATTTAAGTGACCCGCGCCGCCCGGGCGAGGGATTATCTATGGATCACATACATACTTTTTTGAAAAGGGCATGGAGGTCCTACCCGGATGAGTGATCAGCCCAATGCCGGGACCATCTCCGAGACAACACGAACACATAGGACGAGACGCACAATTCACATACACATTCACTATGAACAAGGCGAGGATAGGACGAAATTGATAATGACAGCAAGATGATATCCGGGGACTACAAGGGTCTATAGTTACTTGACATTTGTTTCACAGGTGAGGAAAATCCCCGAAAAAACTTAACGTAGGTAACAGGCTTCGAACACGGGCTCGCTGCGTGAGAGGAGCGAACGCATCCCCTAGGCCACAGCGGTGGACTCATGTAGGTATAACCCCTGTAATTACCGAAGATAGGATTGTCTGGAATTAGGTGAGATGTTGTTCAGATAGAGATAAGAATGTACTGTTGGCATAAGGTCTTAGTGAAGAAAATATTCTCAGGATGGTCAGTGTTTGTTTTTAGAAGAGTCTGTCAGACACCCGTCAGCAGTTAATGAAGAAGAAACTCTTCCAGTAGGTCTGACTACTCAACACATATCCAAAATTGTACACAACATAACCAACAACAATAAATCCACATTCCAAATATATTGAATGCCTTTGGTGATCCACCTAATTGCCACAAAGTAATACAATTATTCTTTTAGTCAACAAGACTACTGAATTACAATAGAGTTCCATTAATCCGGGTTAGATGGGAACGGACCCTGTCCGGATCATCGGAAGTTCAGATTAAACGGAATTTGCCAACACGTACTGAACTGTAACACGAGTTTTATATGGGTAAAACTATAAACCTCGTTGTTTTTCATGAATATAACTTTTTTTACACTTTATTTTAGTTTTAATATTCCTGTATACCTAGAAACTGATGCAGGATTACCAAACAAGACACCCTTGTGATAACATTAAAAATGTATTGATTGTTCAGTATAAGAAATCCGTCCGGATATCCGGATGAGCAGGGTCCGGTTTAGCGGGACTCGACTGTATATTTTATCTTATAAAAACATCTATTCGATGTGTTAATATGTATACATTTGAATAACGATAAAGTAATTACAATAATGTAAATCACGAAAGTCGCGAAACGTTTCACAAAAGTTAGAGCGACATTAAACAAATAAATACAAATGATGTATATAAACGTAAGAGGTTTTAAACAAAAATGCTTAGATACAATGAAACAAATTCTGAGATAGGCCTACCTATCGTGTCACTAACGAATTCTAGTAGCGCAATAACAATTATAAACAATTTGGTAATGACTTTAGGGAGCATGCGAAATACGAGATACGGCTGGTTAACATAATCTTTATTAAGCTCCCTGTCGAAACGAATCCAATGTTAAACTAGTAAATCTCTATATTGTATGAAAAGTTTTAATGAGTAAAATGAATTATTTGACAGAATAAACTCTCTTATGTTTACATTTTGTCAACTATCAATAGCTTAAGTATGAACTGTTTTAATACGCTGCGTTTTCTCCTATATATAAGGATATATATGAAAGCTGCATTCCTTTCTTTGATGAGAAATATAGGAGGAATTTTGGTGATCGGCATTTTACTGTCCATGGACTTTTATTTGGAGCAAGAGGTACTGTATACCGATCGGTTGCTGACGTACTTAGGAAGCTGGGACTGGACTTATCATCCTTAAATCAGATGGCAGAAAACATCATTGCTGACTCAGTGGGAATATTGCACCACCACATATATAAGAATATATAGTAAAAATTGTTTACATGTTTTATTTAAACTATTGTTTATATGTTACCCATTTTTTACCATCATTTGAACTATTGTCAAAAGTGATTGATTGGTATGCTGTGTCTATGGCAACTTGCTTGAAGCAAGCAGCTCATTTTGTTCAATAAAATGTATTCTCTGTTAGCAAATAATACACTTATAATTATTGTTCTAATATATTTATAATATTTTATTTGTGGTACATTAAATACTGTCGTTGGATGCTACTTGTCTAATCAAATATTTACCACGTAGTCTAAACACTATAATATCTCCTCATTGATACTTATGTAACAAATCACACGAACACTTGCGCTGATATTTTACGTGCGGTTTCTCGACTTCTTAAGTCCTGAATGCCATTTATATGAACGGTATGATCCCTTTTCTAAGCAGATATACTTTTATTTAAATCTCTGCAAAATCTGAACTATGTTATGGCTAGACAACTAAGTGCTCGAGACTTATTTTATCAGTCAGTATATGCTAACCTTTATCATAAAATCATGTCGATGTGGGGCCTTTGTTAATGAATAATTCCGGGCACTATGTTTATGTAGTTAATTATGGAATTCAAATACATTACAAGGTGGGTGGATAATAAAACCTTTTATCGACCAGACACCTGTGGAACATAAAATAAACGGTACAGTATAATAAAGACCGACAAATTAGAAAAAAAAACCCACGGCATGCGCGAAAAAAAGCTGCGCTTGCTGCAGCAATCACAGCTTCGTTCCGCGCAGGTTTTTTTCTCACTTGTAGGACCATAAAATAAAAATAAGCTTTTAATTATTTATAACGTAATACATTGAATAAGTGTATTTAACCGAAAAAGAATCCTGAAGAAAAGGAATACTATACAGGTTATAATTAGCTTGTTCCAAACCTGGATTGCATGTATTAAGAATAGGAAAACTGCACAAGAAAGCCAGTTATTTGTGCAAAATATCAATTATCTGTAACCACTTCTTTGGGATAAAATTACAGGTATAGCTCTAAGTAATTGTGCAGTACTATCATGTAATAACCAACGAAAACAATTACGAAGAACTGCCTGTCAAGGATGGAGTCTGAAAAAGTACTATGAAACTTCATAAAGAAATATCGTATTTTATGGGCCATATGACGCACTTTTTTCCATTGAAAACAGCCTTGAAAGTTGGGTGCGTCTAATGGTACACTAAAAAAATCGGGTGCGTGAAAAGCCACGCGACAGAAGTGAAACTTGGATTTTTTTAATTTTTCGATATTTTCAATTTTGGATTATTGGATTTTTTCAATTTTGGATTGCTGGATTTTTAAATTTTGGGTTTATAGACTTCTTTCATTTTTAATTTTTTTTTAATTTTGGATCTTTGAATTTTGGATTTTTCATTTTGGATTTTTTTATTTTTAAAAATGTTATTGAGTCGATTGTTATTTGTGCAGTCCGTCACAGCCCCGCTATTTTCGTGACGATTTTTTTCGTAACGCAACTTTGGGTTAGCTCTCGATTTACTCACTTCAAAAAGAACTTCTGTTGTAAAACTGCTACAAAAAAGTCTCCCTCTGTAGTCAATGCTAACGGAGTTATGAAGGGCACTGATACAAAGGTAATGCCATTGGGTATCGAAGTACGTCATTTCACTTTAACGTGGAAGTTACTATTATTCGCAACAGGCTAAGGTATGACCGCCTGCGAAGTCTTGGTTAGAGCACACGCAATACACCTGTGCTGGAGTAGTTGCCGCTCTGTGTAGCAGGCAGGGGGTCTCAGCCACCATACAAGCGATAATAGAATAAGGAAGGGGAAACGGAATAGCCTATCGTTATAATGTTAAATACAATGTAGGCCTACATTTTCTCGTCGGCCTGGGTGGCGTATTTAGTATCGCTGGATTTGATCCTGGCCCAGGTCGATGTCGTTTATGTGTGTGCATAAATGTGACAGTATATTTAGTGGTATGTAAAAGAACTCCTGCGGTACAAAATTCCGGCACATTGGCGACGGTCACAGGCCTAAGTTTCAGTACATAACCGTCGTTAAATAACCATATACAACCACCTACCTTTCCTCAAAATCTACTATTAAGCTAGAGACTAGATCAAGATACCCATCCTGTATTAGTAGGGATACTGAAAATAAAATTTTTCATTTTTTAAACTGAAATGTGATTTTTTATTTTAAAAATAACTACATTTTGAAGTACATTATGACCTGAAAATATTTTAGAGATTAGCCGAATCAAAAATGTTTTTTTCAGCGTATGTAAAACATCTAAATAAACAAATGATAAAGTTTCTCTTAAAAAAAGGTAAATATTGCCTCAATAGGCCTACAATAGTTATAAACAATGTGCTGTAAAAGATAAGATAAGATAAGATAAGATACGATAAGATAGTTATAAAATTATATATATATATATATGTCGTCACTAGTACAACACTATTTTGAAGTAGAATGTTCCTAAAAGCTTTCCTCAGCGGGAAAATATTTAAATACATGTTATGCATAAAATTCATTTTAAATATCATACCATAGCCATAACAGTGTGGAAGCTATTGATTTATTGCTTTTCTCTTGTATTTCTTAAAATGTATCCGTAATTTCAGCACAAAATGAAAGTATTTCTCGTCAAGTCCTCGGTGAACGAACTGGATATTAATTTTAATAATGTTCACGATATCTTATGCAATCACGCAGTTATAAACTTTCTGCAGGAAAATCAAAACCACCAGATAAAAATCTTTCCAACAATTTATCGTCTTCAGTTCTTTTATTTGTAGAACAATTTCCGTATAGTTTTTATTGAAAGCCAAAGAACTTAGAACGGCATTGATCCTCCTTAAGATATGTTCTCAAGAGACAGCCCGAAGGTAACATGAACAGATATTACGGGGATTCTTCTTAACTGAACCCCAGAGGCGCTTTAATAAAATGTCCGGTTCTATTCACTCAGAAGCATAGAGACCACACCCAGAACCTTGGCTTTGTATTGCTCCACTGAGACTTCATGGCGACACGTGGGGCAGGGTGAGAAAACTATGTACTTTTCTTCAAACTTTATGTTCGGATGCTCCAAAAATATGTAATTAATATCTACCTCTTCAGAAACTTCTGAATAAGACTTATACTATTAAAAGAACGCAAACAAACAATTGACTTTTTCACTACCATCGCAATTTTCTAAATAACTGCAATAAGCCTATACCATAAAACTTGCTAAGGAAGTATGGATTGTTTCTAAGCATCTCTTAATGATCTCTTAAGGTGATATGTTCAGCGGATTTTTAAATCTAACTTAACAGATTTTCAGTAGCAGAAACTAGCGGGAGACCCAATGAACTAAGAACCAGCTGGCCTTGCTCTGTTCTACAGTATTGCGTTGACTGTAATGCGGTGTAGTTCAGTGTGAGTCAATCTAGTGCAGTTGCTAGGAGTTATTTATCATTGTGTCCTGTAGCCTATTTAGTCACAATTATGGATGAGTATATGCTTACTATTGCGTTGCGTATACTTATGTCTGATTAGTATGTGACAACGCAGTCAACTCATGAAGTGCAAATATGATACGCAGAATTATTTCAGGGTGTAAAGGTTCCAAGCCTTACAAAAATCCATAATCTGTATAATAAATTTCAGGCCATACGTAGCGTTCAATCTCAAAAACCCAATAACGTAGTAAATAAAAATAAAGTATTCAAGACCCACATCCTGCAAGGGAAAAAGTTAATCTGCGCCATTTCTATTTTCCCCCGAACCTACATGATGTAAACTGCGTCACCGACATGTGTAAACTGCGCCACCGACATTTAAATGGCGTCACCGTCATACTAACACACTAACATTTTCCTTCCCATTTCTCCAGACTTAGGACTGGCTATGAAATTGCATAGGCGTGGTTAAAAATGTTAGGCTTAGTAGCTTTGTCATTTAAAAAAGAATGTTAAAAACAATACCCTAATTCCTTTTGCATGAACGCTTCGTCACTTATAAAATTGTTAAAAACACTACCATAATGTTTTTGCATGAACACTTTGTTCTCATATGACGCCTTCTTAATAAAATCAAAACGGGATATTTCATTGTTTATATATTGTTCTCCCCATTTGAGTAGACGAGAATACTTGTCATTTATTTTAGCTATTCTTCTTACAGGTATCCCTTGTTCAATACTTCTCAGATTTATGCAGGCACTTGTTTGGAACTGGAGAAGTGCATCTACCATAAATGAATATAAACGAACATTCACATATTAGGTGTAACTTCTGTTTGCCTATAACTACTGCCGCAACCTACATATCTCCGTGGCGCAGTTTGCATATCTGTGTGCCGCAGTTTACATATCTCCTTTTTATTCTATTTCAAATTCGTTGTCAACCGTGGCGCAGATTACATACACCCCCTGCAAGAATTGAAACAAAATATCCGCCAGGAAATTGCCAGCATTTCGCAACACGAACTACGACGAGTGATGAAATGTTTCTCAAAGAGGTGCCAAAAATGTATAGAGAACAAAGGTGGCCTGTTTCAGCACCACCTTTCATAACGTTGGTAAGTAAGTAAAGTATTTAATTAAATGGGAATGCTATTTTATTAGGTAATTATTTTAGACGAATAAAAAAAAAATAAACGTAACACTAAAACCAAGGGGGACCGCAGCCCCTAAGGCCCACCCCTGGATCTGCTTTACATCAATGAAATATTTCAAGAAATCAGCTCAAAACCGTGTATACATCTAGCATAACCCCGGTTTTGCTAAGGGAGAACCTAACTAAGATTGTTTTTAACTTCGTTAAACAGTAGTTGAACTGCAGATTCTCAGTTTAGTAAATGGTACACCCCGCCCAGTTCAAGTGGTTGCTCCTTGCAGCTTATATACAGAATGGTTACAGCTTTGCGAACAAGGGTAGAGAAAGGGAGAAATAACGATCTCGTTTCGGCCGCATTAGCGTCTACTAATGTGTCTTCACA
Source organism: Ectobius pallidus (assembly GCA_964059195.1). Classification (NCBI taxonomy): domain Eukaryota; kingdom Metazoa; phylum Arthropoda; class Insecta; order Blattodea; family Ectobiidae; genus Ectobius; species Ectobius pallidus. The sequence goes on from CAXKWD010000001.1 coordinate 134,497,206, forward strand.
CTTGTTCTTGTGATAAAGAGTTTCCTGATGGTCGCTATGCTATTCTCGGTTATAAGGTAGAGCCCAGGTGGTACTCCTCCTATCTCTCTATCACTCCGAACTTCAATGAGGTCACAGAATTTCCAAGAGGAGGGGGGATAACTGAATATTCTGCACGTGGAGAAGTACAATGAAATTCCTTTATCCAACTTACAGCCCCACTGCTCTCAGCTTCGTGTTTACAGTAGCAATATCTAAATTATAAGGGCTATTCCCTTATGTCCCGATAGTACAGTGATAGTCCCAGTTTTGAGCACACTGTCTCAGTGTTCCGAGAAAATTTTTCGGGGGACCTGAATGTCCCGGTTTTTTAAAAATTGTTAGTTCCGCTAGAAGAAAAAAAAGAAAAACAGTATTTTTAAAATGAGAAGCGATTTCCTTCACCGCCAATCATGTGTACGAGCTAACTAAGTGCCGCTAGCAGTAAGAGTCTACCCTCCGTCTCGCCGTCTCTGATTGGACCGCGTATCTAAGCAGGAGAAGGACAAAACTGTTTGTCATCTGCAAAACACTGTAGGCCTGTATTTCGTGTAAGGTTTTGTTTTTTCCACCAGATAGCGATGCTGACAATCAATTGCACAAAATGGGCAAAACAGATAATATATTTAATACTAACAATAAGCGGGTTAAAAATATGTGATAAAAATTTGAAAACTTTAAAATATGATGATCTCTCGGGATTTCCCCCGGTTGGAATCCCGAGAGACCATCATAATTCATAAGTAACCTACGCCGGGAAAGCCTCAAGTCTCTTAACTTTCTAATTATTACTATTTGAAAGTGATAGTTAAAATATGCTCCATGTAATTTTCTTTATTTAAGTCTTCCGTTTCCTCCAAAACTAACTTATTATAGTAGGCTTACTTATGTTTTGACTTGTTCCCTTCATTCTGTAATTTTCACATTGTGTGTGTTTCTTGGTACTATTTTCTGTAGTTTTAGTATTAGTTTAAATATTTTTAGTATTATATTAGGCCCGGGCGGCTTGGGTCGCTTAAATCCTAAAAGAAAGAGATAAAACTACGAGAAAGAAAGAAAGTATTACACAAAACATATAATATTAGTGTTGTAAAACTGGTGTAATTAGTATTCTCGTATAAGAGAATATTGTAATTGGGCAATTAGCCTGTTATATTCTTAACATAATAAATAAATAATAAATAATAGTACATGCAACAAGTGTGTCAATTATTGTCTACCAGAGATACTTATTGCAGGCTTAGATGCTCTTGCAATAATTCGTTACTGCCGTGCAACAAGTAGGATCTGTTTCGTTTCTGTCAGTTCATGTTCTTCTTGTCTAACGCTGACTTCCACTGGCCATTTAACTTTATGTCAGTTACTGTCTACTAGTTTGTTAATTTACGCACTTTCAATTTCAATTTGACTAAAAGAAAATGTGTTGACAGTCATGTACTGAAGGTAGGTATTCCTTTTATAAGAGAAACTAAGGAAAGAAAAATCAGAAGCTCCTAAAGCAAATTAATACCTGTAGTTCTAAAATGAACGAAAAGAGTAATGGCCTTACTTCAATTAATGTCGAGATTTGATCTCCAAGTGCATTATTATTTTTCTAATTGTAACAGCCTAAATGCTTCATTCGTAATGGATAACGTTCTGAAATAAACAGTACAATGAAAAAGTTTGGTAAAGTATTCGGTAAAGTGTCCTTTTTTTTTACAGTTTGGTCACCCTGATTATTCTAATTGTACGTTATTGGCTAAAGAAGTTAAAGAACCCGTTCAGCCTTAACGAATAAGTAACTGTGGTCATGTCATGTCAGGTCAACTCGCTCTTGTTTTTCGTGAAAACAAGAAAAAAGCTAGTACTTTTAAAAATTAGGCCCAATCTCAAAAAATTAGCTAGGCTAAATTATGTTGTAAATTAAGTAGACCGCACATACTATAGGCTATGTTGCAGAATTCACTGTTCTTTTGCAGTTTCAAGTAAGACTATCACTGGAAACGAAGGGGTGCTCTTTCACTTATATTACACTGGCTGTCATATAACATTGTGAATTTTTACAACATTCAGACAACCTCCCTTAACCATGTTGTTCAGTTAAATATTAATAATACAATGTAATGTTAATGTATATTAGGAACAATGATTTCACTAAGATCCAGTTTTATTTACCTACTCTTGTATTGATCGATAGTGTCCTTTTCCCTAAGTTCACGGAGCGTAGGGTCTCGTTAGTAAAGGTTTCATTTTATATCTTATTTCATATTGATCCCAGTGGTGAAGCGTAGGGCTTCCAAATGGAGGTTACTGTTATCTATTTGAATTTTGTTACGCTTATTTCCCGATAGAAAGCAATTAGATGGCAATTAGGACAGGTGGTAAGCCCATCGCCTCACAACCCCCCCTTAGAAACTCAGGTATTACTTGGACGTGAAAGGGCCGAAAAATTTTGCCCAGAGGCTCCAATTTAGGCCTGGAGTTCTTTTACGTGCCGTATATCTACGACACGGGCCCTCCAGCTTTAAGTCCCTCCCGGAAGACTCCGTGCCCAGGATTTTCACATCCTGAAATTGTTTCATTTACCGATGAATAATTTAGTTACGCTTATTTTCCTGTAGAGAACATTGCCTTGACGACTTTGTAGAGGAAACAATGATTTTACCTGGACGATAAAGAGAAACAACAATATGCCATATCTAAAAACACTTTCAAAAAAGCAAAATATGCTTTCTAACACACCTACCAATCCTTCAAGTTACGTATAAAACATTTGAATCATTCTGTATTTCCCTTAAACTGCATCAGTGTTCCATAACTTCCGGATAGTGGCGTTCTTCTACTTCCAAGTGTCTAGGGACCGAGGAGCAATACTGATAATCGTGTGCAATGAACTGTATCTCACGATATACTACCATGGACGCATCATGCGTAAATATCGATACGTCCTTCTTGGTTGAATGAATATTTGTTCACCACGTGTTACAGAATACTGTACTACGTACTTAATGCCCAGCTCTATCAGAAGGCCCCCGGTTTACTGCATTTAACCCTTCGCAGAGCAAGTTCTGAGTTCCCCCACCCCAGCAAACTATTCAATAATACGAGTATATTAACTAACATACAACTGCATGAGTTTGCTATTTGTATTTTGTTTATTATTTTTATTGCGAATATTGTTACATTTTCTTTTATAATTATTGTTAATAGTAAGTTCAACTAAGAATATCGGTACAGTGAGAAAAAACTGGATCTCATATTTATTTTATTCTAGTTGTTAGCTTGTGATATCAGAACCAAAGAAAGACTAATAAACACCCGCATCTTTCCAGTTCTTAAACAAGGATATCTGAAGCACGGATATTTACGAAAAAAATAATAATACAAAGGAAAAATAGATAGGAATAAACAATATGGTAACATAGTGCCGAGGGGGGTCTATGTCTTCGCGATTTCAAGCAAGGTAAAGTATACTACCTATAACATCGTACGTAGCAGAAATTTGTGATACAATATCATTTAACTAAGACTATTCCATTCATACGCCGCGTGTTTCATATTGACAAATAATGTTTAGCAATTTCTCAGATATAGAAATGCCACGATCGTTTATATTACAATACGTTTCCTAGAGTCGCAAGGATTCAATTTTATCTGATAAAACGTCAACTCGTTATTGGTCACGTAATGAATCTGCATGCGGTGATCAATACGTCACATGCTACAGTGAACAGAATGAAAACACATTATTTTATACTACATAACTTGTTTAGAAATTGAAGTAATGTAAATGTCCATTGATTAAAACACAATTTCAATTCGGTGCAAGCCAGTTCTTGAGTTTTTATTGCGTAGTAATGTTAGCAATGTTAATGTTAAACTGACGCACAATATCTTATGGTATGCACTATTCAATAAATTATCGCCTTTGAGTATGAAATACAATAGGCTAGGTCATTAAAAGTGTATAGGCCTATAATCCATTATACAATCACTAAAATATTTACATACTACACACAATTCAATGGTTACACATTAATATCAGAATAATTAAAATCAAAACATTTGTCAAGACTATGAAGTGGATTATTTTTAAGCCAGGTCTGAATTTTGAAATTGAAATGTCTAAAATTAAGCAATTCTGCATTATCAGGAAGTTTGTTAAAACGGATATTGCTATAAATATATGTGTGGATTTAGTTTTAGATAATCTAGTAAAAGGAATTAGTAAAAAGGAATATGAATGTGGTTGCTATGTCTTGTATCATATGTATGAATGTAATTCCTTGTGCTTAAATTATTAGGAGTCTTCTTTAAAAACAACAAAGCTTCAATAATGTAAAAATTATACACAGTCATGATTCCTTCTAGTAAAAAAAAAAGTGGCCTGCATGGAAAATCAGGGACTGATTTAGTTATTAATCTGACAGCTTTTTCCGTAGTAACAGTATATATTTCAAGGTTGATCCATTTCCGTACAACAATGTGCCATATCTAAAAACACTTTAAAAAAAAGCAAAATATGCTTGTCTAATATACGGTTCAGGTACTTTAATAGCAAGAATTCTTAAAAGATAGAAGCCCTCTAGATAGTATTTTACATAGGCCTACATAGTTGTTGTGAGTATGCCATGTCAATTTTGGATCAAGATAATTTTTCAGCAGTTTTACAGACACTTCTTCTTGGCTAGCTGGCACAGCATTGATAACTCGAATAGGTTCGCCGAAGGGATTCGTCGACTGCCCATTCATTTAGTATGCCGTGATCTCACAGTTTACAAAATATTGACAACGAAATAAGAAAATAATTTTATTTACAAAAAATATTACATTTTATTCATGCAGTAGTCTTAATAAATCCTACTCGAGATTACCTCAGATAAAATGTAATACAGCCTACTTGAAAGTCCTAATATTTTTAAAGCTATTGCAACGAAGACTCTTGTAAACCCAAGTAAAGAACAGGATGCCAACATATGGAGAGAAAATCCTTTCAGGATAGCTGCCTTAATCAAGAATGCCAATTGGACACAGCCTAACATATAGTATTCCTTCTAAGGACTATTTTATGAAAAACGAAATTACTTTTTGCCTACATTTTTCAAGACGTATTCTTTTTTAATCACATATTTTTAAGTTAACTATCTAGATATGATTATTTATTTTAAAAAATCACAGTAAAATTCCAAATGACGCGATACATTCCTAAGAAAGAGGGAACACGGGAATACTATGAAGAGACTAATATTAACTGGCAAAATTGTAGCAAAAAACGGTAACGTCCTTCTCAATTAAATTTGGCAATTTTCTCATTTTAAAAGGTAAAGAAAGCGATCCCTGTATGGGCTGTGGAGACCCATAGGGTTTCCAGGAGGTTAAGGCTCCCAGGTTGTGACATACGGCACATGAAGGTGGCATTGTCAGCCCTACGCACCGGCCGTTATTTTAGCCTTAAGAAATATTCCTGGTACTAATTTCTGTTAGAGGCTGACTCGACCCCAGGGCCATAGTGCCACCAGAAGTATTAGGCCAATATAAAAATCTACACTACCTCATCGGGAATCGAACCCGCGACCTTCCGGTGCCTTAACCACTACGACTACACCATAGCGTAATTTTCTCATTAGCAGGCTTTAAATGAAATTCTCAGTATATAATATTCTGATAAAATTTAATGACCCTGACGTGATTTGAACACGCAACCTTCTGATCTGGAGTCAGACGCGCTACCGTTGCGCCACGGAGTCAGATATGAAACACTGTTTATTTACTTGTTCAAAGTAAAATTCCAAATGACGCGATATATTCCAAAGAAAGAAGGGACACAGCAACACTATGAAGAAACTGACATTCATTGGCAAAATTGTAGCAAACAACGTCCTTTTAAATTACATTTTAGCAATTTTCTCATCAGCAGGATTCAAGTTAAATTATCAGTATTTAATATTCTGATAAAATTGAATGACCCCGACGTGATTTGAACACGCAACCTTCTGATCTGGAGTCAGACGCGCTACCGTTGCGCCACGGAGTCAGATATGAAACACTGTTTATTTACTTGTTCAAAGTAAAATTCCAAATGACGCGATATATTCCAAAGAAAGAAGGGACACAGCAACACTATGAAGAAACTGACATTCATTGGCAAAATTGTAGCAAACAACGTCCTTTTAAATTACATTTTAGCAATTTTCTCATCAGCAGGCTTCAAATTAAATTATCAGTATTTAATATTCTGATAAAATTGAATGACCCCGACGTGATTTGAACACGCAACCTTCTGATCTGGAGTCAGACGCGCTACCGTTGCGCCACGGAGTCAGATATGAAACACTGTTTATTTACTTGTTCAAAGTAAAATTCCAAATGACGCGATATATTCCAAAGAAAGAAGGGACACAGCAACACTATGAAGAAACTGACATTCATTGGCAAAATTGTAGCAAACAACGTCCTTTTAAATTACATTTTAGCAATTTTCTCATCAGCAGGCTTCAAATTAAATTATCAGTATTTAATATTCTGATAAAATTGAATGACCCCGACGTGATTTGAACACGCAACCTTCTGATCTGGAGTCAGACGCGCTACCGTTGCGCCACGGAGTCAGATATGAAACACTGTTTATTTACTTGTTCAAAGTAAAATTCCAAATGACGCGATATATTCCAAAGAAAGAAGGGACACAGCAACACTATGAAGAAACTGACATTCATTGGCAAAATTGTAGCAAACAACGTCCTTTTAAATTACATTTTAGCAATTTTCTCATCAGCAGGCTTCAAATTAAATTATCAGTATTTAATATTCTGATAAAATTGAATGACCCCGACGTGATTCGAACACGCAACCTTCTGATCTGGAGTCAGACGCGCTACCGTTGCGCCACGGAGTCAGATATTAAAAAGAGCAAACTCTACTCCGGACAAAGGAAAACCTACAAGACAATTCAAATCTCACTGAAAGGTGGATTATCTACAATCCCTACCGTAATGTCACATTCCCTCTTTTGTTAATATACGATACTCCTTAGGATACTGTACCCTTGGCGATGATGATAATTATGATTATGGTAATGTAGTGTACCTAATTATAGTAGTTTCACATTTCTTGACTTTAGTTCTATGTCCATCAATGTAAGGTCTGAGGAAACGAAGATGCTACGAATAATTGGGAAAAGAACAGTTATTATTTCGGTATTTAGGGGCGAAAGAAAATTGGTTTCGCGGTGTGTTGCGTACCTGAAGTATGAGGTCGAAATATACATATCATTTCTCACAAAAAGGGAAGTACTCAGCTAACAAAATCTATTTTAATAATGTAATTTTTAATAATTACTAGGACAAGGGTGGGTAAATGCTAATCCGGCATCCCTCCCTGCGGGTGGGGAAAAAAACCCCTGATATATCGATATTGGTTGGACGGTCACGGAATTTGAATTCCTATCTCTGATACCAAGAAAAAAAAAATCTGATGTGAAAGTCACATAACTTCCTCTGCCCAAATAAAAGTTAGCAGTATTCACATATCCTTGTACAGAATCGCAAGACACAATTTTACGCTGATTATCCTATAAATACCTCTTCTTTCAATGATGCGACTAAAAGCGCAGTCTATATAACAAACTTAAAAAAAAAGAACAAATGACTGCAGACGTTTATTGAACTTTCTGCCGTAAAATATAATTTCCGAAATTTATCGAATATTTCCCTCAGATACATCTTTACTCTATGCATGGCCAACAACACATCTTTCTCACTTCACATTCTTATATAGAATAAGAGGCCGTGAAAGAGCGCGAATTCAGTTGTTCATCACGTAAGACAAACTTTCTACAAACAGTGGGTGAACAGTGGGTGGCTTGTAACTACCCTCAGAGAATTTTCTCGAAAAAATGTTTCTAATAAACGTTTTAGCTCTTAGTATAAGCAACCCATGTGCAAAATTTAAAGAAAATCGTTAGAGCCGTTTTCGAGAAAATCGCGAAAAACGAAAATTTCTTCATGTAAAGTACCCTTAAAAATAAGGGAAATTTGTCGCCAATCTACGAATCACATCTTCAGAAGGTACCTGATCCAAATACGAAATTTTGTTTTCATACGATTTTCCGTTTTGGAGCTAGCTTGTTCACAGATATTCCACACAGACACACAGACACACAGACATGTTTCCAAAAATAGTATTTTTGGATTCAGGGGGCCTTGAAACGTGTATATATGCTAAAAACTCAACTTCGAATTTTGGGGTCGAAAACAATACTTCCTCTACCTATAGTAACTATGGTACGGGCAGAGGAAGTAATAAGCTATTTAGCATGTTCTTTTTATTACTTCCTCTGCCCGTACCATAGTTACTATAGGTAGAGGAAGTATTGTTTTCGACCCCAAAATTCGAAGTTGAGTTTTTAGCATATATACACGTTTCAAGGCCCCCTGAATCCAAAAATACTATTTTTGGAAACATGTCTGTGTGTCAGTGTGTCTGTGTGTCTGTGTGGAATATCTGTGAACAAGCTAGCTCCAAAACGGAAAATCGTATGAAAACAAAATTTCGTATTTGGGTCAGGTACCTTCTGAAGATGTGAGGATAAGATTGGCGACTATTTTCTCTTATTTTTAAGGGGACTTTACATGAAGAAATTTTCGTTTTTCGCGATTTTCTCGAAAACGGCTCTAACGATTTTCTTTAAATTTTGCACATGGGTTGCTTATACTAAGAGCTAAAACGTTTATTAGAAACATTTTTTCGAGAAAATTCTCTGAGGGTAGTTACAAGCCACCCACTGTTCACCCACTGTTTGTAGAAAGTTTGTCTTACGTGATGAACAACTGAATTCGCGCTCTTTCACGGCCTCTTATTCTATATAAGAATGTGAAGTGAGAAAGATGTATTGTTGGCCATGCATAGAGTAAAGATGTATCTGAGGGAAATATTCGATACATTTCGGAAATTATATTTTACGGCAGAAAGTTCAATAAACGTCTGCAGTCATTTGTTCTTTTTTTTTAAAAGTTTGTTATATAGACTGCGCTTTTAGTCGCATCATTGAAAGAAGAGGTATTTATAGGATAATTAGCGTAAAATTGTGTCTTGCGATTCTGTACAAGGATATGTGAATACTGCTAACTTTTATTTGGGCAGAGGAAGTTATGTGACTTTCACATCAGATTTTTTCTGATTTTATATTAATCAAAGGCGTAATAGTTTGTTTTAGTAGCAGGTGCCCGCGACCGCGCGCGTTTATTAATTCAACCGCTGGATGTTTTGTTTAAATTGTGTACTTAACATAAAAATACTTAGAACATAATATATATATATATATATATATTTAAATTCAGCTGTATTTACACTCCTTTTTGGTACGAGGTCATATCAGGAGTTCAGGATCTGTGTTATATGGTAAGGTAATCTTGGGACTGATTGTCAACATTATATTTATTAAGTGTCAGAATGGTACTTTCTGAGATTGTGTGGTGGACGGGAAAATGTTTGTCCGTCTGTCTCTCTGTCTGTCTGCCAGTGTGTCAGTATGCGCGATAACTCAAATACGCTTTATCGGATTTTCATGAAACTTGGTATACGCATCTATAACGTCCACGGGAAGAAGCCAATTCATTTTGGACGAAATCCGTTGACCTGTACCGAATAACAACTAATAACGGCCACAACTATTATAATATAATCTGTGTTATCCGAACACCCGAAGTATTTTGATGGGCTCAAGAACAGCCAATCAGCGGCCGAGCTCCGTAACAAATGTAAACAAGTCAAGTTCAGATGTATCAGTTTCTGTAAGTAGAAAAAAATAGGCGATTTACTTATTAAAGAGCATGCTTTCATTTCCAGAAGTTCCATCCAGCTGTTATTTTACATAAATGTTATTATTTTTCCATTTGACAACATACAAACACAATATTAGTTTTATAATGTTGCAATAATATTGCATGGCCCACAATATACTAAACATTGTCGCTCGCTTATCTAGGCGTTGAATCATTAACCGCAGCTGCTGTTGCATTCTATCGAAAGTACGGCGACCAATATCTACGTTATATTTTAATGTACTTAAGTATGTTTCAGTTATAATGCTCCTGGGCAAGCAATGGACCTAATATAGGCCTGTAAAAAATCAAACAAATAAAAAATCAAAGCGATCGATAAATTGTTGTATTAAGTTGCAAAAAAAAAAAAGATTTCAACGTTACTCTTTCTTTCCCGTTTCTATGGCATAGACATCTGCATTATATTTTACAATTGAAATAAATTGGCCAAAATTGGTACTTCGATAGCGCAATAAAATCACGCTGTGTTCCATTTATTCGCTCATAATTCGCAAACGAAATCGAAAACCAGAAGTCCGACTTCGAGTTGCATTCGGAAATCTTCGGTCCATCTATGTTAAAATTTTCAGATCTCTGCATGGCGTAGGTTTGGCTGAGTATCACAGACAGACGGGCAGACAGAAAGACAGACAGGCTATTAGTTCCGCATATTATATAGACCACATTCAATAAAATCCAATGTCAATTAAAATTAACGCAACTATGACGCAGCAATATCGGAAATAGAAACCCGGTGCACGTCAATAGTTTCGTGGCCTAATACTGAACCATAAAGTTTCTAAATCGTGATTCGGCGTCGCAGTTGAAGCGTGCGTTTGAAAAATCATATCAAGCTCGGCAGAAGAGATTTAGATCCTGCGAGGCATGTTGTCCAGCGATCTAGCTCCATACTGGAAGAGTATTGGGCACGCATGGAGTTAGTTTAGACAAGCGTGTCTTTTGGAGTCCGGAAGAACGTTAGGTGTACTAAGAAACGAAGAACGGTTACTTCTTCGGGATGTTATTCGGGTGACGCTATAAACCATGTAGAATACTTCTTTATCCCAGGCCTAAGATAGACTTTATCTCTGCATTATTAATCATATCCTATTTGTTAACGTTGCTAGTAAAAGGGGTAAAATCTCAAGTAGGCCCAATTTTGACACCGTATTATAATAATAATACTTTTTCTCCATAAAGGCATTAAAGTCTCCAATGGAATCACGGTTCCAAGGTCTACGCTTGCCCAACGTACTAGTTTATGTAACGAAAGTATGACACCAAACTTCTTATAGTGTATTGTTTCCTTTGCATTATCTTCCTTTGGATGCAAAAGACAAATGAAGACGTAGAGAGTTACAAATGGGGACCAAAAATGTTTTTTTTTACTAGCCTATAACGTTTTACACAGAAGTAAAATATTTGGATACCGAAACAAATAAAAAGTAATGCATACTTCACTGGAACTTCTGATTGTAGCGTCTATTTCAAGAGAAATTTCCATGGATTTATTATTAAATAGCTACTCTCTTGTGATATGGATACTTTTGTCAATTAATTTTCCTCTCAGCTGTGGATACGAATGTACAGTCCATTAATAGAATATCAATTTCCCTAAGTGGATTACATCTAGCGATATATTTGCATAGGTTATCAATGTCAATGACACAAGAGCTTATTCGTAATGGTGTTATGGCTCATAAATAGTTATTATGAACACAAAAACACATGTTTGAAAATGAAAGAAGTAGATTGTTCGAATGCATGAAAGCAGGTGACAGTAAACACCATAAGGGTTTTAATTAGTTCAGTCAAAGGAACTATACTCTCTTATAACTAACATTTATGTCATAGGATGAATACTTCTAAACGTAGATGTGAAGTAGGCTATAAGAACTATAAATTTAATTCAATATGTTTAATATTCTTCTGATATCTACTAAAATCAGTTTATAATAACATAAATGAATACAAATATTAAATAAATAATTAAAAAAGTAAGGCTGCTATCATATTGCATTTGTTTGAACAAAATATGTCATTTGCGCTGTGTACTAACTTCAGACCTCGGATTTAAGTTAAAAATATTTAAAAGTTTCCCGAATTGCATGTTCAAATCTATATATATATATATCGCCTGTACTAGAAAAAACAAGCATTTACAATAAAAACATAAAGAAGAAAGTTATTTACAACATGGAAATCATTGTTTCATTACTTTGTTTCATACTGGAATTTCTTTAATTCGTGTATTACCCGTAAAAGTAAAGTAAAGTGTTCCCTATTACAGGCCATGGAGGCCGAGAGGGTTCCAGGAGGTTGAGGCTCCAAGATTTTTAGATATCGGCACATGAAGGTGGTAAGGTTGTCAGCCTTACGCACCGGCCGCCTTTACCCCCAGGATTGCTCCTGGTACTCATTTCTGTTAGAGGCTGAGTCGAACCCAGGGCCATAGTGCCACCAGAAGGATGAGGCCAATTGAAAAATTCCAACGACCTCATCGGGGATCGAACCCGCGACCTTCCGGTTTGTAGCGCAGCGCCTCAACCACTACGCTACGGCGTACCCCTGTGTATTACCCGTATATAACTTTAATAGTAGCAGTACTTCTTCAATGTTATAATCCTTCAGGATGTAAAATTTTCCCATTCAGAGGTGTATACTGGTTTATATCTTATGTGATTTACTAGAAACAAATAAATCATAACATTTACAGATACAAATAATAATTTGTGCGATAATGGTCGTTCAAGAAATTAGGAAATTTTTCCTTAGAAGTAATCAAACATATGACATTAGATCTTATCTCGAAATTAAAAAAAATGTGTCCTACACTGATCTGTAAGTTGGCGTCATTCTTAACAATTTAATGAGTTGACGCCTTTTTTGACAAAATTAATTAAAATCTCATTTTGTTGATCTCTGATGACCTGAAAGTTTTAAATCGCTAGCATGATAATTATTGCAAGAAAAGTTTAAATATTTTGTTACTGATTTAATACTGCAATAATTAAGTGTACTTGAGGATTCGACTTTACGTAATTCTTGAGGTTTTAAGATGAGGTAGAATGCATAGAGGTAAATATAATAAGTGTCCAATTTAAATAAACTTGTCAGCTCAGCTCTAGAATCTTAATGAAGGACAACTTTGAAATGAAAAGAAAATAGTAAAATGCAATTATGGAGGCCTACAGACATAACCATAAATTGAAGTTTAAATTGTATAGTTGGAAAGTGTGCAGTTGTAGAGAATAATTTTAAATATTACTTTTGCATTGCTTCGTTGTAAACAACAAAAATTAATATAAAAAAACCCGAGACATAAAGAAATTTGTTTAGTATTTTATATTAATGCAATTCTACTAGTTTAGCTTTTATTGTCTGTCAACTAAAAACATTTAATATCCTTATACATATGAGTTATATTAAAATATCTGTTCTTCCACGTCGGCGTTATTCACAAGAAGACACTCGATGGAAAAGAGACAACGGAAGGAACGCAATTTCCTACATTCAGATAGCACTTTTATATGAGAACGTGAACCAGCTCCCAGGTCAGATGGCGGAAGGTTGACACTGATTTATGCAAGCGCATAAACTAGCATTTAAAGAACAGAAGGGGTGTGAACACTTCAGATTTAAATTAATGTTATTTATGAAGGTGAAATCTCCGGACTCGGAAGAAGATATCAGATCTGCAGTGTTGCTCCACCGAGAAATATGGTGCCAGCGATATGATAACAGGGCGTATATGGTGAAATTCATTACGGTCTTCTTGCCAAATTATACGAATAATCTGCACATGGTACAGAAACTTAAATTTTACATCTTAAATTGCCTTTATTTTACTTGGTTAACAGATTTCATCACAATTTTATATATTTACCCCTACATTTCTTCTAGAAGAAAAATTTTGTTCTCTCTAGTCCTTACGATATGTGAAGAATAACAGTCGTTTACCAAAAATTTCGAGGTAGACTTTCAGCTCAAAAATATTATATTTTGGGATCTTCTAAGGGAATAATCTTCAGAGGGGAAGAAAGAGGCGCAAGTCTGCGTATGTGCTTAAAAGAAACTTATCCTCAAAACGAACATGTGTTAAAATAATATCTCATTTTATAATTATTCTTACTCTGAAAATGTGTCACGTAAAGTTTGTCGACTTACTGTTATCACTTTATTTTAAAATTGTCCCTTATAATTTTATTTTCGGATGAAATTCTAATAAACCGTTCAAGTAACACTAAGAACATTTACTTCATAATAACAATTAACATACTATTAATAACTTAATGCTAATAAAATGAGTAAGAATTATATTGAAAATAGTGGTTTATAATAATGGAGCGAAAATTTGATATTAATCAAATACGCGTATAAGAAGAATGTAGAGATGTCTATGGCAAGGTATAAGGCCTGTTCGAAAACCAAGTAATGCTTTATCATGTACCGTGACGCAAGCGCATATCACACTGTGCGCATGCGTCACGCAGCGAGAAAGTCAATGAGCGCATGCGTCACGCAGCGAAAAAGGCAATGTGCGCATGCGTCGTGATAATTGACAGTACATGAACTGACTTTGGGAACAAACCTATAGTAAGCACTGAGCAGTGCCCCTTACCGTGACCTGGTGTCCAGGTTATGATGTTGGGAAAGATTCTGAAAGATATTAAAGACGGCTAAGAAAAAATGATTAGTTAATTTTTCATATTCGGTGTCCAAACTTCTATCTACCCTTATCCATCCAATAACTATATTCCAATCCTCCTATAATATACCGGTATATACATGATTGAGGTTGGCATTTTTATGGAAATGAGAGGCTCTTTTCTATATGAGGAGTATATTTCAGAACATCATTTCATTCATCACAATTCATGGTTATTCTGAGCATGAAGACTCTGAATGTAAGATACATTCTATTTAAATTAACGATTATAAATAATGATGTGGATGAGGATAGTTTGGCAGAGCATATTTACGTAGCATATTTACTTCGCCCTCTCTCGGAAAATAAGCGTAACAAAATTCATATAGGTAACAGAAACCTCCACTTGGAGGCCCCTTCTCCCCAACATAGGGGGCTATAGGGTTCCAGACAGACAGACATAATACTTCGCATAAATATCAGAATGGTGAAATAAGAAATGAATAGATTGGCAAGTTCACAAGAGAACTGAATCGCAGACTTGCTCGTTTGTTTGCTGTCTTTCTTTAAGATTACTTCATGACAATTATGTACCGCTGTTTAGGTCTGTATTCTGACTTCTACCACGGTATCCGAACTTTACGACAGATCTTCTAACGTTAAATTCAGACATGCAGGTGGGCATACAAATTGCACATAAAACAAGTTGCACGTGACAGGCCGTGAAACAGATGACAAAGCTGAATGCTATCCTTGAATTATTGGATTTAGGTCAGCTGACTTATTTTTCCTTCACGTAAGTTGTTGTTTGTAGCAAGAATTCTCATATGCAAATTGTGGAATACGTATTAAAACAGATTAAAGTAACCCACTATATAAACCTCTATCTTGAATGTTCTGAAATAACAACAGCTCTACAAAGACATGACTGCAGTGGAAAGGTAATTAACTGTTTATATATTTTTATAATATTATTAATATTAACAAAACGGTTAATAATATGCCTATTATTACAAATCTAAACGCTTTTATTGTGCTTATTGTTACACTAATGATGATGGGTTAAATCCGGAGATGCACCCGTCGGAGAAAGAACCACGGCTCACTCGTGACATAATAGGCAGCTTGATAACGTGGTGGTTTTCCATTGCCTTACGCGGGATGAAGAAGAAGGAACACAACACCCATTTCTGAACCCAGGAAGGAAATTACAACTTCTGAAAATCCCCAATCCATCCGAGAATCGAACCCACTAGAATGGAAAGCAGGCAAGCTATCGACTAACCTACGGCGGCGGATAAGGTTTTACTGCGACTACAAATTAATACGCATGGTTCACATATTCACTCACTCACTCTCTCCCTCTCTCCCTCACACACACACACACAGTATAAGTTTACACACACACAGTGTTAAGTGTAAGTATAAATTTGGATTTTCTGAAGATTATCGAAGTTCATAATAGATTATCCACTGTAGTCAGCCGTAGTGAAACTTGAATCCTGAGTATCGAACATTACATAGGCCTACTACGTATAATCATAAGATCAAATAAGGGAAAAGATTTATATGTACTAAAAATATACAAAATATATAAGTTGTTATTTTTTACTAAATATGTAATTTGTAAAAATATGTACAAAACAAATACAACTAAATGTCTCAACCAGCTTAGGCGATATTGGAATCTTAGGCTACACATGGATTTTACAAGAAGCTTCGAGAAATATTTAGAACAGATTGTATTTCCGGTTTGCAGTGAGTATTAAGACACAATTAACACAGAACGTTTTTAAGTGTGGCAAATTATTACTTATTTCGCTGAGTTTTACCTCCCCCGTTGTAGGAACGTCTACGCGACCCGGGCCTCATAGGTCCTAATAGGGCCGCGACCTGTCGAGGATGGGATTTCTAGGGATCACATACACATTTTTTGACCAGACAAGGGCATGAATAGTACCTAGAATGAGTGATCAGCACAGTGCCGGGCCTCCAAGACAACACGAATACACAGGACGAGACACACCAGTCGCAAACACACTCACGCCGAACAATGTATGGATGTGATAAGGATGATAATGGCAACCAGATGATATCCGGGGAACACGAGAGCCTAAAGTTTCCCGACATTCGTCTCACAGGGAGGAAAAACGCCGGGGAAAAATATCTCCGGAAATCGAACCCGACCCTTCTGCGAGAGGGAGTGGGGACTATTTAAATAAAATACGAAGTAATAATGTTATTAAATATTTTATCTTTTATTAGAAATACTCTGCTTGGAAGTAAATAAAACATAAAACACTGCTACCTACGTAGGTGTCTACTCATTAGAAATAATCATTCACATAAAATAAAATTAAAATAAAGCATAATTGATTGTGCGCGTGCTCAAGCAGTCTTATATCGTACCAAGACAAGATCTTACTTACCTGCCTGATAAGTAACGTAAATCATTACCATGAAATAAAAATGAGGTAAAGACAGGTAACATTGAAACTGGTAATTTTAACTTGCTAATAAGATAGTATTCCATGTCTGCAATAGTATGTATATCGAAGTTATACAGGTTTTGATATGATGACCCTCTGTGCGGCAACTAAGAAAAAGACGCCGGTAGGTCAGGTTACCGATAAGGGTGTAGAAAGTTCGAGTGTCAATCATGATAGGATGAACGGGAAATGGATGGAAGAAAAAAACACTATCCTACAAAATTTAAACGTGTCAATATGTAAATTAGAATTATAATAACTGTGAATCCAAATGAGCAATTGCTCGTGCTCGGGGCATCAGTTCAATAATTACAGCTTTAATAGTACAAAAGAGCACACACAATGCATGGATACACGCAAACCTATACACACGAACATAATATATTGTCACTACTAGTAATTATGAAAATTATTGTTGTGTAAGTATTTAGATTTGAATAGATTAAGTACTATTGGTATTCATATGTAAATATTTGGCTTACTTATGCAATAATGTAATTGCCAAAGGATGGATACCCATCCAATATTATTATTATTATTATTTATATATTTACAAATTACAAAATACTGCAACATTTACTATTTCAGAAAAGAAAAGAAAAATACAAACAAAACGTAACAATTTCTAGTACTAATGGTAGGCCTAAATATTAATATTGATAAATATACCCTAATGAGGAAGTCTGCTCGTGACCGGATGCAGCTCCAAAAAGAATTAGAGCGAAGAATAAGGAGAGACAAACAAACAGATTGAAATATATATATATATATATATGTGTGTGTGTGTGTGTGTGTATATAGAGTGTGAAATAACTTATCCAAAAAGGAATCAATTGTAATTAATTAATTATTATCTTAGTGTCAGCTAACATTTAAAAGTACAGACAATTTTTACATACCTATTAAATTTAATAGCGGGGTATTATGCTACTACTGCATGTATTATATGAATGTGGAATTTAGTGTAAGACAATATTTAAATTCCACTTTAGCAATTAATAATAAAAAAGTGTTGTATACAAAAAATTTTGGTTGTGCTTTTTTTAACAATATAACATGTCTGTGCAAGAAATATGAAATTAATGACAAGTATAACGAATATTTCTGTACATGAATATTTGAGAATGATGATTAAAGTTAAATTAAAATATATATGTTATATGTTTATATATATGTTATTTAACAAAATAATTTTTCAGTTAAAAATAAAAATAAAAATATATACCGCATATAAATGAGAATGTCTGACACGAAGACGGTTATAGCAAAACTAAGATACAATATTACCTAACAAGACATCCCCATAGAAATGCGTTAGTCATTTCTACTTTGCTGCTTCCCAGGCCCACTCGACTTCATGAGTCCTCCCTTGATTGCTTATTTGAATTCCGCTACTCGCTGCGAAGTGAGTTTGCGGAATGGTTAATCGTTAAATCACAGATTCACGGGCAATATTCTTTCAAACATATGGCAACCACGATTATAAAATTTAAGATGGAATTTGAAGAAACAATGATAGGTTCTTCCCCTAGGCAACAGGTGAGGTAGAATTCAAAGTCAATTTTAAACAACCGGGGAGCAAAACACTGGTAAGAAAGTCAGGTTGTTCACAACAAGAATAATTTCTACTTTTAAAAAGAAACACGAAAATAATGTTTAATACTAAAAAATTATAAAATATCAACAAGAAAGATAGTAATAACAAAAAAAACAAACATTAAGTTCTAAAATAAACACGAACTATGGAAACTATTGCTTAAACAGCAAGGGAAAGCTCTAGAGGTGCGTGGTAGCCTCAGTGAATGAGAGCACATTACAAATTGAAGATCAGGCAGAGGGTCTTCTACATTTTGCTCCCAGTTTGTTTTAAATGAAGTAGGCCTATATATATATATATATATATATATATATATATATATATAATCATCTAATATTGTCTAAAGTCTGGTCGTTCTAAGAAGGAAACCTGCAGTAAAAAGAAAATCAATATTCTGTCTCATTCTAGCACATTACTTGTATGACCTAAGGGAGAGACACACATACTGGTTTTTGTTTACTTCAGGTTTTCTTCTTAGCTCGTCTTGGGTATAGAACAACCTGCATTATCCCATCATCAGAGCAGACAACATCCCCAGAGCTTAACCATGTTTCATCAGAGCTCAGGTCACCATTGACATCTATAAATGCCACCTCAAACAGCTCCTAACATTACATTTTTGTTTCAGATAATTTTACGACAAAATGAGATTCTTGTTGGAGACCTTGGGCCTGCTGGTTTTTATTGAACTATGCATGGGAAAAGAATGCAACGGTTCCGTGGATACAGCCAAAGTAACAGTTACCAGTGAGCGTAATAGTACTGGACACTGGAACACACAGGTTAATAGCTCTGAATGTACTGCCTGTGCATTTAGACGTGAACACTTGCATGCGCCGCAGAGATAGGGCGGGACGGAAGGGGAGCGTGTTGCTAGTATGGATCACGTGAGACTGATACCACTGCGCATTGTGTTTACAGTGTTCACGTCTAAATGCACGGACAGTACATTGTTCCAACTGAAAAAGATAGGAGCAAAAGTAAACACAGTTTCAATTTATATTACTCACTTTTCTCCACATGCCTATTTGTTCACTGGTATATTATTTAAATGAAGACATCGCATCGCATAAGGAAATTTTCCTCAGGCTAGAAAGTTTAATAACTTTTAAATTTTGTGAGCATTTCTCTCTCTCTTTTTCTCCTTCTCTCTCTCACCTCCCCAACCCTATCTCTAGCTCTACTTCCATCTATCTAAGCCTGTATCGTTTTTATATTTTTCTCTCTCTTTATCCCTCCATCCCCATATTTTCTCTCTGCCGTCTATCTCTTTCAAAATAACATTTCTATTTCGTTATAATTCAGTAGTATTGTCCACCTACAAAGATTCACACATCTGAATTAAATTCTCCATTTGTGAATGGGAAGTTTAGTAATGCTTTGAACGATAAAATAATACGTAGTTAAAAAGAACGTAGAAAAAGACTTAATTTGCATGTGCTCATCAACAAGTCCACCGCCATGGCCTTAAATTAAAGTGGTGACTGCTAGAATAGGGTATAGGGTATTCACAATAGATCTATTAAGGTCGCAGTGTTGAGAAGCCGAAGGGCTTACACTACCCCTCATTAGTCTATAAAATCTACTCATAACCAAGCAATATGGGTCTTTATAGGCCCAGGCCATACGACGTATTGACATATTATTTCTCAACAAGATATAAATTTCCAATACATAAAAATATCCATAAGTGCATATTTCCAATAAAATTGTTTATTTTGAACAGAGATCAATTAACCACAAATATTTATTTTATATTTTGAGTATTATTGTGATTGATGACTGATGAAAGTTAAAATTTATGGTAGTAAATTTCAAACACGAATTGAAGGACTCAAAGGGCAATACAAGTACAAAAATAACGTACAGATACTTTAATATCTATTATTATGAAGAAGCATGCACATCCTGTCATAGATAAAAATTACGCAATGAAATACCAAGTTACAGAATATTGTACATTTACCTTACACTTCATTGCTAAGTTATCAGTTCAAAAATTACCGCATATCTGATAAGTAAGCCAATATTTCCAGTACTGTCTATTTAATAGTTACAGTCTATTCTAAGAAAGGACGTTTAATGACTGGAAAGTTTTGTTAGTGGACAGTAATGCTAACTGACATTAGTATAGGTCCATTGTACAGTTTTTTCTTCATGGCACTCATGGAACTCGTGGAGGGGAAGGGCATTCAGAGGTGGGATTTGAATTCGGCCGGTCTTCTTAGACGCAATAGCTAAGGCCTTGGATGTTTTAAAGCCGTGGTGAAGGATGCTGTGGGTTCGAGTCCTACCTCGGGCATGGGTGTTTGTGTGTAATAAGGAAAACAAAAGAAAACGATAAACAAGATAAATGCTTCAGGGAAATTGGCCTATGGCCGGAAAAAATTAAAAATAAATCAGAGATACCAGCCATCTTCCCCTCCCGCCAGTCACGACAGTTAGATCGATGTTACTGCCTTGAAGAGGGCTACCGAATAAATCATCACCCTTTAAAATTACAATATTTCAATAGGCCTATAGCCTCTTCCTTGCTACTGCGCATTTCTGTGCGTAAGGCCAGGTAAAAATAATTGCACTGTACCTGGTACAGTTTGAAGTAGAACTATTCGCTCACAAAGAAACATTTTTCCCATAATTAACTAGATGAAAGCTTCAATTCATTATATTTTTATTTTTAATCTGTAGTAATAATTATGTCTCTTGGTATCCGAAAGTAAGACATATTTCGTTTAGGCTATGATAGTAGATTATGTGAAGTTATTCTTCTACTTTTTGTAGGTACTTTGATACATTAAAGTTTGTTTTGCAGATCAGCTGCACTCTCAAAGTTGTCTTATTAATGTTCGGTTTTGATGTGATTAATTTTGGTTAACATAATTTACAGCTACGAATAGAACATGGAGGGGGTCCTAATGTAACCGTACCTTGGGAGGTAGACTTGGAGCACACAGCAAAGGAATGTGATGACAATGAACGCGTTGTCATAAAAGCTAATGTTTCTGGTAAGCAATAAATTCACAGATATCTATGTTGATATTTTGGCAATAATTGAGTATACTAATAGTTATGTTTTATTTTCAGTACCACCACTGAGGTCATCAGGTGTACCTTTGATAAGGAACAACACAAATGTACGACAGCACGAGATTCCAGAAGGCTATACTTTGATCCCTGGGCTAGGTTACTACAAACTGCATTTGGAATATAGACGATGGCAAGATGCAAATAGAGTCTGTGTTAGAGAGGGCTCCCGTCTCCTAGTCATAGATTCTGAAGAAGAACTTCAAAATATTCTGAGAATGCGCAACAATATTGACAAATCGGATCAGTCACAATTTTCTGGCATGTGGATGCATGTAGGGTACAGCGACCATTTTGTTGAAGGGCAATATGTCGACGTCTATGGTAAGCTGTTATTCTTAATATAGAACTTGGACATAAAGTAGCGAGTATTCTTAAGGCCGGTATTCCACTATCCAAGTTATTTGATCAAATCGTCTAGGAAAAAGAAAATGGCAGCCCGTTGCTTCAAGGAAACCGTATTGGGGACGAGCATTTGAAGACTTTCTGCATGTCGTTACATTGGATCAAAGATTTCCCGGCATTCATGGCATAGGGGTCCAAAATGGCGGCTAAACATCGACTGTTTTGAGAAATAAACGGCACCAAAATAGTTTGATACCACATTTTCTTCAAGTAGGCCTATATATGATTATTCAGTATTTAATCTACATTTCAAGAATGACATACCGATACTATTTACTACAGTAGTAATATAGGGATATATTTTAAAAAGCCCTGCAAGCTAACTTAAACTCGTCTCACATAACCAATGTAAACAATGATTCAGCCTGATTTTGTCATTTAGATATTTCTCAAATGCGGGGTCACTGCTGCAAAAACAGTTATAAACTAATACATTTATGCTATTATTTATACTGTTTAACGATTCACCATCGAAACTCAAGCCTTCTGTATATAGCCTGCATTTTTTACTTAGTATTGAGCAGAACCAATATATGTTCGCATTATAAATCACAAACATTCAAACAGTACTTTCATGGCAGGGCATTTATACTATTTAAGCCACATTTCGAAAGCGGCATGCCAGAAGATATAAATATTGGCATTGCAAGCGAACCTAAACTCGTGGCATCGTTAACATAACCTTCAATTTAAAGAAAGTAACGATTCGGCCTGACTTCCTTGTCATTTAGATATTTCTGCAATTATGTTACAAAACATTTATATAAGACTAATAAACTAATTCCATTAGGCCTATAAAGAATTTTTTAATGATTTAATCTTCGAAATTCAAGCTTTCCTTGTAGCCTGGTATACAGAGAAAACTGGTTTTGGTCAAAGCTGTTGGATGTAGTGTAATAGCGTATCTTTGATTCAAATATCGCCTGACAAGTTATTGGTGTAGTTCTTGTCCAATACATTGGATAGTGGAATACCGGCCTAAGTGCATGAAACTATACAATTTTGGGATGAAATCCTACAGAAATGATTGGTCATGCCGGGTAAGTACGCTAAAATGTAAAGAATGTATTACAATGGAACCCAATTTGACTATCAGTAAAAATCTCTAACCAAAGTGGGAGGAATAACATAGATTAATACTCAGGGAATTTTGCAGGGGAAACTATTCTATGTACCCAACAAAAGGAAATCAATATGTACATAATGAACTACAGAATGCTAGATAACGGAACATTACCAGTTTTGTACCTTATGGGACCTTTATAATTTAGACCATATCCTGTGTATGCAATAAAAATGAACCAAATTAGCCATTCAATAATATTATTGAAGTCTAATTTAAAGTTAGTCCACCGCTGTGGCTCAGAGGATGCGTTCACTCCTCTCACGCAGCGGGCCCGGGTTCGATTCCTGGTCGGGACAAGTTACCTAGGTGAGGATTTTACCGGGGTTTTCCCTCATCTGTGAGACAAATGTCAGGTAACTCTAGGCCCCTTGTGGTCCCCAGATATCATCTGGTCGTCATTATCATCTTCATCGCCATCCTCGCCATGTTCTGAGTGAGTGAGTGTGTGAATGGTGTGTTTCGTCCTATGTGTTCGTGTTGTCTCGGAGGTGGCCCCGGCATTTGGGCTGATCACTCATCCGAGGAGGCCCTCCATGTCCTTGTCTGGTCAAAAAAGTATGTATGTGATCCAAAGATAATCCCTCTCCCGAAAGGCCGCGGCCCTGCAAGGCCCGGGCGGCTTGGGTCGCTTAAATCCTAAAAGGGAGAGGTTAAACTACGATAAAGAAAGAAATAAAATTAAAGTTATTTAAATCTAATTCGCTACTAATCGGTTGAGTATATAGCTATACTTTGGTCAAAGTCTTTTGAGACAGTGGAGTGGGTAGATATTGTCCGCCCTAGAACCGGAGCGGTAAACAACTACTCATTCCACTGTCTCAAAGGTTGTGACCAAAGTCTACTTCTCTAAATGAAATGGTTTCACTTCAAATTAACTCTTTTTTTTAATTTCCGGATCTGCTGTAAACAAAACACAGTATTCATTCTTATGGACATTTAAAATAAGAAAGGTTATTTATTGACTATACCAAACACTAGACCTGATTAACTTGCGAATACGACTCTTTCGCTCAAGAAAACGATGATTCCAATGGTTATTTTGATTTTAAGACAATAGCAACCTATAATTTGTTTTACATTTATTATCAAGGTCTGGTCCTGCAGCTATGTCGTGTACTGTCTTGTAACCACAATGCGTGCGCACAAAGTAAGGTCGCTGAAAAATTACATACATAACATGGCAGTAGAATCAAATCAACTACAACACACTGATTCTGTGCTGATAGAACTCCTCAGCATTATATTTAGGCAGTTTAGATAAACTAGTACAATAGCCCTTAAGTTTTCTCACTGATAGTTAATATTATTTAATAGTTAATTATTATTAAGTTATTTAACTTAATGTCATCAGCATAGCTCAGCGATGGGGACGAGGTAGGGGAACTAAAACCGATCAAATTAGCTCCTTCCATAACAATTCGCACAAAAAAGTATAATTATTTACTAACTCTAGCGACGGCTCCTAGCGCTGACACTGTATGGTTCAGGACTTAGGAAAAGCGACAAAACGTTCCAGTCCTTTCAACGTAACATATTCATTTTATAGACATTACAGTATCTCTTGTAGGTGTAATTAATTTAATCTAACCAAATCAGATACGGCCCTTTAGTATTGTAAAGAAAAATCCACAATATACCTTCGGAATCCGACAAGAATATAGATTTTTGAATACCGTCCCTGTTATAACTCTATTACGTAATGTTCCTCTATTTAACTAGGTGGGAGAGTAGGGGTAATGCAAGCTTTTTTAAAACTCTTTATTATAACATCGTGCTTCATTACTGATGTAACACTACATGCATTCTTATAGCTTAGCAACTAGATTATATACCATATATATATATAATATAATCTTGGAAGCAATCCAATTTCTACCAATTAATGATGGCAATTATGTATTGGTTATTGTTTATAGTGTGTCAAAGTTAATTTTGTTCACAAACTGTAAGCATTGTTTTAAACTTTTTTTTTGTATCAGTTCACTTTCCTCTATGGGCCAACACCTATATGAATTCAAGATATGTCTTCTGAATTGAGCTCTTTCCAAGTTTAGTAGTTCACACTCCCACAATTTGTGGTCCACTGATTGCGAATTTCTGGTGCACACGCAAGTTGAATCGTCCTTAATTTTAAAAAGGTGAAAGATCTTTTAGCCATCACTGAGTAGGCCTATAGTTGATACCAAACAATGATTTTACCATACTCTTGATCGGATTTATTTCATGATATTTTTGTAAGTTCACCAAAAGACTCGAAGGACCTCTTCTAGATATCGTAATTACTTCCTTGAGTTGTGCATTCATAACAATTCTTGTTTCAGTAATTTGAGGTTCTTCGTTCTGTGCAAATCATTCATTATATTTTAGCACCCCATAATATTTATTATTTTGTAATGTTACAGGAGAACCTATGAAACTTGTATCAGGAAACACAATGCAATGGGATACAGGTGCACCTGAAGGCGGTACTGCTTTCCAGTGCGTCAAAATGAATCGGCATGGTGCTCTTGATGACGAAAAATGCAACAATGATCTCACCTTCATTTGTGAACATAAGATGTTGTGACCAACATTTCAGAAAGAATATGAAACTGTTAATGACAAGTTTCAATGTATTTGTTCCATTAAATATTAATTAAACAAGTGCTTAAATTAAAATCTCAGACCTACGTCAATCCATTTGAACAAACTATAATCATTAAATTAGATGCACAGATAAATAAATGTAAAATTTTTAGTGAGAGTGAGAGATTTTAACTTTTATTTATTACATCTGTTAGCACATGTTCATACCGATCTTAACGAGTTAGGTCCCATAATGCTATTGCTACCTGTCGAAATACAAACTACAACAAACAGAGGTTTCAATCATACTCTAGAAATAGTAAATAAGAAACCCCTTCTTACTGAATTTTTTAACTTAAAAGTGTATAAATATGTTGTAATTTTTCTTGTTTGTGTTTTATTTGTAAATTGCCAAATGCTTGTATTTGTGTCTGAAGACAGTATAATAAATAAGATAAAAAAACACATTGTTATTCATTCCTCTGAACGGTTTGGTCAGCCTTCCCTTCTTAAAAAAAAGAATCCAGTCTATGCTTTAAAAAATGACAGCGTCGGACAACAAACAAAACCGCTGCAGCGCTGTATGCGTTTGAGCTAAGAGAACGCTTCATATCATATAAAAATAAGTTGTAAAAAAAGTCATACACTGAAATAGATGTATGCTGCATGAAATTTCCAGCCATTGTACGTCAAGTCTATTATTTCTTAACATAACATCCTTCCTTAGGCGATGGGCTGATCCTCATCACTAAGAGTCATGGAGGAGTGAAGGAACTGGAGAGTTTGAACATTTATATTTAATACTTAAAGTAGACCTCTTCAGCTTTAGAGGAGATGGGGCCAAATATATTTATACAAGTCATCTTGAGGGCCGCACGAAAACTACATATCAGCTGCCTCATCTCTTAGACAGAGCATCCATGAAGTTTATCACAGTTATCACTGTTTCACTGGTAAATCTTATAAACGATTTTAAAATAGTAGGCTATGACAAGTAAAGAGAGATTGCGTTTCACAAAATATAGTTTTTGTCATACCAATTTACTATTTCAATTAAAATAATATAAACGCAATTTATTAAGAGAAAAATCAGCTGATCTGAGCGACAGGACTAAGCCTAAATATTTAAAAACCTCAACTCATTGGAAATCCCTTCTTTGTAAACTTAACACATCCTTTCTCTTATACCTTCACCTATCAGCTTCATATAATTGGTTTTACTAACGTTCACTTCTAGTCCCAGATCATGAGCTCTTTCTTCTAATGAATGTAGCTTTCTTCCAGAGCTCTTTCATTTCTTGCAATAATTGTAACATCATCAGTATATGCTATCACTTGTACTGTTCTATTAAGTATGGTTCTCTCTAGATTGATGGGTAGCTATCGGATTACTTTTTCTAATGCTAAATTAAAGAGTAATGTGGATAGATCATCTCTTTATGTCATATATAATAATATTATACTAAGAAGCAAAACTTTTATTTTGCAAGAGGATGTTACGTGATTCACATCAGACTTTTTCGATTTTCTTGCAGGTGTTACATTTATCCAAACAAAACCAACACGTGATAAGACGTCAGAACATTTTTAAATCCTATGCTAGATTAGCAAGCAATACTTCTAGGAATTACTTAAATCAAGATTAATTCGTTCGAGTACGGTATATAAAGACGATCAAAATTAATATAATACAGTACTCCATAAGGAGAGGTTCACATATTGCTAGTTTATTAAGGTAAGTGTAGCAAACTGCAGGACTATGTAATATGAAAAATGAAAATTGTTCTAACTGGTCAGATCATATTAAATATCATATTCTCTTACAATAGGTCTTTTGAAAATGTATAAGTTAGGGGAATATTATAAGAGGGCTATTAATACCGGCTGCTAACAATTTCAGTTGAACATTAAAGTTTAGGTCATAGATCAATTTTAATATATGCTTGTTGATTACCTTTTTCCATCACACACATATACCAGACGCAGTCTTCTTCCTTATGGCTCGAAAGCTAACAAGGAAACCGGCAAAAATAGTTTCGGGGGTGTTTCAAGAGCAGCGAGCCACGAAATAACTTGAGTCATGAACTACGAACCACTAGTTTCACCACGAGCTTCATGAAATCGAGAAGTCCCACCAGGATTTAACTAGAGACCACTTGCACCGTAGGCTCAAACGCTAGCGCTGAGCTAACTAGAGATCTTTTCTTTAAATGAAGTAGGCCTATATATAATAATCTAATATTGTCTAAACTCTGGCCGTTCTAAGAAGGAGACCTGCAGTAAACAAAAATCAATACGTCTGTCTCATTCTAGCACAATACTTGTATGACCTAAGAGAGAGACAGACATACTGGTTTTTGTTTACTTCAAGTTTCCTTCTTAGCTCGTCTTGGGTATAGAACAATCTGCATTATCCCATCATCAGAGCAGACAACATCCCCATGTTTCATCAGAGCTCAGGTCACCATTGACATCTATAAATGCCACCTCAAACAGCTCCTAACATTACGTTTTTGTTTCAGATAATTTTACGACAAAATGAGATTCTTGTTGGAAACCTTGGGCCTGCTGGTTTTTACTGAACTATGCATGGGAAAAGAATGCTACGGTTCCGTGGATACAGCCAAAGTAACAGTTACCAGTGAGCGTAATAGTACTGGACACTGGAACACACAGGTTAATAGCTCTCAATGTACTGCCTGTGCATTTAGACGTGAACACTTGCATGCGCCGCAGAGATAGGGCGGGACGGAAGGGGAGCGTGTTGCTAGTATGGATCACGTGAGACTGATACCACTGCGCATTGTGTGGCATTGTGTTTACAGTGTTCACGTCTAAATGCACGGACAGTACATTGTTCCAACTGAAATAGATGGGAGCCAAAGTAAACACAGTCTCAATTTATATTACTCACTTTTCTCCACATGCCTATTTGTTCACTGGTATATTATTTAAATGAAGACATCGCATCGCATAAGGAAATTTTCCTCAGGCTAGAAAGTTTAATAACTTTTAAATTTTATTTTAGCATTTCTCTCTCAGTTCCCACTCTCTTTTTATCCTTCTCTCTCTCTCCTCCCCACCTCTATCTCTATCTCTACTTCCATCTATCTAAGCCTGTATCGTTTTTATATTTTTCTCCCTCTTTATCCCTCCATCTCCATATTTTCTCTCTGCCGTCTATCTCTTTCAAAAGAACATTTCAATTTCGTTATAATTCAGTGGTATTGTTTACCTACAAAGATTCACACATCTGAATTTAATTCTCCATTTGTGAAAGGGAAGTTTAGTAATGCTTTGAACGATAAAATAATACGTAGTTAAAGAGAACGTAGAAAAAGACTTAATTTACATGTGCTCATAAAAAAAAGTCCACCGCCATGACCTTAAATTAAAGTGGTGACTGCTAGAATAGGGTATAGGGTATTCACAATAGATCTATTAAGGTCGCAGTGTTGAGAAGCCGAAGGGCTTATACTACCCATCATTCCTCTAATCTAATCTACTCATAAAACAAGGAATATGGGTCTTTATAGGCCCAGGCCATATGACATATAAACCCATTGACAGATCATTTCCCAACAAGATATAAATTTCCAATACATAAAAATATCCATAAGTGCATATTTCCAATAAAATGGGTTATTTTGAACCGAGATCAATTAACCCCAAATATTTATTTTATATTTTGAGTATTATTGTGATTGATGACTGATGAAAGTTAAAATTTATGGTAGTAAATTTCAAACACGAATTGAAGGGCCCAAAGGGCAATACAAGTACAAAAATAACGTACAGATACTTTAATAACTATCAGTAAGAAGAAGCATGCAGATCCCGTCATAGAAGAAAATTACACAATGAAATTCCAAGTTACAGAATATTGTACATTTACCTTACACTTCATTGCTAAGTCATTAATTCAAAATTACCGCATATCTGGTAAATAAGCTAATATTTCCGATACAGTCCATTTAATGATTGCAGTCGATTCTAAGAATGGACGTTTAATGATTGGAAAGTTTTGTTAGAGGACAGTAATGCTAACGGACATTATTGTAGGTCTATTGTACAGTTTTTTCTTCCTGGCACTCATGGAACTCGTGGAGGAGAAGGACATTTAGAGGTGGGATTTGAATTCGGCCTGTCTTCTTAGACGTGTAGCTAAGGCCTTGGATGCCTTGGAGCCGTGATGAAGGACGCTGTGGGTTCGAGTCCTACCTCGGGCATGGGTGTTTGTGTATAATAAGGAAAACAAAGAAAACGTTAAACAATATAAATACTTTAGGAAGATTGGCCGGAAAAAATTAAAAATAAATCAGCGATACAAGACATTTTCCCCTCTCGCCAGTCACAACAGTTAGATCTATGTGATTGCCTTGAAGAGTGGCGATAGACTAAAGCATCACCTCTTAAAATGATAATATTTCGATATAGACTCTTCCTTGCTACTGCGTATTTCTGTGCGCAAGGCCAGGTAAAAATAATTGCACTGTACAGTTTGAAGTAGAATTATTCGCTCACAAAGAAACACTCTTCCCATAATTAACTGGATGAAAGCTTCAAACCATTATATTTTTATTTTTAATCTGTAGTAATAATTATGTTTCTTGGTATCCGAAAGGAAGACATATTTTGTTTAAGCTATGACAGTAGATTATGTGAAGCTATTCTTCTACTTTTTGTAGGTACTTTGATACATTAAAGTTTGTTTTGCAGATCAGCTGCACTCTCCAAGTTGTCTTATTAATGTTCGGTTTTGATGTGATTAATTTTGGTTAACATAATTTACAGCTACGAATAGAACATGGAGGGGGTCCTAATGTAACCGTACCTTGGGAGGTAGACTTGGAGCACACAGCAAAGGAATGTGATGACAATGAACGCGTTGTCATAACAGCTAATGTTTCTGGTAAGCAATAAATTCACAGATATCTATGTTGAAAAATTGATGAAATTGAGCACACTGTAAATGGAACTCAGTATGGGCTAACTTCTCAAACTGCTATATGAAAACAATGAATTTCTATGGAATGTTTTAATCTTGTTACAACAAGTTCAGGGTACTTCCCTCGATGGGAGCAATAGAAAAGTAGATATACAGAGTATTCGAAAATTCAATGCCCAAATTACTAGGGATTATAGAGGAGACCTAAACAAAAGTACTTTGTTCAAGTACCATTGCTCGGAAACTCGTATTGTAACCGAACACAGATTATCACAATAAAGTATTTTTTACCTGTCAGACTCGATAACTTCCTCTCATCTTATACTGTATTTGCACATGTTCAGTAGTCAATCAATATGAGTTTTTCAACACACGTGGTTCTGTAGCCAAGTATATTTGTTCTGGTCTCCGCTATCATCCCATCAGTTTGGGCATTTAATTTTTTAACTTCCTGTATAATAGACTTAAAATGGGCAAAAACTGGGCATAACCCAGCCCACTTAAAAAGCCTTTTAAATATTTGACATGACTCAGCAAAGAAAGTTAAGAGCCAATTCGTATTCCAGTACTCTTGTTCTCATGTTCAACCATCCAATGTTCTTTATGTTCTCTTTTATTTTACTCCCTTAACTATTCACATTTTCACTGTAAGTACCTATATTCTGTCGGTTGGCTATTTGTCTTCTGTGGAGGCAGAAATCATTTCACCTTTGTTCCATAATAACTTAAACACTATTTTCTGCAGACGTATTTTTAATAATAATAATAATAATAACGTACTAATAATAAAGTACTAATAATAATAATTGAGTATTCTAATAGTAATGTTTTATTTTCAGTACCACCACTGAGGTCATCAGGTGTTCCTTTGATAAGGAACAACACAAATGTACGACATCACGAGACTCCAGAAGGCTATACTTTGTTCCCTGGGCTAGGTTACTACAAACTGCATTTGGAATATAGATCATGGCAAGATGCAAATAGGATCTGTGATAAAGAGGGCTCTCATCTCCTAATCATAGACTCTGAAGAAGAACTTCAAAATATTCTGAGAATGCGCAACAACATTGACAAATCGGATCAGTCACAATTTTCTGGCATGTGGATGCATGTAGGGTACCACGACCATTTTATTGAAGGGCACTATGTCGATCTCTTTGGTAAGCTGTTATTCTTAATATAGAACTTGGATATAAAGTAGCGAGAATACTTAAATGCATGAAACTATTCAATTTTGGGATGAAAACTTACAGAATTGATTGGTCATGCCGGGTAAGTACACTAAAATGTAAAGAATGTATTACAATGGAACCCAATTTGACTATCAGTAAAAATCTCTAACCAAGGAGCGAGGAATAAATTAATATTCAGAGAATTTACATTCAGTGGAAACTATTCTATGCATCCAACAAAATGAAATCAATATGTACATAATGAACTACAGAATGCAAGATAACAGAACATTACCAGTTTTGTATCTCTTGGAACCTTTAGACCATATCCTATGTACGCAATAAAAATCAACCAAATTAGCCATTCAATAACATTATTGAAGTCTAATTTAAAGTTATTTAAAAATAATTCCCTACAAATCGGTAGAGTATGTAGCTATACTTTGGTCAAAGTCTTTTGAGACAGCAGAATGGGTAGATATTGTCCACCCTAGAACCGGAGCGGTAAACATTTACTCATTCCACTGTCTCAAAGGACTGTGACCGAAATATACTTCTCTAAATGAAATGGTTTCACTTCATATTAACTCTTTTTCTAAAATTCCCGGTGTATCTGCTGTGAATAAATACAGTAGTCATACTTAATGGACATTTTAAATAAGAAAGGTTATATATTGCTTATACCAAACAATAGACCTGACTAACTTGCGAATAAGACCCGTTTGCTCAAGTGCACGATGACTCCGATGGTTATTTTAATTTCAAGAAAATAGCAATCTATAATTTTTTTACATTTATTATTATATTTTACATTATTTGGTCCTGCAGCTATGTCGTGTACTGTCTTGTAACCACAATGCGTGCGCACAAAGTAAGATCGTTGAAAAAATGACAGTGTGCGCATTGTCGTATACATACAACTATTTCATAGATTTGTACGACGTACGACGCAATCATGAGTCGTACGCCTATTTGTACGGCTATTTTTAATAGAGAGTTTAATATTTACTTAATCAATCTACTGACGAATTTTAAATTTTGATATGTATCCAGCTTTTTGTTTTCTCGTGGTTTTTGTTGTAAGCATGTTGCTAAAATCAATACGATTGGAAATAATTACAACACTGTGGCAACTACGGTTTATTTAATTTTATTGTATTTAATCAAATTTAGCACATCGAAGGATAATGAAAGACGCCTAATCATTTACAAATAAGACGATTATTATGCACATAATACCGATTTTTAATTATTATTATTATTATTAATATTATTATTATTATTATTATTATTATTATTATTATTAACCCAATACGTTCATTACACTGAAAAATCACAAAATATAAGACATTTTCGGATATCGGTACGACCTTTCTACGTTTCTGATCTGGCAACCTTAAAATAAACCTGTATTACAACACACTGGTTCAGTGCTGATAGAAATCCTCAGCATTACATTTAGAGATAACTGCTACAAGAGCCCTAAAGTTTTCCTCACTGATAGTAACAACTTGATGTCATCAGCATAGCTCAGCGATGGGGACGAGGTAGAGGAAATAAAACAGAACAAACTGGCTCCTTCCATAACGATTTGGACCAAAAAAAATTATTTACTAACTCTAGCGACGACTCCTAGCGCTGATACTGTATGGCCCAGGAGTTAGAAAAAGCGACAAAACGTTCTCTCTCTTGTTGGGGCGTAGGGCCTCCAAGCGGAGGTCTCTGTACCTATGTGGATTTTGTTTTGCTTATTTTCCTAGAGAGGGCAGAGGGACAGGTGGTAAGCCCATCGCCCCTTAACCCCTCTCTGGAAACTAAGGTATTACTTGGACGTGAAAGGGCCGAGAAATTTTGTCCAGAGGCTCTAATTTAGGCTTGGAGTTCTTTTACGTGCCGTATATCTACGACACGGGCCCCCCAGCTGAAAGTCACTCCCGGAGGACTCCGTGCCCAGGATTTTTACGTCCTGAAAAACCCATCGACTGCGGCCGGGTTTGATCCCGCGACCTTCGGATCTAGAGGCGGGCACGCTACCTCTAGACCACCGCAGCCGACTTCCACTCCTTTAAACGTAACATATTCATTTTGTAGACATTACAGTATCTCATGTAGGTGTAACTCATTTCATCTAAGCAAATCAGATACTGCTCTTTAGTATTGTGTTTTTATAAATAATTAAGTGCTTAAATTATAAACTAAAAATCCATAACATGCCTTCGGAATCCGACAAGAATATAAATTATTTAATACCGTCCCTGTTGGCAACTCTATTACGTAATGTTCCTCTTGTTTAACTAGGTGGGAGAGTAGTGGTAATGCAAGCTTTTTTAAAACTCCTTATTATAACAGCATGCTTCATTACTAATGTAACACTACATGCATTCTTATAGCTTAGCAACCAGATTATATACCGTTTATGCAATCCAATTTCTGCCAATAATTCATGATGGCAATTATGTATTATTATTGTTTATAGTGTGTCAAAGTTAATTTTGTTCACAAACTGTAAGAATTTTTTAAACTTTTTTGTATCAGTTTATTTTTCTCTATGGGTCAACACATAGGCCTATATGCGTTCAAGGGGAAACACGAACATTGCGCCCCATGCGAGTTCCCCACCACTACTCTCTAACGGGACCCGCCTGGAAAGTAGGGGTTTTGGGTGGGGAGATTCTTTAAAACAGTCGGGGGCTTTTTTAATTGTTCGATATTTTTTATAATATGTGTTTTTTTGTTTTTTAATAAGGGTGCAAGGGTCTTTTTATTGTGAATTATTTGTTTTCAAATCTGTTTAAAGATTGTGAAATATGATGTTTCGTACAAGAGTCTTTTTTAAATGTTCGATATTTGAAAATTTGTGAAATTTTATTTTGTTTTTTATAATCGTTTTTAAAAATTGTGAAATATTATTTATGGTGCAAGGGTCCTTTTTTGTTGTTAAATATTATGTTTTTTTATAATAGTTATTTATAATACTAAAATATTATGTTGGAGTTGGTGCAAGGGTAATTTTTCTTTTAAATGTGAAATATTATGTTGGCTCTGAAAAGTGGCTAGGCGTGAGGTGTAGTGAGGAGAAGACGTGAGGGGTAGCAAGCAGGCGGGGAAGTGGCCGCGCGCTGGTGGAAAGGGGAGCAGCGTGGGGCGCAAAGTTCACTTATTCCCGTTCAAGATATGTCTTCTGAATTGAGCTCTTTCCAAGTTTAGTAGTTCACACTCCCACAATCTGGTCCACTGTTCGCGAATTTCTGGTGTGCACGCAAGTTGAATCGCCCTAAATTTTAATAAGGTGGAAGCTTCCCCGCCAGGAATCTTTCAGTCATCACTGAGTAGTTGATACCAAACAATGATTTTACCCTACTTTTGATCGGATTTATTTGATGATACTTTTAAGTTCATTCCATTCCCCCAAAGGACTCGAAGGACCTCTTTTCGATATTGTAATTACTTCCTTGGGTTGTGCATTCCTAACAATTCTTGTAAGTTTCAGTAATTTGAGGTTCTTCGTTCTGTGTAAATCATTCATTACATTTTAGCACCCCATAATATTTATTATTTTGTAATGTTACAGGAGAACCTATGAAACTTGTATCAGGAAACACAATGCAATGGCTGACAGGTGCAACTGAAGGCGGTACCGATTTCCAGTGCGTCAAAATGAATCGACATGGAGCTCTTGATGATGAAAAATGCAACAATGATCTCACCTTCATTTGTGAACATAAAATGTTGTGACCAACATTTCAGAAAGAATATGAAACTGTTAATGACAAGTTTCAATGTATTTGTTCCATTAAATATTAATTAAACAAGTGCTTAAATTAAAATCTCAGACCTACGTCAATCCATTTGAACAAACTATAATCATTAAATTAGATGCACAAATAAATAAATGTAATATTTTTAGTGAGAGTGAGAGATTTTAATAATTGTAACCTTTTATTTATTACACCTCTTAGTACACGTTCATAACGATCTTAACGATTTAGGTCCCATAATGTTATTGTTACCTGATGAAATACAAACTAAAACAAACAGAGGTTTTCAAACGTACTCTAGAAATAGTAAATAAGAAATCCCTTCTTAATGAATTTTTGAGCTTAAATGCTGTAATATTTCTTGTTTGTGTTTTATTTGTAAATTGCCAAATGCTTGTATTTGTGTCTGAAGACAGTATAATAAATAACATAAAAAAACACATTGTTATTCAAAGAACTTCCTTCATTCCTCTCAACGGTTTGGTTAGTCTTCCCTTCTTAAAAAAAGAATCCAGTCTTTACTTTTAAAAATGACAGCGTCGGACGTCAAACAAAACCGCTGTATGCGTTTGTGCTAAGAGAACGCTTCATATCGTATAAATAAGTTGTAAAGAAATCATACACTGAAATAGATGTATGCTGCAAGAAATTTCCAGCCATTGTACGTCAAGTCTATTATTTCTTAACATAACATCCTTCCTTAGGCGATGGGCTGATCCTCATCACTAAGAGTCATGGAGGAGTGAAGGAACTGGAGAATTTGAACATTTATATTTAATACTTAAAGTAGACCTCTCCAGCTTTAGAGGAGATGGGGCCAAATATATTTATACAAGTCATCTTGAGGGCCGCACGGAAACTACATATCAGCTGCCTCATCGCTTAGACAGACCATCCATGAAGTTTACCATAGTTATCACTGTTTCACTGGTAAATTTTATAAACGATTTTAAAATAGTAGGCTATGACAAGTAAAAAGAGAATGGGTTTCACAAAATATAGTTTCTGTCATACCAATTTACTATTTCAAAGAAAATAGTAGTAACGCAATTTATTGAGAGAAAAATCAGCTGATCTGAGCGACAGGACTGAGCCTAAATATTTAAAAACCTTAACTCATTAGAAATCCTTTCCTCGTAAACTTATCACATCGTTTCTCTTATACCTTCACCAATCAGCTTCATACAATTGGTTTTACTAATGTTCACTTCTAGACCCAGATTATGAGCTTTTTCTTCTAATGAGTATAGCTTATTTCCAGGGCTCTTTCATTTCTTGCAATAATTGTCACATCATCAGCATATGTTACCACATGTACCGTTCTATTAAGTATGGTTCTCCCTAGATTGATGGGTAGATGTCGGATTACTTTTTATTATTATTAAATGAGAAATTTCCTCAAAACAGAGGTTTGTCTCCAACCAAACAAATACAACAGTCAAGCACTATCAAACAACTCATCCCTACACACAAAATTTGATACCACCATTCAGAGCTCTACACTACTCACTACATTTCGCCACTTATCCCTATCTTGTACATCCTCCTCCACTAAACCAGATCTTTCCATTGACATGTGTACATTCTGTATCCAGGTAGTATAAGGTCGTCCTCTCCCTCTTCTTCTCTTACTTTCCCATTCCTGTATGATCCTAGGTATTCTTTCTTCTCCCATTCTACGTACATGTCCATACCATCGAAGTCGTTTCCTTTCAATTGTGACTGCACTCTCTTCTTCCACTTCCATAATACGTCGTATTTCTTTGTTCCTTATTCTATCTTTCCTGGATATCCTGGCAGATCATCTCCAGAAGTCCATCTCCAGTGCGTTCAATCTGTTAACCTGTTTTTTATTTAATGTCCATGTTTCTGCTCCGCAGAAGACTATACTCTGTGGTATGGTTTTGAAAATTTTCCTCTTTGTACGATTGAATTTAACATTCATATTATGTTCTTTCCACTAGTAATCTATTGATTATTATCCATATTTGATGTACCCTCTATTTCCAGAATTGAACCCAGATATCGAAAATTTTGCACTTTTTTGATCCGTCTTCCATCATTCGTCAAATATTCTGTTTCATCATAGTTCATCTTCAGCCCCCACTTTTTATATTCCATTAACTTCCGACATACATAATTGGCATCTTCTCCATCCTGCGTTATTATCTGGTCATCTGCAAACAACAGATGGTTTAAATATACTTTTTCTAATGCAAAATTAAAGAGCAGTGTGGATAGTTCATCTCTTTATATCATATTTAATAATATTATACTAAGAAGAAAAACTTGTATTTACGCAGAGGATGTTATGTGATTCACATAAGATTTTTTCGATTTTCTTGCAGGTGTTAAATTTATTCAAATAAAACCAACACGTTATAAGACGTCATAACATCTTTAAATCCTAAGCTAGATTAATCAAGATTAATTCGTTCGAGTACGGTATATAAAGAGGATCAAAATTAATATAATATAGTACTTCATAAGGAGAGGTTCACATATTACTAGTTTATTAAGGTAAGTGTAGCAAACTGTAGGCCTAAGTAATATGAAACATGAAAATTGTTCTAACTGGTCAGATCATATTCTCTTACAATAGGCCTTTGAAAAATGTATAAGTTAGGAGTATATTATAATAGGTTTATTCATACCAGCTGCTAAAAATTTCAGATGAACATTAAAGTTCAGGATCTGTCGTTTTTATATTATTATTATTTTTGGCCCTCCACCGCCCCTGGAGCCCTCGACCATAGGCCATACTCTGGTCAACAACTTTTCGGTGGTTGTGTTCTGTTGCTCTATTTTTCGCTCTTGTGTACTTTAAGCTTCTGGGTAATGAGATTAGAGCCAGCTGTTTGATTCAGCACTAATAGAACTGTGTAACTCTGTTTGTGTTTCGTCATCTGTCTGTCGGGGCTCGTCTCATCAGTAAATTTTTACTTTAGCCGGCCATAGGTCAATTTAAATACATGTTTCTTGATTACCTTTTTTCATCACACACATTTACCAGCCGCAGCCTCCTTTCTTATGGTTGGAAAGCTAGCAAGGAGACCGGCAAAAATTGTTTCAGGGGTGTTTCATGAGCCGCAAGCCATGAAATAGCTTGATTCACGAGCCGCGAACCATTAGTTTCGCCACGAGCTTCATGAAATCGGAAAGTCCCCACCAGGATTAGAACTTGAGACCATTTGCACCGTATGTTCATCCGCTAACGTTGAGCTAAATGGGGATCTTTCATTCAAAAATCTTGGCATTTGTCTCACAGGTAAGGAAAAACCCCGAAAAAACTTCACCCAGGAAACTTGACGAGGTATCGAAACCCCATTCACAGCGGTGGACATAAAATGATTCAGATATAAGGTGAATGACGGTGATAATGAGTAAATATCCATCCGACATTTGCCTTGACACTGGGAAAACCACGAAAAACCCAAGTCAAAATCGACAGCAACCACGGGGTTTGAACCCGGGTCCTCATTCATACTCAGTATGTGTTAATGAGGTGCTCAAATACAGAAAAGTGGAAAAATCAGTAGAATATTATTATTATAATTATTATAATAATTATTATAGTTATTAATATAATTATTATTACTAGATGATAAAACCCATAACACGGGCTGGGAAAGTAATCATTTTACCACTAGTTTTACTGATATAGCAGTAAAATTTGAAAACCGAAGTGTAAGTAATGACTGAACAATGAGGTTCCGAAACAGGAATGAACAATGCGCTCACAACGCTACAACTTATCAGCCCCACTGCTGGAGTATGGATGCAACCTATACCATGACTGTACAGCACTGCATAATGCATGTTGTTTTGACCGTACCAACTGTAATACGTAAATTCTTTTTGAACAGCATGATTTACGTATACGAACTGCTTGAAACGCACGCTTGGCAAAGACTGAGGTTGTCTCCATAAGAAGAATTATGACTGGTTGTTTGCTCCTAACATCCGACATAACTTCGTTACGGTGTCTTATGATTGGTTGAATCAGGGGTGAACTCTGTCAAACATGGTCCGGATGACAGAAGGCTGTGTAAAGACTACATAAAGAAAATTATAAAAATGACAAAACACTATCCAGACCAAGGACAAAACACTGCTGTCAATACCAAAATCACAAAAAATAAATAAAATAACATTTTGACTGTGCTATCAGGATAACCATTTCACTTAGACATTCCCCGGGTCATGCACAACGTATGGTGAAAACTTTAGATCTGTAGGTCTAAGGGTCTCGGAGGAGTGCGACTACAAGCACACATTTTAGAGCGTTGTTAATATAGCATACATAGATATATTATTGTTATTATTATATTATTTTATTATTATTATACAGAACTATAAGAGAGTAATATATTTCTGTGATATGTTTCAGAGTGAGAGTGGAACACAATGCAACCAATTATCAAGTTTTCCTTCTTTCTCCTTTGTTTCAAGATTTCAACGGCACAGGAATGTGTTCTAGTTCGGCCTAAAGCTAAAATAATTCTGAAAAGCGAACGTAACAATACAGGATACTGGAATGCACAGGTAAATACAGAAATTGCATGCAACTGTAACTTATAATCAGGTCTGGCAGTTTTCGATCCATTCAAAAGTTGTAAGCTATGCACGCACAAATCATGACGTCGAAGACTTTGTTCTTGAGGGTAAGGCCCCTAGATTGTTAGATATTCAGCACCTGAAGGTAGTCAAGTTGTCGGCCTTACGCACCAGCTTCCCATACCCCAGGAATTGCTCCTGGTACACATTTATATTAGGGGGTCAAACCTGTAAAATTAAATTTAAAAAAAATATATATAATTTTTTTTGCGTATTATTTAACACCTATTCCTGGTGAATCAAAGAATACAACATATTTTGTCTTAGGTGCATTTAGGTCCGTGACGTGACAAAGGGCTCTTCGCACGTGCTGAAAATCAATGTCGCGGCTCTATTAGGCCTTTTACAACACACATTATTTTCTCAGTAAATAATTAAAATTATAGTTCCAGTAATTTTTAGAGTAATGCTGGAAAGGAATTGATATATTTTCTAGGCTTTTGCCCTAAGTAAATCGCGGTTTAAGCCCATAGAAAATCCAGAATAGTTTTAATGCCAAAAAAATGTGTCTCAACATTATGGCTGATTTTATCAAAATTTTATTTTCCGCATATTTCACTATTCAAGTTGCTCCTTGCATAGCAGAATTTAATAAAGTATTTTGAAATTTTCAAAAAAGCCTCTAGTCATATAAGCAAGTAAAACTTACTACATGACTTTTTACTAAAAACATTTCTGCCCCTATAACATGTTGCTTAAACTTGACAAAGTTAAGCAAAAATAATGTTTAACTATTATTTCTAAAAGGAATAGTGAACTCTATTACAAATGAAGTAGTAACTTAATTGTTTGGAGTTTCTAGATATCAAATCTGCAATTTGGTCCCGAAAATCTTTACAAGGATCCTTTGCTAAGAAGCCCATAAAGATCACAAATTATTATTTTTATTCAAGATCTAATAAATATACAGATTTGAAAGCTTTATAGTTTACTGTCGTAAATGCTTCCTAGCTCAGGTGGTAATATATAGCCAATATCTCACGTACGAAAAATGTAGAATTTCTAAATTTCCTTAATGGCTGAATTGAGCCAAAAGTCATATTGCTACCAGAAGACCTGGCCATATTGAAATAAATTATCCCGACGATCTCTTAAGGAACGAACTTGATATCTTTCTTTTTTAGCCCAGTGCCTCAACCTTGGCAAGGAGTACCCATGTGTACTGCTTAATGTCTTATAATACATTACAAACAGAATTCTTTCATTTAGTCGTTCAACGTAATGTAAAGATACATTCTCAGTTTATGTGTGACTATGTATCTAACTGCATAAGCTGAAGAGTTTGTTGCTGTGAAGTAGTAAAACTGCCTCGCAATTTAAATAGGTCTATAATACTGTAAACCTTTAGGAAAGTACAACCCCTGCGTATAGCGCTCTCCTATTAAGAGAAGATGAATTAATATCATTTAAATCATTTCAGATACAGCTACATCACGGAGGTGAGAATGATGAATCTGGACCATGGGAAGTTGATGTAGAACAAGTTACGGAAATGTGTGGTGATTCCGAGAATGTAATCGTTATAGCCAATATCTCAGGTATCCAAAAATTTAAAATATAAATATACACTTCTTAGAACGTATAATATTTAACTCTTACTATGCATATAGATTAATTGATGTCCACCGCTATGTCGTCTATAGCAAGAACGCCTAGTAGCTCTTGCAAAGAGTAATGTATAAGGACATTTTATAGATATTTCTTGTATCAATAAACGCATTTAATTCATTCAATCATTCACTTCTGCTTAATATAATCAAACAATCAATCACTAGCGACACATTATGCTAATGAGCAATTAAGGTCTGATAGCATTATACACAGATTATTATATTATGTAAGATTTACATTGACATAACGATCAAAAGTATATGAAAATAGTCTAATTGACCAATGGATAGATTGGACTGCTACATTGTATCTGTATTGTTATTATAATTATGTATAATTATCCATATTTTGACAGCGCCTCCACCACAAAATGGTTCATATTCTCTTCGGAAACCTTCACAGAAGCCTGGACCAGGTTATGAGCTCATACCTAAGCTAGGATACTATAAATTCCACACAGATGCTAAGACTTGGTTCGAGGCCCGAGACACATGTGAAGAGGAGAACGCTCACCTGGCCATTATCAACTCTGACCGAGAAGCCAACGCTCTTCTCCATTTTTGGGTTCCATTTCTAAACTTGTTCTCAGACTGGAAAAACGACTGGGCACATGTCGGCTTTCATGACCAATACATAGAGGGAGAATACGTCACAATCACTGGTAAGTCGTACTTTAAGGTGCAGGGAAAAAGAGGCAAAGAGTGAGATGACAGACCGAAAGAGATAAAGAAAAAGATAAGAGAGGAAAACAAGGAGAGGTAGCTAGGAGCTATAGAGATAAAGAGAGATGCACGGAGAGATGGAGATAAATAGAGACATAAGGAAACTGAGAGAAGAATAAATTTTTTAGACATTTATAAAAAATAAGAGAATATAGACAGGTATAGAAAGAAATAGAAAGAGGGGTAGGTAAACAGAGAGGTAGTGGAAGATAAACATAGTGAGAATGAAAAGACGAAATGAGAAAGATATAAAGAAGAGAGTCGAACAGATAGTGAAGGGAGAGAAAGGGAGAGATACTCGTGCCAATCACAATTTGGTAAATACCTAGGTAGTATGCTGTATATTTAACAGCTGCTTGTATAAAATACTTAATACATCAATTTCTTAGGCCCATGATTGTTATTGAAAGCAATTCCTCGACATTACGGATAAGGCATAGTATTATTACAATTCCATACTTTTGAAGTTTTCATTCGACAAGAAAATATTAACTTGACTGTTATACAGTCTGCAAGACAATCAAGGGAAATCCTATTGCCAATCGTTACTTGATGGCTGCAGCAATAATCAAACTTTTTGATAAAAAAATTATAAATTCATTTTTGCTGATAAATTAGAGGAGCTTACGGAGTTTTATTAACAAGAAAAGTTTGTGTCTAATACCTCAAACAACAAGTGCGTAAAATTTGAAATGAATACGAAACTTTTGTCAGTTCATTTCAATGAATTAATGTGGTGGTTCACTACATTGTGTTTGGTTTGCAACATTACATATCTTACATACACATATATTAATTTCCTCTTTTCAGGTGAACTACTGAATGCTACTGGTTTTGGGAAGTTCAGCCCTGGCCAGCCCAATACGGGACCAGAACAAAACTGTGGTTGTGCAAATCGTAAAACAGGCTTATTGGCAGATGTTCCATGTTCAGCAAACCTTACATTTTTTTGTGAAAAAGAACTCTGATGATATATTATATGATATGCCAGATCCTGACTTATTGATTTATAATAAATAATACATATTATGAAAGGCTAAGTGTTAAAAGTACTGTTCATCAATTCCTTAACGCTTTTTTTTTTAACGGAGATGTATTCTCGTATTGCATCTATTCTGTATGTAACTGATGTAATTGCTTTGCCTGAGGTGAAATTTCACGAAAACTATGAAACTCGCGATTTTAATTTGATTGTTAATTATGATGTTCTTCAGTTAGACTTAACAACCTGGTTTGATTTGTTCGCATGTTTTCATTTTATTTGACGTTGCATATCTTTTAAAA
The DNA here is from genome assembly GCA_964059195.1 of Ectobius pallidus. Lineage (NCBI taxonomy): Eukaryota > Metazoa > Arthropoda > Insecta > Blattodea > Ectobiidae > Ectobius > Ectobius pallidus. Next base: position 134,541,056 of record CAXKWD010000001.1, read on the forward strand.
AGTGTCGAATCTGCTGGAGTTGAATCTGTATGCTATTCTACCATGTAATCAGAATTTTCTTCTGATATTTTTATACATTTTTTGCACATTATAAAAGCGTTACCAAGGTAGCTGTGAATATGAATATTGTGGATTACATTAATTATTAATTTCTCAAATACCACCTTTTTAAAAATTCGGTACATACCGATAAAATCTCGAACGTATAATATATTATATCCAATTTTCCTTAAAATTTAAGGCTTGTCATTAACAACAATTAAAGAGAAAATCACAATTTTAACATAAAGATTTGTTTTGTATGTAAGACATACAAAATAAAAAATCAAGAATGTAATTTATATTTGTCATCAGATTCACTCAAATCGCAAACGTTGTGTCATTTTGTAAAATTATAAATTAATTGTAAAAGTACCATACCTAATCACTTGGATGGATTTACGAGACTTAACACACTAATGTGAAATTGTATTTGAATCACTTCGGTTGCAAGTTCACCATTTAAGGTTGAAACAAAATGTGTAAAATAAGCGAGCGAGGTGGCCGAGATGGTAACGTGGTGGACTCGCATTCGGGAGGTCCCAGGTTCAAATCCCGTGGCTATGGGTTTATTCATGGTTTTCTCATTCGTAAATGCAAATGCCGAATTCGATATTTACATACCATGAATCATCCTCAACCGTTTCATCCTATGTCATATCCATTTAAATTAATATCAATTGAAATTTATTCCATAAAATAATAAAAAATCTGTATTTAATCTGGCAGAGTTAAGGCTTCAGGCCTTCTCTTACACTCAAACTGTCAGAGACAGAAAAAAGGAACCAACAAATACACTAACATAGTTCTACAAGTAGTAAGAATACATTAATTATATACATATACAGTAGATAATCGAGTCTATGTTACATGAAATTAAACTATTTTCGCAAAATGTGTTACTCTAGGAAAAGAAGTAAATTAACTTAGATCTACAATCAAAAGAAACAATAAAAAGCAAATGTTTTATACCTAAAAAAATAGCGTTTTTTCGGTAGATTTTCGTTTAGTCTAGTTTTAAATGTTGACAGCGTACAACAGACCCTGATGCTGGAGTGAAGAAGATTCCAGGAACGTGCAGAACTTACAACAAAAGACCGGGAATATATGGATAGATATTCATAGTAAGGAGTCGTGTTTTGACCTGGTATTTAGTGAGTGATTTGAAGATAAATACTGAATTCTATTAGCCATATAAAGCCTTCGCCTTAATATTTCTCTTTAAATATTTTGTCCTGTTTGGGATTGTTCTTGAGCCCAAGGAAATACAAAATTCATTAATTCATGAAATTCTATAGAAAGATCCTTCATCTTCTAGATCCTCCGGATGCTGTTATACCTATTGCATAAATGAACTAGTTTTAACACAGAATTTATGCCATGGAGTCACTTAATCGCTGGTCCTCAGTTTAACACCAATCTTTCTAAGATCATCTTCGACATCTGCGAGCAATCTTTTCCTAGGCCGTCATCTTCTCCCCATCCATTCAATTTTCTCTGTAAATACCTTAGTGAGCGGGCTTCTGGAATTCTTTGTACATGACCTGCCCAACCAATCCTTCCCTGTTTTATTTTTATAGCAATATCTGATTGACCAAACAGATCTTGTAACCCCGCATTTGTCCCTATTCCCTAATCATTTTGGTCTCATACTGCTCTGAATATCTTTCTCAGGATCTTTCTTTCCCACTGTAATAGTCACAGATCATCTCTAATAGTCCCCACCCAACATTCTGAACCATACATGACTATTGGTCGCAAGACTGTTGTGTATATCATTATTATGACATTCTTGCTCACATTCCTAGACTTCAATATATTTTGCAAAGCATAAAAGCCTCGATTACCACTAGTTATTATTTCCTGTATTTCCACAGATTTTTTTATTATATGCAGTTATTATTGGACCTAAATATTTAAAAACCTCAAGTCACTGGAAATCCTTTCCTTGTAAACTTATCATATCCTATCTCTTATACCTTAACCTATCAGCTTCATATAATTGGTTTTACTTATTTCACTTCTAGTCCCAGATCATGGGCTTTTTCTACTAATGAATGTAGCTTTCTTCCAGAGCTCTTTCATTTCTTGCAATAATTGTCACATCATCAGCATATGCTAACGCTTGTACCATTCTATTAAGTATGGTTGCCCCTGGATTGATGGGTAGCTGTCGAATTACTTTTTCTAATGCTTAATTAAAGTGTTGTGTGGATAGTTCATCTCTTTATGTCATACATAATAATATTATACTAAGAAGCAATATACTGTTAATTGGGCAGAGGACGTTATGTGATTCACATCGCATTTTTTTCGATTTTCTTGCAGGTGTTACATTTAGCCAAACAAAAGCAACTCGTGATAAGACGTCATAACATCTTTAAGTCCTAAGCTAGATTAGCAAGGAATACTTCTAGGAATTACTTAAATCAAGATTAATTCGTTCGAGTTCTGTATATAAAGAGGATCAAAATTAATATAATATAGTACTCCATAAGGAGAGGTTCACATAATCCATCTTTATTAAGGTAAGAGTAGCAATATGAAAAATGAAAATTGTTGGATCATATTAAATATATTTTCTTACAATAGGCCTGTGAAAAAATGTATAATAAGTTAGGAGTATATTATAATAGGTTTATTCATACCAGCTGCTAAAAAATTGAGATGAACATTAAAGTTCAGGATCTGTCTTTTTTTTATTTTTATTTTTTTGCCCTCCACCGCCCCTGGAGCCCTCGACCATAGGCCATACTCCGGTCCCAACAACTTTTCGGCGCCTGTGTTCTGTTGCTCTATTTTTAGCTCTTGTGTACTTTAAGCTTCTGGGTAATGAGATTAGAGCCAGCTGTTTGATTCAGCACTAATAGAACTGTGTAATTCTGTTTGTGTTTCGTCATCTGTCTGTCGGGGCTCGTCTCATCAGTAAAATTTAAATATATGTTTCTTGATTACCTTTTTCCATCACACACAAATCGGAAAGTCCCCACCAGGTTTAGAACTTGAGACCATTTGCACCGTAGGGTCAAACGCTAACTGGGGATCTTTCCTTCAACTTTCTTGGCATTCGTCTCACAGGTGAGGAAAACCCCCGAAAAAACCTTACCCAGGAAACTTTATGAGGTATCGAAACCCCATCCAACGCATACCTTATTTCACAGCGGTGGACATAAAATTATACAGATATAAGGTTAATAACGGTGATAATGAGTAAATATCCATCCGACATTTGCCTTGACACTGGGAAAACCACGAAAAACCCAAGTCAAAATGGAATGCAACCATGGGGTTTGAACCCGGGTCCTCAAGCACGCTCAGTACGTGTTAATGATGTGCTGAAATACAGAAAAGAGTAAAAATCAGCAGAATATTATTTTTATAATTATAATTATAATTATTATAGCAGTAGAATTTGAAAACCGAAGTGTAAGTAATGACACAACAATGAGGTTCCGAAACAGGAATGAACGGTGCGCACACAACGCTACAACTTAGCAATCCCACTGCTGGAGTATGTACGCAACCTATACCTTGACTGTACAGCACTGCGTAATGCACGTTGTTTGACCGTACCAACTGTAATACGTAAATTCTTTTTGAACAGCATGATTTACGTACACGAACTGCTTGAAATGCACGCTTGGCAAAGACTGAGATTATCTCCATAAGAAGGATTATGACTGGTTGTTTGCTCCGAACATCCGACATGACTTCATTACGGTGTCTTCTGATTGGTTGAATCAAGAGTGAACTCTTTCAAACATGGTCCTGATGACAGAAGGCTATGTAAAGACTACATAAAGAAAATTGTAAAAATGACAAAACACTATCCACACCATGGACACAAGACTTCAGCACAAAAAATTACCAAACACTGCTGAAAACACCAAAATCGCAACAACAAAAAAACAAACAAACAACAAATTGACCGAATCGACTGTGGTATCAGAATAAACTTTTCACTTAGACATTCTCCGGGACATGGAGAACGTATGGTGGAAATTTTAGACTTGTTGATCAAAGGTCTCGGAGGAGTGTGATTACAAGCACACATTTTAGAGAGCTTTTAATATAGTAAACACTGTATATAAAGGTAGATACATTATTGTTATTATTATATTATTTTATTATTATTATTATTATTATTATTATTATTATACATAACTATAGAAGACTAATATATTTCTGTGATATGTTTCAGAGTGAGAGCGAATCACAATGAAAACAATTATCAAGTTTTCCTTCTTTCTGCTTTATTTCAAGATTTCAACGGCACAGGAATGTGTTTCACTTCGGCCTAAAGCTAAAATAATTCTGAAAAGCGAACGTAACAATACAGGACACTGGAATGCTCAGGTAAATACAAAAATTGCACGCAACTGTAACTTATAATCAGGGCTGGCAGTTTCCAATCCATTAGGAAAGTTGTAAGGTATGCACGCGCAATTCATGACGTCGAAGACTTTGTTCTTGAGGTTAAGGATCCTAGATTTTTAGATATTCAGCACGTGAAGGTAGTAAAGTAGTCCCATACCCTAAGAATTGCTCCTGGTACACATTTATGTTAGGGGGACCTACCTGTGAAATTTGAAAAAAAAAACTAATTTTTGTTTTGTTTTTGGATTTAACACCAATTCTTGGGGAAACAAAGAATACAACATATTTTATCTTAGGTGCATTTAGGTACGTGACGTGACTAAGGGCTCTGCGCACGTGCTGAAAATCAATGTCGCGGCTCTATTAGGCCTTTTACAACACACATTATTTTCTCAGTAGATAATTAAAATTATAGTTCCAGTAATTTTTTGAGTAAGGCTGGAAAGGAATTGATATTTATCTTCTAGGCTATTGCCCTAAGGAAATCGCTGTTTAGGCTTATAGAAAATCCAAGATAGTTTCGAAGGCAAAAATTGTGTCTCATCTTTAAAGTTGATTTTCTCAAAATTTTGTTTCCCGCGTATTTTTAAAAAAACCTCTGGACATATAAGCAAGTAAGAGCTACTACAAGTACATGACTTTTTACTAAAAACATTTGTGCCCTTATAACATGCTCCTTACGATTTAAACTTGGCAAAGTTAAGTAAAAATAATGTTTAACTATTATTTCCAAAAGGTATAGTCAAAAGTATTAGCTTTTATCATTTGGAGTGTCTAGATATGAAATCTGCAATTTAGTCCCGAAAAACTTCGCAAGGATCCTTTGCTATTAAATCCATAAAAAAATCACAAAATATTTTTTCTCAAGATCTAATAAATTTGCACCTTTGAAAGTTTATTGTTTGTTGTGGTAAATGCTTCTTGGGTTAGGTGGTAAAAAAATGAAGAAAAGCTTAGGAAAATGTAGGATTTCTAAATTTCCTTAAAGGATGAATTGACCCAAAGGTCATATAGCCACCAGAAAACTGGCCCTATTGAGAAATCCTGACTATCTCTTAAGGAACGAACTTGAGACCTTCCTTTTCAGCTCAGTGCCTCAACCGTGTCACGGCGTACCCATGTGTACTGCTTAATGTCTTATAATTAAATACAAACATAATTTTTTTCATTTAGTTGTTCAATGTAATGTAAAAATACATTCTCAGTTTATGTGTGACTATGTATCTAACTCCATAAGCAGAAGCCCTTGTTGCTGTGAAGTAGTAAAAATGCCTTGCAATTTAAATAGGCCTACATCAGTGTAAACTGTTAGGAAAGTACAACCCCTGCGTATAACGCTCTCATATTAAGAGAAGATGAATTAATATTATTTAAATCATTGCAGGTACAGCTACATCACGGAGGTGAGAACGATGAAACTGGACCATGGGAAGTTGATGTCGAACAAGTTACGGAAAAATGTGGTGACTCCGAGAATATAATCGTTATAGCCAATATCTCAGGTATCCAAAGATTCAAAATTTAAATACACATGAAACGTCATGCAATATTTAACTCATATTACGCACACACAGATGATTGATGTCCACCACTATGGCGTCGATAGCACGATGTCCTAATAGCTCTTGCAAAGAATAATGTATAGACCTAAAGAATTTTGTAGACAATTGTTGTATCAATAAAGGCATTTAATACATTTAATCTTTCACTTCTGCCGAATATATCAAAGAATTAAATACTACTTACACATTATGCAGAACGAGCAATTAAGGCATGATAGCATTATACACAGGTTATTATATTATATCAGATTTACATTGACATAATAATCAAAAGTATATGAAAATACCGGTAGTCTAATTGACCAATGGATAGATTGTCGATTATCACTGCACTGCTACATTGTAACTGTATTGTTACTATAATTATGTATAATTATATTTTATTTACAACTATCCATCTTTTGACAGCGCCTCCTCCACAAAATGCTCCATATTCTCTTCGGAAATCTTCCCAGAAGCCTGGTCCAGGTTATGAGCTCATACCTAAGCTAGGATACTATAAATTCCACACAGATGCTAAGACTTGGTTCGAGGCCCGAGACACATGTGAACAGGAAAACGCTCACCTGGTCATAATCAACTCTGACAGAGAAGCCAAAGCTCTTCTCCACTTTTGGGTTCCATTTCCAAACTTGTTTTCAGACTGGAGAAACGACTGGGCACATGTCGGCTTTCATGACCAATACATAGAGGGAGAATATGTCACACTCACTGGTAAGTCGTCCTTTAAGGTGCAGGAAAAGAGAGGCAGAGAGTGAGATGAGAGATCGAAAGGGATAAAGAAAATGATAAGAGAGGAAAATAAGGTGGGGTCAGTAAGAGCTACAGAGATAAAGAGAGATTGAGATAAATAGAGACATAAGGAAACTGAGAAAAGAATAAATAGTTTAGACATGTATAAAATAAGAGAGTATAGACAGGTATAGAAAGAGGGGTAGGTAAACACAGAGGTAGTGGAAGATAAAGATAGTGAGAATGTGAAGACGAAATGAGAAAGATATAGTGAAGAGAGATGTACAGATAGTGAAGGGAGAGAAAGGGAGAGATAGACGTGGCTATCACTTAACTTGGTAAATAGTATGCTGTACATTAAACAGCTGCTTGTATAAAATACTTAATACGTCATTTTCTTTAGGCCTATGGTTGATAATGAAAGCAATTTCTCGACATTACGCATAAGGCATAATTATATAACTCTTCCTTACTTTTGAACTATTCTAAGTTTTCATTTCGATAAGGAAACATTAACTTGATTGATATACACTGTGCAAGCCTGTCAAGGACAATTTGGTTGACATTTACTTTATGTGTACACCAATAAACAAACAAACTATTTTATTCAAAAATTATAAATTCATTTTTGCTGATAAATTAGAAGAGCATAAAAAACTTTATTAACAGTGAAAGTTTATAGCCTCCATGGGTGCGCATCTGTGGCACATCGTGTCACTGTGCGGTAGGGGAATTTCTCCCACTACAGTCGCCCTTGACGTCAGCATAAAGCAGTTTCAACGTGACACTGAACATGAAGAACAGGTTTCTTACGTCACAGCAAGGGATGGGGACTAAAACGTTTCCCCTCAGTTGCTCACCTATGGCCTATACCTTATACAGCAAGTGCGTAAACTTTGAAATTAACACGTATATTTTGTTCATTCATTTCAGTTAATTAATATGGTTGTTCACTATATTGCGTTTTGTTTCCAACAATATATAGGCCTATCTTACATACACATATATTAATTTCCTCTTTTCAGGTGAACTACTGAATTCTACTGGTTTTGGGAAGTTCACCCCTGGTCAGCCCAATACGGGACCAGAAGAAAACTGTGGTTGTGCGAACCGTAAAACAAGCTTGTTGGGAGACGTTCCATGTTCAATTGAGCTTACATTTTTTTGTGAAAAAGAACTCTGATTATATATTATATGATGTGCCAGATCCTGACTTATTGATTTGTAATAAAGAATACTTATTATGAAAGACGAAGTGTAAAATGCATTGATCATCAAATTTTTAACTCTTTTTTTAACGGTGATGTATTCTCGTAAGAGGCAATAAGGCAATATTAAGTATTAATATTAAGTACGGCAATGAAGACCATCTGAAAACATACAGATAAAGTTCACCATTCTAATATTTTAATAATCCACAATCAAAAGAAAAGAATGAATTGATATTATATTTTTGCATAATCATGCTATTTGTAGACCTGTACTTACCTACTGGTGCCGCATACTTTTTGAAGGAATAATCGCAATATTATGTCATGGTTCATGCCACGAAGCTGAATAAACACTTGTTGCTCTAGAATGAGTTTGTTCTGTTTCCTGACTGATTTTTCTATTAGTTTTAATGGTATCAAGATTAAGACCACAGAGGAACCAGCTTTATCCCCTACGGTCGTGGCATTTTGATACAATAATATTGACCAGGGTACATGGATCCCCAAGGAAAGAGAGAGTATAATATTATCAGGACTTTTAACATAATTAAATTGGTTATTCTGCTATACTAAGCAATGAATAAAGTTATGAAACTTTTAAATCACATAAATACTGGAACAGAAAATTCACTAATCATATGCATATCCCATCAACATACTCAGGAAATTACATGTATATTCCTCAATTGTCACTTTTTTCAAGACATTCTAATGGAAATTGAATAATGTACGACCACTTGTAAGATCCAACATACGTAATTTTTAATTTTTAAACCTGTATATTATTATCTTATGACCTAGTTGATAATCAACTATATATATATATATACATACAAAAGTTTAAGCTGGCCTTCACTAAGAAATCTAGTAAATACATATACTTAGTATAACATTGTACTATTTACTACATATAAGCCTACTAAAATTAGTATTTCATTAGGATGTGATTAATGTTAAATTATTCTTCTAATCAATTTCCGTATAATTGCACATGTAAGATATGAGCTATACTCCAAAATAATAAACCTGTTAACATATAATTTATCTCATTATTAATATTGATCAATTGTAAATTACATAAGAATATCATTTTCTATAATATAGGCCTACTAACAGACTACTAATAGACTTCACAAATTGTGAATACTAGTACTACAATTTCAAGTGAACATTGTAATCTACGTTTCCAGCATTCAGATTTTCTGGTAGGTAGCGATGCTAGTGCTTTTAGGCTAAACACTTTTAACTCTTTTATTAACTATGTTATCACTAATCCTAGTATCCTTAACTTCTTTCATATGTAATAAAACATTATACTTTAGATAAGAATTGGTCTAATACCTATCCTATCAATATTTCTATCTTTCTATTTACAATTTGCCATATGTAAAAAAAAAAATTCATGAATATGATTTTCTTCACATATCTGCTATAGTCCTATTTCTAGTATAAAAATTCTCGCTTAAATGAAGCACATCGGACAGTTGCAGAAATTATATCACGATATCATATTACATCTGAGATACTATACGTTACCCTTTTCCCTGTAATACGGTAGTACTCGTACTCAGCTTTTCCCTGTATTAGTATACGGATTCAGCGTTTCCCTGTATTAGTATACGTATTCAGCGTTTCCCTGCAATAGTACACGTATTCAGAATTATCTCACAATGTAATTTCCTGTCATGATTTCTTAGAATATACTCTTATTACTCAATATCACAGAATTATACCTTCGATGTGTAACTTGAGACTCCAACAAGCACATATCTAGGACTTCAATGTAAAGCCGATAAACTGTCTTCACATACCGAGATCCTACAATGATAAATGGAAGTTATAGTTTCCCCACAGACACAAGTACACAGCCCATGAGGTGGCAGTGTACGAACAGAATGATGAGCACCGAAAAAGATAGTACTTAAAAGTTCACAGAGAGATGGTTGTAGAGGAAATTACGGGAGCCCTTGGAACTTCTCAATTAATTATATTTAAACGTTAAATGTTGTCCATTTTTTTAAAAAATATTCTCATATTCTAACATTACACTTGAAACCCCTCTCCTATAAATTCAAGAAGTTCAAAACTATGTAATGAAACTGAACGCTTGGTGTTTTCAATTATATATGTATAATTATATAATTTTAATTAATTGAGCGCTCTATTTCTCCTGGAACGAAAACAATACTAAAAATACTTCAACGGTAATTTAAAAAAAACTTGCTTTATGTTTCTCCTAAGATTAAAATATTATGAAGTCAAAATTTGTGAGCGTACAAAGAAATTTAATGCTTTAACAAAACCACTCAAAACAAACCAGTTTTATGCTATTTAAATAATTTCTTACTATTAAAAGGAGTCAATCCAAGTCAAAGTTGAATGTAATAATTAGAATTAGAATTAGAATTGTTTTATTTTACCTGGTGAAATTAAGGCCTTTAGGCATTCTCTTCCATTCATCCAGGATTATTATAACTGTATTTTACAATAATGCAATAGAACAAGTATGATAAAAGTACAATACAAAGTTACAGATACACAGAAACACGATTATATTATTATCATTTAAGGCTTAAGAACTAGTTCTCTAGAGATAATACAATACACAAAAACAATATGTTTGCTACTTACTAAGATTTAAACTATTACTAAGAAATATAATGTGAAAGAAAAATGAAAAGTTGTGGATAATCGGACACACTTACAGTATTTACATATGTGATGATTTATTGTTAATAATGTGTAACCAAGTCCCTAACTGTGACATCATTGGTCAGCTAAAGGAAGAATTGTATTTGTGTATTGTATGTTCAAAAGATAAAGAAATCTGGTAAGTTTTATTTTACTTTTTATACTTTATATTAAAAGTGTACGTAACCTCTTAAAATGGGATGATGTGAAAGAGAGTGTTCGACCTAGGCTATATGTTATTACCGATACTCTACTTTTCCAGGCTCTTGATCCTTCTTCCGTAAATCCCAGACAGGGCATAGCATGTATTATGGTATGGAAATGAGTTTATTCTAATTAATGCTAAGTACTAAAATAGATCGACTATCTCGTGATATAGTGCAGGGGTGCTGAAACTTTCGGCTTTCTGATCGCATGCGTAATATTAAAAAGTGTTATTTATTTTATGCAGTCTTTAGAGAAAATTTCTCCTAGTTGAGAATCGAACCCGGACTTTTAGTTTCTAATGCTGATAGCTAAGTACGTGACGTATAAACCTTATCAAACTCTTTCTCTAGATCAGAGACGATAAACACTCTCTATTTGAGCGATTTCCTTCAATACCTTCTGGCCGGTGGCTTCATGAAAACAGTATCGACTTTCAAGTATCGCTTCCAAGTACAGTCGACTTTACGGGGCCTACTCGAGATCCTTACAGATCTCGTTGTAGGCTTGGACACTAGATTATGGAGAGGATACATCTTTACTCGGATGCTAACGTGAGCAGGGAAAACACTTTATTATAAAATGCTGGTGTATGCTTCCAGGAAGATGACAAGGGCATACCTTAACAAATCTATTAACACTAATATCCGTGGTTTTGCAAGGAATTGGGGCATTAGTTTGTGAAGTAGGCTATTTGTATTAGGTAAAGAAATATTTTTTTCTTGAAAATAGTCATAACTTTAACAAACATAATCGTAAAATTTTTTGACAGCCCAAGACAGATTATTTCAGTAAGGTTTCCGGCAAGTGTTGTCTTGATCAAAGCAAACTTACATAAACCAACACGTGACAATCGTCGTAATAACTTTAAATCCTAATCTACATTAGCATAAAATACTAATAGGAATTACTTAATCAAGATTACTGGAACTGAAAACAGTATATAAGAACCTCTGAGTTACTATATACAATAACCTACTCCACACGAAGAAGTTTACATCCGATTTGCTAAGGTAAGTCAAACAAAGTACCTGTATGTAATAAGTCTGAATGTTCTGGAGGATTCTTTTTTCATTTCATATCTAAATCTTCTTCTTCTTTACCTGAGTTTTACCTCGCCCGATGTAGGGACACATTTGCGGCCCACGCCGTTCGGGCCTTACAGGATTACGACCTATCGGTGGAGGGAGTTTTTATGGATCACAAACGTACTTTTTGACTAGACAAGGACATGGAGGGCCCAACAATGGGGCCACCTCCGAGACCATACGAACACATAGTATGAGACACGCCACTCACACACTCACTCTGAACATGGCACTGACATGAAGGTGATATTGACGGCCAGATGATATCCGAGGACCGCGAGGATCTAAAGTTACCCGGAATTTGTGTCACAGATGAGGAATACCCCAAAAATAACGCATTTAGGTTCGTATTATCTGGTTGTTATTAATTGACTGACAAATTCGAACCTTTCTCATCAATCAACAACAAACGGCAACATCGTTTCACTGTTGAACCTAAAGCAATACGATATAATATCATTACGTAATATTACGTAATTATATTATACTGGTATACTGTATTAAAATATTTCGATAAGAAAAAACTAATGCACTTTCGCCTATAATGCCTCTCCACTATTGATATAGTTAAAGTACAGGTATTCTATTATGAGTCAATGAAAGAAGTACTCAATGCAGACATCGCACGCAATCTGTGGGATTTTTTTAGTCACCTGGCCCAGGACGATGGCATTTGTGTGCATAAATTGACATATCCATGTCTGCATGTAAAAGAATTCCTGCGGGACAAAAATCCGGTACATCGGCGACGGTCACAGGCCTAAGTTTCAGAATGGTTTAGTTAAGCTTTGGAGATCACGAAGGGAGGGGAAGCAGGATAATGACTTCACACTTTTAGAGTACTGTTCGACAGGCCTGGAACCGATGGAGTACGATAAAAAGTCACAGGACCAATCTTGTAGATCTTTCAAATTCCGTTCCTGCTCGTGAAATTTGTTTTTTATACGACATACTGTTTAGCTATTAAGCCTCTAAGAAAGACTACACAGACCTTAAAGTTGCGTCCGCAATTTTGAATGTGTTTCGGGGGTAAAATTAAAACAAATGGATCTTCTTGGAATATTTCCGCCAGTTTCAAGCTATAAACTGTAAGTATGTCAAATTTAAAGTTTCTGACTCATCTGGAAGTGGGCAAACAATTATGTCGATGAGTGAGATAGTCACGCGGCTTTGTAGTATAGTGATGATTTGGTATTTTTAAACCGTCAATTGGGCGATTGTCCGGTACCGTCAACCGATTTTGTCCAAAATCAATAAGCTTCGTCCTATGGACGTTATAAGTGCCTATACTAAGTTTCATAAAAATCTAATAAACCGTATTCCAGATTTCGCGCGTACAGACACACGAACGGACAGACAGACAGACGCATATACTTACATTTTTCCCGTCCTCCATACTATCTTAGGAAGTACCAATCCGGCGCTTAATAATCGCAGAATTGGTTGCTTTATACTTGCCATTATTCAGATATCCCGTCAAAACACCTAATAAATACAATTTATAATCCAAAGATGAACAGTAAGTACGGTAAGGTATCAAAGCGTAAACCACTTACGTGGCTCCGTATAGGGTAAGGTGGTACATTTTCGAACATGGTACAATTCTGAACGGACTAAGATTTTTATCCATTTTGGGGTTTCAAATGTTAGCCAACCTCTTTTTAAAAATATAGCGTTCATACTGATTGTTTTGTTGATCTGTATCCGCGAGAATGATGTTCCGAGTTGTCTCATTCGGCCATAAAAAATTATTTTCCAACCGAAGGTAAGAACGCCATGCTTGAAAAATGGCACGTTATAAAATTGCTTATAATTCCACGTTGTGTTACTGGAATATATTTTTGAGGACCAATTTTTAACTCATACCAACAAATAGCGTAGTCTTTAATACGTAAGTCATTGGCACAACAATGGGCATTCGTGAGCGGAATTTCAACAATGTAGTAATTTACAAAAACTAGCTCGAGGTACAAATTCGAACAAATTTTAGGTACTATTTCGAACAGTACTTTAACCCGCGATTGCTTGCTTAAGACTTGCATGGAAAAGCTGTTTTGCTGTCACAGCATTCTGCATGTTTATTATTATTAACTGTGCAAGTCAAATATAAAAGGGTGGTATTCATATATCTCTCAACAGTGGTATTATTTCAACGAAGAGTTATAAACTAAGACTTCCTGTGTAATGTTATTTCATCTCAGCATTTATGCAATACACAATAGCATGCAGCTGTTAAGTATTTTTATTATTGCTCTTGATGTTATAACAGACCGTCTTAATGGTCTAGTGGTTCCTGACTACGGACCCTCAAGTCTGGGTTCGATCACCGGTACCTCCTCGGATTTTTCTGAGGTAGGGTGATCTGGAACGGGGTGCATTCAGCCTCTTGACACCAACAAAAGAGCTAATTCATAAAGAAGTAGCGGCTCCGGTTCAGTAAGCCATCAATAACTGTCGTAGGAGTCGGCATGCTGACCACATGCCCCAATCCTGTCATCTGCCTATTTAAAACGTGACACATCATTATTACGCTCATATTACTGATAAATAATAATAACAGAAAATAATATTTGGAAGAAAGCACTTTGTTCGTTGAAAATTCCACTGTTCGAAATAGTACCCACTGGTGTTTAGAATTGTACCTACTGCGGTACATTTTCGAACGATATTCTGGAAATGAAAGATCGATTGCCATGACCAATATTGCAGCTGTATGACTTTGATATTTTTGTGAAGGGTCAACTACATTGCCAACTTTGTGATTACAATACAGTTGAACTTGTCTTATGTTTATTGTGTTCATAAAATAAGAATATTTGTTAAGTGTTCGAAAATGTACCACCTTACCCTATGAACACAGAAAACCTGCAGTTTCTTTCTTATAGGATATTATCAGCCTTATTAAGAATAAAATATAATTATTATAAAAACACTTTCTACAAATGAATTTTGATGTTTATAAAGGTAAGGCAACGACATACATTGTGGAGCATAAAATAATATAAATTTAATGAACATTACGATTATGTCACTGACATTCAGTGCAAGAGCACAATAACCTAGGCATGCATACAATTTTTTGAAGTAAGTTTTAGTTTGTTTAAATTAATTTATAATGGAAAGCAATTGAAATGCCTGATACAGAGTTTCTATAATTACTTTTCACTTAACAATCGATGGTATCACATAGCAGCTAGTATTTTAGCCGTATGTAGAATATTTGTGAGTCTGGTATGAAAAGTTAGAATTATTTTCCTATTTTGTCAGTGTAATAATATGCCTAAAATTAGTCTGTGTCTGAACTAACAATGTCTGTGTAGTTAGGCCTACTGTGACAACTATTTTGCTGCGAAGTGGCATAGGAGCCATTCGTTTTAAAGAGAAATGTCCAATGTTATTCGAGATGAAAGCGGATTCCGTATTTATTCACACATATACTTTATACATCCTCAACTATTTAGGCTATTCAAACTCTCCTAGACACACAGATATTTCTCAGATTCTAAAGGGAACTTTGTTAAGGAAAGAAATTCATCTTTCGGCCAGTGCAATTCTTCGTCTCCAGACCTTAAGTCTCTCAGAATGCACTGCAAAAAATCCATATAAATGAATGCAATATTTTTCACCAGCACTATGTTTTCATGGGGTTGAACTACAGCCTCAAGGACTATTTCATCAATACTTTTCTGATTATGTTTTTAAAATGTTGGCAGAATGTTAAAACAAAAGGTATACTGAAGACACATGGGATCTACAGAATTATGGATCTCACAGAATCAAAAATAGAAACATTTCTTGCAGAAACATTCATCACGTCAATATAAAATGTCTAAAGATAGATATATGCGGGTAAAAATATACGTAAGTATAGTTTCTTATGATAGTACAATAGAAACACGCCACTGCCATCCTTCTAAAACAAAGAAGAAACTTCGCCCTTATGTTAGATTCCATCTTCACAACCGATAAAACAATCGGCGTGGAATGTTAGGTTGTAAGGGTAACTCTGTCAGATCAAAGAAGATTCAAGAAGATTGGGAATGTTTGAGATTATTTCTCGTTAAAGGGATAAATGTATATGAGCGTTTCGACCCCCTGCATAACCCAGTAGTCAGCATTGCTCACAACTTGCATCCAGGCATGGGTTTGATCCCCGGAACCTTCTCCGATTTTTCTGAGGGAGGTGCACTCAGACTCGTGAGGACAACAGAAGAGCTATTTTATATTAAAAAAATAGCGATTATAGATAAAAGAAAGCCATAAATTATAGTGGTCATAGGTTTCGTCATGCTAACCACACACCCAATCCTGTAATTTGCCAGTAAAGTTTAAAGATGGTTGTAAACAGCGTTCGGATGGTAGGCCCTCTAAAAATGAGATGTAATACCACGGAGTTTTAGTTAGTGTTCTGCTGAAATGTTAACCTCAATAAACCACAACCTATTAAACCAACAACATGAAAAACTTGAACATGTTGCCAGTACAACCTAATATACTTTTTGTTGTACGACGTAATCAGTTTCATTTTTATTAAATTGGATCTCTAGAGTTTTTTTCTGAAACGGACTAAGCGAGAGCTTCAAAAAAATAAAATCCAAAGTTCCACTCAGGCATGAGGAGGTTACACAAATTGAATATCGATTTGTTAATTTTAAGAACTGAACTTATACATGGATAATAAAACAGTATTCAGATGAATACATCAGTGGACTCTTCAGTTTAAAACCGTTGAGGAAAATTTCGGTGGAATAGGTAGTTTCCATAAATAATAAACATAACACTTGAATAAAAATCCTCACATTCTACATAAATCATTATCCTATTTGTCTTACATCTCTGTTTTTATGCAATGTTTGAAGCGATTCATTTCCACGTCAGTAGTAGTGAAAGATTAAATTTGATGTTTCAGAGTGATACGGAAAAATGGAGCTAATTTTCAAGGCTTCTTTCCTCCTGGTTTACATCCAGATATCATTCGCACAGGAATGTGTTTCATTTCGACCTAAGGCCAAAATAATTCTGAAAAGTGAAAGAAACACTACCGGACACTGGAATGCTCAGGTAACTACAAATAGATTAAAGTACCAACTTATATACCAACTTATTTATTAGCAGTATAAAAATTATATGTAATTTATTGCTAGCTACCTCCTCGGTATTTATGTTTTGTATTTCTATTAAGTCTTTATTTTAAAATGTTGTTGTACTTTACATAAGTTACATCGGATTTTTTTCTTTTCTCATTATTATTTCTTCTTTTTCACTCTGGTTTTCGTCTCTCCTCCTTCACTCTGCTCTCTTTTGGATTTGCATCCATTCACGAGCACCCTTGCTCATTCGGATGAATTTTCTGACCATCACATTTATAGTACAGTATATGAGGCCTATATGTTAAAAAAATTTGTAATTTGTGTTTAATTTTTTTCTGTTTAAAATTTAAATTATTGCCTTTCTATCTGTGATATGTCATAAATAAATAAATCTATAAATAAATTATGTCCCATAGACCCTATTAAGAGAAAAGAAAAGGGCTTAGTGCATTAATTCATTTAAATTATTCCAGGTACAGTTACATCATGGCGGTAAAAATAACGCAACTGGTCCATGGGAAGTTGAGGTCGAGCAAGTAGAAGAAAAGTGTGGTGATACGGAGAATATCATCGTTGTAGCCAATATATTAGGTAGTTCACATATTTAAAACATAAACAAGCTTTATGCGGTATTTTTTTAATCCTGAAGATTCAACAAAAAGCATTTTGGTATTGCTGGAATTTAATATTTGGCAAGGTAGTAATAAAAAGACTTAATAAGCTGACATGTTTCTTTCTACTCTATCGTCAAGTAAGTTAATTATGGAGACTAAACTTGGGATCAGTTGTCTTTTGTCATAAAACAGAATGAGCTGATGCCGATAAGGAGGGGAAAAGCATATTTAGCTACAGCAATACGGTACTTCTAATAACATAAATATTGCGAAATTTCCTCCGAAGACATCTGTTACATGAGCAATTAGCAAATTAAAGTATTGTATTCTAATTGTATACATTCTTTGACAGCTCCCCCACAGACGGCTCTGCATTCTAGCCAGAAGCCGTCGAAGAAGCCTGGACCGGATTATGAGCTCATACCTGGACTAGGCTACTACAAGTTTCACGCAGATGGCAAGACTTGGTTCGAGGCCCGCGAAACGTGTGAGAAGGAGAACGCTCATCTCGTCATTATCAACTCTGAAAGAGAAGCCAATGCTCTTCTTCATTACTGGGTTCCATTTCCCAAAATATTTTCAGACTGGAGAAACGATTGGGCACATGTCGGTTTTCATGACCAATATGTAGAGGGAGAATATGTTACCATTACTGGTAAGTTATAAATTAAGAAAATAAATATATTATATATATTATGCATATTATATATATAAATGTTTACAACTGATTTTTTAGTAGTAACATTTCGTCAAGTAAGAAAATTTGAAATATTTTTGGTATAAAAGAAAGTTTTGCTATTTTGCCTTTTTGCTATAAAAGTTCTACTATTTAAATAAAACTTTTGAGAAGTGTGGTAATTTCTACGACAGTTTTCCCGATGAAGTACCTCGAGGTATAACCGAACGATACAGTAGGCCTAGTTGTGTGCATGACTACAGCCTGCGGGAGGGGAGACAAACATTTTTGTTTACATACGAACTTCGTACTATAGTATTTAGAACAAAATATCATTGCCGTGAATTCAATACCAGAAGCGCTTTGTTTATTCTTTCATGACAATTGTCTTTTGATAATACAGTGAGTCCCACGCAAGAGTTTACCAATGACGCGGGTTTTTGCGTCGGTGTAATGATTCAGGTTCTCACATTTACAGTTAAAATTACAATGAAAATAACCGCGTGCCTCATCACAAGAGATGTTGGAAATGTTCTCCTCTTGCATACATACAATACTAGGTTTGTTCGCAAAGCAAATCCGTGACCGCTTGAGAATTGGTTGTACTGCGCATGTCCAGTCTGTAACTTACCCGTGATTTGCACTTTGCGAACGGTTACAAGAATTTGGAATCGATAGTTTCTGCGTTTAATCGATATGATATGCAAATAAAATATATATTTCCCTTTAACATGTTATACATGCAATATACATCGGCAATATAAACTATATTTTGGGAAACTTTTAATTATCTTCCATTATTCATACATATAAGTAGCCTATGCTTATAAATCTGGAGCAAGGATTTGGAGGGAGGAGTCAGGCGCGTGAAAATAGGTTATACTGCGCAAGTCTCTGATAACAATTCATGGTAGAGCCTGCAAATTTTTCTTATAGTACAGAAACTGTCCGTGAGAGCTTTGCGAACAGAAGATTGAAATCAGAATCACGGATTCTCGCTTTGCGAACGCGTGTGGAAAAAGATCGCATGCGCGAACGATTTGTTCCTGGTTTCTGACTGCTTTGCGAACAAACCTACTGGCACCTTTTTAGGAAATTTTATTTCACGCGCATAAATTCAGCTTCCGAGATAGAGTTAATTTCTCTTGTGATATTGCCTTTAAGTTCTTGTAATGTATGGGAAATTGACTTATACACTTTATTTTTCCAGTTTCCCCATAAATAACATTCACATGCTGTTAAAAGAACTTAAAGACAATATCACATAGGCCTATCAAAATGGAGACTGCCGGGTTTGCTAATAGACCTCACATATCTACTAGGCGCAGAATTCGGCAGTGTTACGAAAATCACGGTCTCCATACCGATGTCTTGGTTCATTAAACTATCAGCTAGGTGTCTATTTTAGTCAACCATAACCATTGTAGTGTCGAAAACAAATGGGGGTATGCCCATTTTGTCCCATCACTGTCTAATGCTACAAATCGTCCAATTATTGTTCGTCCACTAAACAAACCCATGGACAGGACTGACAAAAAGCCCCCTGATTTTCCCACATTCAGACACAATATAAAGGTGTTATATTATCTTCTTTTCAGGCGAACTACTGAATACTACTGGATATTGGAAGTTCAGTCCTGGCCAGCCTGACACGGGTGCCTACGAGAATTGTGGTTGTGCAAGTAGAAGTGCAAGCATGCTTGCAGATGTTTCTTGTGGGGTCAAGCTTCCATTCTTTTGTGAAAACGAACTATGAATAAACGATGGGTGTTTAAAATATAGTGAGTTATTTATATTCTTGCCAATACGTAAGGACCTGTTTCGAGATGTCAGATACTTCCGAGAAGCCAATTTGCTACTAATTGAGAATTCCAGTAACACTAGCAGTAGTGTTTAGAAAAGAAAGGGAGATTAACATGTGAAACTTGTATGGAACCAGTTAGATACGTTTTACTTTGGATCAAGTGGCATGTGGCAAGTCTCAATCAGTATGTATTAATTTGTGAAATGAAGAGTGAAATTATACTAACGATTGATACTTTACTTTGATTAATTATTCGCTAAAGTTGAACATGTTTACAAAGCTATAAACATATTTTATACACCTTAGGTCCTATTGTAATATTACTAGACATCAAATAAATATATGTGACCAATAGGCCTACTAATTGTTTGTGTTTTAGAGGGTGGAAAGTGCGTAACTGTGCAGAATACCGTTGGCGGAAAAAAAAATCCAAGCGAGTACTTTACTCAAAAACATGCGGTAACATGCTGGATCGTCAACGCTGAAGGTCCGGGGTTCAAGTCATGGCAAACCGTTATTGAAACAGTACTACGCGAGGAAATGGACAGAGTTTACGGCATAACCTGTAATGTACCTCTACTGCCTGTAAATATTGCGGATTGAGAAGATTCACCAAATTTGTACCTGAGTACCCTGACGTAAACAGAGTATGAACCATTTTTAAAAAATCTGTCGATTGAAAGTCAAAATATTGAAGATTTTTTAGGAAAAAAAGTGTAACTTGCTATTGCATGATCCCCCCTAAACACTTTCGAGAGAGACTTCACTTTTCTCGATAAAGTATCAGTACCATTGACGAAGAAAACTGCTATCTCTCTCTCTTTTTCCTTCTCTCTCTCTCTCTCTCTCTCTCTCTCTCTCTCTCTCTCTCTTTCTGAGACAACTACTGTAACAGGTTGCATATACCATAGTTTGTGGTATATTACTAGATTACGTTGAAAAGCGCTAAGTGTTCGTGAACTCAAAATTTACTAATCATACTATAATGTTTGAATGCTTTGCCAAACACAGGCCTAAAGTTTATTGAGGGAACTTACTGTATTCTTGATGGGAACTTAGAACTCTTTAATTAACTACATCGGGCATTTGCGAGAACATTATGCTTTCCAGGTAATGTTGATGTACAAATTGAACACACATACCTTCAGTTAATGCAGATCAGTTATGATGCCCAACGTACCTGAAAATATAAAGACAAAAGATACAATCTGAATTCTTTCAGAATAAAATAATAAAATTAACTAACGGAGAAAATTGCATTCGAATATTACATTTCCATACTTAAACTTACAATTAGTATCTATTTATTCCAATCACTGATGACATATTAAATTATTTAAAAAGGAACACACATCTTTAAATTTACAAAAAAAAAAATATATATATATATATATCAATAGTATTTGTCATTGATGAAGGTTCTTATTAATTTTTATAAATTTTAATTGTTGCCTAGCACTTAAAGGTTGCTAAATTCTATAGGCTACCATTTATGAGTGTCTGTCTTAAAATTGTATTAATTAAGTATTATAATAATACAACCTATAGCTAATCGTTTGTATTTCTTATTTCTTCATTTAAGTGGAACGATTTTTACGCATTTTTCACACACCTGAGATGAATTACACAAAAATAGGGAAGACAAAAACTCATATAGGCCTACATATTTTACGATATTTTAAGAAATCCAAAGATCAGAAGAAATTCATGTACACCAAAAGGTATTTTAGAGTTGTGTCTGAATACACAGTTATCTTATAAGAATTTGAGTTTTTAAAAAGCAAACAAATAATCAAAGAGATAATAACCAAAGAAAAAAAGAAACATGGAAAAGAAGAAAGAAAGAAGGAAATAAATAAATAAAGAAAGAAAGAAAGCAAGAAAGAAAGAAAAAAGAAAGAAAGAAAGAAAGAAAGACAGACAGAAAATAAAGAAAAACAAAAACACGCAAAATAACGAGAATACAACATTCTGAATAACAAAACTACTTCACAAACTTGTCAGTCCCTTGTGAACATAGTTAATCAATACAAAACAGTTTTTACTGTAAAATCCATTTCCTAAACTTCGAAATAGGTTTACCGAAATTTATTTGGAACAATTCAAATGTATTGGCAAATTATACCTAGCTTTGCTATTAAATGGAATAAAACATGTTCCACAGTATCCTGACTCCCCACACATGGGCACTTAGTAGGACTTACTTGGAAATGGGAACTTAAAATATGCGAAAATAAGATACAGAGGCACCATAACAAGACGAAAAATGGACAAGAAAGAAACTAGGTAGTACAAATAAATCCGAAGTGCAGGGTGTATAATTGGAAATAATAAATCTCTAATAATAATAATAATAATAATAATAATAATAATAATAATAATAATAATCACGTAAACTGGTATAAAAGTGTCAGATGGAATTTAAGAAACTATTAAGTTTTAAACCATTGTTTCTAGAGAAACATGTGAAGGAATATGTGGGTAGTATTATTTGTCACAGCCTATTATATATGAGCACTGCAAACAATACTGTTGAGAACTGTTGAGAACTGAATTGCATTTAAGCGTTACTTAACTAAGCGTTACTCTGGTACCGGTCCAAAATCAACAGGATTGTAAGAGCGTATACTAAGGGTGGCGTGCACCATCCAGGAGTAAATCTTACTAAAATAGTAAATTTAAGACGGAGACCTGGAGTATACAAGAACCAGTACATCTGTCTCACTCTTTAAGTCATACTAGTAATGTGCTTGAGTGAGACAGACAAACCGGTTTTTGTTGCGTCATGTTCCCGTCTTAGATTTACTACTTTAGTGCTTCTCTTTTAGTAACTTACTCTTTTAGTTGGTGTTGGAGAGCTCAATTGATAGTTACTTCTTTAGTTGTAACTAAAGTAGTAAACGATTTTTACTAAAGAAGTAGTCGAATTCTGCGCAGAACAGAGCAGAAACATTAGTGCAGCGCAGCAGAACACGTGCATTTCAATTGCCGGTATTATTCAAGTGCCAGATAATGAAAAGGAAAGGTTCGCTGAAACAATGAATATGAATTTGGGTTGTTCCAAATATTACCAATGACAATCTTCATGTTTTAAAATAGGTCTAATAGTAATGTTTTATTCATTACTAATTTTAATTCCTTCAATTGAATATTTTCAGTTTAGTAGCCTACGTTAGGGTACTGTGATTACAATTTTTGTGCAAACTATTTCTGTATTATAATGCAAACAATTGGAATTTCCAGTTGATTTTCATAATTGATTCACTGTCAATATTATAATTATTTCTCTCATAATAATAATAAATTTCTAAAATATATTAAAATATTCTTCCCCAAAAACGATAAATCAATTATTCTACAGTTGTTTATCATAAATCTCACTATAATGAATTATTAATACTTATTGACTGTTTAACAATATTAATAAGAAGTATTACACAAAATCATGAAAAAGGGGGGGATAAAAAGGATAACAAAACTAATAAGGGGCATTATATTTCTGTCCTTTTTCAAATGCACAGAACATTTACTTAAAAAATATTACCTTATAAAAATAATAATATTACAACTGAGAAATGTAATATTTAAACAAAAAATGGCGGTACAATATTTCGGAAGCTATGAACTCCAATAATAATTATGTAGATGGTTGTGTGTTTAAAAATAATTTCAGTGACTACTTCTCTAGATCCTGTGCAGCTTCAACCTCCGGGCCCCTCCTTAAAATTTTCTTTCGGCTCTCATGTTGGCATTTTTTTTTCTATATAGTTTATAATGCTTCTCACTTTCCTGTCCACAGAGTTAATTAAATAGTTAGTAGCATACTATGGACCTGCAGAATCTGTTATAGTTTATTCCCAAACATGAAAGTCTCGTCTCACTCCACCTTTCGAGACTTGGGGAGTCTTTAAGGAATGGTTTTACAATGTGTCCCCTTCTCAATGTACGCTAATCCCAGAGTCAGTCAAATTTTCTTCCGATGTGGCCTGTTTGGACATTTTTACACCTGGGTTAGAAAAAAGGACATATTATTCATTAACACTGCGGGTGCAACTATTGAACTTTTAGCTCTTATAATTATTATTATAATCTGGCATTCGCAATGTTGTGCTTTAAGTTAAGGTATAGAAGTGTAATGTACTAAAATTAATTTACAATCATTACATTAAATCGTTTAACAATGAGAATCACCTATTGTTCAGTAATTCTATGGTTAAGTAGCAGGGGGAAGTGTTTTCTGGGTAGCTCCAAGAACGGAGGCTTTCATTTATTGGAATGTACTATACCTCGCCGATATCTGTATCCATATGATTAGCTTGAAATACATCGTCGTTTTCTGACCCAAAGTTAGGGAGAACTGCAACATCTAAAGGCCGATCCAGCTAGGAAGATATTTAAGAGCACATGAGCTCCTTGTACCGTGCAATGCAAACGTCCGTTCCACTCACTCTTCCCCTCACCTTTGGTGGACGTCTTCCTAGCTGGATCGCTCTCCGCAATGATATTTCCACATTTGACTGGCTGAAATCACATGGATGTAGTGAGAATCTGACATCGTTTCTTCCAAACGCCAAAATTTCATGTAAGGATTTATGAGCTTAATTATTTACGTTATTAAATGCCCTACTAGGTATGGTTCGCTTAATATTTATTAAATCACCTGCCACAACTCTCATTTTTGGTATACAACCTTCTTCATCTCAATAACTTATCCTCAGTTTAACTATGTAATCCATTTAATGTGATATGTAACTCATAACTCACGCAAATGCCACAGAACACACTTACTCCACAACTTTACTCCACCCCCTGAGTAGGAGTAAATATTGGCCTTATTTACTCCACAACTTACTACGTTAGTAACGTACTCCGTGTTGGTGCTCTCCACCATTTGTGGAGTAAGTTCATTTACTCTGGGAGTAAATAAATGTTTTACTTCTTTAGTACATTCCTCTATGTTGAAAGCCGCCGAGTTTAGTTTACTCCTGGTTGGTGCACGCCGTCCTTACTAAAAGAGTACGGTTACTAAAAGAGTAGCTTACTAAAGTAGTTAGAACTAAAGAAGTAAGGCTTACTAAAAGAGTAAATGGCATGAGTTTGGTGCACGCCACCCTAAGTTTCATGAAAATCTGGTAAAGCGTATTCAAGTTATCGCTTGTACAGGCACATGGACAGACAGACAGAAAGTACCTTTCTGGCACTCAATAATAATCAAAATAATAACACTTTATGTGAAGTTTGGTAAGTACTAAAGGCTAAATAATGTTGTTCATTCAATATGCTGTTCACACCGACTCAGCAACACACATTGATATACACACAAACAGGCACATAGCCTACAGTATACACTTCTTTAAAAGTGGAATTCTGGATTTACGGGATCTCAAAACATGTTTTTTTAAATAAACTCAATATTTATTTTCCAAATAGAATAAAAGTAAAGTGATCCCTATACAGGCCATGGATACCCAGAGGGTTCCAGGAGGTTTAGGCTCCCAGATTTTGGACATTCGGCACGTGAAGGTGGTAATGTTGTCAGCCTTACGCACCGGCTGCCTTTACCCCCAGGAATGCTCCTGGTACTCATTTCTGTTAGAGGCTGAGTCGACCCCAGGGCCATAGTGCCACTAGAAGGATTAGGCTAAATGAAAAATTCCAACGACCTCATCGGGAATAGAACCCGCGACCTTCCGGTTTGTAGCGCAGCGCCTCAACCACTACGCTACGGCGAACCCCTTCCAAATAGAATACAATATTTAATTTATCTATAAGCACATATGGCACACCTATGGAGTAAAAGAGGTACCCAATGAAACTATTTCATAGGAAGCTTAAGTAAAAGTGATCTGGAGCTTGTGTTGCTTATCACTGGTTTGACAAAAGATAACATAAATAGGTACTTAAAAGCTTCAAAATTAGCATTCTGTGGAATTAATGTATAATTAAATACTTGGTTAAAAATTATTCAGACACGGAATGTATTGTCTATAAAGATCAGTTTTAGTACTGTTAATGAGTGTTATTCCAACGTGCATGCTTTTAGCTCTTATTAAGGAGACGGTTTTGTGTGGCTAACTCGTGAGCACCTGAAGGAATCTTCAGTAGGGTTAGTGCTAAGTTTATACATTATTACTCCACGATAATCTCATGCAAATGGGCTGCTTCTATCCAGCGCTTAGATTGCAAATGCTGTTAGTGTTATGTTGTTGAAGCCTTAACACCTTTACGTTACAACCATATTTAGTACACAGGAATTAACAATCCATTACACATTACAACGACGTGTAGGCTACAGGGTATATGTTATATTTAGTATGAATTAATTCTTCGGACAAAACAACTTTACAGTCGGCTAAAAGTTAACCGTTCTGTTACATAAATAGACATATGTATCTAAAAGAATACTTAGAGATGTTTAACTCTGAAAAGTAATTTTGGAAACTTGAGAAAATACAGAACCAAATGTAATAAATAATATGAAGCGTAAATTTCCTTACATTCACATACATTTGTTTTATTAACAAAATCAGCTTGAACAGAACACGGTAAAAATTACTTCCAAACTATTAAATTATTTCGATATCTATAGTTAGATACAAGAAAAATAATTTACATTACGGACCTTCTATAATACTTATTCTTATGTTGTCTCATCAAGAACGGGGAGGCATCTTAGCCTATTAGCTTGTAAACAATGTGGTAACGAAGTAAGACGAAATCTGGACAAGAAACATACTTTCCTCCAGGTTCTAAATATGAATAAGGTACTTGAACAAGTCTCGTTCCGAAAATATATCACTCTCCGTGGTTCGATCTCGCAGCACGCAATAATTTTCAAAGATAATGACAGCTAGTTTAGGTTAGGGTGCAATGTTAATCTTGCTCATTCTGAGAATAGTGTGCTGATGGCATTACCGCAAGAATCAGGTCAGAACATTAACAGTAATGCCCATGCATCATTCCCTTATGAATTTAACAAACTGCAACATCCTATATGTCAGCTATTGGACCAGAGTGCATTTACATTTGTCAAGTTCTTGTGCCTGCTGAAAGAGCAAATAGCTGTTTTAATTATGGACCAAAACCCTATTCTAAAAATAGTGGATTCGAAATTAAATGGTAGTTTAAAGGATCTTGCTATCGATGTGCTCACGTATTTCATGAAAAGGTTATTCCTCGATATCACCCTATCCCTTTAAGACCTGCACATATATTTTTTTAAATTAATAGTTTTAATGGTTTTAGCTCATTCTTAGACTGTAAATGAATTGTAAAAAAATTATTAAAAAAATTTCAGACATCAGGTAAAGTCCAGGTGCCACCTACACAATTGTGTAGGTCCGGTATTTATGCAGTCATTTTTGGACCAAGGATTTTGATTGCAAATTCCAGGAAAAATGGTTTGATCAAGGAAAAGAATTTAAATTTGGCTTACACAGTTTTATTGCT
This sequence comes from Ectobius pallidus, assembly GCA_964059195.1. Taxonomy (NCBI): domain Eukaryota; kingdom Metazoa; phylum Arthropoda; class Insecta; order Blattodea; family Ectobiidae; genus Ectobius; species Ectobius pallidus. The sequence continues at coordinate 134,568,593 of CAXKWD010000001.1, forward strand.
AACAGTGGAACAAGTTTTCTTGCTAACAGTGGAAAACTTTAAAGCAATTCTTGCTTTTTATCAAACATAAATACACGTTACACTTTTCACAACGCACTCTTGTACGGCTCACACATTTCTCAAGACGACACTTTCTGGCTGTTTTTATGTCATCCACCACTGGCCAGTGTCCTACCGCGTCTGACCTTTTTGTTTGTGGCGGCAGTTTGGCTGGTGGATTGTAGAATTTTGATACTGTGCCTTGACCAGTAACAGCAGCATCAGTCGCTTCTCCAGGTTCTTCTTCATCACTGTCACTGAGCACTGCAGATGATCTCTTTTGACTTGGCAGTTGAACCTCCATAAGGTTCTCTGCTGCATCTAACCGAAAAGAAAGGAGATCTTTTTGACGTTTCTCTTCTATTTTGTTAGCCTTGGCTTCTCGTACATAGAGAAACCAAGAATTGACTGCGGCGAGGTCGACAAAATGGAGAGCGACTTTCCAAGTCCACTTGCGAGTCTTGAACCATGTGCGGTATGCCTCCATTTGTTGGTCGCACAGGTCTACTCCTCCCATGCATCTATTATAATTCTTGACAACGGCTGGACAAGGAACATCTATTTTCTTCTTTTCTTGTTTTGACCATCTCTGAACAGTATCCATTGGATGCCGTCCGGCGCATGTAGATGCCATCACAACTTTTCCTCTATCCTTCCATTCAACCACAGCGATCCCCTTGTCTGAAACGTGCTCAATACTCTCTCCCCTTTGAAGAGCAGTAGGCTTGACGAATGGGATGCCTTTCACCCTGTTTGTCTGGATGGTACCTGTCCCTTCTATCTGCAGCGTTTTCAATTCTTCCAAGAGAGGTATTGTCGTGAAATATCGATCGAAGAACACAAAACTCTGACTTGGTAGGGTCTGTACCAAAGTCAGCACTACCGCTGGTCCTAAGCCCAGCTCCTTGCGGATCAAAGGAGTGCTATCACCCTGGTAGACAACAAAATCTAAGACCATGCCAGATGAAGTAGTCATTACAAAGTTTTTGAGCCCTACAGGACGTGGTTTGTTTTTTACATATTGTTTCACTGGAGCACGTCCAAGGAATGGTATCATCTGCTCGTCGATGGAGTATGTCTTATGATCCCGTGGCAGATTATTGCAAACTGTGCGTACTCTGTCAATGATCGGCTGCACCTTCCACAATCTGTTTTTCTCTGGCGCATCTGGAGGATGTGCTACATCGACAAGATGAAAAACGTTTCTTAACTGTAGAAACCGGTCTCTTGACATGCATCTGACAATAGCTGGAAAACTGTATTCACGTTGCCAATACATTCTGAGTCTAGGATAGCGTATGCAGCCCATTACGAGGTTGATACCAAAAAATCTTTGTAGTTCTGCACTATTGGTTTTGAGAGATTTACCAGATGATAATACTGAGTACATGTTTGTGAACATGGCTGCTTTTTCATAGAACTCAGTGTTAAAGTAGTCCTGAAAATACTCAATAGGTGTTCTGACTGTTGGAGGATTCCGAACATCAGCTGGCTTTAGTGGGCTTGGACACGGCTTGCCCTGGAATCTTTTTTTCGTCCACGTACTCTTTCCCCTTTCCTTTTTCTCAGTCGACTCTTGTCCTTCTTCCATCATTTCTTCTTTGTCAGCCATCTGTTGATCCCCTTTTTCTTCTTCATCTTCAACACTTTCTTCATCCAGTTCCTCATCGTCTGCTGCTCTGTCACCATCACCAATGTCTTCAATATCAAACGATTCAGTTGTGTTCAAGTCACCTTCATCAGAAAGGTCACTCAGATCTGACAAATCTTTCTCTAGTAACTCCATAATTTCCTTTTCAGACAAAAAACGTCTTCTACTCATCTAGAATGCAAAGAAAAAAAAGACATAAATATCACACATTGAAAAGTCAAATGATGAAATGCATATTTGTTTGACTTTGTAAATGCCTGACCTACACAATTGTGTAGGTCTGTGTTTTTTTGGATATAAATCTTGTTTAATCAACTTTATCAATGCCAAAACTAATATAATTTATTAGTTAAACATATAATAGTCAAAACAAGATCTAAGCAAACACAAATAAATTGCTAATATAAAAAATACGACAGTACTTACTTTTATCTGTTCCCATGCAACCACGTGCTTCACTTATACAAACGAAACTACAGTGTGAGAGTTGCAGCTGAAGACATCTAGCGGTAATATACCGGAACTAGAAGTAGTGCTGGAACCTACACAGAAGAAGTCGTTCGGTATTAACGCTCACGACCGCGGGAAAACAATTTATTTAATTCTACCATTCACCTACACAATTGTGTAGGTAAGGTCTTAAAGGGCTATAAGAGGAAGGAGTTCACTTTTAAATTAATACTTTTAAAGAGTCCAGCAGCCCAATGAACGCTTTTCTGAATATAATATATGAAGTCAATAAAACTGTATGCCTCGGGTTTTAAGTTTGAATTAAGCGAATATAAGATGCAATCAATGGCATGAGTCCTGCGAGTAGTTTGCAGGCTGTTTCTCAGGTCAGGCAAACTACATTTGACCAGTTAGAAACTTTGTATTATGGCCTAAATGCTATAAGCTTTTCTGATTCAGTGCCAGAGTTAATCGAAGTGAGGTTAAGAGTGCGACAATTTATCATGAACAGAGAGGCAGCAATGGTTAAACACATGACATTAGGCGTGTTACTCTTGACGATAGACTGAGAGGTACTGCTAGTAGTAGTATAAATCGGAGCAGGAAAATTGTAGAGAGGAGGAAATGTTTCGAATGTGAACTGATGGGACATATTAGGTTTTTTCCAAGGGGACCACGTGCTGGTGGAGATTGGAGGTGTTGACAATAGTGTATATAAATATAATGGTAGAGTTAATGGTAGAAATGGTCATGAGTGTTCGTAAATAGTATTTATGTTGGGAGCTATAGTAAATATAGAAACTGGCGAAATAAGTTTTGGCCTAAAAGAAATAGTGATCTTGCCGAAGTTTATATTATCGGGAGGTGGATAAAGGAAAGGTAAATAAAGTAAATAGGAAGGCCGTTAAAGATCTTGTGTTGCCAATTATTTATTTGGAAACTGCTAGGCATGCTGTATCAGTCCTTTTGCATAGTGGAGCTGCGATGTGTCTTTTGTCTCGGGAAGCTTCTGGTAAAATCTCACATTGTTACGGGCCTAAAACGAAGCAGCGAATTGAAAAATGTACTTCTGCCGATGCTAGATCTTTGAGAACAATAAGTAAATTCAAACTATCGGTGCGAATGTCGGGTTTCTCATGGTATGTGAATTTTGTTGTGGCCGGATGCCTGGTGATGCCTATGATAATGGGGCTAGTTCATGGAAAAGACAGAATTGATGTTAGATATACAAGGTAGACAGGCATACTTTTAGTTTAAACCCGAGTCAGAGATGCAGTTTTTCATTAATTCATTCTTTTTACGTACACCTATTCCAGCTAGAGGCCCGATTGACAATATTAATATATCAGTTAATGTTATGCAGAAAGCCTAAGTAGTTTACCTTCTAGGTATTGCCTTAGGTCTCTAGTAGATTATAATACAAAATTAAATCATAAACATTTCTTCCTTTTGTAGTTTTCAATTCTGGAATAAAACGCATTTACATGCTCTTCCTATCAATGTGTCTATTTTAGTTGTTTTTAAGAAAGTATGTAATCCAATTATGAGATAAAAATGCATGCCTAGCTCCATATAACAATTAGTGGATTTATGAGTTATAAAATGGAGTTCGAAGGTGTAACAAGAAGAGAGATAAACGCATGGGATAAGCAAACATAGAACACTACTGAAGGCAGATAAATACATTTTAATTTGTTTGGGATGTCAACATCATATAGGCTTTGAGCTTCTCTGTTCCCTAGATCCTTTTGGCATATATTGAATCAAAATTTCTTGTTTCGAAGCAACGGTCATGGAGTAGAAAATGTCTATGACTTGTCATTTTCCCAAAATATTTAAACTAACAGGAATATTGTCTTTTGCAGGTTTGGAACACAACAGACTGGAGATGCGTCACATCTAAACGGAAAAGTTGAGTTACACACTTTTATTCTCATACGGAAGTCGTATTTCTTGTTTGATACATAACACAGATTATCCTTCTCACAAGCTGCTCTTGTCGACGAAAAGTTTGTTAAAATGCTCCGACAAGAAGTTCCCATGAACGGAAGTGTTTTGTGCTAATGCCAAAACTAAAACACCCCCAGAACAGTTTGCCTTGTCAGAAGGCGTTGGAATTTACATTTGTAAAAAAATATAGGCTATATTGTATTTTATAGCAATGAGTTATACTTGATACTATGCACTTTTAGTACAAAACTTTTGGAAGTGATGTGATGCTTGCCGGGACAGCAAATTGCATAAACATCGCCGGATAGGGTAGCTAGTGATTACTCAGTTAGTAATAATAACACAACTATGTTTATTTATAGGTCCTACCAAACAAAATAGCCTGGAACAACGGAATACTAAGAAAATAATCCATTAGTGGACTTAAACACATTGGCACATAGTGGCAACGGATTCTGAAGTACGTAGCAAGGGTAGGCTATTGTACTCTAAGATCGATTAGACAACAAAATGTTGACATGTAAAAAAAAATTGAATGAGAGTAGTGAAACGGTCAGGACAGAAAGCTAGTTTAGGTTAGGGTGCAATGTTAATTTTGCTCATTCTGAGAATAGTGTGCTGATGGCATTTCCGCAAGAATCAGGTCAGAAAATTGACAGTAATGCCCATGCATCTTTCGCTTATGAATTTAACAAACTGCAACATCCTATATGTCAGCTATTGGACCAGAGTGTATTTACATTTGTCAAGTTCTTCTGCCTGCTGAAAGAGCATATAGGTGTTTTAATTATGGACCAAAACCCTATTCTAACAGTAGTGTATTCGAAATTAAATGGTAGTTTATAGGATCTTGCTATCGATGTGCTCACGAAAGGCGAAAGACTTCACGTATTTCATGAAAAGGTTTTACCTCGATATCACCCTATAAGAGCAAGGTGTTCACTTTTAAATTAATACTTTTAAAGAGTCCAGCAGCCCAATGAACGCTTTTGTGAATATAATATATGAAGTCAATAAAACTGTATGCCTCGGGTTTTAAGTTTGAATTAAGCGAATATAAGATGCAATCAATGGCATGAGTCCTGCGAGTAGTTTGCAGGCTGTTTCTCAGGTCAGGCAAACTACATTTGACCAGTTAGAAACTTTGTATTATGGCCTAAATGTTATAAGCTTTTCTGATTCAGTGCCAGAGTTAGTCGAAGTGAGGTTAAGAGTGCGACAATTTATCATGAACAGAGAGGCAGCAATGGTTAAACACATGACATTAGGCGCGTTACTCTTGACGATAGACTGAGAGGTACTGCTAGTAGTAGTATAAATCGGAGCAGGAAAATTGTAGAGAGGAGGAAATGTTTCGAATGTGAACTGATGGGACATATTAGGTTTTTTCCAAGGGGACCACGTGCTGGTGGAGATTGGAGTTGTTGACAATAGTGTATATAAATATAATGGTAGAGTTAATGGTAGAAATGGTCATGAGTGTTCGTAAATAGTATTTATGTTGGGAGCTATAGTAAATATAGAAACTGGCGAAATAAGTTTTGGCCTAAAAGAAATAGTGATCATGCCGAAGTTTATATTATCGGGAGGTGCATAAAGGAAAGGTAAATAAAGTAAATAGGAAGGCCGTTAAAGATCTTGTGTTGCCAATTATTTATTTGGAAACTGCTAGGCATGCTGTATCAGTCCTTTTGCATAGTGGAGCTGCGATGTGTCTTTTGTCTCGGGAAGCTTCTGGTAAAATCTCACATTGTTACGGGCCTAAAACGAAACAGCGAATTGAAAAATGTACTTCTGCCGATGCTAGATCTTTGAGAATAATAAGTAAATTCAAACTAACGGTGCGAATGTCAGGTTTCTCATGGTATGTGAATTTTGTTGTGGCCGAAGGCCTGGCGATGCCTATGATAATGGGGCTACGTTCATGGAAAAGACAGAATTGATGTTAGATATACAAGGTAGACAGGCATACTTTTAGTTTAGACCCGAGTCAGAGATGCAGTTTTTCACTAATTTATTCTTTTTACGTACACCAATTCCAGCTAGAGGCCCGATTGACAATATTAATTTATCAGTTAATGTTAGGCCGAAAGCCTAAGTAGTTTACCTTCTAGGTATTGCCTTAGGTCTCTAGTAGATTATAATACAAAATTAAATCATAAACATTTCTTCCTTTTGTAGTTTTCATTTCTGGAATAAAACGCATTTACATGCTCTTCCTATCAATGTGACTATCCTAGTTGTTTTTAAGAAAGTATGTAATCCAATTATGAGTTAAAAATGCATGCCTAGCTCCATATAATAATTAGTGGCTTCATGGGTTATAAAAGGGAGTTTGAAGGTGTAAAAAGAAGAGAGGTCAACTCAAGGGATAAGCAATCAAAGTACACTACTGAAGGCCGATAAATACATTTTAATTTGTTTGGGATGTCAACATCATATAGGCTAGGATTTGAGCTTCTCTGTTCCTTGGATCCTTTTGGCATATATTGAATCAAAATTTCTTGTTTCGTAGCAACGGTTAGGGAGTAGAAAATGTCTATGACTTGTCATTTACCCACACCATTTAAACTAACAGGAATATTGTCTTTTGCAGGTTTGGAACACAACAGACTGGAGATGCGTCACATCTAAACAGAAAAGTTGAGTTACCCATTTTTATTCTCATACGGAAGTCGTATTTCTTGTTTTATACATAACACAGATTATCCTTCTCACAACCTGCTCTTGTCGACGAAAAGTTTGTTAAAATGCTCCGACAAAGAGGTTCCCATCAACGGAAATGTTTTGTGCTAATGCCAAAACAAAACCACCCCCAGAACAAGGTTTGCCTTGTCAGATGGCGTTGGAATTTACATTTGTAAAAAAATATAGGCTATATTGTATTTTATAGCAATGAGTTATACTTGATACTATGCACTTTTAGTACAAAACTTTTGGAAGTGATGTGATGCTTGCCGGGACAGCAAATTGCATAAACATCGCCGGATAGGGTAGCTAGTGGATACTCAGTTTGTAATAATAACACAACTATGTTTATTTATAGGTCCTACCAAACAAAATAGCCTGGAACAACGGACTACTAAGAAAATAATCCATTAGTGGACTTAAACACATTGGCACATAGTGGCAACGGATTCTGAAGTACGTAGCAAGGGTAGGCTATTGTGCTCTAAGATCGATTAGACAACAAAATGTTGACATGTAAAAAAAAATTGAATGAGAGTAGTGAAACGGCCAGGACAGAAAGCTAGTTTAGGTTAGGGTGCAATGTTAATTTTGCTCATTCTGAGAATAGTGTGCTGATGGCATTTCCGCAAGAATCAGGTCAGAAAATTGACAGTAATGCCCATGCATCTTTCGCTTATGAATTTAACAAACTGCAACATCCTATATGTCAGCTATTGGACCAGAGTGTATTTACATTTGTTAAGTTCTTCTGCCTGCTGAAAGAGCATATAGGTGTTTTAATTATGGACCAAAACCCTATTCTAACAGTAGTGTATTCGAAATTAAATGGTAGTTTATAGGATCTTGCTATCGATGTGCTCACGAAAGGCGAAAGACTTCACGTATTTCATGAAAAGGTTTTACCTCGATATCACCCTATAAGAGCAAGGTGTTCACTTTTAAATTAATACTTTTAAAGAGTCCAGCAGCCCAATGAACGCTTTTGTGAATATAATATATGAAGTCAATAAAACTGTATGCCTCGGGTTTTAAGTTTGAATTAAGCGAATATAAGATGCAATCAATGGCATGAGTCCTGCGAGTAGTTTGCAGGCTGTTTCTCAGGTCAGGAAAACTACATTTGACCAGTTAGAAACTTTGTATTATGGCCTAAATGTTATAAGCTTTTCTGATTCAGTGCCAGAGTTAATCGAAGTGAGGTTAAGAGTGCGACAATTTATCATGAACAGAGAGGCAGCAATGGTTAAACACATGACATTAGGCGTGTTACTCTTGACGATAGACTGAGAGGTACTGCTAGTAGTAGTATAAATCGGAGCAGGAAAATTGTAGAGAGGAGGAAATGTTTCGAATGTGAACTGATGGGACATATTAGGTTTTTTCCAAGGGGACCACGTGCTGGTGGAGATTGGAGTTGTTGACAATAGTGTATATAAATATAATGGTAGAGTTAATGGTAGAAATGGTCATGAGTGTTCGTAAATAGTATTTATGTTGGGAGCTATAGTAAATATAGAAACTGGCGAAATAAGTTTTGGCCTAAAAGAAATAGTGATCATGCCGAAGTTTATATTATCGGGAGGTGCATAAAGGAAAGGTAAATAAAGTAAATAGGAAGGCCGTTAAAGATTTTGTGTTGCCAATTATTTATTTGGAAACTGCTAGGCATGCTGTATCAGTCCTTTTGCATAGTGGAGCTGCGATGTGTCTTTTGTCTCGGGAAGCTTCTGGTAAAATCTCACATTGTTACGGGCCTAAAACGAAACAGCGAATTGAAAAATGTACTTCTGCCGATGCTAGATCTTTGAGAATAATAAGTAAATTCAAACTAACGGTGCGAATGTCAGGTTTCTCATGGTATGTGAATTTTGTTGTGGCCGAAGGCCTGGCGATGCCTATGATAATGGGGCTACGTTCATGGAAAAGACAGAATTGATGTTAGATATACAAGGTAGACAGGCATACTTTTAGTTTAGACCCGAGTCAGAGATGCAGTTTTTCACTAATTTATTCTTTTTACGTACACCAATTCCAGCTAGAGGCCCGATTGACAATATTAATTTATCAGTTAATGTTAGGCCGAAAGCCTAAGTAGTTTACCTTCTAGGTATTGCCTTAGGTCTCTAGTAGATTATAATACAAAATTAAATCATAAACATTTCTTCCTTTTGTAGTTTTCATTTCTGGAATAAAACGCATTTACATGCTCTTCCTATCAATGTGACTATCCTAGTTGTTTTTAAGAAAGTATGTAATCCGATTATGAGTTAAAAATGCATGCCTAGCTCCATATAATAATTAGTGGCTTCATGGGTTATAAAAGGGAGTTTGAAGGTGTAAAAAGAAGAGAGGTCAACTCAAGGGATAAGCAATCAAAGTACACTACTGAAGGCCGATAAATACATTTTAATTTGTTTGGGATGTCAACATCATATAGGCTAGGATTTGAGCTTCTCTGTTCCTTGGATCCTTTTGGCATATATTGAATCAAACTTTCTTGTTTCGTAGCAACGGTCATGGAGTAGAAAATGTCTATGACTTGTCATTTACCCACACCATTTAAACTAACAGGAATATTGTCTTTTGCAGGTTTGGAACACAATAGACTGGAGATGCGTCACATCTAAACAGAAAAGTTGAGTTACCCATTTTTATTCTCATACGGAAGTCGTATTTCTTGTTTTATACATAACACAGATTATCCTTCTCACAACCTGCTCTTGTCGACGAAAAGTTTGTTAAAATGCTCCGACAAAGAGGTTCCCATCAACGGAAATGTTTTGTGCTAATGCCAAAACAAAACCACCCCCAGAACAAGGTTTGCCTTGTCAGATGGCGTTGGAATTTACATTTGTAAAGAAATATAGGCTATATTGTATTTTATAGCAATGAGTTATACTTGATACTATGCACTTTTAGTACAAAACTTTTGGAAGTGATGTGATGCTTGCCGGGACAGCAAATTGCATAAACATCGCCGGATAGGGTAGCTAGTGGATACTCAGTTTGTAATAATAACACAACTATGTTTATTTATAGGTCCTACCAAACAAAATAGCCTGGAACAACGGACTACTAAGAAAATAATCCATTAGTGGACTTAAACACATTGGCACATAGTGGCAACGGATTCTGAAGTACGTAGCAAGGGTAGGCTATTGTGCTCTAAGATCGATTAGACAACAAAATGTTGACATGTAAAAAAAAATTGAATGAGAGTAGTGAAACGGTCAGGACAGAAAGCTAGTTTAGGTTAGGGTGCAATGTTAATTTTGCTCATTCTGAGAATAGTGTGCTGATGGCATTTCCGCAAGAATCAGGTCAGAAAATTGACAGTAATGCCCATGCATCTTTCGCTTACGAATTTAACAAACTGCAACATCCTATATGTCAGCTATTGGACCAGAGTGTATTTACATTTGTCAAGTTCTTCTGCCTGCTGAAAGAGCATATAGGTGTTTTAATTATGGACCAAAACCCTATTCTAACAGTAGTGTATTCGAAATTAAATGGTAGTTTATAGGATCTTGCTATCGATGTGCTCACGAAAGGCGAAAGACTTCACGTATTTCATGAAAAGGTTTTACCTCGATATCACACTATAAGAGCAAGGTGTTCACTTTTAAATTAATACTTTTAAAGAGTCCAGCAGCCCAATGAACGCTTTTGTGAATATAATATATGAAGTCAATAAAACTGTATGCCTCGGGTTTTAAGTTTGAATTAAGCGAATATAAGATGCAATCAATGGCATGAGTCCTGCGAGTAGTTTGCAGGCTGTTTCTCAGGTCAGGCAAACTACATTTGACCAGTTAGAAACTTTGTATTATGGCCTAAATGTTATAAGCTTTTCTGATTCAGTGCCAGAGATAATCGAAGTGAGGTTAAGAGTGCGACAATTTATCATGAACAGAGAGGCAGCAATGGTTAAACACATGACATTAGGCGTGTTACTCTTGACGATAGACTGAGAGGTACTGCTAGTAGTAGTATAAATCGGAGCAGGAAAATTGTAGAGAGGAGGAAATGTTTCGAATGTGAACTGATGGGACATATTAGGTTTTTTCCAAGGGGACCACGTGCTGGTGGAGATTGGAGTTGTTGACAATAGTGTATATAAATATAATGGTAGAGTTAATGGTAGAAATGGTCATGAGTGTTCGTAAATAGTATTTATGTTGGGAGCTATAGTAAATATAGAAACTGGCGAAATAAGTTTTGGCCTAAAAGAAATAGTGATCATGCCGAAGTTTATATTATCGGGAGGTGCATAAAGGAAAGGTAAATAAAGTAAATAGGAAGGCCGTTAAAGATTTTGTGTTGCCAATTATTTATTTGGAAACTGCTAGGCATGCTGTATCAGTCCTTTTGCATAGTGGAGCTGCGATGTGTCTTTTGTCTCGGGAAGCTTCTGGTAAAATCTCACATTGTTACGGGCCTAAAACGAAACAGCGAATTGAAAAATGTACTTCTGCCGATGCTAGATCTTTGAGAATAATAAGTAAATTCAAACTAACGGTGCGAATGTCAGGTTTCTCATGGTATGTGAATTTTGTTGTGGCCGAAGGCCTGGCGATGCCTATGATAATGGGGCTACGTTCATGGAAAAGACAGAATTGATGTTAGATATACAATGTAGACATTCATACTTTTAGTTTAGACCCGAGTCAGAGATGCAGTTTTTCACTAATTTATTCTTTTTACGTACACCAATTCCAGCTAGAGGCCCGATTGACAATATTAATTTATCAGTTAATGTTAGGCCGAAAGCCTAAGTAGTTTACCTTCTAGGTATTGCCTTAGGTCTCTAGTAGATTATAATACAAAATTAAATCATAAACATTTCTTCCTTTTGTAGTTTTCATTTCTGGAATAAAACGCATTTACATGCTCTTCCTATCAATGTGACTATCCTAGTTGTTTTTAAGAAAGTATGTAATCCGATTATGAGTTAAAAATGCATGCCTAGCTCCATATAATAATTAGTGGCTTCATGGGTTATAAAAGGGAGTTTGAAGGTGTAAAAAGAAGAGAGGTCAACTCAAGGGATAAGCAATCAAAGTACACTACTGAAGGCCGATAAATACATTTTAATTTGTTTGGGATGTCAACATCATATAGGCTAGGATTTGAGCTTCTCTGTTCCTTGGATCCTTTTGGCATATATTGAATCAAACTTTCTTGTTTCGTAGCAACGGTCATGGAGTAGAAAATGTCTATGACTTGTCATTTACCCACACCATTTAAACTAACAGGAATATTGTCTTTTGCAGGTTTGGAACACAATAGACTGGAGATGCGTCACATCTAAACAGAAAAGTTGAGTTACCCATTTTTATTCTCATACGGAAGTCGTATTTCTTGTTTTATACATAACACAGATTATCCTTCTCACAACCTGCTCTTGTCGACGAAAAGTTTGTTCAAATGCTCCGACAAAGAGGTTCCCATCAACGGAAATGTTTTGTGCTAATGCCAAAACAAAACCACCCCCAGAACAAGGTTTGCCTTGTCAGATGGCGTTGGAATTTACATTTGTAAAAAAATATAGGCTATATTGTATTTTATAGCAATGAGTTATACTTGATACTATGCACTTTTAGTACAAAACTTTTGGAAGTGATGTGATGCTTGCCGGGACAGCAAATTGCATAAACATCGCCGGATAGGGTAGCTAGTGAATACTCAGTTTGTAATAATAACACAACTATGTTTATTTATAGGTCCTACCAAACAAAATAGCCTGGAACAACGGACTACTAAGAAAATAATCCATTAGTGGACTTAAACACATTGGCACCTAGTGGCAACGGATTCTGAAGTACGTAGCAAGGGTAGGCTATTGTGCTTTAAGATCGATTAGACAACAAAATGATGACATGTAAAAAAAAATTGAATGAGAGTAGTGAAACGACCAGGACATAAAGCTAGTTTAGTTTAGGGTGCAATGTTAATCTTGCTCATTCTGAGAATAGTGTGCTGATGGCATTTCCGCAAGAATCAGGTCAGAAAATTGACAGTAATGCCCATGCATCTTTCGCTTATGAATTTAACAAACTGCAACATCCTATATGTCAGCTATTGGACCAGAGTGTATTTACATTTGTCAAGTTCTTGTGCCTGCTGAAAGAGCATATAGCTGTTTTAATTATGGACCAAACCCCTATTCTAACAGTAGTGTATTCGAAATTAAATGGTAGTTTAAAGGAACTTGCTATCGATGTGCTCACGAAAGGCGAAAGCCTTCACGTATTTCATTAAAAGGTTTTACCTCGATATCTCCCTATAAGAGCAAGGAGTTCACTTTTAAATGAATACTTTTAAAGAGTCCAGCAGCCCAATGAACGCTTTTGTGAATATAATATATGAAGTCAATAAAACTGTATGCCTCGGGTTTTAAGTTTGAATTAAGCGAATATAAGATGCAATCAATGGCATGAGTGTTGCGAGTAGTTTGCAGGCTGTTTCTCAGGTCAGGCAAACTACATTTGACCAGTTAGAAACTTTGTATTATGGCCTAAATGTTATAAGCTTTTCTGATTCAGTGCCAGAGTTAATCGAAGTGAGGTTAAGAGTGCGACAATTTATCATGAACAGAGAGGCAGCAATGGTTAAACACATGACAATAGGCGTGTTACTCTTGACGATAGACTGAGAGGTACTGCTAGTAGTAGTATAAATCGGAGCAGGAAAATTGTAGAGAGGAGGAAATGTTTCGAATGTGAACTGATGGGACATATTAGGTTTTTTCCAAGGGGACCACGTGCTGGTGGAGATTGGAGTTGTTGACAATAGTGTATATAAATATAATGGTAGAGTTAATGGTAGAAATGGTCATGAGTGTTCGTAAATAGTATTTATGTTGGGAGCTATAGTAAATATAGAAACTGGCGAAATAAGTTTTGGCCTAAAAGAAATAGTGATCATGCCGAAGTTTATATTATCGGGAGGTGCATAAAGGAAAGGTAAATAAAGTAAATAGGAAGGCCGTTAAAGATCTTGTGTTGCCAATTATTTATTTGGAAACTGCTAGGCATGCTGTATCAGTCCTTTTGCATAGTGGAGCTGCGATGTGTATTTTGTCTCGGGAAGCTTCTGGTAAAATCTCACATTGTTACGGGCCTAAAACGAAACAGCGAATTGAAAAATGTACTTCTGCCGATGCTAGATCTTTGAGAATAATAAGTAAATTCAAACTAACGGTGCGAATGTCAGGTTTCTCATGGTATGTGAATTTTGTTGTGGCCGAAGGCCTGGCGATGCCTATGATAATGGGGCTACGTTCATGGAAAAGACAGAATTGATGTTAGATATACAAGGTAGACAGGCATACTTTTAGTTTAGACCCGAGTCAGAGATGCAGTTTTTCACTAATTCATTCTTTTTACGTACACCAATTCCAGCTAGAGGCCCGATTGACAATATTAATTTATCAGTTAATGTTAGGCCGAAAGCCTAAGTAGTTTACCTTCTAGGTATTGCCTTAGGTCTCTAGTAGATTATAATACAAAATTAAATCATAAACATTTCTTCCTTTTGTAGTTTTCATTTCTGGAATAAAACGCATTTACATGCTCTTCCTATCAATGTGACTATCCTAGTTGTTTTTAAGAAAGTATGTAATCCAATTATGAGTTAAAAATGTATGCCTAGCTCCATATAATAATTAGTGGCTTCATGGGTTATAAAAGGGAGTTTGAAGGTGTAACAAGAAGAGAGGTCAACTCAAGGGATAAGCAATCAAAGTACACTACTGAAGGCCGATAAATACATTTTAATTTGTTTGGGATGTCAACATCATATAGGCTAGGCTTTGAGCTTCTCTGTTCCTTAGATCCTTTTGGCATATATTGAATCAAAATTTCTTGTTTCGTAGCAACGGTTAGGGAGTAGAAAATGTCTATGACTTGTCATTTACCCACACCATTTAAACTAACAGGAATATTGTCTTTTGCAGGTTTGGAACACAACAGACTGGAGATGCGTCACATCTAAACAGAAAAGTTGAGTTACACATTTTTATTCTCATACGGAAGTCGTATTTCTTGTTTTATACATAACACAGATTATCCTTCTCACAAGCTGCTCTTGTCGACGAAAGGTTTGTTAAAATGCTCCGACAAGAAGTTCCCATGAACGGAAGTGTTTTGTGCTAATGCCAAAACTAAAACACCCCCAGAACAAGGTTTGCCTTGTCAGAAGGCGTTGGAATTTACATTTGTAAAAAAATATAGGCTATATTGTATTTTATAGCAATGAGTTATACTTGATACTATGCACTTTTAGTACAAAACTTTTGGAAGTGATGTGATGCTTGCCGGGACAGCAAATTGCATAAACATCGCCGGATAGGGTAGCTAGTGAATACTCAGTTTGTAATAATAACACAACTATGTTTATTTATAGGTCCTACCAAACAAAATAGCCTGGAACAACGGACTACTAAGAAAATAATCCATTAGTGGACTTAAACACATTGGCACCTAGTGGCAACGGATTCTGAAGTACGTAGCAAGGGTAGGCTATTGTGCTTTAAGATCGATTAGACAACAAAATGTTGACATGTAAAAAAAAATTGAATGAGAGTAGTGAAACGACCAGGACATAAAGCTAGTTTAGTTTAGGGTGCAATGTTAATCTTGCTCATTCTGAGAATAGTGTGCTGATGGCATTTCCGCAAGAATCAGGTCAGAAAATTGACAGTAATGCCCATGCATCTTTCGCTTATGAATTTAACAAACTGCAACATCCTATATGTCAGCTATTGGAACAGAGTGTATTTACATTTATCAAGTTCTTGTGCCTGCTGAAAGAGCATATAGCTGTTTTAATTATGGACCAAAACCCTATTCTAACAGTAGTGTATTCGAAATTAAATGGTAGTTTAAAGGAACTTGCTATCGATGTGCTCACGAAAGGCGAAAGCCTTCACGTATTTCATTAAAAGGTTTTACCTCGATATCTCCCTATAAGAGCAAGGAGTTCACTTTTAAATGAATACTTTTAAAGGGTATTAATGAATACTTTTAATGAATATTTAAAATATCCATTTTCAAAATTCCCACCTCCCATTTAAATGAAAGTCTTGCATAATGTGAAATCGGTTTTAGAAATTATAAAATCTTGCGCTAGACGACAACTTGAACTTCACCATTTTAAAATAACCATTTTTAAATCGTGCTCTTAATCCGCCATTTTTTAATTTTCAAAAATTTCCTGCCTTCTAGCGATATACGATTTTAAATTTCCCACCTTCCTACAATTGTAATTGTAATATCGTAAGCAATGTTGACATCTTGAATTAGCAATTTTTATTTCTTCTGTCTTTTATAAATATAGAACTTTTAATTTTACCACTTTAAATTTCGCGCTTGAATCGCCATTTTTTAATTTTCAGAATTTCCTGCCTTTCACCAATATACAATTTTTAAATTTCCCTCCTTCCGCCATTTGAAATAGGAACCGGAAACGCAACCATTTTGATTTTGTATTATACAGTTTTGGAATTTTGCGCTTGGTTCATAGGAACCGGAAACGTCGCAATTTTCATTTTGTAATTCACAATTTTTTTAATTTCGCGCTGGATCCGCCATTTGAAATAGGAACCGGAACCGCCGCCATTTTAAATAGGAACGGGAAGTGTCGCCATTTGCAATAGGAACCGGAAGCGACGCCATTTTGAATCACGTGACCATGACGAAGGTCGTGACGTCATAGTCACGCCCACTATGATATAAGCTATTACGTCATCCAACCCTCCGGTGACGTCATAGCCGCGCCTCCGTGACGTAAGCAACCCTCCCACCCCTCCGTGACGTAAGCATTCCCCTCCACTCTGGTCCCACCTTCCCCTCCATATCACGTGACGCAATCCTCCAATCAGAATCCGTGACGTCTTAAACCACGCCCACCTGTGACGTCAGGACATGTGACCGGAAGTGATGTCATCAGCCACTCCGTTTCCCCTACCAACCCTCTCAACCCTCCTCTGACATCAGTCACAAAACCACACTACTGCAATAGACAATTCCTCAGCAAGCTAAAGGAATGTTATCTATTTTATGGAACCCCAAGGTTCATTGCCGCGCTTACCTTTCCCTGCCATTCAACCTTATTCTGTGCTAACTCCAATCATCCCTCGAAAATCCTACTTCCCTTAAATTCATTCTAATATTGTCCTCCCACCTACTTAGGAAGACAATTCACAATCATAGCTGAATCCCATTTATCCTTTCTGTGATTTTGAAAATATAAAATAGAAATTTTATGAACATTAATTGGTGATATAAATAGGACTTGATTTTATGTTAATGCAAATAAATACTTAGCTAGTGCAGAAAGCATTTAAACAAAAACCTTGGATCACGTTTGGTCATTATGCTTGGTTTTCTCTTTATTTTACTTCCTGAGCAGAATACTCAATAATAGACTAGGCCTACCATAGTATAAATAAATTATTCTCTGCATGATTTAAGGCAGCATTTCTGATGCAAAACATATTTCTAAGTGGCTTCTTTCAAGATAGTTATCTTTCTGACTGAAATTGACAATTTATTTTTGAAGTAAATAAGCATATCCACAGTTTTGTCATTTGGCAATTCAGAATACTGGTAATGTTATAGGTAATTTGGTGGCCAGCAAAACTGTTTCATTTCAATTCAACAGTACTATCTTAGACACATATTAAACAATAAAAATTATTAGTGATTTAAAAATATATCTAATATTGTATTTGAGCTAGTGTTTCGGTATAGAACATATTCAGGTGTGAAATTAATTAAGGTGGCCTTGCTCAGTTGCCATAACAACTGGGAAAGAACATTTTTGTTTGCTTCAATTTGTTAGTCCACTCTGCATGACAAATTTGTTTATAAATGTTATGGGATGCAGAGATCTGAACTTTTTTTACATAGATACACTGTAGAGGGGTTATGAACATAAGCCTAAATAAGAAAACATTGAACGATTTGGACGAAACTCACTATGCAAAGGCTTTTTTGGACCATTTTGTCATTTTCGTGTCATTTGCTTCCTCATTTAGTCATTTTCTTGTATTTACATTGAGTGTATTAACTTCTTTTCGTCGCTAGCGGTGCTGTCTTTGAAATGTTGTTTGTTTAATGCAAGAAGGAAAAGTGTTGTCATGCCTCAGTCGGAAATGAGAATCAAAGAAACGCCAAAATTGTGTATTATATTACTATTGTTATTAGACTGACTTGGCACCTGCTTGAATTTGAGATTGCTAACTGCTGTTTACCCTCAATAATCCGGCAGACCACAAAAGGAAATGCCGAATTTTGACTCACCAGTGCCTCAGTTTCAGTGAGAAATGAACATTCACAACATTACACTTATTTACAGTTTTTACAATTATGTACAAACTAGTCTATAACTTTGTGTGTACAATAATACTTTTTTATAAATAAAATATCAGTTGTTAGGTCATTTTTTATAGTTATTAAGTAATTTTCTTTAAAAATTAGGGTCATTTTATAGGTCATTTTTCAAACAATTTTAGGTCATCAGAATCCGGGCCCTGATTATGAGTAGTACGAGTATTATTGATAATGAAATTCTCATTTCATTAATCGAAGCGAGACCTGTTTTATGGGATAAAACCCTCGGCGTTTACAATTTACAAAAACTAACTTAAGTTACAAATACGAACACATTTTTAGGTACTGTTTCCAACAGCAGTTTAACCCGCTTATGTCTTGCAGCAAGAAGCTGTTTTGCCGACACAGCATTCTGCATGTTTATTATTATAACCTGTGCTACTCAAAATAATGTTATTACATCTGAGCAAAATAGCATGCAGCTATTAAGTATTTTTATTATTGCTCTTGATGTTATGACAGACCGCCTGTATGGTCTAGTGGTTCCTGACTACGGACCCGCAAGTCTGGGTTCGATCCCCGGTACCTCCTCGGATTCTTCTGAGGTAGGGCGATCTGGAACGGGGTGCATACAATGACGTGTAGGCTACAATTAATGAACAGGGTACAGGCCTATATTATATTTCTCTGTATCTGTATCTGGTACCCTATGATCCCCAGGTGGGGCGAAGGGGCCTCCAATGGAGGTTTCATTACCTATACTAATTTTGATATGCTCATTTTCCGAGAGAGGGTAGAGGGACAGGTGGTAAGTCCATCACCTCGCAACCCCCCCCCCCTCTGTAAACTAAGTATTTCTTGGACGTGAAGGGCCGAGAAATTTTGTCCAGAGGCTCTAATTTAGGCTTGGAGTTCTTTTACGGGCCGTAAATCTACGACACGGAACCCCCAGCTTAAAGTCCCTCCCGGAGGACTCCGTGCCCAGGATTTTTACGTCCTGAAAAATCCATCGACCGCGGCCGGGTTTGATCCCGCGCCCTGCGGATGTAGAGGCGGGCACTATATTATATTTAGTATAAATTAATTCTTCGGACAAAACAACTTTACAGTCGGCTAAAAGTTAACTGTTCTGTTACATAAATAGACATATGTATCTAAAACAATACTTAGAGATGTTTAACTCTGAAAAGTAATTTTGGAAACTTGAGTAAATACAGAACAAATGCAATAAATAATTTGAAGCGTAAATTTCCTTACATTCACATACATTTGTTTTATTAACAAAATCAGCTTGAACAGAACACGGTAAAAATTACTTCCAAACTATTAAACTATTTAGCTATCTATAGTTAGCTACAAGAAAAATAATTTACATTACGGACCTTCTATATTACTTATTCTTATGTTGTCTCATCAAGAACGGGGAGGCACCTTAGCCTATTAGCTTGTAAACAATGTGGTAACGAAGTAAGACGAAATCTGGACAAGAAACATACTTTCCTCCAGGTTCTAAACATGAATAAGGTACTTGAACAAGTCTCGTTCCGAAAATATATCACTCTCCGTGGTTCGATCTCGCAGCACGCAATAATTTTCAAAGATAATGACAGATCTTACATCTTTCCTCGTCAAGAGATAGTGATCACGCTCATAAATGAATGGTTATATATGAAGGAGTAATTTAAAAATGTAATATGAAACACTCTCATAATTCCTTCTACTCTTAATATAATGCAGCATAGACTACACGGTTGTATTGCAGTTGTGGGCATTCATGCCGGTTGTCGACCAAGAGCTAAGCTAAATTAGTTTAGCTTAGCTCGCATACAGTGTGGGATTTCATATGTAGTTGTGCCGACAAAACTAAATATGAAATCCGGTACAACTATATATGAAATCCCTCACTGTATGTGGGCTAAGCTAAGCTAAGTAACCTTAGCTCTTGGTCGACAACCGGCATCAAAGTCGCATTATCGCGAGGCGAGGCGCAACTGGAGCAATGTTTTCCCCTCAAATTATTTAGTATTTTTTCTAGGTATAACATAGCTGCTTTTGGTTTTTTAATTAAGCTGATATCTCAATTCTAAGGTTATTAAATAATTTCTACCAGAGGGCAATAAAATTGAAAAAGGGGAAAACCTATTTAACTCTTCGAGATCTGAATTTCTACTTTAATATAAGCAATCATCAATTCATACATACTAGGAAAATGTCAATAAAACAGCTGGCTTCCATAAATGACATATTTTCTATAGATAAATATCTTCAGATTTTATGATAAAGCATTCACGTAATGAGGTTGTTGTATAATTTTGCGGCGACTCAAAGGGTATGGACGTCAATAGCAGAGAAAAGGTTAAAGTTTACACAATATGTTACAGAAGAGTGTATTTATGTGATGAAAAATTTGAGTATAAAGAGGCCAATCTATTATTTAGAAAACACATATAACGTATATTTCTGAAAATAATGCAATGATGCTAAAATCCAGTTTTGGTAAACTACAAAGAAACTGGAATGATAATTCTTTCACACTGGCCGTGTGTAACTTAGGCTAAGGTGGAAAGGTAAAGTCAGACTGAAAAATTCAATGCCATAGCCGGGTTTTGAAGCAGGATCTTCGGCTCTCAGTGCCGATGCTCTAACCAACTGAGCTACCATGGCAACATGCCAGTACAACATTAAATTCTCCAACTGACTCACATATCCCAGTATACCAACAGGCGTTCTCAATATGAGATACAACTCAGTGGCGACTTACAACCTGTAAGTACTTTAAGACCCGGGCTTCATACTAAACCACTATTAGGTCACAGTGGAATGATACTTACAGGTTGTAAGTCGCCACTGGGTTGTATCTCATATTGAGAACGCCTGTTGGTATACTGGGATATGTGAGTCAGTTAGAAAATTTAATGTTGTACTGGCATGTTACCATGGTAGCTCAGTTGGTTAGAGCATCGGCACGGAGAGCCGAAGATCCTGGTTCAAATCCCGGCTATGCCCTTGAATGTTTCAGTCTGACTTCACCTTTCTACAAAGAAATTGTAAAATTGGAGGGTCAATGAATACTGTCGTGAATGGCAGCAGTAAGTCCATAAATTAGTCCCACTGAATTCGTACTTCAACATTCAAAATGGCTACATACTGTACAAGCTACAAGTCACGTCTGGGTACGTCAAAGGCCAAGCCGTCTACTGAAGTCCATGCTTTCAAACCAAACCCATCCAATCCAGGCACGTCTCCAGAAGAAAGAGGGGGATCTGGATAGAATATAGTATTGTACCGGATAGTCCGCCGAAAAAAAGCAAGATCCAGATTGTGGATTCATACGAATAATATCAGAAGGGATATTCCTGGCGCGTTCGCTCATCTGTTTCCGGACTTCGTAAACAATCCTTTAAATTTTTACAATTTTATTTCTCCCGAATGAGACATGAAAGTTTTGTGAAACTCAATTGCTTGGTTAGGAAGGAAATTCAAAAGCAAAACATAATTTTTTTATTACTTCTATCTTAGTGAAAAATGTATATAATCTGTAAACATTACAATGTTTGTTTCATACAGAGTATATAAAAACTAAACTCCGTGGCGCTACAACCCTGAAAGGCCTACCACCCGACCGCTGCGTCATCTACTATAGGCAAATGGCAGGATTGGGGGCATGTGGTCAGCATTACCGACACCCACGGCCGTTAATGGTGGTTTCCATGACCGAAGCCGTTACTTCTCTATCAAGTAGTTCCTCAATTTGACTCACGAGGCTGAGTGAACCCAGTTCCAGACCTCCGTACCTCAGAAAACCCGATGAAGTACCGAGGATCGAACCTGGGCCGACGGATCTGTAGTCAGCGACGCTAACCACAAGACCTAGCCGGCGGCCCATACAGAGTATATGCTACATTATATTTCCCTTTAACTATTTTAACCTGAACTTGTCCTTAACGATTTGTTATATATAATATCATAGTTTTGATAAGGCCACTTCGGCTAGCATTTTTAAGGCGGTTTGTCACAAATGTTATTTTTAATGCAAATAATTTATTACCACACAAACACACACACATAAACAATTGAGAAAAGCGAACACAAATTAATTTCAATGCAAATTACACAAGTCAACAGCCAAAATGTATTCGAGATAAAATTAACCATTCATTACTAATTTGGGGTCGCTAAACACGAAAATTACATCCATTTTTGTCTGTTAGTTCTCATTCCTACAATACACAGGTCAGTTTGTTTTACTAAAAACAGGATTTTAGCCGAGTAACTTTGTTTGAAACAGACTGTACCGGAAATTTAAGGGTGAATTTATGGCTCTATCATATAAGTGAAACCCTCAAACTGATATTCCTTTATAAATTCAGTTCAGTTCTTGCTTTGTGAGTGAGAAAACTGTCTATCAGTGTGCTTTGAAATAGTTAAAATAGGGAGTGATTTAATCGTTATTGTGAGTGATTATAATTATAATTATAAAATAACATATATGCGTATATATTATCCTTTCTGTAATAGAATTGGCATGAAAGGCACAGAATGCCGCGAAAGTGTGTTAACAATCCAAATAACTTTTGTTTTATCTGTGGAGAAGTGACTTTTAAATCGCAAAAGGTACGGTTAACTCCTATTGTTAAAAAGGCCTATCATCTCTATTTTGGTTGCAAGGTTGGTGATCAGGACAAATCGTTTGCACCCCATATTTGTTGTCGTACTTGTTTCACAAACCTACGCAAGTGGCTAAATGGAAACGGGCGATATATGAATTTTGCTATACCAATGGAAACAGGGTTATACGAAATATTGTTGCTGTTTATGTGAATGGGATAATCGTGTGAAGGACAAACACTATGCAACAAAGCAAGAACCAGGTATTAAGAACATTGTTTACAGACCACTGGTTGACAAGACTGAAATAATATTACCTACGTTGCACATTAAGTTGGGACTAATGAAAAAATTTGTAAATGGTATGAATCAAAACGGAGAAACATTTTAGTATCTCTTTCATAAATTTCCACGATTAAGTGAATCTAAAATCGGAGAGGGAATATTCATAGTCCCCAAATAAGAAAACTAATGGCTGATGAACATTTTCATGGACTTCTAACAGGCAAGGAGAAATCTGCATGGGTAGCGTTCACTAGAGTTGTACTTAATTTCCTTGGCAACAAAAGGGCGTCTAATTACAGAACATTAGTGGACAATATGTCGATGGCTTATAATAGAATGGGGTGCAACATGTCTCTCAAGATGCATTTCCTTCACTCTCACCTGGTCTTCTTCTCTGACAATCTTGGAGCAGTAAGCGACAAGCATGGTGAACGTTTCCACCAAGACATCGCTACTCTAGAACGATGTTATCAGGGGAAATGGAACACGTCTATGATTGCTGACTACTGCTGGTCTGTAGTAAGAGATGCTCCTAAGATCAAGTACACTAGAGAAGGCAAAAGACCACGTTTATGAGGTATGTGATTAAAGACTACGTATATTTTCTTGCACGAAGAACAATGAAGGCTATATAGCCGATATCTTCTAAACGAGAACTAATAAAAAAAAAATTACTGCCATTTTCGAATTTAGGAGGCCAAATTACATAAGAATTGATACATTTTATTTCGGATACAAAAAACTTTTTAAATTTTATTGACTTGTGTTATTATAACATATATTGCAATTATAATAACGTAATATATAATTATAACGTAATAATTATAATAACGTAATAACTTATACTGGACTGAACTCATGATAATCAACCACGGTTTGGTTCCCCTTCCACTTGACGGGACTGATTTAAACTGAATTTGACTGAGACGCGGCCTATGTGAATGGAATATAATTATGCGTCGTCACCTACAGTAAAGGGAATTTTTCATGTTGGAATTTCTTTTTGACTCAGCTAGACGAACTAGACGTGACTGGACAGGTTTGGTGTGTAACCAACCTTAAGTAAAAAATACAAATAACAAAAGACACAAAGCATTTTACTCTTAAAGGGACAATTTCAATGTGAGTCCACTTGCCACTTGGATTTGAATAATCATATATTTTCTTTGATATATTGAATACTTGGGAATGAAGGTTACTTTTAATCCAGAATGAAATAGGCTTACTGAGAAATTCGTGGAAAATTACAACAAATAAAACTAAGTGAGAGACTGGCACAAATGCATTTTGGTCCTATGTCGTAAGGCTACATGCAGTAGAACAAAACATAGTATCGATACGTCGCTTTACTTTCATAAGGTCGTATGTGCATTTCTGCCAAAAGTCGTATACGCAACATACGACCTTTTGGTTCTGGAACTATTGGAAAAACTTACAATCAATCATATGGAATACACAATCTACATTAAGTGAGAATGGTCTTCAACCTTTTGGCACAAAATAGTTAGCATATGTTTGAAGTAGGCCTATATTTCGCACAGGAACTCATTTTCAGTGGAAACTTTACGTCCTTCTGGCAGTTGGTTGGTTAGTATATGGTTATTTAACGACGGAGATGCACTGCAACTTTGGCCTGTGACCGATGTGCCGGAATTTTTTCACGCAGGAGTTCTTTTACATGCCAGTAGATCTAGGCTACTAATTGTCACATTGTGCACACATAAATACCATCCACCTGGGCGGGAACGCAACCTTGGACACAGAAAGCCAGCGCGATACTAACTGCGCCACCCAGGCCGACCTTCTGGCAGTAAAGCGGCGATAAAACTTACAAATTAATTAACAAAATTATAATTACGACAGACTTGAGAGTTACATAATTAATATTCTCCATGAGGAAAAAAATATTAGATTGAAGACTATGGATACGATTATCCAATTATCCACCGCTTCCCGGAAGAATTGATAATGGAAGATTTAAAGGAGGATATGTAAATCACACGTTGCATGTCTCTCCACCTTAATTCATATACGTATATCCTACATCAGACCCCTCAATTTGTATATTCCAGATAGTTTATTGAATAATAATACCCCACTATCTATGTGGTCTCAAATCTCTTCTCTTAGATTGCCTTTAATTGGGGTAGTCAATCAATCTCGAGGGAATTAGACGCAAAGGTAAAATGTTAGATAATAACTGAGTTGCATGTTTTAAGGCCATAAAGTAATGTTAACAGGTTGCGAGATGCGCATGTCGAAAATAATACTAAAGAACACTGTTGAGGTTTCTCGGAAACGAAAATATTTCAATTTTATAATATGCAAGACATGCCCTTTATCGTAAGTATTATGCGACCCTCTCTTCTTCTTCTTCTTCTTCTTCTTCTTCTTCTTCTTCTTCCTATCCAGTGTAATGGCCTAGGCCAAAATGAAGCCATGTACCCAGTGTAATTGATATCGATGTACATTATATAAATAGATATATAAGCTTTCATGAACCACAGATTATTATTGTCTCTGTTAGACATTACATGAGAATGTTATAGGAGAAAAATTCCTCCGACACTGGGACTTGAACCCAGGACCTTTGGCTATTCGCGCCAATGCTCTACCAACTGAGCTAAGCCGGAGTTCAATTCACAGCGCTGGATGGAACCTCTCTCCCATGACTGATGTCCTAATGGTCTACCTCACAGACAGGCAAGTTATGTCATATGCAGTACTGTGAGGCACACTAATTAGTGATTTTTGTGACCGGGCTCCCACTGTTATTGTACAGTTGACATTCAAGATAGATATATATAAGCTTTCATGAACCACAGATTATTGTCTCTGTTAGACATTACATGAGAATGTTATGGGAGAGAGGTTCCATCCGGCGCTGTGAATTGAACTCCGGCTTAGCTCAGTTGGTAGAGCATTGGCGCGAATAGCCAAAGGTCCTGGGTTCAAGTCCCAGTGTCGGAGGAATTTTTCTCCTATAACATTCTCATTATATAAATAGTTGAATATGCATGGAATTATATGTTAGGTTAGGAATGACTCTCTAACATAACGTAACTTATGGCCTCAGCTAAACGCCTTATAGCCAGTGAAATAATATCTCAGAATTATCTTTACTAGAATGTCTTATCAACAGAATAACGTAAAATCCATAAAAATGATTATTAGAACAATAGGCCTATATAGATTTAAAAATCGAACTGCGCCCGAGCATCAGTTTCAAATTTGGTACTATGTACGATTTTTTGTATTGATTTGATTCTAGGATCTTATCAAAATTATTTTAAAATAAATAAATGAATAGAGCCTATATATAATAAATAATACATATATAATATATAAATGAGTACACAATCTACAGAATCATTTACTATCAAGCTAAGTAAATAGTCCTAAGTATCGGTAATTCAGAAAGCACAAATTCCCAAACAAATCAGAGATATTGTAAAAATATTCAAAACATTGCGTAAATGTTGTAGGAGTACCGTAGGTTTATAAATACACATTTACCGGTATATGAAAAACCCAATTATTAGTGATACTAAAAGCCCACTATTCAATAATATATAATGAACATGTTATGAGCCTACCGTAGCATTAAGATGGAAGAAAATAGAAATTTCACTCGTTTCCCCCTGAAGATCTTCCAGCTTCCTCTATTAGGAAGTCTCCTAACTGTTAAAAGTTTGATAAAAAAATAAGAAATCTCTTAGTAGAACAATTTTTGAAAATCCGAAATAGGATTGGTATTAACAACTTTCACACTTCCAAACTAGCATTATCAAAATTATGTCTACAATCATCATTTAATTCCTCATAAAACCTGATCAATGTGAGAATTCTTTTCCACAAACAATGTATGCAATTGTATAAACATATTTTCCGTGATGCAATTTTTAAATTTTAAATCTTAAAAATCTGAAATCTAAATTTACTTAAAATCCATACTGGTCCTTCTACATCTGATTATAATTTACAGAAGATAACACATTATATTACGATCAGCCCAAAATCATGCTGGAAAAATGCCCAATGCGTGTTTTCTAAAATAACTATATTTTTAAATTATGTATTATAGGACATTTTTTATAGTCAATCCGGAAACCAGTTCTATAATCCATTAATTATGCCACTCCTGGTCTCTGTATTTATATAACAGATTGGTGGTAGACTGTTTTCACTGACATCCGGTCTCCCGGAACTTTTAAATATTTGAGCGCTTTCAACACGAGAATTTCGTTCCAGTTGAATATGGAAGGTTTACTGGGCCCCTAGGGCTTTAGATACAGGTTTGCACTTTCAAAATCGTTTAACACATTTCATGGTTAAATGAAGTTCGCCATCTACAATAGGTTAATGTTTAATAACTTATTACAAGGCGTGTTTTTAAAGTATGTACCATCAGTTTCTGAAAAATAACAGCAACATTCTTTTCCAAATACCTTATTATCATGCACTACCTTATACCTTACACTACTTCTCTACATATTCACCGCCGTTATTCAGGCACGTGTAACGGGAAACCATTTTTGTACGCCTTAGTCAAAGTTACAGGCATAGGCACAATCAGTTGTTTTGTATATATGTAGTAGAGAGGGCTTATACTAGAGTGTAGCAATATATTATATAACTTTTATTTGTCTCTTTTTACAGTGTAAACGAGGGAGGACCCACATAAGAGAACATGAATTCTGAATTATTATTATTATTAATATTATTATTATTGTTATTAATATGATCATTATTATTATTATTATTATTATTATTATTATTGGCCTCTTTTAACAAATATGTATCTCAAGCCCTCACCTCTCGACAATGGAAGGGCCTTCCACAAGACATCAGAGCATGTACGACTATGACATCGTTCAAATCTAAATTACTAAATTATTTGCATAATCCAGAAAATGCTTAGCTTTATATTTTAATTTTATTATATTCTTTTTTATATTATTATTTTACTTTACTTCGTAATAGTGGTATCAATTTGTACATCCTTATATCCATCTAATTAGATTGTAAGAATTATTACTAAGGTGTGTATGTCTGTAAATAATTATTGATGTATCATAATACTTCCTTTATTTCTTTTGTGCAATATTACTTATAAGATCACCTGTTGTACCCTAGGACCCTATGTTAAAAGTTTCACTAAATTTGAACTGATTTATTGAGCATTGATAAGCATATCCAATGATTATAGGGTACGAGTTTTCTGGGTATAGGCTAATCATCAATAAAGGTCCTACAAGACAGTTTAAGATGTAGCCTACCTACCAAGAAAGCAGCTATTTTCAGTGAAGTGCCGGTACATAGCCATCTTCAAAATGCAAAAGCAGATTGTAGTAAATGCTGTGAGGATGGCAGAAACCATGGATATGGAGTAACCGCATGGTTTGAATGCATAATGAATTCACAGGAGTGTGGTTGCAATACTGGGGGATTTATAGTGGTATCGTATTGGCCACTAACGGATTCAGAGACTTGGAAGTAAATGCACTTGTAGTAATTAATGAAAACCTGCAAAATCTGAAATGAAACTGAGAAAAAGGTTACAAAATTAACTTTTTCACTGCTACTGACATAATATGTGTGTGTATGTATATATATATATATATATATATATATATATATATATATATGTGTGTGTGTGTGTGTTTTTTGTGTGTGTGTGTGTGTTTTTGTGTGTGTGTGGCGAATGTCTCCGTGAAAAATTGCATAAAAGCAGAAATATAAAATTAATAAATTGGATTTGTTCATGTATTATAGTTGTCATTCCTTAAAGCCAGCTGTACCATTAAAATTATCCTAACCGATTTTAAACTTAGAGCCCACTAATGCTTTTACTTGACGACTGCTTATAAATCATATAAATTCGGCTCAGAAAGGGTTAGCCTAAGCTCCATAATAGCTCGGAATTGCATGCGGTGTAGGTTTTAATACGGAATAAGTTCATAAAATTAATCACTAAATATTTAACGTTATTATTTCGTAGTAATTCATCGTAATAGCCTACAGTTATTCCAATAGTTGATGCACGGAAACCCCATAGACCTGGTGTATATTCCAAGAAAATATATTTTACGAATTTTAAAAGCAATATAACTTTCACGTTATATGAATTTTCCAAAACCTTCATTTCCTAATATTGGATTTTAATTTACAAAAAGTCGCTAAGTACACAAAAATAAAAATAAAAATAAGTCTATGAAGGAATGGATTTCAACAGAGTCCCTCAGAGGATTTCTAAAGGTCTAATAGACTATTCATTTGCATATATTTGCGTTTAATATAAAATAAAAGAAGATTAAAATACTATGATGTCCTATTTGGCGAACAAGGAACACAAAAATAACATAATAACAAATGTCATAGCACCTTTCACAAATGTTAATCTTTCCCCAATAAAGAAAATAAAATATTATAATTTATTATGAGAGACATTATACAAGAGCGAGGCGCTCTCGTCATATAGGCCTACAGAATAGGTTAGCTGCCGGTTATTATGTAGATTTTTATGGATCTTTTAACTCTGCAAAAATTGTAAGTAATGCTGACCTTCACGTTAAGAACGATCAGTGTTTTTAATAATTTTATTAGATTTTTAACTGGCGAGGAATGTGAGGGTGTTACTGATTACGCAAAAAAATATTGTTAAATACTTATCCGACTACCTATGGTTGAGTCTTTAGCTCTTGATATTACAGTGTACCCTTCATTGCACCTGCAAATTCCCACGCCACTGAGTTAAGCCGAAAGACTGTAAATTAATCATTTATCAGAATTGAAAAGAAATGCTGATTGGCGCTCAACTCAACCAACAGTCCAAAGGTGACAAGGGTTTCCATTTGAGGTCTGTCACTAAATATGAAGAATAAATCGTTAAAAGCCTGTAGCCTGGAGACACACTTTTCATTAATAATTTATTGTTCACAAATTTTACTCTTAAACGTGATCTAAGAGTGAAAGTATACATGGTGTGATAATATCAGAACTTATGCACAACTTTTGGGCATCACTTACTAATTAATTAATTTTATTCTTATCGTCTTTCTGTAGACTACTCCAATCATAAACCGCTTGT
This sequence comes from Ectobius pallidus, assembly GCA_964059195.1. Taxonomy (NCBI): domain Eukaryota; kingdom Metazoa; phylum Arthropoda; class Insecta; order Blattodea; family Ectobiidae; genus Ectobius; species Ectobius pallidus. The sequence continues at coordinate 134,598,693 of CAXKWD010000001.1, forward strand.
TTGATATTGACCAATAGGCCTACCGTTTAGGAATCCCTCAGATATAGACCAATCACGATCGTTTAGCTTATAATATGATTTCTAGGACGCAAGGATACGATTTTATCTGATAAAACGTCAACTCGTTACTGAACACGTAATGCATCACCAACGTGCAGTGATTAATACGTCCTGCTGCCAGTGAACAGAATGAAATAATGTAAATGCGTATTGAATAAAAACACAATTTCGATTTGGTGCAAGCCAGTTCGTGTGCTTTTATTGCGTTCTCATGGTTGCAATCTACCACGACGCTCTCATCTGGTGATACGCACTATCGTAACATTGGTAGCTCCTATCGATTTATCTACTGTCCATTCATTTAGTATGCCGTGATTTCATAGCTGGCAGAATAATGACAACAAAGTAAGAAGATAATTATTATTTATAAAATCCGTTTCATCTTACTCATGGAATAGTCTTAATAAATCCTACTGGAAATTACAAGTTTCATCAGAGAAATTTTCACAAACTTCGTTCTCGCAAATATATCGACAAACCCGTAATCTCTCGTGTCCCAGCATAATATTACATAATGCACGATTTTTCTGAACTATTTACAAACAAATATAACGTTCTCTGTGATCGAGTGGTTAGTCTTAAACTGAAGTGTTGAAGGTCGAAAGCAAGACCAAAGGCATGAATATTTTCGCAGCATGCCTTCCGTCAAAAATTTACGGCACGACGAAGAACACTGTGCCCCAAAAAGCTAACTTAACCATATTTTCATGCAGCCTCCTGCAATACATCTTTCCCGAAACATAGGTGATGGCGGATCGCTCCTTTCTGTGGGCTCAGACCGAACGAAGGAACTGTAGAATCGTCCTGTATAGACTCCGTTTTATGTGTATAAAACCGTTAGACTGCGACAACTAATCTTCAGTTAACCATAAAATTCCTCATTATGAAAGCAACAATGACTGGGTCTGTTGACGTCAGACGATATCAACAGCAGATGAATGTTTCCGACTTGTGGAAATGGGGAGCAGTGTGGTTAATTATTACAGCTATCTGAAAGACAAGTCTCTTGCATAATTTATTACAGCAACATGATTCTGAATACACGATGTGCTCCAAGATCCTACGCGTGACTTTTAGAAATCTCCAATTCATTATATCTTCTACTTATAAGAAATTAAGAGACTGCCTTATCTGATTATATTTTATTAAACCTACTATAGTTCTATATATAATGAAGGGTACAGAGGAAGAAGGAGGAATGTCGAAAATCTATAGTAACAATAATGTGCTTTACACACGTGGCGTGAATATAAAGTTCTGAAGTTAACTCAAATATGTAAAAAAAAATCAAACACAATAAAATGCACAAATATTTTGAGATAAAATAAAAAAATAAAATAAAAATAGATTACAGATATCAGTAAGAAACCGAATAAGAAACGCCGAAATCAGGAACAAGACACAAGTAAAGGACGCCGCGACAGCAGCGCAAGTAGCGAAGTGGCGATGGGCAGGTCACACAGCAAGAATGAACAACAACCGCTGGGCAAAAATAGCAACGTTGTGGGATATTTTGAGATAGTAGGTGAAAATTATAATTATTCTTTATGTAGTCATCGTTTACAATTTTATAGAACTTTAAATTATTAAAACTTGTATTGAAACATCAATTGCATTATGAAACATTAATTGCATTATTTATTTTTCCTTATATAGAAGAGGCTGAAAGTACATCTCAGCTTTCCTGGAACAAAATTTCTTCAAATGGTTTACATCTGCGTACTTCCTCGAAACTAGGATGAATTCTAAAGCAATACAAACGTCATGCAGGTAATAATTAATTTTATAAAAATTAAAGCTATAGGAAACTCTTTTTTTGACACTCGTGGTTCCAATAGCCTCTTTACCTCCAGAAATAAATAATGTTTAACTCGGTTTTCAGGACAGAAAAACAATACATATTCGATGGCTTTGTGTAATGTATTTCAAGTAATCCTCTAAACTGGAGGATTAAAGCAAATTATGTGGTAACGTAGCAAAATGATAAAGAATGATCTCATACGTGAAAACAGATGTCAAGGAATTAACACATGGATTTTGCTAGGGAGAGACATGATAGGCGAGAATGTCAGGAACACTTTAATATTGCAATAAAGTATCCTTTACTATAGACATATTAAGGCAAATGCATTATAAAAATATATTCCTCATTCACATTCCTTAAGCAAGCTTTGCCGTTTTAAAGCCTTACTACATTAAAAGGTCCTTTCTTGATTTATTTTCTTCTATGTCTTCTTAAGAACGCCATGAAAGAAGCATTACCTGTATGAGTATTATGATATGAGTGCAGTTGCTTCATGATATGAGTGCCGTAGTGACTTTTGGTAGTAGGCGTCATAAACTTGTTCTCCAGTCTCAGAGTACGGTACAGACTCTACTATTCTCGAAGACTAATCTCAACTCTCATTTTAAAAAATCGGGTGCCTGGAACGCCACGCGACAGAAGTGAAACTTTAATTTTTTTTAATTTTTCGATTTTTTCAATTCTGGATTATTGGAGTTTTCAAATTTTGGATTGTTGGACTTTTTTAATTTTGGGTTTATGAACTTATTTACTTTGGATTTTTTGTTTTGGACCTTTGAATTTCTTAAATTTTGGAATTTTTTTATTTTTTAAATTTTGGATCTTTTATTTTACTTTCTAGATTTTTAATTTTGGATTTTTTAATTTTGGACTTTTCATTTTTTAATTTTGGATTTTTAATTTTTTAAGTTTTTGGTTTTTTATTTTTAATTATTTGAGTTTTGTTTTTTAAATTTTGGATCTTTTATTTTGGATGTTTTATATTTTATTTTAGATTTTTAGATTTTTAAATTTTGGATCTTTAATTTTTTTAATTATAGAATTTTGGATTTTTTAGTTTTGCATTTTTTTTAAATTTTTATCTTTTATTTATTTTTATTTTTTGGATTTTTAACTTTGGATTTTCGATTTTTTAATTTCGGATTTTTAGATTTTTTAAATTTTGGATTTCTGTTTTTAATTTTGGAATTTAGGATTTTTCATTTTGGATTTTTGGATTTTTGAATTTGTTTAATTTCATTGAGTTCATTGTTTTCTGTGCAGTCCGCCACAGCCCCGCTACTTGCGTGACGATTTTCTTCGTCACGCAACTTTGGGTTAACTCCCGTGTAATCTGTTACATCCTCTCAACTCTAGAATTTCTGTTCCTTTCACAATTCTTGTGTTTGACTAGATAGGTGTCAGTAAATGTTTTGCTATTTGAACTCCGCAAATGTGGGGTTAGAAGGAGTGGTCATAAGTCGTAAAATCACTACGGGGTTCATCAAAGAAAGACGCAGAACTTCACTCCTTAAGACCAGGCGAATTACATGCCCGGTTTGCGCGCTAGCTTCCTTTGCCTTTCCTGAGATGAGTGAAGTGGTAAGAGATGTGATGACAGTAAGAAGAAAGAAAGGAAGATATAAAATACTTAATAAGTTTAGTCGGAAAGCTCTCTTAGAGGACTTATTACAAACCAAACGTGAACCAGGCGCTATATTATAAAAGCATGATCATCGTATTCTGTCCATTGTGATTGACCCTACGTTTATATAAACATGTAGCCTAATAATTGTAGCTTATGTTACTTTAGCTCTCTATTAAAACCGCAATAATCGTTATGTAAAGAGACACCAACCCATGTCATCCAAGATTTGGAACGACACTCCCCTAAATATTTATTGACGATTCTATCTGTACTGCATGTACGGCAAACAGATAATAAAAATTATTATTATTATTACGAGTATTAATGGGGATAAGAAGTCTAGTGTAAAGTAAAGAATTCCCTAAGCAGGACTGGACTACCTCTCAAGGGAAGGTTGATTTATTTATTATTAAAATGGTGCGGGTGACATTTAGGTCTGTGACCATCGGCGGCAAGTCGGTATTTTGATTCTCAGAAGTTCTTTTACAAGCCTGCAAGTTTACAAATGTGGGCTTGCAATATTTTTAGACATATAAATGCCATAACTGGCTGGGATCGAACCCGCTACCTTGGACGCAGAAAACTAGCGCCAAACTGACTGCGTTACACAGGCCGACTCCCTTGACGATCATGGATATTGAGAAATTTGAATCATGATGATTGTATGGGTGTTAACTCTAAATTCTGACCAATGCGGATCGCATTCCGGAGGTGGCGGCTTCAAAGCCCGTCACTGGTCAACCAGATTGATTTTCGGGATTATCCCCACTCGAAAAGTATACTTTTATTTAATACTTTATTGCTTATACTTATTGGCCCATGTACTGGATTCCTATCAGAGGCCTCTATATGCACTATACAATTTGCAACTTATTAATTTATAATTACATAGGTTATCTAAATTATTTATAACTTAATCTAAAGAATATACAAGTACATAATATATATATATATATATATATATATATATATATATATATACTAACTACAGTAAGTGTAATCCGGGATTTTTGTGGATATGTGATGATGAACGGGAGGTCGCGCCTAAGCATACCACACCTTTCACAGACTGATGCAGTACACTCCCGCGTCCTCCAGATGAGTACCAGTCGTCACCGGAATCCTTAGTCTGGAAGCCAGACTTCAGGCATCGGCGTCGAGCAATAGGTCATCCTGGCACTACGAAGTCATATAAGGGTGTTTCTTGTCCTTTATTTGTAATTTGTCTTATGTCAAGTGTCCTTGTGTGTTTTATATCATACGTGTTATTTCCTTTGCCGTGTCTGCTACTTAAGTTTGTATAGTCTTCTTTTGCTTTCTGGGAAACTCTATTTGCTGCTTCATCCAACAACTTCCACGAATAGAGGTCTCTCAATAAGTTCCCTATTCACCTACCTTGAAGTAGTCTCTAAAAAAGGTTCCATCAACTGAGCAGTGTTTTGGCATTCCCAAACTACATGCTCAGGAGTACCTATTCCCTCACACGACCGTGCGTTAGAGTCCGAAAAGTATACTGGAATTTAATATGTGGTCCAAAGAAAAATGAGCTTATGATGTCATAAGGGCTGTAAAAGTTAATAAACAAATAACACCCAATGGCCACCATATTATGTGCTTAGGTGTCTGTATCGAAATATCTAGGTGACGTATTTTCTGGTGATTACCTTCTCCGGTGTATGTTCAGTTTTTTTTTTATCTAATGTACTAATAATTTTCCTTGTTTGTGTACGCCACGAGAATACAAAGGAAAATACCTTGAACTGAAAATATTCATTACCTTAACGATACAATATTTGTTCACTATGCATTATGTAACTTAGTTAAACATCACATGAAACAATGCCTTGACAGTAATAAATTATTCATTAATGTCATAACACATGCAGATGAAGTAACGCACGCCATGTTAGAAGCATATGCATGTTATTGGCAGAGAAGAAAAAAGTTGATTTATCATTTTCTAATGTGTTACGTGTCCATAATTCAATATTATTAAGTTTGAAAATGACCAAATGTGGTGTGATTCTATTCTTAAACTCAGTAAGGGTCTACACATACACTAGCAATCTAAATAACGAATATTACAAACTTCCTAATTTGCAAGAAATAAATCAACCACCAGTTGACCAATGCGATGTAGCATTAAGAATTAGGAAATACTATTATAAACTATAACACTGAAAAATTTGAATTATTCCCGATCCTTATGAATGAACTAAACCAACTCACGGGAATTTTTAATTTGATTATTCACTTATTTGTTAACCCATGCAATGCTTTCGCATTACGCCCCCTTTTGACAGGTCTCAGTTACAATTGGGGATGGTGGGGTAAGGAAAACAACAATTTGTGATGTTGTCGAATGACTTCCGGATTATTAATTTAAATTTCAAGAACTTTTTGGAGAGGTTGGAACTTTTTTTGTTTTTTATGTAAGAGGAAATATCAATAAATTACTCCTTAACTTTTTTTGCAATGCTTTGGGAAATTTGTGATAATGAATTTTCTTACCTTCATACATGTTTCGACTTCATCTAATTTTAAAGAACAACCGTTTAACCCATTTCGAAAATTTTAATTTCACCATAAATACTTGAAAAAAATTGAGCCGTTGTTAGGATCTCATTGAAATCACTTTCAGTTTCATTATAACTCGTTTTATGTTTTTAAAATATTGCAATTTTAGGGTCGACCTCAATGCAGTATTTACTTTACCAATAGTACTGTGCGTAAGGCCATCAACCTTACCACCTTCGTGTGCGGATGTCTAAAAATCTGGGAGCCTCAACCTCCTGGAACCCTCTGGAACGCTTTACTTTTGCCCATAGTATGGGCAGAGAAAGTACGTAAAAATACTCATACCAAGCGTAACTTAATACAAAGATGAATTTTTATGAATTTAGTGACAACTTAAGCTGAAAAGATTTAAAACTTTTCATCGGTCTCGATGAGGATCAAGGGAGAACGATTTTCTTTAGAGCTCTGCTGTAATACCTTGGATATGACTCGGGTGCTCGTTATCATAACTGGAATTATCTGCACCTGAGCTCACAATTTTAGCTAGGCATGCCTTTCCATTTTTACAGTGTTCTTATGTAAAAGAATCGTTGTTGGCAATGGCATCCTTCTTCAAAATATCTATGTCAGGAAAGTATGTTACCGTCTATAACCGGATTTATATAATATATAATAGCCTACACATATTGAAAAGTTACGTTCTAACTTTGAAGTTCTTTAACTTACTAAATTCCTAGATCAGTTCATTATAACAATCTGGTAAATTTATTCCTCTTTCCCAACTACTTCTGATGGAGCTACATTCGTTAAAGACTTCATGGAATCCCAATTCTGGTTTCACGTCTAGAGAGCAGTTAGCCAGCCTGTCTTTCTGTGGATAAATTATTATTTTTATTATTAATGTATGTTATAATCATTAATAGGGTAGGCATTTGATGGATTTGCACTTTTTTAGGTAAAGATTGAAATTTAGCTCGAATATAAATTATTCAAATGATTATCAAGAATTAATTGATTAAATAAGGACAACTCTCACGGCATTATTTTGCATTCATCCTCATTTTCAAGGGATGTGTCTTCTTTTTGCATTTTAGGGCATTTTCGGCATTTTATATACCTATAGTTTTCTATAAAGTGTTACCAACTGTCTCAGTGGAGGTAGAGAGGATCTTTTCAATTATACAGTGTTAAAAATAATTTTCATTTGAGAATCTCAGCCAAGTCTTCATCGTTCATTTCAATTAAAATTTATTGTATTCCTTTTAAATGGCACATATCCACCTTTCCAAGTGGCATTTACTTACTTCGTTAGTAACAAAATGAGTGTATTATATTGTAAATTAAATATAATGCACATACATTAAGTTGCTCTCTAAAACCAACATATTACTTCTGAAAGACTGATTAAGAAAATAATAAGGGATAATGTATTGTTCACGTTTTAATTCTGGGTCATTTAAATATATTTTCAGGCTATAAATGCATCTTCTTATTTCCCAAATTTTGGCTCTTATTTGGCAATTAAATGCCTTTCCCTATTCTTTATCAATAGTTTTGTTTCTCAAAGAAATCATGAACTTTGTTTGTGTATAACGGTTAGGGCCTAACACCATCAATAAAATTATTAGTGTGTTCAAGCTGGTACCTTTAATACAATAATAACTATACTATTAATAGTATTCTTAAAGTTTTCCCCACAAGTTGCTAGCAACATTGTGTGGGCTCAGAGCTCACCTGGTATTCTATATCACTGCAGAGATATGCTTATAATGGGATGATGGATCATTCAGCTGGGAAAACGTCACACAAAAAGCTTTTACAGGTAGAGATAAGAACTTCTGCCCTAAAAATCAGCACGCAAATGGTTACCGTGTGGTAAAAATTGTATACGATCTGCATAGTAACATTCTATTGCACGAAATGTAGAAACTTGCTACTTATTTTAGACCGGAGAAAACTTCCAAACGTGTGTTATGAACGTTTCAATATCGGATCGGTAGCATTAGAAACCACTACATTTTAAGCTATAATTAGGTATATCGATTTATTTTGTTGTTTATGTAATCTGAAAAATCTGATTTCATCATATCATTTATTTCCGAAAGTGGCGGTCCGGATTTTGATTATCTTGATTAATAAAAGAAAAGAAAATATATAACTAAAACCATTAACTAAACAACCTTTATTTTATGCCTCCTAGGCTTTTCGTCACTCATGTCAGCTGACGTAGCTGATGGTTTTAATTTATATTTTATTTTATTTTATTGATCGAGCTCAACGGTGCTGTAGCGTGTATATTTATATCTTGATTAAAGTGATACACAGGTGAAATTTTGGAAGCTAGTTGCAAGATATGCAGATGTTATTTCAACCAGTAAGTTAGTTCGTACAATTAGGCCAATATTATATTAAATTATATTATACGAGTATTAAAAAGTGGAGAGGTATTGATCAAAATTAGTTCTATAATAATTTACTACATAACTTACATAAAATTAAGGCTGTGTGAGACAATATAACGTAAAAAGTTAGTAGGCCTATATCCTAAAAACGTAATATTGCCTTAAAGACAAATTCCCATGGTTACTGTATGTATTAATATTGTAGCTGAAATTTTTACTAGTAAACGTAATTAAAATTGGTCTTGAGGGGGGGGGCACTAGCTAAAACCGCAGGTAACGAATACTTCAATTCTGTGCAAATGACCGTAGAAATCACGGCGACAGTAGGCTTATTCCATTTCTAATATTGAATGCCTGTATCTGTTTTCCTATATCCCCTATGTTGAGGAGCGGGCCTCCAAGTGGAGGACTCTGTTACATATGTGAATTTTGTAACGCTTATTTTCCGAGAGGGCAGAGGGACAAGTGGTAAGCCCATCGCCTCTCAACTCCCCTCCGGAAACTAAGGTAGCCTATTACTTGAACGTGAAAGGGCCGAGAAATTTTGTCCAGAGGCTCTAATTTTGGCTTGGAGTTCTTTTACGTGTCGTAAATCTACGACATGGGCCCCGCAGACCCCCCAGCTATGCTATACGGTAACATTCTATTCATTTTGCAACTAATTTACAAGAGAATATCACACATAATGATACTAAGAGGCAAAACTTTTAGTTTGGCAGAGCAAGTTATGTTTCACATCAGATTTCTTTAAATGTATTCTACAACACCAATTATATTTTAAACCTTGTTTGGAAATTGAAATTTCTGCTTATCAACATTTTGCCACCTTTATAAATCTTACGTAATATCCGTATTACAAAGATTACTTTATATAATCGTTGCATATTTAGAGTTTTCTAAATAATAAATAATTATTGGGAAAAAGATATTTTATGCCCCGCAAGAGTTTTCCACTCCCACTCCTATAATTGTGAAATATGATTTTTGGTGCAAGGGTCTTTTTTTATTATGAAATATTATTTTGTTTTTTATAGTTGTGACATATTATGTTTGGTGCAAGGGACTTTTATTATTCAGTGGAAGGAAAACCTGTGCGCGGCATAAATTACCGTTTCGCCCAATTATTTGTAAAAGCCTTGTATTATATGAATATTTTGTATTCTGAGTCCTTGTAACCTTGTACAGGCAGATAAAATAATTACTACAAATTCTCCAAATGAAAATAATTTCATGCATCATATGTGAAATAGGCAAAAATATGTTTTAATAATGTTATACACCTTTTTCTGATGGTTAAAATTGATTCATATGCGGTTTCTATTCGCACCCCCTTGCGATTTGTCTAAAAGTACAGTCTACATTTTAGTGTTATGAAGCCATTGAAATAACAATTCATAACGTACATAACCCTAACTGTCAAATAACGCAAATGTATCACCCAAATAGACATTTATTTTCCTTCGAAATGGAAATGTAACACTAAGCCTGTAACAGAGTGGCGTGGGAGATATTGTATGTATGAAAACTCATAAACACATTTCCGCCCATGACGAAGCAATGAATTGTAAATCACGTTGGCTTTATGAACAGTTTCCATCTGCACTTCTTCCGTATACATCTTTCAGAAGCAAAACATTGTGAAATTGTAATTCAATATGTTGATCAGCTCTTTACATAGCATTCCACAAAAGTTTTCCTTTTTTAATTCAGTTCTATTAATACTCCTTTCAGCTACGAAGCCTTATCAGGAGTTTGGGATCTGTGCCTGTACAATAGAGCTATTGATTGTCAATAATTTTCTATTGTTGGTGTATTTTATGGAGTAAATTTCAACTGATATATTAATTTATATGGATATCATAGGATGAAATGGCGAGGATGATTCATGGTATGTAAATATCCAATTCGGCATTTGCCTTTACGACTGGGGAAACCATGAAAAATCCTATGTCAAATTGGCCGGCCACGGGATGTGAACCTGGGACCTCCCGAATACGAGTACAAGACCTTACCACCTCAGCCATCTCGCTTGGTACAAAACAGTTAACATAATGTGAAATATATGCATTAGTGAATTGGTTATTTAGTATCACTATGCTAGGGTTCAGAGCTTCCTATAGCATTTTAACCATTACGAAAATTAACTTGTACGTATTTCATTGCTTCAGGGATCTGTAAGGATTTTTCAAACACAGAAGCAATTCCGACTGAAGAATGTTTCCATGCAAGTGAATCTAGGGAAAAATATGTCAAGTAAGTAGGAAAGAAAATATAAACCCATTATATCCAGTTTACTATTTTACTAAAATGTATATGTTCTCTGCTTCTACTTAACGTAAAAATTTCAAATGTTCAGGATTAGTTTATTCAGAATTCTTAACTGAAACAACGCTTTTCTATCGGTTAATTTAAGAATTATTTTCAAGTCATATGGTACTTAAAACGTTAATAAAATTGGTTGTAAAGAAAAAATCATACTTCAGTAAATATTTATATTTATGAAAGATCATTGTTTAAATACTGCAGGTATGTATCTAGAAACTGTAACAAGATCAAGTTTCTAGCGTTGGTATCTTTTTAGAAAAAGTAAAATATATTTAACACTGTAAAGATAGGTTATACCGTTTCCCCTCAAGAATGAGAAGTGAAAAGTGCAAATTGATTTTGAGGGACTGTGTTTATGAATTCCAGCCTAGTATTCGCCTAGGCGACTAAAGATGGTTATTTTTATGTCATTGTCGATAAAATGTTGAGTTATGGAGCGTACGAAAGGCCTATACCTAGAACATCAATAACATTTCAGACTTCCGTGCTTGAGATAGCGTTCTTTCCTAGCTTCCTGCCAATATCCCTATTTGCTTCGATATAATGTACAGTAACTGTGAGACTAGTTCAGGAGCATCGTTTAGCTTATGATAAAAGTTACTCGAAATTCCCACAAAGCCCTGTCAGCCTGAGGGCGCTCTCTGTATCATGTTAGTTCAGAAACATGTTACGATGCAGGATCATTGAATTACAAGGAATCGATAGAGCCAGAAGTTTGTCTAATTCACTGGAGGCAAAACCTATATATCGATCCAGCTCTGATTCCCCCAGCACATTTTCTCATTTGTTCCCTTTCCTATCGCCCCTTCCCCTGAATACAATCAAAGTTTCTGGCCAAGCAGAAGTCGTATCTCTTCAAGACAATCCTGAAATTTGTGACTGAAGTAGATAGTATACTTTCTTGGATAGCTGTTATGAATTAATTAATTTTATAGCGTAGTAACTGCTTCCTTCCGTATCCACGGCCATATTCGTAATACCGAAACGATTTATATTTCTCGCATAGGTAAATTTTCCGTTGATACTTGTAAGAAATTAAGGAATATTATACAAAGTATAAATTGTAATACTTTCTGTTTAAAAAAAATTTAACTAAAGGGAAATAAAAATCCCTAGCTATGTGCACCTCCGCTTGATCCAGACAGGGGTGCGAACTTAGATTTATGTTCAATGTTTTTATATCTGTACATCATTGAGAACGTTTTACTAACATTAAGTTACTCTTTACTTACCACGTAAACTAATAAATAAAATTAAAAATCAACCACTCACTCAATCCTTCACAACCAACCGACGAATTCATACGGCGTAATCAGTATAAATAATAACTACTGGTAGGTCTACAACTAATTAGTAAGACACGCCAAATCTAACTTTACCCATAATAATTTTAATAAAAATACTATTACAGACCTCAAGACATTCTGCTAAGGACAAAACATGACTTCTTCGTCCATGACCTAGACTCCTAACCGCATTGTATAGTTTTGAATGATAATAATTAGATAGAAAATGAAAATGGTTAGACCGGAAGTGATGTAGGATATTTATTTCATTTTCTCTTTGTATTCCTTCTGATGTTAATTTCATAATGCGATTATATTATCGGTTTGTTTTTTACCACATGTACGAGCATTGTGTAAACTATTTAAAATATTAAGAATGTATGTGTTATGACCCTGTAAGAGCATGAACTGGTTAATATTCGAGCTTATGACGATCCTGTTAATACATAACTTATTATTACGTAAGCAAAGCGATGTGGGTCGAAATTACTAGTTGGTGTTATAAACAACACAACTGGACAACGAAAATACTGATTTGCACTGACGGATAGTACCAGTATCGAAGTAGAATGAATAATGTAAAATAAAAAACAAAATTTATGAATTTACGACATTACTACTCGTATCACACAGGTTAATAGGATAGTAGTATTTTCATTTTATTACAATTTTAACGTCCATTGTGAAATAATTAGGGATGGGTCTTAGAAACTTTCGATACCTCGATACTCTCGATACTTGCATGGTATCGGCATCGAGTGATACTTCAGAAAACTCGCTCGGTACTTTTTCGATACTTTGGTAATTCTGAAATTTAAGGAAATTCGGTATCTCTTTCTGTATTTATTAGTCTACTAAATATAGTAAATACTTCTATTTCTCCTTCAAATGGAGAAAACCACTCTGTTACTTTTGTCTAGTCATAAATAAAGACTTTCCTACTTTTAAAATCCAAACAGAAGAGGTTTTTAATTGTTTCGTTTCCTGTCAAACATTTCAAAGACAATCAACAAGCAAGCTGGCTGTCCAAACCTTATTGTAATTTTTGAACAAAAACTTGTAAATGAAATGTTTCAAAAACTAATTTTAAATTTAATGTAGAGTTTAAAAATGATAATAGGCTACTGATGATATTAAATTTTGTCTCGTTAAATATGCACACTTAATTCATTTAGTTGGTATTACACAGTCTCTCAACTTTTAATTTTTTTAATGTACCTATTTATTGAAACTGGAAAAGTTGACGGTATCGAGTACCGAAGTATCGAGCATCGAAGAAAATATCATGTATCGGTATCGAGTATCGAGAAAAGGTGGTATCGACCCATTTCTATAAATAATGTAAAGCTCCATTTATAAATCTAATTGCAATAATATTTTCACAGGTGAAGGGAGATTTAAGGATAATTTCCTCATTGGAGTATAGAACTTTGTAGTTTTGCAGCATATAAACATCTGCTTCATGCACATGAATCACCGATTACTAGCATTATGTTCATGGTAGGTCCCAAGTGTGAGTAAAGTGGAAGAGAAGTACGTGAAAATAGGGATAATAGCCCGTCACAACGATTTATAAGCGGAATTATTAACCACAAAATTGCAGTAATGTAGGGGAAATCATGCAGTGCTATTTTTCTCTTTAGAAAAGTTCACAAACACACACACGCACGCACACAGACCGAGTGTTTGCTACTGCAGATACACCAGCTGTATTAAATTAGTATAATGTGCGCAAGGTCGTACTGCGGCTGTATACGAAGAAAATTGCATTTTATCACGCTTCTAGTTTATGTTGTGTATACGAAGGAACAAATTATCAACGTTACACTACACGACGAGTCTAAGAAGAGATCTCTTGTCGAAAATACTACAATATAAAAACCAGGACATAATGAGAAATTACCGATATTTTTGGTACAAGCAATACCTAAGTATTTCCTAGGATTCCTATTTTTTATAACCTCACATAAACCTGAAAATTACTATCAGGTACTGAAATGTAATAACAAGAATAATAATGATAATGGTGATACAAATTGTAATGCAATAATAATAACAACATAGGTTACCATTTTGTTTTGGATTGCTATGTTTCCCAAAAGGCTATATCACACCCCTCCCCCCCCCCAAGAAACATCGCCTGCAGCCCACTGTTTACTGAGAACTCAAATTCAAATTTTTTTAACACAGTCGGAACGTTGTATCTGTTTCAATAGCAGTAGGACCTGCATATTAAATATTTAAACAAGCAATTAGAAAGTTAAAATCGATCAAATCATCAAAATATATTTAGTTAAAAAATATAAATAAAATATATTTTTGGCAAGTCGTATAGGTCAATTTTATTATTTTCTAATTCCAGAAAATTATCCTTTGATAGGTAGCATTCATTGGGATAGCATGATACTTTTTATGGTCCAGCAAATTTCATTAACAAACTTCAAGATACGGAGTTAAAAGCAACGGTTGCGGTTGCTTTTCCCCACGGAAAATTCTTAGAAGAAGACGGATGTTATGGCCAACAAGCAGCTGTGAATATTGCCTTTGGATTCTCTCTTTTCGGTATTAGCATTTATCAAGTCATATACGTACGACGTGGACGTATTTATAATTCACATACATTTTCTTTATCTTCCTTCATGACGCCATATTGTGAATTTTACGCAAAACCACACTCTCAGCCATAGGCGCCGACTTCGGGTGTGCTTTGCATTTTCAGCACCTCCAAAATAAGTTCTGGGGGTGCCGAGCAGCCCTAGAAATATTTATTTACATGCTTCTCAGTTAAGATTGAGAATTTTCTAATTAGTGACAGTGAAAAGGAACTGATGGTGATGACTTGGGCAAGGAGATGCAACAGAAACATTTATTAGATATATCACGATCAGAACTGCACAACATCACAGATTTTCAGATTGTTTCACTTCCTTCGGAAAGAAACTTTCTTACTGCTGAGCGGTCATTCTCCTCTCTCCCTAGAATCAAATTTAGGTCTAAAATGGATCAACAGAGAATGATGTAGCATTCTTTCATTCATTCATTCCATTTGGTTTAAATGTAAAACGAGTTTATCATTAGAAATGAAATCGCAGGCAAACATTTGCAACGGAAACTTAATTCGCAAAAAGGTCACCCTTCTTTGGCAAAACTTCAAGGTTTTATTAATTCTCAAGAAAAGTGGTAGAGTAGTTACAACAATAATTATTGACTATACAGATTATTAACAGTGTGTTTATCAAATAACAATGTAATTTGTTGTAATGAAGGACTTTCAATATAAGTTATTCAATTTGATTTTCCTTTTCTATCTGAGCAGCCCCAACCAATTTTATAAGTCTGCTCCTATGCTCTCAGCTAGTTTGAACCAGTGGACCATAGCAAGCGTGTCAAATAATTAAGAAGCCCCTCTATTTAGTAACTTACATGGATTATAAATGATTGCGTCAGATATTACTGTAGCTCCTGAAAACGCGAAAGCATAATGACCATATGACCATATTATATTATCTTGTCTTGAATACTTTTATAACTGATAATGTCTTCGTCCTATTAAATTACAGTATTAATAAATACACCATTATAGGCTATAGATTAATATTATCATTATTATTATTATTATTATTAAGTTTACTGGAGTATAATCAAATCTGTTTTATTATTCTGCGTAACTCTAAAATTCGATTACACCAGACCAGGTTTCAGATTCAGCTAGAAGGAAGAACTTTGAATACATAATGGTGTTAGGGTTGAGTAATAGTTAGAAATGCTAATGCTCGGTAACACAGCGTGATTGTGGTATGGATTGCCGCTCTGGAGACTTGGTAACTCGATCTGAGGTAAGTGCTTCGATCCGCCCAGGAAGCCTAATTTCCATTCAGGAAACTTGCCTGCAAGATATTGCCCAAACTGTTGCATTTAATAACTTGAAATTTCACTTTGTGTCTCGCCAAAAGAGGTATATTTTACGTAAGCCTGTAAGTTCTGAAATACAATAATCAATCTGATGATAATAATAGCGTTAATTTCAAGGAAAATAATGTTATTAATTATAGAAATAATAGATCGGTTTTCCGTAAGTGAACAAAAGGCAGATTTCAAAAGAAGCAGTGTCTTTTTATTTAAAAAAATAATTGTTTAATTAAAAACGTGCTTTATATTCAGTCGGGCGGTGAACAGTAGAGTCCCGCTAATCCGGACTAGATGGAATCGGACCCTGTCCGGATCACCGAAAGTACGGATTAAACGGAATTTACCAACTGTTGTAGGATTAAAACAACAAGTGATCAAAATGCCAAATTTACTGATTTTTCAGAACAAAAAGTTCGTTCGGATTAACCGGGTCCAGATTAGCGGGACTCTACTGCAGGCCTATATTGTAACAATATAGAATATTCGACTTTGGGTAACAAACTTTTAGTTGTTACCTGCTTTAGACATTTATGCGATTAAACCAACGAATCATAACGTTCATAATCTCTTTAAACTTTCTCCCATTTATGTAATATAGGCCTATGTACATACAAAACCGAAATCAAGTTAATACTGGAAAAGCATGCCTCCAAGCTGATAAATGTGTTTTCAAGGTGATGTCTGTCTGTCTGGTGTCCAATGTCTGTCTGTGGAAGTCTGTTGTGGAGAAAAGGTCGTTGTATGTGATTTTAATTTTTGAAATATACATTTCCTTACTCTTGTTGCTTCTAATTTGTATTCTCAATTATTGGTTTTAAAGCATTTAGAGCAGTTTTCACAAAACCTTTCTACCAAATTTTGGTTTTTATGAACTGGGTTTTAAAAAAATGAATACAAATTTAATTTGAAGTCTTATGAGTAATAAAACAGCTTCCTTTTCCTATAAAAATGACAAGTGATAGTTTACTCCACTTCGTTTTATTTATTTTTTCTTGGCTTTTCAACTATTTTTCTCATATTTCTTCATTTATGGGGCCATGCGGCTAATGCGAAATAAGTTATAATGAATCAAAAAAGAGCAATGAGAGCAATATTAAACAAGAAATCTAAAGAGAGTCGTATACAACCCAGGATTATCACAATCTATAATTTATTTATCCATAAGAAAATTGATTTGTGCCCAAAAACTAGTCAGTATTATTGCCACATAGAAAATTAACAAAATATTAAGCAATAGAAACAACCTTAACAAAGAACATGTGCTTCCAGAATGGTGTTGGTTTTTATAATCCGCTCCCTGTGACAGCCAGGACTGTTCCTATTTCGCCGTTGAAAGAAAAAAATTATCTAATTGATTCACTCAAAGGCCATTTTATTCCATCGAATAATTTCTATCTTCCAACTTCGTAAGCGTTCATTTTTAACCGTTTTAATTGATGCCAATTTCCTGCTTACAATAATGACAAAGTCCTATTCAATATGCTTTGGTTTTGGACTAATATTATTTTATTACTGTTTACTAGGACTAGCTCATCTACCCAGAAGTATATGAGCTTGCTCTGCGATCCGCACGAGGCCATTGCCCTTTGGGATGTCTAGGCTAATTTTATTTATTTTTATTATTATTAATATTATTATTATTAATCCCCTCCATTCCATCGACTAGTGGTTGACGTTGTTGACTATCGGTCCCTCAGATTTTTTTGAACTGTGAAGGCCTGTAACAGGTGCTTTGAGGTCAACCAAGGAGCTGTTTGATAAGAATAAGTGGGTCCGTTCAATTTATCATAAGTAATAAAATAAGTATTTTCATCTGCCAATGAAGTCAAAGGACGGAAAGAAATAACGCAGCGGTTGGAAGGTAGGTCATGTTCTTCGAGGGATGGAGCGCCACGGAGTACATGTATGCAAGAAAATGTGATTTGTGTTTCAAGGAAATAATCTGACCGGTAATGAACCTCGTTCATTCAGTGTAGTTCAACCTAGAACGATTTAATACAGCCTAGGTCATGATTTTGACAAATTTTCTGAGGTAGGTATATAAGTTTCTCACACTTTCCGCATTTGTCCATTGGTGGTAAAGGCGTTTCTCCTTTTAATACTATAAATAATAAAACTATTTAATAGACTATTAGCTACTGACGCGTCATAGCACACATTAACGAGCATCAACTTGATACTTAGGTCGATGTCAGAGAATTAAATATTAGGAAGAGTTCTTAGTAATTTGAAAGATGAGATTGTTTGCAATTGGCTTGAACTTATGTAATATGGACATCTGCATTTTTGTATAGATTTCATGCATTTCCTTCTGTTTTCTCTTATCAGTTATTCTCTTTTGTGTTTTATCATTCTTATTGTAATATTTTCAGGTTTTGTAATAACGCGTAATTTTGCCATTCTTTTGCTAGTAAATTTTACTGTAGTAATTTTAACAGTAACTGCAGCCTGACTTAGTTGTGACTGAATGGACTGTAAATACAATCTTCATCGTTTACTGTATTTATGAGAAAAATGGTTTGAGGTGGTAACAGTTTTCTTATAAGTTATACGTTGAATGCTGGAGGGAAAGGAATCAGTAACTAATAAGATAATAGTGAGGACATGACGGGAAGGTAGATGTCGAGGCTTTGTTACAAGAAAAATTATCTCCAAGTATCGATTTAAGCCTACTCGTACATATTATCGGCTATATAGGCCTATTATGCGCGTCAGAATGTTATTTTCCTTTGCTTGAACAAAACTGAGAAAAGTACGGAACTTTATTCTATTGTGTAAGGAAATTTTAAGATTTTATCGTAGTACTTAAATATTTTAAATTTAACTGATATAAAGATCGATTCTCTAATTTTTTCACTTAATTCTGTTTTCATAAGTCTCGAGTTAAACATAATGCATAAAGATGTGTTTCAACTTACCTATTGTGAGACGGAATGAGAACGACAGAACTTTTCGTCACAAAGTAGGATACTAGCAGAAAAGATAATTGAAGAGATAACTTTCTCTAAAAGGCCCCATGGCTAACGAAAGTTTCTGTCTATTCCAACTTGGAGTGCTCTTTTAACACAGATGCGGCGTTGTGTTCCATAATTTTGTTATAGATGAAACAGAAACAGATAATAAAAGCTAAAAATTGTATCTCCCAGCAAATTTCAAAAGCAGTAAAAATAAAATTCTCCACGTTTATTGAATTTACGACAGAGGATCACATGCAATTATTTCAACATTATCTTCGTTATAGAACTCATAAACTCATCATTTACGTTCAAAAGGGAACTTAAACCTACAAACTGATTTTTATAGTAAAAGTATAACAAAAGGTCCACATATATCACAAATATAAAATTGTTCAGAAAGTTTAATTTGGTACAAAGTTTACTATGTTGCTATAAATATACAACTCGTATAACACATCATCAACTGCCTATAATCATATAACTTTTGTATACATTGATGTTTGTATAAATGTTGTTATCCTCATAATATGTAAATGTATGTAGTTGAAATTGTCATATATATTAACACCTTATATCGTTATATTTACGTTTAAAAAACCATTATTAACATTGCTAAATACAATAATTTGTATAAAACTACCGTGTATCAAAGTATCGTCCCTATTACGATAATTTAACAAACGCTTGCACATTATATCAGTAATAGATTATTTTTGAAAAATTACTAAGATATCACCGTACAGATAATAGAAATATTAACTACCATGAATCTCAGTGTCGTCACCACTAATTAATGTTAGCAAATGTTAGCAAATTATGTCATAAAATTATTAATTGGCTCACAAAACTGCAGTAGCCAATCTAGATCGCCCTCATTTAGTGTGTGGACAAGATTCGGAATATAAAGTTTCAATTTTTAAGCTCGCAAAATTATAGGAAACTCTACCAATCTCACGAGAACATTACCTCAGTGACTTCTTTGGGGAATGTGCAAAAGCCTCCATGACTTCATCAACGTTCCTGTTATCGGTGGAACTTCTCTTTCTTCCGCACCTCCGTTTCAACACATCTCGCACCATTCCAACTACTTCAAACTTTTCTCGGGATTCTTGTGATTGTTAACCTTGTTGGTGATGGTGTACCATATTCAATCCTCCAACGACGTTAAACCTTTCAACAACATTCTCCACTTTTCAATAACATTTCAGTAGGCCTACCCACTTACAGAACGTATTTCGTTTGATCTAAAAGTTTTTGCTCATAATGAAATGATATGTGGTAACGGCTATATCACAGGCCGCCACTGCTAATTAGTTGTGCGAAATAAGAATCGTGATTGAATGTCTGTGTACAGCACTCAGCCAAATGTGCGTTTAAAGTTAGACTCGCGAAACAATCCTGCCCATCTTTATTTAAGTAATAACTTTATTTTTATTGTGAACTAGCAGGTGCCCGCGGCTTCGCCCACGATAATTAATTGAATAATTAAAAATTAAGAGCATATTAAAATCATTAAAGCATTATATTTATTAACACTTGCACGCGAATCATTCATAAACTACACCATTAATAATTAATGAAACAGCTAAAATTCTGGCTTTGGAGTACGGTACATTCCACGATTAGAAAGCGCCGCCTGGGAAAGCGATCTCAGATTCGATTATGCAGTTCCAAAGTTATCTGTGGACACATAATACGTATTGTTTCTCAACTGTTTGTTGACAGATGAATATGATGTGAATTTTATTTGATAAATTCATTGTAATTTTCAGAAATTGTATAATTTTTCATGGGAAGGAATGGTTTGTTTGTATTTTTATTGGCTGCGATATTTCCAGGGTTAAACTATCAATATATTATAGTTGTGCCCGCGGCTTTACCCGCCATTATTATTTGACTCCAGGATTTTTAAGAAATTTTCACTGTCAGTTCATTAAAAATATATGTGGTTCAGAGCTATGAAAATTGTAAGTAAAAATAAAATTAGAATATTTCTTCATTGTGTTCATTTCACTTAGGCCTTATATAATAAAGAAACGGTTTCCTAATTTTGTACTATTCGTGAAAGTTTAGACTGCGAGAGACGAACATCGCCGAGTATACCCGATGTCTCACGATGTGAGGGAGCGAGTGAGCACGTTATTTAGGGCCGTTGAATTATATAAGAGTAGATTTTATATTATTATTTTGGTACATTTTACTCCTGGCCGACATAATACCATTTGTCGTTATTCATAGGCTATTAATCACAGTTTAGTGGTCCAAAATTTGGAGTCAAAGATATTGCAAATAATATTAATGGACCAGAATCTGACTGTGATATTGAAGCTAGTAAAAGAGGCTTTCAATCCTGAAAGTTTGGCAGCATTCAGTGAAAATGGATGGCGTTCTCCTCTCCTACAGATGAGGCCAGATCGTTAAGTTCAAGGGAAATGAACTTGATGCCAAGTTGGATTGTATATCCAAAACCCATGAAAAAGTTAAAATTTTCTAGAGGTTATTAAAAAATCTCACAAATTATTCATATATCTGGATAGTTAAATTTCTAGAACATACTACAGCTTTCCCAATTCCGGGATTGCATAGGCCTATTACGAAGCTACCAACGCAACTTAACAAGATAAGAAACTTAGTTACAAGAGAAAAAATACAATAAAAAGAATAACATAAATGTCAGGAAAACATTGGTAACTACAGGGAACAGACATAGAGAACATAATACAAATATTAACAGAATTAATACATTTTTCTAAAATTATGAAATGGCAGTTTACACATAAAATCACTGTTGGGTATATAAATGGTTTCTCCGAATTGCAAGAGGCCCCTTTGTTGCCGCTTTATTGTTTTTAGGTCGAAATAACGAGTTTACAAGTAAAATATTCATAGGCCTATAATAATATTTTAGAGGGAAAAAAATACAGTCTGTTTCCTGAGCAACGTCTTGGTTTTTATTAAAACCATAGAATTACCAACACCGTTGTAAAATAAGACAGAACAACAACAACAACAAAACCATAGAAACAAAATTAAATTTTATATTATATTAAAATCATCCGCGGGAGACGCAGAATTCTTCCAAGTCAGTACCGAACCAGCGTCCCGGCGGAGGTCATGGACCCTGAAGATTACGAGAGATGGGTCCATGGCGAGAAAATAAAAGCGACGCTGCAGTAGGGAAGCTCCGTGTAACTTTAAAACTGGTGAGTTGCATCACTCAGGCGTCAGAATTTTCCTATTTTATAACTGAATAGTTCAGGTGAAGGATTCATGGCCTTATGCTGAAGAGTATGGTGCCGTGATCTTAGTCCAACTGAACTATTCAGATTGCGAACTCGTTTTAATTTCACTTTTTATTATGTTACTGTTTTCCGCGGAAGTCGAAAACTTCTTGAAAGTCAGGGTACCGAAACGGCGTCCCAGCGAAGTTCATGGACCCTGAGGATTCCTTGAGATGGGTCCATATCGAGGAAGTAAAAGTGACGCTGGATTAGGGAAGCCCTGTATTAACATCTGTACTTGTGAGTTGGATCGCTCTGGAATAGGCCTACAAATGTTCCTCTTTAACACATCCAGGCCCACATATGATGAATATTCAAAATGTCCTGTATGTAGATAAATTTCATTATATAGGTCATATTTGTACATAAAAGCCGAAAAATGCAAGATTACCCGCATGTAAAGTAAAAGTAAAGTGTACCCTATACAGGCCATGGAGGCCCAGAGGTTTCCAGGAGGTTGAGGCTTCCCGATTTTAGACATAAGGCCCATGGCCGCCTTTACCCCCAGGATTTCTCCTGGTAATTTCTGTTAGAGGCTCAGTCTACCCCAGGCCATAGTACCACCAGAAGGTTTAGGCTAATTGAAAAATCTCAACAACCTCATCGGGAATCGAGCCCGCAACCTTCCTGATTTTAGCGCATTGCCTGAACCACTACGCCACGACGTATGTCAATAACATTAATTATAATAACAGTAATGATAATAATAATGATAATGATGATAATAATAATTGTAATAATAATAATAATAACAATAATAATAAATATGTGCACTTATCTCTATAGACATGATTAAATTTTCATGCTCAAGTCTTCAACAAGTCTGGTGGGAAAAAATAAATGAGCTAATTATATTTTTCTTAAAATATGCTCATTAAGGGGGCATATGACATTTTATTTTCAATCTTCTTTCACTTAGGAAATATTGCAATGAATGATTATGTTCAAATAGCATACAAATGCGGATTAAAACATTTATTTCAGTTTCAGGACCACTGGTTCGTTACCCACAGTAAGAAAACAATAGAAATGTAGATGCGGATGGAAAATGTCATAACTCCTACATACTTTCACAAATAAATTAGTATTGGGGCTTAAAATAAAGCTAATTAATTCCATAAAAATCCACCAGGCTAAATTTTCATATTCGTATTTGGATAATAAAAAAAAATATGAAATTTTAACTTTCTAAATTTCATAAAAATATCATACATTACACATCCTTAATGTGAACAATAATGTGAATATTGAAAATCAGTATGGTGATCTGTTTATTAAAACATCCTGAGAAGTCTCTGAAAATTTCATGCAATTATATTTAATAACGTCTAAGTTATTACTTATTACACTTTGAACCTGATAAATTAAAAATCGCAGTATTCAGTAAACGCAAAAAGGGGTTTAAATTGGTTGTAAAATCATTGCTATAAACAATTAAGATGTTTTATGAAGGTAAATCGAAAATGGACACGAGTAAATTACCCTCTAAGTAAATTTATATAAGAACAATTATATCTATTTCATTAGTCATAAATAGGAGGTTCCAAATTTGCAGTTTTATTACAACCATTTGAGCCAATACTTCCACTACACTACGTATATGCGAGAAAGTAAAATGGATGCCGATCAGCTGTCAGACGTCATAGTGCAATGCTGTTTTTAATAAATCTACATTGAATTGAATTGATATGGGATTTAAAAAGTCACTTTTGGGTCCATTTTTCCATCACAATCCACCCAATGAGGCTCATGAAGTGTGCTACATGTGAATATTTTAACAAATACAAGTATATGTACTCCTCAGTCTTTATTAGCTTCATTAGCTTCTGTTTTGCATCCGAAACATATGATATTGGATTCAAATGGTTTAAACTGAACAGTTCATACAAAAGAATGATGGCCTTATGCTGAAGAGCATGGTGCCGTGAGCTTTGTCCACTGAACAATTCAGATTGTGAACTGATTTTAACTTAATTTTTTTATAGTATGTTACAGATCTCTTGCTACCGAAACGGCGTCTCGGCGAAGGTCATGGGCCCTGAAGTATTGCGGAGGGGGGTCCATGGCGGCAAAGGTCATGGGCCCCTGAAGATTTATGGAGGGGGTCCATGGCGAGAAAGGCAAAGAGACGCTGCAGTAGGGAAGCCCTGTATAACATCTATACTGGTAAATTGCTTTGCTCTGGCGTTTTTATGCTCCTCTTTTACCATCTGAATAGGTCACATGAGAGATTCGTGGCCTTATGCTGAAGAGTATGATGTCGTGATCTTTCTCCACTGAACTATTCAAATTGTGAACTGGTTTTTATTTCATTTTTATATTCGTTGCAGTTGCCGGCCGAAGAGACGAGGATTTCTTCAAGGCCTGTACCGTACCAGCTTCACCGCCTAGGACTGATTTTGTCGACGTTAAGGAGGACACAAGCTACCAAGCAGCATCGGCGAACATCATCGGCGAACTACCCGACCGAAGATGCAAAGTTCATCGATGTCAGTACCGAAACAGCGTCCCGGCGGAGGTCATGGGCCCTGAAGATTTATGGAGGGGGTCCATGACGAGAAAGGTCATGGGCCCTGAAGATTTATGGAGGGGGTCCATGGCGAGAAAGGTCATGGACCCCGAAGATTTATGGAGGGGGGTCCATGGCGAGAAAGACAAAGCGACGCTGGAGTAGGGAAGCCCTGCATAATATCTATACTGGTAAATTGCTTTGCTCTTGCGTTTTTTGCTCCTTTTTATCATCTGAATAGGTCATATGAGAGATTCGTAGCCTTATGCTGAAGAGTATGGTGTCGAGATATATCTCCAGTAAACTATTCAGATTGTGACCTGGTTTTAACATAATTTTTTATAGTATGTTACAGATCAATGGCGAAGACAAACTTCATCTTTATGAGTACCGAAACAGCGTCCCGACGGGGGTCATGGGCCCAGAATATTTATGGAGGGGGTCCATGGCGAGAAAGGTCATGGACCCCGAAGATTTATGGAGGGGGGTCCATGGCGAGAAAGACAAAGCGACGCTGGAGTAGGGAAGCCCTGTATAACTCAATACTTGGTGAGTCGTATCGCTCTGGAGTCTTTTGTTCCTTTTTATAACTGAATAGTTCAGGTGAAGGATTCACAGCCTTATGCTGAAGAGTATCATGTCGTGATCTTTCTTCACTGAACTATTCAGATTGTGAACTGGTTTTAACTTAATTTTTTATGGTATGTTACAGTTCAATGGCGAAGACAAACTTCATCTTTATGAGTACCGAAACAGCGTCCCGGCGGGGGTCATGGGCCCAGAATATTTATGGAGGGGGTCAATGGCGAGAAAGGTCATGGACCCCGAAGATTTATGGAGGGGGGTCCATGGCGAGAAAGGAAAAGCGACGCTGGAGTAGGGAAGCCCTGTATAACATCTATACTGGTAAATTGCTTTGCTCTGATGTTTTTATGCTCTTTTCCTTTTCACCATCTGAATAGGTCATATGAGAGATTCGTGGCCTTACACTGAAGGTGTCGGGATATATCTCCAGTGAACTATTCAGATTGTGAACTGGTTTAAACTTAAAATTGTATAGTATGTTACAGATCAATGGCGAAGACAAACTTCATCTTTATGAGTACTGTACCGAAACGGCGTCCCGGCGATGGTCATGGGCTCTAAAGGTTTATGGAGGGGGTCCATGGCGAGAAAGGTCATGGGCCCCGAAGATTTATGGACGGGGTTCAAGGCGAGAAAAGCAAAGCGACGCCGGAGTAGGGAAGCCCGATACAACTCCAATTCTGGTAAGTTTCGTCGTTTTTGCGTTTTTTTTTCTCCCCTTTTACCATCTGAATAGGTCATTTGAAAGATTCAAGGCCTGATGCTGAAGAGTATGGTGTCGTGACATATCTCCAGTGAATTGCTTGGATTTGTGCTGGATACTAAACTTTCTTGGAATGATCACTTAACGAATATCTGTAATAAATTGTCAAGGATCCTGTAAGCCCTTCCTAAACTAGTAAATACTGTAAATATAAATCTTCGGAAGAATGTGTACCATTCACTCCTTCATTATCAGTTATTGTATGGAGTACATTTATGGGGGCATTCCTCAAATACAAGAAAAAATCTTTAGACTTCAGTCAGCAGCTGTACATATTATAAGTAGAAAAGCCAGTTATTATCATTGTAAACTTCTATTTATTGAAAACCATATTTTAACTTTACCAGGTATTTATATCTATACTTGCCTTGTTTATATTAAAGAAAGACAAAATACGTATTCTCTACGGTCTGATGTTCACTGTTATAGTATGAGATCCAATGGAGCTCTCAATGCAATGTATTGTCGTACATCAAAACCTTTGAGTAGTTGGCAGAGCTTTGGTATTCAGCTTTTTAATCTTTTACCGGTACCTACTAAAGCAAGGAGTAAAGTTTGCTACGTTTTAAAAGGATATTGCATGAATGGTTAACTCTTAAGGCTTTTTATACTATTGACGAAGTTTTGGAAATTGGTTTTATTGATATAAATTTTTGATAAATCACCTGCATGCACTATGTCTAGTGTTCAATGTATATTTATCTAATTACTAGCTTAAATGTCCCGGCGTCGCCCGGGTTTTCTTATTTTGTAATATGAAATTAACTTGTGGAGGACTATCCATGTTGAAACTCTAGGTCCTTATATAATATGTATGTAACATTCGAAATGAGGAAGAACGACATATGGCACTCAGACTATTCCCTCAGAAAACGGTAGATATAGCTTCTCATAGCTCATAGAGGATGTTGAATGCTGCATTCCATTGCTTGTTGTACACACCATGCCTGGGAGGAATGCAAATAAGAAGGAAAATAAATTCCGGTTACATAAGATTGTATTGTCTTGACAGAAAATTGTATTTCTCACTCTCATATCACCATAGTACCGTTTCGGGGCTGAAGTAAAGCAGAAATTCAATACCACTTTCATACTTTCCTTCCCAAAAACCTGGGACATAATATACTGCGCGCGTAGGACTGAAAATGTTCCATCCCATTTTGTCTTCTTTTTAGATGCTTAGGGCCTCTGATAAAAATCCCTAGGCCTATTTCTCAACTAATACAAAGTCTGAAGGTATGAGTGACGTATCAGTGGATAGGATTTGTTACCGACTTCCGATATAGTCTACTCACTGGCACACACTTAAGTTGTCCCTGCAATACGACCGCTTATTCTACATCAAAATTTCAAGTGAGAAAATGATATTTTCCATGTCAAGGGTAGAGAAAGTTATGTGACTGCTTTATTTTCGTGGATTTTATTCTTCAAGAATTATTTTCACAAATGTATTAATTACATCGATAGAATCAGAATTTGTTAAAGCCCAGTATTATAATATAGTTTCCAAAGCCCTATGTGAACACCGTAAATAATACTTTCGTTATATAAACAATTGACGGCAGAACTTTCTAACTCTGCCTCATTTCACATTTCATCCAAATCGGTCGAGCCGTTCTCAAGTGTTGCGGCAACAGACCTTTTGTAAATTCATTTTTATTAATATAGATTTAGGACTTGGAATATTCAAGTAATCTAAGGGACTAAATCTTAAATTACTTCGTATCGTGATAACTTATCCCTATAACCTACCTACCACATTTTATTAATGATATAAAACTCTATCTCTAAATTTTGAAGCAAAAGCTACGTTTTAAAGTCCAAGCACCTCGCCAAGTTATTTTGTTCTTGTAATAAAATGGTCGATAACGTGATATAAATCTAGAAGAATAAAAGGATGCCTACGAGCCAAGAAGGCTGGAGCAGTCGTAAAGTCGAAGAGTTTCTATATAAAATGAGCTATAAATGTTTTGTTACTCAGTTCAGACATCTCCCGGATATTCAATTCTCTGTCAGTGCACTGGTGGTATTTTATATCAGTTCTAAATATAGGATTATTCGATCGTTAGTTTACAGCGAGTGAAAGGTTTGACTGATCCTCTACAATACTAAAGTGAAAACTAAATACTGTTAATACTGTTAATATTTCACTAAGCATTGAAATTCATAGGGACGCTTCATTAAAAAAATTAAATATAATTTCTCTGACACTTCATATAACTGACATTCTGATCGATGAGTTGACTGAGTGGATAAAGTCGAGGACTCACTTTCTAGAAGTCGTGGGTATTAATAAGCTGACTGGATAGTCTAAGCGAGGGAATTTTAGGGGGTTTTCTAATTCGAAATTGCAAATTCTGAATTGAAATTGATTTATATCTACTTCTAACATTCCCTGTATATTGTCTTCAAAGTTTATGTTGTCTTAGGAAGCTTCAAGCACAGTGCCAATCACACCACGGAGTCTCTCCATATACCTTATAAACAATGCAATCCATAGATGTATTTTTTATGTATATTACTTTTCCCAGAAAGGGATAAACGGCCTATTTGGACAGAGTCAGTCTTTTCTTTGCAGCAATTATGGAAGAATAATTGCTTACCAATTTTGACGACATATTATTCTCTAAGAATATTTCGAAAAATATGGAAGTACTATTGTAATGATAATGATGATGATAATGATGATGAAGATGATATTAATACACTGGTAATTATAGTCAATGTCTCAACAGATCGTAGATTACTAAATTTACAACATCTTACTTTGGCCCAGATAGAAACTTAATCAACCAATATTGGAGGTCGCGAGATCAGCACGATTAGCACCTAAACTTTTTCTTGAATATGGGAAAGAACTGAACTAATTACTGTATATTTCAGCTTACCTCCCGATTCTAGGAATATTCTCAACCTTTGAGCATTCCATAGCGCATCAGTAAAGTAGAATCCCTTGAAAAACGTGCGAAACCTACGCGCTAAGCCCGATAATGTTACTTGTATTCCAAACGGGATTTTCTCCCTTAATTATAACACCTCGGTTAATATCACCTGAAATCCAAGAGATTGAATACGGCGCCATTCTCTAAAGTATTATTCTTTAGATGGCAAGACCACAGTACGAGAAAAGTTATATTTTTCGTAGTACACTTTTAATAATAATTAATTGTTCTCATCGAAATATTAACTTTTTAGGCAGTGGTAGAGTCTTGTTGAAATAAACAAAAAGCACGCACGCTACCTATCTATTAATTGTCTAAAAAAAAGGGGAAAATTGTATTTACGTAGGTACCTGGGGGCGTCAAATATTGCCCCGTACAAAATGTTCATGTGTTCATGTGTTACACCCAACCCTCTGCGATCGCGAACCGCAAAAAACACTGCGCAGCCGGTGCATAGTTCATTGGATCTCCCTCTATTTCTTTAATAATAATAATAATAATAATAATAATAATAATAATAATAAAGATTTATATGAAGGAGAAAAAGATAAAGAAAAAGAGGAAGACTGTGATTTGCATAATATCTCAAATGATAACACATCGTGATATATAACAGTGTAATAAAGTGGTTATTTGTTAAAGAAGAAAATGTTTGGCGTTAAAAACTGGTTAACCATTTTCATCTGTTATTGCTTTCATCATTATCATAATCATATCACACTAAGTTGAGAGTTTGTCATTGAAGTTATCTTCACGGTTCTTTAGTGTGAGACATGTTTAGAAATCCCTTCCTCATACAGAGTACGTTGCACCACCTCAGCTCGCATAACGTCATCTGAAAATGCTTAGGGCTATCTGCTGAAGAAGCCATTGTAAGCCAATGCATGTAAACTAGACTTGTTAACAGAGAAGTGTATCACAAAGACTCGACTGCTGGGTTTCGAGCCTACTAAATTGAGTCTTTATAAAGCGAGAACATGTAAATTAAAACTCACAGAACAACATGCCATAGATACAGTAAAGAGATAATGCAGAATTATATTAACTTTTTTATTTTCTCCTTATTAACATGCTCTCATATGTATAGTAGCCTAAATGGGGAAAAATTGTATTTTATAAAATAATTTAGTTAGACATTTATAGGTAACATATTTAATCCGACCAGATGCATCATGTCCCATTCTGCTAATGTCTCTATTGTTTGTTTATTTGGCAGAATTATGGAAACAGCGTATGGTTATGGCGTGCTGGAAGATATAAGATTAATACTGTGAGTACGGTAACAGAACCAATAAAACTGAACTGACCTCAACTAATAGGGATTAAGAATTCAGTAAACTTATACCATTTTAAGGAAGACCTATGATAATCTTATTTATTTATTTTTTTTTTTTTTATGTGTGTGTGTGTGTGTGTGTGTGTGGTGGACATAGCGGATATTTACTTGGAATTCAATGGGGTACGCTACAAACCGGAAGGTCGCTGGCTCGATCACCGGTGAGGTCGTTGGGATTTTTCAATTGGCCAAATCCTTCTGGTGGGAAGTATGGTCCTGGTGTCGACTCAGCGTCTAACAGAAATGAGTACCAGAAGCAATCTTAGGGGTAGGCTAAAGGTGGCCGATGCGCAAGGCTGCCAATCTACCGAATGTCTAAAATCTGGGAGCCTCACGTCCTGGAACCCTTAGGACCTCTATGGCCTGCATAGGGAACATTTTACTTTTTCTTGGAACTCAATAAAATATTATAAACTTCCTAAGAAATCTACCACAGGAATTCTTGTTTCTTCCTGTTATTTAAAAAGAAAACTTTAGGTTTTCATGTTTTATAAAAAAAATAATTTATGAACCGGTATAATACTTCCAAAAGCTTACATATTTTTGTAAATTAATATAAGTATAAAAAAGCATCTGGTAGAATATTACACTGTTATAGCATGTTAAAAACACTCTGCCAGTTTATTGTAAAGTGTGTAAATTATTTCCCCTTGAAGAATGAGAAATGTACTAATTTTCCTGTACGAGAAATGAGGGCATAAAATTAAACTGCGAGTTAATTTCCCAGATGCACTCCTATTTTAAATTGCTGCCGATCATTTGTTCGGTATTGCATTGCACTGGGGTTTTCAATAAATAAATCTACATCATTTAATTAAGTATTCTTGTTGTGAAAGACTAGAGATAAATGTGTGACCTTTCAAACAAACAAAAATACTCCACGATTAAATTATTTCTTACTTAAAAAGCAATAGAATTTAAGTTTTTACTTTTTGTATTTTAAAAACATTATTTTCTAAATGTTTGAAGGGAATTGAAAATTAGTACTGCAGTAATGTTAACATTTGTACATAAGTTTAAGTCTGATTTCATGTGTGTGTATGGGGGGGGGGGGGAGAACGAGAGAAACCACGTTTTATCTGAAACTTCATAATCACAGTCACAGTTTGTAGCTTAAATTGAAGGTTGTGTTATATTAACAAATAAATTATATTTGTCATTTACTTCAAGTATTTTCTTACATTTTGCACTAGTTTCTATTCAAAGATCAATATTATTGAATGGCGTCTCAGTTGACCCCCTTAGTAGTAGCTGTTGATCCTAGAACTTAATTATAGTCTGAAGGTTAAAATGTGATGATTTTACCCACATCTTACGGTTGTCATTTATGGAAACCAGCTACTCTTAAACTTTCCTCGTTGATTTTAAGCTTAGAGCCCACTGATGATTTTACTTGATAAGTGCTTTGTTATCAGCATATAGGCCTAAATTCAGGTCCGAAAGGTTAATTTCTGTTTTCTCCTCATCAGTTTTTCTCATCACTTATTCATAATTTCTGGGCTATTTTAGGAGCAACGAAGGCTATAATATTTCTCTGAAAAAGCGGACACGATCGTGTCAGGATAAACAAAACTCAATAGGCTAAGCAAACAAGGGGGGAAAATATAAATAATAGTAAGAATGATATTATCACTCGTGTGTTCTGTGAGGAAAGCCTTCTTAATTAAAATACAGTATACGATAGAGAAACAGTGTCTGGAGTTCAAGCAAGCACACAATCTATTGGTGATAAAAGCACAACGCTCGTTAAAAATTAAAATGGAGGTAGAATTCCCAAGTGTCATTACTACACGGCTCAACGACTATGTTAACACTGCTTCTGGGATCTGTGTCTTTCCATTGAATTGGGTTACACGGGATGAAGTTTACCTCACAGATGTCTGCAGACAAAGAGATTCCACTTGAAAGGATCTTCAATGCTACAGTTTCTTTACTCGAACTTCGCCGACATACATGAGTGTTAAAACAACATTGGGTTAAATGTTACGATAATTACTACAGGGAGTACGTTTTAAAGTGAATCAGGACCGTATTTTGCCAATTTTTATTTAGTACCAACTTCGAA
Source organism: Ectobius pallidus (assembly GCA_964059195.1). NCBI lineage: Eukaryota > Metazoa > Arthropoda > Insecta > Blattodea > Ectobiidae > Ectobius > Ectobius pallidus. The sequence goes on from CAXKWD010000001.1 coordinate 134,631,061, forward strand.
TAGTGAAGGATCCCAAGCTGTGACTAACTACCTGGGTAACCCCGAGAAAATTAGGCGAAAGCATGGCGGTCTCCTTAGCCGCTGTAGCCAGGGCGTGCTGCCGTAATAGGAGGCTGTGTGTTCGAGTCCTGCCTTGAGCATAGGTGTTTGTGTGTAATAAGAATAAATGGAAAACAAAACGGTAAAGAAGATAAATAGTTCAGGAAAATTGGCCTGTGGCCGACTAAATTTATCTAAAAAAGCATAACAACAAACGCATTCTACGTATTAAACTTTTGTCAACGATATAACAATTGTGTCTCAAACATTTTACCTCTTAGCAAAGCAATTCGTGCATAAAATTTAAGCCAGATCGTTTGAGCCATTTTTGATATAATCGTGAAAATACAAAGTTTCAGGAAGAGAAAGTCGTTGCCGATCTTTGTTACATCCCTAGAAGATATCTATATACAATTTTGTTTTTATACGCTTTTTCGTTCACGAACTCCACTGTTCATAGACTTAGATGGACATAGAAACATACGAACTTGTTTCTAAAAACCATATTATTGGATTCAGGGAACCTCAAAATGTGTGAACACTGAAAATCAGCCTCTAATTTAAGGGTCGAACACAATAGCCTACATAATGCTTAAGATCAAATCTGAGCAAAGTAAAAAACGTTGACACTCGTAAATAATTTTTCTCTCTAAAATTTATCTTCGATAGTCGTCTTTGGCGCTGAGAAAGAACACATTATCTCAAGTAGTTTACATATTTATCCTCATTTATACCAAATGTAGAAATTATTCAAGAGAAGTGTTTTATTTTCTGGCGCAGAAAGATAGTTCTAAATGCATAATATGAAGCAAACGCATTAACTACGGAAGCAGCTTGAAGGGGATGCTCAACAAGATATGAGTATAGTTCCCGGTCCAGTTTCCTCATTGTAGCAGCGTGCAGGGGAAGGAGAAATGTCTTCTGGCAAACGCACTGGTATAGTATATCTCATACGTGGCATTGTGCCAGAAAGAAGAATTTCTATAAGGAGTGTGTACAATTGTATACAATAGCAACGTGATAAGTGGCAACAGCTGGGAAAACGCTACGCATTGCGACAGATTACTCCCATTTCTGCCTTACTGATGCTCGAAGTTCGAGAATGTAGGCCTCCCTAAGAGGAAATCGGATAAATTACATTGACGTTAACTTTGGATATGAGAGAGTGAATTATTAAAGTCGATGTACCACGTAGATTGTACGATCCTAAGGAGGAATAAATAGGGCAACATAAACTGAGTCGGTTTTGCGCTATGTTAGATCTGGAAAGAAGAAGCAAACGTGAAGAAAACCATACTCTATTTCAAACAAATTCTTTATGTGGTAAAAATATGGCAACAACCATATAACTGAATAACTCGTTGAGCCACAGAGCGCTTAGGAAAAAAAACTCTGACTAAGAGAGATGAAAACGGGAATTAGAGAAAACTGCATAATGACGAGCTTCATAACCTGTACTCTTCACCGAATACGGTAAAATTAATTAAATCCCGGAGGTTGAAGTGGGCTGGACATGTTTCGCGCATGAAAGAAGGAAAGACATATCTAAAAAATATTGACTGGGAGACCCGAAGGGAAAAGATCACTGGAAGACCTACACTTAGGTGGGGTGACAATATTAGAATATATTTAAGGGAAGTAGGATTTGCAAGGGATGGTTGGATGGAGTTAGTACAGAATAGGGTTGAATGGTGGGCTCATGTAAGCGCGGCAATGAACCTCCGGGTTCCATAAAATAGAAAATATTCCTTTAGCTTACCTAGGAATTATCTATTCTCATTGAGTAGGAAAGTAAACAACTCATTGGAATTCTTTCTCTGGTGATTATAAAACATCCTGGTGTTTGAGTTACCGGTGGAAACTGCAGAAGACCTGGTTTCCCGTGTCATTTATATTGCATAGATCATCGGCACACTCCTGAACTTCCGGAGGCACTTTGAACAACGTCTATATGCATAAATGTACTGCATTGCTGTTCTTAGATAAAAGAGTGCGTTTTAAAACAATAAATGATTACATAGGCTAGAGACTAATGAACAGTTATAAACAAACATTTTAAACATTCAGAATAAATTTTAACAAATGGAAGTAAAAAGTGATGTGACACCTTGAACATGATATCCTCCATTGTAAAAAAAAATCCTTGCACTTAAAATTTACGAAATTATGTTTCTGGCAATATCTTTCATTCTTGGTGGAAAATCGAAACATGGATATGTGTTAATGGCTTATGGGAAAACAAGTGAAATTGTTATTGTTTTCTCACAATGAGTTTCTTTCTTTATTTCAATTTTATATATTAATTTATTGGCATGGTACCGGTACTCAATCGCAGTTACACAAGAATCACATCTTCCAGATTATGATGAAATGTTAAAAGTTGCTTCAATGCATACCGATGTCACCTAGGGTACTTATAAACCGTGAAAATTGTCTAAAGGAAGACCAATTATGCTTATGATGGACACTTGTCTATCTTAACTTGGAAGGCGATACTACAATTATTTTAATAAAGAAAAATATGTATACACGGTATAGTCTATACTTGATGCAAGATGAGTACGGAGCAAAAGTAAATGCCCGAGTGTACAAAATACAAAGCACAGTTCACAAGAGTCCGTTTTTGAGACTGTTTAGTCGATTAGTCAATGGCACTTTATTTTTTATATTAACCGACAAGGGTCGATTCCCAATTCTGCCAAGTGATTTTATTTTACTTTGAATTTGGTTTAATCTTGACCGAAGACTTACATATTCTGTAGATCTGTATTCTTCTAGGACTTAGAAAACAGTACTTGAAACTACTCCCACGGATGACTCCACATTCACTCCTACATCTTGCACAGATACTTCAGAGTTTTCTTTTAACGTTTTGTATTTATTTACAATCTGCCTATTACTTTTCTTACAAAATATTGTGTACTTCATCACGAATTATGTAAAGGAAAAGTACAAGGAATTAATTATGTTATAAAATACGTCTTGTATTTAGTAACTTATGTCACTTGTTTTTGTTCAGAAACAACAGATTTGCCAAGGCAACGATAAAAACAAATTAAATCTTGTGTGCTAGATATATGTTGTAAAACAAGTAAGCCTATGATATAAATACGAAAGCAAGCAGCTCACTTAGCAGAACTTTTGTTTTCACAATTTCATGATATAAATAAATTTACGATGTGAGAGGATCGGAAGTAAACATCTGACTGAGCTTGTCGCACTGTCGTGAAGTATGCGCTGGTGCGATTAACCAATGAAACGACAGGACTCAGTTAGTCATGGCAAGTCTGTTGTTTGCTTTTGCTCCGTACACATCTTGGATCAAGTATAGAAAGCTAGATGTTTTCGGGACGTGAGATGTAACAAACGCAGTATTCAAAAAATAATTGCTAGTATTTTATGAATTTAGTTTTTTAATCGTGTTCATTTGGTTCACAATAAGGTTATTTGGTTCAAAAAAGTCATTAATTGTAATAAGAAGTATGAATAAGCCTATAAAAAGTGAGTAATCCGATATGTGTATAACTGATACTTGTTTATAAATTAAATCCAAATTTATGTTTTACTTGGCGGAAAATACAATTATTTTACTAGAAACTAAGTTTGGACTTCCTGTTATATATTGTAAGTCTCTACTTACATATCAAGTTACTTATTAATATACACCTCAAGTGCCTATCTTGAATGCCACTGGAATTCATCCCTACCTGTAACAAGAGAAACAGATCCAATATGAGATATTAAGAAAAGTACATCGGTGCGATTACATTAGTACATTACAAAACTGAAGATAGGAATCGCTCTCCACTTTGCTCGATTAGACAACCAAAATTACAAAATCAGGGATGGTAAAAGACTTCTGCTGTTGTAATATTAAATTTAAGATAAACTTATTGCTTCCGTTTCTCTTCATTCATTTAAAAGCTTTCTGGTGTTGCAAACATTGTCAGCACGTACGAGAAGAGTGCATTTCATAGCCTATACCAACATAGGCCTATAGCTTTGAATGTCACAGGAACTAATCGACATGTATGTTTATTAGTAAATGTTTAATTCGTATACCGTAGCAAGTGCTTAATATTTGTAATACCTAATTCAGTACTGAACTGCTTGTAATTAATAATATAGCCTAGTACAAAAATTAATATAATAATAATAACAATAATAAGTATCAGCCATTATGAATAAGAAATCAGGAGATTATCTGTACGGTAGATGCTTTAACCTACATAACTGCAGCAGGCTTCAAACAGAGAGGTTCTGAGTTCAAAACCCATTCCACTCTGCAGCTTTGTAAGCAATGATGTGCCCGTTTCGAGGAGTTTCGAGAAAGATTATATTTTTTAGTCTAGAAAACATAAGTACAATGAACAATAATTGAGTTGTAGAAAATAAAAATATACTGATAAACAGTGACCTTCCATTCTCTGTTATAAATTATTATAATATTTTAATTAATAAATTATAAATAGGTAACCATATGCTTAAAATCCGCAATAATTATTCTGTTTCAGTTTGCTTCTATGTTTGATGTCAATTTCATTTCACAGCATAACTTCCTGCGATTGCAATTATTTCCGACTTCACTATTCTTTCTGCAGGAAACTACAAATCGCAAAATGGATTATTAGCAATTCAATACGTAATGGTGCGATCTGATGGTAGCCTCATAATGGGTGATTGCAATCAACTGGAAACACTCATATTTCCTCCCTCGTATGTGGCTTTCACAGAAATTAAAGACGATAAATTTCACCCGATCGCTTCGAATGGATGTAGCAAGCTATCTCATATATTTTTACAGACATTACTCTGCCAGATATATTAGCAATAGAACCATTATAGACTGTTTATATTTAAACATCCAACATGAGTAATTCATTTTATAACTCAATACTATCGAATGCAGCCCCATAAAACCCGTTTGGTTTTACAGAACCAACTAAATACCATTGGCAGATTGGGTTAACCTACGTGTCAACTTCCGGTCTGATGAAAATGTAACGTATTAGATTAGTTAAGCTTTATTACCGTAGGCTTATATTTGAAGAAGCACGATATTACTTAGGGATATAATATAGTGCCAACCAATTTAAGATCAAATTCAAGAATAACTATTTAATATATAATAATCAAAGCTTATAATTCTTTACTTTCATATGTTTAATCTTAATATCTTTCAATCATTTCTACTATTCCACACTTTGAGTTTATTTTGTATATAACTGTTAACTGTTTTTATATTATTTAATTTGTAATTATATTTGCAATTTTCTCTGCTCTCTCTCTTATTTAATAGAATGATAACTGCAGCCCCTAAACATGGGCTTTGCTCATCTGTGGCTTTTAAAAAAAGTACATACGTAAGATTTTGTAAAGTACGATAATGTTGTTTGATAAATTTAATTTGATTTGAATAAATAAAACAAAATGTTTCATACAGTCTCAGTTATATCACGAATACCTCACATAAACTTAGAATTTTTTTTAAAAATACGCTGGGATCTGATTTCATTAGCTGTAAGGATAATACGGTTGCTATGGAGACGTACCTATCGGATGACTTTAGGAGGCTGGAACCATTAATGTTTGGCAACCTGTCGTCAGAAATAGGCTAATCGTGCTACGTACCGTAGATGATCCAAATCTACATTTAGACGTACATTTACACGATAAAGGCTTACCATATAAACCCATCAAACAGATAAAAAGTCTTATGTAAAACATATGCGTTTAAATAATTAAAAACAGTTTAATTTCTTTTTCAAAGTAAAATCAAAGTATGGAATAGTATAAGTAGTTGGAACATAAAATTATATATATATCAGATTTGATTATTATTATTATTATTAGAAAGTTATTTCTAAATTTTATCTTAGATTGGTTCACATTATATTAGGATACATCCTTACGTAACATCGTGCTTAATATATTCCAATATACAGTACACGACTATAGCAGCAGTGCGCTTCAGTTGTCCAGTCCCATTGAAACACCTGAATAATTACATTTCAATACAGATTTTTAGTTCTTTTCATTAGTTTCGTTTTCAGTAATCAATTTTCATTATTCATGAACATCTATCGCCACTTAACAACCTTTTAGTTTTTATTATTATTATTATTATTTATTACATTTCTCCACATCACATATGGGTAGTAACAGGGCACGGGATGCACCAAGTGCCTCACAATAATATAAAACCAAATAATATAAAAAAAATATATATAATATATATATAAATATATATTACTCTATATATATTAATATATATTACTCTATATATAATATATATAATATAATATATATATATATAATATAATATATATAATATATATATAATATAAAACCAATAATATAAAATATATTATTATTATTATTATTATTATTATTATTATTAAGCCATTAAGTAAATAAACAATAGGCTGCGTCAATATATAAAAACACAAACATTACATAATTATATAAAAACACATAACTTACATACTAGACAAATCAACATTAAAAAACTCTTTAACTTCATACATAGGATTATTGAGAAGCCACGTTCTAAGTTTGTTCTTGAATACACTATTGGGCAGAGCTATATGGTGTGGTGGCAAACAATTATAAAGCCTACAGCCCATATACATAAAATTCTGAGCAGTCTTGTACAATCTAACCTGAGGTATTTGTAGCAAATGGGCATTTCTGGTTCTGTAAGAGTGGATAACATTCCTTTCATCAAACAGATTAAGATTTTGTCTAATGTATAAAATTAATTCAAAAATGTATAGATTAATAACAGTCATAATCTGCAAGTTCTTAAATAGCTGTCTACAATGAGCAGTCTGTTCTGAGTTTGTGATTGATCTTATGGCTCTCTTGAACTGTAAAATTAAAATCTTGGAAATTTGGCAACTGTTTCCCCAGAAAATAACACCGTAAGCTATTACACTCTGAAAGAAGGCAAAGTAAGTACTTCGCAAGTGATAAGCTGGTAACACATACTTAAGATTTCTTAATAAAAATACAATCCTGCTGATTCTTGTGCAGAGATACGTTACATGCTTCTCCCAGTTTAGCTTGTTATCAAGGCAGACTCCAAAAAATTTTACATCATCATTATAGGTCGAAGAAGTGTCATTATTAGTTGGTTTTAGGCTAAAAAGAATAGACTGTGTTTTTTCTTGATTTAAAAATAATTCATTAGAATTAAACCATAGTTGCAAATTATCCAACGTAGGCCTATCTTTGCAAAGAATTTTTAACTCATTGAAACAGGAACTTCTATTTAACAGACAGGTATCATCCGCATATAAAGTACAGGCAGTAGTACAATTTATAAATAGATCATTGATGTACACTAAGAACAAAAAAGGTCCCAAAACTGAACCTTGGGGGACTCCATATTTAACTATTACAGCTTCTGACAAATTATTTCCTACTTGAACTATCTGCCTTCTTTCAAACAAATATGATTTTAAAAATTCAAGTTCGACTTCTTTTATGCCATGCTAGGATTCCAAAATCACGACCCTTTTATATCTTAAACTGAGAAACAGGTATATGAATTCTTTCATGAAAGAAAGTAATTGGAAGTTGCAGCAAAATAAACAGTGAGTAGTACGGAAGGGAAACAACATGAATGTAATCCCTAGCTCAGGACGAATCCGGGAGCGTATTGCGAGGGTCTGAACAATTTATGCAAACCGAAAGCATGCTCGCGCACCTTACAGCATGTGTGTACCCCCGCAAAAACACTCTCCCGGAGCATGTAACTATATTTCAGCCACAATTTAAATGTTTTACAGTAACTACTGGCTCCGTTCGCTTCTGCACAAGAGATTCGTTACCGAAAGAGAGTTAAATTAATTTGCATTGCTTTGTATCCGCTATTTTTACAACCGAAACGTAATAGGTATTTTAAATTCTTTATTTCATGGGAACAGCTGCATGTGGATTAAAACAGAATTGGAGAGCAGCTTATGCAATATTATACTGTTAATGTTTTGAATAACAGAAAGGAATATTCTAGCCTATCGAAAATAAAGGCGTTCTCCCACAATTCACCTGAAAATTATTTCTGAGAAAAAATTCAGCCACGGCATTAGTATTTTATTAACATAGAGTTGTTAAAATATTATTTAATATTTTATAGAGACCCCCAGAATTGCACGATATTAAATTCTAGTCAAGGGAGGCCAGAAAGAAAACTCCCAGCAAATGGTATCTTCTATTTACGTTTAATAAAACATTCTCGAACAAGGTATAAGAAACAAACACTAAATAATAAATAAATATCCTGAAATAAGGTTTATAAAGTGGCAATATCCAAATCAATACAGCTAGGTAGTGTGCTGAGTGGCATCACTATGAAGACTAGGTGGTAATTAATGGTCCAAAATCAAAACAATCTCTCTCTCTCTCTTTCTCTTTATCTTTATATATCATGTATACAACTAAAATACTTATAATTATTATCTGTCTTCTTTTTAACTGAAATTATTACAATTTATGTCGTTTAAGATGTTTATTTAGTGTATTTTATTTTATTTTATTTTATCTTTGTAAATTTAATATGTCCCCCGCTGTGATGCAGGGTATGCGTTCGCTTCTCTCACGTAGCGGGCCCGGGTTCGAATCCTCGTGGGGGCAAGTTACCTAGGTGGGGTTTCCCCCATTCCTATGAGACAAATAAAGGGTAAATTTAGGCCCTTGTGGTTCCCGGATATCATCTGGCCGTCATTATCATCTTCATCCGATCCTCGCCTTGTTTGAAGGGAATATACGTATGAATAAAGTGAATGTATGTATTTAAGAATGTTATGTCTCATCCTATGTGTCCATGTTGTCTAGGAGGTGGCCGGCGTACACTCAATCCCTCACCCGGGGAGGCCCTACATGTTCTTGTCTAGTCCAAAAAGTATGTGTGATCAATAAAATAATCCCTCTCGCGACAGGCGGATGCCCTGTATATGGGCAATTCATAAAAGGGGAGAGATAAAACTATGTATAAGAAATATTTAATTTAATTTTGGTAAGTTACTAAGTTCACGGTTCATTTTATCATCAGTCAGAGACTTTCCGACACTTGAGACGGTTAATTTTACACAACATATTTATAAAGAAACGCAACTCAGGATATATGACTTTGAAATAGACATAACTTTAGTTACGCAGTAATTCACTGGTTTTCTATTTCCAAGCTTGCAGGTTCGTTGCCAGCCCAGGTCGATGGAAAGTGTGCGTACTAAGAATATTACATCAGTAAAGAAGAATCGCAATGAAAAAAGGTCAGGTCCCATGTCGGCAGAGTTACAGTTTGGGAAAGAACTCCTGCAAGACCAATTCCAGCCTAAGGGGCAGTACACAGCTGCCGTTAAAAAAATCCTAAACAAAACTACAAATCGCAAAATGTGTTTGATTAAGAGAGAAGTTTTATTGCATTAGAAAATTTTAATTAATGCATTAATTAAATTTAACTTCTGAACAGCTGTTTCTCCTAGGATAATCTGTATAAGACAGTTCCTCTCCTACCTACTTACACAGGTAAAGGTCAGGCGTAGCTCTAATATTGATCAAAGCTATTCGCTTTGAAGGCTTGCATAAAATAGCCACCAAACATATTATACCAAGTTAAAAAGATAAATAATATATATAATCGATAAATCTATTGGGATCAGTCCTTTCCATTATGTGATCCTACCTATAGACAAAGGCAAAGGTCAAGCATAACTCCGATATTAATAAAAGTTATCAGCTCTAAACGCAATGGTAAAATGTCGCGCAGGAGTTTAAAAAGAAAGAGCAGTGATCAGAACCTGCATACTTGCATTATTCGAATGACGTAAATTATAATTTAGCTATTGTTAGTTATTGTGCTTGTTTTAAAAATGACAGAATTGGAATTTTGTACGATGAAAACGAACAATGTTGTTTAAAAAATAATGGAAAGGGTAAAAATAGCATACGTCAATGAACTTAGGTACTATATTACTTGCATCCTTGCAGTTTAGAACCACAAATTCCCCGTATATGTAAAGACATGCTTGTTTTACTAAATTATTCCCTATAAATAGCTATTTTTAGAAAATATGTAATATTTATGGGTATTATAAAATAGAATTCTCTAAAATTAAGATAATTCTGTGTTGAGATTCTCAGAACTTTACTAACCAATTTTCCCTTGTTGAATCTTATAAAGAACTTGTGACTTTGCCAACATTTCATTTATCGTTCATTTCCTTCCCGAAGAAAATCGTTCGCATAAATTGTAAAGATTTTATGAGAGAAAATAAATTCACAGCCAGTCTGATTAGTTCTATAGAAGAATATTTATGTAAGACCCGAATCGCTAATTCGATTCCGTTCACAATATAACAGTAACTCCAGAGTTAGAAGATATTTGCGTCGCCAAGAAAGTTATATTTAGTTCTACGGCAGATCTGCTCCATAACTAACTACAAAGTTAAGTTGAACTTCCTGTGTACAGTCCGAGACCTCTACTACATCTGTGGTTAAAATATCTCAAGAGTTGGTAACTTGCAAATTATGGTGATAATGATAAAAATCACAATGTTGTACACAAATTTTAATAGTATTAACACATGTTACACAAGCATAAAATTAAGAGAACAGTAATATAGCCTATTTATTTTTATCATGTAACCCTCCGCCAGCGATAGGCCTATTCAATCGTCATACGCTCACACACATCTAAAGGCAATGGTAAGAAATTGTCATTTCTGCATTCGCTTTCTCAAGTGAGAAAACCCAGCAATAAACCCACTTACATCAGCCGGTCATAGAATTTGAGTCTAATAGATTTAAGAGCCCTACATAGCATAGGCGTAACCAGGCCGACCATATGGGGGGTTATAACATCCACGGGGTCTGGGGGTCCTCCCCCGGAAAATTTTAGAAACTAAGATGCAAAATAACGGGTTGTAAGCTTCCGGGGGCCGCCCCCGGAAAATTTTAAAAATTAAGACGCAAAATAACGAATTTTAAGCTTGCGGGGGTCCACCCCCGGAAAATTTTTAAAATTAAGACGCAAAATAACGAGTTTTAAGCTTCCCACGCTTTATACTTGTATTAAGTATTTATGGGCAGACTTAAACAAATTATAAAATTTTCCTTTTTTTAATCAATGGGGAGGGGGGGGTTCAAACCCCCAAAACCCCCCCTCGGTACGCCTATGCTACATAGCAGTGTTGCTAAAATCATAAAATGGACGCAACCTTATTAAAAGCATTACAGAAGCTACTGGAAACCTAGATAAATAGTTTTTAGTTAACGGAATTAACTTAAACACAAGTAAAAATATCCCTTTCTCTGCTCAACTTATAATACAATGGGCCTATATAATGATATATAAACCGATCTGGAGCTTAGCTCGGAGATCGATTATAAAATTATACATAAACTTAATGTATAATATAAGCCTATATGTCATTCCTCCGATGAATCTGCTTCATGCTAGGTTGCTCACAATCGAAGGACTTTTGACAGGCTAAACCATAAAAACGTGTTGGCCTGAAATTTCGACATAATTTAATTGTCGGACGAAAATGTTGAAGTTTACAGCTACTGAAGTGACATGACATCGTCCGTCTGCTATATAGAGAGTCTGTCCACGCTATATTTTCACTAGCAATATCTTAATGATTTCATTGGATGTCTATATTCCCAATCACTGCGCGAGTAATCTGGTTTTCAATGATTTCTATTGAAGCTTTAGCTAACCACTAACATTTTGAAGAAAATTATTCACATTATAAACAGTCCATAGATGTCAATCATCCTCATTGTATCCTAGAAAAGCGATTTACCTGACTCAGTTGGGTTTCCACCTACTCTTACCTAGCAGTGGCACATTACTGTAAAAGTTTCAATAGATGAACAGTGATATCACTATTGAAAACTTAATATGTTTAATATTATCTCATTAGAATATAGCAGTATTTAAATTATACCGGCAATTAAATAGATTGAGAAGCTGACATTTTGTCACAAAGGTTTGTCAGAGCCTGCTAAAATAAATTAGTAATGACTGGGGCCCGGATTATGATGACATGTCATCTTTAAACTGGAACATCATGGACGTTGCCCACTAGTGCAGATACTCTGATCGTGACTCCTAGATTATATAAATTCTCTCTTATAGAGTCATTTTTTTCATTTTCCCCGTATTTAATTTTAGGTCAATTTTTAGATTGTAATGTCATTATTTGGTCATTTTTTGGTCATTTCACGGTCTGTTTTTTTCCATATTTCATATTTTAGGTAGTTTTATTTAAAATATAAAGTCATTATTTTCTTAATTTCTGTTGTTTCTCAGATTATATAGAGTTTTTGTGCATTTAATTGCATTGAATATTATCAGAACTCTAAATAAGCATGATTAAATAGATCTTTTTATTAAATTAATTTGGCTACAGAAAGACGGTGTTTCATGTTTTCATTTAACTGTATGTACCAATTAAGTAATTACAAATCTGATGAATAAACTAGTATTTTCATATAAATTTTTGGGTCATTATGCTTAGTTTTTGGGTCAATTTTGGTATTTTTGCAGTCATTTTATAGCTTGCTTTTTAAGTATTTTAGGTCATCAAATTCCGGGCCCTGGTAATGACAATTTCAGTTCTTTTAATGGCTATATTCAATTTTCCATATTATCTCAAATGAAATACATGATTATCGTTATTATTTATTATTACTATTAATAATACCATCATTATTATTATCATGAGCACTATGCATGCAACTAGATATGATTTTAAATTTTTCGGATACCTGCTAATTTTCAAATATTTATTTCCTGCGTTGTGTAGAACCCCGAAATCTGCAACAGTCACTGTAAATCATTAGTGTCAAATTGCGAAAATCTATGGAGATTTTCCTGTGCATGTTAGTTCTATTTATACGAAAGTTTATTAGATAACAATTAGCTAAACTCAACAAACAACAGGCTATGTAAACTAGCACATGCTACTCCACGCAACGGAGCTGAGTAGCCTACATAAAGGACAGGTGAACAATAGTGAGTAATAATAGCTAGTGACGTCAGCTTTGTTGTGTTGTATTGTAATGTTATTGCTCCGGTGCAGAAGCTTCCTGTCTCTCTGTAATGGTCCCTCTGTTACGACAAATAATATTATTATTCAGGCAATCAAGCCGATATCCAGTCGTCTCCAACAATACAGGTGCGCTTTGTACCGCTGTTAACAGATGAATTGGTTTGGAGAAAAGTCACGTGAAAACTAGCTGATCTACTTTTCTGGAGTGAACGGATAAAAAATGCCTTAAGAGTCCAATTGCCATTGGTAATGTCTCTAGTATGATCTTTAGTTTTGTTTATACTACATCTATTCAGAAAAATAGTATGGCCTCTTCATTTGACAGTTGTTGGGGTTTGATAAAACAAGTATGTGGCAGAAGTGCAAGTGCACTCGCAATCAGGAGCCCCGGGTTCAAAGCCCGTGTTACTCAAAATTTACTTCGGTTTTCCGATCCTAAAAGCAAAATGCCGGAATGGAAACGCTTCGAGCTTTTTGGAAACCACAGATGTTATTGTATAGTAAAAAATTAAATTAATGTTTATAGGGCAAGCAATTTTTATGTAAATAATATATTTATGAAACCAATTTGTTATAATTCCATTGCAATTAAATCATAGCCTATAGGTATTTTCAGCATACACTCTATTATATAAATTAACTGAGGATTAGAAACCATGTTTAAAAACCCGCACAAACTAAGTACTATGTCAACAGGACAGTTTTTAGGGCCTATTTTTGACAGCAATGCAGGCTTATTTTGTTCAAATCGAGAATAACCACAAGTAAAATTTGACAAATCTTGCATAATTTTGTAGAACATGTAGTTTGTATGTTATTTATACAAGAAGAAGTATAAGATTTGTGGAACTACGACAGTACTTCCGATAGGTTTTCATAATCTGATTACAACCGGAACGAGATGGCCCTCAATAAAAATAAAGTGACCCCTGCTCAGGATATGAAGGTCCTTAGGGTTCCAGCACATGAATGAGGTAAGGCTGTCAGCCTTACGCACCGGCCGTCTTTACTCCAGGATTACTCCTCGTACTCATTTCTGCTAGAGGCTGAATCGACCCCAGGGCCATAGTGCCACCAGAATGATTAGGTTAATGGAAAAATCGCAGTGATCTCATCAGGGATCTTATCCGCGACCTTCCGATCTCCTGTATTTGTATAACCGTAGACTAAAGTACCTCCAAATGATGTCTTCATATACTAGATGATACACTCTCCCATGACATACATCGTCTCATGGTACCATCTCCTTACTTGAGAAAAAAATAGTTGTCATGACTAGGGGGTGTATATCTATGACCTAAAAAATAGGATATATGCATGCATTTATGACCTAAAAAACATTAAAATGACCAATAAAATTTAAAATGACTTTACCACTTACACATAATGTATATTTTTTTAAGTTTCATTACAATTCATTTTATTAAAATATAATGTTAATTGTTCAAAATGTCTGTTAATTCTCAAAAAGTATCACTACAATGCAAAATTTACAAAATATCATATGAAACTTCAAAATGTATTTAATATGCATACAAATATGCCGAAAATATGACCTAAATATGCATATTCATACTTAATATGCTACAAAAGTTGAAAATTTCCTAAATATGCAGTTGTATGCTCAATAAAAGTCGTTCCATTTTCACCAGGATGCTTCGAATCGGGTTTAAATTAGTCGGAAACCTGAAATAATGCAAAGGGGAAAAATATGATATGTCATAGAAATCCGCCCCCTAGTAATGACTTACGTTCCATCCCTCGTACAATCGGGGTTTCCTGCACAGAGGGTTGTGTAACAGGCTATACTGTTTTTTAGAGCTATACTTCATGCCCGACTGCATGAACAATGTAACGAGGTTTTAATCCATTAACTCTATAAGCGATTGACACAAACCAAAACTGTATACAGTAAAAAGCAATACGGTAATTCCGGTACACTGTAGTTTTCAGTGTACACGTTATTGGATTGAAGATAGAGCTAATAACTGGGAATGGTTGCGGTATTGTTCTCACATTATCAACAGCTCAATAAGAGTTCAGGGCTCATCAACTGTAATTTTCAAGGATCTGTGCGAGGATTTTAAATTGTTTCATCTGAATGTACTAACTTACTCTGTAACTTTTTCCAAAGAAACCAAATAAGAAATTCTCTAATAACAATATTAATTTCAGTATTAATTCCAATTCTGTATTAAGAGAAACAGAGCGTAGAAAATATATTTTTCGTTCATAATAATTTGTTTTGGCACAATAATAATATGATCACATTGTAAGGTTTTATAGAAACGTTTCTATCGTTCATTTGCTCTCGCATTCGATCGGAATCACAAGAACTACCTCTTGAAATAGGTGGAATCAGTGCAGTATAACTATGCAAATTCAAGGGGGCAGTAGCCGACAATATAAAACCTATTTTTGTGACAAAAATCATGTTGGTTGCACCGTTGAGCTCGATCAATAAAACAAAAACCTTAATATCAATCTTTTTAAATTTATTTAGCCTAGGTCTTTCGATTTTATACAACCATCTTCACGACTACTGTAATTACAGATATTTATTTTTGTAATGTACAGTGGTTTATAAATGTGTTTAGTTTAATTATACATTTCAAAACAATCTTAAACATTTTAAGAGGAAAATAAGAAAAATTATTGTATAATATTAATAGCACAACTTTAATTTTGTTTAGTATTTCAATGTTTCAATCCATTTTATTCTATTTTTTGTTCTTGTAAATGGTATTTTAACCACTGGTTAATGCTCAAAAAATATTTTTATATACATTGTAATCATAAATTTAGAATTTTTCGTATGTAGTATACTGTGCATTGATATGTAATTATATTTATATTAATCTACTGTACCCCCTAACACGAGCTTTGCTCATATAGGGGCATATTTGGTTTTATTTGTTTTTACTTCTATTAAATGTGTAACAATAATAATGTAATGTGTCCGCCGGCGTGGTCTTGTGGTTAGCGTCGCTGACTACAGATCCGTCGGCTCGGGTTCGATTCCCGCTCCCTCCTCGGATTTTTCTGAGGTAGGGAGGTCTGGTAGGGGTGCACTCAGCCTCGTGATTCCAAATTGAGGAGCTACTTGATAGAGAAGTAGCAGCTCCGGTCAAGAAAACCACCATTAACGGCCGTGGGTGTCGGCATGCTGACCACATGCCCCCCAATCCTGCCATCTGCCTACGGGAGATGATGCAGCGGTCGGGTGGTAGGCCAAGCCCCTCCAGGGATGTAGCGCCACGGAGTTTAGTTTAGTTTTAATAATGTAATGTAAGTAAGTAATGTTAACAAAAAATTTAAAAAAACTGCTATATTATAATATACTACTCCGTTTCGTTTTGTCAATGGATAATAAGTAATAAATTATCGTATCTACAAGCTGTAAATTGTCATAAATTTTACATGCTACAAATTGTATTATCGTAAATGAAGAAACTACATGTTGTACATTTTCATAAATATAAAATGTTATATAATTAAGATACAACAGAATATGCTGGAGCTAGTGTTTGTTCGTAGATTTGTAAAATACTTGTTACTGAATACAAGATAATACAATTGTTATAATTATATAGATAGAGGTTAAAATTTTTATGTAGGCTACATTTATATTCCAGACTTAATAATAACCTTATTGTTTCCTTTTTAACTAAATTACATGTTATTTAATTTTGATACCTCACTTTTTATAGAATTACATATAAAAGGACTAAAGCTGTTTTCATAAAGGCGTCATTGTTGATTAAAGTCACTAGAAAGAATTTAATAAAGCTAAACTTGAAACATTTATAAAGCATTGTAGATCACAAGAACACATATTTGTAATCACACACGCCCTGAAGATGGCTGTATGAGACCGAAAGGCCTGGGCTAAATAAATATAAAATTTGGGAATTATATAATCATTCTATTTTTGTTATTTTGTGGTTTATGAGATAATTAGGTTGAACGTTCCACAGAATTGCAGTCAGTGCCAGACAGTTTCTTCCGGGTGGCAATAACCTCTTTCACGCATAAAAAGAATAAATACACAACGAATAAAATACTCTTCCTCCGACTTTGACTTGTGTTGCAGATTTTGAGGTTCAACTCATTTTTGTATTTCATTTTCTCGAAAACTCTCAACGTTATTTTTTTAAAGCATGTGTTACAGCTGTTGAAGACTATGACAGGTCAGGCTGATCTTTCAGAATTTACTTTTGATAAGACATGATTTTTTAAATTGTCAAATAAGGACAAATAAGGACAAACAAATAATAATAATAAATATCTACTGGGTATTTATAGCTTCCCCTAAATAACTTGTCTAGGCTTATTAGATTGTCCTTTTCAAGCATTTCTAATATCTGTCACGACTTCAACATGTAAGCTTCAATCACTCCATTTCAGCAGCTTTTTGCTCTCTGTTTAAAGAAAGACGTTCTTAAAAAGCAATCTACTGTTCCAGGATAGAGATGGGGATAATTTCCAGACTTACTATGAGTAAAACGAAAGTCATTTAAAGTTTTATGCATTGCACAGAGTTAGAGAAGCAGCTAATATGTTTTCAAAATGTAGATACACTTCATAGCAAAATTAACTTCGTTTAAAATAGCTTCCATCACCGCCAACACATAGCAGAATACTCTAATCAAGAGCTCATTGCATTGGATGACGCTTTATAGTAGGATATCACTGAAGAAGAAACATAATTACAATATAAATAATAAAATACCTAGATTATGTGGACCAGATTATACCCCTCATTTTGAAGGGGAACCTGTGAAAGCAAAATCATGAAACTTTTAATGCTATCTACGCCAATGCATAGATGAGGGGAAAAGGATGTTTTCACTTCATAAATTTTGCAATGAAAAACAACGAAACTACTTAGATTAGAACGTAACATAAGACTACAATATGCACTGAAAACTAAGTTAAAATAATGTAATAGAATTGATCAGTCCTGTAGTATGTTTTTTGTAGAAAACTTGGTACTTTTGCATGAATTTTATTTTTTTTTTAACTAGTTTGGTTTTTACAAATACTAACATCACTCCTGAAATCAACGAGGGTCGTCTTACCCTAATTCTTGACTACTTACCCATCGCTAACCTAAAGACGGATCTGCTGATTAGTTCGCCACATCACTCCCTATGCATTAAGAATGGGATATCGTTATCGATAACATCAAATATCGATATTCTGTTTGCAATGTCCGATGTAAGTTTCCATACGTCGTGCAGTGAAAATGTGAACTATGTGTAAACTTTTTATCAGTGCTCTAGGAATAAACCTAATATCATAGGTAAACCCACGAAAGATCACGAGTTTATTCATATATTTGCGAGAACGAAGTTCGATGTAACGGATATTGTAAATAATAATTACTTTCTTACTTTGTTGTCAAAATTCTGTCAGCCATAAGATCACGGCACACTAGATGAATGAAAAGGCCCGGAATCGATCCGAGATCCCAATGTTACCAATAGTGTGCATAATACGGTGGAGGGCGTTGTAATAATTGGTTACTTCAAAACGCTATAGAAACATACGAAATGGCTTACACCGAATCGAAATTGTTTTTGATCAATGGACATTTATATTTTTTCAATTTCCAAAACAAATTATGTTGTATACAATAATGTATTTCCATACTGCTCATTGGTAGCATGTGGCGTATTAATCACAGCATGTTGATGCTTTACGTGTCCAGTAATGAACTGACATTTTATCAGCTAAAATAGCACCCTCATATTAATAGCAAGCATTTTATAAGATAAACGATCGTGATTGGTATATACAGGTATATATGAGGAGGGGTACGGCGTAGCGTAGTGGTTGAGGCGCTGCGCTACAAACCGGAAGGTCGCGGGTTCGATTCCCGATGAGGTCGTTGAGATTTTTCAATTGACCTAATCCTTCTGGTGGCACTATGGCCCTGGGGTCGACTCAGCCTCTAACAGAAATGAGTACCAGGAGCAATCCTGGGGGTAAAGGCGGCCGGTGCGTAAGGCTGACAACCTTACCACCTTCATGTTCCGAATGTCCAAAATCTGGGAGCCTCAACCTCCTGGAACCCTCTGGGCCTCCATGGCCTGTATAGGGATTACTTTACTTTACTATATATGAGGAACTGCCAAACGTTATTGGTCAATATCAAACACGCGGCACATGAAAAGAATAGTCTTAGTAAAACTTTTCATATTATTGAATGATATTTTCTTTCCAATATAATTCTGTTATCGATTTTAGTAACCGATATTCATATCGATATAATTATAAATATTTTTCTTCCTATATCCCATCCCTACTATGCATTCGCATAGTCTACTTGATGTTTAATAATTTAATATTAATTAGTTCTAATAGCAATATATATATATATATATTGTAATCTATATATTGTATATTGTAATATATATATATATATATATATATATATATTGTATTTACATGAATAGTGATCAACATATATCATCCTCTTTTCTTAGGCTTTTCCTTTACATTTTTATTGACTTGAAAGCAGCTGGTTATGGCTTGTGTGGTAGTCTATTTCCTGTTCGCTTCTGCGAGGACAGTCTTGACTGAAGATAAACTAAATGACTAAGAATTAGAATGGTTAAAGGTTGGCAATGAGGGGATTTGGATGGTGGATGATGGAGAAGTTAAATATTCTTGCTGTTCTTGCGATGTATTGTAATGGCGGTTCTAGATTAAGCAGTTCTTGGAGTCTATCGTTTGATGTTCGGTATGTGGAGTCAGTGATGCACAGTGAATATTTCCTTTGGATTGTATGTAGTTTCTTGAGGAGATGTGGTGCAGCAGAGTTCCATATTTCACAGCCGTAGTAGGTAATTTTGGAGCGTATTACGGATGTGTAGAGTTGTAATTTCATGCTGTGAGTACAGAAATTCGGGAGAGTAGGTAGACCTGAATAAATCTGTTCAAGGCTGTGTTCTTAGTGCGTTCTATAGCTGATAGAAGTTTATTTGGAGTTCAATATTATGCAAAGATATTTTTCAGAATCCTGATATGTGATGGGAGAGTTGTATAACTTGAGCGACTTCAAAGTTCTTGGTCATCTTTTCGTAAAATTTACTGCTTGTGTTTATATCGCTCATTAAACATAGGAAGATAGAAAGAACAAGTCTATTCCGTGATTTAAGAACTACTGGTCTATTTGATTTTAGTATTTTCCTACTTTGTTGAAAAGGGTTGAGAGAAAAGATAAGTAAGGATTAAATTCTCTCAAAGACCGGCTCACCTTGGGGGTTTACACTGAGCTACCCTACCTAGAGTAGAAAGCTAATCCCCTGAAGGGATGTAAGCAATCTCTTATTTTCCTAGTAATATTTACAATTATATTAGTTATGTCCTGTACCAGGCAGGTGTCGCTTCAGTCGTACGTTGCATCACCCCTCATAGGGAACTATCCCCGGATTCTTATTTCTTAATAGTTGAGAATAACTTTATTATTGAATTTTTATCCATTGAATATAATTGGGCTTATTAAAAATGTTGTTATTAGGTCTATTTATTGTTTTCATTGACATCTGTTTTTCGTATGGTATCCATTAAATAATATCAGATTGCACTTATAAAGCAAAAAAAAACGTTTATTTTAAAACTAATATGTACACAGTATAATGCCCTAATTTCTTTATACTAACAAGACATTTCTGCTGGAAAAACTGTAGAATGTGAGGCAAAATGGATGCACAATTCTTCTCTTAGAATAATTTCAATGAATAATTTTAACATCGAGTGACTTTAAAAAAATTACACTAGCTATAAATAAATATTTCATCAACAATCAATCGATTAGAAACCCTGGAAGATGAGATTGAAGAAGACATTGTTCTGACAGGTGTCTCTTGCAGTTAAGGAGAATAAAAAAAAATACCTAGAAGGAAAATATAATACACGAACGTCCATCAGTCAACTTGGCATATTACAAAATGGCATAAGACCACTTCATCTTGTGTTCCTGTCTGTAGAATGGAATTACTCCTCACGATGAAATATGGATGTCTACTCCATCCTCAGGAATCTGCCTTCCAATGTAATAGATTGGTCTGCGGATCTGGTAACATGCTCAACACCCTCCTGAACCACACTTTAATCTGTTAGCATAGAGGATAAACCGCACTATCTGATTACCAAGTAATTTATCAGGTATCAAGGTCAAATAATGAGTTCAGTAATTGAATGCTGTGGTTTCGAGTACTTTATCACCTTGGCGATAGTACATTGAACGCTGAAATAATTACATTTTAGACCTCGCAGTATGGTTACATATAACTTTTTTATTTTACTAGGAAACTAAGTTAAATAAGAATTGTAAGCTTTCAATCCAACACGTTCTAAAGGAATACCAGATGCAGTACACCACTCACGGCTAGCGAATCGAGAACTTCTGGGGAGGTGGTATAACCCATGTATTAACAATGTTAATTTTGTCAAATTGAGGTGCCCATTACTAAAGAACCTAAACCTGAAATTTGACACACACATAGCTGCATATGTTTTGTATAAACGCTTGGATTTTTCAAAAATAAAATTCACACGTTCTGTAAATTACGGTGTAAGGCTGGGAGGGATGAAAATAATAGGAATATGTGAAAGTATTAATACCAGGTTGGTAAAAGTTTCATATTGCTGTGATAGGTACTTCATTAGATATGTTAAAAAGAAAACCTGCTGGAAACTTAATAAATGTGAAACTGTGATTCAAGTGCATTCTAACTCCATATTCTGGATCATCATGGTCTTCAGCAACTTTCCTGCATTTTTATTCTTTATGGTTGTCTTGCCTGTTTGGAGGTATTTTCAGCATAAATGTCTGATTTTTTATTCCGAGTTTTTTGCTGAGTACCTCTCTCGAAATGTTGACTCCTGGATGAACACGAAGCACCTGTAATACTCTCACTCCACCTAATTGAAAATAATGACTGCTTCATACACTACTCTGCACAAAACTTCAAAATCCTCTGTCTGGGGGGCTCTAAATCAAATTATCTTATTGAAGTACTGATTTGGTTTTGTGTTTGCTCACGCAAACACTTGCGAAGCAACACAGGATCAGCCAGACTTTTGAACACAGGTTTTATTATATTTACAGATAACTTACCAGGTGGTGAATGTTAGTGTGTATAATTTTCACCTGTCACAACAGATCGATTGTACTTACACGAAGATCGAACATAACTCATGCTGTGAATTTTCATCGGTGGAAGCTTTAAGAAGAATGTAGCCCAAAGTCTCTTTTCAGGTTGTCATATTGTTACGTGGCCCTTAAATATCGTTTAAGCAGCTAAATGTCGTTTTGAAACTAACTTATGAAATATTGCCAAGTACTTATTTAACTCATCAGCATAAAAGTAAATCCTGATATTTTTATCCTAGCCAGTGTATTACCTCCCCTTAACGACAAAAGTAATATAGTTGTGCCGACCTTAACCATACGATAATATAGTATAATTACTATACTGGTGAAAACACTGGTGCCTTCATAATGCACATTTAAAGAATTGAAATTTAGGACATCTTTTCTGCTACGAGTATATTAAGATCTGATATTATGATACGGTGTGAAAAAAGCGTAATGGGCGACATCGCTCGTTAGTGTTATCGAATCTATGTAAATTATTGTTGGCTTCAATCTAACTCATATAAATTGTCGGAAATTTTCAGATTTTTCGTTTCTACAATAAATAGACTACACTTATATATATATACACTTATATATATATACACTTATATATATATTGTATAGCGTTTCAGACTATTAATATAAATTTTATTCGTGAAATATCCATTATACGAGTAAATCCAGCTCCTGCTATTAAATGTCACCATGAATATTACACCTACAATACGTTGAAATCTACCAAATGGCTAAAACTATTATTCATCTCAGTCTCAACAAGCCGCAACAAAAGAAAGTATCGTGGATACAGGGAGCGAATAGATATACACACTCAGTTGCTGGCAGAATTCAAGCAATTTGTTGCCAACGTAATAGAATTTCTACTGTATCATTTATACCATTTCCATTTTCAGGGGGAAATGTTTGTTTTCCATATTGCGAAACAGCAGCATGCTCATCTAGATGTTTATTTACCTGTTGAAGCACAGGCTTCTAGGAAATTTTTATCGTACGTCAGGTATGCTATAGGCTATGATAAGTTAAAATAATATTATCCCTACATACACGTCTTAGGGACTCATGCAGTTTTATGCAATTTTTGCGGCCTAGGTTGCTAAAATGCAATTGTTCGGCGTGATACCAGTCTGGCAAGCAGCTGTTTAGCGTTCCTGGAGGTTAAGGCTACTGGATTTTAGAAAATCAGGATATGGAGGTAGTAAGAGTTTTGATCATAATATGCACTGTATGCCTTTGCTCTCAGAACTGCTCCTCGTACGAACATCTATTCGGACTACTCCAGTAGTAGTACATCATAAGGATTTGGCAAATTAATTTTTTTTTAAAGTGACTAGGGATGGGTTTTAAAACTTTTCATTTGTAATTTTTGTCCCAAACACAGCGCACGGAACTGGTCCCCTGTAAATCTCCTTCTGTTTCATATTACTTCCTCAAATGTTACCAGTGCTACTGTAATTGCACACAGTAGGCATCTGATCCTCCAACATCTCAGAAGGCTCAAAACACTTCAGCCCTCGCTATCCATGATTCCATGGGAAATGAGTAAGCAAATTTCTAGTTTGTAGCCCGAATATGCGATAGAAGTGACAAATGTTTAAAGAATTGATGACACAATCCAATGATGTTAATTATTCTGTGACAAATGGCAGCAAAGATGTTAGCTCCATTCAGGAGAAGTGATTAATATTATTATTATGAACTACTGACAGAATTGCCATCCAAGAAATTAATATTAGAGTTTTGTTTTAGGATTTTGAAACTATTTGGTGAAAAATTTCATATTATCTTTTCTAGTAAGCTCTTACTTTTTTAGTTCAACCAAAAGTAATGTAATGATTAAATATTAAAGGAAATGAAAAGGCCTTCTTATTTCGTGTAGTATTCGACACTGATAGTTTTATAATAATTAGATTAACTAAAATTAACTAACTGAAATTAACTTATATATCGACAAAAGAAAGCTCACTTTCAAATTTCAGATTACATTTTCTGGGAAACTATTACTCTTTTATATCAATACTTTATGCTATGATTTTGAATATTAAGTACAATAAAAGCAATTTCTTATCTCATATAGTATTCCAGACTATTATTTTATATAAATATGAATTTACCTTAGCTAAAAATAGGCCTATATTTTGATAACGGAGCTAACTTCCAAACGGAAATCTTTACCTTCTGAAAACCTTTAGTGTTTTATTTTCGTCAACAATGTTATGTTGTGTTATATTTTTCAATATTAAAGACAACGAGAATTTCTTGCTATTTTGAATTGTATTTCAAAGTGTTCTTTTTCTATAGCCTAACGCTGATATTACTTGAGCTAATAATAACTTCTATTTTGACAAAAACTAATCTGTTATATTTTTAAATAACATTTTTAGCTACAGAACTTTCATTTATCAAAATAGTTATACGTTCGCGAAATGATTAATGCATTTGTTAAAAGAGTGCAAATGAAATAAGCCTCTACTTAGATTATATCAAATGGATTACCTCATTTTAAAATTAATTTTGTTATATTGGTTTTTAATACGAGAGTTTGGTCTGCCTGGCTATAAATCATCAACATCAATATGAACTGACACGTGCTTCCTCATACATTATCAAATTACAGCGTTCGGTGTTATAAAACAATTTGTTAAATCAGTAAAGTGATTTGTGAATTGACACTTGCAACACCCTATTAACAAGATGAAATAAATTTAGTGATTACAGTATGAACCACACATCTCCACTAGCCAAAGAACCCATAGTGATATGAGGAGAAAAACAAAGAGATGTATCTTTTTCACAGATGAGAGAAAGTCATGATAATTATAATTTTAATAAATAAGCTAAAAGATCTTGCTTAAGTGATAAATTGTCATTTATCTTACTCTAAATGGATTTGGATATTATAATATTCAGAAAATAATTTTAGACCTAATGGTTGAAAATTCAAATGGTTATAACTAGAGATCCTTTAAATTCATGAGACGCGATAACGCAAATTTCTCTCACTGAGACAAATATTTGCAGAATTTCATTTTACTGCTTCCTAAAACCCCAAAAATAATATTTTTGAATCGAAAAAAAACGCCTATTCACATAAAATCGCGAAATGTAAACATAGCCCCAAATTTTTATACGAATTTCTGCAAAACTGTTTAATTTGTATGAATTCATCAATTTTAAAACAATATTTTTCGTAATTTATATGATTTTCTCGTGATGCTAACAGCAAATGAATGCAACGGTCTTGATGGCATAGAAGAATATTTCTCATAGTAAGGCAGAACTACAACAAAAATAATTAAATTTTAAAGTAACGTTTGTTTTCTAGATTCTTGCAGACATCATTCATTATGAACTTGCAAACGCAAATTAAGATATTAATACTTCTTACCATATACTAAAATACAGTATAAGCGACAGGAAGTTCGAATAAAGCTGATAATGACAAGAATAGCCTATAGCATTGCCTCAAAATCACCAAAAATGGAAAAACTGAAATGAATCTCACAATAATAGTTTCTTTATTAAATGATTAATAATAACGAATATGCTGAAAACCTCATGCATGAACGAAAAATAATGTATTGCTTATTAACATCTAGCAGTGACGTAAAAAAGCAAACAAATGGTCTTCACAATATCTCATAAAGACAATATAAATATTACCTTTAGTTTATACTTAAGTTTAACAAATCCGCACGACTAAATAAAGACGATTGAATCGGTACACCTGGTGAAAAGTCTTGTTGAGGGTTTACATAGGTTAATAAAGGGAGATTACGTTAGTGAATACATAAAATAATGTCAACAATACCACTCTATTACCATAAAGATGTAAGTTCGTCTCTAGTTCAGTCCTGACAGACTTTGGGGGTTAAGGTCGGTCGCTGACTTTATTATGAATTATGCAAGATCCCAGCTGCCTGACAATCAAATGAACAAGAGCCATTCTGTGTTATCTGACAGTATGTCAATACAGCTATGCTATCACACGTACAGTAGGCCTATGTATAAAAAAATTGTAAGTTCAACTTAACTACTGCTTAGGCCATGGACCATGGGGGTGATAAAAGGAGAGAGAAATGTTATAGTCGAAGCCTATGGGTTATGCGAAAAATTATATTATTATTTTCTCTTGCGCCACCACAATTCATGCTGTTTCACCTTCTGGTTTGGGAGGTGGAAGATAAAATAGAAGATAACAACAAGGCCTGACCTACAGTTATAAACATGTTTAGGTTCCTTGAGCCTAAACTAAATATGACTACAATGAAAATAATTATATTTTACATTTAACAGCAAGACCACACAAGACCATCCTTACAGATGAAAGGAAATTACTTAAGACTACATAATTCACCGTAATAGTTATAATGAAACTTGTCTATTATCTTCGAAACTGTTACAGTTATTTATGATGTAAAATCGTTATAGTTACGAAGAACGAAGTTAACAAAACGTATAAGTTGTATACTTCCTGTGATTCATGTCTTTCCCCTGGCTGGGTGGTACAGAAAGCCTTATGTCCTTAACTCTGCCAGGTTAAATTAATAGCATAAATAAATATTCATATCGATAGATAACTTATAATGGAAAATGTTTATATTAACACCCTGCTGTTCGCGGATGATCAATTATTGATACACTAAAATGAAGACAGATTACAAAAATCATTATATGTCTTAAATAACATTATACAAAATTACAATTTTAAAATATAAAAATAAAAAATAAAAATAATGTTTTCTAAGGGACATTACACAGTAAGATCAAAAATCGTCTTAGAAAATGTAATTTTAGAACAAATATCGAATTTCAAATATTTAGGGTGCAACATAGGCTAAGTTTTAAATACAACACAGACATAGAAGAAAAAGTAAACAAGTTCAGAATGATATGTGGGACAATACAAAGAACTTTTAAAAATAGAGTAAGAAGAGATACAAAAATGAAAATGTATAAAGTAATGGCAATACCAACACTGTTATATGGAAGGGAGACCTGGGCACCAACACAAAAGGATCTAAGTAAAATACAGGTATCAGAAATTACATTTTTAAGAGGTGTTAAAGGCTGCACAATATTAGACAAATTAAAAAATGAAGATATCAGGAAAGAATTAGAAATTGAGCCAATAATAAATAAAATATCAGAACTTAGGCAGCAATAGCATGAGCATATTTAAGAATGAAAGATAGTAAATATCCAAATGCATTATTAAACTACAGCCCAAAAGGAGGAGCCTATGAAGCCTGAACGGGCAAAATTCCCAAACCGTGGATTGAAGATGATGATGATGATGATGATGATAAATACAATGGCTGTGCTCCTCGTGCAACAATTCTTGCTGTTTTGAGATTAAAAAGAAACTTAACTGAGATTTTAATCGTCTAGATCCTGTTAACATTTATATTGCTTATAAAGTAAATAAAATATGATGCAAAAAAGTTATTGGATCGCGAAATTCTTTATCCAATTTGTGGTATTTTCCCATGTAAAAGATATACACCAAAGAGCAAAATCAGATAGGCCAACAAGCGCTTCTGGTTCCTTTTAATCCTTTGTTATTAACATGCTCTAGGATAGTGGTCTTCATCCCGCGGCCCGAGAGCCGCATGCGGCCCCTGCCTGGCTTAATTTTTGGCTGCTCGCAAATAAATACCAATTTTAACTACAATGCAACCCGCTGTCAGGCCATACATTAAATTTAAGAATGTTACTGTGCTTTGTGTTATACTGTACATAAACATTGCAAAGTGGAAGATAAAATATAAAATACACACGAGTATAATATTAAGTAATCCTATAGATATTGTAATATAATTATGAAATATTTGTGGTAATAATAAATCAATAAATCAATGCGCCAGTCTTTCACCAAAAATAAAACGGCCTTTAGTTAACAAGGAAGTTATAGACCACTGTTCTAGGAGTTTCGATTAAGTAGTGGTTCTGGCCACGGAAACCGTCACTAACGGCCGTGGGTGTATGCTCCCAATCCTGCCATGACGCAGCTTTTGGATGGTAGACCTACTCTCTTCAACGATATAGCGCCACGGAGTTTAATTACGAATTTCGATTAGCAATGGTTCTTTTACAGCCATAAACCGATCGATAAACGCGAGAAATGGAATTGGGTCTTGGCCAGTCAAGAGAATTGCGCTAAGTTATATTTCCTAAATATTTGTCTCCATATAACCCTAGTTATAAAAGTAACTGACATTATATATAAAAAAGGATATTTTCACAAAATATGGAAACTTATTTCTTTGGGTGTAGGTGTCCTGTAAGTTTCTTTTGATACCCCCTGTTACACACGTGATCACGGACGGTGATACAGAGGCATGAGCACCGTCTACACATCAATTGAAAGTACCGACATACATTGGAAATCGATCGATTGACTCGTCCTCTGATCGGAAGAATCTGTGATTGCTTGCAACTTGGAGTGAGACGACTAACAAGATTATTACTGAATTGGTAACCTACTGTGACTGTGACTTCTATCTCGGCAAACTAGTACTAAAATAAAAAGTAAAATGTCGAAATACTTGATCAACAATGTAAGCCTACGTGTCAATTATTCATAAACGAATATCCAGAAGATATTCTTCTAACCAATAGGTTTATCATTTGCTCATACTGTATGTACTACATGTAGAGGAGGTATCGCGTTCGATCCTGTAATTCGATGTCGAGTTATCAGCATTGTAACGTGTTTTTGGACCCCTGAATAAAAAATACAATTTCCTGAAGCATGTCTGTGTGTACACTATCTGCCTGTGTACTCGCGTGTGTAGTTATATATATATATATATAGTTTATTTTATTTTATTTGGCGGAGTTAAGGATAAAAGGCCTTGAAATGAAAATGCAAGAATTATACAAATTAATTGAAAGAGAGAATACAACTGACAACATACAAAGGGTAAAAAACTAAATAATACATGTAATTAAAATAAATGAACACAATGCTCACGATAATGTAAAATATGCTAAAATATGTACTTTTTAACATCACTCATAACCACCTTGGGGGGCAGAAGTTCAAGTCTGATGAAGACGTCCAATCGGCGGTGCAGGAGTGGCTACAGCGTCAACCAAAATAATTTTTCTCACGCGGTATCGAAGCACTTCCTATCCGATGACTTAAGTACGTTGAACTAGGAGGGGACTAAGTAGAAAAATAATGTACAAGCAAACATTCTTCCTGCAGTAAAATAGTGGGAAAAAATTAATTGCGGTTTTCATTTGATTCTCCCTCGTACATACTTTTTTTGGCCGACAAGGTCATGCAGGGCCTCCCTGGATAAGTGATCAGCCGAGGCCACCAGTTGCTCACACACTCATTCTGAACAAGGTGCGGATGTGATAAAGATAATGCCGGCCAGGTGATATCCGGGATCACAAGGTCCTAAAGTTACTTGACATTCGTCTGACAGGTGAGGAAAAACCCCGAAAAAATCCCACCTAGGTAACTTGTCACGACCAGGTGGACTATATCTACAAAATCAGCATTACTTTGTAAAATAAATTGAAACAGATAAACAAGCTAATACGATAACTTACTAAAATAGAAAAAAAATTATATGAAAAGTGAAAACTGAGAATAAAACCAGTACAGAGCAAATTATGAATACAGACAAGAAGAAAATGGCTATGTTGAGTTTGGCAAATAAAATAGTAATAAATCGTAAAGATCAGCGTCTTTATGAGGAAAACAGCATAATGAATGAAAGAAGGAATCTCAGATATGCCCATTTGTACGCGTAGCCTATGTCCTCCTATATTTTGCGGAAAGTCTTCAATGGATTTCGGCTCCTGGCACAACTTCAAAATAAAAAATGGATCACTGCACGCTGTTCTTCATTGGTGCAAACGCTGAGCGGTGCTGTCATGTTTAATGTGCAACAGTACAACACACAGTGGAGTCATAACGATCAAACATTCCACAAAAGAAGATAAATGAACAACATGTCGACGTGCACGAGCACAAAGTGGTACAGCCAACCTACAAAACATTAAACAAAAAGTGCGGATACTTATTGACTTACCCTTGTACTTATAACAAGTCCTGAGAATAATAGGAA
Source organism: Ectobius pallidus (assembly GCA_964059195.1). Lineage (NCBI taxonomy): Eukaryota > Metazoa > Arthropoda > Insecta > Blattodea > Ectobiidae > Ectobius > Ectobius pallidus. Next base: position 134,661,417 of record CAXKWD010000001.1, read on the forward strand.
ACTATAGTCTGTTGACATCATTTCAGGTAATTCCAATGTTGATAAAACAGAGACATAGTGACTTGTCATTGAATCTAAAATTCGGTAAATCCGCCTTGTCAATATAAAAGTTTTTAAAATATTAGAAATCAAATGTATTTCGACCCACTTGTGGTCTTCCTCAGTGATAAATTTTAAAAAAATTAAAATCATGGCCACATCAAACAAACATGGTGTGCGATGTGTGGCTGTGTTGGCCAGCTCTGAACTAAAGCTCCACTACTGAAGCAACAGCGCAACATACAGTGGAGTCATAACGGTCATTAGTGAAGCTTTAGTTCAGAGCTGGCTAACACAGCCACACAACGCACAACAAGTTTGTTTAAAGTGGTCGTGATTTTAACTTTTTAAATTTTATCACTGAGGGTGACCACAAGTGGATCGAAACATATTTGATTTTAATATTTTAAAGACTTTTATATTGACAAGGAGGAGTTGCCGCATTTTAGATTCAACGTCAGGTAAGTAGAATATAAATTATATCACTTCAAAAACAGAAATCTGGCTAAAGCCCATTAAATTATTTATCATGATTACGTTTGTAAGTGACAAAAGGACTGACAATATTTACCTTGTGCAGGCCTACTGCAATTTAAGATATTGCTTTTGTGATAGGTATGGAAGTTAGCTCATGATAAAGGCACGGTGAAAGTCAGGTGTTGGAAAGTACTGTAAACAGTCGACGTCTGACAAAGGGCAAGAGGATCAATATCATGGAGGCATAACATTTTTAAAACTCTCAGTATGACGTCACATTCCACCTCCAGCAGACAAAGACTCGGAACTACAACGCCCTGCCTATAATACAGGACCGTTCGTCCACTCTGTCAATACCTCATTCCAACGTTCGGTATTCTCAACTGATGCTGCATCAACTTTATAATGTGCAAAAGGGATGGCTTTCTTTTCATTTCCACCCAACATTGATACGACCGATAATTTAGATTCTTTTATGAAATTGCAGCATCCAATCTCTTCACGGTTTTAGAAGGGAAAAGTGACAAATGAGGAAGTCCCAGGAAGACTAAACGAGAAGAGATCAATCCTGAACATTGCTCTTCGCAGCAAAGCAAACTGGATGGTTACATCTTGAGAAGAAATTTACTGCTACATGACGTCCCTGAAGGATATCTGGAGGGAACTCCGGTTCAGAAAGAATAGTTCAGGTGCTACATGACTTAATGGAGAAAAGCTAATAGTGGTTACTGAAAGAGGAGACCAACGATAGAAGGAGATGGAGGACAAAGTTTGCAGTCTAAGATCAAGGACCTGCTAATGGGCAGGAAAATAAGAAGTGCGACAGTCCCATATCTGTACATTTGCAGGCATGAATAGAAGTCCTTCGTAAAAAAATTCCTGAACACCGGTGAATATCAACCTTCATAAGGCTGAATTTACACAGTAATAATAAGCAATCATCAAATGAAATTATTAGTGGGATCTACGTTCGAAAAAAATGTGTGAAATTTTAGTAGATTAACTTAGTTGGTTTCCATGAATGATAATCATGACACAAAGATAAAAATCCTCATATTTTATATGATTATAGAATTACTCCATAAAACTTACATTTCTGCTTGAATTCCTGCACAATATTATTATTATTATTATTATTATATTATTATTATTAAAATGTATGGAAAACCTTCACAACATGCAGTCAGTTGTTTAATATGCATCTGGATGTGTCTGTTGTTCGCTGTTAATTCAAACTACCGGAATACGGGATTTGTTTTCTTTCTTCCCAGTTTAATTTGCCCACTACACAACATGACTGAAGCTTAACTAATGATTGTTGAATGCCCCGTTGCATTGTCCTCACTACTTAACGAAACAACAGACTGCACAGGTTAATGGTTATCTCAACGAAACAGCAAGCAGTCGGTCAGAAGGGCCATTTCTTTACCAAGTAAACATAATGACTGGACATAATTATCAGAACTACAGTGCGTTTCACGTAAGAGTTGGCCAATCGTGCGGGTTTCTGCGTGGTGGCGGCAACACCTCTAATTCCCGAGCGATCGGGTGAAATATCTTTGCAAATAAAGCCGCTAACGGTGTAATGATTCAGGTTCTCACGATTACAGTTAAAATTACAACGAAAATAACCATTTACCTCATCGCAAGAGCTGTTGGAAATGTCCTTCTCTTGCATCCACACAACATTGGCAACTTTTTAGGAAATTTTCTTTCAGGCGCATAAGTTAAGCTTCCATAGAATTAATTTCTCTTGTGATATTCTTTCAATGTATGGGGGTTTGAACTTGCACTATTTTTTTTCAATTTCCCCATTTAATAATAGTCATATACTGTTAGAAGAACTTCAAGCCAATAAACACCTTCTAGCAATTCTCCTGCAGAAGTTCGACTGGGAGGTGTTTAAACATGCACCCTATAGCCCGTTCCTCGCTTCCAGTGACTTCCATCTTTTCCTACACCTCAAGAAATGATAGAGAATCCGGGATGACAAAGAGGAGTGGTTCAAATCCCTGGCGGCAAACTTCTATGACACAGGTATTCAAAAGTTGGTTCCACGGAATGACAAATGTTTCAATTCCGGTGGCAAATATGTTGAATAATAGCTGAATATTTGCATCTTTTAGAATATATATGTCTACGAAATTGTGTCTGTTTCTGTAGATGGCCCCAGGGAAACTTACTTTATGGACGCGTCTCGTACAAAAGGTTTCAGTTCGCCCTCGATTCACCCATTGTATGCGTAAACCAGAGGTTGTATCTGTTTATTCTGAAGTGAACCTGAAGAAGAGTTATGTTTTAAAAATAAAGACAGCTGAAAATTAAGAGAAAAATAAATACACTTAGTGAGATGTTTTATCAAGACTGAAAATGTAGTTGACCTGAGAAGGGTTAATTGAAACTAAATTAAATTCTACATAAACACTTAGCTGTTTAGCAGTTGTTTTCTTGTAAGCTACATATCCTCGACCTTCTGAAATGAAAAAATCCCTTTAGGCAGGCCTACAGGCGGAGGTAGATTTCGAAGTGCTTTTGGTTTAATTTATTGTCGCTGCATAGCACTCTTCTTCTTTAGCCTTGGCATGGCAAACCAGCAGTAATAAGAACTGAATTCGGTAAAGAGGAAGAGCCTACAATCATTTGTTTTGACAACAAGAATAGGATATAATATTCTGGGAGGCCGTGCGCAAGATTAGCAATGAATAAAATTAGCAAAGCCGCTAAACAAGACAAAATTATGATATTATAATAATTCTTTTAAGTGTTATTATTTTCAAACATTAAAATCTCGCGTCATATGAGAGCTATCAAGAAACTATTTAGTGATTTGTAGAGTACTCATCAAGAGCTTTTCAACGATGCCCCACAAGACGTGGTTTCAAAAGTTTCCAATTTTCATCCCCCACCCCCACCCTCACTCGAACCCCCGAATCGTTGGGGTCACTGTGAACTCCAAAGGGAGTACTCTAATTTATTCCAACAAAGTTTCCCTCTATACTTCATAGGGGCCGAGATATAAATGTTTTAAAATTTCAACCCCCTCCCCCGACCACCCCCTTGGGCCAATTTTGCCCATTAACGAACTTGTCCGAACTATTAGGCCTAGAAATAACATAATAAAATTTGGTTCAAATATCTTCAAAATTACGGCCGCTATCGTGTAAAGATATATATATACCGTATATAAATATCACAATTTTTTTTTTTTGAATGGGCGGTGGTTTCGTACTTAGGGGAGCATGAAACGTAAAGATATGAAAGAATTTTTCGAAAATCATAACATGATATCCATTGCAATAGGTAGATTTTTCTTCGAAAATCTACCTAAAATGTACCGCATTTTACGGACTGTAAGACGCTCCGGACCTTAACCATAAGACGCACTTGATTTTAGGATGAAAATTTAAAGGAAAATAAATTTAATCTGATTCTAAACAAGAGAAAAAATTAAAGGGAATAATAGGCTATACTTCATTCCATAAACAAATTATAACCTTGTACAATGAAATCAGCGTAAATAACTTCTAACTTAAAACCACCGTTGTAAGAAAATCACTTCTGTACAGATGGGATCGCGTAAATTTTACAACTGAACTGATTTTTAATAAAAGACTGAAAATACTTTTACACCCCTCTAACACTCAATTCAGCAAACAGTAAATGTAATGGGACAAGGTTGTTTAGAAGGCATTGCCTTCATTTAAACCACATGGTGGAGACAACTTATTTCATATAAAAGAACTCAACAATCCCTTCTTTCGCATTGTATACCAGGCTTCCAGCTACCCTCATGTTACGATTGTGACAAGTGCACTGATGTACTGTACAATCTGTGCCAAAATTTGTAACTATCTTATAGTTTACAACACCTTGTTTATAACTATGGTATTACCGACAATATTTACCATATAATTTAAATTTTTTTAGTGTACTTCGGACCATTAGACGCACTCAACTTTCAAGACTATGTTTTCAAGGAAAAGAGTGCATCTTATGGTCCGTAAAATACGGTATTTAGTTTCACCGGACGACATTGGAATGAATAGGGAGGCCTATAATCAATTCTGAGAGTATATGTAAGCAAAAACAATTTATTTGAAGTTGTGATGTATTTTTTTAATTATTAAGGAATCGCGCACAATGTGCATTATCTTAACCTAAGACTTAACCTACCCAGTCCTGAACCCGGGAAAGGGATTTTTCAGTACTGAAAAATCCCCGACCCGGCCGGGAATCGAACCCGGGCCGCCGGAGTGGAAGGCTTTTTTTATATTCACTGACTCACACCTTACTTCATTACTCATGTACATTGATTTATTGTGATGAAAAAATCTATATTTAAAATTAATACGTCGACTTCCAAGTAGTTGATGTTTGCTGTTGCCTTCTTCGGTCCTTGTTCTATCTTGCTATTCACATACAAACAGTTAAAATAGTACTGCAAATCTGACAAGCAGCAAATGTTAGATGCGATTTAATGTACTTGCAGTAAACTTAAAAAGCATACAAAAATTAAAGTGTTTATTTTAATGAAATGCTTCGATATTTTGTACCTCTTAGAAGGAAATCTTCATTGTTGGTGATGGCTGATGTACAGGAAAGGAAGTAATAAATTTAAATAACGGTAAATTCTGTTTACTCGTGATAAAATATTTGATATTTTATGCATTTACTGTTGTAAATGTTGATTTATTTTATATAAAACACTAATATTTCAGACATTTTACTTACTGGTGTTCTTTATCAGAAAAGGAAAAAACGTGTCCTTAGTATACAGTTCCAATCTAATTTATACATTGTTGAGTTATTAAGTGCCAGTATGGTACTTTATGAGATTGTGTGGGGGACGAAAAAATGTCTGTCCGTCTGTCTGTCCGTCCGTGCGTCTGAACGCACCATAACCCAAATACGCTTTTTCGGATTTTCATGAAACTTCGAAAACACATTTATAATGTCCATGGGAAGAACCCTATTGATATTGAACCAAATCGGTTCACCGGTACCGGAGTACTGCCCAATTTGTGCTTATTTTAATAGATTATGGCGCCTTTCTAATAGAAAGGCGCCATAACTCAAATACGCTGTTCGGATTTCCATGAAACTTGGTATACGCATTTATGAAGTCCATGAAAAGTACCTATTGAATTTGAACCAAATCTGTTGACCGTTACCGGAGTAAAACCCAATTTAGTGTCTATTTTAAAGGCGCAATAACTCAAGTACGCTTAATCGGATTTGTATGAAACTTCGTATACGCATTTATAATGTCCTTGGGAAGACGTCTATTGATATCCGACCAAATCGGTTGGCCAGTACCGGAATAATTCCCAATTTAGTGCCTTTTATGTTAATATATAAGAAGTCCCGATATATATATATTAGAAAGAATTTATCAAATGCAAATCAGTTATCATGACAACATATTGTTTTACAGTGTTCATATACGGCTTTGGAAGTTGCAATACAGTTAGCGTTAACAAATAACACTATTCTTTTACATATTCTTATCAAACTAGACCATTAAACAGAGCGAGGTGGCCGAGATGATGTCTTGAACTCGCATTTTGGAGATCCCTGGTTCAAATCCCATAGCCGGCAAATTTGACGTTTAGTTGTTGTTGTTGTTGTAATTTTATGTGACTGTGCGATTGTCAAGATATCACAAATCTGTAAAGTTCTGCTGATGCTGAACGATTTTAAATTTTAATCCGACTAAAAAAAATAACTAGACCTTTGTTCTTCCGTGAGCCCTGCTTAATGAATCTATCTGGAGCTTAACTCGGAAATCGATAAAAAAAAAACTTAATTTTCTGCATATCATGATTGCTATTATAACTGATTAAACCAAAGCATTCTGGCACTTTGTTACGTCAGTTTACTTGATTTTATTATTCTTTATATAATCATTTCCTAAAAAATGTTAAGTTTCATATATTTTTTTCATCGGTACTTCCCCATAATTTCGGTGAAATTTTAAAATTCAGGATTAAGGATTGGTAGTTATCTGCTTATTTTCTTCCTTTTGCGAAGAAAGGTGAAAAATAAAGTTGCTTTTAAACATGTTCGAGGATTGTTGTTATTTTGCGAATCTTGTCTGTAAACGAAATTTCATTAATACAGCTTAAAACTATAAAAAAAATGCAATCAATTATATAATATTTTATAATTTTTTTTATTAATAAACTATACGGTGATCGTGTTTGACTTCTGTAGTTAAATGTCAAATGCATTAACTATCACCCCGTGCTATTCATTGGAGTTGAAGTACAACGGTTTCAAGAGCCATATGTTTTAGTTTGATGTCAAATTCTATTGAAATATTCCTCTAAAATTGTTATGTACAGATTACTTAACACATGTTAACGTTATCGCAGTATGGGGTGGAGTGCACCAGGCAAAAAGCAAGTGACGCCTCTAGAGCTCATCCATCTCTTCACCTTTTTTATTTTACCAACGCTTTTTAGTTTTTGTGAAGTGTGGGACATTTGTTTCAGGTTCAGCTACTTTGTATTACGTCAACCTTTGTTTCATAAACGAAGCTTTTCGCTTAATTAGTGTTAGTGCAATGGTGGCAACAAGTCGACATTGAGTCGCCCGTTCTTTCAAAGCCTATGTATGTATGTGGTATATTATATAGGCTTTATACTGGAAATGTCTCGTGAAATACGTTACATTGCTTTGACAAATGAGAAATGAGTCTATCCGTACTTTTGTTATTTCTTTATTGGTCAGTGGTGTAATATTGTAAAAAATCTAGGTTTTCGTTACACATTAACGTGTTAGAAATGGCTGTAGTTATATTTTTCGACAATGTGATTTCAGATAATGTTTACTATAACGTCAGTGATGTCTCTTATTAGGCTCAATGTTTCTGAGGATTTTTTTTTAAATATTTCACTTCCACACCGCTTAGGTGGATGGCTAATAACTAGGGCCCAGATTTGAAGATTTTAACCTTTTTTCCCCCAGCTTCCTAATTAGAACATTTTAACGTATTTTTCCGTTTCATACTCCTTGCTTCGGAATATATGAATATTATAAAGCTAAAAAGGGCTAAATCTGATTTAAGGGCCTATAGGGGGTTAAGGGGGAATTTTGCTGAAAAACTAGGGGCTAAAGAGGACTTTTGCTGAAAAATTAGGGGCTAAAGAGGATTTTTGCAGAAAAACATTTTCAAATAAATAATCCAATCAATGCAAAGGAAAATAAATATGTGACTTTGTGCATTTTAAGAAAAGACATGATAAAAATAAATATATACAACGCACTGAAATTAACAATGCATATGTCGCTTTGTCGCTTGTCTTTGTATTTCGAAAATGCACTGCCTCGCCGTCGCAGGAAATGAAACTTGAGCCGTCTGCAATACTTAGAAATCTGCAACTAATCCTTATCGTAACAAGTTGCCGACCAACGACAGAGAAGTATATTAAAGGAACAAATTCCTTACACTCGAGTCTACTCATTTTTGTAGATCGGAAGTGAATTGAGTGGTGTATTGAATAACTGTATCATTAAAGGGTAAATAACTGAATTGTTTATGCTATTTTTCGAGTGCCGATATAAGGAATAGTTATGTGTTTATTTTGTATGAAAAACTAGAATAACCATGTAAAAATTATAGGCTAATACATTTTTGGTATTAATGTTAGTGTTCATTATTATGTTTTATTAAGGCTAAAATCGTTAGTTTAAAACTCAAAAAGAGCTATGCCACGAAAATAAAATGCTAAAATACCTTTTATAAAACCCTAAAAATCCGGGGCTTACTAATAACGTTTAAAAATATGTTTTCTTAATTCATTATCACCTTGGTATTATCACCTCCTAGGATTTAGTGCAATAAATTTCTGTTATGGACTGATCGATTTGCAGCACAAAGAAACTTAGAATAATAAACTTTATAGTCTATGCCCGAACATATTCCCTATCCTATGTCAGAACAACGAAATTATATAATTATTATACCAATAAATGTCACAACAAAAATTGTTTTCCTACACCTGAAAAGTTTAAGTTTGATGCTTATATACAGTGATGAGAAAAGTACAAAAAGGAAGTAATTGGACTGAATTACAATTACCTGAGAGATGTTATACCTAATTAACATTACAAATTACTTTTCAAAAAGTAATTAGTGAAATTACAAGTAAAATTATAATTACTTTACAAAATGGCAATACCTAAATACCGTACTTTTTGTTTGTTTTGTGTCCAACTATTGGGCCATTCAGTGGTAAAGCTCTTTAGGATGTTACCAAATTCAAATTATTAATGAAAAAGAAAACACATCAATACAAATATTCCAGACACATTGAATAACTTTTTGTTAATATTACATCTAATTTGGATATTAGTTGCAAAAACATAAATGATGACAGTAATAGTAAGCGAGAATTATACTAATACTGTCTAATCATTGCTAAATTGTAACACATTTTTATTTCCAGAAGTAAATTACAAGTAGAAATTACATTTTTCAAAAAGTAACAATGACAAGTAAATGGGATAAAAAAAAAGGAATCGTTACATGTAATCTGATTACTTTTACTCAATTACTTCCCATCACTGGTTACATACATACAAGCAATCCTTATTTGAAGGATATCAAAGGGCAACAAAAACTTAGTATTATTTTTTAAAATTATTTTATTCATATTGCGCTTAGAGTTATTATATTTTATTATCGCACCTACAGGTATGTTTACTATTTTATTTTCTCATGCAGATCTCACGGTACAGTGTTTAGGAGATTATGAAAGCCATTAGAATATTTAAAGAATGCAGGAAGATAGGACGAAAAAGAAATAAGAAAACATTTATCTATTTTCTCCCTACTAATTTTATCCCTCACTTGAACCGATGGCATCTCGATCTTGCCCGCCTGCACTGTAACATCTATAGCCAGAAAATGTCAAGCCATATTCTAGAAGCTAAGCTATGGACACGCCCATAAGCTTTGACTTGGTACGCAAAAAGGTTTTACTTTGACCTCAAATATCACGAAATCGCTCAAAGATGAAAGCTATTTGCAGCGAATGGACCGGCGATGCAGGAGGTATTCAATTTCTGAAGGCTGTCGCTTGTTTCCAAAGCCAAGATTTGATATGCTCGAGAGACAACGTTATACAAAATATGCTTTTGTATTCTCTCCATCATAAAATCAATCACGAAAGCTTTTCACGGGAGCATTATAATTTTCCCTCGTTATAATCCGGATACGAAATAAATAATTCGGTATTTCAAGGGGAACTGTTGAAAGTATGTTGACTGTGTAAACAGATATTCTTGTACAGTAAGAATGGACAGTGGAAAATACTATTTATTTCTAAGAATTAAATTAATAATCAAATGAAGCATGTAATAGCATAATTATTGCATCACTATGTCGGAAAGTTTGGAAAGTGAGGGGAAATGCAGACTCTACTAAGCACTAAACGTCCGTGTATTGCAGACTATTTATTCGACGATAATGAATAATACAATTAATATTTGCATGAATTATAATTAATCATGAACAGGGCCCGGATTCTGATGACCTAAAATTGTTTTAAAAATTACCTATAAAATGACCCTAAATTTTAAAGAAAATGTCTTAATAATTACAAAGAATGACCTAAAAACTCATATTTTATTTATAAAAATTATTATTGTGCACACAAAGGTATAGACTAATTTGTACATAATTCTAAAAAGTGTAAATGTAGAAAGGATATCGTAGGTCTGAAAGCTTTGTTCTTGAATGGAACATTTAAGAAGAAAAATAAGATTGTTTTGAAAGTATATTCTACAACAATGTTGCATTATAGTAACCTAGTCATATATTTAAAGTAAATTCATAAAAATGACAAAATAAGGAAGCAAATGACACGAAAATGACAAAATAATGACCTAAAAGTGAAATAAATGCCCTAAAAATATAAAATTCCATATAATGACAAAAAATGACCTTATAAAAATGCATTTCTATAATCTAGAGGCCATGATTAGGATTTATCTACAAGTTGGCAATGTCTAGACAGCATCAAAAAAAGATGACATGTCATTAGAATCCGTGCCCTGATCATGAATATTTGTTCGAAATGGGTGGTCAAGATGTAAGGGGTATCAAAATTAAACAGTGTAGTGACTTCTTTTAACCCTTTATTTGGCAAGACCCAATTTCTCACACAATTTATAAACCCGTCGCGGAATGAAAAGAAAACAGTTAACATAATTTATAGTTTATTTCTTGTAAATTAGTTCGTAATTAATATGAAATTTAAAATGTTCTTCCAACTTATTTTCATGCCTTTTAATGGAAACTGAAGACAAGCGACTGTACCTTATGGAAAACATTATCAATTTAAGGCGATGGATACTTCGATACATGTGCTGTAATATTTTACACTAGACAGAGTCGAGTCGTGAGAGGAATTTTTCTCCTAAAATATTCTCATGTATTGTTCAACAGAGACAATATTGTGTGGATTCATGAATTAAGTTCTTTTCCACATCTTACATGTTGCTGTACAATAACAGTGCAAAACCCGGACAAAAAATCATTAGAGTACCTCACAACACCGTACAATATGACGTAAATGTCTTTCAGAGAAGTTGAACATTAAAAGAAATCATAGCAGAGGGATCTTATAAACTTGAGAAAGAAGCAATAATTAAGGAATCGCGCACAATGTGCATTATCTTAACCTAAGTCTTAACCTACTGACAAACACCCAGTCCTGAAAGAAGCAAGAATTCAACTTAAAAGAGTGAGGTTAGGTCGTTGTTAGAATCTATTCTAGTGTTGGGGAATTTAAATTAGATTAAAGAAGCTTGTAGGCGACACTGCATGTTTTCATTCCTACCCGCATCATGGATGCAAAGTCTGTCCCTCTTCGTGCATGGAATAACACTCCGCCCACCTTGCTGCAAATTGTTACTTCTTCCTTGTGCAACGGATAAGGTTACTATCAAAGGGTGTAGGCTACACGTTTCATCGGCTGGGAACGAGCTACATTCACAAAACTGCTGTTCCTCCAGGGTGTTCCATAATAAAGGGTTTGTCCGGAAAGTAATGTCAGTGAGTCAATTAAAAGACAGTTATTGATCCGATCGGTACAATACATTAAAGATTTCAAAATAGGTTCCTATTGTGTCGAAACGTCGCTTCCAGCGAGATTTCCAGGCATCATAAGCATCATGGTAGGCCTTTTCCGGAATGTCCTTTAGAGCCTTGGTGCAAGCCTCTTTGACTTGTTAACTATCTCGTAATGTCAGTGAGTTAATTAGAAGATATTTATTGTTCCGATCGGTACATCAAATGCATCATGCAGCATGGTAGGCCTTTTCCGAAATGTTTTTGTAGCCTTGGTGCAAGCCACTTTGACTTTGTCAACTGTCCCAAAATGATGCCCTTTCATGGTGTAACCGTCAATACCAAATTCTAAGTGGAAGTGTTCAAGAGAATCAAACAAATTTATCCGGACCGACATTGCGGACAAATGGAAACTTCACCACGACAACGCCTTCTTCATAACCCAGTTCCATGCCGATTCATAGGTGCCAATTTTTCCTCAGCCGTCCTAAAGTCCTAACGTGGCTCCCCCGACTTCTTCTTGTTCCCAAGCTTGAAAACTTCCATGAAAGGACATCATTTTGAGACAGCTGACAAAGTCAAAGAGGCTTGCACCAAGGCTCCAAAGGACATTCCGGAAATGGCCTACCGTGACGTCTTCCATGCCTGGAAATCTCACTGGAAGCGATGTATCGACACACAAGGAACCTATTTTGAAATCTTTTAATGTATTGTACCGATCGGATCAATAAATATCTTCTAATTGACTCACTGACATTACTTTCCACACAGACCCTGTAAATCGACGGCTTTCGCGCAGCTATAGCGCTCATTGGTACATTACATCATAATTATTGTCTCCTACCCATTTACAGATCGCCAAACGCTAATGTCCCATCGTTTCCATTTTAAAAAATTGAAATTGTATTGAAACTGTTAATAAAATATGTAACAGAATAGTTATATGCAGTGATTTCAATGCTAATCTTGCACGTGATCAAAATTACAGCCAAGTTAATCAAATCAGGGACTCTCTTCTGGATGGAAAGGGCGCATACAGTTGGAGCGCCGATAAACGAAGAGAATGATAGCGCTCATGAATTAACACGCGTCGTGTGGTACATGGCAGTACATGACTGCAGGAACAAATTTATTTTCTTTTAACGTTGCTCCAACATGTACGCGGCCTAACAGGGAAAATAATTTAAGGTGCAGAGTGAAATAATCGAAGAAGAAAATATAATTTACATTTTAATGTGAGGCAAACCTAATAGAGAGTAAACATTGTATTGTGGAATATTCCTTAATTTAAAAAAATATTATATAATATTGTTGTTTATTGAACTGTCAGAATCCATCTTTTTCACTGTTCTTCAATACATACTGAGTAAACTAAGTGCATTGCAATAATTAAATCCTATAGAAGTATCAATTTTTCATCAAATGAGTAGACTTCTAATGATTAAACATAGAAATCTTGCTAAAACAATTAAATAATTTAATCTCAAAAAGCCTCTATAGTGCCATATTTCATTCTATAGTAGAGCTGAAATATAGCAAATCGCTGGTACTGACAATACAACAGAATAAAAATCATATCAATTATGTTCAAGCAGTAGCTGAAGTGATAGTCTACGTTATACTTTCTATAAAAAGAAAAGAGGAAAAAGCTTACTTCATAATTTTAAAATTCATAATATTATTATTGGTATTTTTCAAGAGAAGTCATGTAATAAAAAAAAATAATATTTTATCTTACTTGATGGAACCAACTCCAGGGAGTCAGAAACTATAAACGAGATCACTACACTTTTAATCTTCTCATAAAGTCAGAAATTTCTCTGAAGGAATTTATAGCAGTCCAATCCCAGTAGATTTGTAATCATAAGATATTTCATTGAACATTATTTCGAAGAACTCGTACTGGTTTCCTTTCCAATCAGTGGAAGCGTTAAGTCTTCAAATAAATTTGTTAAAAATACTCCTACTTATATCATTCATTCCCTTTCCGTTTTAAGTTCTTAATGTAACATTGAGACATTTATATGCATGAACGTGTAGCTAAATATACTTTAATATACTTTCTAAGACCTCGAAATGCAACGAAAGTAGGTACAAAAAAGCGCAGAAAATCTTCTCTACCTATTATTAAGATACGCTACAAGCAGAATTACTATAAATCACTTAAATTTAAGTTCAAAAAGTTCTGCAGCTCTCTCAGCATGCTATGCACTTGCTGTTGCACCATCAAGTTTGCAATTATGTTGAAACAGTGCCTACACATCTTGTTAAATGACAAGTTTGTAGTGGCCATACATCTTGCGGCGTCTCCTCAGTCTGCAACATGTGGTGTGCCCCTAGAACCTCAAAGTTTGAGCCTTTACTTGCATGAGTACTTCATGTCCATAACTTCCACTTCTAGCGGGACGTAAACTGTACGTTACAACTACTTCTGTGTCTGAAGATAACACTAAACCACTGTCCGTGTGTTCAGTCTACAGAGAAGTTTTAGTGCTGCCCTGAGTCCTCTTATTGTAAATAATGAAGCAATAGATGTTATGGCTGTTTCAACAGCAGTAAAGAAGTTAGTTGTGTTCTACTGACTATTTTTAACTGTATGAGAAAAAAAAAATTGAAAAATTGAAGAATTAGAGATACCATTAATCATATTGGTTTTCTCAGTGCAATTTTTTATAGGGGTTTCTACAATTCCTTATAATTTATTTTGCATCAGGAAATTAATTCACTTAAAACTATGTAAAATTTTGATTCATATTCAGTAAGTCATATACGAATATCATTCACCCGAGAAAGAAAGAAACGTAAAGCTGGTTATAATTCAATACCTTAAGCTTCTTTAAATACTTACAGCAACTTGTCAAGCAACAAAAATGACTACCGAGTACAATAAAATTCAACATTGAAAGAGAGAATAGATTCAAATTTTCCAATGTTGAAGAGGAGTTTCATTTGCTTAAATTTTGGTTCCACGATGACTGAAGGCAGTGAGATTTACTTTACTCACGTTCATCGCAAAGCGAGAAGAAGTTATGTAGATAACTGAAGTAGATGCTTAAATAATATTTGCGACTGAAACCAAGAATAGTTGTATTATATAGGATTCCTAACGTATAAAGTATTAAAGCCCAAAAAACGTTAAGCGTTAATAAAGGGAATTCATTTTTTATTATAGGAAGAGTGGAGTGAAAAGAAGATAAGGTCCCTAAAAAGGAAGGAGTGCCGAAAATTACCTTCATTGTGAGCTAAATTCTGAGTTAAACTTATTCTAATATTGTCCTCCCATCTACATCTATGTCTTCCAAGTGGTCTCTTTCCTTCGGATCTCCCAGTCAATGTAGGCTACATATGCGAAAAGGAAAGGAAGAAAAAAGTGTATTCCTGGAAATTAAGTGTTATATAAATGAAAAAATTACGACTGCTCGTTCTAATTGAAAAGAGAGCAAAACTGAAACACATATATGTTTTATAGAGAATAAAGTCAAGGGATTTTGACTTCATGAATGCCTCTATACAAAACTTGCGATATATTCATACTTCGAAACACAGATGCACATCTTCCAGAATGAAGTTGTCACTTTCTGCGTATGCCTTCTCTCTCCATTAAGAATCATTTGAAGCAGGCGACGAGCTATAGTTCTGCCTGAAGAGCAATTCTAGCTTTTTTCTCATCAGTGCCGTGTTGTTAGGAGTGGGATGTTAAAGACGACAGAATAAAAGAAGTCTTGTCAAACCTTTGCCGACAGTTCTAAGTCTGCAGTATGTAATACAAGAGAGTGTATAAAAATAAATACAAATAAGGAACAGTGAATGTTTTCAAAGCTATTGTAATGGCTTGCTTATCCTTCAAGTTCATCTCTCTTTCTTATTTTGACGTTAAAAGAAGACTAACAATACAGTCATGTGCCTGCGGATGATTATTTTCTACACCTCCATTCTTTTCACCTTTCTCCTCCCTTCTTTTGCCCCCCAATCTCTCTGTAGCTCTTCTCTATCTGTCTGCCTCTCTCTTAGTCATCTACTCGTTCTATTATAGCTGTACAGTGCGAATTAAAGATGAAGCCACAGGACTTCTACCATCCGAAGCGTAAGGCCGTTACCGGTCATAGGGCGATCGATTGCCGTGACAATAGTTAGGTCTTGCCGTTACGTCTATCTTTCGCTCAAGATTCCAATACGAGAGTATCCAATAGAAAAAAATAATGCCAGTGTTTCACCCACCTGCCTTAAATCAGATGTTAAAAATGCTGTCCCCTGTGTTCTACACGCATTTGACGACAATGTACAATATTCTGGCATATACTTTGAAGCTCCACTAAATATAGTGAAATATTGGGCCTATGATTTGACAAGTACTAAGCTCAGTGGCTTTCAGTATCGCAAATCCTTAAATGCTGTGATTGTATGTGAGTGTTAATGAAAACCTGCATCATAATCAGGAGGTTGTAATCTACTGAATTCAAACTTGGTAAGGACAAACTTTCAAGCTTTGAAATTCTTATAACACTGACGTTTGAGAAATCCCAAATTTCTGCACTAAATGATGACCGTACGTTTAAGACTCGCTTCAATTTTCCCACGAATGTCACCAAACTTTTCTTGAATCAGAGCTCCCTTAGGACACGATTTCTTTTTATTTAAAACAGGTCCAGTTTTTCGACATTTTCTAAACAGTCTTATAACAGGATTTTGAAGGCACGTTACTTCTAAGATAGCATCTTTGAAATTTGCGAATACATTTTTATAATAATTAATAATACTCCTGGGGCCCTTGACATAAGACATACCCCTGGGCGTGAAATAATAATAATATTAATAATAATAATAATTTGTTTGAAAGAAGAGAGCAAAAGTGGTCAGTAACAAAATACATGAATATTAGAAATAAAAGAAAAGACGGTTGAAGGAGAGAATAGATGATTTATTAAAAGAGTAGAGGTGGAATGTTATGAAAAAGGGTTGAAAATCTATGCTTCAATAATTTTGATACCACGACATTTTATTTAACATTTTCAACTCCATACTCTAGTCAGCAGGTGGTTTTTTTCCTCTTTCTCTCTCTTTGAATGATGAATAATTTTTAACGAGATAGGGTATTATCATCCTTTGATCTCGTGAATATGAGACCAAGAAAATGGCCACAATGTTTACAAGCCGGCTTAAAAACAGGCGCGTCAGGAGATGAAATAGATTGGCACACTGGTAAATATTTGTAAACGGCGCTCGTTACAAACACTCTTATTGACAGTAATTCACCACATCGCTTTTCATTGCAGCGAGAAGTGGTGTTTGATTAATTGACTGCTATTATGCTGCGTAGCACTTGCCATCTGCTCAACACGACCATTTTTTTCTGGTATCTCAATTTGCTTCAATTCCCAGATGAATTGAAAAGAATTATTGAGGCAATTTTCAATAGTAATATCACAAAAACGGAAAGTTTTGTGGTAATTTAATTGAAGATAACAAATATTGATAGTAGGCCTATATGGAAGCAGGTACTCGCTAGTTAAGGGGTTCTGTCTAAACTTCTATTTACTTCTTTAGACAGAGCTGATAAACTATTTGAGGAGTGACGAACATACTTTCACATATAAGACAAAAGAAAATTATTTGACCTGTACATATAAGAATGCGTATTTTTGTTGATGTTTTAACTTTTATCTTATAGGCAACCCCTAAGTGGGGCAAGTATTGTGTAAAAATGTTTTATATAATACTTTTAACATAAATTTCTCTACCATAAGTATAGATAGTACAACATTTTCACTTAAAATTCTCAAATATAATTTGTGGCCATATTCTAAAGAATGCTTGTACAGATGTTTCAGCCACATGCAAAGCTGTCTTATTTTCTCTCCACAAGACTTAAAATCTTATTTTGTTCTGACGATGCGATGCTGGCTTATAACTACCTTTCAGAAAATTTAAAGGTTTCAAATAATCTGTTTAGCTCTTAGTAAAAGCATAAGCATCTCCTCTACAAGTTTTAAGCAAATTTGTTAAAGCCGTTTTCGACAAAAACGTAACAAATAACATTTTGTATATGTAAAATGGCAGTAAAAGTAAGAGAAAAGCGTTGCCAATCTTCGTGTCACATTCTCAGAAGATATCTAACCAAATATACGAGTATATATTACTACTCTACTTTAGTTGGATATAGCTTTCAATATGTGAACTTGCCACCACACTGTTACTGTATCTTCAGTCTTAACCTAGAAAATTAAGTGTTGTATTCGTGTTCATTTTTCCATCTACATGTATTGCATTTATGTTCTGATAGAACCATGAGCTTTTGTCTCAAGTTTACTTTCCAACTGTTTTAGAATAGAAAGGTCAAGCGCACAGGTATTACATTGGATGACAAGAACGTGTCTGGTCCCATTGGATGACTAAAATTCATTATAAACTTTTAATTGCAAATCGTATCACTCTTTCTGCTGGTATTATGGCTCGGACTTGAGCGCAATGAGTTCCAGGAGCAATTCAGATGGCCAGTGAATGAGAAGGATTAATCTTAACACCTTCAAATCGTATGTCCACAGCTGTGGCGCAGGGGATGCTTTCGCTCCCCTCGCGGAGTTGCCCCGGATTCGATTCCTGGTAGGGTCAAGTTAGCTAGGAGGGGTTTTCTCCGGGAGTTTTCCTCACCTATGAGACAAATGTCGGGTAATTTTAGATCCTTGTAGTATCCGGTTATCTGGTCGTCATTATCACCTTCAACCCATCTGTACCTTGGTGAGAATGAGTTTTGTTCTCATTTGTAAAATCGTCCTTGTCTGTATATGATTCATACAAACTCCCTTCCCTGAGAGGTCGCAGTCCTGTAAGGCCCGGGCGGCGTAGGCCGCATAAACGTCCCTACAACGGGGAAGGTAAAATTTAGGTAAAGAAGAAGAAGAAGAAGAAGAAGCATAATATTATATACTGACATAGAATAATTGCACACTTTATGTTTCATTAAATGACAACAAAAGATGAAGGATAACATAAAGTAATCTATTACGAATGAAACAAAATTAACAGATCGGGTTCTTATGAAGAAGTTCTTTGCATTGAAATGCAGGAACAAACTCCCTTTCAGAATCAGTCGTTTAAAAATAGGAATCGGATTATAAAGAAAGCAACTGATGAGTAATCTGTTATTATAACATTTCAGTCATATATGTGCAAGCAATTAAATGCTCAGGGAAATCAGGACGGTTATTATGATGTCACTAATGCAATTAGAGTGGTAAGCCACCATGAGGAGGGTTGACCCCGGAAATAATGAACTAATGAAGTGCGTATATCGCCATCATCAATATTCAACAAGCATAGAATGAAAATCTGAGCCTCAATAGTGGTTGAGAATAGGCCAGCCTTTGAAATCATAATACTGTATATCGTTGTTGGGAAAATCCATTATGGAACCTTTCTATCACTTTTACCTCCCCTGCTAGAGGGATGTTTATGCGGAACACGCCGTTAAGGCCTTATAGGGCCGCAACTTTTCAGGAGAGAAATTTCCTATATATCACATAATATTTTTTGGGTAGTTGCTCGAATGAGTGATGAGCCCAATGCAGGGGCCACCTCCGAGACAACACGAACACACAGGATGAGACACACCAGTTGCACATATGTAGACTCAGTCCGATTAAGGCGCGGTATTGATGAAGATGAAATTGAAGGCCAGATGATACCCGGGGACCACAAGGGTATAATGTTTCCGATATTCGTCTCGTAGGTGAGGAAAATTCCACCCAGGAGATTTGTCCTAACCGGGAAGCGAACACTGGCCGCTTGCTTGAAGAAGCGAAAGCAACCCCTACGACACAGCGGTGGACCCATTTTGCAGGACTAAAGGACTAGTTTCGAAGAATTGCTTAGATGATTCAGTTATTTGGAAGTCTATATTGTTTTCTCATTTAAAGCGTTATATTTTGGAAACTTTGACATTGGCAATACATAACCACATCACGCTACATGTATAATATTTTATTTTGCTTTCATGAAAATCATGCTCTAGAGAAAACAAAAACTAGTAGAAATATAGTAATATAATACGTCCACAGCTGTTGCGCAGGGGATGCGTATTTTAGATAAACTATTTTCAAAATTATATCCCTTTAATAAATTGCTGTGCATTCCACATTAGACACTATCAAACAAAAACCTCTTTATTCCAGGAAGAAAAACACGTAAGTAGTTAATGAACCACTAAGTATAATTTTCATGTAGATGTAGTGAGTGATATTTTTCAACAAACAGTTGTTTGAAAGATACAAAACGATACGATGAATTACTAACTGTATTCATATAATTGTATTGCGTGCCATTATGCGTCTAATTTTGCAGTAAATAACAGTAGAGTGAATAAATTTAGTTAGATCAGTATAAGTTCCTACCAGTACTAAAAAAGAAACATGGAATAAGTTTCTAAGGACTAATCACAAAATTACATTAAGAAAGAGATACTAGGTTTGTTCGCAAAGCAGTCAGAAACCAGGAACATATCGTTCGCGCATGCGCTCTTTTTCCACACGCGTTCGCAAAGCGAGAATCCATGATTCTGATTTCAATCTTCTGTTCGCAAAGCTCTCACGGACAGTTTCTGTACTATAAGAAAAGTTTGCAGGCTCTAGCATGAATTGTTATCAGAGGCATGCGCAGTAACCTATTTTCACGCGCCTGACTCCTCCCTCCTATAACATTGCGCCAGATTTATAAACATAGGCTACTTATATGTATGAATAATGGAAGATAATTAAAAGTTTCCCAAAATATAGATTATATTGTCGATGTATATTGCATTTATAACATGTCAAAAGGAAATATATATTTTATTTATATATCATATCGATTAAACGCAGAAACTATCGATTCCAAATTCTTGTAACCATTCGCAAAGTGCAAATCACGGGTAAGTTACAGACTGGACATGCGCAGTACAACAAATTCTCAAGCGGTCACGGATTTGCTTTGCGAACAAACCTACTGTATACAAGAAATGTTGTGTGCTGCACCACACGAGCAATAAAATAAGACAGGCTAGTATTAAATGAGATAGTACAGGTCAATTAGGAAGAAAGCAGATTAAGACAGACTAGATCACGTCGGAACAGTAGGCTTATAGTTTTCTCTCTCGCTACACCAGGATTCCATTACTCTTTCAAGGCAAGGTAATTTAGTTAGAGGTGCCAACCTTTCAAGTGGGTTATCTGTAATCCTTATAGTGTGAACCCCCCCTCCCCCACCGCATCCGACTTTTCCGAAAATTCAAATCCAAAATATATTAGTAATATTTGTTTAAGTTGCTTAGAATCAAACCATGTGCTACGGAAAAATCACTTGAGCACACATTGCAGAAATCGTGGTTTTCACTAATACGTGAAGTAACTAAACATTGTAAAGATAAGTAGAGTGATTTAAGTAGACCAGCCTTTAAAGGCTGATGCTTTGCGTGGTAATAACGTAAATAACAATATTTTTAAATATTTTGGGAATCTCTTCACAATGATTTCTCTACCTTAAGTATAGTCATGTGCTTTCATTACTTTACGCCAGGTATGGGCAACCTTTGGAAAGATGCGAGCTAAACTTTACGATATTTATGAAGTCGCGGGCCGTAGAAAATAGGTAGTTGTGAAAAAGTAATCATGATACGGTTTTTTGTATTTATAAAGTATAATGCTAAAGTTACTTGAATGAGAACAATATAGAACTGATTAGGTATTTACTTACAATCAGCAGAAATTAATGAGAAGCTTGAGCTTGAACTTGAGAAACAAGATAGTCAATGTTGGCATCAATCCCACTAATACACACGCGCAGAGTGTTCTCAAAATTTTCATCTGTAAGTCTGGTTCGATACTTTGATTTAGGCCTATTGCAGCATTTTTCTAGCGCTGACCGGAAGGAGCACCCTCGTGTTGCCCCCCTCTCACTCTCTTGCATAGGCGTAACCAGGCCGACCATATGGGGGGGGGGTTATAACATCTGGGGGGGTATGGAATACTCCCCAGGGATAGGGGGGTTCGGGGGTCCTCCCCCGGAAAATTTTAAAAATTAAGATGCACAATAACGAGTTTTAAGCTTCTCACGCTTCATACTCGTATTATGTAATTTATAAGCAGACTTAAAAAAATTGTACAATTTTCATTTTTTTAATCAATGGGGGGTTCAAACCCCCAAAACCCCCCTCGTTACGCCTCTGCTCTCTTGTTGGCGAGAATCGAAAATATTAACTTTTTCGAGCGCGATTTTAAAATGTTCCGCGGGCCGGATTAAAAGTCGGGGCGGGCCGCATCCGGCCCGCGGGCCGGGCGTTGCCCATATATGCTTTACGCTATGAAGTAGAGTAAGCGGCTGCATTTTGGGATTGTTTATTCAACTATCTCAGCCTCATGCAAAGCCACATCTTTTGTAATATTATAACTGTATTTTAACTATCCATCAGAGAATTTATATGAAAGAAAGTTTCAAGTAAAATTCTTGGGTGTCATTCCAAGCAGTCAGTGTCCAAAATTAGAAACAAAATCGTTAGAGCAGTTTTATGAGGCTATTGCGAAAACAAATGTCTTAATGTAAAGATGAAGTGTGAATAGTACAAAAAAGCCCTTGTTTTATGTGACATCTCTGAAAGCTACGTAAGCCTATAATGTTTAATTCTTATGTTTTTTTGTTTTCGTTTTCGTTTTCGAAATATGTTGTAACATGCAGACACGCATATAGTCTATGCATTATGTAAGTTTCAGAAAACAAACATCAAAACATATATTAATGCTGAAAGTTCGGCAACAAATTTCAGAAAGCAAACATGAAAATATTTTACATAACATAACTCAAATGCATGGTTACGCCAACACAAATAGAATTGTAGGCCACAGTGAATAACTATTTCCATGATGATAGCCAGAATCGCACCTGGTAATGGATTTCGGACTCTATTACTGCCACAGATTGAAGGCAATGAAATGTTAAACCAGATACAAACCGCATCTGTTAAAACTGGAACAATCAGCATATGTGTTGCATTTGTAATAGCTTTTCTATCGAATTGTAACTCAACAGTACATCAAAAGGAGAACTTGCGCCGAGTTAGCAATTCCACGGATTCCATGACTTTATTTTTGGCTTAATCTCGTACTGGTATGAACCGAATGTAAAGAGAATATTAATACTTTAAAAAATGTCAGAATAATGTACAATATGGATAGTAAAGCAGACAAACCTGTATTCCAGAAATTAAAAATACCTAAGGTAATGTATTTATACATCATTGAATGTTTCAAATAATATGTTAAGTATAATATTACAATGTTTTATTAAATAATAAAACATATGAGTATAATACTAGGAATATGGATATTCTGATGTTAAATTTATGCAGAAACAAAAAATAGCTTTAATGAGTTAGTTATATAATGAACTGCCAAAGCATACAAAAAATTCAGGAACCAAACAATTTTAAGTATCAGTTAAATGTGTAACCACTCTTTATATGACATCAATAAATATTTCGACTCATTTAAATGTTAAGTCTTTTTTGCCAGTGTTAATGTTCTCAATTTTCTTCTCTTTCTACCGATGTCTACTTCATTGTTTCTCCTCACTTTACACCGTTTTATATCTTTATAACCTATAGTTTTTGCAATCGACATTTCTTTTTTCTCAATAGAGTTGTAAATAATTTAACTTATTTTATTTCGTTCATTTATTTTTTATTATATTTTATGTAAGACTTGTATTTGTGTGCAATTTCATATGTCCCATATCATATGATCAATTGGACTAAATAAATGAAAGAATGTGAGCAATAGGCTATCCTCATTCAAGGATAGTAGCAATACTGTCAGGATCTGTCCTCTCTGGACATTGTTCAGTCCAGTGTCGTGTGCCTTCTTTAATAGTTGCATACGCAGTGTTAGTGTATAATAATAATAATAATAATAATAATAATGATGATGGTAATAATAATAATAATAATAATAATAATAATAATAATAATAATAATATCCTTTTTCAGAAGTAGGTGTAAAAATGTCCGCCGTGCCACACCAGAAGAATGTGTGCTCTCTGAATTCACTGACTCTGGGATTAGAGAACAATAAGCAACCCTCATTAAGAAAAGAAACGTTGTAAAACCAAGCCTCAAAGTCACCCCGCCCTCGAGAAGTGGAGTGAGATGAGGCTATCATGTTTTGGAAAATACTAAAAGTTAACACGTATGAGAACAATCTTTATGTAGCCATTTCAAAGAACGGAATTGACTAGCGCTCTCTCTCTCTCTCTTTGTAATTTGTTATTTGTAATTTTTTTCTGTCATTGTGAGCGGACTGTATGCCTAAAAGGAACTTTTAAGTTCTACGCTTATAATCCTTAACATAAAATCAATTTAATTCTCCCTCTCTCTCTCTGTATCATTATTATCGAAGTTATTCTCTCGCTACGAGAAAAAAAATCTTAGTTAATCACCTCTTAGCAATATTTATTATTATTATACAACTTGAAACATGAAATTAATCAACCTCTTAACCGCTTATGAATCCTAATTTCTCATTATCTACTACAAAAGTTTGCTCTTATCATATATATTGACTACCACTTCATGGCATTACGTTAACGTTTTATTTTTTATTTTCAGTATATGTATTAACAATGTGTCTGTAATTATTATTATACTTGTAATTTGAAATTTTTTCTGTCAGTGTGAGCGGATTGCACGCCTAAAAGGTACTCTTAAGTTCCTCGCTTAAGAATTAAGAATTAAGAATTAGCCCACAAGCATCCCATAGCGGGCAAGGGCCTCCTGGCATACCAGGGTGGCTGACTCGTTAAATAAGAACGTTTCAGGCTAGCCTCACCTAAAGTTCCTCGCTTACAATCCTTAAAATAAAGTCAATTCAATTCTCTCTCTCTCTCTTTCTCTCTCGCTCTCTCTCAGAGCACCGGTATATCCTGAGTTGAAATTTGGTTTCATTTGGACATGTTCATTCTAATGTCCATAGAGCTGGTGCTTAAAAATACACGATGTTGTGTGGGACTATGCATGTCACTAGGCATGAGACATTTTCTTTGTGACCGGGAACTGGCTGGTTGCCAGGTCCAACAGGTAGGTTTTTGTGTTCGCAGCTGACGCCAGCTCAATGGGATTTATAATGCAACAGCCCAACTCTAACAGAGGTCGCCCTTCCCTCCATTCTAATCATTACTGCAATCTTACAAACAATCTTTAAAGTGCCGACTATTCTTATTTTCTGTATGATAATTAAATAATTTCTAACCCGTTAAAATAATGATTATAAACTTCTATATCGTTTGTTCTTAACTCCTGAAGTAAACAAAAACCAGTGCATCCGTCTCAAGCCAGCACATTACTCGCATGACGTAAGAGTGAGAAGAATTACTGGTTTTTGTTTACTTCAGGTTTCTTTTTTATACTCTGTCCCAAGTAAGTTTGATCCTGTTCAAAACAAAGGAGAGGAGAACTCACAGAGAGTTCGCGGAAAATTCGCATGATGTGACAAAACGTGATTAGTTAATGTCATTAGCATACGCCATTACCAGGGTGTAATGGAGAAGTAGTGTTCGTAAGTTCATGCAACAATATCAACATTTACACGTGAAATAACAGACTGGCATCGGTCATCATTATAGTATGTCATATCATTATAGTAATATAGTATGTCAATTAGCAAACATAGCATAAAGGATTCATCGTTCACGACGACCCTGCGGGACACCCACGAATATCTTACTCCTCTCTCCGTACTTGTATTTCCCTCTCTTGTTTATTTGTTCAAGATAGAGAGAAGTGAGATGTACTGAGAATAAACAAACTACCATTATCACGGTGATGACATGTGTTCTCGGGTGCGGACTATGACAGCCACGCCTCTTTGTTTTGAACAGGATCAAACTTATTTGAGATATATTATAGCTCGTGTCGGGTATAGAAGATATTGCATGTAGTTCCATGACTTCAAGTGTTGACATTAGATTTCTTCCAGCAACATTCAGAAACCGTCATCACAAGCCTGACGCATAGGCTATGCACATTGTCATCTCGTAACATTTTGTCAACGAGCTGACAATTTCCCTACGCTTCAGGAACTCGATGGCAGAACAAACATATTATAACCGCTTAAAGTCAGATAAATTTTACCGCACAACTCTCAAGAGTAAATCCTCAGTTGAAGGATGAAAATAAAATATATTTCTGCTAAGTAAACTCTACATTTATTATAGCTAGAAGAACAATGTTTTGTTGGCTTCATATTAACAAATCTCTATTTAAATTATGTATTCATTCAGCAGCCTGGCAGAGCATGCACTCAAACCATGGAATTACTTACATCTACTCTTATACAATTCAACGGCCCTAAATATCGTGCTTGCTCCCTCACTTCGTGAGACGTCGGGTATACTCGGCGATGTTCGTCTCTCGCAATCTAAACTTTCACGAAGAGTACAAAATTAGGAAAACCGTTTCTTTATTATATAAGGCCTAAGTGAAATGAACACAATGAAGAAATATTCTAATTTTATTTTTACTTACAATTTTCATAGCTCTGAACCAGAAACATTTTTAATAAACTGCCACTGTAAATTTCTTAAAAATCCTGGAGTCAACTAATAATGACGTGTGAAGCCCCGCACACCAGCTTCAATATATTGATAGTTTAACCCTGGAAGTATCGCGGACATTAAAAATCCAAATAAACCACTCCTTACCTTGAAAAATTATATAATTGCTGAAAATTACGCTAAATTTATCAAATAAAATTCACATCATATTCATCTGTCAACAAACAGTTGAGAAACAATACGTATTATGTGTTCACAGGTAGCTTTGGAACTGCATAATTGGATCTGAGATCATTTTCCCAGGCGGCGCTTTCTAATCGTGGAATGTACTCTAAAGTCGGAATTTTAGCTGTTTCATTAATTATTAATCGTTTAGTTTATGAATGATTCACGTCCAAGTGTTAATGAATATAATGTTTTAATTATTTTGCTCTTAATTTTTAATTTTCCATTTAATTATCGTGGGCGAAGCCGTGGGCACCTGCTAGTTATGTATATTCTTCATAAACATATCGACGGAATCGTGAATACCTAACCTAATGCTACACTTTCTCTACCAGTTTTCATTTGATTTCGAAAGTTTCCCGTAAGAGTCACCATAGATGTAAGCAACCCTAATTATCTCTCTCTCTCTCTTTACCTTAGTTTTTTACCTCTCCCTTGAAGGGACGTATAAGCGACCCACGCCACCCGGGCCTTACAGGGCCACGATCTGTCGGGAGAGGAATTATCTATGGAACACATACATACATTTTTGACCAGACAAGGACACGGAGGGCCTCCCAGGATAAGTGATCAGCCCAATGCCGGGGCCACCTCCGAGACAACACGAACACACAGGACGAGACACACCATTCACACACACTCACTCTGAACAAGGCAAGGTTGAAGGTGATAATGACGGCCAGATGATATCCGGGGACCACAAGGACCTAAAGTTACACAACATTCGTCTCACAGGTGAGGAAAACCCCCAGAAAAAAAACCCATCTAGGTAACTTGTCCCGACCAGGACTCCTACCCAGGCCCGCTGTGTGAGAGGAGCGAACGCATCCCCTACGCCACAGCGATGGACAATTTAATATTATATGGTATTATATTGAAAATGTTGTAATAATGAAAGAAGCAAGGAAATGAAAGTAATTATATAAATTTTCTAATTTAAGACTTAAATTGTTTGTTGTTTAAGTCAGTTAGTTCAGGATAACTAATAAACAAGGCCCGGATTCTAATGGCATGTCATCTTTTTATTGATGCTGCATAGACATTGCCAACTTGTGGATAAATCCTAATCATGGGCTCTAGATTATAGGAATGCATTTTCATTAGGTCACTTTTAGTCATTTTATGCAATTTTATGTTTTTAGGGCATTTACTTCAATTTTAGGTCATTATTTTGTCATTTTCGTGTCATTTGCTTCCTTATTAAGTCATTTTTATGTATTTACATTGAGTGCATTAACTTTATTTTCGTCGCTAGCGGTGCTGTCTTTGAAGTGTTGTTTGTTTAATGCAAGAAGGAAAAATTCGGCGTTAAAGTGTTGACATGTCTCAGTCGTAAGTGAGAATCAAAGAAACGCTGAAAATTTGTATTAGGCTATATTAATAGGGACCGGATTTTTAGGTTTTTAAAAACACTGTTTTAGGTTTTTCATTAGGTGAAATAGTTTTTTTTAGGTTTTTCCCCAAAATATCGTTTTCGGGTAGAATAAATTGGTTTAATGAATTTGAATGTCGTACCCACTGCCGTAATAAACTCGATTTCATTTGTTTCGGCATAATTAACACGTCTTCTTAAAAATCACAGTGTGACCACTAAGTATGAATAACAGGGCAGTAATAAAGGCAAACAAGGGCTTTAAAACACAGAAATCTATATCCTTGTTCATACACGGCAACAATGGTTGTTCGTACGAATATTTTAAAAGGAATACGTCGGTGCTCTTACACTTCCTCTCTTGATACAGTCGATCCTAGACGACAATGGGTTGAACGAAACGCTGGTGGTATTAATTTCAACCCGACAAAAATTGTCTCTCCGCAAAATATCAATTTCTCAACTGACAAACAAAAAAGACAAAAAAAGTAGCCTAAATTAGTTATTTTAGGTTTTATATCCCGTTTAGGTGTATTTAGGTGTTTATACCCAATTTAGGTATTTTTAGGTGCCTTAGAATTAATGTGGGTGAATCCTATGGACGTGATTCGAAAAAGTGTATGATCGCTTTTTGTTTTGGAAGTAAGGAAAAATATAGGTAAAAACCTAAAAATCCGGTCCATATATATTACTATTGTTATTTTATAACTAATGGCAGGCCCTATGCTCCACCCTGAAATTCTGTACCCACTTTTCAGGTTTTATATAGTCCTGAATATGATTAGTTTTTAGTTAGAATTAGTTTTTTTTATTCATAACTCTAGTGTTACAACGAAGTTCTTTTTTTTTTCTTTTTTTTTCTTTCAAATGTTAGAAATCAGTGGCGGCCATACCCTTGGAGATTTTATGCTGTAACAGGAAAAATTAAATGCCTAGACAAACGTCTCCTAATAAAAGTTGCTTGTATATGTCCACTCTATACACAAGTAAAATATTTCGGTGTTATTCATTAGCACTCTGTATATCCATCGTGAATAATGAAGTCATGAAACCACAATGTTGGTACATGTAGAGAAAGGAAAAATACTGTATAAAACCCTGAAAAAATTCCTACGATAATTTGAATTAAGCTAAGTCACGTTAATAAATGATTATTAAGCATTAAAATACAATATGCTATGCATATTCCAATTGGAGAGTCATTTTCTCAAAGCTGTTCGCATGAACTCCACTATACGAAGGGAAGCGCCGTACAGGAGCGAACACTACTTCTCCGACACCGGTGTACTGCGTGCAGTATCCAAGCTACACAAAGGCGCTAGTCCATAAACTTGCATGGGGAGGTGTTTTTCTCACTCTTACGTAGGTCATGGAGGGCCTTACGTCCACTGGAGGTTAAGGATTCCTGAGTTTTAGACAATCGTCCCATGAAATATTATAACTAGGGGCGGAATTCTATGACATGTCATATTTTTCCCCTTTGCATTATTTCAGGTTTCCGACTAATTTAAGCCCGATTCCAAGCATCCTGGTGGAAATGGAACAGCTTTTATTGTGCATATAACTGTATATTTAGGAAAATTTAAACTATTATAGCATATTTAGTTTGAATATGCATATTTAGGTCATATTTTTTGCATATGTGTGTGCATATTAAAGAAATTTTGAAGTTCCATATCATATTTTGCAGAATTTGCATTAAAATTATACTTATTGGGAATTTACAGATATTTTAAATAATTAACACTATATTTTAATAAAAGTTATTGTAATGAAACTTAAAAAAAATATACACAATGTGTAAGTGGTAAAGTCATATTTTAAATTTTATTGGTCATATTTTAAGGTTTTTTAGGTCATATATATCCGCCCCCTAGTTATTACATTGACTTGGCACCAGAGTCTGCCACCTGCTTGGATTTGAGAGTGCAAATTGTTTACCCTCAATAAACAACAATATAATGCGGCAGCCACAAAAGGATGTGCCGAATTGTTACTCACCATTGCTTCAGTACCAGTATAAATTTCCGTGAGAAAAGAACATTCACAACATTACAGCTATTTATAGATTTTAAAATTACGTACAAACTAGTCTATAACTTCGTGCGTACAATAATATTTTTTTATAAATAAAATATCAGTTTGATTTCATTTTTATAATTATTATGTCATTTTTCTTAAAATTTAGGGTCATTTTATAGGTCATTTTTCAAACAATTTTAGGTCATCAGAATCCGGGTCCTGCTAATAAATGAATTGAATAGTCTTGGGTCGAAACGTCAACAGTGAATAACTCCAGCAGTCGTAAAATGTTTGGGTTCAATTAATAAATTAAACTGATTCCTTCGCGTGTTATATTCATGACCTATATGTCATATATTAGGAAAATAGCTCAATAGGACGTACACTACTTGTAAATGTGGCCTATTCTGAATTCGTTAAATCCATAGAATAATAATTTTGAAGAATAGTCGGTAGGCTTTGATAAACAAATGTTTATGGTGCATTTCTGAAAACAAAGCCAAAGGGCTGAGGATATTTTTGCAACTCGAAATTAATTATAATGTTTGTATTATGCGCATTTCATATAAGTTCAATAATAGGCCTACTAATTATGTGCTACAACCGGTTTCAAATCAGAAAAATTCAAATTCATCCAAAAGCATACGCACGTCATCCCTTTATGAAAAGTAGGCCTATGTTATTTACAGTATAAGCTTAATTACATGCTGTATAAATGCTGCTCGTTGGGCACACGTAATCGCAACCGCATTGTGTACAATGGCAATGAATAGAGGACAAGCCCTGAACACTAGAGTTTCTGTAACATGTGGAGTTGTCAACATGGCTGTAACAACCTGCCAACAATACATTCAAGAGTTTATATGGTCATGTTCACTTCAGCTTGCAAGCAACAGTGGTAATATAGTAGCGATTTTCACCTGAGAGTGCAATGGATAGCGCAAATTGAGAATATAAAAATAAAAAATATATAAAAAAAGAGCACTGCTTCAGATTAACTAAGTCGAACATCTGAATAAAATCGAGGTAATATTATGTGCTCAGTGTGTGTGCGGCGAATTATAAAAAAAATTGAGTGCAAACAACGTATTTTGTTAGAGAACCATGGGTCGCGAGCTCATATGATTGAGTACTGAACATATGAGGAGTATATTAGCAAACCCGGCAATCTCCATTCTGAGAAAAGATAGAGATGCTAACCTCTAATGAAAGTTTAATGCATTTCCTATTACATATTTAGTGTTAGTGTTGTAAATCTGAGTTCCTCCCTTATGTTGGAAGTAGGATTTGCAACATCTTAACTAAATATGTACCAGAAAATGCATTAAACCTTCAATAGGAGTTAGCATCTCTATCTTTTCTCAGAATGGGTTTGCTAATAGACCCTTCATATATGTATGTGTGTGTGTATGTTTGTATGTATATATGTATAAGTGTATGCATATTTCACTTCTGCGATTGGGTAAATACCCGGAGGCACAATAAATAATACAATAAGAATAGCTTACAGAGAGAAAATTACTTAGCTCTACACTTAACACCAGCATGGTTAATTAGTTCCTTAGTTCTCCAGAGCATCAACCAGCTACTAATTAAAATTATTTACGCTTAATTTTAAGGGTTTCTTAGAGGACTGTTTAAAAAAAACTGCTGTAGGTAGTTTACTCCAATTTGCAATTGTGCGATTTACAAAGGAGAATGTGCGGATAGTACGAGATGAGAGGAAATTATCGGATGTGACTTGCAAAAAAAAACAATGTGGCATGTCTTTCATTACTTCATTGTAAAAATCAGTGTTCAATTACAATAAATCTCCAGCTGCTGATTGAATTTACCATCTCTTATAGGGTAAATCCGGGTGAGATGGCCATGCTCTTTTTAAATTCTTAATAATTTGAAGGATTTTCAAGATAATTCGTGTGCAAAATGTTCAATTAGGTCCTTGGATGTCTCATTCTCATAGCATAATATTTTTTTTAGAAAAAAAAGTAATTTAATCCCAACATTTAAAAAAATGGTGCGTTGGCCATCTCACCCGAGGTATCAGGGGGAGATTGCCATAGGACATAGGGACAGTTTTCGAAGGTAGAAAGTACAGGTAAAAAAGTAGGAAGACTAGTTAGCTCTTCTCCAATAAATATATACAAATAAAATAAACTTAAGTGCCAAATAAGTTATCACAACGTAAAAATAAACATATTTTGGAAAACAGAATCAATTCTGAGTAACTGAAAAGTTCTGATACATTTCTGAAAAGATAACTAAACTCTACTGCATGCCACTACTGCATGAATGGCGGGGAAGGGCATACCATCTAACCTCTACATCATTTTATCTCCATCTTTCGACATTGTTAGTTGACGACAGGAAAACGTAAATATGAAAAATAATACAATATTATGGAGCCACCTTTGGCATAGAAACATGAGTCCAATCCACTTTTTAAGCATATAAATAATTTTGAAAATGAATTTAATAATGTATTTAATTAGGGGTACACTGTCAAAGTCGTTTCTATTTACATACATCTTTCCGGACTGGATTTTCAAAATTGTTTCATTAAGGTATACGTATTAATATGTTCGTTTATGTCAATTCCCTAGCAATAAAAATAAATAAGTAATTGAGAAACGATGGAAATTAGTCTTAAGTGAAAATTTTTACATTTTGCGTTAGAAAAAATCAGAAGATCTTGAAAATATGGCTCTTAAGTTGTTGGCCAACTCTCCCGGAAAAGAAGTGGGCCATCTCTCCTATTTGTAAAGGTGAGATGGCCATACTCAGTAGTTAAAAATTGAAAAGTTTAGAACAGAACACGTAATACAAGTGAAATATATAAGGTTCACTCACCTCACACAGTGAGTATCGTTTAACTGTTAGTAATAATGTCGGACTTCTGCTTATTTCATTCAACATACAAAAAATAAATGGCCAGTTAGAAAAGAGTAATGTTAAATCAATCGCGGATTTCTAAATATAAACAGCGCAAGTGTTCAACAATCGACTGTTAGTACTAAAAGCTTGCCGCCTACCAAGTTAGGTTCAAATATGTTTATCGGCCTTGAAATCAGAGCGATTGGTCGTCTCCCCCGCATGGCCGTCTCTCCCGGAATTACCCTATCCTGCCAAGCTGCAATTAAAATGGTAGACATATCAAAGAATTCAACGCTCAAACTGTTAGGGACGATAAAATAGACAAAACAAAGAGTTTTGAGTCGGGAACTCATATTAAGCCACTCTCTAATACGTCGCAGTTGTGCAACAAGGTGCATTGAACATTTATTAAGTTCCAGTATGGTATATTATGAGATTGTGTGTGGGGACGGAAAAATGTATGTCCGTCTGTCTGTCCGTGTGTCTTTATGCACGATAACTCAAATTCGCTTTATGGGATTTTAATGAAACTTGGTATACTCGTTTATAATGTCCATGGGAAGAAGCGTATTGATATTGGACCAAATCGGTTGACTAGTACCGGAGTAAAACCCAATTTAGTATCTATTTTAAAGACGCAATAACTGAAATACGCTTTATCGGATTTTCATGAAACTTTGTATACGCATTCGGTTGACCGGCACCAGAGTAACAACTAATTAAAGGTCACATTTTTTAAAATCGTGTATATACTACAATGCCGCATTTCTAATCATTAAGGGCTTTGACTCCAATGCAGTCAGATGTTTGTTTATTTAGTTGATCAAGTTAAAATTGAGTACTACATGAACACTGTTATATACAGAAGGTATATTACTGTGAATTAATTAGCCACTTAATTAATTCTTTGCCACTGAATTTTGTGGAATGTTGACATATTTTAAGAATTTCAAGTTGCAATACATTGAACTTTGACAAATAACACTATTTTTCACATATGCTTATGAAACTAAACAGTTAAACTGAGCGACATGGCCAAAATGGCAACGTCTTGGACTCATATTCTGGAGGTCCCTGGTTCAAATCCCGGAGCCGGCCAACTCGACATGGATTTATTTTAATTTTTTTTGTGAGTGTGCGATTGTCAAGATATCACAAATCTGTGGTTCTGCTGATGTTGGACGATTTTAATCTGATTAAAAAAAAACTTATTTTCTGCATATCATAATTGCAACTATAATTGATTCAACAAAAGCATTCTTGCACTTTGTAACATCAGTTTACCTGATTTTATTGTAATTGGACACTAATTTCCACAGCGAAGTAATGCAAAACATATCCATTGTTTTGTTCTCAGTCACACGACGTAACTCGAAAGAATACATCTCGTACTATCTGCACTTGATCAGTACTCGAAAAAAATGAGTTTCTGACCCATGGTTCTCTGACAAAATACGTTTGTTTTGGTCACCTGTATCATTATTATCAGTATGGGCACAGCATTTTTGAACGACTTATTTATAACAAAATGTAAATGTATTACGAAAAAGAACTGTGCCATATTCTTTTAATTCACTTATCTGAAAGTATTGAACTGATATTTTTTAATGTCAATAAGGATTTATTTCATGTTTTTAGATTTGGAAACATGCGATAAGGTACAAAAAATGTGTTCAGGAAAACTAAAACTCAGGACTACAATGTCAAATTTCACCCTGAATAATGAAACAATCCCCAGAAAACTTCATAATCAATTCTTGTGTAGGCCTATACGTGCAAATTCTTACTGCTTTACTCCAGTACCACAGCTGAAGATGAAAGTAATCAAGTAGTTGTATTCACTTCATCTATAATGTAGATTTAACGTACAGCAATTTCAGCAGCGCATTTTTCTCTGCTTTGATGTACTTATTGCAGAAGATAGCCAAGATAATTTTAGGTACATGTCAGTGAAAATGTTTAATTCTCTTCCGGTTGCTACTAGAAATTTAACTTTTAAACACTTTAAAGGCTTATTACTGATGAAACTAAAACAAATCTGCTTCTACAAAAATTATGAATTTTTTGAGGCAGCCAAAAACTTTAAATAATCTTTCAGAACCTACTATTTGACCTACTTGACACATTGCACTTTTTATTTATTTATTTATTTATTGTTTTTGTAGTGTTGTAATGTTTTTGATCTTGTATTTCTTTGTGTTGTATGTATTTCTAATATCATTCTTGTACCCTTGTACTATAATAGTTTGTTATATTGTATCCTATACCGCATAACTGTGGTCAAAATGGATTAAATAAATATGAAATATGATAAAACGTTATAGATCTAATTTTTTTTTTTTAAATTTGGTAATGCTTACACACACACAGTGTTACTGACGTTTTGATATGATAATTTAAAATGATTTATTTTGATTATTAAAAATATTATTATAGGGCATATAGAATTCATAACCCTTACATAAAGGGCTGTAAGTTGTTCGCGAGAAATTATTGGCGTGGTTATAGCCAAACTTCTAGAGGATAGGGAAAAGCCCCTTGCAATGGGTTAACGACTACAGCATCCAGGACCTAGAATTTAACCTGGAATACAAACGAAGGAAGGGTTTCTGATAATATGTTTCACATGCATAATTCAGTGGAGTGAAAATCCACAGTAGAATCTACCGCAAAATGCGATTCATGACCCTTTTGAAATATTAAAACTTTCAATTAACTTTATGACAAAATTGTAAATATAAAATGAAATAAATTTAGAAGCATCAGCAAAGTAATTGCCCCATTTATAAATGTGAGTATATATATATATATATATATACACTTATATATATACATATATATATGTACATATATATTTTCATATACTTGATACGGTAGATATTTGTGATAAATTTAGTATTGCACCAAAAAATACTCATTTGGCTACCAACTCTCTTAGCACTCATACTCTCCCTCCTCTTCCTCCTCCTCCTCCTCCTCCTCCTCCTTCTCTCTCTCTCTCTCTCTCTCTCTTTCTCTTTCTGTCTCTCTCTCTCTCTCTCTCTCTCTTCACTCTCTCTACACACTCTACACCCCAAGTATGCTATATTTTATAGTTTGTTACTTTAAAAATCATAACTAAGTTAACATTCCTTTGGACGGGTGTTCCAAATTTCAATTTTATTTTAAAGCAAATGTAACCTATACGATGTGAGCATTTAACCGTATGCCTAAAAATTAATAGTTATATGTCTATTCCAAACAAGCAAGTAACACAAATGCTGTTTATTTTAAGTAAATCTAAGGTTAAAATTCTGATGTATGGATTACTATTTAATGGCCTGAATAAAATTATAGCATTCCTAATATAACCGACCTAGAGTAAAGTTTTTATTTCTTCAATAAATATATATCTAATATCTTATACGCTACAGAATACACATTCCCAAGGAGCTCCTGAAGAACAATGAAGTAAAAGACACTAGACAATGAATGTTCTAAAAAGAATGCTAGAATTCGAGCTAAACTTCACTGTACTCTAGGGAGTTTACAGGATATTTCCTTTTCGCAAACTAGCAGCATTAGTACGTTCTGCATCTAATTAGGAACGTTTTGTCTTATCTGTACTATAAACAGAGGAAGCTAGGAGCGTCGTATATGATAAGGGAGTTAGGTAACTGCCATACAAAAGAGTACTGGACGCAGTTTCTACTAAGAGTTGCCTACATATGCAGCAAAGCAGATGTTATTTCGTGGCAAGATCTCCAGTCTGAAGGGTTGAGCTGTACAGGCCTAATGTATGAGAGAACGATGGTGATGATTTTATGAAATAATAAATAGAACCCATTAACAAAGTTATATGTCAAATAATAGTTTAACTTTCTATTTATTTTCAATAAGTACACAACTTTTACTCGAAGTTGTTGTAATTATTTAATATCTAAGAAATACGATGTTATATTATACTATAGTTGTTATATTTGGGAAAGGAAGATTACCCGTTTCAATAAGATGTAAATCCTATGGAAATTCTACGGAATACACATTATTACATAGGCCTACTTAGGTCTTAAGAAATCTGGGGGGTCTCTTACTGCCGTGATCACCTATAACTTACTTACTTAATGGCAATAGACAATTCCTAAGCAAGCTAAAGGAATATTATCTATTTTATGGAACCCGGAGATTCATTGGCGCGCTTGCATGAGCCTCCATTCAACATTATGATGTGCTAACTCCATGCAAACATCCCTCGCAGACCCACTTCCCTTAAATCTATTGTAATATTGTCCTCCCATCCAATTCTAAGTCTTCCAAGTGGTCTTTTCCCTTCTGGTCTTCCAGTCAATATTTATAGATATATCTTTACTCCTCCATGCGCGAAACATGTACAGTTCATTTCATCCTCCGTGATTTAATTGCCCTTACTACATTTGGTGAAGAGTACAGTATATATATTAGGTCAGGATTTTTCCTAAGTAGGCCTCTCATGTTTTCGAACACTCTCAGATTATGTTCTTCCCAAAGATTAAGGAACCATGTCTCGCATCCATATATTACAACCGACAGGATAATTGACTTACAAATTCTTATTTTTAGATTTCTGGGCAGAAGACGAGATGATTAAAGTTTCTGAATTGCATACAAACAAGAATTTCCTGATTTTACTCGAGACTTAAGTAATTATTTTCTTACTCGAGACTTAAGTTATTATTTTTATCTGTAATTATTGCTCCCAGTTACTTGAATTTCTCCATTTCTCTCACTTATAATTGGATCTTATAATTTTACAATACAATTCTAATCAGTATTATTTCGTGTTTGTTGGGTAACCCTCCGGTTAGTAAGAGATTAGGTCTTAAGGCTCTAGCTGCAAAAGGTAGAATATATTAATAAATAAAAGTAATGAGATTTAAATGATGTCGAGACTCTCTTTCTCACATAATTGTAAACCCCAGACGGACTGAAAAAAAGTTAACAGAATGATTGCGCCTACAATTTATCCGTTGTGCCTTATTCTGTAAATATAGGCTACATAAAATTAATGTATTACTTCCTCTGCCCATTCCATAGGTGCTATACGTACAGGAAGTATTGTGTTAGAGTCCAAAATTCGAAGTTGAGATTTTAACATAAATACGTGTTTTGAGGTACGATACCCCGATTCCAAATAAAAATAAAAGAAATAAAAAACGATTTTCAGAAACATGTCTGTGTGTATGTGAGTGTTTATGTGAACAGAATAGCTGCAGAATGAGAAAATTGTAGGAAAAATGTATATTTTGGTTAGGTATCTGCTAGGGATGTATTAACACGAAGATTGGGAACGATTTTCCCTTATTTCTAAGGATAACTTTACATGGAGGAAATTTTGTTTTTCGCGAGTCTCTCAAAAAAGGCTCTAACGATTCTGTTATAATCTGTAAACGATTCTGTTTAAATTTTGTACGTGGGGTGCTTATAGCAGGGACTAAAACTTTTATTTGAAACTTTTTCCGAAATATCTCTGAAGGGTAGAAACTCGGTCTTGCCTGGTGAACAACAAATATTTGCATCAGGTTCAAACAGCTAAATACGCGCTCTTTGCAATACGACCTCTTATTCAATATCAGGATGTGAAGAGAGAAAGATGTAACTTATTGGCCATGCTTACAGTAAAGAAAGTTACGAGAGCACTATAATAATATTACCAATCGATAAGAAGAGAATGTCATATATAATATATTATACTAAGAGGCAAGCTTTTATTTGAGAAGAGAAGTTATGTGAGTTTCATATCAGATTTATTCTATCTTTTCAGTCTTTCATTATAAATTTAAGAAGAACTAGTATCCTATAAGAACGTTTATTTGTTTTTTTAATATGAATTGTGGTTTGAATGTAATTTAGTCTTAACTATTTAGAAATAACAAAAACATTATGTTACGCTAAGTGCAATCAATTAATAAGGATATTCTAACCATTCTATTCCTAAGAAAATACAATTTCCTTTTATTTCTTCTGGTTACGACTCAGATTTCCCTTTGCTTAAATTTGCAGTAAATTTAGTTAAAATTCTCGACCTGGAGATACAATAAAACTATGCAACTTAGTACTCTTTGTACTTGTAATTAGAACAGATAAAGGATTATCATAGGTAATCCCTTGAGAGTTTATCGATAGATTCGTGACTGCACAGCATGAGCGAATTTATCTTATGCAACTCGTCAACTCGAGTTGGATTT
This sequence comes from Ectobius pallidus, assembly GCA_964059195.1. NCBI lineage: Eukaryota > Metazoa > Arthropoda > Insecta > Blattodea > Ectobiidae > Ectobius > Ectobius pallidus. Next base: position 134,700,274 of record CAXKWD010000001.1, read on the forward strand.
ATTAAGACTATTCTATGAATAATATGTAACGGATTATATAAATAATAACTAATTTCGTGCTTTGTTGTATAAAAACAAAACTAACAGTTGTGAGATATCCATGAATCGATTCGAGCTACCATGGTGTAAATCAGTGCTACCAATGGTGCATACAAGATATAGTTAACTACATTCAGGTAAGTTAACAGCAGAACAGAATAAAAGCACAGGAACTGGCTTGCACCGAATCGAAATTGTGTTCTTAATCAATGTACATGTTTATTATTTCCATTTCCAAACAAGTTATGTTGTAGCCTATAAAATAATCTGATTTCGTGCCCCCTAGTGGCAGCAGTGACTATTAATCACTGCACACTGATACTCGCGTCTCAGTAACGAGCAGACGGTTTTATCACGATAAAATACCATCCTCGCGATTCCTACAAGAATATTGCAAGATAAACGGCCGAGATTGGTCTATATCCGAGGAATTGCTAAAAGTTATTGGTCAATATCAAACACGCGGAGTATGAGTTGAATAGTCGACAAAAGGCGTATTTCGCGTAAGTCATAGCACACAATGCCTGCTCATAAGGTATTCTACACACCTGAGCTCCTTTCGGTGTACTTTCCTTTATACAAATCGCCGGTCATCTCTCTTTTCATAACTCGGTGGATTACACGGTTGTTAACAGAAGGAACATGACGCTATATTCTTCTCTCAACACTTCATTCAACAAACGCGATAAAAAAGAATGTGAATGGCGTCATTTTATGCTACGTGCAAAGTGTGAATAGAGAAAGGGATGCGAGCGATGTGTCACGAGAAAGAGGATGGTAACAAATAACTGTGGAGGATAATGCGAGATCAGAAGCAATATGTATGTGTGTCTGGTGGCAGCACCGCACCAATGTAATAACCACCCCAAATCAATTCCACTCCTGTCTGCAACAAGTGCCTATATTCCCTTCCAAATGCCAAGGAAATGCTGTGTTCTGTTTTAGTATTCAGGTCACAGCCTTTGTTTTCTGCTAGGTCCATTTACATTAATATTGTACAGAGTGGAAAAGGGTAAAGCTCTTTCTTGTTTAAGAAAAGAAAAAGAGGAAATCTGTGACATACCAAACAGTAACCATCGTACCCGGATATTGATGACAACAACATGGTACAACACGGACGTTGATCAATAGTGCAGATGTTCTACTCATGACTCATAGATTGTAAAAGTGGTGATTTTTAGGGTCTTTTTTGGTCATTTTTCCAAACTTTCCATTTTTAGTTCATTTAAAAAAAATTCAATATCATTATTTGGTCATTTTTGACCATTTTATGGTATTTTTCCCCATTTCATGTTTCTAGGTACTTGAAAAATGTGAAGTCATTATTTTGTCATGTTCTGTTGTTTCTTGTATTGTATACAGTTTTTGTGCATTTACTTACAATGAATATTATCGGAACTCTAAATAAGCCATAACAAATAGTTCTTGCTATTATTATAATTTCGATACAGAAAGACGGCGTTTGCTGTTTGCATTTAACTGTATGTACCAATTAAATTAACTAATTACAAGCGTATAATTGAACAATATAAATCTAGAGTAGAAACAAATCTGATGAATAAACTATAATTTCCATACAAATTTCTGAGTCATTTTTATTAGATTTCGGGTCTTTTTTTTGTATTTTTGTAGTCACTTTATAGCTCATTTTAAAAATATTTCTTGGTCATCAAAATCCGGACCCTGATGATTATAAAACAGGGTACGTATGTAAGTTATTACATAAGATAGAATTTCATACCGGTAACTTCAAGAAGATGCCCTCAAGATGTGAAGAAAGAGTAACAACGATACCTGTAACAAACAAAATCACAATATAAGAAGATACAAAACAAATAGAAATACTGTATCAAAAAGCAGAAGCAATATGCAGTTTTTTCGCTTGTTATGGTCAACAGCAGTGAACAACTAAATGTAAAAATGATATATACCGGTATGTTTCTCAATTGCTAGAATCCAAACTATGAGATTTTAAGAAACATACACCACCAATATATATTCTATATACTATGTTTCTTGTAGTGAACTGAGAAAAAAAAAAATTTTTCTATATCAAAAAAAGCTTAGGACGACACTAAAAACTAAACTCCGTGGCGCTACATCCCTGGAGGGACCTGGCCTACCACCCGACCGCTGCATCATCTCCCATAGGCAGATGGCAGGATTGGGGGGCATGTGGTCAGCATGCCGACACCCACGGCCGTTAATGGTGGTTTTCGGGACCGGAGCCGCTACTTCTCTATCAAGTAGCTCCTCAATTTGGAATCACGAGGCTGAGTGCACCCCTACCAGACCTCCCTACCTCAGAAAAATCCGAGGAGAGACCGGGAATCGAACCCGGGCCGACGGATCTGTAGTCAGCGACGCTAACCACAAGACCACGCCGGCGGACCTTAGGACGACACTGTGCCACTATAAATCTATTTCAACCGTAATTAACTTTATTACAAGCAAAATTAAACTGAAAAGGTCATATTTAATCCCTAAATGTATTTTTACAACATCATTACTGTTGGTTTTATATAGGCCTATAGTTTGTTACGGGGTACGTCGAAAAGTAGTGGTTGAGGCGCTGCGCTACAAACTGGAAGGTCGCGGGTTCGATTCCCGATGAGGTCGTTGGAGATTTTCAATTGGCCTAAACCATCTGGTGGCACTATGGCACTGGGGTCGACTCAGCCTCTGACATAAATGAGTACAAGGATCAATCCTGAGGGGTAAAGGCCAGTGCGTAAGGCTGACAACCTTACCTCCTTCAAGTGCCGCATGTCTAAAATCTGGGAGCCTCACAGCCTAGAACCCTTGGGGCCTCCAGTGCCTGTATAGGGAAAATTTTACTTTACTATAGCTTGGTACACAAATTTCGTTATTGTTTCTTGGCAGTATTTCACTCAACAACTTTCGGTTGTCCTTGTCCTTTCGATTGCATGTAAATTAACTCTAGTTCATATTCGAATTGTAAGGGTAACATAAAATACAAAGAGTATCTTATTAACAATTTTATTGCAAATTGTACATCAAAACAATTGACTATTATCTTGAAGCCGTTGAAAGTATAATGCTCCCAAGTAACAAACCGTAAAATGAAACTATAACGAAATATAGGCTTACACCTACTATGATTTTTTCTATCAACAGTCTAGTTTTTATAAAGTGATATTGATTTCTTTTATTTGCTGATATTCAATGAAGTGGCTAACTAATATTTCAGGAATCTTTTCGTAATTTTTAATATATTGGTTACCTGAAAATGCTTCAGTCACGTGATATTATTTAAAGAAATTCCGAAGATTCTCTTTAAAATTTTTCGCGAAAAAGCAACTTCATTCTGGTACCAAACATAGTTGACATAATGAAAAACAACCCTGTAACTAATAAGCAGAATATTCTATTTTGCTTTATCCATATAAGTGTTTTAATAATTTAGTAGACCAGGATTAATTTTATTTAAATATAATAGCAAGATTCCTTTCTAAAAAGAACTTATTACTTATGAATGTTTCGTAAAGCGATTTAGCAGTGCCATTTTTATTCCTTAGTCTGTACACTTAAATGCAATCCACGTTAGAGGAAAAGCTGTTTCGCGGATTGGCTCCTTTTTTTCAGCTTGGCTAGGAAGAACTGCAACTAAAAGTATTTTTGTGATATCCTAATTAAATAGTTTCATTCTTTTTAAAGCCGTTGAAAGATGTATACTCCTGCTTACCCTGCAGAAGAGAATGCTGTTGTTTCTGTTATGATATATACATAGTATTGAAGAACGAAAATTGCATCATGTCGAGTAATCTTCAGAAAGGAAAATAACAGAGAAAATAAGAAAAATACGCAAAAAGTGAGCATAATATGGAGGAGACTTTGAAAAGCATTGTCATGTATCTACTAAAGTGTGTCAGGGTTGCTGTAAAACTAATATAATTGTCACTTCTGTCGTCACTACATAAATGAGATTTATGCAACTCTGAAAAGAAGAACTATGACAACTTCATTATCCTCTTCAAAATTTCATTACGTTCCGGAAATTTGTGTGTCTTTGCAGTGTTGTTTTAATATTCTTTATGAACAGTGAACACAGTAGACGTAGTTGAAATGAGATTTAGTGTTTATGCTGAGTGTAGTGGCGTAGTAGATTTAATTTAGTTCTATCTTAGAGTATGACATACTCTTTGTTGGCTTCATAATGCATCACAACACATCGTTATCCTACCAAACTTCCTTAATTTTGATTGCCTCCGAAGGGTGAAAGAAAGAGCAAAGGAGCAGGTAAATAGTTATCACTAGGGGGCGGATATCTAAGACATGTCATATTTTTCCCCTTTGCATTATTTCAGGTTTCCGACTAATTTAAACCCGATTCCAAGCATCCTGGTGAAAATGGAACGCCTTTTATTGTGCATAAAACTGCATATTTAGGAAATGTTCAACTATTGTAGCATATTTAGTATGGATATGCATATTTAGGTCATATTTATTTGCATATTTGTGTGCATATTAATGAAATTTTGAAGTTTAATATCATATTTTGTAAATTTTGCATTATGATGATACTTTTTGAAAATTTACAGGTAGTTTAAATAATTAACACTATATTTTAATAAAATGTATTGTAATAAACTTAAGAAAAATATACACAATGTGTAAGTGGTAAAGTCATATTTTAAGTTTATTTGTAATATTTTAATGTTTCTTAGGTCATAAATGCAGGCATATATCCTATTTTTTAGGTCATAGAAATCCGCCCCTAGTTATCACTCTCATCGGACGGTAGGCATCAACTCAATAAGCATCGGTACAACTCAATTATTTTTACTTTTATGTTACACCTCTCATAAAAATGTATTAATTTGTCTAAACAATTTCAAACTCCTTCCATATTTTAGTTCGTGAGGAAACGGTGTTATGTAAGTAACGAGATAATCTATATAAATTTATATTATTAAAACTGGTTAAATGATCATTCAATTTATACAAATATATATTATACGTTTCATAAAGGCTTGATTTTACAAAAACTTACTGCAAGTAAACTAATGAACGTACATTAAATGAAACCAGTTTAGAACGAACAGTTAGTGTATTTATATTTTGTTAACCGCGAATTCTCAGTTCTGCCGCTAGATGTCACAATGTTTTCATTAATTTCATTCATTGTTTTGAAAATGGCTACGTGAAAAATGTCATCATACTTGGTCAGCTATTACTGTCCTATATGCACTCACTGACAAGAACTCACTTAGGAAAAATTATTTAATTCGCACTTGGTACATACAGTTTAAAGAAAGTGACTGTCTGTACAAAGGAAAACCACTAGGTCACCCATCAACTTCACAGGAAGATATGTGACGCGTGCGGCCATAGGACGAACAAGTAAAACTAGTCATACCCAATATTCGAGACAGAAACGTCTTGCTTACGCGCATACACAAAACAATCCGAGGCTCTCCAAATTATAAGCTAATCGTTAGCGATATACTGTATAAACTATGACTTTACATTAACAATATGAGATCTCTTATTTAAACTTAAATCCCTACTAATAAATCGGAATCGGAGTTTAAAACTTTCTTACAATTGCAAGCCCTCCCGTACGTAATGCAATTTTCAGGGATTCTGGAACAATATTTTGACGAGCTTCGATTGCCCCATAATATAACTGCGCACAGGCTAAAAGCCTGTTCTTAAGTCAAATCCCATATCAATGAAGTCAGAACCCTCAACCGCTGAGAAACTCCCCGAATACTTTTCCCCTACAAAACTGCTGGCTATTATTAATAGTAATAAACTCAGACGACCATTCAAACGGTGATGATTCATATATCTAAATTCTTCTCCTACATAATTTCCACAGTTATTATTCATTACAGGTCATTTTTTTGATATCGTGTACTGAAAATGTATAAGATTTTTTTTTTTCCAAATTCAACACCAGAAGTAGCTTAGAAAGAACAATACAATAAGTTTTTTTTTATTATCCACCTAAAAGTAAATATTTTCTTTTGCCTTCTTAGCATAGCTCATTCCTTCACTAGCATTCTACATAACTCTCCTATACTTCCTACAATGTTCTAAGCAGGATCGTAAGATTTTTACGGGATAAGGCTGTCAATTTAAGATTCCTTCTTTACCCCTTAGAATTAGTTGTGGTACTCATTTCAGTTAGATGAAGTTTAACTTAGAACGAATAGAGCAACTGAAAATTCCATTTACTTTACCGGTATGACTTTCTTATTTATACCACATTGCCTTAACGAAGCCCGGCAGAAACCATTAGATTCCAAGAGAGGTACAAAAATGTATCTTCAGAATCGAAGTTATTAAAACTTTACACTGTGTTGGGACAGTTCAGAAAGTAAATTTATATTATGGAAAATGAGAAATACTTATTTTCTTCTTCCCTGGAACGTCTACAAAAGTTATAATACGCTGTTCTGACGAAGGTTTGCTCTGTTGGTAAGGTAAATCTCTCCAACTGTTAAGAGCTTTGTACTCAACTAGGCTATACGTTTTATGTCTTGCAATCAGGAGTGAATCTCATTGCAAACTACATAATGTTTCAATTTGCCTTTCTGTCAGAATCATTAAATAGCTGTTTAGATATGTTTCCACATTTCGCATTTGGTTGGGAATGGGTGTTTGCGTGAACCCAGCGAATTGAAGTTCAACTACATTAGCAAACCCATTCTAATCAAATCGGCATAACCACACGAAATCTAACGTAATTTACTTAACCAGTAATGCAATCTTGTATAAGTGAAGGAAGTGTACTGAAATCTCCATACAAGCAAAACACCAGGCTTAACTGAAACCAAGATAGACACGCAAGAAAAGCATCAAGTATATGCACTGCTTTGCAGCCTTTTAAGTGGGAAGATTATTTTTACTCTTTTAAAAAGAAGATTATTTTTACTCTTTTAAAAAGAAGTTTATTTTGTTTGTAAGATTATTTTGTTGGAAAATTATTATTTTACAGATATATGTATATATATGGAATTACCGTACCATTTAATAGTGATTTTTTAAAATTCACCTTTATTTAAACACGTTTTAACTTACAGGTTATATCACGTGTCAAGTTATGTGGGTATACCATAGGCCATGTAACTAGACCTACTGATGTGAAACTATTTTCTGTTGTTGTGTTAAGACTTCAACCCAATGACTTCAATTGATGTCAAGTTATATTATTCTATATATGGTGGGCTCTTAAATGACGCATTTTTCTGCTATATTCCTGTTGGTTGTTATGCATTGTGTTCAAGTCTGACAGTAGGATAAATTATGTAGGCTGATGACGAGCCAGGTGGAAAGGCAAGCATGTAAATTCGTCTGCATATTTTTACATATCCGTAAATCTACAAACATGAACCTATCACATTTATTTACATGAAAATTCCATAGGCATATGTTATTACTCGTAGTTTTTATGTAATACCAGAAAATTTAGGTCAAAGAAAGGCTTCAATTTACCAAGCGAGGTGACTGAAATGGTAACGTCTCGGAATCGCATTCGGGAGGTGCCAGGTTCAAATCCCGTGGCCGGCCAATTTGACATGAGTTTTTTCATGGTATCCCAAGTTGTAAAGGCAAATGTCGAATTGGATAGTTTCTTACCATGCACGACTCTTCCTCGCTATTTCATCCTATACCATATTCATTTAAATTAACATCAGTTCAAATTTACTGATATAAAATATACCAACAATAGAAAATAGTTGACAATCAATAGTTGCATGGACTACTGGTATATACACAGAATCTTTACTGTTGACATGACTTCGAAGCTCTAAAGAGTATCTGTCGGCCGCGGTGGTCTAGAGGTTGAGGTTGCGAGCCCGCCTCTAGATCCGTAGTCGCGGGATCAAACCCGGCCTCGGTCGATGTGTTTTTCAGGGAGGGACTGTAAGCTGGGGGGCCGTGTCGTAGATTTACGCATTTACGAACGTAAAAGAACTCCAAGCCTAAATTAGATCCTCTGGATAAAATTTATCGGTCCTTTCACGTCTAAGCAATACCTTAGTTTCCTGATACAACCTGTCCCTCTGTCCTCTCTCGGAAAATAAGCGTAACAAAATTCATATAGGTAACAGAAACCTCCACTTGGAGGCCCCTTAGCCCCAACATAGGGGGCTATAGGGTTCCGGACAGACAGAGAGACATCTTCACGTCTCTCTTAGCCTTACAATATAGGCTGTACATCAATGCGAAGCAAAGAGTAGAAACTTTTAACGTTATTTCCTTCCTGCTGGGTCTTTTTTTTACTATTGCAGATATTAAGTCGTTCTGAGGTGAAGGACTGAAGGAAAAGTTAAAAAAGAAAATCTTATCTCAATTTCTGTCAAAGATGACTGTGATACCTAAAAAAGCTGTAAATTTGTAAAACTATATTATGCTACTTGCTGTCAATATAGAACTACAAGGAAGGAAATTTAATGAGGTAATCCCTGTAAGGAGGACGCAGCAAGTAACTACCTGTGCATGCAATAAGTCACAGCACGTTAGCCTTGGAGAAGTTTCCTTGCGCTACAATTACTTGTCACGACGAGACGCCATATTGCAGGGACGCCTCCAGGGCTGCAGGAAACAGCATTGTTTTGTTTTTACCACTAGCGCCAGTAAAGCGAAACGGGAAGTTTCCCCTCGTTACACTCAATTAGCAAGTTCCCATTACCTGCTCAAACTTCATATTAACATTACGGATTTTTAGTACTATATGGTGTATTTCTAAACCGCAGAATGCACATTATGTTCCATAAAAGGAAGATTTTTTTTAAAAAATTAAAGCCCTTTATAACCTCACGTACCTGAAGTTTAGTAATGGAAGGCAAATTACTTGTTAATTTTATCTTGATAGGCACAAAGTACAGGTTAGTTTCAGAATTAGATTTCACTTTGTTGAACAAATTCCATAGGAATTAAGAAAAACAGACAGTTTCTACAACTACAAGAAATAACCCATCGAAATTCAAAGCCTCTAGGAAATCTAAGAACCAAGAAATGTACAAGTGTCCTAGGATACGGAATCGTTGGTACTCTCTATAGAGTCTACAAGGCATCTTCTCAGGAGCTGCAACAACGTGTATACATGTTCTTTTTCTAACAATATTGTGTGTTTTCTCTCACACACAGTAATTCTAATGATGCATAATAGGAACCAATAAGCATTTACTTCATCACAATTATGTGAGATAAAAATTCTACATAGGCCTACAAGATATTGAACTGAACTACTCAGAAACATAAAAAATAATAATTCGACAGTTTTACCTGTGAAAGTTTTAAATAATTACAAACTTATGTTATGGATAAAAATACAACTGGAGATAGAGGGAGCAAGTAGTGCACAGCTGAGTGAACGGAAGCTTTTCGATATAATGCGCAGTGATTTATGTTGGTAAGGGGATATATAAACGGCTTGACCAGGTGCTTTCCCCACCCCTGCGCATATCCTCTTTTCGAGTTGGCGGATACGCAGCAGAGGACCCTTCCTCCATTTAACGTTTGCCTTATTTCCCACGCTCCTTCACTCCTGAACCTGAAATTGACCTGTGGTCATAGGTTATTGTTTAAGTGCCAGACATTTGACATCAAACCAGCACGAGTCGGATTCGTCAAGAAACTGGTGTGAATATCCGTTGAAACTCGCACTTTCTAGCCACTCAAATGAAATATTTCCATACTCCTCCCCATTTCACCTCTCACCTATATCTAAGCGTTGTTCATAGGCCAATGCTAGAAGAAACCAGAAGCATCGGAAAGATTCCGTGAAGTCGACTGTATGTACAGACAATCTTTCTTATGTACAATGAGGCACATGGAAGAAATACAAGTTGTGTACATATCTGAAAAGTCCCTTGTCCCTATAACAGCTATTTATGATACAAGGGCTAAAAGAAGGATTTCATTTTGCGAGTAGGTAAGTTTGCTGAACAAGTCCTTAAGGGCGAGTGAAGCAATCCTAGGAGCGAAACAAATTTATTTTACCATGAGTATCACATTATTTTTAGACAAATTATGTATCTCTATATATACAGAGTGTTTCACGAAGTTTTACCGCCGCTTTCTAAGTGTATTCTTGAGGATGTTTGGAACAAAAAATGTAAATACAAAAATGTTATCTGACTTGTAGTTACGTTGTTATAAGCGTTTGAAGTTTCAACATTCGGGACAAAATAGCAAGAAATTCGGCAATAAATCGGCACATAAATTGAAAGTAACAAACAAAATGGGTTTAATTCACATACTTAACATACATTTCAACCTTTATCTCAGTTTGGCATCAGATTTTCAAAGACGCCTCCCTCTACGTCCAAGCACTTTGACGCGCGGGTATGAACGGTGCGTGTCGCGTTCCGTAATTTATCAGGACTGTTTCGTTATTATTGTTGCATGTCCGCTATGTTGAGTTCAGTTCACACCGAGACGTTCATAAATATCTACATTACTCCGTAATTATTTGAGATAGGTAAAACTTTTATCAGTAAAAGTTGTTCCAAATAACGTCAGGAACATGCTCTGTTACTGGCCGTAAAACTTCGCGAAACACCCAGTATAAAAGGCTATGTCCTGACTGACTGTCTGACTGAACGAATGACTGACTGACTGACTGACTGACTGACTGACTGACTGACTGACTGACTGGCTGACTGACTGACTGACTGACTGACTGACTGACTGACTGACTGACTGACTGACTGACTGACTGACTGACTGACTGACTGACTGACTGACTGACTGACTGACTGACAGAGAATCAACGTAGAGCCTAAACTATAACAGGTAAAGACTTGGAATTTTGATAGTACCTTCGTTTCATAATGTAAGTGCTCACTAAGAAAGGATTTTGAAATTTTTTAAATTTAAATGCCAAAAATCAAATGTTTTTTAGTACACTTAATCCCTTTTTACATAGAATTATCAAATCCAAATCACAGTTGACATGGCAACATATTGTTGCCAGTGTTCTCAGATGGGTTTGGAAATAAATGAAATGTGACTTTCACAAATTAGAAAAGCTATCAATATAAGTCATGCTGTAAATAAATATTAAAGAATGTAATCCGCGAAAATAATGTAGTCACATAACTTTCTCTACCCTGGACATAGAGAAAACAATGCGAGGCATGGTAATAAGTTTATTATTATATCGCAGGTTTTTGGGGAGAGAAGTATGAAAGTGATATTGCATTTCTGTTTAATTTCATCCCCAAAACGATTTTATGGTAACACGAGAGTGAGAAATAAATATTCCTCAAAGACAATACAATTTTATGTTACCGGAATTTCTGTATCTTCTTATTTGAACCCCTACCAGGCTTGCCTTGTACAAGCGATGGGATGCAAAGTCTACATCCTCTATGAGCCATGAAAAGCTATATCAAGCGTGTTCTGAGGGAATAATTTGAGTGTGATAAGTCGTTCTTACTATTTCAAATTCTAAATACCTATATAAGGACCTATAATTTAAAAATTGAAAGTCCTTCGTAAGTTAATTTCCAGTTACAAAATAGAAAACCCGGGCGACGCTGGGCGCGGATCAAACCCGGCCGCTGTCGATGGATTTGTCAGGACGTAAACATAATGGGAACGGAGTCCTCTGGGAGGGACTTTAAGCTAGGGGGACGTGTCGTAGATTTACGGGACGTAAAATAACTCCAAGCCTAAATTAGAGTCTCTGGACAAAATTCCTTGGCCCTTTCACGTCCAAGTAATACCTTAGTTACCGGGGGGTTGTGAGGCGATGGGCTTACCACCTGTCACTCTGCCCTCTATCGGGAAATAAGAGTAACAAATTTTTAAAAAGCAACAGTAACCTCCACCAGTCCTAAGCTTCACTACTGTGGGAGCAATATGAACTATGATAATGGTATCGAGGTTACGTCTCTTTCATGTTTATAACCAAATTTCAATAATGATTCAGTACAACAAATCTGTGTTTCATACTCTTATACGATATTGGTCAAAATCGAAAGAAGATATTTACAGTATGTGGCATTCTATCTTTCTTTCGAATACGAATACAATGTAGAAGTATCATTCTATATGTAGAATTTTCCTTCTACATGATTTGTTCTGAAAACTAGAAACATAACCATTTCCCATGGTCACTTGAAATTACACTGTAGGGTAGTGAGAAATTAAAGTGAACGGAAATGAGGAGACAGCCAACCATTCAAGTTACGGCATCGCCTGCCGGTATTACGGCGACCACTTCTCTGACACCAGAGTACTGCGTGAAGTCTAACTTAACTCGACAGGCGCTCCGTTCAACAGGACAACAACGACAAAAATGATTTAAACACGCAACCAAATCGACATTCAAATCTTTTTACTTTCTATACCTGTACCATAGGTACCATGATAATGATAAGAGGAAATATTTGTCTGTCTGTGCGCGATTATCTATAATAATATAAGGAAGTGTTTCTCTGCCTGTTTGTCTGTGAGTGATGCCTAGCGAAATCTACAGCACGCAAAGATCTGAAATTTTAAACATACGAGTAGATGGACTGAAGGATGGCCGAACGCATCTTGAAGCTGGATTATTTATTTTAGTTTTCGTTCGCTAGTTATTAATAAGATTATATTCTTTTTACCTATTTCGTATATGGGATGCTCAGCTCTGCTTTGATGGTCATTTGTTTATTCCTAGCATCTCTGATTTGATACATTGCTTGGATTTACAACAATTGACTGTGTAGGGAGAATTTACGAAACAATTTTGTTTTTGTTTTCTACGGATTGTCTATAGGCTATAGACTCAGCACAGATAAACATAAAACAATGTTTGTTCTATAATTATTGCAAGTTGAAATGGTAATTCCTTGGACGGAGGAAGTAGGAATAGATTCGATTATATGATTTTTTTTAAATTTACAACAGTCGACTATGTAGGGAGAATTTGAGAAGCAGGAAATCAAAGTTGGTCACCCTGGAGTGTTATAATTTTATAACACTCAGTGGCCTAATTTTCTCCTTTAAATTAATATAATCTACCGTTAAAAGGGCTTCTTTTACCTTGGATTGTCTAAAGAATGTATTACAAAGTTTTAATATGTAAACTCTATTTCTTTCGATAGTTTATCTTTATTATTTTTATCTTCTTAACACAAATTTATTTTCAAAGTTTATTTAGTTTCGATATCACTCGTTATTTTTCATGATGTACGCATTGCCTAAAATGCGTTGTTAAGAGTTACATCGTGTTGCGTTTGCATGTATAATGATATGTCGGAGCACTAAACAGAAAGAGAGAGAAAGAGTAAGATAGAGTAAATGGACGCGGTAAAAATTTAATATTACACGGCAGAGCTCTAAACAGTAATGTGATACCGTAAACAAAACGTCATCAGAAGCGTACCAGATGAAATTCAAAATATATTTACCTCGCATCTCGAATGTGAGTGTGTGGCTGAATCTTCATTCTTCCTGTAATGCTCTTCGCTATGCTATCGCTTTACAGAATTATCATACTAATAAAGGATACGAAAAGGGACTGTGGAATAAATTACCGTTAAAATGGCGTTGCTGCCTTTGTGGTAAGTATCTGCATTAACTTTGCGAACGATAGTGTTTCACTTCTTTTGTATTTTCCAACATCCAGAGTTATTACTTGGGTTACATAGATATTAAATTCATACTGATATTTATGAACTTGTCATCTATCTTACATGGGCAAAAAATTATCGAAAGTATTTTTAAGACCAATAATTTGATATTTGAATTGTAGACATACTTATTTCACAACATCAATATTAGATGGCAAAATCTGCGGTTCGTCAATGATAATTTTAAGACAATTTGTTATATGTTTTTGGTATTTATTTTCCTTCACTTTTTTAACAGATGAATCACCAGTTTATCAATATTACTGAATTGCATTCTGTAAATTTTAATGTAATAATCTACTATTAGGCATTGAGAGGGCCACCTTAAAGCACCCAATTATTTGCTTTAGGCTACCACCTATTCAAGTGCTGAGAAACGCTGTTTGATTATTATAAATTATATTTCTTCTACTTGTTTACAAACTAGCTATTATTATATATTATGCTTTTGCATTGTACATTATAATGTCTATATTCTTACACAACCTTAATATTTACATGTTATTTCTGGTTACGAGTTACCTAGTTCATAAAAAAATTCAAATATCACAGAATACTACAGGTCTGCAAGTGGTTTAAGATGTAAGTGCATTTTGTTTTGTTTTGTTTTATTTTATATCTTTATTAGATTAGTGAAGGTAACTTTATGAAACAATAACTATTCTATATTAATTGCCAATTAAAATAAATCGGTTACATAATAATGTATAATGTATTATAATGTAAAATGCATATAACAATATATAATGTATTTAATATATATTATATAATATACAATAATAAATGGTTTATGATATTTATCTGATCGGTGTTGTACTCATACTCGTGTACTTAAAATATACCTATCATTTAATTATATAATCTTGTATTTTCAAGTAGACCTATAGTATATTATAGACACATTGAGAAATTCAATCAATAGGTTATTAAAAGCAATTTCAGTTTAATGCTTGAGACCCCTTTGCAAGAAACTTTATATTACATAAATTACGCAGTTAGAAAGGAGGTATAGAGCATGTAATAAACATAGGCCTATGCATCCAGGAGTATGTGTATGTTCTATATTATGACATTAATTATATTCGAACATTTTTGTTCTTATCATACCTAGGTCTGTGCGTATAAACAATATACAATGCAGTAAATACATACGGTAAAGTTTGAAACATTTCTGATTTCGTTGTTTTCTTACCTTAGGCCTACTATATTCCAAGTGCCGAGACTGTACAAATAATCATTTTACAATACTTCATTTTCTATTACTTTCTTAATGTTACCAATCACAGTGCGTTTTCCGCTTGTGCTAACAAAAACTTATTTACATAATGAAATATCAGAACTCGAAGTATTAAAACGATGGACTTGTTCAAAATATATTATTGAGTGATATTTTGGGTCTTATGGACTCGGTTCCATCGAAATAAATTACATTGGATTTCTTAACTGAAATTTGAGATTATCCTTAGTCTTTATTTATATAGCATTTATCTCTGTATAACCTTCTACGTTTGCAACGACTGCTTGTTAAAGGTCATTTTAAAGCAAAAATTCTGTAGTCTTAATTTTTTAATTCGTAAATAATGATTATATTAAGTGGCAATACATTTTAATGACTCAAATTCCTTTGATATCCAATATAATATGTTACTAAATGATCCGCAGATGCTCAAATAACCGAAGTTTTGGGTTTCCATACATTTCACGTGTAGAAGTTCCCCTTTAAATGAGAGAACTGCAGCAGGACGCAAATCCTGCGAGCTCAGCGGAGCTATGAAGATGCTTGTGTGGACGATGGATGTTAGCACGAGGGATACCTTCACGCTCTGAAGCGCTTCTGTATTGAATAATATTTCCAATTGTCAAGACGATACGAGAGGGATTCCTGTTATCCAACTGAAGTAGGATGTCTGACAAACTCCCGGGTCTCAACAGCAAACACATTGTAAGACGTGTGGACTTTTTTATATATATATTTGCTTCCTCCCACATACGGCTTTATGCAAACATTTTCTTCCATAATTTCACTCTTTCCATTTTGGTTTTATCTATCTTACCTACTGGCTTTATTCCTCAAACAAAAGGCATCGTCTTAGGAAAATAGCGATTACTCTTTATACAGATTTCAATTAATTAAGTCTAGTCGGACTATACCAATTTATTTTTAGTTAGTATCGCTAACCATATAGCCCAACCAGCGACTCACATCCTCTTAGCCCGCGGGCCGCTGAGGGTCGGCGGGAAAGATAAAAGAGCTCCGTATTTACCATACTTTCATTTTCTTGAAATTTTTTCATAAATTTTCTCATAGGATGTGTCAGAAATGTACGAGTAACTACCGTTCGATGACTATAGACATAAGTAGTGACGTTCCAAATTTTTCTGTTTTAAATTTCTTAAAGACAAAAATCGCGATATCACTGCACTTGGTGAACAGCTTTGTCGAGTACTGAAGTTAAATTCCAGTGTCTTCCAGGGTTCGTGATATTCAAAATTGTTCTAAATATGAATCTATGGTGAAAGCTACGAAGTAACAGTGTTTTTCACTGATCCAATTCTTGCGAATCTGACAACTTCAAGATATTCCCAACCATCATCCTGATATTATTTTATTAAATTCTTAGTAAGTTCTTGTTATGTAAAAAATCATAATTTTCAGGAGTTTACTATAGATGAAAACGAATATGCCATCATGATTTATTGTGTAAAATATTTCGTTCCCTAAAATGCCCTGAATTATGCATACATTATATGAGATTCCCTAGGGCAAAGTCATTTTCGAGATTGATTATATTATTTGTTTTTTAATATTGTTCTTACTGGAGATTGTTTTATACTCTTGGTGGAGATTATTGTAAATTGAAGAAAAATATAGTTATTTCGGAATTGGATTATTACTTCATGATGAACAGTACCTTCCAGTATCATAAATTAGGAACATTATGAACACGAAAAGTTCATTGCATTCATGAAAAGCTCTAGTAATGTCAAGAAAAATTAATTAACTACTTAAACATTTGTTAAATTGTTCAATGCAAAATGATTTATTTCATGTGATAGCGAATGTTTAGTTTTTTAATTTAGTTCTGTTATTACATTCAATGGTATATTGAATTATATATTGTATGTAATACGCAGCCACATCTCCACCTGCAGCATTGCACGCATTTCAATATAAGTTAGTTTAATCTGGACTATAGTAGTATAACAAGATTACAAGTACAAACTTAATCTGTATAAGTACATGAAACATAATCAATATATACATGCAAATGCTTCAGCCATATGAATATTTATATATAAATCTTATCAAATTCAAGTTAACAAAACTTTATACAGCAACTTGTATATATTTTATATGGCTCATTACATTAAAAATAAATCTTATCTTGGCGGAGAGCTGCCCTTTAAGTTATACGGTATTTGTTAAAATTATAGTCTATATTTTGTTATTTATTGTTTTAAAGAATCATAATTAATCAATAATATATGCTACGCTTTATATAATTATCATCAAGGATCGAAGTTTTAGGTTTCGTATGCTGTAGCTAAGAATGCAACAAATACGATCTCGTATATGGATTAAAATCACAAGCACAGGATATTAACTTTTCCAGAACAAGAACACAAAAATGTTGATAGTTATGGATTTGCTAGCTTTGTCACAATGAAGTTGAGTTTACTTTTGGCTTTTTCTATCTAATAATGAGCTCCTTAGTTTTGAAATTTACCTCATCCTCCCATTCTTCTGCATTTGTAACAAGTCCCATCCCATAATCTCACTCAATATGAGGTAAATCTACCCGAAGCAGAATTCGCAGGCGTCTTATTGCAACAGCTGCATTTTTAGTAAATATAACGGTAAAATAAAGTAATCCTTAGCCTAAACAATCCGTGGAGGATCCTAGACTTTTAGACATTTGGGAAGTGAAGGGGTAACGTTGTCAGCCTTCACCCTAGGATTGCTCCTGATACCCATTTAACTACAGGGCAATAGTGCCAATTTAAAAAAATCCCATCAACCTCAAGGAGAAACGAACTCACGATTTTCCAGTCTATAGCGTAGTGCCTCAACCAACTGCCCCACGTGCACCCTAAATTAAACATCAGAGGTAACTTTGTGTCGCTGAACTGTTTCGAAGGGATATGACCACTAGTCTACAGGTGATCCCAGCTTTATTTTCTACAGCTCACAAATTAATTTCGCATTGGACCAAAAACCATAAATATGAAAAACAGAGCAAAATTCTGTACTTCTAGCCTGTTCGGAGTCAGATTCTATTTCAAACGGGAAGCTCAAATAAAAAAATATATATTTGATTATTAAATTCCGAAATAAAAATAATAAAGTATCGCATTACAAGGCTTTACTTAAAAATATGCATGTGTAAATTGAACATAAACAACTTAGCAAGTTGCCGAATAGAAGATGTCATAAAATTACCTTAATGTCAGAAACAATGTTATCAATCTCTTTTCTGGAGTTCAGCATTTGAAAGTGCTTCGTGATGGTTTAGAATTTTTTTGAAGTGAAACTTCTTTAGGCGCGCTAGGAGTAGTGTAGTGTAGTGTCACTAAAGTAGTGGGGGTAAGTAGCAAGCTTAGAGTTGTTATCGAAAGAGTGGGGCCACGGGAGCGCGCGGGGAATGGTATCAGGCATTGAGTGGGGGCTATTACTGCTTCGAGTTAGTGGCTTGGTGAGCCCTTCACCATTATAGATGGCTCTACTCGTTGCGTGACCATCGTTTACACGTCACTAACGTTCCCGGAAACTTAACCAAATCGTCCCGTTCATGTAAATAAACACAGTGGCTACGTTCAGTGACAGTTTGGGCATTATTTTTCAGCTGTGTTCATACTCCCTCTAGCTTCGAGGCTATATAAGAAGTTCGGGATCTGTGACTGTACAGTTAGTAGGCCATGGAACTATTGCTTGTCAATTGTTTCTATTGTCGGTGTATTTAACGGAGTAAATTTCAACTGATATTAATTTAAATGCATATGATACAGGATGAAATGGTGAGGATGATTCAAGGTATGTAAATATCCAATTCGGTATTTGCCTTTACGACCATGAAAAACCCCATGTCAAACTGACCGACCACGGGATTTGAATCTGGGACCTCTCGAATTCGAGTCCAAGACGTTACCATCTCGGCCACCTCAATCGGTGCTTTATAATTTGCCCTTTTAGAAACAATTCTTTAGGATTTATATTTTTCGTAGGATATAATAATTTTAACCTATGACTTAGAGCCATCTAGTAAAGGCTCTCAACTCATTAATATTAATTCTTTTATATCAAACTCTGTTTTCCTGTACTGCAGCTCTGGTTTATTTTTTGTCTTCGTAAGCTAATATCCTACTGGAACCATAAATAATGTTCAGTTTTTTTCTTAACGAATTACATTCCAATTTCCCCAGCTATATTTCCTTCGGGAAATTTATTAGTTGCGTCATTCACAAACATGTAGAGAGCCTAGATAATCTTTATTACTGAAAAATAAACATGTCTCCGAACAGTGTGACCTACTTTGCCACCCACTGACATGAATTACGAGCCTTAGCACCTCAGAAGTGCGAGTCGAGTCAGCTTATGAAGGAATATTCAGTCTGACCTTACCGTGTGGAAACACATTTTCTTCGTGCTAGAACAAAGTCCCCAGATCTCATGTGCAGGCAGGGGTTTGATGAGATTATGAAAAGACCGCACAATTTGTCTTGCGGTGAAGGATTTTCTTTGCCATGTACACAATCCTGAGACGTCGTAAATTGCAGCGGAAACGTGCTTGGCGCTCGTCACGTTGACACGCAAGGAACAGCAAACATGCCAAGCCAGGCCCTGGAACTCAAATCCTCATCCACATAAGCTGATGCGTTTAATACTTTGCCCATACTATTTAACACAAGTTGGTCTCTATAGTAATTTATTCTTCAGCTTGTCTTTTTATTATCGAGTTTGCGAGGGACATCTTTTCACTTCTTTGACGTCTATTTGCTCAAATGTCGAGCTAAAAATCTTGTTAATTTTTTTTTTTAAAATCTTTCTTCAACATTACAATCTGTTCTACAATGAACAATAAGCAATAAGGAAACAAGAATGAACATGTTATAAATACAGCCCAGTGGCTAATATTTTAATAGCATAACAAATCTATTAGACATTTTAATTAAATCTGTAGAACATGTCCAAAACTATATTTCTATTGAGCCTACACGTGTTTGTCCCATTGTTCAGGAGATTCACTGTTTGTTTAAACGATTCTGGTAGGCCATACTGTATTTACTTATTTCCTGTTTTACTGTTGGTATTTCAAGATCTTGATAAATATATTTGTTACTGATGTACCAGGGAATTTTACCAATAGTTCGTATCGTTTTGGATTGGAAACGTTCTAGAATTTCTATGTTGGAGTTGCTTGATAATCTTGTTAATAAAGTTTTAAAATTACAATTTCCACTTAAGTTATATATATCTCTCTTTATGGTGAAACTATTATTACTACTATTACTTTGTTACAGATTGTTTACTATAATACACAATTTTTCTGCCCATGTCCTCCCAAAGACACTTCTACGAGAGTCTACGTTGGCACAGCGTCTTGCCACTCTGAAGATAGCTCGTGATTTATTTTAACTGATCAGCAAGTATTTTCCATTATAACAGATATCAAATACTAATACGTAGGTAATACACTGTTGCCAGCGCATAAAATATGGTTTCATTCAGCAGTGTCATCTATTTCCGTCCCTCGACTGAATTATGTCCTTTCATTTGATTTGCATCGGTCTATTTCTCTCAAAACTTGAACATCTCCTATATTTGCAGATTTGGTTAAGCTACTTTTTTTTAGAAAAAATTGGCACATGTACAAATCAATATGAATGTATGTTTAAATTTCCCGTATGGTTGGCAGTTGATGAAGAATTTCATGTTAAAGAGCATTTGAACCTTCCAACAATGGACTGCAGTAATGACATTCCAGCATTCTGCAGCAACGCGTTTTTGCGAATTACAGTCGGTTTAATAGTTACTTGCTACGCATAATGAAGTGTTGAGTTTATTAAAGTGGATGTTTCTTTTGAAGAAATGAGCAGTTGGTTTATAAAATAGGGGGACCAAAGTCTTTAGCAGCACAAGAGAGAAAATCGAGAAGTTTGGTGATCCTGATCTTGAACTAAATAAAATAAAACCAGATGCTATGCTAATATAACAGTAAGATTTTGAGTTGCAAGAAAATAACATTGAGTGATTTGATGAAAAACAGTCAAGTTGTACTCAACGCAATTAAAAGCCACAATGAGGTGTTTTCACACTAGCTATACATCTGCATGTGATCCGGAGAGACGGCGACCAAGGTTTGGAACAATAGGAAAGACTGTTTTAGTTAAATATTATTTACCTACTACTACACATGGAACGGATTGTGTTTGTAAGGATGTCTTCTGCTTTGGGATGAGTTTATAAAAAATAGTAAACAGTAAATAGTGGAGGAATTCCTAGGGGGAAAAGAGGTGGTGACAAAATACTGAATAAATTTGCTGTGAGGAAAAAAACCTATGTGAAATTACATCTCGTGTTTGCATGGCCACGAATCACATTGTGGGAGAGTCGGAAGAATTTATCTTGCAGAACTTTCAAAATGTTGAATTGTATTATCATTGATTACTAGCTCAAATTCAACAGAATTGTTTTTATTATTTTTTCCCCAAAACAAAATACGTCCCAATTTTTAAAACAAAACTAAACATGATAGATATATATAAGCATTCATGAACCACAGATTATTGTCTCTGTTGGACATTACATGAGAATATTAAGGAGGAATTTTTCTCCTATAATATTCTCATGTAATGTCCAACAGAGACAATAATCTGTGGTTCATGATAATTGTCTCTGTTGGACATTACATGAGAATATTATAGGAGAAAAATTCCTCCTAAAATATTCTTATGTAATGTCCAACAGAGACAATAATCTGTGGTTCATGATTATTGATAGGAATTTTTCTCCTATAATATTCTCATGTAATGTCCAACAGAGACAATAATCTGTGGTTCAAGAATGCTTATATATCTATCTTGAATGTTAACTGTACAATAACAGTGGGAGCCCGGTCACAAAAATCACTACTTAGTGTGCCTCACAGTACTGCATATGACATAACTTGTCTGTGAGGTAGACCATTAGGGCAATCAGTCATAGGAGAGAGGTTCCATCTGGCGCAGTGAAATGAACTCCGGCTTAGCTCGGTTGGTAGAGCATTCGCGAATAGCGAAAGGTCCTGGGTTCAAGTCCCAGTGTCGGAGGAATTTTTCTCCTATAATATTCTCAAAACTAAGCATGTCCAAACATTTTTTAATTACTGTAGGACTATTTGACTCAATGCTTTTAAAAGTACAGAAATAAATATAAGCCGTGTCTTCTTTAAATCAGCAAAATAAAAAGTAAAAAATCTTGTTTCAGGATATATACGTTTATCGCTTCGTCTGAAAAATTTAACCTGCTGGACATGTTTAGTTACGAGAAAAAGCTCCCTTTATCCCTTATTTCCACTTTCTAGAGTTGGCAACCCTAGTATGAGTAGCCAACATGGACTGTTAGTCGTACAATGACGTAGTCTTATTGGGATTTTCAAGAAAATTTCCCTAAAACGAACGATGCCATTGAAGTTTGTAAAATGTGCATCTGAACATTTTCAAAAAATAAATGCGCACTTAGCTTTCTACTTTAATTTGAGGAAATAATGTACTGATGGGTAGTTTATATAGTTCAGTAAACAAATTAATGTAAAAGTCTTACTTCGGTGAATATTTAAACAAACGTGTAGAGACTATTAGTCTGAGGTAGGCCTATTTTCTTTCCCGAATGCTAAAAGTTTAGCATGAACAACAAACAGATACGAGTATATGATTTATATATTTGTACATAACTGTGCTTTTGTTTTGTTAAATTAGCTTATTATTAATTATTAAGTCAGTTACCTTTTAAATTCTACTTTATGCTGGTGATCTCTATACAAACAATTAAGATATTCGGAAATTTTGTAATTTCTCAAATTGTCAATCACTTACTTCTCTGCATTAATATTATTTTTACTGATTTCACTAATTTTGGAAGAGGAGAAATGAAGAACACTGCCCTGATCGGTTTACAATGTTCATAAAAATCTTTAAATTGAGTCGATTTTTTTAGTAACATTAATTTTCACAATTATTATTTTAAAATTTTATAGCAGGGACTTTCTTTATTTAATACAGAGTATTGCGAGAATCTTGACAAATAATGCTTTATTGTGCCTACGTAAATTGTATATTTCTGACTTTCACAAGCAGATACAAGATACCAACCATGAAGTGTACATTTCTGTTGTGCTTCTCACGGTCTTAATGTTTTAAAGCAGATAATAAAAGAAAGCAATGTGGAAAGCTTGAAGTACGACTGAATAGAATGCGATGGCAGAGACTTGCTCCGCCCAAAATGATAGTTATTTGAGCTTCAAGTCACAACATAGACAAACAAGACCTTGGATGGAAGCCCCTGTATGGATTTAGAGTTTGGTTTACCTTCTATTCAAACTAAAACAGCGGAGCAGATGCAAGGGGATCCAATAGCGAGAGTTATAGCGTATTGGAAAGTTTTAAAGCAGTGTGTTTCTTGTTTCAAAGATCCCACTCTGCAGCTTATAGCCACCCTCTCAACTGCAGTAAAGTAAGACACATGGATTTTTGCAAGGAGTTTCATGGAAACTTCAGATAATATGGAGAAGAGATACGGTATCTTGGCGTATTTTCAATCTAGCGGAAAGTTGTACATAGTTATAAAGTCTTCTCCCCTCGTGATATGGCATCAATAGCAGAAAAAAAAGAAAGCAAGAAAGTTTTCCACATGAGATGAATTTGTTTTACATTTTTAAACGTAATAAGAATGTTCAGGTATTCAGTTCAATAATTGTAATTTCTCCAATAAACATTTCTAATTTAGCTGTCGAAAAATATCTCAGTTGCTTTGAACCAATAAACCTTGCGTTTTTTTGTCAGTTGTACCAACATAACGACTATGCATCTGTACATCCAAAATTAATTAATTACTTACTGCTTGACAGTACTGTATATTATTACATTCAGCATTAATGACAGGAGCTTGTTTTATCTCCTACCAGAGTTGGACAAGTATAGTGCTCACGTTATCATCGTCTCCACTCGGCGAGTCAAACGTCGGCATTTCCTAGTGCGGTCTGCCGGGTTATTAGGTATAGTCCAGTTATTCATTGGATGGCCAGGTGGCTTCAAAGAGATAAACCATTAAGTCGGTGTTTCTTTATGTTAATTGATCTGATTATATCGGGCTTGGTTACCGCTTTCCAAAACAAAAGCAACGTTGCAATATTATCTCATTATTATCACTGACCTCAGTTCTTCCCTCACTTTAATCAATTCACACGTGTTATCGTTTACTGTAAGTAGATCTTCCAACCTCGCGTTCCACTCCACGTGGAGTTGACGAGTAGCTGTCATATCTGTCGCAGGACATTCTTAGATTTTGATTGGCTGGGGTAACTAGCTGAATGGTGCGGTAAAATTAAAGATCATGGGTTGAGCTGTCGGCAAACTTTTCCTCCTAACGAAAGGAAGCCGCCTGGCCATGCAATGAATAACCAGACTACAGCAGGTGGCAGACTCTGTTGCCAAGTGAATCTAATAACAATAGTAATATAATGCAAAATTTTGCCTTTTTTCATTCTCGTTTCCGACTGAGACATGACAACACTTCAACACGCGGCTATTAACGAGTATGTCCTTGCATTAAACTTAAATTTACCTATAAGTACATAACACTTATAATACATGTAAAATACGTAATTAAAAACAGTTTTATACACGCGATGTTATAAACTGATATTTAATTGATTTTGACAACACAGATCTTTGATCATTGTGCAATGGTCTAATTCCTAATTAGTAAATATAAGTTTAATGCTTACTTTTTAATATCTTGCTTTTTTAAGCCACTGAGCCCATGTCGTCCTACTAGCCTGTATTTATACTGTATATCGCATTAAGAAATATATATGGATTTTAAATACAAATCTTTCTTGTATTCGTGTGATCTCTAAATGTACCTTACAGTTTTGTAAGTAAACCCGTGTTATGTAGTTTTATTTTTTTAATCGGAGGCTTTACACCTTATTTCACCTGAAGAAACATTAAATCAACAAAGTCAACAAAGAATATTATGAGTTTATGAATTATCAGCAGCCATACTCAGAAACTTCCTGTATTTTATGCAAACTGCTTGATCCCTTCCTGTATGTTTTTGTTAATACGAGGGATGGAGCATGTCATAGCAACTATATCTTATTTCTAAAATGTGTTAACATTTTACAATTCTGAAACTTACAAATGAAAGGGCAGAGTAAGGAATGTATGTATAATGCAGATAATGGGTACCAGAAGTAGGATAGTGAAAGAAATATATATCCATGAACATCCATAAGCAATTGCATCATGCAACTCTAATATAATATAGCGGTAGTTAGAAGGATGAAAGCACACATACCCACTCCATGATCCCTTAAAGTTCGGTGAGGATGGGCATAGCTTCCATCGGCTAATTGTGGTATTCTCTGGCATTTCTTCTACGGACAGTGACTATTTTGAAGTAAGAATGCTGTTCACAACTTGTCACAACTATTCTGCAAGGTGGCTGACTCACAACTAAATTACCATCTCCTCTATTCCTGTAACCGTGCATCACAATGCTATCAAATGATGTTTCCGCAAACTAGAGACGCCACACTCTCCCCTGACACACAAGATTTAAAAAAAATATATCGCCATGACTTGTTCTCCTTCCCTTGTGTTCTGTATATATTCGGAATGAATGCTATATTTTATTCCTAAATATTCAATATATACTTGTTTTCTAATTTTAAATTAATAAATATACACACATATTACATTAACGCACTACCTATGAATAGTAAAGTTGTAAGCAGTGCACCGAAGCATTATTAATCTTTTTTCTTCAAATGCATGTCTTTAACTCGTATTACCTTTACACTCTGTTCGCCAATTCAGATGTGCTTTTGCGTAATTATAAACAATACGAGGAGTAACAGCTCTGAAAATGAAATAAGTTTCTGAGAAAGCTATTTCAAAGAATGACACAAGTATTTCCTCTCTCTATCTCTCTCTCTAGTCGCATTACGCTGCAGGTAACGTTAAATAGAGGAAGAAGAAAGAAGAATTTACCTCAAGAAAGTCTCCCATTTCCGGAGGAGCACGTTCTGAAATAACTAAATCAGACACATGAAGCGAAAGCAGGCAGCAGCAGAAGTGACTTGTCAGAAAGAATAAAAATGCATGGAAATGAAACCCACTCATAACTAGAAAACTAAGTTTCAAAATAGCGCGTATACAAAAAGATCGAAACAAAGCTGAAGTTTTCTTGTTACTTTCTGCGTGTGTTTTGATGAAGTAAACCCGAATTCCAGTTCGTTTATCTTTTTAAGAAAAGTGGAATTGCTTCGTACCGGAAGTCACAACGTCATTCCTATTCCGATGTATAAACTTTTAATTTCTTTCTGAAGTTTATTATGGTAATAATATGAATACTGGAATGATCATTCTTTTACACTGGCCGTGTGTAGGCTAAGATGGAAAGGTGAGGTCAGACTTAAAAATGCAATGCCATACCCGGCTATGGCATTGAATTTTTCAGTCTGACTTCATCTTTCCAATATGAATACTGTTTTAGCAAAATATCGCGTCCTCTTGTTAATGACGTTCACTTTCCAGAAAGGGACGTTCAAGTCTGTTTAAGAATTTTACCCGAAGCAATCCTTTAATTTTAGTTATCATAGTACGACTACTCGTAAGACTTCTTGAAACTTAATGGTGACATGAGTAAATAAATAAAGCACAATATATTTTAATATTACTAGGCACTTATTGTCGGCTGCGGTGGTCTAGAGGTAGCGTGCCCGAAGGTCGCGGGATCAAACCCGGCCGCAGTCGATGGGTTTTTCAGGACGTAAAAATCCTGGGCACAGAGTCCTCCGGGAGGGACTTTAAGCTAGGGGGCCCGTGTCGTAGATTTATGGCACGTAAAGAACTCCAAGCCTAAATTTCTCAGCCCTTTCACGTCTAAGTAATACCTTAGTTTCCGAAGGGGGTTAAGGGGCGATGAAAATAAGTGTAACAAAATTCACATCGTTAACCAGAAACCTCAGTTTCCATCCGGTATGTAACCCAAAATAGTGTCTACCGAAGTTTTATTCTCAATCATGAATAAATTTGACAATTGAAACGAATGTGATAGCCATAAATTTCTTTCCGAGTTTATCAAAGTGTGTTTTATGAATGTGTTAGGAATTTTTAAATATTCTTCATAATTTGTTCTTGTCCTTTATGTCCAAACACGTCGAATACATTATTTTGTATTGATCACATAGTTTATACTTTAAAAATCTAAATTTTCGATACACATTACCCCTAACGGTCACAGGACAAAAGGAATTGGTTTGTTAAGTGGATTGATTATGGGTATTTATTGTTGATTTGATAAAATAAAATAAGATTTTTTCATGTTGCTTTCGTCGAAATGTTGACATCGTACTTTTTTCTTAGTTCGACAAGCTGCATGTTTTGCTCCTGCTTTTACGCATTCTCTAATACTTCATCAGCTCGCGGTTAGCCATCCTTAATTCTCACCGGAGCTGAATAAACCGCACACCTAAACAAAACAAAAATAAACAGTGAACCCAGGACTCAAACACTAGCTAGGTAGTCACTAACAAGCTGAAAACTAAATTATGTGTTCTGACCACCATAAGCTATGTTCTGCAGCTGTATTCCAAGCGTTTCACACACTAATGAATAACGGATTTTTCACAATGACGAATTCATAGGTATAACGTAAACCAAGTGCGAGCGTCAATATAAAATCTAATAATCTCCCTCGGCTTCCAAAACCAGGAATAAATGTCCTTTAGGAACATCATTGAACTTAAAATAATTAATATTAATGTAAAACAAGTGCCCTGCAATTGTATTCCATATATATTCCTTAAATAATTCCATACACTCCTGGCTAATACAAAACAAAAAATAGTTTGTATCGATTATTTATTAAATGTAATTCAGATTTTTAAGTCGCTCGAGTGAATTCGTCTTAATTTGTATTAACTAATTATTGATGTTCATAATCTATTAACATATCATGACTCAAGACTTTACCGTTTGCGTCAGAAACTTAATTAATTAATTTTAAATATTTATGTCCTTTAAGGGTTAAGGTTAGATTAAGGCTAGGTTGGTTTTCTAGACTTATACCCTCGAATAGCTTCCATGTTGGTACCCACATAACACATACTGTATAAAATTATATAATTGGTCACATGAAAAAGCACTTGTGAAAAACTGTCACTTAGTCAAACATTGATTGATTGATTGATTTTTATAGGCCTATGTTTCAATATAACACGGATGGTAAAAATAAAACACAATTTTGAGGCAATAAATGCTAAAGTTGAAAAGCAGTTCAATATTCTGTGTATACGAAATAATAAACTTAAAGAATGCTAAAGAGAAAGCACACATTACCCCTAACGATGACAGGAATTCCAAAAATTAATCTGGCATAATTTTACACGCGTCTATTATCTGACCCAAGAGTAAAGTAATGCCACAAGAAGTATCGGAATATGTTTAAATAATAAAGATACCAATCACTATTGTTAGTAAAAAAAGTAACTATTTTCTACGATTTTTACATCGTCTTTTTCCTAATCTACTTCCTTGAAATTAAAAATCTTGAGTTGTGTCCATCACTCTATGAAGGCTTCCAAAGGAATGTATGCAATTTATAGAAGTTACATGCTAGTTACATATATAAGCTCACTTAAGCTATTCATAAAACCTATATTTATGCACAGAAGACCCGAAAAAGTCAAGAAAATGTAGAATTTTTCCATCTTGTATTTTAAAACTAAACTTCCTTGAATATACTGCATACAACAAGAATAACCAAGCAAAATACCTTCTTTTACTCATACCTCGATCGCCAGCTCCAAAGAAAGTCATCAACTTACCTGTAAAGAAAAAGTAAGAAAATTACAAACGATAAAAAATAGATCTATTTATTTGTCTTAATAATAATGTGAAAATGATAACCAGTTCAGGATCCCCGATTTTTAGACAATCGGTGATGGAAGTGAGTAAGTTTTCAGCTCTTGGGACTGGCTGCCTTTACCTCCAGAATAGTTTGATAGAGGGTGAGTAGATCGCAAGGTCTCAGTGCTATCAAGAGGATAAAGTCGATTGAAACAAATTTCAATTACCCATTCGCGATCGAATGAGCGATTAGTGGTAAATTGCCTCAACCAACAGTAAACCCCACTATAACCAGTATTATGAATTAGGCATAATTATTATGCATAACATAAAATAAATCAGTTAATTGAACTCAATTTAGTACAATGTTAAAATTAAATCGATCAGAATCGATTTTATTTTAAATACAGGTTGTATGTTATGCAGTTTGATTTGCTGCTCTCATGGCTTCAAGAATGTTCCGTGTTCGATACTAATCGATACCACAACAGTGTTATATTTATACTTTAATGGAGAATATTATGATACTGCTACGTCACAATTAATAATCGTATTATACTATGGTCGAACAAAAATTAATAAGTAATAAGTTCTATTGACATTACTCATTGACATTACATTATTGATATTGACATTATATTTTGTATTATAAAAAAGTCAAACAAATAATGAATGTGGCTGTTTTCTCCCAACAAAATCAGATCATAGACCGGGTGGAAACCCCTATTAACTTTTAAGCAACACAATTCACTAAATAAATAAATAAAATGTTTACTCCCAAAAATGTTTGTGAGAATTTTTCGGATGGAAATTTGATTGAACTCACCAATGGCACCTACAATTATGGCACCTACAGTTAATAAACATTCATTTATTCAAGTATTCTTTCCTGAAATATTGAAGATATCTTACGTGAAACATAATTGTATTATTCTTATGTTGCCAGCTATGCATTCCTCAAAAACATTACATACGTATAGGAACAGATTTATTTCATTCATCTTCTTGAGATTATGTCTTTAAAATTTTTACAGGAGGTGATTAAAATAAAACGCCAACGTTTCTGTACTATGGAGTACATTTCCCGAAAAATATTATAATGCTGATTCCTGAACAGTTGTAAGCGTAAGTTGGTGATGAATATGTAAGTTATTGCCTAGAGATGCTTCGGTAGAACTGATTAGAACATAGAGAAAAAAGGAATAGGATTTCTCATTTTTGTTGGAACCGATAAAAAAAGAAATTTCGATAGAAACTGAATCAGGTCTACGATTGGCTGATTTCACACTCATTCTTATATATTATTGGTGCTAATGAAAAGAAAGATCTACGAGCTAAATAGTTACGTATAACGTATATTTCAGGTAATGAATTGCCTTGTTAAAGTCGAACCCACGTATAATGAGATCATTTGGATGAGATAAAATTGGGCATTTCTCTCATTTTGGCTTCCTTCTTTGGCGATCGAACCAATAAGGAATTTAACGCAGTCCATTCAAAGCATGCTATATCATATATTCTTAATATTCATGTAAAACTCGGACACATACAAAGTCCCAAAATGAATGCAACAAATAGCCTAACAAAATTTATAATTTGTTAATGTCTTCCGATACATTGTCCGCAGTAAAACGAAGTACCGTACTCTACAGTAGTTTTCAAGCCCATTCGTTTCTGATTATTTCAGAAACTTATTGAAGAAATAAGGACTGTGGAGTTTTTGGGTTTTAAACAGCTTCTCTTCATAAATGTAAGTTTACTAACATTATAGCTTTAGATTGCTTCACGCTATTACATCTATTTGCAAGACCTACTATAGATACCACTCTAGATGAGGTTTCCGACGTATGCTGTAATGCAGTCTAAATCTCTTCCGTGGCATTTGTCCAAGCGGAAAATCCTCTTCCGATCGGAACCCAAACACCGCCTTCAATTTCCTTGCTCTCCGAGAGACAAATTCCTTTTCAAATAAGATTACAAAGATCAATATCTCTTCTTACGAGATAATGTCCAGTAATTTTACATCTATGAGCGATATATTTGGTAAACGCTATTTTGAATTCACACAGTAGTAGGCCTATCATATGTATGTAAATATAATTAATTTAAAAGTCTCAAATATTTTTATAGTGTCTGTGTGTGTTGAATTATATACCTTGAAGTGACAAAAAAGACACAGACCAAAAATTTCCAACATCCTCCTTAGGGCGATTTTTCATGAATATAGCAATGGAGTTTTAAAAATGCAATTTATCACCCTATACGTAACCAATTTTAATATCTCATTTTGTTATATCACTTGAAAATCTCTAACAGGAAATATTTATTATGTAAGTTATTTGTCACATTAACTTTTACATGTAACAACGTAATTAACTGCAATGTTACTACAGATGAAGTTATATATACAGCTGGCTGTATAACTTCTTGCTGCATACATCAACGTCGCATGTTTGGTCTTCGCTATTAATGGTTTCCTCAGAAGCAGGGCCGTAGCAAGGACCTTCTGCGCCCTTAGCGAGTCTGACAAATCTGCGCCCTCTAATACTGGGGAGTCTGAACATTTTTTTTTTTTTAATTTCTGTAAAATTGTGTATTATTTTAATATACAAACACTGTTATTATCAAAGAAAACCTAAACCTCAATTTGAAAATGAAAGTGTTGGACTTTCAAGGTACTAAAACCTTATTTTCAGACGGTTGAACTACTTAAAAAATAATTAATTCATAAAATCTAGAAATTTTATTGCTTGATAAATTTTCTAAAAAAGATGTTATTTTTCTCGGTTAATTTTGCTCCTTCTTTGTACCTGCGCCCTTGGCGGGGCTCATCTCGCCACCGCCTAGCTACGGCCCTGCTCAGAAGTAAAGGCAAATGCCGAATTGGAAATTTATTTACCACGACTCATCGTCGCTATTTCATCCTTTATCATATCCAGTAAAATTGAATATCACTTGAAATTAAAAAAAAAAAATAATATTTAACAGAACACATCAATAGTTACGTGGCCTACGCTGGTATACCTCCAGAAAATGAGCTCCTGATATGACCTCGGTGTTCAAATGAGCACAAATAAAACTTATACAGTTCTCACTTTTGAAGTTATTGTCTAGAATCTAACTCGAAACTGCGTTTCAGTGTTTTAATAAATATTATGATAACAAAAGTAATACTTTGGTATTGTATAACGGAAGACATTGCACATCAGCGTTACCAACTGAATTCAACCATGTGAATTTAGTTATACTTGCTTCATGCCTCCAAGGATTGTAAGTTAGAGGCATAGCCTGTTACCATCTCAGTTAGCAGTTAAATATCTAGTCTAGAGCTTTAGTATCAGTGGAATTCTTCTCCTAAATATTCTCATGTAATGTTCAACACAAATAATATTCTGTGTTTTAATGAATATGATTATATCTACCAGGTATATTTTTCTTAGAGACTTCATTAAGGTTTCAGGTCTTTACAAGTTAAAACTTTAGACCCAGGGACCACTTATTCCTGGGACACCCTCGGTCAGAATTTAATTCGCGACTGTTAGATGCAGAGGTCACCAAGTAATAAAATTAGCCCCAAGCAATTATTATCATTATTATCATCATCATCACCATCACCAGTAATTCAGTGAACAGTAAAACTCGTGTCCAAAACGAAACTAAGATCTGATCTCCGTCTTAAAAGGGAATAAGAAGTTTTCTGTAGACCCCACTTACTTCTCTCTTAGGTCTAAATATTTTCCTAACCATCCTGCTTACGAACACCTTCAGGCTATGTTCTTCCCGAAGGCTAAATGACCATGTTTCACATCCATATAATACAACCGGCAGGATAATTGTTTTATATTATTATTATTATTATTATTATTATTATTATTATTATTGTTATTGGTATGATGGAAGTAAAGTAAAATTAATATTCCTTGAATCTGTAACATTACCATCTTATAGAATAAGGAATATCCTATAGTAGTAGTCCCAAGTGTATACGTCTACTCAGCAGGAAAAGCATGCTTCGCATAGGTTGGTAAACCTGCTTCTCATGGATGTGAACTGAATATATCCAGAAACACAAAGCATTGTGAATCTTGTTATTGGATCGGAAAGTTAGACACATTCCACATCTCTGAGAAGGTCCCTGATCTGCCCTTGCATTCCAATCACATGTTCCTCCATTCACATTCCAGAAATTACAGCCTATTTTTGCAATGGCAGTCACGATCGGTTTCAAGCTTAAATTAATTACGGAACTAGCTACTTGAAATTCCAATAGGCCGGTTGCCAATGTAGCACGCCCCGACCTAAGAAATCGCATTTGTATCATGTCCGTAACATTTCTGAAAAATTATAACTATCGCTAATAATACTTCTGGGATCATATGTCAGTAATTACTTAAATAACTCTCTCCTTCTGATAAGTAAATATGTGTTTATGATGATGGATACCAAAACGATACGCATCTCTTCTATAGACCTGCTCTTAAGAAATTATTGCCTATCACAGAAACTTCACTTTAGACCAGCAAATGCAAACGTTGGTTTGCAGCCATATAATTGTATAGTTATCGTAACATAAAAAAAATCCTAACTCAATTATTCATTTAATTATTTACAGTATGGCGTATTCATAATAACAATTAGAATAATGACAAAACAATTTTCAGCTAATAACAGTCTATTATATTGGCTACATTAAATCAAATATATTACGATCTACGCGTGTGCATGTTATTAGTGTTTAATATTTGAGCCTGTCAATATTTGTTTCGGACATTTCACACAATGACATTTAACCCAATAAATACAATCCTTATAAATACTGACTGGTAAAGCTGTTATACCTACTTTCATTGATGCATAAAAATCCGTAGAGAGACATATTGTAACTATTACGAGGCGTGTTTTTAAAGTAAATACTGAAATTAAAAAAAGATATACCAGAACATTTTTAAAAAGTGCAATATTATAATTAAATATCTCAAACCTCACACTACTTCTCCACAAAGTCACCGCCGTTATTCAGGCACTTGTAACGGGAAACAGCCTTTGTAAGCCTTCGTACAAAAATGATGCAGTCTGCTGTGATGAATGCCAAGTCTGTACTTCTTGTTTCACAACATCATCGTCGTTGAATTGTTTTCCACCGGCCTATTTCTTCAGAAGAATAAGCATATCAAAATCGCTTGGTACCATATCCGGAATGTAGGAAAAATGTCTAATTGCTCTCCGATCACACCTGGTCCAGATCGCATCGTTTAGTTGGAAACAATTCGACCAATAGGTTGCGAAAGTGTAAATCAGAACAAACAAGCGGAAGAAGAAGGTAAAGAAGAAGACGGAAGAACAAAGTGCGAATCTACCAACCTTAACCACTGCCTATTGCGAAGCTCTACAGAAGTTTCTATCAATTTTCCCTTGTGTTTCAGAAGGTCATTTAGTGACCCTTGACGCAATAAGATCTTTGTGTGTTTCCCCTCCATGAAAAAATTGAAAGAGACTCTAATTTTCGACCTTTTCCAAGATATCCAAAAATAAAACGTATCTCATTTGTTCAAACTTTCCTTGAGTGATACTGTAACGTAATACATATTCACTCAAAGTAAGTAAAAAGTGAGTGGACATGTGCATAGTAGTCTAGTGTATTTTTTAAGGGTAGATTTAGAAAAATTTCATGAGGTTTTCTTAAATAGTTTTAAAAATTCAATTACGTAAGTGGGTCCCTATATACCAAGCAAAATTAACACATTTCTGTAAATTCTAGATATAACAATAACATTCTCTACAACAATATTCTTTTCTGACCCATGTAAAATCGTTCTATCGAGATTTCACATTCCGAAAGTAAAATATGCTAAATGAACTAATGGTAACCTATTATTCCCTATTCTACTTCAAATAATACATGATTTTGGGAGAAAAAATCATTAAATGCAAGCAATATTTTTCAGTGGTTGTCTGATATATGAGATTTGGTACTTTCTTGTCGATCCCTACATAATGAAATCGGAATATTTTAGCACACATGGTAATAATATTACTGTAATTAACATGAAAATTTATTCTTTTTTATTCTTTTTTGTTCGACCAAACTATAATACACCTTTAGGCCTACTAAATGTGATGTAACAGTATCTTAATGACATCCATTAAAGTATTTTATTTATTTATTTATATTTATACAAAATATTTATACAAAACAAAACAAGACCACCCGAATGAGCATGCGCTCATGCTCGGGCACAGTTCAGCCATTTACATTACAAAATACAAATTACAAATACATAAAGAAAATATAATATTAAATCAATACTTAAAAAATAATAATAAAAAAGAAAGAACAGAATAGTAAAAAGAAAAAAGGAAAAGTAGTAAGAACAAAAATTGAAACCCTGAGTTATTAACAAATAAAATCGTTCCTTAATTGTTTAATGTTTAATGTTTGTAAGCCAGTCAACGAACACGAGGTGTATAGACATGGTCATTTAGATAAAATCTATACCAGTTTAGGTATATCACAATTGAAAAATTCAATTACATTGTAAAATGGCGTTGTCATCAACCAGCCAGAGATCACAGATTTAAAACGAGTTCGACTTAGATAAAACAGTTCAACAGGAACTTTGTTAGCTATTTTGATACACATGTATTCAAAGTTTTTCATTGTTAAGGAGAGCCTGGACCTGGGGTAGTCTAATGAATTCTGTTGCCTAGTTTCATAAGAATGTAGGTCACTTCTAAAACTAAATGAATTTACATTATAACATATAATAGACACTCAAGAATATACAGAGAAGAAGCCGTCAATATTTTCATATTAATAAATAAAGGTCTGCAATGTTCATTCAAAGATGAATTCGTGATAATTCTAATGACCTTCTTCTGGAGTACAAAAACCTTATTAAAATGAGAACTATTACTCCAGAGGGTGAGTCCGTAAGCAAGAATGCTGTGGAAATAGCCGAAATAAGCAGTTCTGTCTACTAAGTACAGAGTGAAGTAACTTTTGAACTATGAAATAAGATTTTTGATAAACTTATTGAATTTTTTGTTGTTCATATGTACTATTTCTGGATGTGACCTAATTATAGAGTTATAGAGTCTTGGACCATAATAAATGCTATTTTTAGAGCCAGAAGAGGTGAAGTATTTTGGTTCTATTAAAGGCAATGTTTTATTTCTTCTAGTATTGTAGTTATGAGGATCCGATACATGTACGTTACGGTATTTTTGAAAGTATTTTAAAACTGTGAGCTTATAAATTTGTTCTACAGTCATCACATTAAATTCAGGAAATATCAATTCTGTTGGATATTCTATAGGCTTTTTTAAACAAATTTTTATAATTCTCTTCTGTATTAGAATCAAAGGATTCAATACAGATGTGCCACTTCCCTCCCAGCCAATGATACCATATTGGAGGACAGATTGTATTAGAGCTAAGTAGACTGTACTTAAGACTTCAGTCGGTAAAGACTTCCATTTAACCACTGGTGTGGTATCGATAAGTATCGAACATGGAACGATCATAAAACTTGAGAGCAGCCAATTCTATTCGTGTTAATTTAATTTATATTAAACCGAATTCATTTCATCTTGTAAAAATCTTTTGGTTTCAATAAAACGACCAAAAAGAAGCTTCGGCTTGGTCGCACGCCATCAGCTGCCATCCATAGCAGAAGACATGATCTACGAGAACTTACCATCAGCTGATTGCCGATGTCAACCGTTTTCGTCTGTTTGATGTTTCTAGAATCTCGAAACTTAAACATTTAACTATGGTCGAACAAAAACAGTCATATTCAACTTGCTTATAATGATAATTAAGATACTCTGTAGAAAATTATGAAACGAGCAAAGCGAGTTTCACACGCTTATAGGCTCGTTGCATAATGTACTATTTCAATCCAATGCCGTATATGTAAAGTAGGAGCCCCATATTGGTCTAGTGGTTAGGCTTCATCACCTGATCCGAAGACCAGAGCTCAACCTCCCAGGATGTTTTATTATACAGGAAGAACAGGAAGCTGACCGACCTTTCCTTTCCAGAGTACTAATTTAAAAGTAATTTAAAAGCAGAAAAGAAGGATTCAATTTACGTTAGAATCAATATTTGTTTGGTTTTTCCCCCATTCCTTGTTTGAGCTTGTCCAGAAGTAAATATAATTTAAGGTCGTTGCTGCTTCGCGAGGAACGGATAACTTATGCTAAAAACATTTTGCATTCCCTTTGAATAGCAGCGATGTATAGCTGACGTTGTATAGGAGAGTTCAAACGAAATGCTCCTTATTCTCTTCAGATTTCATTTCGCCTACTCAGAAAGATAGAAAGCTTGTCTGTTGTGTATTCAAACTAAAAAAATGCTTGAAGGAAAAATCGCAGAAGTTTTTGAGTACTCACTTCTTCTTTCTTAGCAATGTCAGCAAAAATTATGCCGGACATTGACTTTCTAAGAAGAATTTCGTATGAATTATCATAAGAGTGTCATAAAATAAATCTGAGCATAATTTATTAAGAAAACTTTACATTTAAATTCATTTATTTAGTTATATGATTTGAGAACTTGCCGGAGGTGAGAATGGATAATGGTTTCTCGGGCTTCCAACTGGGTGAGTAGCAGTATTGCTTCAGAGCTTTCGGCAACTTATTCCGCTGATATTTTCTGAGAAGTGAGCTAATTGGGGAATCGTCTGTGCTATTTGGGAAAGACAAATAATTACTGTCAAGGTGTCTTGTATAGGAGATTATAAATGCTATATAGAGTGTGTAGCACAGACCTTTTCCCAATTAGTCCACTTTTCCCTGAAGATGGCAGCGGAGCAAACTGCCGAAATCTACGGATCAATCCTCCTACTCGCCCGAGAAGTCATTATCTATTAAATTAATTATCAGTAATTTAGATATGTACTAGAAGATAAAGTGGCGAAAAGACACGAAGGTGTGTTGAGCATCTTTTTTATAAAATTTGAAAATTATTTAAAGAGTATCTCTAATTTTAGTACTGACGATTGTAATACCTCTGACGTCCTCTGAAGTCTCTGCAATAAAGATTCTTGATTGAGTTGAAAATTATAGTTCGGATTGACTGATTCAGGTATATTTACGTATTTTAGGCTAGAGTGCACCAAATTCGATATTCAGTATACCACAACTTTATGTTATTAGTTAACCACGGAAAATTCGTATTTTTGTTTCATCAGTATCCACTTCTACCTTATAGCAGTAAAATGTTTTGCTTTCGTTGTAAGTTTGATGTGAGATAAGTCGTAACATAATAACTGTACCTGTTCAGTCTTGAAAGAAAGGTAACGGGAAAACCGGCTGTTTTCTTCCAAAAACTGAATGCAGCAATTTTACATAACATGTTAGGATATATCTAATAATCGAATGTGTGTTTGTGGATATGTGGGTATGTATGTATGTATGTATGTATGTATGTATGTATGTATGTATGTATGTATGTATGTATGTTCCTTACACAAATCTACATTTCTTGACCAATTTACACGGAATTTTGCACACATACCCAGTTAAGCCCGGGAAGTATAGCGGTCAACATTAAAATTCAAACAAAATACTCCTTCCCTTGAAAATTATATAATTTCTGAGAATTTTATACTGAAAAAAAAAAGAAATGCTGTTTAGTTCACATGACAACAGTGAATTGTTTACTGTGATGACATAGGGCCTTGGCGACTATATAATGCTGGACTTTAACGAATTATGATTCCATTGATGTAATATATTGGCGAAAATAATCACTGAAATTGAAATCCACGAAAATAAAGCACAGTGTGATGTAGTCACATAACTTTCTCTACCCTCGACATAAGAAATATTTTCTCACTTCACATTTTGATGTAGAATAAGTCGTATTGCAGGGATAACTTAAGTGTGTGAGTATGATATATCAGAAGTCTGTAAATAATCCTTTCCGCTGATACGTTATCCATAGGCTTTGTATTAGTTGAGATTTATCATAGGCCCTAAGCATGGGATGGAACATTTTGAGTCCTATGCTCGCAGTATATTATGTCCCGGGTTTTAGGGGAGGAAAGTATGAAAGTGATACTGCATTTCTCTTTTATTTCAGCCCCGAAACGGTTGTAATATGAGAATGAGAAATAAAATTTTCCGTCAAGCCAATACAATCTTATGTAATTTATGTTTGTTCTTATTTCAACCCATCCCAGGCATGATGTGTAGAAGCAACGGAATGCAGCATTCGACATCCTCTATGAGCCATAAAAAGCTATATCTAGCGTTTTCTGATGGAATAGTTTGATAAATAGTTTTCTTCATTTCAAGTTCTACATACATATTATATAAGGACCTAGAGTTTCAAAATAGGAAGTCCTCCATAACTTAAGCTAATTTCAAATTAAAAAATACAAAGCCCGGGCGACGCCGGGCCTTTTCAGCTAGTGTTCTTTAAAGAACAGGTAGATTGAGATGGCCTCCTCATTACCTCCACCAAACCATGGTATCAGTGGTGTTCGAATTTGCAGCAGGCATACGAATTCAGTAACAATTAATTTAACCAACAATACAGTATCACAGATGAATAAAAAAATAAGACCTCAGTAAGCCTAATTTTTACTGATGGAAATCCTCGGCACTGACTGAGAGGACAGAAGATTAATCTTCAAACGTGGACAAAAAGTAAATGTGCGTCCAGATCATGAAGAGGAAAAAAGTATGGACACAGAAAGAGGTGTGCGACACGGATTTTGTATACAGTATTATCTATCCTATTCAATCTCAACGGAGAATGGTTGGCCGAGGTTAAAATGATTATAATACCATTTATGAAATGGTCACATGAAATACTGTGACAAACATTACCTACAGTATTAATGACTCCTATTAATAACTCCTATTTCCTACAGCTTAATTTACGCATGATCAGACAAGTTTGCAGGCTTGTGAACCTGTCTGATCATATGCAGTGCCTCTTATCTAGGACTTGAAATATAACGGTGCACCATTTTTCTTACATCAAGAGCAAATGAGTTCGCCGGAGTAATGTAGTACCTATATTCTGGAATTCCCAATGCCATAAAATATATCATTATTTAATGACCTCATATAATATTCAGATTGAAGCTCATATCTAAGTTAATTCAGACCCATGTTTCTTCAGAAACTACGACTGTCTACTTAATGGAACATTAATGTTTCATGAGGCATAATGGAAGAAGAAGAAATGAGAGAGCAAACGAAATAACATTGATACTCTCATTTGTCGCAATAATTCAACTAATTATGTGTTACTTAATATGCAAGATAAAAATATAATGATTTATAAACATATTTTGTTTGGATTATACCCATCTAATTTTATTATTATTATTATTATTATTATTATTATTATTATTATTATTATTATTATTATTATTATTATTATTATTATTATTATTATTACTATTAATAACATTGATACTCTCATTCGTCGCAATAATTCAACTAATTATGTGGTACTTAAATGTAAAACTAAAATATAATAATTTAAAAACAAATTTTTGGTTTCGATTTATATCGTATAACTTATATTATTATTATTATTTTGTTATTATTATTATTATTATTATTATTATTATTATTATTATTATTATTATTAGTATTATTATTATTATTATATTACACTATAACCAAAATCTACACAGAAAAATTGTTATGCAATTACGCATATACTCGGTGGTGAAAATAATACTAATGTTTCTAACGATAATAATAACTATAAGGGTATTTGGAATAACTTGTCTCTCCAAAAAGTAAGAGAGGAAAAAGGAACTTTAAAATAAATACAATATAAACTTTAAAAAAACACCACTTCACTGTACACTTGCTCAGGAAGTGTCAATTTACTAACAAGTTTTCCACCCTCAAGGAGCATAATAGCCTTGAAATTGGCAAGGCCTTCTTCACAAGCAAGGATGTTGAGTGTAAAGGATGTTTTATGGCCAGAGAGACAAAATAACTCAGCCTGAGTATACGTACCTATTATGAATATTATTTGCTATCTGCATTGATTTAAATGCTTATACCTAACTTCTTAAGTAACGCAGACAACTTAAAATATATTACATTTCAAATTCAGTTAATGCTAGGCCTACATCTCCACTTAGTTGTATATACCTCAGCTTTAACGTTAAAACACATACGCAAAACAGACACTTCCACTATTAAGAAATACATACCGTCCTCTATTGTTACAGTAATTATAACAGATATCCGTTTGTCACATTAACAAAACCGAGCTTGCATACGTTTATGGCAGGTTAGGAATACTAACTCCTTCAAGAGAATTCTAGACAACATTTCGGGTCATCTCATGTCTTTGACTCTTTGATCCAGGTGGCTTTTTACAATCTGGTATTATGTGATACATCATGCATACGGGCATACGACGTTCTCCTTGGTCAGGTGTTATAACTAGGGTTTGGATGTTTATGACCTAAAAAGTGGAAAATATTACTGAAAATATGCCCTTAAATACTACTAAATATGACCCAAAAACCTTAATATGACCTAATAATATAACGTATTTTCAAAAAAATAAATGTTCCAATTTAAAACTTTTAATGACACTAAATTCTTACATCACATGGATTCAATCAGATAATAACTTATTAACAATTTTGGTGATTTACAGTTTTACCTGTAACGAACTTTTAATTTTATAGAATTTTCTCCTGTTTGCTCTCTTAATCAGCTCATGATATTTTAATGAGTGTAATTTTGCGTAATTCGTTCATCTTAATGACACTGTTAAAAGTCAACACTCCATACCTTGTACACATGTAATCATACATACAACGTAGCAATTCAGATGTCAAAAATGTCAGTAATAGAGCGGAGGAAAACATGTTAAGCAGTCGGTGGTAGCGAACTTGGAGCACAGCATTCATTCGTATTATGCTCTCACAGCATGTGGTGGTGTCGAGAGCCGTGTAATTACTGAATCACTCCTCTTGCTCCAACCAGAGGGCAAACTCCTCCAATTGTTTGAATGCTGCTTCTAAATTCACGTCATTATTTAAATAGTTTTAAATACGTTCAACCACTGCCGCCCGCTTCCACAGCACTGTTAAAAATATTTCGTTTTATAATGTTTTCAGTTTGGACCAACTCTACAAATGTTCTATATTAAAATACTTTCACAAACATCGTGTAAAATACTCTTCCAGTGATCATGTTTACAAAACTAGATGAAATACTAATTTACTCCTATCAAACTCAAATGTCTCATATCGGTAGGATTAAAACATAGCTTCAATTTTGGTCCCCTCTTCTATAACTCATTGATCAGAAAGTATCCTGATCTCTTAGCATACCCCACTGTTAAATTTAATAGATATGTAAAGCATTTCCTGTAATTTTTTAGCTGTTTAACACATTTTTGTTTCATTCCTTTTATGTATTTATGTTTAACATTTTTTTAAACTTTTTTTATTAACTAATCACATTATTTATATATTCTGTTTCTTTGTCTCTCCTCTTTGTTCGCTTTGATATTTTTGAAACTGCACCCGAGCACGTGCAGTCTTGCTCATTCGGGTGTATTTCAAAATGTTAATATTTCTTGTGCTAGAATAATTATTATGTAATATGAGCCTATCTTTTTTCTTTTTTTAAATAGCAGTTGTAGTTATTTTTGAAATGTATATTTGTTCTGCTTTACTTGTATAATTATGTATCTGTATCTGTATACATAAATAAATAAATAGTATTCGACCGGTATGAGAATGTCCGGTATCTACATCATTGCCATTTCGGCAAGAATAATGAAAAACAGTTCAGTGCAAAAGACTGCACAGAATTATCCTTATCTCCTTGAACAACCTCATGCTCACGTAAACAAATGAAGCACTAAACGTATCATATGAAATAGAAATTGGAAGGTCAGCCGCTCTCTTCTCTCTAAAAGATTAAAAAACACACACAAATATGTGAACTGGAGTATTACAGTATAAAAGGATCGTGTGATGTTTAATTAAAAGAGAAAAGTCTTTTTTAGACAGCATGAATTCAAAATAGAATTGTAACACAGCACGTAAAAGTAGCACATTATCGAGATAATGCTAAAAGTCCACTGCAACCAGCTTTGGTTTCAACCACATGGAAAATATTCTTATACATAAATAGAATGTTCTTTATTCCACATCCCAACATTTTTCAGTTCACAGATGTTCTGAAATTAATGTGTGGAGGCAGACACTTCATATTTATGTAGAGTAATTCTGTTAACTTTCCCAACTGCCCTCGGAAGGAATTCGCGTAATCCCTCTAATTACCCCGCACGTAATTCCAACAGCCAAATATCGAAAGTAGAAATTGCAGTAATTTATATCTTCCCCCAAGGGAAGTCATTCATAAAAAGATGCATAGAAGTGTAATTACACTTCAGATGTCATAAATTATTCTTATCATTAAGAATTACTATATTATATTATATTATATTATATTATTAGTATTATTGTCGATGTTGTTGTGTCAAGTAAGTTAGTCATGTTCTTTTAATTTAGCGATATATCTTCTCAATGTAAAAAAAATATTAATAAAGTTTATACAAAGGTCACCTCTACCTAGGGTTGCCACCTTTTGGTGAGGCTAAGGAGGGACACTTATCGAATATATGCATATCGCCGATCTTCATACCTAAATTTGCACATGGAATAATTTATTAATAAGAGGAAGATGGTATATTTTCGTTAAAAAGCCAAAACTGAATAGGCTATGTAACAGTAACACTAACATTAGAAAATAAAAGGCTAGCAAAATAATAAAAAAATATATAATGCGTCCCTCTTAGGCATAATTCGGGAGCTGAAAATGTTCTTAAAATGCGGGATGTCCCGCCAAATTCGGGACAGGTGGCAATGCTACCTCTACCTCACATAAGTAAGTGATAATAAGAACAGACTATAGGGTTTTCCATTAAATATCACCTATCATAAAATCATTTGACATTCATTGTTATTTCTAGCAGTAATCGTTGTGAAATAATGAATTTAAAAATGAATAGACAGCAATATCCCTAAAATAGTAATAATAATAATAATAATAATAAGCTGAGATATAAGTAAACCCGGAAATAAATTAAAATTTTATAGCAGAAGTAATTGGTGAACGAACAAACGAAAAAATTAAAAGAAAATTGATGGAGAACCTAAATTAAAAAAAATAAATAAAACCCGCATAGAAGATGGAAGGTTCAGAATAATAAGTACTATGAGATAGGGTATAAAGGCTTATAAAAAAGTAAGAGTCTGCTTCTGAAAGAAATAGAAGAACAATATTAGCCTATGGATTTACGAGACGATATTCTTATGTTTACTTTGAACAGGCTCTATTTCCGTTCAGCGAGTAAGTCAACATCCGCCTCGATCCGGAGGCAACTTCGCCATCATATTAGCATTGCGGGCAGTCTAATCAATGTCGGTAGGCGGTACTGCTTGCGGAAAGACTCAACAGGCATCATCCATATGCATGGCTCATGACAAGCTCGCATCGAATTTGCATATGCTTATTACACCTAACATCTTACAAAGCAAGATTGCTGTTCATTAAAAGTGACTGTATAATTTCCTCTCTCACATTACTTCTACAGGAGTGCGTTCAAGCCCATGCCACGCTGGCTATGTTAATATTATTTTCCCCTAATTCTCCTGTGGGCTGCAATTTTCTCGTTAAAGCACTAGTACTCCATCATTCACTGTGCTTTTGTTCTAAAATCTTCTATAAGTTTAGTTATGACATGATATGCCTAATTGTATTTCTATTATAATTGCATTACTATTATTTATTA
Organism: Ectobius pallidus; assembly: GCA_964059195.1. NCBI lineage: Eukaryota > Metazoa > Arthropoda > Insecta > Blattodea > Ectobiidae > Ectobius > Ectobius pallidus. Next base: position 134,744,833 of record CAXKWD010000001.1, read on the forward strand.
TTGTTATTAGGTCCCAAGAGAGATGAAAATGGGGACTGGAAAAAATACCATAACGACGAGCTTCAGGACCTGTACTCTTCACCAGATATAGTAAGGGTAACTAAATCGCGAAGGATGAAATGGGCTGTACATGTTGTACGCATGGAGGAGGAAAGACATACCTCCAAAGTATTGACTGGGAGATCCGAAGGGAAAAGACCACGTGGAAAACCTAGACGTAGGTGGGAAGACAATATTAGACTAGATTTAAGGGAAGTACGATTTACGAGGGATGATTGGATGGAAATAGCACAGAATGGCGGGTTCAGGTAAGCGCAGCAATGAACCTTCGGGTTCCATAAAATAGATCATATTCCTTTAGCTTCCTGAGAAATTGTTTATTACCATTGAGTTTAAATAAATAATTATTAATTATAGTTATTCGTTTTCTTTTATATTTTACTAGCAGATACCTGGGGCTTCGCCTGTTTATTAATTCAATCGATATATTTTTTGAATATAATTTATTTAGTAGAAAACTAATTAAAACATTGTATTTGTTTACACTTATAAATCATTAATAAACAATTAGAACTATTAATAGGCCCAGTGAAAAAGCTAAACATCAGATATCGAGGTGCAATTCACGATTAGAACGCCCGGGAAAACGACCTCAGAATCGAGTTATCTGGCATTTAAAAAACCCGCACAATGAGCTTCGACACAAAATCGATAGCCCGCACAATGAGCTTCGACACAAAATCGATTTGTTTTTATGATCCCCCTTCCGTCCACCTATGTAAAAGAAAAACCAGATATCTGCTTGCCGTAATGTTATAAACAAATGAATCAAGCAAACAAAACCGAAGCAATTGACAATTCCATACGTTACGTTAAAAAAAATCTTTCCAAGATACTATGGCAGCAAATGAAGTTCACCTTCAATTAAATTCACAGTCGAATACTGTCTACACGGAAACACCAGCACAAATAGTAGATTAGATTCTAGCACTATTAACTGATTTCAGTTTTTATCGCATATTCGGAAAGACGAAGGTAATGTAATAGCAGAGAACGTATTCAGGATAGAAGGGGAAGATTTTAACAGTTTCCTTTAGTAGAAATAAAAAAGTGCCAAAACCATATTTGTTCCAAATGAGTACTTTTCTCACAAGAGAAAATTGTCCCTAAATTGTAAACCTGATTTACTCCATAAGGTTATCCGTATTTTCTAAATTTTTGAACATCAGCATCTGCCCAAAAGACCAATAAATATTAAACTATTACTAAAAATAAATTTTCTCATTAAAAGTAGGACTTTTTTGCTCTCCACTTCCCCGGAGCCCTCGACCATAGGCCATACTCCGGTCCCAACAACTTTTCGCCGCATTTGTTTTATTGCTACGTTTCCCGTTCTTAAATATCCTAAAATCAATTAGGAAATGTGTGTTAAGCTGGCTATTAGCTTCAGCTCAAATAGAATTGTGTATTTTCAGCTCAAATAGAATTGTGTATTGTGTATGTGTGTATTGTGTTTGGTAATCTGTCTCGCAGAGATCTTGTCTCCGACCCGGTATTCACCTGATAGAGTGAGGGAAATCCCGAGAAAACCTCAATTACACCATTCAAGTGCGACATAAATATATATATATATATATAATATGCCCTGAAAAACTCTATGTAATATGTAACATAAACATAGCAATCTGGCCCCAACGCGAACAATGGCGGGATAGTGAAACCGCGGGGAGGCAACTTATTTGGAATCTGCTGTTGCTTTTATATTTTCTTAGGGACGCCATTAACAAGCGATGTAGCCCAAATAAACTGTTTAACCTGCTAATATAACTATCGGTGACGAGAGTGCGGGAACTGCGATCAGTATTCTGCAGAAGGGGTATTAATGAGTTAATGTACCGAAATTCGATCACATAATATGTACTTCAATTTAAACATTGATGCATAATGCACAGTGTCTGAATAAAATTTATAAGAGTGGTTAATGGTTCAATTGATGATATTCAATACGCTTAACTGCACTTATAACAAAGGTATTATTATGCACATAATGACTATAATAGAAAATTATTATAAGCTGATTGATAATAAACCTATTATACGCTTACATGCCTAAATGCCCAATTTGTACAAAATGGCGAGTAAGGTTGCATACAGATTGTGGTCGTAATTATATTAATGTATTTTTAAGGCTTAAATTTCCTGTTGGGAAGTTATATTATTCATTATTCATTCAACAAAGCAAAATGATATTAAAAAGTTAAAGTAAAACTTGTCTTTGACTACATTTTTGCCTTTAATTCTCTAGCCCTGAGATTTTTACATTCTGTAATATTTAACATTAATAGTGCCTTTCTTTGTGAGAATCTTCAGTTGCCAAACTCAAGTTACAACATACCGGACTATTAAAAGGCAATAGGCCTACAATGCGAATAAACCACTTTCTAGCGTTAAAATACATTTTTCTCTGCCGATGGGCTAGTATTAAATAAAATAAAATAGAAGGGATAATATATACCACCGGCTCAACAACCTTTATTTACGTTTTATTTTTATATAGACCTTTCGATACTCTAGTATTATTTTCAGGGCATCTTGTAATTTCAGACGTATATGTATCACAGTAACATTTTGAACTTAAAATGGCAGAGTATTCTGATTTTTTCATTATTGATACAAAATTATACCTTTAAAAAGTTTTATTAAAACACTAACAAACTGACAGATCTCCTGACTTCTGCTTTTTCTTCTTGTGTATTCATCTGCTGTACAGTTATGATTACATCTATGCCTGCAATAATAAGATGCCCTGAAGATGATATAAGAGTATCGAAAAACCTAGTCTTAAAACATAACAGAAATATTCTTGGGATGATGGATCAATTTATACGCTTTATTTTACATTTTCTAGCGGTCTGTTTATGATTTATTGTTCTTTACAGTAACCCAATTCCCATATTTTCTATCGATATATGATGAACCAAGTAGCTGATTCTTCTCCATTGACTCTCTTTTCTAGTTTGGGTGAAGAAGTTAGTACGACATTGGCTTTCTGTACCAATATTTCAATGTTTTATCCCCATTTATATCGCGTACGTGTTTTTAAAAAATCTAAAATAAATCCTGCGAGACAAAATTCCATTAGTCAAAGTAGCAGTAATAGCTCCGTTGAAGCAATCACAATAAACGAAGCCTTTCATTTGTATAATTTAACATTTCCTTCATTCCCACCCTTTGTCCTGTGTCGTAGTTTCTTTATTCGTCCTCTTCCTTGATTATTTTTCAGGAATCCTCCCTTTATTTGCCTACCCTTATAATTTTCTTCCTGTTTCATAAATAGTGATACAATCACTCTTCTCTGAAATGAAATACGATCAATAACGAATAATTATACTTTTAGGATATCTTTGCGAAAATATAAAATATATATAGCCTATACATGATGTGACTCTGGCACTGCATGCAGAATATTCGCGGTGGCATTTAATTTTTTCTGACAAATGACAGAATATAATTGAGGTGTTTGGTGCAAAAACCAGATAAGTCCAATTTTGGCCAAAAATGAGTTAGAGTATGCATCATATGTAATATTTTGGTGGGCATCTTTTGGTGCAAAAATCAGACTTGTTGGGACTTATCTCAAAGAGATAATCATGGTTACCAACTAACACCTCATTGTGTTTGGAGCAAGAATCAGACCCAAGAACCACTGTATAATGGACATTTGCCTATTAAAAAGGCTAAGTATGATGATGTAATGAAATTAGCAAGAAAGTACATCACTTCAGCAGGCATGGGGTTCTATGAAAACTGTTTCATTCTGAAGTATGCGCCAATGAAGCTAGTGTACATTCCTCAGATGAGTCTGAATAAGAAAGATACGATTTGTTAATAAAGGACATGGAGGGAATCCTTTCAATTAATAAATTATAGTCTATTATTGCTAGTTTGTTGTCCTTCATGTTATTTTCTCAGTCAGTAATAATATTTTGTATGTTTGTATTAAATTTTACATATTTGGGGCAAAAACCAGATAAGTCCAAATAATTATAATATTAATTTTAAAATATATGCACTTTGTTTCATTTATATTCACTTATGTAACGCAAAAAGACATGCAGAAATTTTTCAGTGAAATAAATATTCATAATTTCAACAAATACACTCGTTTAATGGATATCAAACTTTGTTTTTGGATTTACTCCAAAAGTGTTTTCTTGGACTTAACAGGTTCTTGCACCAAACCCCTCAATTAGAATGACATGGCGGGAAAGGAATACTAGACCAAACGCTATAATGGACATAGGGTTAAGTTTTAAAGACAAAATAAAATATTTGACTTTCACTGGAGACGTAATTCATAATTTGTAATTTTTATGGAAGCGTGTATTAGAAAACATTACCGTGAAGAACAATAAATAAATCATGCCAATCAAGTGGTATAAATATTCCATTTACCACCCCTGTTAGAAATAAAGATTCATGCAACATTAATTTATCCATTAAATTAATAATTAACGGATAAATTAACAGATAATGCATGAGGCATCCTCTGGAGAGTTGATGCCCTAGGGAAGTATTGAGGTCTGACACCACATCCACTCCCCATAGCCCCAGTAGAGGTCAACACAAATGCATCACTGAAATGGTGTCAGGCAAGCTAGACATACGATAGTTTCCCCTGAAATGGAATAATTCAAACAATCTGTGAAATAGAAACTCACACGTCATAAATATTAAACCTGTGACAGTCCATGAATAAATCGCATCCCATTATAATTTCAAAAATAGATATTCATAAATATATACACCTTTGCAGCGATAAAACATTAGCTACAGTTTCAGTCCAAACCCCATAAACCTTCAATCCTTTTGTGGGTACGCCTAGGTAAATATCGTGTAAAACTTTCCCATTCAAATCAAAACTCGAAGGTCAATTATGCACTTTACAAAACGGAAGTCAGATTATCTTATAATACGTATTATTTTTAACCTTTCACGCAAAATACGACTGTTCGAATACTCTACATCTTGAAACTCAGTAAAAAGTATCACTGTACACCATAAGAAATCATTAAACCGATAATTCGTCGATATTATCTAAATTAATTAAGCTGGCATATGGTTGGACAGAACAATACATGGTTTTGAGCAGAAACTATCACAAATGAAACAATAAAGGCCTAATTATATAGATACGTCATTATAAGTAAGTAAAGTGATCCCTATACAGCCAATGGGGGCCCAGAGGGTTCCAGGAGGTTGAGGCTCCCAGTTTTAGGACATTCGGCACATGAAGGTGGTAAGGTTGTCAGCTTTACGCTCCGGCCGCCTTTACCCCCAGGATTGCTCGTGGTATTCATTTCTGTTAGAGGTTGAGTCGATCCCAGGGCCATAGTGCCACCAAAAGGATTAGGTCAGTTGAAAAATTCCAACGACCTCAACGAGAATCGAACCCACGACCTTCCGGTTTGTAGCGCAGCGCCTCAACCACTACGCTACGGCGTACTCTATCACTGGTGACATACCCATTAATAATATGATGGATCCTGCCAAACACAAGGAACTGGGAATTTTCTTCTCTTGCTGGGAGACCAAGTTAGTAAGGTAGTACACCCAAGTACTGTACATAGGTAAGTTAAGGTAAATTTTGGTAAGCAAAGATCAGAACTATACAATAAGCTTATATAAGCAGAATGTGTGTTCTGCAAGGTAACTGCTGGGTGTTGACAAAGTAAGAACTGAATTGCATCAAAGAGAATATGAAGTATGGAGTGCTTTCCCTCAGAAGGAGTGGTCGTAATCCTCTGTAGTAAATATGCCTACATTCCTGCAAATTGGATATCAAAATATGAAAGAGTAGCAGATACAAAATGGAGTGAGGCTTCGAAAAATGACAGAAAAATGTCAGCACGGTACGATCCATTCCTGCAAGCGCTGCATGGGTGAGACTGGAAGTTTTGGACATGTATTTGGGATCCTGTCCATGGGGAAAAACTCTAAGTCTTCATAGACAACCTAAAGTTCGGTCCAATTTTTTAAATATGTGAAGTACGCCTACATGAAGTCATGTATGGGATCGCAGACAAGGGAAGTAACAGGATATTGACACAGTAACCTTTAAAGAGTAATCATCAAAAGCCACGATAACAGATCCAAAAGTCCGATTTAAAATTCACAGGGGACAACCTGAAAAAGGGAAAAATGATAAAAGGATGTTTCTAAATACTCCTACCGAACCTTATTACAGAGAGAAGTGCCATCTTCATGACATCAGTGATACTGGATTTAAGTTTGATGTGAGAGGTACAATACCACATTTCACAGCTAATTTTGCAGGATTTTTGGCAACCAACGAAGTTCTGCTAGACTTCTCATAATTGTATTTCGGGAATCTACAGAGTGTTGATGAATAACACAGAGTAAAATGTATATGCTACAGGGCATTAAAGTCATTACAATTTGCTGCTCTTAAGTCAATAATGAAGCAAACTAAGGTTAAAATTTTTATTAAATTGATTTCATGCCTTCTTAGGGATCGTTAAACCCTTATTCTTAATCATTCATCAACAGCTATATCCTAATTTAGTGTTTCCATGATCTGAAAAATTTACATGACTGGCCGCCACTGCATTAGTGTTTTTATTCCTTTGTTTTGCAGTTTTTCAAATGTTAGAAGTCGTGGCGGCCATGCCCTGGGTAATTTTGTGCTGTAATAGGAAAACCTGAATCCATAGAGCAAAAATATCATAATACAAGTTGCTTGTCTACGTCCCCTCTATATACAGGTAAAATATTTCGATGTTATTCATTAACACTCTGTATAAAGACTCTGGAAAACTGCGACATTAGAACCAGAAACCATTAGAATTAACCACGTTAGTGTCTAATGCACCACATTAGGTTTTGTTAAAGGTATGTTATTGAGGTATACCTTGCAACCTCCATTCGGAGGAAGCTATAAATAAAATGAATTACGAGTAATTAACTAATTAGAAAATAAATTTGTTGTCCTGTGGAATGCAGAATTTAGAAACAAGACATGAAACGGCCAATTAATTTTGCCGATAAACATATTTTTCAGATTAGGCTATAAGTTATTTAACTCAACTTATCAGACAGAAAAACATCTTTAGTTCCTTTCAGAATAAATGCATTATTCAATAATTAAATCCACAGATCTCAGACAAATTTAGTTCTAGTAACAAGCGTTGTAACCGAGAGCGCTTCATGCATTATTACTACACCTTAATTTGGTGAGAAGTGTAGGTAAGTATAGTCTAATAGTTTTACTTTAACTTATAAAGACCCGGTGAAGAATATCGGTGTAACGGTGTAACCGTATAATCGTTACACTATCTATATGGAATTATGATACTGCAATCCACTTCCACAGAAATGAGAATTATTATTATTATAAAATAGTTAATTTCAATCAACTTCTTTTGAAACGAAATAACTCAGTTAATTTCCCGTAAATAAATCAACCGCTACAAAATTTAAATAGGTTAATTTTAGAGCATGAATGAACCAGTCTTTTGAGAATAATTTTATAATTGAATTTCACCGTATGTAAATGAATTCAAATAGAACATAAAACAACGTTAATGGACTAAAATACATTAATAATGAGCATAATCGTCGATTTCAGTAACCAATCTAGAGTTACGAGCTATGCATTAATAATCACGTAATTAAATTTATTAGTAATTAAAAGACAAATATATGTGGTTTCATTGTTTGCAGTGCTAGTTTTGCTTTAACAACCCCCCATTGCAAAATATCGAAACACAAGCAATGGACTGTACAGAAGAGGGAATTGCGAATAATTGGATGTGAGTGGGAGAAGTACGCTAAATTTAGCAGTGACCAGGACGGTCGCGCATGATTTATTTATATAGTGAAGCATCCATAGCGTCGGTTCATGTAACGATTGACCACCATGTTGTGACGTAGTCCTTGAACTCTTTGCTGAACCTGTTGAGTATCCCTATAGTCCAATGCCTGCCGGCTCGCTGTGACCTACAATTTGCATCTTTGATACTCTACTACAGTTTCAACTCATTTCATATGCATATATTCAGTGCTTAAACTCTTTATAGATTTTCAATCAAATGAAATTGACGCTATCATTAGCAAACATTCAGTTATAATGTACGAGAGATGCAAATAAAGAAATTAAAAATAAATATTCCGATTGTGGATCTGCTTTGTACCAAATCCAACTAGTTGTCTTTAGAACCTCTTATGATGAAATATAAGAGAATGGGAATTTCCGAAAGAAAGATGGAATCAAACAGCTTGATCATTCAGATGTGTCCCGCCCAATATCACTTATTTATTAATATTTAATATCATATTATTATACTAATATGTATTAACATAATTTAATAATATTTATGAAGATTATCCATCACGTGCTGCCCTCCTGTTCTAAGGGCATCTTATGATATTCAATGCCCTAATGAGTGGTCTAATTAAGTAAGAAGGCCGAGATGGTTTTCTTAGCAGGCCTACTATTGAAGTTATATTAGTTTATTAGCAGTGTCTCTTTTACAACGAAATTACCGATAATTTGAAATATTAATATTTATTAACATCATTTAATAATATTTATGAAGATTATCTTTCACGTGCTACCCTCCTGTTCTAAGGGCATCTTATGATGTTCAATGCTCTAATGAGTGGTCTAATTAAGTAAGAAGGCCGAGATGGTTGTCTTAGTAGGCCTACTATTGAAGCAATGTCAGTTTATTTACCAGTGTCTCTTTTACAACGAAATTACCGATAATTTGAAAATATTATTAGCTATGAATATCTTAAGACGTGTGATCACATTTTATTTAATCATGCTTATTTCTTTAGCCTAGTCGAAATCCTGTTATACCGTTTCCATAAATCGCTCACTCCAAAAGAAATACAGTAAAACCTATCATCTTGAACACCTCTTTACCCTGGATACCTCATCAATATTGTACATTTTTCACTGGAACCAGTGAATATCATATACTACAAATATTACACATCCATGATAATCTATATGTTGGGCATCCCTCTATTATGGAACTTGGACAACCCTGTAGTAATAAGTTGGACATGTTCTACTGCCTTTTGTAATACTTGGCTACTTGCCAAGGAATTAGTATCACAAGTGAAAGTGGAGGTGAAAGTGAGCAAAGATCAATAATTGAAGTTTATACACAAATAGATAGACAAGTGAGAGGGTGGTTCGTTTTTAAAGCTTGTAGACTTAAGTGGAAAACAATTAATAAATTGAAGCATATATGATTTTGGATAGAAAGTTGTTTTACCAAAAAATAATCATTTCTCTTCTTGTTCTTATCTAATTGTGGTTTAAAGCTGTTTGAATTTAAATGTGGAATGCTCCTTCTTCTACAATATTCTAACAGCTGTACTGTACTGTACTGTAAACACCTTCGTTTAGTTGTTGTAGTGAAGTGTTAGTTTAAAAGCTTTATTTTACTGTGTACTGTACCTTGTGAATAATCGAAAGCTGGTGTCATTAGCAATCGAAAATCGACCGCTTGTCACAGTATCAGTTTATATCCCTTTCAGCCACCTACTCATCAGAAGGCAGTACAGTGTCTGAATAAAGTGGAACGTTATGCTGCCAGAAATATTTAAACTTTTTTTTTGGACTGGGACGTAAAATAAAAAGTAAATGGGCATTTTCTAATATTAAAAAACCAAACAATCTCTTGTGACTGCGTTTTTAGCAAGGGTTAGTCAAAGGGATGATAAGTGTTTACTGTAAGAATATTGCATACCGCAATACAGCTACTGTAATTTGCTACAAAATGCACCACTCCATTTTCAATAAACTTGTTTCATTTTATCATAATTACCGTTCATAGCCTACAGAACTGTAGTTCAAAAGTTAGTCCCCCTATACATTGGATACCCTATTAAGTTGGACAAATTTTAGTGGAACCATAGCTCTCCAACTTGGTTGACGCAAAGAACGTTTGTTTTGCAAGTATTTTAAATGCATGGAACATTCAAGGAAATGGGAACAGTCGTCACATTATCAATAATATTTTCAACACAGATTGTTAAGTCGCAATAAAGTAAACACTATTAAACAAATATTAGAAGTTAGCAACAAAATATATAGGGCCTACTGTAAAAAAAAATGTGAGTATAGTAAAAATTAGCACCCTGCCAGAAAAGAGGTTATTGAAACTTTATAGTGATATTAAAAATCAATGGGCAATGAATCAAAACTATTAAAAGTGTTCTAATATTGAGAAATCAGATCTGGTTTGAAAGAGATTGTTATAAAACAATATGATACAGAACACGTAATATCATCCCATAACTGCACAGTAAACAGCCGAAGTAATTATTACGTATTAAACTCCCTAAACGAGGGCTCGCATGGCTTAGAGTTGGTGCATGGCGGATGATGATTACTAGTGAAAACGAGATGAGAATTTGTCCCATATTAAGAAGGAAGAATCTTGGTATCGTAATCTGGCGAATTGTAGAGGTTTGGAAAAATGGAGAGAAAACATCTACCAATATCTTTTACGGCATCTAGTAGGTAGCAACGGACAAATGTGAAGTTCTGGTGGACAAAGGAATTGAGAAAAGGATTTGGGAATTTATTAATGAAGGCGAGACACCTCAGATTCGATTAAGCGACAAATTGGGGAGCGGAGGCGGAGGGTGAAGGATAGGCTTGGTTGCTTTGTGTTTATTTTGTATTTTCTCTCTCTTTCTTTTCTTGGGTTTTCAATAAGCACATATGAACCATGCGGAGCCGTGCGAATGTTTGCAACTGGTCAGGTAAAAAGTTATTAATATAATAAAAACACTTATTTTATTTTTATTAAGTCTCAATATAAACTATTTTATTGCCCTCCTACATACGGAATTCTATCACCAAAAGAAATGCTTTGACTCCAATAATCAATTTATGTTATGTTAAATTATATATAAACTATGTACCTATAACTTGAGAAGAAATTCTTGGTAAAAACTATACATTTGATAGAAGAATAAATATACACAAACTTAAATAAATTACAAAGAGAATGCAAGAAGTAGAGTCCCAGCAATAAGCGTGTAAGGGGTATCATGTCAACCATAGGTCAACAGTTCTTATTTTACGTTATTTGTTAGAGGCCGAACCAACAGAACAGTACAAAGTATAACAATGTTTATGTTGGACTTAACCCAAAGAAAATTTGTGTAAGTATGTATGTGGTACCGTTCAATACACACACGTCAGAAGAGAATTTATTGAGGTAGGTGTATTTAGTGACTACAGATCAGGAAGAAAAATTCCAAAGGTTGAATTTTGGTCTAATATGCAAAAGGAGGTTTAAACGGTATAATAAATAAATAAATAAATAAGCCTCATTAATCCCATAGGGGCAAAGGCCTCCGCCAATCTCAGGGTTAGCTCGGAGCATTACTCGATAGGTGAGCTAGGTCTGGTATAATTGGCATAAATTGTATGATTATTTATTTTCATGGTTGTAAAGGCTATTATCATGACTTCTATCAAAATGCCACGTTGTAGCATACGGCCTGAGAAGAACGTTAAGGATAGGGCTGATCCAATGTAAACTTAACACCTCTGCGTAAGATTTACCTAAGCATTTTTCAAAGAAGTCGAGCAGGCTTGGAAATACTCAACATCAAAATGAAGAAAACGGCCATCAGAAAAGTTTAAGAAAGCAATATTTGATGCACATTTCAAAGGATACCCAAGAATAAGTGGACGGAAGTACGAGAACAGCAACATTGGAAAGGATGAAGAAGTTTTGCAAAGACCAGTAGAAAACTGTTTCACCTGGTCCTAAGAATACCTTCTCGAATGTAAAATAATGAGTTAATAATAATAAACACCAACATAAAATTATTAAACAGTATAATAACACAGAAAAAGAAAAACTCCACAAGTTAAATGAAATATAAACGACAAAGGATATCATCAGCATGTGACCCCGGGAAATGCTGCTTGTTCAAATGAATAAATTGAATAAGGCTCATCACATAAAGAACATTCAACAAAACTAAATATTTGTATATCTAACATTCTAAAGCCCCTAGGAAATATTTTCAATTTCACGAAGGCTGTTTTGAAAACATCCCGTCTCTCTTCTATTGAAATAACATTCATATGAATTGAATTCCTAAACCAGAAGATACATAAGGGTGGCAATGACGATGATAATGATTATTATAAAATAATAATAATAATAACAATAGGATGATTTAAAGATAAATAAAAACTCCTAGTTTTGCATAAGTCTTAGCTAATCCATATTTTGCTAACATAATTACCATTGTCACTGTAAGTGGAATACAATAATACAACAATTTTTATAAAAGTGCAAGTAGGCCTACTTGGGTTTTATGGAATATAGGTCAAGTTTGTAGCCTTTGCACCATTATTTTCTCCCATGCAAATGATTCGCACTTTAAAAACTTTACGTAATAGCTCTAGAACGGATAAAAAATATTAGACTATTTTCAAAAGTATAAAAAAACAGTCATTCAAACCCTTATGATATTTTAACCAAACAAAAATTATAATAATAAAAACTTCAATTTTCATATAGCCTGCTCACGTACATACGCAATGCCATAAATTTGCATAAAGCCAGAGATTTAAAATTTATAGAATAATATTTTATGTTAGGTAAAACTACGAAAGAGAAAAAATATATATTTTATGTTAAACTGTTATAATTTTATTCACGTGTTATGGTTATCATTCACAAAAATATGTTACTTTATTTAAATTTTCTTTGCTGAATTCCAACCTATAGCCCACTGAAGACATTATTTTAGCAATACTTATATTTTTTTATGTACATTCATCGTCGAATATTTGAAGGGTTGATTTTAAAATAAATCTCAGAGTATCAAAGATCTAGAAATGCAAAGGACAATCATAAATAACATAAAAGAGTTATTCGTGCTTGTGTCGTTGACACATGTGACATACAACTGTGTTGTATAACACATATTGGTACTGTCACTGACTGCACCTCCCTTCATCCTTTAAACTGCAATTGTAATTGATGAATTTCATGTTGATCCTTTGAGGGCGACTTGTAATGATGAAATCAGTAGGTACCACCTTATTCACTCAAACTGTCTAATTTTGTTGGCAAAATATCAGCGCTAGGTATTTCTTGAGAAATGACTGCAAGATACTTCAAACGTACAGTGCTAATTTATTTAAAACCAATACCTTGTCAGTATAACAGATTATTAAAATGTTAAAATATAAGCCTATTATTAGTATTGGTTTAAAGTCTAACTAACTATGTAGACAAAATTATTTACAACTTAAAATTTAAAAGTTAAACACATGAAACTAAACTACACTATAAATAATAACTTAAATGATGTCAAGATAATAAAATAAACAAGTCAAATAGATAAATTTAAGAAACTAGGCCTATTGTTGGTATAAGTTTCATAAATTAAAATTTAAGATTTAAAAAGCTATATATATTGAATAAAATGTCACTGTAAATTGAATCTCTAGCCCTATTAAATTGTTAATAACTTGTATCCACAGTCTTTCACAATATGGAAACGTCATGTCAGGATGACGTATTTAGCGTAATTATCTATTTTCAATAAAACTTTTTAAAAAAACACTGTAGCTGAAAAGCTGGTAGTTCTATGTTCTTGGTTATATTCTTGAAGTATCTGTTAGCTGTAATATCTGTTCATTCTCTTGATACCATTTGCGCTAATGCCATTGTAACTTTTGCTGAAAAGATTAAAACAAATGCTATGACAGCAGCAGAACTTGCATTGAAGAGCTTCTGGGTTGAACAGTAGAATTAGATTGCAAGAATTCTATAATAAGAGTTCCCATCTTCATGAGTACCGGTATATATTGTACATTCTCTTATTTTCCTTCATAATATATTACCGTATTCAAATACTTCTCCTAGCTTATTACGAAACAAAATTTTGTTTGAATGTACTTTCGATTTCATGAAGGCTTAACCAAAACCTATAGTTATTTCCCCTGACATAGATAATTCTATTCTTATCTTCATCTTCCTTGTCCCATTATATCACATTCTGTCGAAATGTTCCACAATTTATAAATAAATAAATGTTTAATTATTAATAATTTAAGTTACTTTTATTTTTAAATTAAATGTAATTTATGTAATTTGATACATCATTTCGTAATCTAAATTGGCTACAAATAATGTCAGGTTACTAACTAATAAATCCACTAAGTAGTTTTTATTTTTAGGTTTTTTAAATGAAATTTTCAAATTACTGTATCTCACTGTATAAGACATTTTATTGTTTTGTATTATATGTAGATTTTGCAGTGAAATGGAAGAGAAGGCTTTAACAGCCTTAACTTCGCCAGTATAAATAAAAAGACAATTAATAATGAGAATAATATAATTGTTCTCTTCATAGGCCTAATCTCATTTCGTTGGCGCACACTTTGGAGTCTGTCTGTACTGGATGGTATATTTCATGTAACGACACGAGAAACCCTGAGGCAGCAGTTATATCTAAAGTGTTATGACAGTCATTTTGATATCTGGGGATTGAGACCCCAGGGAGAAGAAAGGCAGTGATTGTGTAGTACAAAAGAAGTCAGCCTGCGTCTTGAAGCGGGAAATTGGCAGAGATATTTTTCCAGGCGAGTGGGTCGCACTGGCATCATTAGAAACGGAGCCTCCGCCATGCCGCAGTTGACTGGGCACTACAGTATTTTCAACATACGCGACCCGGTCTGTGTTTGCATTCCTATTCACCGTTTCTTTTGTCCCCTTTATATCCCTATATGTTGAATATTATGCATTTTTTCAACAACACTATACATGTCCAAATTATTTTTGTTTTGGTTATTGACAATCTTACGAAATTTTCTCCATATTATCATGAGCCTAGGTTTATTTTGTAGGCCTATTCTAGGTTCTTACAACTTACAATGCACCAAACTAATGCTGAAAGTTGAAAGTTGTATGCCCGTTGCCAGGGCTCGGTTAGAGGGGGCGCTGCCCCCCCTAGATTTGTTCTTGCCCCCACGAGATTTTTAACATTTAAAATCATAAAAGTCTATTCAAGCAGTACTTCGGAAATTTTCGAAATGTGCAATATATCAGCTTTTATTTGTGATATTCTTTTCTGACTGCGACAATAACTACAATATAATCAGATATATACAAACTATAAATTTGAGACCACTGACTATAACACCTTTAACAAAGATTGTTGATATGTATCAAGTTTGTATTACAGTTTACAAAATCAAAATCAAGAAAGTTAGCTTTATAAGAGTATTAGTATAGTCATAATTTTCATTGGTAAATAAGTGTTTAATCATTCCTCACTTATTGTTATAGTACGTATTGTTGTAGTTTTCAATGTCTTAATTTTAGTGTCTGTAATTTGTGTTAGTAAAAATGTTATTTGGTGGATTGTTTATAGATTCAGTTCCTTACGATTCAGTTCATTTCATTTTGGAGTGTTGATATAATATAATATATATATATATTATATATATTATATATTATATATATATTATAATATATATATATATGACATACATATTATATATTATACATGACATATATATTATATAAATACATTATATATTTTGGAGGGTTGATCAAATATATTACATAACATGCTAAACCTGCTGGCGCCTTCTGAAATTTGATTTGTCTCCTCTAAAAGTTGAGCTGGAAAGATGTTTTATTGTCTTAAATAAATGTTACATATGAGTGATAATTTTAAAATCTTTTCAAATTATTTTTCATTAAGACGCCAGCAGAACGAGCTCATGCTCGTGGTTGGGTGCAGTTCAGAAATAGTCATAAATATATTAAAATAAAAATACTAATACATTAAATAAAATACAAACAATTACAATAATCTACAATAATAACAGGAAGGAAATTATAAAAGGAAGAAACATGAAATAAATGTTTAGACCTATATAATAAATGTAATTGTTTTCTTCAATTTGTAATTGAGCAGAGTTCTTAATTATGTTTACTTTTAACAATGGAATTGAATAATATGGGTCTAGAATTAGAGTTATGTTCTAGACATGTATATGTGACTTCTTTGGTTTCGTCTTGGGTCGTATGAACGTAGTTGTGGATGTGATCTAAAGGTTCGATTTTTATTAATGTAGCTTAATAAAATATATTTATAAATTTGATGTGCACTATGTACAATAAAATCGAAAAATATTGATTTAAAAGGCTAGTCAAGAGGTACAGACAAATTTTAATAATACATTTTTGAAGCAAACTTGGCTAGCTCTAGTTAAGCTTCAGTTCAGACCCAAGCCAACAACCGCATGATGTCATGTTGGTTTGACGCGGCCATGATTTTAATTTATTTTTTTAATTATTCACTGAAGATGACAAGCTTGTCGAAATATGTTTGATTTTTAACTTCTTTACAATTATTGTATACACAACGTGGAGTCCCACATTTTAAAATATCGGTATATATTAATTTTATAAAGGAATGTGCATAACAAAAAAATGTTCAATTTAATTATTTTTAAAACTTTACTATGACAGGATTTTATGTTTCTTCCACTACAGTGGAATTACCTAGAACTCTAAAATGAACACTGGTAAACTGAAGCTACTCTCTAAGTATTTTACAGAAAAATGAAATGAGCCATTTTATTAGGTATAAACATCTAAAATGAACATAGGTAAACTAAATCTACTCCCTAACTATTTTACCGAAAAATACATTCAGTCATTTTATTAGGTGTAGGTATAAATTTAAGAATCTTTACATTTTTATTAAAATCATTAAAACCATTTTTTAAAAATCGAATTTAAACAAAAGTTTTAATGGGAAGTCCCCTAATATTTCAGTTAGATACATGAGTTTGATCTTTTTTAATCGCAATTCGTGTCATAATATCGTACATAGCTTTGCAGAATATACACGTAACCCGTTTTATACACTCTAAACCCTGGCCATAATGACAAACGCAGGTAGAGCTTCAATGGCTATTTCCACAGCTTGATAGCAATGGAGCATAACGCTATGCAAGTCTATAGCGGTGCCACATAAATCAGGCAATACAATGAGCACTGAACCCAACACAGCAGTAACACACTCATTCAGAACCGTGAGACAGACGGAAGCTCGTAAACCTCCACCACATTTGTCTCTCCATCCCATTGTGATGTCTGATATAAAACCGTTTACTGTTGGTTTGTAAATCCGATTCTTCATACTAACACAGGATGAGCTGTTTCATTCTAACGACTTCCTGAGATAGGTTTGTATTGATAGCGGCTTGTTTATTGTTTATCGTAAGCAAATTACTGGCAGCAAAATAACGCAATGAGGAAACACATCAAAATACAAGAGGATAAAAGATAAAATTACGTATGTAAATACTGTTCCAATCTAGATTAATTGCAAAATCCGTCCTGTAATAACTTCCTTGTACGAAGACTCATGAACAGGGCTCGGAAGTTGATGAAATGTCATATTTATTCTGAGATATCACAGACAATGCAGGATGTAGTATAAATTTTAACCTCAAGACAAAAAAAAATGGCTTACTCTTATTTTGCATTTTTGCTAATACACCCCACATTTGCAAATCTCCTTTTATGCATATGCAGCTAATATACCTGCATACCCAATCACTGTGTTCGATGATTAACTGTTTTTTATCAAAGAAGCCATGAAAATATTTCAGTATCAAGACCTTATGACTTTAAATTAAAAAATGCATGTAAGTGCGAAAATATGTAAGTGATAAAAATAAAGCGATAGAAGTATGATAGACACTCGCGATTGGTTGAATTTTCACATATTCTTACACTGGATTGGTCAGTGATCCGTGATCTCAATAGTCAAATACAAATGTTAACGACCGAAAAGACAGGCATAACGTTTCTTTGTAAAAATTGCTATACTGTATATTTTGTAATTGTATTAATGTATATCATCCTGGTAGAATGAAAGAGAGCCCTAAATGGATATGATTTCATCAAGTACAATAAATATATTCTATTCTATTTTTGCTACATTCTATTCTAAGAAATTCCTTTGACAATCTCGTAACTTCAGTAACTTCAGTGGGGCTGTATCTCGAAAGGTGTAACACATATCTAGCTGTAGAATGAATGTAAATAATTTCGCTGGAAACATTATAGCTCTTCGATCTTATTTTTCAACCAGGGGGAATATTCACCTCATTAGCGCATTTCGATTGGGCCAGCGTATTAAAAACGCATCTGCAATGAGCTCCATAGCACCTGTTGCGTGAGGGAGTGCAATTTAGCTTACCAGCATTGTCATTAACGCGAACCCCTAATACATTAACATCTTGTCAAAATTCATGACTGTATAATAGCGTGTACGATGGCATGCTTGATCAAGAATATCGCCAGATTTTGTTCTTTCCATTGTTATCAAAACAAAGGGAAAAGCTGAATTAAATTTCCTTTAAACAACACAGAAGATTATTATTAATTCATAATTATACAATATTTAGAATTTTAACAAATTTCAGAAGGCAGGAGAATTTTGCTGCTTACTTCTGATTTATAAATTATGCATTATAAAAATAAATAATATCAAGCGTACGTACGTCCACCGCTGTGGCTCAGGGGATGCGTCCAATCCTCTCACGCAGCGGGCCCGGGTTCGATTCCTGGTCGGGACAAGTTACCTAGGTGAGGTTTTTTCCGGGGTTTTCCCTCACCTATGAGACAAATGTCACGTAACTTTAGGCCCTTGTGGTCCCCGGATATCATCTGGCCGTCATTATCATCTTCATCCTCATCCTCGCCTTGTACTGAGTGAGTGTGTGTGTGAATGGTGTGTATCGTCCTATGTGTTCGTGTTGTCTCGGAGGTGGCCCCGGCATTGGGCTGATCACTCATCCGGGGAGGCCCTCCATGTCCTTGTCTGGTCAAATAAGTATGTATGTGATCCAAAGGTAATCCCTCTCCCGACAGGTCGCGGCCCTGTAAGGCCCGGGCGGCTTGGGTCGCTTAAATCCTAAAAGGGAGAGGTAAAAACTACGATAAAGAAAGAAAGAAAGAAAGAAAGAAAGCGTACGTACATGTTAAGAGCTAATGAACAAATTTTTTCAACAAGTTGAAACAACTGAGTACTCACGCCTTGCAATAAGGTTAGGTCAGGGTATAGGGTTATTTAACGACCGGGATGCACTGCAATTTAGGTCTGTGACCGTCTCCGGTGTGGCAGAATTTTGTCCCGCATGAGTTCTTTTGCATGATTGTTAATCTACAGACATGGGCCTGTCACATTTATGCACACATAAATGCGTGCCATCGACCTGGGACGGATCGAACCCGCAAACTTAGGCACAGAAATCCAGCACGATACTGATTGCGTCACCCAGGCTGCTAACTCTTGCAATACGGCCTCTTATTCTATAGGCCTATCAGAATGTGGGGTGAGACCATCGACCTGGGACGGATCGAACCCGCAAACTTAGGCACAGAAATCCAGCACGACACTGATTGCGTCACCCAGGCTGCTAACTCTTGCAATACGGCCTCTTATTCTATAGGCCTATCAGAATGTGGGGTGAGAAAGTTGTATTGCCCATGTTTAGGGTAAAGAAAGTTACATGAATGCATTACATTATATTTTACTTGGGTTGTGTATCCTTTGGGGATGCGACACGAAACGTGGTAGTGAGTTCCTCTAAAGTTTACAACCACTTTATCAGACAAGAATGTCATTTTGGTTGTTTTTTCTCCAAAACAGCACTAACAATTTTGTTTCCTACACGAACTCCATAATGTGCACAGGATATTTTATGGTAATTATGGCGTTATAATATAGTAGAACAATCCTTTAACTCTTTCAAATCTGATTTTTTGTTTCTACTGGACGAACTAGCTATTAAAATTTGCACAATTATATTACTTCTATATTTAGGGAATGCTACTAAGAATTGGAGACCGCCGGTGTGGTCTTGTGGTTAGTGTCGACCCAGGTTCGATCCCCGGTACCTCCTCGAATTTTTCTGAGGTAGGGAGGTGCACTCAGCCTCGTGATTCAAATTGAGGAGCTACTTGATAAAGAAGTAGCGGCTCCGGTCATGGAAACCACCATTAACGGCCACCATAATGCTGACCACATGTCCCCAATCCTACCGTCTGCCTATGGTAGATGACGCAGCGGTCGGGTGGTAGGTCTTGTCCCTTCGGGGATGTTAGCGCCACGGAGTTAGTTAGTTACTAAGAATTGGAAACATTAAAATATAGCTTATAGAGATAATACATTATGGCAGCTTCTTGTTGTATCCCGAGTGGACGTAGTAAATAATTCCAGAACACTTATCATGTTAATAAGGCTAAATTGTATGAGATTGTATCTTAATTATCCAAAACTGTTGAGGTACAGAGAAAAGTGTGTTTATTTTCTTCATTCCAGTAGCAGATATAAAAGCAAGCAATTAACACCCAAGTATGAAATTTTTCTTCCGTTATCTTGACAACAAGATCTCACTCCTTTCTATTCTGTTTATAAATTTCCACTGCAATGTGAATATAGTTACTAAACAATGCATTAAACCTTTCCTAGGACTTGAAACCTCACAAGGAGATAGCACGAAATAATATAATACTGAATCCTTGTAACTAGGATTTAATTTTGAGGCCTCCGAGACTTTCGAGAAAATGGTTTGCCACTATGTGAGAATTTCAGTAGCAATGGCAGCAGAGGAGAAATAACCCGAAAAGGGAAGGCTGGGTTATGGTGAAACCTGTGTGTAACCAGTCCAGTGCGGGAAACAGTGGCATATGTCAAGTCTCTAAATCTATCCTTATTTGAAACTTCATTTTTTTTAATTTATTCACATTAACGTCGCTTTAACTAAAAAGTCATATCGCAATTATAACACTAAAATAAAATGGATTCACAAAATCAATTAGATATCAATACAAAGTTTAATGTCTTTCATGAACTTTAAGAACAAGCAATATTTGAAACTTGACGCACAGGTAGGTCATCTAAATGAATGATAACTTTTTTTTTTTTAATCAACTGCAAGATCTAACCTTAAGACCTCAAAATTCATTGGTCTAGGATGCTAAAATGAAAACTGATTTGGTTATTCAAGAGCAACGTGCAACTGTTTTGTTAATTCAATTTCAAAATAATTTTAAGCTTACAAAATTAGTTTTCCGAGGTGGGCGAGTCGACGATTCAATGTGGACCTAGATTACCTCGAATACAGATTGCCTTATAGTAAGAAAAATTCAAAATTATTTTCTCCGGTGATTCGAGGTAGAGGAGGCCTAGATTACTTCGAACACAGATTGCCTTACAGTAAAAGGAAACGTCAAATATCTTTTGAAAATAAAAAGTTAAACATTACAGGGCCTTTCTCAATAAAACAAAAACAGGCAATTCATTAAACTTTTTAAAAATTTCAAATGCCTCCTGTTTTAACGGACTGCGCCGTTTAAAAGCAGCAATATCACGCCCATCGCTATTCCTCTTATCTCGTCGGTTAAGAAGGGAGACCTCATAGGTTAACTTCAAAGTAGCAACTTTTCAGGTGACAAAAAAAAAAAAAAAAGTATTATATACGGAACGCGATCTCAGGTAATCATTACTTCATTCAATACATAATTTGCAATTTCCTAGTCACACTACAATAGGTTTTAGGACCAAAATCGGTCGTTGTTAGCATACGAAGCTTTAGCAGAAATATTGTATTTCCATCTGGCTGGCATTACTTCCCCATTCTGCAATTATATCATTACACCTCGATGCTGCATATCCTGCCATAAGCAAACGTGTCTCGAATTCAACACTGACAACCTCTATGGTTTGTTTAGGTCAAAACTCTGCCTTGCTTGTGGGGGAGAGAGAGCGGAATGCACGGTCTTATTTTACTATCTGCAGCAGTATGAAGCAAAAGAATCACAAGACCCATGGTACAGAGCAGGGTTGGGAAGAAAGGCACTGGAAGTGCGATTTTCCCCTCCTTCTCGTCCCCGCCACTCTTTCAACAGCCGGCAGAGACAACTAAATCGGTTAATTCTGGGACTCGTCTCGTGGGAGATAGAAAAGAAAGAGGAAGGGGGTGAATGTAGGGTTTAGAGCATTTCACACTTCCAGTGCCTTGCTTCCCGGGCCTGGTATAGATTATAGAAAGATATGATAGCCTCACATCAAATTTTATTGTAAATACAAGTATGTAATTGAAAACGAGTTACTCGAAAGTATTTAGCAGTTCACGGGTTGAAAATCATTAATATATCGTACATCCATTTCAAAGTTTCATGGGAATCTGCATATCAATCAGTTACGTGTGACGCACAAGCATGCGTGTTTCACCTGATACTGCCTCACAACTTTTAACGACTTCACATGTGTGACTTCGTATCTTGACTTAATTAGTATTCACGGATCAGTTCAGTGACCCCACACGCATGGTTATATAAACAAACAATCGAGTAACCTTATCATAATATTATAAGTAAATGTAAGTTTTAACACCAATTACAGAAAAATGTGTCTTGCGATACAATGGGGCCATCGGAAATATGATAATACTTCACTGACGTCACACGATATTTATAATTATTTAGATTAACTATTTTGGACAGTGACTAGAAATTTAACAAAAAATATAAATTTTTTACATGAAAATTATTAAATTATTAAAAATAGCGTCTAAAGTACCGTAATATGAAACAAAGTAATGTAAAACAAATCACAGTCTCCTCTGGAGCCCCTTAGGGTTCAAGGAGTGTTAAGTCCCAGATTATTATACTTTACGAACATGTTGACGTTTAAGTACAAAAAGGAAGTAGGCCTATATCCAGACTTGGTTGTAAAATGGTCAATCTAATCACACACAGGAAAGCCTCAACTAGGTTTGTAAAAATATTGTATAATACCACACACTTAAATAAATTAGATGTAAATCAATTGTATTATTCCTGATGTCAAAGTCATTTAGAGACTGATATATATATATATATATATATATATATTTATATATATATATATATATATATATATATATATATACATATATATAATTCCAATATATTTTTAGAAGTGTGCTTAACATTCTTTTCTTCCATTAAGAAAATGATCCCGGTTTTCTGTTTTTTCTTAATTATTTCTGAGATATACCACATCATTTTACTTCAAAGACTGAAAAGAACTTATAATTTACAATTCTAATTACAATTACAATCACTTTTCAAACTCACATTTTTCATTCCAAATATGGGATTTATACCTAGGACACTTATACGATCAACTTTATAGTAATGTTTATAACAAAACAGCTCATTCCTTAAATCACAACTCAAACTTTGTATGCATTAAAGTAACCAATAAAAGCATTAACACCAGTTAATACCAGATATTATTATTATACCATTTAAAATTGTTTTCGTAAAATGCCAAAATGCCAAAAAACATCACTTTGGTCAGGTGAGGACAAAATTCTGGTTTACCGGCGACGGTCACAGGCATAAACAGCAGTACATCCCCGTCGTTATATAATCATAACCAACTAACCACCCACCAGTATAACACCAAAATGTAATATCTTTTTAAGACTTTGAATTGCATGTTATAATAAAATAATCTGGTCAGTAAAACGAAATATTACTAATCTTGGAATGTCACAAATTTGATATCTAAGAACCGCATTCCAATTCAATATAACTTTTTTGTACTTGTTAATAGCTTGCTTTCCCTTTCAAAAGGCTTAAATGTCAGTATGGGTGCTATTACACTCTGGGTCAACTGCTAGGACATAAAGGGATTCTCTGGTGATCAACCAACTCATAATATAACGGACAGAAATTCTCGGGATTTAATTTAAATTCATCTTTGCGAGTGAGGAAAGCATCCCAGAAAGGACATTTAGTTCGCACGCGAGGGGCAAACCAGCAACGATACCATCTCATTGATATTATAAATTCAAATCTCAATTCAATAACTTAGAACATTATATTGCTAAAAATTTGAAGTGTATGCTACCGTTTCACAAAAAAAAAGTGCGGAACGCCAGGCTACAGAAGTGAAACTTCTTTTGATCTTTTGATTTTTTGATTTTTTGATTTTTTGAATCTTGAATTATTGGATTTTTAACTTTTGGATTGTTGGACTTTTTAATATTGAGTTTTTGGACTTTCTTCATTTTGGATTTTGGATTTTTTAATTATTTTCAATTTTGAAATTTTGGGTTTTTTAATTTTGGATTTTTTAAATCTTAGATCTTTAATTTTTTTATTTATTTGTATTTTTAATTTTTAATTTTTTAATTTTCATTTTTTTAAATTTTGGATTTTTGAATTTTTGAATTTTTAATAATTTAAATTTTGGATATTTGGATTTTTTAAATTTTAGATTATTATCTTTTAAATTTTGGCTTTTTTAATTTTTTAATTTTGAATCTTTGAATATTTTAATTTTCAAAATTTTGTTTTTTTATTTTTGGATTTTTTAAATTTTGGATCTTTGAATTTTTAAAATTTTTTGAAATCTTTTAATTTTGGATTTTCTATTTTTTAATTTTCTATTTTCGATTTTTTAATTTTAGATTTTTATATTTTTTAAATTTTGGATTTTCGATTTATTTATTTGAATTTTTAGATTTTTTAAATTTTGGATAAGCCTAATCATTGAGTTGATTGTTTTCTGTGCAGTCCGTTCGTGACGATTTTGAGTTTAACACTGATTTCGTGACGACTTTGAGCGTTACACAAGCTCTCGATTTACCCCTACCGCGGTTAAAGAAGTTTCACCTAAAAAAAAAAGTTTGTGTCTGAGTTGAATCTTCTGAGGAAGTGACTCTCAATATGTCACAAACTTTAATTCCCCTCACTACCGTTACATTATATTTTTTTATGCAGTTGTCATGTGGCAGGAAGCATCACCGATACACTGGAGAAATAATTGGTTATTACTTGGCTACGTGGCATACAGAACAATAGAAACAATGTGCTTAATTCCCAATAGATTGGATTCGAGAAATGTCATTAGTTTTGTTGATTTCCTTCAGGAGAAACCTAGAAATTCTTTCATATGCCGATATTACTAAACTCAAATCCTAAGAGAATTTAAATTCATTGTAATTTACACAATGTAATTCAAAATACAATAAATAAGTTGATATTATGTTCTCTGGAATTCATAACAAAGCAATGATGAAATATCCAGACCATCTGTATTTGCTCTTTTGTGCATTTACCTGTCCTTTGCACTTAATATATTACACATGTGTTGTAATTTATCATTTCTCTTCTAAATAAAGGGATATGCCTTGGCTTAGTGGTTGAAGCACTGCGCGCGAAGGTCGGGAGGTCGGGAATTCGATCCCCGATGGGATTTTTCAATTGGCCTAATCTTTCTGGTGGCACTATGGCCCTGCGGTTGACTCAGTCTCTAACAGAATTCAGTACCTTTACCTGGAGGTAAAGGCGGCCGGTGCGTAAGGTTGACAACCTTACCAGATTCGCGTGCCGAACGTCTAAAATCTAGGAGCCTCAACCTGCTGGAACCCTTAGGCATCAACGACCCATATAGAGAGCACTTTACTTTACTTCTACATAAAACTGTAATATTATAATTTGCAACAAAAATTGATGAATCTCCTTCATTATAAAAATCGTGGAAGAAGTTACTTGGCTTAGGCCTACAAACATATCTGTGGACAATTTTTAGACCTGGATATCTAAAACGTCTGCTGAATATAACTAATACAAAACCCGGCCAAAATTTTTTAGCGCACCTAGGTGTTTTGGAGCAAGAAAATTTAACATGATTAAGGAATTTTACTTTCAATCCTCTTGTTTAGGTGCTGATATCAAAGGAAAAATAAAATCGCGCTGCTCTTCCAACACCCAGGAGATGATATCTTACTGTGCACTTAGGACTAAAAGTGTTCCTCCTACTTTGTCTCTTTTTACGATATATCCTTAGGGCTTATGGCAAACATTCGTCTAGTATGAAGATAACTTATGTAAAAGAGTATCTCTGCAAATATAAGTAAATGGATATGTAAACGGAGAAATGCCGTTTGCCTTAAAGTTTTGTAAGTAGTCCTATTGTAAATAAAATAAGGAAAAAAATCAGTCGAAGCATGACCTAGATAAATCAAGAGAAATCGTTTGTAAGTAAAAGGAATGATTACACCGGAGGACAGCTTTGCTTGATTTTTAATGTTACCTAAATTCTTTTGCTGGTTGTAGAGGGTCTGTATTCAAAATTTGGTAAATATTGGATTCAAGAATGTTGATATGTATAGATGAAAGGAGAAAAGGTAGCTTGTACGAAATATTAAAATAATTTTCTGGTTTCCCCCTACCCTACTTCTAGAAGATCGGTGTGTAAAATTTAGTGTAACTCGCTCACAGGATGTCCGTTTGTTAGAAGTTATATGACGGCGATTGTTAGATCTCCATTTTTTTTTTTTATTAAATCCTCACATAGAGGAAGTCCACACTTTGAACCGCTTGGTTCAATTAAGCTTATGCGTTAATAAGAAAACGCTGAGATTACATCATTGAATTTTTTTTTTTATTTAAAATGTTCATGTATTTAGGACTAAAATGTTATGCCAGCGAGAAAATAAAAAAAATAGAGAGTATTTTCATGAAGTCAATAAAGCGCAGATGGTAATAAATGACGAGACCTAGAAAGGCACAACGAAGCAGCGCGAAAAAATGAAACTAGAAGGAATGAAAAGGAATATAGGGCAAACAGCTTTAAATATATTTATTTTCACACATCATGTTCCTCTCGATGCAATGCTTTGAGTGTGCTATGACATCACCGTAAGATACGAGCAATAAATATGGGGTTGTCATATCAGCTGTCAAACGTGGGAACACAACAGAGCATTTCCGACAGAATTCGGAAGCTTGGGTGTGCTCAGTGAAAATAATCCAGATTAAAGTAAAACACCATTTCCAAGCTACTACAACCTAGAAAACACTGGAAAGTTCCTAATTATCTTAACTTCAGTGGTGTTATAACGGTTTCTATTTCTTACTTCTGCTGCTCACGTAACTTCACTCATCTCCTTTTACCTTCCAATCAGTGAACACAAAATTATTAGTTTATTTGCTATAAGTAGGGTTCGGATGTTTATGACCTAAAAAGTGGAAAATATGACTGCAAATATGCCCTTATAAATGACTAAATATGAACCAAAATCCTAAATATGACATAACATAATATATTTTCAAAAAATAAATGTTCTAATTTAAAACAGTTAAAGTCACTAAATTCTTACATCATATGAATACAATCTGGTAATCACTTTTTAACAATTTTGGTGATTTAAATTTTTATTTGTAATGAACTTCTATTTTTAAAGAATTTTCTCCTGTTTGCTTGCTTCATCAGCTCCAAATACTCGTAATATTTTGTAGACCTTGCGTTTCCCTATAAAATACGAATAGTTGCATTAATTTCACAATTTAAGCTACCAATTAATTTGACATAAACATTAAATTAATTAAATAAATTTCAAATTTAACTCGATCATGTAGTACAGGGAAAGACAGAAGCTTGCTCTGTCACGTCACTGCTTTCTGCTCTCACTGCTCGCGTTATATCTCTGCGAGGAGCATGTGAAATGTAGGCATCAGTGAACAGGGGGAAGAGAGGGGCTTTAGTATTGCGGGCAGCGGGAATTTAGGGGGTTAGAACTTACGTAATACGTGTTTCCGAGTTAATGAAACATCAATCGATTTTTTTGATAGTTTATCGGTTAATTACAGCGCAACAGTTTAACATATTATAAATAATTCTATTTTTCTATTCTGTGAGAACAATTCCCTTTCCACAAAATCTATGTTCTTTGACAAAAATAGACAATAGGCTACTATCATTTGAATTAAAATAATTCACTACAGTAAAAATGATAAAAAAATGAACTGAATTAATTACCATACAAGCTCGTCTGCACCTTAGATGATACAAGATTACAGTAACAATTTTCTGACTTTCCTGTCTCTTTTTCTTTAACAAGTTTATCAATGTTGGGACGTAATGTTTGAGCAATATTTAATCGAAGACTACATTTAGGTTGTGATTAGGTTGTGATGTAGGCCTACTTCTTGATTTGAGCTTTGCTCGTTTCATTAGTGAAAAAAATTGTTCGGCCACATATGTCGATCCAAAATTACATAATATTCGTGCGACAAGTCTCGGGAATCTGGTTTCAGAGAAATTTCTGTAAAAGTTACCCAAGACCACTTTACGTTCGTAGGCCTATTTGTCCTTTAACAGATCGTCGCATTGTAAGTTTAGCAGTTCCAACTGATACCGGCAAGGAACGTCTTTGACATTAACTGAATATGGGGTATCAAAAAGTTTAAACATTGAAGAAAGGTTTTCCACATCCTGAAACCTCGATTCGAACTGAAGAAGAATGTTTTGCAGAACTAACACATGTTCTGCAGAGAGAACACTATCAGGATCGCGTACTTGCAATAACTTTGAAAAATGCTCCGTATTTCCAACCAGAAGTTGTTCTACCCACAGAGCTAAAGTGAATAGGTCCTCTAGTACCTAGCTCTAGCGTACTCTAAACACCCCTACTACCGTGCGCTCTTGCTGACGTCACACACAAGGGATCCGCATGCTCTTGCTCCACAAACGTCATCACAAGACGTAGTTGACTTCCCCTGATGTAGTATGTAGGCCTACAATGTATAATTGTGCTCTTTTACCGAATTTATAACTGAAATATGAAGTTAATTTACAAATATGGCCAAAATATGACCACGACCACAAAAATGACCAAAATATGACTTTATATGCAAAATAAAAACGGTCCGATTAGGATAACAAATATGCAATTCGTGTTTAATTTGTGTTTGCGGTGAGAACGGAGATCAGAATAAAAATATTACATGTCATAAACATCTGAACCCTAGCTATAAGCAATAACGTCATCTTCTAGCCGACAGTCTCTGATTTATGGGCGACAACAAAGCAAATGTATTGATTCGCATAATTCACTGCACTTTTTTACGCTAATTTCGTAATGTAAAATAGGATACGTGACTTATGCGAGAAAATTATTAAACCATTACAAAAATGTTTAAATATAATTTATTTGAATAAAAACAACTTGCGATAATTTCTTCAGAACAACAATCTTGTTCAGTTACACTCCACGTATTCAATCACTATAAATTTGAAACTTGGAGTATGCATTGAATGCTTTTTGGACCTGACGGTAACATCAATGCACTTTATAGGCCTACCATTAAAACCGAACCTCTTAATCTCAGTGACAGAGCAAGAATTATCTTTATGCTGTGAAGTAGCACAATTCACAATTCAAACTGTTATGCCACTTCCAGCAGGTAGAAGGGCTTAAATCTACCGTTATACATTTGCTAATCCTATTGTCACAATTCACAATGAAAGCAAGGCTTTACGCTAACAATATAACGATACTTACTTTTTCCTGGAAAAGGTTTCACAAAATAGTAAATGTATAAAATATTCCAGAATATATAAAAATAAAAAAATTTACATTATAATTTCCGGTGCGTGAATTATGCGATGACGTGAATTATGCGGATAAATACGGTACTTCACTTAGCAATCGCAAATAGCATAAGATTAGCAACAATAGTATAGAGGCTACACAGACTTGTCTCACACACTCATCACATATTTTAGCATTATGTTGTATTTTCTTGCAGAAAAATTATTTAAAGAGATCGTCTTAAAGTGATCTGGACAATATACCGGTACTTTCTAATTTTTCCCATCACCTGTATATGTACAGGTAGGGGGAAAAAAGCGGACCGACTAAAATATCTAAGTTTCCGATATGAGCCACTGCGCATGCCTAGCGGCATTCACAGGATAGCAGGGAATTTGTTCTAGTGTCGACTGTTAACTTAGCCCATTTAACTTAGCCCATTTCAAAACCCAGAATATGGTTTATAATCGTATTGTTTTATAACTGAATATATTAATTATGAATATTATTATAAAATGCTAATACAAATTATATTATATTCAGCTACAAGAGTTGGTCCGCTTCCCCCCCCCCTTACCTGTACCACTGTCATTCCCGTATGCGTGTGTGGATGGATGGAATGATGAATTTCGTGATTTTCGGCAACATACGCCTTCGTCAGTCTGCCTGCCTGTCTGTCTGTCTGGCTGTCTGTATATCGGTCTGCCTATCGTGGCCTCAATTACTCTAAAATAATTGTTTATAAGTTAACGAAAGAGTCCATTGAGAATTTCTACTCGCCATGGAGGGTCTCTGCTACTCAAATATAATATTTGAGCTGATGTTTCTGTGTAGACCGTATTCAATTGTAAAATTAATTGAAGGTGACCTTGCTCAGTTGCCCTAGCAATATGGGGAAAAAGAGCATCGCTGAAATTAATTTTGAAAATATGAAATATCAACTTCACGTTTACTTCGATTTTGTTAACCCGTCCTATTTGATTCGTTCCTTTATAACATTACGACTCGCAGAGATTTGATTTTTTTTCTTTTACATAGACGGACTGTTGGAGATCATGAAAGCCCGCCTAAATGGGAAAACATTGAATTATTTGGACAAAACTCGTTATGATGTTTTTTAAGTTTATTTATTTTTATATTTTATGGGCTAGGGAACTCAAATCTGCAGTAGTCTTTTCTCCGGGCGGCCTACTTTAATCGTGAAATTCACCTCGAAGTCGGGTTTTTATATTTTGCATTAGCAATCGTTTAAATTTTTGTATGCATGATTTGATGAAGATTCATAACTATGTGATTCGTTTTAATTGTTTCATTTTTAATATGTAAGCGTATTTGGTAATATAAGACTGGTTTTATTCGTTTAATTAATTATACCTGTATTTACTACGTAAAGCAATATAATTAAGATTAAAATGATGTAATTCATGCAATTTATGTAAAAACTGTGTCAGTGTTCATAAATATAATGTTTAAATTATTTTTCTGTTAGATAAAATATTTAAATAAAACATGTAGCAGGTGAGTATCTAATCGCGGGCGAAGCTAGTTCATTTACATATAAGCAAACGAAGGACGTTTACATGAAGAACCATGAATAAAAAGAGCAAATACTCATTTACGCTTGACTTTAAAAATGCGTACCGGTAACGACAATTCGTTAAGGCGATATTTCCGACAAGGGTTATCGGCCAGCTATCTGCAATAGCAGGCCGCCGGCCCGCCTGATCAGTTAGAGTAGGATTACTTCCACAAAGTCTCTGGCCTTGAAGAGTAACCCAGCCAGCGAGCTTCTCGTTACGTCTTGTTACCAGCGTGCGCGGATTCGCTGCGCGTAAGATCAGTGAGCTACTGTTGAGCACAGAGTGAACATCATGCAGCACGTTGGCAGTCGTAGAAAATACTATAATAGTTGAGTGGAGGGATAATGCCGCGTCGAGACAGAGACAGACAACACGTGGAGTGGGATAGAAGAGTTGAGCCAATCAGGGTGCAGCTACCTCCCCTAGGCAGGAACTCTACGAACGGTGAGACTCGCTCCTAAAGTATATACTTAAAAACCCAGAGACTTTGTGGAAGTAATCCTACTCTACTGAAAAGGTATTTCTTATGTAACCTCTTAAATTGAAGTGGAATTTTTCCGATCCTTGATAGCGCAGAAGGGTCAATTTTCCCATTAAAATGGCAATACATTTTATCTATCTTTATTTAATAAGTAAACATTATTTTGGTGACCGTTATAATAGGTTGATATTAGTGTACGAATCACAAACAATCTAGGAAATAAAATATATTTTTCCAGTGTAGTTTTTTCTTAAACAAAAATACTAATCAATGTATTAGCTATCTTAAAATTAGGATTTTTTTAAGGTTATGTACTTATTTGATTTTTCCGGTAATCAGAATTTAAAATTTCCCTTTGTATAACTCTGTTTTTATGCAAACGTTTACTTATTTGCTTTTGCTTATACTACTGTTATAGTGTTCACAATCCTTGATTCATGGAATTAATATATTTCTTAAGAATTTTTCAAACTACAGCAAATGAACTAGTTTCTACATTCAATGTGGCTATTAAATTGTTGTTAATTTTTTTATTGCACCACCCCCTGTTCCAACTTGCACATGCCTGGATCCTATGCAAAATTTTTATGGAACGACTATTAACGATGTACGGGGTACGCCGTAGCGTAGTGGTTGAAGTGTTGTGCTATAAACCGGAAGGTCGCGGGTTCGATTCCCGATGAGGTCGTTCAGAATTTTCAATTGGCCTAATCTTTCTGGTGACACTATGGCCCTGGGGTCGACTCAGCCTCTAACAGAAATCAGTACCAGGAGAAATCCTGGGGGTAAATGCGGCCGGTGCGTAAGGCTGACAACCTTACCACCTTCATGTGCAGAATGTCCAAACCCTGGGAGCCTCAACCTCCTGGAACCCTCTGGGCCTCTATGGCCTGTATAGGGATCACTTTACTTTTTTTTATTATCGAGGTACTCTTCGTGATTATATCTGGTAATTGATAGGAACTAGTAGGCTACAAATTATTCGTAAAATTATTATAACGACGCTAAGAATAGGTTAACGTTAATATTTCATTAAATGTTTATATTTCTTGCACTCCACAAGGAGTAATATAAACCCTTTTCGTTCTCTTTCTTATAGCATTTTTTGAACTAAATATTCTACTGCTTAATCTGCTTCTTTAATTTATTCCTTGTATATTCTTTTTCTAGAATATCAAGAAACCATATGTTATAAATGAAGTAATCGTAAGAAGTTAAGGCTTATTTATTGAAAGTTCAAGCTGTTTTCGTTAATTGCTTATTAATAAATCCTAGTACTATAAAAATGTATATCATAATTTTTAAATTATACATATAGGCCAATGATTGTATATTGTACAGACTTGAATTATATTCATTATCTAATTCATTTTCTTGAAAATTAGTGCACGACCATACCATAATAGAAAAATTAAACTCAATGCTTTGCAAACTGAAAATGCATTTTAATGAAAACGTAGAATTAAATATGCCGAACATTAATATTATATACGAATACAAGCGAACCCTAAACGATAACACGCTGAATATTAATTCACATTATTGAAACAAAATAAATTTCAAACTAATCTCTAAAAGAAAACTTTAACATACTTGAGCAAAAATTATAGTCCATAAGCAAAAGAACCAACACAACATTTGGTTGTATGACACAACCCTTCCAAAGTTCCAGAGCTGAATTTAATATACGTATATGAGTAATCAACACGTGAAATCATCAGTGGGCGCTAAGGTTGACATCTTTGAATAAAATTACAGTGGCATAATAATTCTCCATAAATTACAACAGTAATACTTGGATTAAATCCTCACATTTTACTTAAAGCATTACTCTACTATCTTATAGCTCTGCTTTTATATAATCTTTTGAGGTGACGCATTTATACTATAGTAGCAGAGAAAATGGTTAAAAAATGTTCATAGTTCTCAGGGCCGTAGCTAGTTGGTGGCGAGGTGGGCCCCCGCCAAGGGCGCAGGTAGAGAAAGGGCGCAAAATTAACCGTGAAAAATCCCGCCTTTGTTTAGACTGGTGCAATTTATCAAGCAGTAAAAATTCCACGTTAATGGAAGAAATCTTTCAGGTTATTAAAAATTACTGCACGTGAACTATCTGTAGTATTATGCCGATTATCTATAAACAAAAAGAAGTCATGCAACGTTCTTTAATTAACACGTTTTTTATTGACAGGGTATGATAACATAAATCATGAACAGTATGGAAAGATATAACAAAAAAATTAAAATGTACGTTATTATTGAGATGAAAGTGGTTCAACTATTCGGAAAAAGTACTTTTACCTATATTAATGTGTTAAACATTTTAGTAGGCCTCAGGCCTAATATGTAATTTACTTTTGATACTAGATTTTATTATTTAATTCTTTTTTAAGTAGTTCAATCGTCTGAAAATAAGGTTTTAGTACCTTGAAAGTCCAACACTTAGTTCATTTTAAAATTGAGGTTTAGGATTTCTTTGATAATAACAGTGTTTTTATATTAAAATAATAAACAATTTTACAGAAATAAAAAAAAAATTGTTCAGACCCCCAGTATTGGAGGGCGCAGATTTGTCAAACTCGCCAAGGGCGCAGAAGGACCTTGCTACGGCCCTGATAGTTCTACCATAATGGTTCTAACATTAACAGCAGCATTGACGACGGTATCTCTGCAACCGATACGAGTAGGTATCCTTTCCAGAGTTATTTTGTGTTTCGTCTTATTTGTACCTATAGTGAGTTCTGCCACTAGGTATTATAATATATCCGTGACTTTACTCTCAAAGATATAACACAATTAGTCTTATATCTCACTAACCTACGTATTACATAAGTTGAAACATCAGTTTTTACTTAAATTATTACTTACCACTTCAATAATTACTTGTCATAGTCTTAAGCAAACCTCACCTGCAACAACAAAAGCAAAAAGATAATGTACCACATTGTCTTTGATTTGACATCACAAAAAAAAAAAATTAAGGCACCAGTTCCTCTACAGTTATGGAAAAATTGCTAAACAAAGCTTAGAACTGCTCCGACTGTAAAACAAAATGGCGTGCCATATTCTGTGATAAGAATACATCAGAAACATATTTAACTCATTTTTCATAAACTAACAGTTAGCACCCTTTCTAATACTCATCCCTTCAATTTTCGGATTTTCAGCTTTCATGCGTCCTGTTTGCTTATCGGTCCGTCACTGTATTTGTATTTGTAGTATTTATCTACAAACTATCTGTAGTATTAAGAATATAAAATGATAATAGCAATAATTTTAATAATATTTATAATAGTAGAACAGTATTTCTTAAAACAGTAATGTGACTTTTTATATAGGAATATGAAAAGCAAAGGAAATTTTAAATAAAATGTGTAAGTTGATGACGTGCAAAGACCTTTGTAGGATGCATCAAAAAGCAATGCATTTTATTATTAAATGGGAGGGGGGAAATTTATTCATGTATTCATAAAGCAGAGGACTGCGATGTAAAGATATGGAGTAAGATGATCTCTTCATAGCAAGCAATTTGCTTAGCTACATTTTCTTGCAACAGTTAATATTTTTAAAATAAATAATTTTATATAACCCTGAATATTAAATCGGTTATATATAGATGGAGTGAAACCCCGATGCGCATGTGGATTTCTCGTGCGTAAAATAAGGGAAACGAGGTAAAGCCGTAGGTGCCTTGTCTTAAATTTATGGCATGTTAAAGAACCTCATCCGCGTATATCATGCCCAAAATGTTCCTTCCGATCCCAGTTCGACGCCCCTCCATCTTTTTTGGCCTTCAGAAAATGAAATGAATGAATGAATATTACTTTATAACCTTGTAATCTGATAACACTTTTATTGACTACCTCTGGAACCTTCACACTGTTTTCAGAATTAATCAAACTATTGCAGTTTCGGGTGTTATCCTTACAAAATGGTCGCCGCATTTCGTGCATTGAAATGGCGTTTCCCTGACAATTTCTACAAAAATCAATATTTCTTTCTAACTATTTGTTAATATCGTATGAACAGCTAATCTACTACAATCATTCATTAAACATCAATTGTTTATTTTTTACTTTTAATGTAAAAGAAAATGTAAATAATTAAGTTACTCTTCACGGACTTATAACTTTGTAACTACTTATACTGCAGATATTCCAAATATTGTAGATTATGTTCATATTATAATTAAAACTAGGTTGAAAAAATAGGCACTCACATTGCAGTATTCATATTACAGTATTCATATTTATAAAAATTACCACGGAAACGGCATTTCAGTGCACGTCGAAAGGTGGGTGCCATTTTGTAACAATAATTACCCGTAATTGTAGCTGTTTAGTTAAATCTGAAAATAACATTTTATTGTAAACTTAGTCGATAAAGTGTATGTCAGTTTACACGATTACAGAATAATTCATTGCTGAGAAAAAAATTAATGAATTTCATTTATTTCTCAGTATCAAAACTTGTATGTCCCCCCTACATGTGGATAAATTATATTTCGTGCAATGTTATTTAGTTAGTTGAAATAATTTTATCATCTATTTGTCGGTATGGCCAGATTGGATTTATAAGGGCTTTGTTAATGAGCTTTGGCTTGTAAGTCTCTTCATTAATTTAAAAATCCTCATAAGAGTTCTGCGGGAAAGAACAATAGCTGTAATATTCACAGTCTTCCCCTTTAACGTCTCATAGGTATAGCCATATCAACAATGCAGCAGTATCATATCATCAGTTCTTTCGTCCATCCTGAATTGCACATCCTGCTTCCACATAAATTATCCACGATTCCCTTTGCACACAGAAAGCCTCACACAAAGCAGGAAGTAAAGTGGATTACATATGTTACAATATAATTGGTCTCGCTGTCAGTGGATGGGACGTGAAAGACCATTCTGTTATCATCTGTGTTTTTCTAGTGGACTACAAACAGACGTGGAAATGTGCTAAAGCTTTCTCCTCTTTTTTTATTTTATGCGCATGCGGTTTTCAGAGTACTTTACACCCCAGAGACACCTTGTGGGGGACGTTGTAAGCTGGGGCAAGATAAAGCTCATTCCCAAGGGATATAAACTCAGATGTTGGGAAATCCTTCCATTACCCTGGTAATTTGCACCTAGGGTTCAGCTGTTGTGAAAAACGATGGAGGTTGTGTTTAAAGAGAACTATGGTATGAGCCTTAATATGTCGGAACAGAACTCTTACGGAAATAATACTTCTCTTAAAAGAGTCCTAGCAAAATTCCGTATTCTCATTAGCTAAAGAATATTATGTTACCTAATCACAAGTTATACTCTTAAAAGTAGACTTAATGTAAGGTTTCAGTTTCCGGTTTAAATGATTCGTTCAGTATAATTCAATCAGAACTTCTGAAATTCAAATTACGTTTTTCGGAAACTAAAATGCTTTTAAATAAGTTCGTAGGCTTCCACGGCCGGTATATAAACTGATTGTATTGGCTATCCGGGTTGGGCCGCGTCGTCTAACGTTTCGGACATCCTGTCGTGTCCTTCTTCGGAGCAAGATTCACACTAAAAAGAAGTGTCTGATTCTTCACAGGCACTTCATTTTAGTGTGAAACTTTCTCCGAAGAAGGACACGACAGGATGTCCGAAACGTTAGAATCAGACACTTCTTTTTAGTGTTAATCTTGCTCCGAAGAAGGACACGACAGGATGTCCGAAACGTTGGACGCTAAAAACACGACGCGGCCCAACCCGGATAGCCAATACAATCAGTTTATATAAAATTCCTTTTACTGATATCGAAATTTACTTTTTCAGAAACGGAATTTTCTCCTTCCAAAATCAGATTTCCATATTTTTTTAAAGATGAAATGTCTTCGAAATTGATACAACACTTTCTAAAGTTGAAGTTTAAAATGCCCCTATGGATTACAAACCACACCAGAATCAGAGCTAGACATACTAACGTTTAAGCCAAGGGAAGAGTTTCCCTTATTATGAGTCTAATCACTTATCAAACATTTACTAGTTAATACTTTTTTATAGTTTTATCTCACAGAAAGGATTTACATTAGGCCTATTGATTTTAAGAGAAAAGTCTGTCCTGAACCCGGAATTAAAGCTGGGATCTCCGAGCTCCGATTCGTACGCAGATTTTTTTTTTTTATTTCCTTTATTTGTCTTAGTTTTACCTCTCCCTTTTAGGATTTAAGCAACCCAAGCCACCGGGGCCTTACAGGGCCGCGACCTGTCGGGAGAGGGATTTTCTATGGATTAC
This sequence comes from Ectobius pallidus, assembly GCA_964059195.1. Classification (NCBI taxonomy): domain Eukaryota; kingdom Metazoa; phylum Arthropoda; class Insecta; order Blattodea; family Ectobiidae; genus Ectobius; species Ectobius pallidus. The sequence continues at coordinate 134,782,628 of CAXKWD010000001.1, forward strand.
ATACATACCTTTTTGACCAGACAAGGACATGGAGGGCCTCCCCGGACGAGTGATCAGCCCAATGCCGGGGCCACCTCCGAGACAACACGAACACATAGGACGAGACACACCATTCACACACACACTCACTCACTCCAAACAAGGCAAGGATGGGATGAAGATGGTAATGACGGCAAGATGATATCTGGAGACCACAAGGGCCTAAAGTTACCCGACATTTGTCCCACAGGTTACTCACCTAGACAACTTGTCCCGACCAGGATTCGAACCCGGGCCCGCTGCGTGAGAGAAGCGAACGCATCCCCTACGCCACAGCAGTGGACTGCAGATGTTTTATCGCCAAGATATTGGAAAATACTTCTTACTAATCAAGACTCTCATTGGGAAGTTTCCTTCTTAAATTATTCACAATCACTGTCGCTAGTAACATGATAAAAGCATTATCAAAGTTCAAGCATCACTCATCAGTCTAAAATAAACTTTTCCTCTAGAATCTTTACTGCTTCGATGGAAACATTTGCATATCTATAAGGTACACATTACAGATAGTTTACGTAATTCTCATTATAATTTCGATTTCCGTGTTAGCTCGACTACGATTTTATTCTTGGCAATAATAATCTTTAAAAACTTGTTTTATGTTTATTTAGCTGTTGCACAATGTATGATCGGAAAACTTAATTTATAACCTGGAAGTATATCGCTGAATTGTTCGTTATGAAATGGTCTTATACATATCTTATAATTAACCCTCATTAAAATATTACTTGTAATGAAACACACGGGTTTTGTTTTTAATGAAGCAAGAGATTGTCTTTACTTCGGTGTTCTACAGGAAAATATTACGTACAGTCAAGAGCTATTTTACAATTTGTTGGTAATTATCAAACTACTGTAATAAGTAATTAGCAAAGAATAGCAAAGTAAAGAAGGAAAGTAAATCATCTTATAAAAGCAGCCTTTACCAAATACAATGTTCTTATTTCCGAAGAGTCCCTGCATTCCAGACTAGATGGCACCAGAACCTATCCGGATCATCGAAAGCCGTGATTAAACGGAATTTACTTTACAAGTAAACGTACTATAGCCTACTGCAGTACAGGTTTTAGATGAGTAAAACTATAAAACTATAAGTATTTTCCATAAATTTAGCTTTCTTCCAACTTAGTTTTAGTTGAAATTTTACTGTGTATGTAAATCTAAGTTTTTAACCTGCGAACTGATGTAGAATTAACGAAACGAAACATCTTTGTGATTAAAATAAAAATAATTATTGACTGTCAGTACAAAAATCTCGTCCGGATTAACCGGATGTCCGGACGAGCGGAGTCCGGATTAGCGGGACTCTGCTGTGATTCAGTAAGTGAATAAGATGATTATATTACATAATAAGTGCGGTAATCGTAGTTTTGCCTTTTCCTTTTAGGAATTACGCACCCATATACAAGGCAGCAACCTGTTGGGGGGGATTATCTGTTGATCACTCATACTATTACATACTTTTTGACCAGACAAGGACATGGAGGGCCTTCCCGGGTGAGAGACCGCTGGGGCCACTTCCTACAAAACGAACACATAGCACGAGATACATTTTCACAAACAATCACTCTAAACAAGGCGAGGATGGGATGAAGGTGATAATGACGGCCAGACGATATCCGAGACATTTGGGTTCTGTTAGAGGTAGATTAGTATTTCGTCTCGTTTTGTATATATAATCGCTGGATGCATATTTTGTACGATGTTTGTGAAAATATTTTAATAAAGAAAATTTGTAAAGTTTTTCAAATTTGAAATCGTTAAATTCCGAAAATATTTGGCTAGTTGGGTAATCAATATGTTTTATGTTTATATTAGGCCTATTCTTTTTTGCAAAATCAAAGAGACTCAAGAGTTGTTTTCGTTAAACCTCCGCAGGTGCGAATACCATATTGGATAATGGATTCGAAAAGAACTTGATAAACGCAACGTAAAACAGTTATGGGAATACAGTGACGTAAAACGACAAATTTGTACATTGTTCTGCATAGTCTATTGCAGAGGTAGCGTATTATAGAATGTTCGAGCAAAAGATTAATTAAAGCACTTTGGACTGTATATGATGATATCCGAAGCATTTGGGTTCTGTTAGACGTATATTAGTATTTCGTCTAGTTTTGTACATATAATCACTGGATGCATATTTTGTACGATCTTTGTGAAAATATTTTAATAAAGAAAATTTGTCAAGTTGTTCAAATTTGAAATCGTTAAATTCCGAAAATATTAGGCTAGTTGGGTAATCAATATGTTTTATGTTTATATTAGGCCTATTATTTTTTACAAAAGTCAAAGAGACTCAAGAGTTGTTTTCGTTAAACCTCCGCAGGTGCGAATGCCATATTGGATAATGGATTCGAAAAGAACTTGATAAACGCAACGTAAAACAGTGATGGGAATACAGTGACGTAAAACGACAAATTTGTACATTGTTCTGCGTAGTCTATTACAGAGGTAGCGTATTATAGAATGTTCGAGCAAAAGATTAATTAAAGCACTATGGGCAATATATGGCTATGCTAATTTTTGGATAGTCTGGGCCTCTCGGCATATGCCCGGTTTATCATTTTGGTTTAATATCTTAATACTCAGAATTAAGCCAAATCGTGTAGAAAGTACACATAACCGCCTGTATCCTCTCCTAGCTATATTATTCTACACAGAGGCACAGATGCTGACTGAATAATGTTTGTAAGGGGTGCGGGGTGAGAGGTTAATAACACACATAGTGTGTGTATTTATAATAATATCATCATCAGCATCACGCACTGCTCGCTTGATAGCATGCTGCCTTGTATGATAATGGCCGGTGTGAATAAAAACGAGTACGACGAGTATTTACTGACAAGTAAAGTGTAACGAGTATTTAAACTCCAAGTAAACCGATGTGAATAAAGCGTCGAGTTTACTTGTGACCGTGTACTCGTCAACCCGAGGGTATACTAGCAAGTATTTACTCGCGAGACAATTGAATTCACAAACAAGGCAAGTAAATACTTGTAGCGCCACACAGACTACGCATCATTTCCTGTTGTGACTTGTTCTGTTTTCGCCGCTTACTCACAAGTCAGTTGTCGTTCCCGTTTGTTTTGTCCTCTTGCAGCTATGGATGAAAGTAGTGTGACTTCCGGTTGTGACAATAGAGCTATTTTTGTAGCGTTATTGAAAGACTTTAGTGTTGTGCTAAATAAATCCATGTTGCCTAAAGTTGCATCTGCTAAAGAGAAGGCATGGGGATGTTTAGCCGACCAGTTTTCGAAAAACGTTGGGAAGCAAACTAGTGTTGGACAGTTAAAAAAGCTATTGAACAATATGAAAACCGCAGTCAAGAAAAAAACTGATGTCAACGCAACTGGAAATAAACCAATAACATTGTTGTCATGGGAGGCAGATTTCCTAAAAATTTGCGATTCAAACGAGAACCCAGTTTATTGCAAAATACCTGGGGCTTCATGCGTTGGATTGGGAGCAAGTTCTACGTCTGAACTCAATGAGGAGAATGAGAATAGGGAAGACGAAGATGACCCCGTTGACATGTTAGCATCAAACCAGCCCATCACACCAGTGACTTGCATACGTAAGAGCGATGCGGCGAAGTTGAAAAAAGATAAGAAATTGAAACTCTCAACTGAAACTGAAGAGACGTCAAAGTTGACAACTGGTGAGCTGCAGCGTTTATTATTACTTGAACAAATTAAGCTAACAAGACTTCAGGCTGAACGTGAACAACTGATGATAACGGAGTTGAACCTAAGAGCTGCACAACACAGACGAACGGAGTCCGTTGAACAACGCGTTGAGGTTGAAGAAGACGATGTCTTAAAAGAATTTTTGTTGTTGAGATAAATTGTATCCTGTTTCCTTTCCTGAAATATTCCTTTTCTCTAAAAAAAATAAAATAAAAATAAAAATAATAAAATAAATAAAAAACAAAAATACAAAAAGAAATAAGTATATTAAATACGTCACGTACACAGTCACGTGACGTACGTCACGTACACAGCTGTACACAGTTTGTCGGGTATGGCATGACCGGTGGAGGGCTCATAGGCTGGTGGTATATGCCCATTTGCTTTTCCACCAGGCCATGTTAAACCTGACATACTGTAGGCCTATGCGCACATGTGACATACTTATTTAAAAAGATATATTTTTGTTTTTTTATATATTTTTTATTACTTTTTTATTTTATTTTTCACATATGCGATTGCAATTGGAGTAAAGGAAATAGGATTAAATTTATTTCCATGTCAAAAATGTGTATTTACATCATCAGATTATTACTAATTTCTAATCGTTTTTGCTGACCACGTCGTCTATTTATAACTTCATTCCGATCCAAATTATATAGAGGTACATTTTCTTCAGCCACACCATTTTCGATTCCGTCTTCCACTTCCCAAGGATCATTCAAATGTTTTGCTACATTGTAAAGCACTGCACAACTTATTACTACATTGGGAACATTTTTGACTGCTATTCTAACTTGGCTCGAGAGTATGGGAAAACGACGTTTCATCTGGCCAAAAACTCGTTCAATTATTACTCTTTCCTGAGCATGGGTCGAATTGTAATTCCGCTCACGAGCATTTCTTGGTTCGTCAAAAGGAGTCAGTAACCAAGGAGTAATTCCATATCCGCTATCACCAAGGAGACAAACATCACCATCATATTGGCGCACCACATCCTGAATTCCACTCACTCGCCAAATCCTGCCATCATGTACACTCCCTGGCCATTGAGCGTCCACACTTGTAATTTTTTCATTAGCGTCACAAGTCATCTGAATGTTTATTGTTGTTTTTCCTTTTCTGTTCACATACTCGTCGCCGAATTCCGAAGGCTTCATAATATGCACGTGAGTGCAATCTATAGCACCAATGACAGTCGGAATGCGAAATTTTGAAGCCCAATCTGCCTTGGCCTGATCCATATCTTCAATAGTGCGTGGAAATGTAATCCAATCTTCAGACTTCGACACTATTTTATCCAATACACTTGAAAATGTTCTGCTGACTGTACTTCTTTCAACCCCCATGTCGTTGGCAACACCACTTTGGAATCCTGGATCACTAACGTATCTCAGAAAAATTTCCATCTTTTTCCGTGCAGTTAATCCTCCACCCCTTGCATCAGTGTTTTCATCAAGAAAGTGCGAAGTGAGAAAATCTACGTTTTCGCTCTCAAACCGTAATAGTCCCTTAGATAGATCGGGACTTATATCACGCCGGTCTCTATAACGTTTCACACCACGCAGGTTCATAAATGCAGCCATCTTTCGTGTACAAGTACGACTGCAAGTCTGGGGTCGGGTTGACTTGCGAATAGACGAGTATTTACTTCCTACAGAAGTATTTACTTGCGTTTATTCACACCAAAATTGGCATTTTTCCGGGTTTTACTAGCCTCTCAAGTATTTACTCGCGAGTAAGAGTAAATGCTTGTTTTATTCACTTCAATTTTGGCGTTTACTTGTTATTTTGATATGTTCAAGTATTTACTTGTCCTACTCGTTTTTATTCACACCGGCCAATGAACCTGGCTACAAACACACGTCACGTTTATTTGCAAACCTTATTCGTTATTCTATCTACGGCAACAAAGTTTATATTTTTAACACAGCGTTATCTGAAAATAATAACTTACTTCTTCCAGCTTAGGAACGCCTGCAAGTGTACTTCATACTATTTTCTGTCTCAAATAAGTTTGATCCTGTTCAAAACAAAGGGAAGGAGAACTCACAGAGAGTTCGCGGAAAATTCGCATCACGTGACAAAACGTGATTGGTTAATGTCATTAGCATGCGCCAATACCAGGGTGTGGCTTGCTAGTGGAGAAGTAGTGATCGTAAGTTCATGCAACAATAATATCAACATTTACACGTGAAATAACAAACTCTCACTGGCATCGTCATCATTATAGTATATCAATTAGCAAACAAAACGTAAAAGATTCATTGTTCAAGATAAAGAGGAAGTGAGTTGTACTGAGAATAAACAAACTAATATTATCACGGTAATGGCATGCGTTCTCACGTGCGGACTAAGAAAGCCAAGCCTCTTTCTTTTGAATAGGATCAAACTTACTTGAGATATATTATAGAGCCCGGATTTTGATGACATGTCATCTTTTAACTGGAACATCATGGACGTTGCCCATTAGTGCAGATATTTTGATCATGACTCCTATATAAGATTTTCGTGTCTACCATCACATTCTCCATAAAAATTTCATACAGAAATGCATATTTCACTTTGGTCATGTATTCTGAAAATAGACAAATCTGGCAACATAACGCTTGCTTCTCCCATATGAATAGCATGGGCCATAAGAGCCCATTGTGCATTCACGATGTGAAAACCAGTATGGATTATTAAGATGGTAATACTTTGGATAAATTTTTGGTCATTTATTCCAATTTTTACGAGTATTTCTAGGTCATTTTTTTTTGTGATTTTACGGTATTTTGTCCACATTTCGTATTTTTAGATAATTTTTTATTATAAAGTCAATATTTTCTTATTTTGGGTTGTTTCTCGCATTATATAGAGTTGTTGTGCCTAGTATCGGAGCTCTAAATAACCATATATAAATAGATCTTGTTACAATTTAATTTGGGTACCAGGAAGACGGTGTTTGCTGCTTGCATTTAACCGTATACACCTATTAACTAATTTTAATCCTATAATTATTGGTTCAACAACATAAATGTAGACTAGACTCAAATCTAACGAATGAACTAATATTTCCATACGATTTTTTTTTTTTTTTAGTTTTTTTTTTTTTTTAGTTTTGGTCTTTTTTGGTAATTTTATACATCATTTTAAAAATAGTTTATGTCATTAAAATCCGGCCCTATTCATACCTAAAGCAATAAAAGAAAGTTAAAATATGAAATACAGTCTTCGATATTTGCATGTATAAATATAATGTGTATTAACGAATATTTTGTAAACATACGGCCTAAACTAGACTAGCTGTGCTAACTGCAGTCAGACCGAGAATTAGCAATGAGAGACTTGGAGAGCGTATTTAATAAATTAACAGCTCTATTCGTCGACCTGCAGACGGTTAGGTAATGTACTGATTTTCTATTCTGTAGTACCTGGACTCCATCTCGCAACAGGTTAATGCATACCTATGTTTAAAAGCGACAGGCTCACGTAGGGCCTTTGTAGACTTGCAGGCATTTAAAATTATTACGTGACAATACTCCGGCATTTCTCTTACCAGTGTAGCAGTAGGGACATAACCATAATGAAAACAATAATGTTGTTTATTATTACTTAGTCGAAAGTATACCTACGAGGCCATGGTCTTCGTACTGTAATAGGCGACGTAAATGTGTGAAATCTTATAAAAACATGGTGGCACCAACAACTCCGTAAATATTTTCTTCGGGCCTCTCATAACAATTTTTAAGGTACCAGAAAATTGCAAAATAATTATTACATTTAAATAAGACAATATCTAATAATATTCACTGTCGACTTAATCTGATCTTAGATACGATTGTTGAATAAACAGTTAAATATACAGCAACGACAACCAAAACAAGGACCACAACACCTATGAAATGAAGGTTCTCTTGTAAGATATTCTCTTTGGGAACGACAGAAAAGCCTCGTCCAAAAAAAAAGTACAAAATGGAGTTAAGTTCGGTTTACCATAATAATTGTTAAGAGCAGAAAGTTTCTCTGTTCTATACTAGCATATTCATTTTGTGAAGATGATTACCCGTAACTGTAGCAGTTTAATTAATTATGAAAATAGTATGTAATTGTAGAAGTACTCAACAAAGAGCACGTGAAATTGCTAGGTTACAAAACAATTCATCGCTGGTAAAAATAAAATAATAAATTTCACGTACTTCTCAGAATCCAAAACTTTTAAAACCTTTAAAGAAGCGGACCCTGATTTATGGGTGGCAACAAAGAAAATTACTTCACTTAGCAAATCGCATATAGTATTTAGAGAAAAAGCAACAAAGAGGTTATACAGACCTGCCTGTCATAATCAGCACAGATGTACCAGACATCCGAAATAAATACCACTGCTATGTCTTTCAATATAAGTTTCCAAGAAGAGTCACGCCTTTCTTATAGGCTTAATTGAAAGAATGAATAAAATGATTTAATAAAATAAAGTAACTACACACATATAGTTATTTATATAATTCTTCGCACGAGCAATTAGGCTGTCTCTGCTATGACTGTGCACAAGCCAAAACATATTAACATAGAATTAAAACTAAAAATCACATAACTCACAACATACCAACAAGCCAAAACATAAATATGCAATTAAAAGTAACCGACACACAAACAAACCTTTCAAACATACAAATAAGCCAAAACATAAACATACTATTAAAACTAAGGAAAAAGCACTCTAACAAACCAACCGATACACCAACAGAACCCGAAAAAATAATCCCTCGAAGATATTAACACATCCTATTTACAGTTGATAAATCATGTATCCAGAATGAAATATCCAGCGTTTACGAAATGCATGCGGAGAGGGAGAAAATTTCCGAAATGCGTACCAATGAAATCTAGGAACTACTAGGGGATATCCATGTTGCGTGCCAAGAAGGTATCTAAAAACATATAATACCTTCCATCCCACTTTCAGATATCAGGCCTACTATAACACACTCTTCAGTAATTTTAACATAAGCTTCAAAATAACAAAATAAATAAGATACCAGTTGCTCAACAAATACATGTATTTTGTGATCAGTCGCCTAGGCCTTTCGGTGTCTCTACACCATCTTGAGGGCATCTTTTGCTAGCTTGGAGCTCCAATAATTAAAATAAAACAACATTTCGTCACCATTAAAAAATTAGATAAAATTTATATAATCTCATAAAACCGCTGTCACGGAACTATCTTCTGTGGCTTCCTCGCCGACTAGTCAACGGAGACGCGGCGTAGAAGCCACAGAAGATAGTTCCTTGACCGTGGTTTTATGAGATTTTATAAATTTTAACTTATTTTATAATTGTGAATGGTGGAGCTCAAAGCCAGCAAAAGATGCCCTGAAGATGGTGTAGAGACATCAAAAGCCCTAGGCAACTGCTCACAAAAAATATATATTTGTTGAGCAACTGGTATCTTATTTATTTTTATTCCATTGATCGAGCTCAACGGTGTTGAACATGTATTTTAATAAATAAGTTATAAAAGGTATCTTGCAACACGCCCATCTTTCCTTGTTATTACTTTTGAAAATAAAATTTGAAGCCATCGATGACGAACACTTTCCTGTTTTTCTCACTTTTCTGTTTAGTAGCGAAAATGATTCCAAGATCCAATAATCCCTTGGTTAAAGCACCTAAATAGATCAAGTTCCTTTATTTTCTATAAGTCAAAATAAATCTTATTTTCGTAAACTGTTGAAAACTTGAAACTAAGGTTCATCAGTATTATGATAATACTACTTGGTATCTTTAATTAGTAAGACATTACGTGGTTCCTACTAGATTATTCAAGAAATGCCAGCATGCAATTCAGGTGTGCGTTTAAAAATCCCCGCATGAAATTAGGTTTACTTTTCCCACCTTTATTTTTTTTTTACTTTTCCTAATAATTCCGTATGCAATTCTCCCGACATATCATCCCCCTTACACCCACTCAGTCAATTCTAACCTAAGCTGCCTCATTTTGAACATAAATTTTCCCACCCCATCTAAAGATCAGGTGTTAATCAAGAGCTCGTATGTCTCCAGCTGACCCCTACACGATACATTGATACACTCTGGCAGATGCAGTTTTCTCAGTGTTTCGGTGACTTCACACTCTGGCTAAATGTGGTGTGTACTTCCTCCCCCACCGCAGAGAAGATATATTCTCGCCCCCCCCATCATTTGTAATTTTAATTGTCCGCCAAGCTCCTAGAGGTATTTAGCTAAACCAAGCCTATTTTCTTTGCTCCTTTCTTACAAGTATGGCTCGGTTCCCCAGTTTGCCTTGGTAAACGACTGGATCTCCAAAGTAGACTAACCTTATTCCTAGATTCCGCTAAAGTTATTTTCTTGTCAATAGCTCTCAAACCACAAATAGACGGATATGATTACTATTATCCGTACGGATAACGGATTGTTAATATTCATATTTAAATATTATGTTCACTTCGAGTAGTTTCAAAATAACCAATAAAAATTCGAAGCAAAGAAAATTGTCTGCTTCAATCTAGCCTGGAAAGGTTACCTTTAATGGAAGAAGCAGCAACACACACTGCATATTCGACTTACATTCGATCAGCTATTTTATATTCATACATTTTACCTTCGGCAGGAATGATCTTATACGCATAGCAGAGTCGCTACTATAAAATGTAACTTTGATAAGTCTGAAAGGAAAGAAAAACGTGCATATAGAATTCTCATCCTGAATACTAACTTCTCTAGAAATATTCGAAATAAATTCAACGAGTTGTTCCCTATAGTTGGTCGACATACAGTAATGCTCTTCAGTTTCAACAAATTAACCTTGCAATGTTTCCTAATAGATTAAAGTGGGAAATTTTCCCATTTCATGCACAGCTTTTTGATAGAGATAACAGGAAGGCATTTACATTGTGACACGGAAGTTCTCATGGTAGGTCAGAGACCCCCAGTAAATTTTTAAGGATTTATCTTATTTAAATTTATGTACAAGTTTTATATTAATTTTCAGGCAATTTGTGAAGTTACATGTTGTACATTTTTTAAACTTGTTATATAAGTGTACATTATTTTTAATTTGTAGAAATTCTACTCACATGGTTGAAAACTCGAGAATAATTTCTACATATGCCAGGAGAAACTCAAATCTTACATTATTTTTAATTATTTAGGAGTGAACATCAAACTGTGAAAACATTCTGTGTTAATATCAATACTCCCATCTCTGCTCAATTATAATATGTGAATTAATATACAAACTAATGGCATATTTGCCATCAGTTCAACATCAAAGCATTCACAACATTCTTCGGAGGCTTCAGCACGTTTTTCAGAAGCTTTGAATGCAGGAAAATATACGTTTTACACCACTGTGAAACACTCTAGGAAATACTCATCACATTCATTTTCAATACAATCATCATTATTGTCTCCTTCTTGCTCAGTATCTGTTCCCCCATTTATAACTTCTATAACATCTTGGCATTCCCCATTGGCAGTGTTTTGATCAATTTCATCCCATCTTTACATATTCCTACTGTAAACTCTGCAGAGTTTTCCACAGGTATTTTTTTTCATGAGTGCAAAAGTACTGAACATTTTTATTATTGAATATTATTATCATAAATATTGCGGAAGTGTTACCTCAATTTATACATCTTACTTCATACATTTTTCAATAACAAGGTGCAAGAGCTACCTTGCTCAGTCAACCACGCAATAGGCTCGAGGTTCTCATAATTTACGTTGCGCCTAAATCGTGCAGTGGGTATATACACAACTGCTCACTGGATTTAAAATCTTCTACTCTTATACAATTCAACGGCCCTAAATAGCGTGCTTGCTCGCCCGCTTCGTGAGACATCGGGTATACTCGGCGATGTTCGTCTCTCGCAGTCTAAACTTTCATGACGACTACAAAATTAGGAAGGAAAACCGTTTCTTTATTATATAAGGCCTAAGTGAAATGAACACAATGAACAAATATTCTAATTTTATTTTTACTTACAATTTTCATATCTCTGAACCACAAACATTTTTAATAATCTACCAGTGTAATTTTCTTAAAAATCCTGGAGTCAATGAATAATGGCGGGCGAAACCGGGGGCAACAGCTGTAAAATATTGATGGTTTTATCTCTTGAAATATCGCTGATAATAATAATCCAAACAAACCATTCCTTCCCTTGAAACATCATATAATTTCTGAAAATTACACTGAATTGATAAAATAAAATTCACATCATATTCATGCCAATAAACAGCTGAGAAACAATACGTATTATGTGTTCACAGGTTCTTTGGAACTGCATAATCGATTCTGATATAGTTCGAGGCCCAAATAGGGAACTTTGTCTGACTCTCAAAGATGTAAAGCAGGCGCAATAATTATGTTTCCAATTTGGTGTCTTTGATTTTGCCTTGAGTAACTGGACATATTAATGAGTAATGACTCATTTAAGGTGTTGTCCTGACAACGGAACATAAAGCAGTATTGTATAACGATGTCAGCTTCTCAAGTTAGCTTGTTATGTTTACAGTGGTTACAGTGGTTTATACAATAAGAGACGTAATAACAAACAACTAATTATATAGCAAACTGTAACCAGACTCTCACCACAGGAGGGTGAATGGGTCCCTTTGTGAGCAATTGAAAGCCGATTCATGCTCCTACTATACTATGATGTGAAAAATTAGAATGGTGAAATTGTGAGGAAGAAAAGCCTCTGGCCATCTAACCCGCTTTATCTTAACACGTAAAGGAAAATAAACAACCAGCGATTTCACTCAATAATATGTGACAAAATCATTATGGTGAAATTTATTAGGAAGAACATGTACTGGTCATCTAACCCGCACTACGCAATCTCGTTTAAATTTAGGTCCTATGTACTATAACATGTTTCCAGCCTCAATTAGAAAAGTGTTTAAACATTTATTTCTTTAGCACGCTTTTATTTCTGTATTTTTAAAAAAGTCAATTTTACTGTAGACGAATTTAAAATGTTTAAGTGTAAGTAACAGCTATTTGACGAGGGTTGGAAGTTTAATAGTGGCAACAAATCTATAAAATCAGGGTGAACTACAGGAGGTCAAACAGCTTTTGTTGAATGTTGGTTGGATATCCAGCATAGGAGCCTTCTATCACTAAGAATGCCTTCACAGTAACCAGAAGAAATTGAGCTGGCTCTGTCAACCAGTCTTAAATTAATTTTTGATCTGACAGAAATCGACTGACTAAAAATAATTCAGCGCCTTAAAATTATTCTTCATTCACAATAAAATGCAATAACATAATGAACTGTTTCAAGATTGGTTGAAGTATGCTGGATATCCAACCATCATCCAACAAAAGCGATTTGAACTTTCCTGTAATTCACCTTGATTTTATAGATGTGTTGCCACTTCTAAACTTCCAACCTTCGTATTACTCTCCAATGAAAGTATTAAATCGTTTTATAACTTTCTAATACTTAAGATGTGGCAAACTAGTACTTATAAATAAATCGATAAATATTTAAGGGTATAGCCTACTTCGTAGCGCTACATTTATGCTACCAAAGTATAACTATTTTTATTGAAGCCATAGTTGAAATTTGGGAAAGATAATGCAGCTAAGATATATATCATATTATGTACCCCTAGCATGGCAATGTTAAAGTGTCTTACCAAAAAGATATATTCAAAATAATTGCAATCGTGTACCAAACGCGTCCTTTCCTGACGTCAATAGGACATCCATTATTGCACTTTGTACGATACGCATGAAGTAAACACAAGAAAGTCGCATGCTGATACCAGGAAGTTTTTGGTGAAATAACTGTTGTGCGAATATAGGCCTATCTTTCATTGACCCTTGAAACGCTAACTTACGAGTACGAGGGCTGTCCAGAAGAAACAGAGATTTTGAAATAATAAATAAACAAAGTGAAAAAAACAAATTTAATACATACATTTTGAAGGTAGACTCTTACCCTATTTTTCTACATAATCGCCATTCAAATTAAGGTATTTGTCATACCGTGGCACAAGCTTTTCGATACCCTCTCTGTAGAAATCCGCCGCCTGCGATTTGAACCACAAGTTTACACCGGCATGCAGTTCAGCATCAGTGGCAAAGCGTTGCGTCTTCATCGCTGTGATAAGGTTTTTGTTGTCGAAAAATCACAAACCAATTGAAATTTATAGCAAGATTTGTGATGTATACGACAAAGGAATAATGAGTGAAAGCCAAGTAAGGCAGTGGTGCACTGATTTTAAAAATGGCCGAACCAAGTCTTATCACAGACCGCACTTCACAACTGGCGGGATTTTCAATTACAGCGCTCATTTTAAAACGAAAGGCACGATGCTCACGTTAACACAGCTGGTTGCGTACTGAGTGTAAGAACGCTCTGACGCTAAAATGGCGGCGCTAGCCCCGCCCACTGCCGGACCAGGCCAAAACGTCTGTTACTTTCTGGACAGCCCTCGTATGTTCAATAAATTATCCTATCTAAGATAAGAAGATATTAATATCTGCATATTCAAATACACAATATCATTTCGAAACTCCAACCTATCTGTCGTATAAATCTGATAAAATATCTTTCTTCCTTGCGGCAATCCCGACTCTTTCTCGTATAGGCCTACGCTTTCATATTGAAATGTTTAGCTTTATCATATTGATTTTTCAATTACTACAACACTTTGTTCAATTCTTGAGCTGACACCTTCTTTCTTACCTCCGAGCCCTTTGGCATTCTTTCTGACGCTACATTTATTTTCCGATTCTAGTACTGTCATTTTCTCATTCACTCCCTTCTTTGTCATGAGTTTTCCATTACCATAAACGTGCATCATCCCCTTTATCTGTACGTACAATAACCCATGCAAAATCGATTCTACTCCTGAACTCGCTGCTGCTAGATTTTCTCCACGTGCGTTTGAAACCTCGGTTATCCCCCTTCTCACCTTTGTGACAATATTCAGCTTTGTACACGGGAACGAGTTAGAAGTTTATTCGTGACCCAACAGTTTTGTTCAATATGTCGACTTTTTGTGGCAATACTTTGCGACGATTTTGTCCAGCTGAATATTTTGAAAATGCTACTGATGTTATTTTAAGTTTGTTTTCTGTGACTATTCAATTCATACGCTGCGTGTTTGATATTGACCAATAACGTTTAGCAATTCCTCGCATATAGACCAATCACGGCAGTTTATCTTGCAATATTCTTGTAGGAATCGCGAGGATGGTATTTTATCGGGTAAAACCGTCTGCTCGTTACTGGACACGAAAGCATCAGTGTGCAGTGATTAATACGTCATATGCTGTCATTAAACAGCACGAAAACAGATTATTTTATACAACATAACTTGTTTGGAAATTGAAATAACACATGTGTACATTGATTAAAAACACAATTTCGATACGGTGCAAGCCAGTTCATGTGCTTTTGTTTTGCTCTGCTGTTAGCTTACCTGAATGAGGTTAACTATATCTTATATGCACCACTGGTAGCGCTGTCACAATATGGTAACTCGAATCGATTCATGAATGGTTGACTCATAGTAGCTCGTGATCTCGCAGCTATTAGTTTTGTTTTTATACAACAAATAACAAAAGTAGTGATTATTTGTATAATCCGTTACACCTTTATTCATGGAATAGTCTTAACAAATCCAACTCGACTTGACGAGTTTCATCAGATAAACTAGTCAACTCTCGTGGGATTACCTATGCCAAAATACGTCAAATACCTCCTTGAGAATCATTTATCACTTTGAAAGTGACAGTAGACAAACCTGGAATTATGATTCACAAGCAGATGACAAAAAATTATTTATAAAAATTATATATTTACTTTTACAACATAATTATGATGTAACTTACCATTAAAATGCATAAAACAATAACGTGAACAATAAACTTTATTCTCAACTTCCTTTAATTTGCCTAGGCAAATCTAGGGGATCTTGCTTGCATAGTACAGTGATATTCTACAAGAACAGAACTGCTTCGTCACTGCCAGCATTATTGATTAAAATTTCATTTCTTGATTCTTCTTTTTCTTATTCTTTTATGTCACATCGAGTTTACACGACATAGAAGAAGATTCAAGAAGCGAATTTTACTTACGTTTTAAAGGCATTTTAAGTTTTACCAATTTTAATTAAATTTGATACCAGTGGTGTAGCAGTTTTATTCCACTTGAATGCGACTTTAAAAGCAAGATCCCCTGAGGATGATTCCATAACCGAAAGGCCTAGGAAAAATAAACGTTGAGAATAAAATCTATTACGTAATTTTACTATTCATCGAGCTTTAAGGCATAACCGAACATATTATACGCACATCAAATTAGTGCTTGTAAGCGTAATTAAAAGTATAACTAAAAGATGATATGGCTTTCTAAATGCTGTAAACTATTAAGTTACTAAAATTGTGTACTTATTTTGCTGTAAAGTCAAGAATATATAGTAAAGAAGGCAAATGTTTCACATATTTACAAAAGAAAATAATGTTAACATGTCTAAGGGGTAGGGTGAAGTATAAAATATTTCAAACGCTTACAATAAGATATTTAAATTTCGCAACACTACCTTTCGGAAATGTGGCATAAATATTGTGTTATAGTGGTTATTCCACACATATGTCTGATAATTATGGATAACAAAAATTACCGTTCATCAATTAATTCATGTTTCATTTTAATAAGATATTTATGAAACAAATCCACAGCAAACGAAATTATCATCACATCATATGAAATATTGCAATAGGCCTACAATTAGTTGTGATAAAATGTTGTGGGTAACAAAATAGTTTGATTAACTGTAAATGTGCCTTTTAAGAGAAAACGTAATATGCTGTTATAGAATGATTTCCTGGTGAAGAAAGTACATCCAGCTATTTCACTAACCTGACAACTGCAGAATCGTAATAGTACATCATGCAACAAGGCTATAATGGCATTTTAAAAATCACGAGTATATTTATGAAAAGAGCAAACTTTTATTTGACCATAATTAAATTTTAAGTTTTGAATATATAGAGTGAACAAGACGGACGACTTCGGCGATTTAGCTTTCCGTTCTTATGTTTTCCGATAGGTGACAGATGATGGCGTGCGGGGAAATTAGAGCTTCTCTTGTCATTTAACCTCAATATAAAGGACTTTAAAGCACAAAATTAACTTAATTTAGTGTGATATTAAAATTAACACGAACTCATTTCATTTTATTTTAAATACAGGTTGTTTATTATGCAGTTTGATTTGAAGCTCTTAAGGCTTCAAGATTTTGCAGTGTTAGATATTAATCAGTATTAAATGTTATAATGAAAACCTGCACTTCAAAGAATGTCATTAAGATTACGTAACGTCACATATTATAATAAGCATATTAAAGTATGGTCCAACAAAAAGTGATGTTTATAATATGGACGAAAGTTATGAGGAAAATGCTTCTCCACGACTTAATATTTTGAGATGGTTTGAGAAAACTACATGCATAATGTGGGCTCAGCTCACACGCTGTGTTACAAACTACTAGCAACAACAAACAACTCATATTTTATATTAACTCTGTGTTAATGCCATACCCAAAGGCGCAATATGAGAGCTCTGCACACAGAGTAACTAACACTAACATATTAAACTCACAGGAAAATAATAACAGCTCTCAGTACGCCATATACGCCATGCATTTTTTCAGTCGCATGTTGTGTATGGGACAAGACTTTGGGGTCACTCCAACAAGGTCCATCTGATTTTTCTGCTGCAAAAGAAGGCAGTTAGACTATTGTGTGATGCAGAGTATCTTGATCACTGTAGATCATTGTGTGTCAAAAGGGAATTCTTACTGTATATCATATATACATTATGTAATGCTTCTTAGCCATTTAAAGATAGAGAGGATGACTTCACAGTGACCCATGAAGTGCATGAACACTGAACTAGACATTGTCAAGACTTGTATATTCCTAGAAATAGACTCAGAAAGATTTCGAACTGCTTTCCAGTGACTGGTGTCAAGTATTTTTTTCTTTCTTTTTAACTTTTTGCCGCTATCTGTACGGCGTACGGAGTACATGTCAAAATGTTGTAAAAAATTCGTTTTTGGAACATCCATTTTATTGTATAAATGAATATTTTCAGGCTGACCACTCTCAAATCGCATTGAAGCAGACAATTTTTCAGACTTAGCCTTACTGTTTTGTTAAATGGCTGAATAAATATTATTATTATTATTTAATTCAATTGGGCCTAATGATTTCTGTTCAGTACCGATAGTGTATAAAGATAAGAATTTTTCTTGCAATATAACTTAGGTATGTGTGGTTCCTTTGGTAGTGAAATAGTAATAAGAGAACTAGTTTTCTTTCCAAAGATATTTGTTCTGGCTTATCAAGGAAAAGTTTATGTGGACAGGACAAAGACACCAATTCTCAACATATAAACGATGAAATAAGCAAAAGCTGTATTCTCTAAGTCTTGTCTAAAATATTACCTTTCCTCTTCCCAAATGAAAAAGCATCTAAATCATCTTCCTAGAAGTAATAAAAATGAAGCTTCATATAAACGAACGGCTATGGAATCTTACTGCTCAGAGGTAGGTCCGTTTTAGTTCGCTAAAATTACCCTGGCGTTTACGTGCCAACTTGTGAATTTGTGTTAGTTATGTGAATTAAAAGTACGCACCAGAAATAATAGCCTATGAACAACGCAAGGCCTAGAGGTGAACGGTGAAAGGGGCTGCGGCTGCAGTATGGAAACATTTCATTCAAGTGGCTGAAAGGCGTGCATCTGATATCAGATTTTCACATGGATTTTCGTTACTCCATGTCCGAACATACACAGAGCCTAAAAGCGCCCCATTCCCTTGTTCCCACTTACAAAATCGACTTTCTTGAGATGCAAGCAAGTGTTTATGTTTGTTGATAAGGAGACTAGCTCTAACCTCCATTTGTCAATTTATATAAAAAGTCCTAAATGAAAGATATTTTATACCCGAAATACCTCGCCGGATATGAACTCGCGCTCTTTTGAATCAAGTGTCAATGTCTACTCCATTGACCATGCTATAACAGCAACTTCAATAAGACAGCGGTAGCAGTGAGCAATCTGTAAAAAAATATGAATAAAAATTGCAAAAAAAGTTAGATAGGTTATACTGCAAGAAATAAAAAAGAAGAAAGGAAGAAAGGAAGAAAGAAAGAAAGAACAGAAAACAGAACAGAAAGAATGCAACAAAGACTATTAAAATCTTCGAGTTGGGAAAGGATATCAGCTTATTTTATAACCATGAAATTAATTGGGTAGTTGATATAAAAAGGGCTATAGCGTCCTGGAAGTTGAGGTTCTGGAGTTTTAGACAATCGGCCTTTCTCATCAATCACCTTTACTTTCATGACCGTTCCGGGTATTCCGGGTATTCCACCGGAAATTGTAAAATCCACAAGCTCATCGTGGTCCGAAACAGACCTTCTGATTTGTAACGCATTGTTTCAACCAACTGAAAATAACAGATCAATTAAATCCAACATCACTGGAACTTAATGGTTTGCTAATTCACCAAAGACGTAATCGAAATCCATTACAAATTAAAATCACTCCTTCCGAACATGTACAGGTAAGGTCACGAACAAGCAGTACTACAAAATTATGAGGTTTTACACATAAAATATGAGGAAAACTACACCTGAGCAAACAGTTACACAGGATAAGAACAAGGTTACTACTGTAGTTCAGCTGTACAAGCAGCAGCATCCACACTATTTAAGCTGATTGATACACTGTATTATCACCATTCAAGTTTACTCCTCAACATGGCCAAGTTCTCGGTAAGTATGATGTTCTCACAATTAGTATTAATAATATTTGCAAGAAATAAATAACCAACTCCAAAAATTTCAACGAATCATGGCATTATACACCTTGATTGTTTACAAAAAAATTTAAAATACCAGAATGAAAAAGTTGAATGCAAATTTGAACTTCAAATTGAATACAATAATTATTGTATGATACAAGTGGTAAAAATATATTTTATTTTGTGAGTAAGTATGTTTGCAAACGAGCCAGTAAAGGCGAATATAGCAATCTTACGATTGGCATTTGTGTGCTAATGGAAACTTCACTATGGGACAATAAGGACGGAAGGCACGACGTGGAGAAAGGGAGTTTGTCGGGAGATTCCCATTTCTTCCTTTCATTCCACCAACACTGTCCATTTCACCCTACATTTTCCTTTTTCCCCATCATCATCCCTTTTCATTTCATTGATACAGCGTATGCGATCGATGCAGAATCCACTGCAGGTTTCCCCCGTACTTGGACCCGCGACCTACTGAAACGAGTTTCCTGATGGTGTGCCGCGAACCTGGAACATCCATGGATGAGGTTGATAATAGTAGTCTTACTTTTTAAATAAACCCTCTACCTCTTGCAATTAATGCCCAATTTGTCCGTCATGATAATAAAAACGTGTGCATGAAACGTCACGCGACAGAAGTGAAACTTGTTTTAATTTTTGCATTTTTCAATTTTAGATTTTGGATTTTTAAATTTTTTATCTTTTAATTATTTTAATTTTGGAATTTTCAATTTTTAAATTTTGGATGTTTTATTTTTAAATTTTGAATTTTTTATTTTTTAATTTTTAATTTTTTTATTTTTTAAATTTTGGATATTTATTTTTTATTTTTTAAATTTTGGATTTATGGGCTTTTTAATTTTGGATCTTTGATTTTTTTTAATTTTGGAATTTCGGATTTTTAAAATTTTGAATCTTTAAATTTTGTATTTTTGGGATTTTTTATTTTGGATTTTTATTTTTTAATTTTGGATAAGCTTAATCATTGAGTTGATTGTTTTCTGTGCAGTCCGTTCCGTTACACCTCACTAATTTCGTGACGATTTTGAGCGTTACACTATTTTCGTGACGATTTTCAGCGTTTCATAAGCTCTCGATTTACCCCTACCGCGGCTAAAGAAGTTTCACTTCAAAAATATTGTTTTGTCACAATTTCTTTTCAGTGACCAATCTCTCCCAGAAATTCGTGGCTCATATTAAATTTGTGTGCTCCATCTCTTTATTCAGTAAACATGTGCTTTTTCTGGTGGGCTTCCCCTCCTGTCCGATCTATATGAATTTGCTAGTGTCAAGTACTAAAGTTAGATAGGTATCCTGCATGTTTTTAAGACACGGATATGAACAACTCCAGCTCTTGAATATCATATAAGAACGCCTTTCAAAATATTAATATCAACGTGCTCTACTGGATTTTAAAGTTATCTTAGGCATAATAGGTACAAAATCGAATCAATCGAGAGATTTAGCTCTGGCATCAGAAAGATGACTCACATGCAACCTAGCTCCTACTAGCCAAACTGAATGGAGTTTCTCGCGCGATTTCTAATTCTTGGAAATGAACGATTGGTTTAATGTTTTATTATCTACAGTTAGTTTTAAAAATAAAAACAGAGCAAAATCTATGTGGAGGGTACAAGATGACGTTCTGAAACTCTGAAAGCTCTAATAACAATGAGTACATGAATAAAAGGACTGTTAGAGGCACAAGAACAACCCACAGTGTACTTTGTTTATTCAGGTTGTGTTGAAATGGTATTATATGCCTTAAAATAAGCGGCAAAGATTTAATGAATTTTGATACTCTTGCAGGTTCTGGCTGTAGCTGCAGCAGTTGTTATCGTTGGATACGCGCTCCCTCATCATGGCAGAATCCCACACATCGGTTTTGAATTTGAGCATCACTTCGAGCATGGTAGACATCATGAAAATCAGAACAGATTCCCAAGTGGACCTATAGGCTTCCCTTTCCCTTTCCCCTTCCCCATCCCATTCCCTCCTTTCTTCCCCCATGCTTCATCTACACCTTCTGATTCCACGTCTGCTGCAACAACTGCTGCTGCTTCAACCTCTGCTGCAACAACAACTGCTGCTGCTGCAACAACTGCTGCTCCTGCAACAACTGCTGCTCCTGCAACAACTGCTGCTGCTGCAACAACTGCTGCAACAACTGCTGCTGCTTCCTCAACATCCGCTGCTCCATCAGAAAATACTTCGGCTTCTGGAACGGCAGCACCTGAAACTTCTGCCCCAGAAACTGCAGCAACAGAAACAGCTGCCCCAGTAACTGCAGCAACAGAAACAGCTGCCCCAGAAACAGCTGCCCCAGAAACAGCAGCAACAGAAACAGCTGCACCATAATCTGCTACTAATTAACCCCATTATCAAAAATCCCAGTGAATCTTTTTCTTAACAGATACATAACCACATATCCTTAGAATTTCTGTTAGTTAATTTGTTGGAATTCCCCTAGATAAAAGTGTTATGAGAATTAAATAACAAATTAAATTTCTGAAAAAAAAAATAATAAAACTATGCAACATAAATATTGTCTTATACCTTATGGATGGGCGATCTTCGTTTTATATTTTATTTTTTGGTTCCTTAATTCATTTTAGCACTGTGTTCGTTTCTATTCTTCTCATCCTTGACTATATGCCTAGTTAGATTCCTTCCGATATGAGAATACCGCGTAATCTGCAAAATATTATAAATTGTAGATGACAGTGATATAGTTAACAAAGGGCGTCAGGCTTGAACTTAGAGAGACTACCCTATCCGTAGCAAATTTTGCTGACTTTCAAACATAAAGGGCCTAAAAAGGCAGAATCCGACGCACTTTTAAAATGAAAGGTCAGTTTTGTTAGATTTTCTAATATTGTTTAAAATCCTGTCAATCTCTTTTTTTTCTCAGAATCACTTTTATTGAAATGAATGCTGATTTATTTTTATTCTTGAAATGTGTGTTCAAAGTCGGAGTAAAATACAGCTCATTTTCGAAAAATTTGCATTTGCTGAATTTGAATTATTGTATTCTTGTATCGATATGTAATCGTTGACTAACCTTCGCTATTTCACCTATAGCCTAGCATAATCGTGAAAATTCATTATCAATTAAAAACCATGACACAATGACAATAAAACAGCTCCATACCAATATTTCACGGCCTACTGGCAAACCCAAAGTTCCTAAACTTCTGACGTATTTATTTTGTTTTGACTTTTTTCTAAATAAGCTTTATTTATACTCCTTTGAACATCGAAGTGGGATCAGGAATTCAGTTTCTGTAGTTATACCAGATTAGACCATGAAAGTAGGATTACTGATGTGCTTCTGTTTGCTACTGTTGATGTGTTATGGTTTGTCAACTTTTACTCGATTTTAATTAATACGATACATTATGAAATACTTGCAAAGAGTCATGGTAAATAAATTTCGAATTGGGCATTTGCCTTCTCAAATGGGGAAACAATGAAATAGCCCAAATCAAATTGACCGGCCATGGGGTTTGAACCCGGGACAACCCGAACGTGAGTTCAAATCGCTACCATCTCAGCCACCTCGTTCGGTAATATTTTGTTTTAAAGCACTCATTAGAAATAGATAGGCCCAGCAGGTTTTAGCAGGACAGACTCATCCTCAAACTCTGCAAGAACGTCAGTCTAAAAGCCGTGCAAAATACATTTTCACCCTAAGAAAGACTGGCAACCAGACATATACAGAGTGCTTCAGAAAAATGTATGCACACTTTGAACTGTCATAGAAAATTTATTTTCCGTTCTACAAGGTTAAATTTCTGGGAGAAAGTAATGTTATATTTCTTCAACAGATGACAACAGAATTGATTCAACAATCGTCCAACAAACGTGCCATAATAATCAGCCAACAATGAAAAGTACCTAACAATACTTACTGATCCATATTCTCTGCCATTCGTGCATTATACGGTTTATTACCAACAAGATGGCGCCCTGACAACTATCATAGGGACGTACGAGTATACCTGGACCGAAATTTTCCAAGGCAGTGGATAGGACGCAGGGGGCAAATCGAGTTTCCTAAACGCTCTCCAGACCTTACGCCGCTGGATTTCTTCTTATGGGGAACAGTAAAAGATGTGTACAAACGGAAACCACGTAACCTAGATACACTTTGGAATGAAATTCAAGCGGTGTGCGCAGAAATCTCTTTGGACACTTTGGTACGATGTACGGAATCAGTGGTGACTCGTACTCAGAAGTGTATTGATGCTGAAGGCCACCACTTTGAACATCTGAACATTTAAACATTAATCACACTTTCATTAGAAAGTCATTTATTTTTCAAATTAGACTCTAAGCTTTCCATTTCCAGAAATTTAACATTGTAGAACTGAAAATGGATTTTCTATGACACTTCAAAGTGTGTATATATTTTTCTGAAGCATTCTGTATATATATGTATATATATATATATATATATATATATATATATAGTGTGTAGTGTGCTTATGTTATCGCATACTTTTAACCGTTTCGGTTTGCGCTATTGATTATGATACATCCTGTATATAAGCATGACTGTATAACACAACTTAATTTCACAATGTATTTTAACTAGTCTTACTTACACAGCAATACATAATAATTGAAGCACATCTCTAAAGCAGATGGGCATCCGCTGATTGCAGCTGGAATAGTATAAAGCGAAACTTGAGTTCCATAGTTCGCATAGTTGCAGACATCGCTAATTGTAAAGTTATATGCAGCGGAAAGTAATAGGTAATGCTAAATTGGATAGCAATATTCATAAATCTGGTTCAACATGAGCGACACCTTTCAAACAAGGAGATAATCCAATCATGATATTATCGCAAGAACGGGTTATATTTCGCATTACGTCCGCAAGAGTGTCGAAGCAATATTCTCACAGGCATCTCAAGGTTAGATTTCCTACATCCTCAACCCCAGTAATTAATTTACGTTACATCCATGTTATATACAGAAGCAAACTCCATTATTAGTAAGTTAACCGTTCATGTTGTCGGTATGAGTGGTGTACGGATTAATTAGGATTAAAATACTCCATGATTATGAAAAAATCCTCAGCACAAAAACAAGGTTACCCTGTAAAGGGCGAGGCAGAAATTTAACCGACAGGTACAGCAACTGTCTGCTTCGTACAAGACTATCTATGTTAATGGGAAATATGAGCTTTTCATATTCGCCAATTTCAAAACCTCTTCCTCTGGATCTATTTTTAATACGGTAATAAGAAATTAAACAGTTATGGAGTTATTATAATACTCTTGCGTAGTGGTGGAAAACCTCTTGAATATAACAGGCGAAATTTACCCGCCACTTGGTAAACAGCAAAGTTGAATATGCTACTACCTAAATAAAATTCTTTTCTTCAGAGAAAATAGCTTCGGGGTTAAATTTTACAGCCTTAGAGACTTCGAAAAAGCCCTATATTTTTTTACTCTAAAGACAATTCATCTAAAATCAGCTATTTGTCTAAATTACATAGCACCATGAAATCAAGATACAATATTAGTAGAATGAGTCTTTCTAGCTGTGAATTTACTGTCCACGAGGACCGTAAGGACATGGAATCATATGCATTAAGAGACTCAGAAATTTGGAGTTGCTTGGGTGAAGATGTAGAGCTACACCCTGGAGTATTTAGTTGAGTATGAAAAGAGTCCCTATATATTATTATTATTATTATTATTATTATTATTATATTTATAATTAAATTTAATACTATTATTATTATTATTTTATTTTTTATTTTTATTATTATATTATTATTATTATTATTATTATTATTATTATTATTATTATTATTATTATTATGTTATCATGAGATGTTACGTACGAAGTTTCTTCGAACTGGCTTACCTCTTCTTTCAAATTCAACACAGCTTTATCTTAAGGGGGGACGTATGCGGTAATGCAGCCTCATACAAATTTTAAAGAGAGTTTGAACGGAAATAATGTTCTCCAGACATTACATAATTTATGGTTAAAGGAATGAAGGAGGAAACATATCGCAAGATAAGAATTTTAAAATCTCACCATATTGAGGGCAGAAACAATGTCAGAGAAACAAATAAACAACGTAAAGTAGAAAGAAAAAATACTTGAAACAACATGCGTAACTAAATAGGAGGATCCTTAAGAAGCACGATACACTATATTTACTAAATTAGTATTATAGAGTTCTATAAGTTACCCTTCAGTAATTTGTTAACGCTATCAAAACGTCAAAGACGACGTTTTTGTCTTTAACGTTTTGCACTAATAAGAGTTTCCGTAATAACGTTTTACATGATTGTCTTTTGTTCGTGTATTATTCAATTTTCATTATATTAACTTCGACAATTTTTCTAATAATCACAATAGAACTCAAGCATTATTCTTCAATTCTGGTTTCGCTTTATACGCAGACTTCGGTAGAAATGTATTTTGCTCGTGCAAATACAAGAATAAGAAAAGCAGCAACATAAAATAACTGTTTAATCTTGTTCATACCAATTTCAACTAGTTTTCATCCGAACATTGTGAATAACGTTCAAGCAGCTATAACAGTTTTTCTGGCGGACATTAACATGACATTAATAATGTAAGTTTTAAGTTGGTAGTAAAAATATAATTTGCGCCAGAAGAATGATCAAGTTACTTTTTATTTTAATTTCAGCTATATTTATAGGCCTACTCCTTTTAGCTAGGAGGCCATATCAGGAGTTCCGGATCTGTGTCTGTACAGTATGGTAGGGCAATGGAACTATTGCCAACTATCTTCTATTGTTGGTGTATTTTATACAATATATTTCAACTGATGTTAATTTAATTGGATACGATATAGGATTATTCATGGTATGTAAATATCCATTTCGGTATTTGCCTTTTAGACTGGGGAAAAATTTAAAAACCCATGCCGAATTGGCCGGCCACGGGAATTGAATCTGGAACCTCCCGAATGCGAGTCCAAGAAGTTACCGTCTCCGACACCTGGCTCAATATCAACTTATTGTGTATTTGTATACGCTATAAATAATTATAAGCAAAAATGGTAAGAAGTATAAAATGTGAAATGATAATATAACTTAATTATATAATTATATAAGCCAAATTCCAAATTTATGTTTATCTGGATGCACTATAGATTTGTTGGAACACTCATACATGTTAGGGCAAGATAAAGGTGAACAGAATTTCCCAACCTCCTTGGCCACCAACAATCCATTATTCTACAGAAACATATAAGACATGTACCAAATCTTCAATGCCAGTTCTACAATACCGAAGTGTTTGTTTGCTTAGAATTTTCAGCAAAATGTTGATATCTCGGCAAATAAATAAGTAATTATATATATATATACACACGCACCCATCTACTCTTATACAATTCAACGGCCCTAAATAGCGTGCTCACTCGCTCGCCCGCTTCGTGAAACATCGGGTATACTCGGCGATGTTCGTCTCTCTCTGTCTAAACTTTCACGAAAAGTACAAAATTAGGAAAACAGTTTCTTTATTATATAAGGCCTAAGTGAAATGAACACAATGAAAATATTCAAATTTTATTTTTACTTACAATTTTCATGGCTCTGAACCACAAACATTTTTAATAAGCTGCCAGTGCAAAATTTCTTTAAAATCCTGGAGTCAATTAATGATGGCGGGCGAAACCGCGGGCACCAGCTGTAAAATGTTGATAGTTTAACCAAGGAAGTATCGCGGACAATAAAAATCCAAACAAACCATTCCTTCCCTTGAAAAATGATAGAATTTCAGAAAATTACACTGAATTTATCAAATAACATTCACATCATATTCATCTGTCAACAAACAGTTGAGAAACAATACGTATTATGTGTTCACAAGTTCCTTTGGAATCCATAATCGAATCTGAGATCGTTTTTTCGGGGGGCGCTTTCTAATCGTGGAATGTACTCTGAAGCCGGAATTTTAGCTGTTTCATTAATTACTAATGGTTTAGTTCAGTGGCGGACGCAGGGGGGGGGATAGGGGGGTCACATCCCCCCCCCCGAAATTTGAAAAAATGTACTCTAAGTGACCAGTTTTATAAACTAATTGTATATGTAAGTTGATTAATTTTTTTTAGTATTCTTTCTACCTATTCAAATCCCCCCCCGAAAAAAATGTCTGCGTCCGCCACTGGTTTAGTTTATGAATGATTCGCATGCAAGTGTTAATAAATATAATGCTTTAATAATTATTATACTCTTAATTTTTAATTTTTCAGTTAATTATCGTGGACGAAGCCGCGGGTACATCCTAGTAGTATACCGGTACAATCACACCTACAGTCAACACCTCACTCTGATTCGTTTTAGTGTGTATATTACGACTTGAAATCAGTCATTCTCCTCTATTTCGTAAGCATCATTCCAGTTATCGCTTGCATGTTGCCGTAATTTCCTTTCTGCATCATCCTCTCGAATGCAAGCATATGAGTCAATTACAAAATAAAAATGAGAACCATAAAACGAAATGTTTATAACCGTATCTCCTTTAAAAGTTCATATCAGAAGAAATAATGTCTGATAATCTAGAAAATATTGATTTCGGTAATACACTCTCGACGTTGTTTCTACAAAATCATCTTTATGATACTACGATATATGTGTAGAAAACATAAACAGTCTTTGCTATGAGGTGTTAATTTGACGCGATATTTGATTCGTACGTTATCTCTAAGTTGTTTCTTATTGCAATAAGGAGTCCGTAATATTATAGTATGAGAACTAATATTGTAAATAGATATATAAGCATTCATGAACTACAGATTATTGTCTCTGTTGGACATTACATGAGAATATTACAGGAGAAAAATTCCTCCGACACTGGGACTTGAACCCAGGACCTCTGGCTATTCGCGCCAATGCTCTACCAACTGAGCTAAGCCGAAGTTCAATTCACAGCGCCAGATGGAACCTCTCTCCTATGACTAATTGCCCTAATGGTCTACCTCACAGACAGACAAGTTATGTCATATGCAGTATTGTGAGGCACACTAAGTAGTGATTTTTGTGACCAGGCTCCCACTGTTATTGTACAGTTAGTCATAGGAGAGAGGTTCCATCTGGCGCTGTGAGGTTCCGGCTTAGCTCAGTTGGTAGAGCATTGGCGCGAATAGCCAGAGGTCCTGGGTTCAAGTCCCAGTGTCGGAGGAATTTTTCTCCTATAATATTCTAATATTGTAAAATAATTAATGAGTTGTACGCATTTTATTTGTAAAATTGTATTTATAAATGTAATATTTTGTACTTCGAACCAGTAATTTAAAAAGCAGGTACAATAATTTACGTAGTTTGACGGGCAAATAAAAAAAAAGGTACTATAAGGAAGTGGTATTTACTTAAAGGCAGTACGGATATACGGAGCTCAATTTTCTGGGATGAGCAAAGCTTTTATTTGAATGGGTGGTGGCCTGGGTAGCATTTGTCTCATGATAAGGAAAGTAAAGTGGACCGGATAGCAGGTGGTGGGATCAGGTCTAATGAAGATGCACAGCACCCTGGGGAAGATTTAGGAATCTTCCGCCTCGCCGCGAGACTTGCGACTAGAAATGCCAAGACACTGCCCATCCATAATGCTCCCGACTGGATATAAACACCTTACACCCCTCTTATTTTATACCACTCGCTATAATAATTCCATTCCGTTGAGATCTGAAGGACAAACTTTACTTACATGTTACGGCGCATTATTATAATAATAATATTAATTTTTATTATCTGTTTGCCGTACACACAGTACAGATAGAATCGTCAAATAAATAACATTAAAATAAAAAATACAACAATACAATTAAAAACTAAAAAAAAATCATTTCAATCATAAAACGAATTCTTACATAAAAATGTCTTTAGTCTTAACTTGTACAGATGAAAATTTTTAATACTATAAATGCTGTTTGGAAGTTTGTTTACTATCCTACTAATGAGGCAAACTGGAGATTTTGTATACTTGGTAGTTGAGTAATGAGATATGTGCACATGATTTCTGTTCCGTCTGGCATTCGTGTCTGGCCGGATTTGAGGCATCAGCTGGTTTCGCGAGGTCATTCGCCGTGTTGCTATGGCAACAGGCTTGTGACTTCGTTTGTTTTATTTTCTTGTTTTGTCTTCAATATAATTTTAAATATGTTTACTTATCTGTTTGTTCTTTCTCCCATCAATTCTCATAAGAAATAACATTTGACTGTCGCATCTTTCATTTTTTGGATAGTCATGTTATAATCTCCAACCCAAAGTTTCAGTCTGATTATTTTTTAGTATATTTTATTCATAATTTTGTGTTTTTAAAGAAACAATTCAGTTTTAAAGTAATGCTATTAATTCTCTTATTTATGTTCTAGTATTTTAATGTAACTTAGTTGATTTATTTCCAAGATTGATTATTTATTGTTTTTCTTGGCCAATGGGATTCTTGCTTTACGTCACATGTCGTGACGTCTGTCATTCTTGCTATTCATTCTTATTCTCTCGTTCGAAGCTTTCGCCAGGCTAGTTTTCAGTTCAGAATTCTGAATCTAGTTATTATTGTCGAGCTGGGAATTTGAAGTTTCCCAGCCCTAGTTATTGCAGAGACGCAATTTAATACGTTCTTCAAAGTAATTTATTTGTGATTCAATTACAAATGTGTGAAGCCAAGTTTTTTACTTCCCTGATCAAACCGTATGGACTTGAATGCGTAACTCATTAAGTAAAAGGATTTACTGTAAGTACTACTGTGAAGTGAATATTTCAGAGTGCTTAATTTTAGTTGCAGTGTCGAAGCAACATTTAAAGGTTCTTATTCTCGGTCGAAGCAGCAAGTCGACCTTAAAATAATTTGCTGAAATTGCGCATTCACTTCAAGAATAGTGAATTTCTTTCTCAGTCGTCCGAGCAAGCGCGACTATAAAAATTGCTCTGCTCTGGTCCTCCGAGCTATTCATCAGTCTTATAAGGCAAGCATGCCTTATTTTCCAGAAGGAGCTTACTAAGTCATCTCCCCTTGACTTCATCAACATTTCATCTTCTTCGGCACCGCTAGGAAGAGGAATTTATTTGTAAAGCAAGATACAAAATTCCATCTTGTATTTAAAAGGGTCTGCTTATCATTTCGTCCATTGTGCTCTTTGTATCTTTCAAGGGGCTCAATAAATATGTTTTAAACTCGACTTAGTGTAGCATCCTTCAAACCGGAGAGGTTTCCCCGTGTCCCTATTTCGCCTGCGAGCTACCGTGGGAGCGGGAACATCTCTTTGTGGTTCCTCCGGGCCTAGATATGACCCAGAGGCCTATGGTTGAAGATGCATTGATAGTTAGTGACCTATAATTAACGTAAAGTAACTATTCAATACACAGTTTGAATTTGTCTTGGTCACTTATTTCAGAGACTCAGTGATTAGCCACAATTCTAGTCATTCTTATATATCAATCTTGTTCTCCCGGTATAGTTTGCCGCCGGTGTGAGATGCTACCATCAGTAGCCATCAGTAATAAGTAGTTTAAAGTCAGTTGCTTAAGTATCTGTGGTTCTCCTCCGCATTGCGTTTGAGGGAGGTCTCTGACAGATTTCAATTAAGTTTTTTGTACTTTCTTGTAAAGTGTAAACATTTACATCTGTGTACTTACACCTGTACAGCTACACACTATTTCTTTGTCTACTCGTATGCTCCTATGCGGGCAACTCACTCCATTCTTATAAACAAACCTTAATTTGTCATTGTTGCACCGGCTCTAGGCGGGCAACCTATTTAATTCAGACATTGTATAAGCAAGTCACTATGTCGAGTCCAGACGGTTTGACGGCTCTTAAAGCCAAGCGAGTTCCCATTAAGGCCCAGATTACGCGGCAGGTTAATGTCATTAGTAATTTAGCTATTGAGGATGTCACATATCCTGAACTCAAAAAGTATGAGTCTAAGTTAGACGAACTTGCAGCTAAGTTCGACCTTGTGCAGACTGAAATCGACGGTGTGGATTATTCTGATGCTGAAGAAGCCTATAGGGCAGAAGTCGACGCCGTCATTTCCAGAGGCAACTCTCAGTTGTGTAAATTCCTTCAGCTTGCCCTGGCCCGTGAGGAAGCTGAGGCTAAGAGAGCCGAAGCCCACGCCCAGGCCGAAGCTGCCCAAAAGGCTAAAATAAGACGCTTCGAGTACTTGCAATCGCAACTTCTGCGTCAAATGCAGATTATGCGAGAGTACGAAATTGAAGATCTCACTACGCTTCATGAGGCGCGCATTCGCCGCTCTGAATTCGTAGAGGTCTTCAAGGCCTACAAGTCAGATTATGCTCAGGTGGCCATTGACGAGGCCTACCAGGATCATGAATTCGACTTTCACGCAGTGGAAGCTGATTATTACGAAGTTATCAGTTTCTTTGACTCCATGATAGCTGAAAAGAAACAGCTATATGAACCCGAGCAGGCGCAGACTGCCAGTCAGCGCTCCTCGCTCGACTCTGTCACGCCGTTGTTACCGAAACTCCCCGAAATCCGTCTTCCTCAGTTCAATGGGAACCCCTCTGAGTGGATCGAGTTTCGTGACACTTTCTCGTCGTTGGTAATTCAACACAGGCACATTTCGGACATGGACAAGTATCAGTACTTGAAGTCCTGCCTGTCATCAGAGGTTAGTACGGTCATTCAGAATATTCCTGTCTCTGCTGCGACTTTCCAGGTGGCGTGGCAGACTTTGATTGATAGGTTTGATAACGACCGGCTAATCGCCAACACCCATCTGGACAATCTCTTCTCTCCCCCTCAGATTGAGAGGTATTCTGCAGAATCCCTGCAGAAATACCTGGATCATTTTATAAGCACGGTACATGCACTGAATTCCCTTATTACAGAAGTGGAGTTGTCAGATCTGATTATTACCAGAATTATCATCGACAAGCTTCCGATGAACCTCATCAGAGAATGGGAGTCATCTGTCAAAATAGGGAAGCTCCCTACTCTCAAGGAGTTATTTGTCTTCTTGGAAAGCCGAGTTCGCATACTGCAGATGACTGATGCTGCCACGAAAAGTCAGGCTGCTAAGTCAGTTCCGAGCTCTCCGGCTCCTTCCAAGTCAAAGTCTTCTTCTTCGAGGCCTAAATGTCTCTGTTGTCGTACTGCTGTGCATGACCTGTTTTCATGCAGCGACTTCAGGAGCATGACTTTCGCTCAAAGAGACCAGTTTGTTAGAGACCGCAAACTGTGTCGCGTATGCCTGTATAGTCAAGGGCATGCCAACAATTGTAGGACTTTTCAGTGCAGGAGATGTGCTGGGAGACATAGCACATTCCTCCACGACCCGACTAGCGATAGTCACCAGGCTGCCAACACTGCAGGTGTTATGGCTTCTAGTCAGACCCAGCAGCGCTGCTTGCTTCCTACTGCTACTGTCCGCATCCTGGACTCAGACGGCTCGCCTGTTGAGGCCACAGCCCTCCTGGATAGCGGTTCAGACTGCAATCTTATTAGCGACAGGCTGTTTAGGCGTCTTGGACTAGTTCCTCATGCGCAGCGGACTACGCTAGCGGGAATTTTGTCCACTAATGTTAGCACACATAAGCTAACCAGCATCACGATACAGTCGCGAGTGACTTCATGGCGCTACAATGCACAGGCCATTGTCGTTCCGGAGATTTCGGAGAAAAGGTTCCCGAACTCTTTCATTGAGACCAAAGATTGGAACATTCCTCCGAATCTTCCCTTGGCTGACCCATTCTTTAGTCGTCCTAAGTGTGTCGATCTACTTCTTGGAGTGGAGATTTGCGCCCAAGTGGTGTGTCCAGGGCAAATTTCCACCTGTGAGTTACCTACGATTCAGAACTCGCACCTTGGTTGGTACTTCGCCGGGAAACTGCCCTCTGCGCCTTTCCCTTCACAGCGTTGCCATACTTCCAATGGTCATCGACGCCGATCCACGGCTAAGCGTTATCTTGAAGCAAGCCCAAAAGAGCCTGAATGCTCGAAGGCTATGTCTTCCAATTACTCAGCCTTCCTAACTGCAGACTCAAACCATTCACCTTCTAAACTTAAGACTTTCGTGGCTAACAGAGTCGCGGACGTCCAAGAATTCACTGCCATTGAATCTTGGTCGCATGTGTCATCTAAGGACAATCCCGCTGATCTCATCTCTAGGGGAGCCACCCCTTCTGATCTACTTAACAACTCTCTGTGGTGGTCAGGCCCTTCTTGGCTTACTGCCGACTCCACTCAGTGGCCCAGTTTGCCCACTGAGCTCGAGTCTTCGTCTCTCCCAGAGGTGAAGATAACAGCGCTAGTCACTATCGAAACTTCAAGCTTAAGCCCATGGCTGACTAAGTTTTCACACTTGAAAACAATCAGGGTCATGGCTTATGTGCGACGTTTCATTAATAATTACTTGAAACTCAAGTCACCTATCAATGGCCCTTTGTTGCCGTCAGAGCTTACTGAAGCTTTGCATTCTTGCATTAGAATCATTCAAAGGAATGCTTTCAGAAAGGAAATTCAAGCATTGTCTTCCTCGCAAGATTTGCCTTCTTCTAGTAAGATCCGGCAACTATGCCCCTTTATTCAGGATAACATCCTGCGTGTAGGTGGACGTCTAAGTCGGTCCAACCTACCCTTTGACAACAAGCATCAGATATTACTTCCTGCAGAGCATGCTTTCACCAGGCAGTTAGTTCTCCATGTGCACTTGCATCTAGGTCATGCAGGACCTCAGCTAGTCATCTCACACTTGCGAGAGTCGTATTGGATCCCTTGCATTCGCAAGCTGGTTCGCAGTGTACGGAGGCGCTGTAGTGTTTGCTTCCGCTTTGAGGCTCAGGCTTTTCAGCAAAAGATGGCTGATCTGCCTCCTGAGAGAGTAAATCCTCTCCCTCCTTTCACAAACTCTAGTGTGGACTACGCCGGTCCATTCTCTCTCAAGTTTGGTGGCCCGCGGTCCAAGGTGACTACTAAAGCCTACGTTGCTATTTTTGTCTGCATGTCCACGAAAGCCGTACACGTTGAGCTAGTGACTTCGCTCACCTCACGTGCCTTCCTGGCGGCATTGTCAAGGTTCACAAGTCGTCGTGGAATTCCAAGTTCAATCACTTGTGATAATGGTAGAAACTTCGTCGGAGCCCACGCCGACCTGCAGAACCTCTCTAGGTTTTTGATGTCATCAGAACATCACTCCGCAGTGCAAGACGCCACTGCGCATTTGAACATTCATTGGCGTTTCTTGCCTCCTCACTCTCCACACATGGGAGGGCTTCATGAGGCGGCAGTACGCTCTTTGAAGTTCCACTTGAAGAGGATGTCTTCGTCCTGTAAGTACACTTACGAGGAGATGTCTACTGTTCTCACACAAATTGAGTAATTCTTGAATTCACGTCCTTTGATGTCGTTATCTGAGGACGTGGATGACTTTGGATATTTGTCTCCCGGCCACTTTCTTATTGGCAAGCCCATTGTTTCGGTGCCCAGTCCTGACCTCTCTGGTGGGTACAGCCTGCGTTCCCGTTGGAACCATCTTCAGCAGATGTCACTTGCATTTGGAAGAAGTGGTCCGTGGATTATCTCCACACGCTACAGCGTCGTGCAAGGTGGCACAAGGTACTGCCGGACGTTCCTTTGGGTACCCCTGTATTGGTTCT
The DNA here is from genome assembly GCA_964059195.1 of Ectobius pallidus. Taxonomy (NCBI): domain Eukaryota; kingdom Metazoa; phylum Arthropoda; class Insecta; order Blattodea; family Ectobiidae; genus Ectobius; species Ectobius pallidus. The sequence continues at coordinate 134,817,816 of CAXKWD010000001.1, forward strand.
CGAGGACAATGTACCTCCTCATAGGTGGGTGCTTGGTCTGGTGCACCAAGTACACCCAGGCCCAGACGGCCTTGTCAGAGTTGTCACTGTGCGCACTGTCTCAGGCACTTATAAGAGGCCCCTCATCAAGTTGGCTCCTCTGCCTGTCAGTGAAGAGGGACAGTGACACCTGCTTTCCTTCAGAGTGCTGATGCCGGACGCATCCCACTCCACCGATTTTGACTTTATTGCGACTTGATAGTTGTTTTGGCCTCGAATCCTTGCATTCACGAATTTGCTTGACGTCACATTCTGTTAGATAATTTCACGAGCGAAATTATCGCGGGCAATATGTTCCGTCTGGCATTCGTGTCTGGCCGGATTTGAGGCATCAGCTGGTTTCGCGAGGTCATTCGCCGTGTTGCTATGGCAACAGGCTTGTGACTTCGTTTGTTTTATTTTCTTGTTTTGTCTTCAATATAATTTTAAATATGTTTACTTATCTGTTTGTTCTTTCTCCCATCAATTCTCATAAGAAATAACATTTGACTGTCGCATCTTTCATTTTTTGGATAGTCATGTTATAATCTCCAACCCAAAGTTTCAGTCTGATTATTTTTTAGTATATTTTATTCATAATTTTGTGTTTTTAAAGAAACAATTCAGTTTTAAAGTAATGCTATTAATTCTCTTATTTATGTTCTAGTATTTTAATGTAACTTAGTTGATTTATTTCCAAGATTGATTATTTATTGTTTTTCTTGGCCAATGGGATTCTTGCTTTACGTCACATGTCGTGACGTCTGTCATTCTTGCTATTCATTCTTATTCTCTCGTTCGAAGCTTTCGCCAGGCTAGTTTTCAGTTCAGAATTCTGAATCTAGTTATTATTGTCGAGCTGGGAATTTGAAGTTTCCCAGCCCTAGTTATTGCAGAGACGCAATTTAATACGTTCTTCAAAGTAATTTATTTGTGATTCAATTACAAATGTGTGAAGCCAAGTTTTTTACTTCCCTGATCAAACCGTATGGACTTGAATGCGTAACTCATTAAGTAAAAGGATTTACTGTAAGTACTACTGTGAAGTGAATATTTCAGAGTGCTTAATTTTAGTTGCAGTGTCGAAGCAACATTTAAAGGTTCTTATTCTCGGTCGAAGCAGCAAGTCGACCTTAAAATAATTTGCTGAAATTGCGCATTCACTTCAAGAATAGTGAATTTCTTTCTCAGTCGTCCGAGCAAGCGCGACTATAAAAATTGCTCTGCTCTGGTCCTCCGAGCTATTCATCAGTCTTATAAGGCAAGCATGCCTTATTTTCCAGAAGGAGCTTACTAAGTCATCTCCCCTTGACTTCATCAACATTTCATCTTCTTCGGCACCGCTAGGAAGAGGAATTTATTTGTAAAGCAAGATACAAAATTCCATCTTGTATTTAAAAGGGTCTGCTTATCATTTCGTCCATTGTGCTCTTTGTATCTTTCAAGGGGCTCAATAAATATGTTTTAAACTCGACTTAGTGTAGCATCCTTCAAACCGGAGAGGTTTCCCCGTGTCCCTATTTCGCCTGCGAGCTACCGTGGGAGCGGGAACAATTTCTTTGTCTGGTTTCATAATTATGTATATCCATATTAAGTCTAAAATTTTGGAGATTCTTCTTATAAAACACACCAGCTTTAAAAATTAAAATGCTTGTGACAGTTAGAATGTTATGTAATTTAAAATACTCACATCGAAAATTAACCGTAAACTTAAGAGCATAAAACTTAACGCAAACTTCAGCACGGCAACGAACATTTAATTTAACCGTGTATAACTCTTTAAGAGGAAGTAAAAAAATTACATAGTGCTACCATCCGAAACACACAAAAACAGATGTGATAAAGTGTTGGATTTCAGTTCTCTTACTAGTATGGACATTGTACAGTTTCTTTGGATGATCTGAAACAATTAAACGAAAAGGATTTTATAGTATTTTTCTTGCTGGTTATATGGATAATTGCTTTGATATGATGGTTGGTTGAAAATTTACAGTATAGTATGCTATGTAGGCTATAAGACTTCAGTTCATTTATAATTATCATTTTGGAATTACGTAATTTCTTAATTAAAACAGTCTTAAGCTACAATTTTTGGAACTGTCATTTCAGGCCCGAATTAATCAAATCAAGCATTAAAAACAATAAAAAAACTCTTTGGGTCTCTGAAGCTTCCAAAATTTTATGTGGTTTCAATGTAGTACAGCAGTATTCTAAGTGTATTTTTATAATTCTATGAAATTTGTTTAAAAAAAAATTAGTCTATATTAATTATTATTTTCTAAAACCCAAAATTTTGCTTATGTATATTTTAATGATCATGGTGTCTCAAGGGGTTAAACAGTGCAATTCATTCTTAATTTTTTTTTTTTTTTTAATTGATGGCACAACTTGTACAATCCTATCTCGTACAATGAAACCAGTTTAAAGTCATTTTTCAGTTTTCCAAAGAAAAGGCCATGTAAATTTATTTTAATAAATGTCGTTATAGGCTCGCTGCATAATATACCTAGGTACTTTAAACTTTTGATGTACGAAACAGCATGCGAAAGGCATATTACGAAATTAAAATTTTCTTGATACGTATATAAAAATAAACCTGAAAATTACAAACAGAACCACAAAAACATTAAAGATCGATGAATGACGACCTACTTTACAATAATTTTGTGTTTTGAGTGGGAGCTGTGTGGGAAGGGTATGTTAGCACGATGTTACGTGTGTAATCCACTAGGTGCCGCAGAATCGCTGTCATTCAATGCAGATCTGCGCTCTCAAATTATTACAACCTTGTCCGGGACACGGAGATTAGCATCCTGGCTTTTCGTGCCACCAAATATTAACATGGCAGCTAGTAAAGGGATAATGTGCTTGCACTAAATACCATGACCGACACAACATGCTATGCACACATGAAACAAGGTAATTGGCTACAAAAAATCAAGGCAAGCTCGTACATCGTTCTTAGGTTGGTCAGTAAATACTAACGGATGATCGAAGTGTTGAGAGTGAATTTCCAAACTATTTCTCCTACAAACTTGAAATTTTTCAATCTTTAAAACGTTAACGTTGGTTGGTTGGTATATGGTTATTTAACGACGGAGATTTACTGCAACTTAGGCCTGTGACCGTCGCTGGTGTGCCGGAATTTTGTCCCGCAGGAGTTCTTTTACATGCCAGTAAGTCTACTGACATGGGACTGTCATATTTATGCACACATAAATGCCATCGACCTGGCCCGGGATCGAACCTTAAACCTTGGGCACACAAAGCCAGCGCGATACTAATTGCGCCACCCAGGCTGACTAAAACGTTAATGGGAATTAAAAGTTTAGAAATTTTATTTTAATACATAAATTTGTTTACTACACTTTGAAATAATTTCACAGCCATATCTCTATCTTGTGGGGGAATATATATTTTGAATGTGACAAAATAATGCAATTTGAAACCGAGAAAACAGGCGATTAAAGTTGGGAAGCACTGACAGATAAAAGCTCACTGAGGTTTGAAAATGGTGTCAGGAGCACCATTTTATCCTAACGACATACTATTTTTCACAATAATCTTTAGGATATGTTTGATTTTTTACATTAAAATCCTAAAATCGCACTTTTTGATCAAAATGGCTAAATCAACACTTGTATAATCCTTTCAATAACGCACTACTGAGTATAATTAACATATAGTAAAACAAGAAGAGGCACAATTTTTAAGTTCTGTAAAGCCATGACTCTGCATGTTTTATTCTATGGAGCAGGAACGTGAATCATGAATGAAAAGATGACAGAATGATTCAAGTGTCTGAAATGCATTTTAAAAATTGAAATGCATGTAAGATAAATTGATAAGAGGTAGAGACAGATATAGAGAACGATAAAAGGATTAAAAATATACATTTTGAAATTAATAGAATGCTTTAAGTGGTCTTCAAGATACAAAAGAAAGTTACTTGAAATATTGATTTTATGAGTTAGAGAAGAATTAATCTCTAGCGAAATCGTGAGAAAGGCTTACAGAAGAATTAAGTGAATGTTTATACTGTCGTAAATCTCTGTTAAAATACAGGTTCATACTGCTTCAAATTTTACTTCATGAAGATAACACAAAAAGAAAACACAGCTGAAACAACAGACATGGAAGCGCAATACACGTTTCTCTTTTGTCTGAATAAAACATTATCAGAAGCAGCTTGCTCATCTCATCCGTGGTGCTTTGATATTATGCGCAAGTTAAGTCTGCTTCACCAGGCGAGGTATCAGAAAATGATGAACAATCGCGAAAGATAAGTTCATACTTGATTTCATTCATATTAAATACAGTGCATAATCTAATACATTCATTACAAGTTCTAACAGAGATGTAGCTGTTTGTAATTAATCTTTTTATTTAATGAAAATTTTAAATAGTTTTTTGAATGTACTTTTTTTTCCTATTTGCTGTTTCCTCTATTTCAATGCTAACGTTTAAGGATTTTCAGTTTTTTCCGGATTTTTGTTGCCCATTTCATAAGCATTTAAAGATCTCGCACGAAATCTGTGCCGATGAGATCGTTACTCTCTAGAGAGAGACATGCTATTGTGCGAGAGAGAGAGGTAGCTTGGCCTTTACAAATAGAAAGGGAGGTACTGTTGTGCGAGAGAGATGGGTAGCAGGCCAATCGACGCTACAGTCCCCACGAAAACGTAATGCAACGACTTAGGCAATCGGCACAGATTTCGTGCGGGATCTTTATAATTCGATATCTGCATACAGCATTCTAGCTAACCATACTTGACTTTAGTTCCACAGTTTATTTTTATCTCGCCTATCTAAGATTCTACTAACACATAGCTCGTTATATCATTACAATGTGATAAATTAAGAAAATGAATATTACTCATAAATATACATTAATTTATACAAAAAAGGCAAAATATAGTTGTTAATTCTATTATCCTTCAACTTGTTAGGGTTATCCTTCCTGGCGCAGGAAACAGAATATAGTATGATTGATTACAACCCCATGGTCTATAGTTTATAACTTCAGTCTTAGAGTAACTCGGAGTATTTTCAAGCATATTAATATATTTTAAAATGAGACTGTGAGATCAATTTTCTTATTCTCATGTTTTGGCCATTAATGTAATTCAAAAGTTTAAAAGATTGCACTTAGAATTACCATTTATGACCATAAAAATATATTAATGGTTTCAGTATAAATTATGATAAAACAATAATAAACCATGTACGCTTACCACAGTAATATGTGCTCATTTACCATCTTGTTTTCTCAGACCCTATCACACTTTTTATAAAACGAAGGACGATGTGAAACCTTCCACCAAACTTGGCAACGAAGTAAGGTATTACTGGGTAACGAACATGATAGTACTACTTTCTCCCTGAGCTGAGCTGACGAGGCTAACGTATAAATGTGTAAACCATAAACGGCGACATTTATAAATAATAAAAATAATAATGTAGTAGCAATATCAATAATATAGTAGAAATAATAATAAAATATAAAAATATTAACAGTACCGTCCTCGACTTCTATACGACCTCTTCAACACACTACACAAAGAAAGCTGAGAGTCGAGCTTTAGACGGAAGCTGTATAAATGAAGATAAAGATGATTGTCTACTCTAATTGTGTTACTCACTTCTCTGTCTTTCATGCTCTTCTTATCAGCACAGATCCACAGCCTCTAATTTGAAGGGAAATACGTTGTCATTACAGGAGCGAAGCAATCTATTATGCCCCTTAGAGATGGCTTACATTCCACAAGTCTCTGACACTTACATTAAATGTTCAATTTGTAGCTTTAAACGTTGACATTGCATTCCACAAATTATGTTTCCTTTAAAGTGCGCACAGCTGGAAAAGCAACTCTTCATTTAACAATCTCTAAGGTTCTACTAACACTTAGCTCGTACTTACACTATTTCACACATGCAGATCTGCTTATTCCAGCGTCTCTAAAGTCACTTTGTGAGTAGCATCGCGATACATCAGAAGAGGATCCTAGTAGACTAAAGCCAGAATAGCTTATTCATAAAGCAAAATTACATGAAACTTAAAGAATATGCTGTATAGACAATCCTATTTAAAAATTAAGATTTTCTGATAGACTGCGTATTGTCTTTACGGTTGCTCGTAGGATTGCTTCACTCGCCCTTAAGGGCTCGTTCCTCTAACATACCTACTGGTAAAATAAAATCCTTCCTTTAGCCCTTCTATTATAAATAACTGTTTGTAAATGATTGCCTTAAAAGTGGTATTGCCTTATTGTTTGAACAACTGAAGAGGATTCATGGAAGGATTTATTGTCCTCTTAAGCATTTACAGTTGAAAAGATACTAGACACTAACTCAGCAAAAAGATGAGTTTTTGCAGATTCAACTGTAGATGCCTCTTATATTCCTTTGCAGATTCGCGTGGTTGGAGATCAAAGAAAGATTAAGCTTGCAGATGGTGTTATAACTTAAAGGGTAAACTTATCGGAACTTGTATCAAATACAACTTCTAAGCTTCTTACAAAACAGAAGCAGGAACACCAACACGAAAGACATCCAGATGAAGTAATATATTTCTAGAGCTTATACCATATGCAACAGTATGACAACTCTTCGTAGCCAGTAGAATTTTCTTAATACATTTTTTAAGGAAATAAATCCTCCGAAAATTTCTTCAGATGATGACGTAAATGGTATATACTGCCAAGGTTACTATTTTAATTTCAATCATCACCAACTTTGGTATCCGTCACATGGAAAACACTCATTTAGTTAAAATATTTGGATACGATTATTAAACATGCTCAGTTTGATAAAAATAAATATTTTAAAATTCACTGCGCATTTTTAAATGTTGATTTCTAGCGGTTATTACAAAAGTCTTTATATTTGGTGGGTAATAATCGTTTTCATGTTGGCACCAGTATACGAGAAAATTCAACATGGCTGCGCGTTGCAACATTGCTGGTTTTACGCTTTCGGATTTCGTCTTGTATACTGCCTGCTTAACGTTACGAGGTAACTCAATGACTTCCATAAAAACATAATTTATGGAAACTACGAAATAAATGGTCTCGTAGTAGCAGCCTTCATAAAGAGATCGCTGTAACAAGAAAAGCCACAGGAAGTTCTCATGTTTGTGGGCTGAAGCTAAACCATTAACAAACTTTTAGAAAGCCTGCCTTGCAACCATGTTGAGATCAAAAGAACAAATGCAAATGTGAGAAAAGAGAAACGAACTTTCCTGAAAAGTATAGCTTGAGCAAAGACTATAACCATACAGTTTAGTAGTTTATGTCTACTGACCTTGAATATAGCGTGTTATTTTGAAAGTAAAATTCTCATATGTGTGAGCGATGTGTAGTCAAAGAGTAGTTACCAAAATAATAAATATAAAGATTCATCATTGTGGCATTCTGTGAAATAGATAGACCTGTGAAACTTGAATATCCTTGAATATTCCTAGTTTTTATAGACTATAAATCCGTAATGAAATTCTCATACCTTCGTTTTTGTAATTGACTAGCAGAAATGAAAATGTGAAGTAATATATTTTCGAGAAAAATTTGTTCTTGGTGGAAACCGGTTTTAGCTTTATTTATAAAAATCAGCAGCCCTCAGTTACCCAAAAAAATATTCATTTTCTATTCCGAATATTTCTCTACGCCCCTACACTACACAGAAGCTAGTGCACCTGCATTGTAGCAATGCGCCTACCTCTTAAACGAATGCAAATTTTATTATAAGAGTCAATAAACTGGTAAACTCTTTGTTAATCTTAAACCACTTAAAGTAGGCTATTTTAGAAAAAAACAATCTCATGTAACATCAACAGACTCTTTCTGTAAAAGCATTAATACAAATCAGTTTTGCATATTACTAGTCAAATAGCTTTAACAGTTCGATTAAAATTTGCATAAACCAATATACTAAAAACAAAAACAAAAATCACAAATCACTTTTATTTGAAACCTTTTTCGTCGAAGTCTTCTAAAAGAACATACTGAAGTACAGGTGTACTAAAATAAGCTACACTTTTTAAATTTTAATTCACTCCAGTTGTTTTATTGTGGAGTTTATCTATAAAGTTATTTACAAAAACTAAATTTGACGTCAGAATAAAGAGATATGATAACACAGACTTGTGAAATGAAAATTTAAAATCCGTTTTACTCAATACCTGCATAGGTCTTCAGGTGATCTGTTTTGTTTAAGCATTTATTTAAATTCATTAAAATCTTCTAAAGATTCCATTTGAAAATGAAGTTGTTCTGAAGACAGTGTCATTCATAACACTGAAAGGCCAAAGCAAACACAAAATTTAAGAGAGTGGAAAACTTATTATATATGTTTAATCGTTATTGATCAAGATCAACGACATCCAACAATGCCATATAGCATTTTAACCTTAAACTAGGGATTGTGTTTCCACTGCAACTTTTCTATCGTTTAATTTAATAAAACTGGAACTATCCAGATAAAAGTTAATTGGTTAACTGAACAAAAATTGCCCTAAATACTGTAAAATATATATTGGTTTTGTAGGCTGTGTTTGCTGTTCAGTAAAAAATAAAAATAATAATAATTCTATATTCCTTTTTAATCCTTTTTAATGCAGAAATATTATTAAGTAAAGGTTTAATCACGTCAAACCTTGCTTAAAATATCAGTAAAATTAGATCGATAAGTTTGAAGAGAAGGCCCAATCATACATTCTGCCCCGGGCCCAGTGCTTGCTCTCAGCGGCCCCTACTGTACACATATAATCTTGGTGGCTGTTTTCTGTGAATAGGAGGTGATGTTTCTGAACTGTGGAATACGTTTCGCGTAAAATACTATATAGTGTTGATTCCAGACTAGGTGTAAGCGTAAAATTCACAAAATTTGCAGAATAAATCTTAACGTACCGAAAGAATGGTGACATGCGACCTGATCAGAATATAAAGAAAATAGAACGTGTCTTTTTCACGTCTATAGGATGTGATAAAGAAAATTCGATAAATATTGAGTGAATCCGGTTTGTGATTGACTGATTTCAGACTCATTCTTACATGTTATTGGTCCAAAATCAGTGAAGCGTCCTGTTCTTGTTAATTGCATTATTGTTAGGCAGAATAGTTCAATGATATAATAGAACGTCATATAAATGCCTGGAATTTATTAGTATACTTTTAAACTGCACAATGTGCTGTCAAAGTTAAAGGATAGGTTTTTCTTGAAAATCTTGATTAAGAAAGTTAGCAAATGATGAGAAAGATGCGTAGATGTTGACTTTTGTGAAAACTTTTTATTTTCAGGGTTAATTTGGTGAAAGTATTTAGTCATAAAAAATGTAAAATATCCTAAATCTATTTGATTTGTATCCTTTTCTCTAAACTGATATTGGCTGCGAAAATAATGTGTTTAATTTGTTAATTAATTAAACAATTTTATCTCCTGAAAATGTCTATTTTTTTAGATGTCAAGTTTTGTGAAACTCCCCCATCATATTTTCTGTGTATGGTCAATCGACTTAAAAATACAGCATGTCAAATAGCAGTTAATAATATTTTATTTCCTAAGTAAACAACTTCGGTTAACCGTTATCTAGTTACTTGTCCCAGGTCTAAAATTTACCCCGAAGATGTTAGGTAATTATGAAGTAATATTAAGATATGACGCATAGTACCAAATACTGTGACATATTATGAGAATGTATTATAGATGTCGCATACTAAATCTCGCGCATATAATAGATCTGTTTTCTTGCAAGGCCCAAGCCATTGATTTCCTCAATATCATGTGACAAATACGTACTTCACGCAACCGGAACATTAAATATTGCACTGAGTCAATTCATGCTATGAAACTCCTAGATTAACATCTACACGTGCTCCTTCATTACTTCAAGTGCATGTCATTTCGCAGTGGTACACGGTGTAATTGCACAAGTATCGTGCATACTGATAAACGACTAACATACACGGTGATTAAAAAACACACCCACAAATGTTATATGGCTGTATAAGGCAATGGTACTTCATATTAGGCATGTTGGATGGCTTCAATATAGGCCCTTCTGCCCTGCACGGAAAGAGTAAACTCTACGGCAGTGAAGAGTTTTTGGCATTTGAATTAACACGGTAGTATAGTAGCAAAAAGCTATGTAATAACTAAGATTATTGTTACGTAAGAAGAAAATACAATATTGTCGTATTACAGAAGAGCACTTATAGACAAAATAATACGAACTTGAAGTCTACACTTCACATAAGTGACACTATGGAAAAATATCTTATATGAAACACAACTCCCTATACCTGAAATGTGTTAGCTCTTAGTATAACATGTTATAATATAGACTATTATAATATATTAGACATAATTTCGAAGGTTCTAAGTGCCATTTTTCGGAAAAATATTTTTTTGCACCATATGGTTCCATGTGCCAACGCCAATAATCCCTGCAAGTTCTATGTGCCGTTTATTAATAAAGTAGTTGCTTTACCCATGAACAGATGAAGAGTGCTGGGGACAATGTAGTCTACATAAATGTGTCGTCTTACATAGTCTACATAGTCGTCTTTCCTGTACAATTTTCTAAAAGGCAATTTTCTAGAACGTTTGCAATTTCCACTTCTCACATGCAATTTATGTAAGAAATTTAATTAAAGCCGTTGTAGCTTCTTTCGGTAAAATAAAAAAAAATCATATTCTCTTCATGTCAAGTACTTGTAAAAATGAAAACAAAATCGTTGTCATGTTTTGAATTGCATCCCCGAAGGACCAACAACCCAAATAAAATCTGATGGTATACACTTAGGCTACGTAACTTCTTTAACTTCTCTTACCTTAATCATGGGCAATACACGTTTCTTCCTTCAAATTCTGATATAGAATAACAGGCCGTACTGCAAGGAATGCACATTGAGTTATTTCATTCGGATGCAGTGATCTATTATTCACCAGGCAAGAATGAGTTTTACGACCGGTGGCTGGCTGGCTTATAACTACCGCCCAGAGAATTTTTCTCCCGAAAAAAATATTTCAAATAAAATTTTTAGCTCTTATTACAAGCATCTTGTGTACAAAACTTAAAATCGTTAGAGCCGTTTTAGATAAAATCCCGAAAAATGAAATTCTCTTCAAGTAAAGAACATCAAAGGTAAGATAAAATTTCCAATCTTCGTGTCACATCCGCAGAAGATATCCAACCCAAATATAATTTTTTTAAACCATTTTAACTCTCGAGCTATGCTATTCACATACAGACATGTTTATGAGATCAGGGTTTATTTAGTATTCAAAGAACTTCAAAACTGTTATTATGTTGAAAACTCGACATAGAAATTTGGGGTCGGATCTATAGTACACGGGTAAAGGAAGCAAAAAAAATGCAGAATTCTTGTAATGGGAACTCAATTCACATTTTTCCACATTGAAATAACACTAAATTACTTGTAATCAAATAGGCATTTTCTGTGTCCTATCCGTAACACTGAAGATAACGTCATGAAATATTATACAATGGATAGTGGCTTTCTCTGTGTTATTTCAGAGCACGAAAATACATAGGGTCATCACATGCATGTAATCAATTAGTAATTAGCTAATTACATTTGCACGCAACAACCTTTGTCTTTGCAGCAATTACTTTAGACTTATAGGCAGATGCATGCTACGATCTTCGCAAACTAGAAACGACGTATTGAATTTCCTATTTTTATTATCTATACGGTTTATATGGATACGCACTACAACGAAGTTTAGGTATAATTTATTTATATCAGACAGATAATTAAAGCCTTGCGACTATGCCTGGACTAATGAAACATACCAAACCTGATTAATTATTGACAAGAATGAAACAGGAGACCATGAGACTTTCAATCATTTACACAATAACACTCTCGGAAATATGGTACAAAAATGAATGGAATTGATAAAATCACTGTCCTCATATTTTTTCCCTTGAATAATTAAATGTGTCTGTCAACAGAAGCGTGGTTCATTGTGAAATGAATAATGGCACGTTAACTTCGGACAAAGACCGTTCTGGAACTCTGGATACAATTTATACTGAATTAGTTTGTACATTCTAGGCACTGTACTATATTACCTAAACAAGGGGAACTGCAAAATATAATAAAGTGCAGCACTAATAAAAAATATTTATATATATATAATTCTTTGCTTTTTAAGATGGATACTCTTTTCCATTCACGAACGTACTCTAAAGAAAGGGGAAAAAAATAATGTGAAATATAGGACCTCCCCTGCCATAAGCATGAACAAGGCTGCTTCCTCGCTTCATTTCTAACAGATTGGCGACGCATTGAGGGAATGCGCGTTCAGTTTTCTCAGCTTTGTTCCCACGACTTGTGGCTTGCAAACCTTGAGTTGTCTGGTCAGTCGAATTCCGTTTCCAAGGCACGTGGCTTGTCAAAGTGGCCTCGGGTAGAACACTTCTCATCAATACACCAAAGCAAGGCGTTCCTTTAATTTGTTTGGTTAATTTTCCATTTTTAAATATTTTAGTTAATGGAAATATCTTCAATAAAATAAATAAACTTTATAAATCTGACAGTCACGAGGAAGTAGTACGTATCGTAACGGTTTATGTAGGCCTAATTGTTGAGTAGTGAGTTCTAGAAGAGGATAGTGGTGAGACGCAAAAGACGATGGTGGTGGTGTGTCTGAATAAAAGTCGGAAAATGTAATCATAATAACCAGGGCCCGGATTCTGATTATCTAAAATTCTTCGAAAAATAACCTATAAAATGGCCCTAAATTTTTAAAGAAAATGACTTAATAATTATAAAAAAAGACCTAAAAACTGGTATTTTGTTTATAAAAATTACTATTGTACACACAAAGTTATAGACTAATTTTTACATAATTGTAAAAACTGTAAATGACTTTAATGCTGTGTGAATGTTCTTTTCTCACGGAAATTTATACTGGCACTGAGGCAATTGGCGAGTCAAACTTCGGCATTTCCTTCTGTGGTCTGCCGGATTATGTTATTGTTTATTGAGGGTACACAGTAGTTTGCAGGTGGTACACTCTGGTGCCAAGTCAATCTATTAACAATAGTAATATTATACAAAACTTTGGGGTTTCTTTGTTTCTTATTTCCGACAGAGACAAGACAACACTTCAACACAAAATGTTTCCTTCTTGCATTAAACAAATAACACTTCAAAGACAGCACCTCTGGCGATGAAAAAAAATTAATACACTCAATGAAAATGACTAAATAAGGAAGTAAATGACAAGAAAATGACAAAATAATGACGTAAAATTAAAATAAATGCCCTAAAAATATAAAATTGCATAAAATGACAAAAAATGATTTAATAAAAATGTATTTCTATAATCAAGAGACCATGATTAGGATTTATCTACAAGTTGGCAATGTCTATGCCGCATCAATAAAAAGATGATATGTCATTAGAATCCGGGCCCTGATAATAACTAATAAAATAAATATAAAATTTAAAGTAGGCCGTTTAAACAAAATGCAGTCAACTAACTCAGATTTATTTGTTTGCAGATACAATCCTAGTAACAACTACGTAACTACACTGCACAATATCGCTGCACAATTTGCAACGGTGCAAGAGCCTACTGCGACTTATTACCCATCGATCCACGCAAGTCTTCGATGTCCGAGCATTTACCGACATTTCATGGAAAAGGTCAAGCCACGTCGAGTCATCTCAAGCAACAATAAGTCTTCACGTCCCCATGGCATGACGAACTTCAGACCAGTCTCACCAAGCCACAAGTTAAAAGCCTTATTTTTCGTCATGCAAGGCTTACACCTGTGTTTGTTAGTGGAAGATGGGATTAGTTTATAAGCACACCTCAGGGAATTTTTGCGCAATACTTTCCAATTTTCAGTTAGTAGAAGCATTTAGGATGTGCTTAGAATACTTAAACAATCCATTATATAGGAGATTTTAAGAAAATCACAGAAACTAAAATTTCCTACTGGATAGTCGTAGTAAGAGTATCAACAAAACAGTTGACAAGCTTCCTGTTACATTTCCGGTTGATTCTTAAACAAAAAATAGCTTAAAATATCGTTTCATAAAGTTTTTTTGTTTTCGACTTACGTTTTTTTCATACATTCATATTTCCGGAAGTAGTATTTTTGAACTGAGGAGATATCAAATGTGTGCTAATGCTGAAAACAGAGCACAGAATTTTAGGGTCGAATACAATATATCTTTTACGTATAGCATCAATGGTAAGAGTTGAGAAAGTAAAAGCGTATGCAAAAATGTTTATTATTATTATTATTATTATTATTATTATTATTATTATTATTATTATTATTATTATTACTGTACACAGATGGTCACGTATACACATCATTAAACAAATTCTGATTTATTTGTCAACCAACTTTAAAAGTTATATAGCCTATAGCCCCGTTAAAAATCAATTTTAATAATCATTATATAAGTTATAATCAAAATGCCTATAATATATTAAACTCATTAAAGAAACTTTTTTAACCTTAATATATTACACGTTTGATACTCATACCTTACTCAAATGAGAAAGATCATTATTGTAGAGATAAAGTAATTTATATTAGCTGCAGTCGGGTATACTGTCTTTGTAATTGCATGTAGACACTGTATAGGGATATGCAGTATAATAAGGAAGGCACTTTCAAAAGAGTTAACTCTTCTGATCGATACGGTCAACATTGCTTTCAGCATTTAAAATTCCGAATTCCAGAAAAGAATAAGACTATTCCATTCATACGCCGCATGTTTGATATTGAGTAATAACGTTTAGCAATTCCTCGGATATAAACTAATCACGATCGTTTATCTCGTAATATGCTTGCTGTGAACATAAAGATGAAATTTTATCCGATAAAAAGTCATTCGTTTCTTGGCACATAAGGCATCTAACCTGGGGTGATTGATACGTCACATACTGCCAGTGAACAAAATGAAAACACATTATTTTATGCAACATAACTTGTTTGGAAATTCTAATAATATAAATATGAATTGATTAAAACACAATTTCCATTCGGAGCAAGCCAGTTCGTCTGCCTTTACTCCGTTCTGATGATCAATCTACGACGACGATCTCCATCATGTGATACGCACTACTGGTAGTATTGGTAACTCTAATCGATTCATCTAATCGATGCAAGGATTTCTCATTCATTTAGTACGCCGTGATCTCACAGCGGGCAGAATATTGAAAACGAAGTAAGAAAATAATATTTACAAAATGCATTACATTTTATTCATGGAATAGTCTTAATAAACTCTACTCGAGGTTGCCAGTTTCATCAGAAAAATTTGCTCGGACTTCGTTCTCGCAAGTAAATCGATAAACTCGCAATCTCTCGTGCGATTACCTATGATAAATTCCCGCAAAATATTGTCTTTGAAATGTCTAAAATAGCAAGATGTTATGAACGTCGTAGGCTACTTGATCAAAGGATATTTTTTCTATTCCTTTTTACTTCACCCAAATGTTGAATATATCCCCTTAAAGGACTTGATTAGATGGTGTTTAGCCTTTTCACTGCTACTGATGTATATATGCGTCGCCGAAAATTTTTGGTAAAAGCAGAAATATGAAATGAATAGAGTAATGCTTCATTGCTTCTTAATTCCGGGGTGCGCGGGCAAAGAGAGTTAAGTCCACTATCCTAAAAAAATTTAGATATGTCCATAGAGTTATAGATAAAAATGTTCTATACATTTGTGTTAAGTCCAGTAAGTCATAATCAAAATTGTACAGTAGTTATGGATGTGTGCCTCATGGGTTTATCCATCTCTAAAGCTATGTTGGGCTGGTATAGTGTGTTAAGTCACTCTAATTCTCAGTAACAAGAAAGTGGACTTAACTCTCTTTGCCCGCGCAAACCCGGAATTACAATATGTGGAATTTTATCCACGTGGTAGGATTGCCGTTCGTGAAAACCGCTATTCCATTAAAACTTTCATCATTGACTTCAAACTTTTAAACCAGCTGATGACATTTCATCAATACTTGTATTAATGTAAATTCAGTTCTGAAAGCGTGAAATCATGTTTTCTGAAATGAATTCAGCCGGATTCTTAGGTTTTAAACTACTTTTTTCTTTGCTAGCTAATTGTGTTATGTTAACATAATAAATATTCGTTTCACTGACATGGCAGTCACATAGTTCAATCTTATAAAACCTAAAAATGGTTAAATGTGCTTTTTATTAAAATACGATAAAATACTTAAACTACAGTATATTTCATATGAGAAGCCTTTTCCTTCACCGCCAATCACGTGTACGGGCTAAAAGACTACCGCTTGCAGTAAGAGTCTTCCCTCCGTCTCGCCGTCTCTGATTGGACCGCGTATCTATGCATTTGAAGGACATAGGGCTTGTCATCTGCAAAGCACTGTAATAGACCTAATATAAAATATATCTAATATTTTTTTGTTCTATGAAAAATAAGATCTGTCTCTAGTTTGCCTTCTTAATTGTTGCCAGTACATTTTTGTAAGAGAAAATTTGCTTTTTGTAATTGTTTTCATTTTGTACACTACTGTCCCTATAAAGAAAACGTTAGTGATTCGAAATCCCCAGTTACTTTAGAAGCAAATTAAAGACATTCTTAAGAGCTTACTTTTGCAGTATATTCACAGTGTTCGCTCCAGCAAGATGCCGAAAGTAAAGAGTTCTAAAAGTTTGCTGATAATTGAAAAATGTTCTTGCTGATTTTATGTGATTTGTGTGTTTTATTTTATATGGAGTTGGAAACACAGGAAAAATTATAAAATTAATTGTGTTCTATAGACTAAACTATAACTGTTGAAAACTAAGCAAAAAGTATTTATATGGTCTTGTGTTTCAGGCCTATAATCTTAAATAAAAATAAAATTAGTTAATATATTTTTCATTGTGTTTCTTGGAGTCTATTTATTACAGTGAAATTTTAAAAAATTGTACTAAAATTGTAAAAACAACTAAAATAAAACTATTTTAATATGTTAAAAAACTAATACAGGGTTTATAAAAACCTAAAAATCCTGGCACTATATTTTTTTTATAATATACAAAGACCCGAAACCCCAAAAGAGCAGGAGCACATGCACGGGGGCAGTTCCATCTTATATATACATGTGTTATATTATTTCAATATAATCTTAACCTAAAATTACCTTAAAACTGACAGATTATTGTGAAAAGACAAAAGCTGAGAATAAAGGCATAACTCAAATCATATAAAAATAATTACAATAATGAAAAATAACCTATTATGCAAAGTAGTAAATACCAAAATATAAAACCTATTTTTAAGGGATGAAAATCTAAGTTATATGAGTTCTTTTAATTTCAGATTTAAAGATTCCATAACTACATTTGGCTAATGTGATTTTAGAATTATACAGACGAGGACCGAAACTACAGATAGGCTATGCGAGAGACCAGCAGAAGTGACATATCAACCGTACTTATGTTTTGTGATACGTATTACGATAAGCGAGCTCTTATAATACTTCCTTTTAGTTCATCCTTCCATTATTTATATCACAATACCACATACTATAAAGAAAATAGAAACTTTAATATTGTTCTATTCGCACATAATCAATTCAGAAGTGCTACATACAAAACACATGACTGTGTGTTTTGCTTCAGTTAAATAAACTCCAGGTCATGCACGAGTCTCAGTCGTTTCTTTCCCATCACTAACTGTGCAGTATATAGTGTGGAACATGATACTGTAAACATTAGTTAATAATCTAATGAAAATTATGGATAGAAAACATTTACTCAGGAATGATCAATAATACTCTTTAACAACGGAAAAGCAAAGAAATAATATACGCTTGTTTGGATACTACCAGTAGTTAAAACGTTACTGTGCATACATTAAAACCAAGCAGTAAAATCAATTATACTCCATACAAGCACGAAAAACAATGAGTACTGTACACCGATACATTGTCCATTGTCTAATGTTTGAATCTGGTTGCTTGAGGGACTTGTCCTCACATGTTGAGCTTTTACAATTAAATCAATTTACAAGTGTCAGAGTAGCACTGCTCAGTTGTGGTATCCAGTGAGAGAGTGGGCTAAGCCAAACATTTTCAAATTTGAGTTACTGCCATCTCTGTGTAGTACATACAGGTATAGTCGTATTATATTAAAGGTGGGTTAAAACCTAATATTAAAGGTTTGTGTGGGTTCCTTCCTTATCTATTCTTGAAAGACAATTTTCATAAATTAAGGGAATGCCGTTTCTCCAGTGAGAGAGTGGGCTAAGCCAGCTCGGAAGCATTAGTAACGTGATATGCAGGGCGCGGTGATACTCCAGTCACCAGGTACTTTTACCTGGAAAAAGGTCCGAAGTTAATAATTGTTTTATATGTTGTATGTGGGTATTCTGTGGTGTAAAATCCAAGTTTTCCCATTCGAGAACCTTGTGCGAACTTCAGGGCAGCCGAAAACCTCGAAACTGTTGAGTTTTTGTAGTTTTTTTCCTTATAACTCCTAAACAACGCGTTACAGCCTAAAAATATTTCATTACACAAGTTAAAGAGCTCTAAATTTCCTACCATTTGCAGTTTAGCCGTTTCTAAAACCAAATACGTACCTAGATATGGCGCTTCGAAGTTTTGAAAAATTTTAAAAAGATCGAAAAACTGCGAAAAAAATCTTAAGAATGTGATAAAGGGTTGGCACTGTGGTCTGAAGTTAATTTTTGTAAACACTTTGAAATGTCTAATTTCTTGTAAGAAGAAATAAAGTGTTAAGATGAAATTTTTTCTCATCAGAAAGTCAAACACAAATCTCAAAATATTTCTGGGTTAGCCCACTCTCTCACTGGATGCCACAATTCAGACTGCCATGCTGGAAAAAAAATATTACATTTATTAAGACAAGAGTATGTTGTTTATGAAACGAGCGAAACGAGTTTCAATTTTTTTATACTAGTGTCTTAATTACCATTATAGGCAAGTTACATACGACTGTTTTTTTGTTCGACCATAATTAAATGTTTAAGTTTCGAGATTTTAGTTTCATCATACAAACGACGATCAGCTGTTAGTAAGTTATTGTCTTTTGCGATAGATGACAGGTAACGGCGTGCAGTGAACTCAACAATTATGTAAATATCGTGGTGTTTCAACCTCAAAACAACGCACTTTAAAACAAAATATAATTCAATTTAGTATTTTAAAATTAACGCGAATAGAATTTATTATATTTTCAGTATGCTTACAGGTTATTTACCACACAGTTTCTTCTTTCAAGGTCTGAAGATTGTTCTGCGTTAGAAATTAATCGATATTACTACAGTGTTTAGTGAAATTCTGTAACTTGATGAATATCAAAATGACCCCATGTTATTAAGGAGTGTATAATAGTATGATCGAACAAAATTTAGATGTACATAATTCACTCTCATATTAAAGTACATCAAACAGAAGAAATTTCATGTCTGTCGAATAAAATTTTCAATTTTAGAGATCATGGGCTTCATAGATATCGTTGCCATTTTTCAGTCTTAATACTGAAACATTGAACAGTCGCTTATTTTATGGCAAACAGTTCTCAACATTCAAGCTGTGGCAGAAAACGCAGCGACAGTGGTAGGCCTACCAGTATTAGCAGCAGTAATAATAAAAACAGAATTGGTTGTAGTACAGTAGTAGTAATGTAGCTGTTGTAGTAGTACAAAAAACCGAATACGTGATTTAGTCGTTAGTGTTGTTGACTACAGATCTGCAGATCTGGGTTCGATCCCCGGTATCTCACCGGATTTGTCTGAGGTAGGGGGTCTGGAACGAAGTGCACTCAGCCTCTAGACACCTTACTAAGGAGATAATTGATAAAGGAATAGCGGCTCCTCTCAAGAAAGCCATTAATATCGGCGATAGGAGTCGGCGGGTTGACCATAATGCCCCATTCCTAATATCAGTCATTGATAATGCAGAAGTTGGATGGTAGGCCTAGTTCGACAAAGAATGCAGTGTCAAAGAGTTGAGTTCAGTAGTTGAAGTGAAAAAAGTATAATTATGATAGTCATGCTGATAGAAAATATAGAGATATGGTAACAGTAAGAGGAGCTTAGCCTAAGTATGTTGTGGTGATGTCAGGAGGTACATTAAATCAGGATAACTTATCTAAGGTTATCTAAGGTTATCCATAAGGATAACTTATCAAAGGTTAACACCAGAATCAATAGCAGTAGCAGCATTATTTGAGATCTGAATCTGCTTCTGGGAATTTTTTTCCTACCCTTACCATAGGAGGCTTACTATATCTAATATATAAAGTCGAATGTGTGTTTGTGGGTATGTATGTATGTATGTATGTATGTTTGTTCCTTATACAAATCCACATTTCTTCACCAATTTGTACAAAAGTTTGCACACATACCCAGTTAAGCCCGGGAAGTAACGCGGTCAACATTAAAATTGTAATAAATCAGCCCTTCCCTTGAAAGTTATATAATTTCTGAGAATATTATACTGAAAAACAATGAAATGCTGTTCAGTTCACATGACAACCGTGTATTGTTTACTTTGATAACATTGGGCCTTGGCAACTGGACTTTAACGAATTATGATTCCATCGATGTAATATATTGGCGAAAATAATTACTGAAAATGAAATCCACGAAAATAAAGCACAGTGTGATGTAGTCACATAACTTTCTCTACCCTCGACATAAGAAATATTTTCTCACTTCACATTTTGATGTAGAAGAAGAGGGACAACTTAAGTGTGTGAGTATGCTATATCAAAAGTCTGTAAATAATCCTTTCCGCTGATAAGTTATCCATACCTGTAGGCTTTGTATTAGTTGAGATTTATCATAGGCCCTAAGCATGGGATGGAACATTTTGAGTCCTATGCTCGCAATGTGTTATGTCCCGGGTTTTAGGGGAGGAAAGTATGAAAGTGATACTGCATTTCTATTTTATTTCAGCCCCGAAACGGTTGTAACATGAGAATGAGAAATAAAATTTTCCGTCAAGTCAATACAATCTTATGTAATTTATGTTTCTTCTTATTTCAACCCCTCCCAGGCATGATGTGTAGAAGCAACGGAATGCAGCATTCGACATCCTCTATGAGCCATAAAAAGCTATATCTAGCGTTTTCTGATGGAATAGTTTGATAAATCTTTTTCTTCATTTCAAGTTTTACATACATATTATAGGCTATAAGGACCTAGAGTTTCAAAATCGAAAGTCCTCCATAAGTTAATTTCAAATTACAAAATACAAAGCCCGGGCGACGCCGGGCCTTTTCAGCTAGTTATGTATATAAATCATTTTATTCGACTCTGAACTTCAACAGTCCGTTTTCTTTGCATCAGTGATTCAAAATTTGGATTCCGTGGAGAGAGAAACTAAAACGATTTTCAGAAGATGTTATGTATGCGGGTCCGAGTGCTTCAAAAACAGAGAACCACTATCAAGACGAAATACATTTTAATTGGAAAACATTAGTGAATATGACATGATGCATGTCAATAATTATTTTCCCTTGCTCTTACTTTCTTCTGTTTTATATTATAAAGGTCCTAATGAATTTGAATAAATGATTTGCAAAATATCCTAAAAGGGAGAGGTAAAACTACGATAAAGAAAGAAAGAGAAAGATTTGGAAAATCTGATTTTATTACCACTCACAACATCTTTGGTAACAACAGACGGATCATTAGTTTTATGTATTCAGCTCAGTTCACAACAATGATAATGTGAGATACACTTTGAGACTACGGTAATTCTTTTTTCCTGAGGGCGAGCCGGTGAAATACTCCTAATCTTATTCTATGCCTGATTTGAAGCTAACGTGTTTGTGTCAAAGAAAGTCAAGTAATTTTCTCACATTTGATTCTTCTTTCAGACGGATTTTCAAATTTACAAACCGTTTTTCGTTAAATCATTTTCATTTGCAAAAAGTCATTGGACGATCCTGAATAGAAATATGAAGGCAATTAGCTATTATGCAATTAATTAATTATTTCATTAATATACTAAATAATTAGTGTTAAAATGTTCCTAATAATGTCTCTGAGCTCCATTAGAAGAAGTAAATTAATCACAACTTATTCTGTGCAAGACTTTGCATGCAGTAGTGAATAAATTACATTGAAGAATGTTACCAAGCAAGGAAGTAAAGCAAGTAGTGGTAGCAGTAGTACACTCATAGAGGAAAGCATTTTGTTGCATTTTAAAAAAGTCGCAGCCCATAGGTTACTTAACAAGGCCTTTATTTAAGGTTATCCATGTGATCCTAAAGTTTTAAGAATAATTTACTCACACTGTATGTGAGTTCATTTATATATTATATTAATGTGTAATGTATTAACTCATCCATTCTCTGATGTGATTATTTTCACAGGATAAACCCACACATACTCTCACAGTTAAACACAAAATGAACAGCTAATTTAATTAGTAATATGCAACACAGCTAATTTAATTAGTAATATGGAGCTATGTCTACTGTAAAACTAAACATCCGCAGCCAGTCGAGGATGCCAGCAATAGCATGAGGACTGGCTATGTCAAAAATTTAGTTCAGAGAATGGTCCAAAAGCAACATTTTACTAAATTTAATTAGCTTATCTTTTAAATGCGTGAGACTCAATTTTTCATGTAAATTATAAAACCGTGGCGGTCTGCATAGAAAATAGTTGACACAATGATTAGATTTATAGTTTATTTCTTGTATCCTATTCCGTAAATTTTAGACTACTTACATTTAGAACTTTCATTCGAGATTTTCCATATTTTATTACACGTTTAAGGCAAACTATGGGTTAAAATCTGATGTGTACACTATAAGCTTAGCTTATTGAGTTTCAAGATTAAATGAGACAACTAACGCTCCAAAATCTAAAGCTGACTTTCCCAGCCTTGTTTACCTTATGGAAGGGAGCATAATAGATTAACTAATAAATAACCAACTAACCAAGAAACAACAAAATAGCCAATAGATTAACAGTAATTAGGATGTTAAATATCATTTTAAATAGTAAAATCGACAACTATAATTAAACTTATCTAAACCGTGTACCACCATCAGTAGCTCAAATTAGTTGTTCGATGCACTCTGAACCCATGGTTGCGGCTTCCAGTTCTGAAGGGGGCGATGGATTTTTCAAGAAAGGAAAGTTTGGAATCAGGAACCATTAGTCGTGGATTCATAATTTCAGGGGCGTCAAAGAACCCAAATTTAAATTTAAAACTATTACCAGAATTTGGCGTCATTTTATGCCGGTTATAGCTGCACTATGCTTATTAATGAGTGGCGGATAGTTTTATCTCGTTTAATCTTCGTACGACTCTTGAGATATGCATCTTAAATTTTAATACACAAACTTATAGTTCCCAGCATGTTTTAGCATTGAAATGGGAGAATCTTGTATGGAAGTCTAGAAAGAAAGAAATATCCTAAATGTTCTTATTCCAATAATATATTTAAACTAATATAAATCTAACATTATGGTTGACATAACATTATTTTACATCCCAGTACCTTTTGAAGCATTTAGGGGAAGAGAAAATACCAATGTTAATACATAATAATAGAAGTCAGGAAAGCCAAACGAGACCACCGCTAGTATTGTACTAGATATTCTTCCCAAATGGCAGTCTTTTTCCACCACAAATGTTATCCGACAATTTTTAGGATACAAATTTAGTCTTAATAAAATGTAAGCTTTCTTACTACGAGTAGGTAGTTGGAATATATTTAGGAAGTGATGTGTAATACGTTTATGAGAAGCATCTCTTGACATTGGCAGATGCATTCTTTGAAGTAATATTCTTCAAAGGTAAATAGGTGTGGTGCAGCTTTCAAAGAGTATACTTTTCGGTATCTTCATGGAGAGTCTCATTAGAGGCCTAACCTAGACCATCTAACATATAAGAAAAAAATAACTTACCGGCAGATATTTGGCAGTCAAGTAAATTATGAAGTACCGGTAGTGATAAGGTTCTTCCTAGACTTTCAATGTTATCCGTTTTCTCAATCTTACCTGAAACAAACAGAAGAAAGGGCGAATTTAAAAAGTTCGTAATAGACGTAAAGAAGCAATCCCATTGTAGCAATAATGGGAAATGGATATTGTCTGACAGGTAGATCAGTGAAATAGGTATCTTTTAAATGCCATTTATATGTTATTTAATGGAAGATCTACGAAAAATTCATTTCGTATAAATTATAGTAGTAGGACTTTTAAAAATAATAACTAATCTGCATGAAGTTAATATGATGTTCTTCAAAATTGAGAACTTCTAGTATGAATCTGATTGTTTTGTGATTAACAGCGCTCACCTCTTGTTGCAGAATTTGCATTGCTTACTATTATTGTTATTATTATTATTATTATTATTAACATTGATTTTTCAATTACTAAGAGATAATGTATACAGAAGAACAAAGACAGTACAATGATTTCGTAATGTACAATATTTTTCAAAACGTAACAACCAATGTTTTTATGGTCTTTAATATTTTAAACACATCAGCAATGAAAATACATTACTGTAAAAATCAAACTAACTAATAAAAAGTTTATCAAAACAGACATTCCGTTTATTTATCTCTAAATATATTAATCGAGCTCAATATAGAACATTGCACTTTAACACTGACAACCTTTTTTTATTAAATCAAAACTGGTGCTCGAGGGGATATCTCACAAAATCTAGGTATTATCATAATCATTTTCAGTGATAAAAATGAACTAAATTATTCAATCCTGGTTTATATCACCAGTAAACTAAAGGAACCTTAAGGCAAGGTTCTTTCTTAACACAGTGAGTAGGCTAAATGAGAGAATGCACCGACACTTTGAGGCCGGATTGCTCGTTACTGGCATCACTCAGGCACATTTGTGTTGTAAAGTGTTGTCGATAGACACCAAAGTAGCGATAGCTGACTCAGAGGAACCATAACGTTTTCTCAATGACTGGCTTAACTACCCTCCATCGAACTTTTCAAGTTTTTCCTTGTTCTGTAAGTAAAAAACGTAGAACATTCCACAGCATTGCTATATAGGTCTTTTATAGTAATGGCATTCAAAATTGCACAAAAAATTTTGTCTTAATGATAAGATAATTGATTAATTGTCGACGGTCCCGGCAATTAGTCCTCCAGAACTAATTATCTTAGCTTACAGGCCAAGCGATCTCAAAGGGTATCAGAGCCAAGGAAAAATATATTGGGATAGAAAGGAAGGATTTGAGGAGAGACTGTGGATTTGAGAAAGCAACTCACCGAGCAAATGAAACTTCTAGGATTTCATCTCCCATCTCTCGATGTGAATCCGCAACATAAGATCCACAAAAGGATAAAATATATGCTTAGATACACATGAAAAAATCGACTTTCAATATGAGCATGTAGAACCATTATTTATGATTGATAATAATTCTTTCACACTGACCATGTGTAGACTAAGATGGAAAGGCTGAGTCAGACTGAAAAATTCAATGTCATAGCCGGGATTTGAACCAAGATCTTCGGTTCTCCATGCCGCTGCTCTACCACTGAGCTATATTGTCAACGTGCTGGTACAACATTAAATTCTCCAACTGACTCATAACGTTGAACATCAGAAATTAAACAGGCAGTTTCAAGTTGATAACCTTTTCACAGCTACTGACGTATATATGCATCATATTGCATAAAAGCAGAGATATATAATAAAGCAATGCTTTACTTTACAATATGAGGAATTTTATCCACTCGTTAGAATTGCCATTCTTGAAAACCAGCTTTTTAATTAAAATATCGTCATTGAATTCAAACTTATAAACCCGCTCATATCATTTGATGAATGCTTATATTATTATAAATTCATCTCTGAAAGGGTTTATAAGAAATTCTATAACAAGTTTAGTAATTCTTAAACGTAAGGCTATACTAAACACTAGTAACATATTGGAAAGCAGAAATATCAGAAAGCAGTACATCAAGAATAATCTTTTATATAGTTTCCTTAAGCAGTTTAACATGTAGGTTAGCGAACTTTAAATTAAACATTAAGTGAATGAAATAAAGTTAAATTGAATATCTATCGAAAATCTATTAGTCTAAGGGGATGCAGAATGATTTCAGTTTTCAAAGGGAAGGAAATCCTTGTGAGATTTCGCGAGCGGGTTTATTCATGTTAAAAAATATATACCATGCCTCCTGAAAATACTTTTCATTCGACGTTCCTGAAGGACAGTGAGAGAGACTAGCTAATCCCTTCTTTAAATAAGGGTGTATACAAGGCATTGAAACCTTATGGCCTATTTCTCTCTCTCCATAAACTACAATACTACTTTTATTGAGAGAAAATTTGAATGACGACTAATATTATTTATCTGGGGTCGTACATGTTATTTATCTGGGGTCGTTTTCATAAAACGGATCTTCAACCATTAAGAGTACTTCAGAATAGAGCAATCAGAATTTTACTAGGTGCACATTATTTGACACCAACTCGCATTCTTTATGAACAATCGAAAATCTTGCCGTTTGAGACCTTAGTTAAAGTAAATGCCATTACATATATGCACAGAGTAGTACATGGTAACATCCACAGTAATTTTCCAATAGAATATAACAAAGACATTCATAACTATGAAACAAGGCAAAAACAGAACATATACCTCACACATTCTTCAACTGTAACTTATGGGACAAAGGGATTAAAATATTATTTGATCAAAACATATAATGAATTACCACAAGAACAAAAGAATATATTAAATTATAACAAATTTAAATCACAAATAAAACTCTTTTTAAAATCTAAGATTAATTAAGTTCTTTGATATAGTAATAAATAGATACTGTATATTGATCACTATTATACTATGTAACTATGTTTCCCTTCATCATCTATCATTGCACTTCACTCTTAAAATCAAGTCATTTTGTTTTGTGTTCCTATATTCTGTACCTCTTCACTCTTGTACCTCTTGTATATATTGCACCTCTTGTATATTTATAAGTTATTTGTAATTGAAAATTTATGTATCACAATGCATGTCATGTTGTATATAGCCCCTTAAGGTGAGCTTTGCTCGTTGGGGTTTTCTTACAATAAATAAATAAATAAATAATAGATAACAAGATAATGATTATGTTAGGTTTGGTTTTATAGTCATTTAACGACGGGGATATGCCGCAACTTTGGCCTGTGACCCTCGTTGGTGTGTCGAAATTTTGCCCCCCAGGAGTTCTTTTACATGCTGGAAATCTACAGACATGGGACTGCCACAGTTATGCACACATAAATGCCATCGACCTGGGCCGGGATCGGAACCGCAACCTTGGGGACAGAAAGCCATGACTGCGCCACCCAGGCCGATAACAAGTTAATAACGGGAACGAATCCCTAGCAGCATATGGCCTAGTGGATGGATATATTATTTATCTTTTTAATCTAGTATGCTTTTTAAATGTGACAATAATATGAATCAATCAGCATCTGGATATATTTTTTTTTTACAGTCGAAGGAGGTTTTTAGGGAACAGCGTGCTATAATATAATATTCTATCTGTTGCCTTTTCCCCTTCTTACTGCACTGATCTACAGCTGTCTCTTACTTCTATGCACTGAAAAATTCGAAATAGAAGAGCAAGTTATCCTAAGTCCTTTTGAAACTGAGTATAGAATATGTGATTGTAAAAATCTAATGCTGTCTTAGTTTCTTTCTAGTTAGGCTTTGTTATTGTCGTCTGCATTGTGTATTAAAAACCAATAATAATGATTTCCAATATATTATTTTCAATATTACTTTTAAATAATTAGTAATAATTTCCAATTCCAGTACAATGAGTTTCATTTGATTTTATGTTGCAATGTAAAAACTTATTAAACTTATTAAACTGTCATCTGCAGAGGTCACATAGCGTATTAAAATCTGTGGGTGTACCAGTAAGCCGTGTAACTATTGATGCTCATCTGTTGCTATTGTCATTGTGTTATGGCTTGTTCATTTTGAGCGACCAACATAACGACAGACTAGCGTGTTCATAATCCTCGTCTTCGAATTATCTATCATAGCTAATCCCATGAGAGATTTCACGTTTATCGATAGATTCGTGCCGTGCACTCTGTTTTGCACAGGCAACTTTATCTGATGAAACTCGTAATCGCGAGTTAGTAAGACTATCCTATTCTATGAATAAAAATAAATGCAACAGATTATATAAATAATAATTACTAGGGGCGGATTTCTATGACCTAAAAATAGGATACATGCATGCATTAATGACCTAAAAAACATTAAAATATGACCAATAAAATTTAAAATATGACTTTACCACTTACACACTGTGTATATTTTTTAAAGTTTCATTACAATACATTTTATTAAAATAAGTGTTCATTATTTAAAATATCTGTAAATTTTCAAAAAGTATCATTATAATGCAAAATTTACAAAATATGATAATTATGAAACTTCAAAATGTCTTTAATATGCACACAAATATGCCAAAAATATGACCTAAATATGCATATTCATACTAAATATGCTACAATAGTTTAAAATTTCCTAAATATGCAGTTATATGCACAATAAAAGGCGTTCCATTATCACCAGGATGCTTGGAATAGGGTTTAAATTAGTCAGAAACCTGAAATAAAGGAAAGGGGAAAAATATGACGTCATAGAAATCACCCCCCTAATAATTACCGTGTTGTGTGTTGTTTAAAAGCAAATTACCATTGTGACAGTGTCAGATCACGGCATACTAAATTAATGAATAGTTGAATGTGTTATTGAATACTAGCCAATGAAATTAATGAATAGTCGAATGTGTTATTGAATACTAGCCAATGAAATTAATGAATAGTCGAATGTGTTATTGAATACTAGCCAATGAAATTAATGAATAGTCGAATGTGTTATTGAATACTAGCCAATGAAATTAATGAATAGTCGAATGTGTTATTGAATACTAGCCAATGAAATTAATGAATAGTCGAATGTGTTATTGAATACTAGCCAATGAAATTAATGAATAGTCGAATGTGTTATTGAATACTAGCCAATGAAATTAATGAATAGTCGATTGTGTTATTGAATACTAGCCAATGAAATTAATGAATAGTCGAATGTGTTATTGAATACTAGCCAATGTTACCAACAGTGGTAATGAGAAAATAGTAACCTCAAAATTAAGATAAGTAAAATTCAGAACAAGTTAAAGGCTTTTCAAGAATACATTTTACTTATAAAACGACACTATTTTACAAGTACAAAGTTAAAAGAATTGAAGACGTAGCCTATTAATAGTCATACTATGACGTTTCAGTAAAGAATAGACTTTTATCCGATAAAATCGCATCCTTGTATCTTATAAGCTAAACGACCGTGACTGGTCGATATCCGAGGCAAAGCAAAACGTTATTGGTCAATATCAAATACAATAAAGTACACATACATACATAGTCTCTAAAATCAGTTGATTAGACCATGTTAAAGTCAACAGCTAAAAATCGTAAATTTTTTCACCTTCCTTCATAAATATAGTTCACTTCTCCTATTTACTTAAAATCTCGTTTTATTTTCCTTTCGCCTTTACTAATGTATAACCAGAGTCTACTATTCATTCCCATGCATACAACGCATTCTATTCATCATCATTTAGTGTCTCTATACCTCATCTTTGGAATTCCTTGACCCGTCATGTCGGAGACTGTGGAAATGTGCCACAATTTAGAGTAATCAGAATTGAGTACAAAAATTGGCAAGAATTATTATTGGAAACAATACTATTTTTACTTCCATTTCATATTTAAAAATCAAATATTGCAATTCTATTAACTTGTTACAAGAATAAAATTGTTTCCTAAACTAAAATCTAACAATTACGTATAGCGTTAATAAAATAGTATTAGTTTCGTTACAGATATTAAAATTATTTTTAATTCTATATCAAATATTGTCGTATATGCATACTATGGCAATATTTTACTGTTCTGTGATATTTATTATTATTTCCAGTAGAGTGGAATAGCAGGCTTAATCTTAACGTAGGCGGTGTAAATAAAACAATAATAATAATAATTAATTCAAATACTACGGTATTGGGTAAAACAGGGGAGATGAATCATCGTAAGTAAATATCCAATCCCGAGTTTGCCTTTCTGAGAGGACAAACTATAAAAAAAATCAAAGTAAAATTAGCTGGCCATGGGGTTTGAACCCTGGACTTTCTGGATGTGACGAACAGATGTTAATGCCTCAGCCATTCCTCTAGAAGTCTAGATTAATAAAACATTATGTGTTATTTTTCTTATTTCCTCTTTATCTCATTTCCCTTCTGTTTTATCGGTTTTTTCTTTAAATTACTACTTCCAGAATAACCACAAGCATTTTCAATCTCGTATAATGCGATCACTAATTAAAACTGTTAATAGCATTCGTATGAGTCACAGAGAGAAATGGAGTACGTACAATGTAAACAACTGAATGTAGGTAACATTCCAATGTGAATAGATACTTTTGTGGGATGTTGAAAACTAGAGCAACATATTGACGTGTTCGTTATCAAGACATAGGAGGCGCTGCGAAACCAGAATAGAAACCAGCAGGAGGCAAGATAACGCAACCTCCACTCATGCCAACATGTCATAAAACACACCAAAAATCTGCTGAAATATGAGCGTTATGTGAACGCTACACAACATTCCTCCCGGCTTCCTTGAAGCACTTGCTGGAAAAAATGCAACGTGGTCTCATTTTTTACGACTGAGTTAAGAATGTTTATGAAAATAACTTCGCTGGGGTTCATCGGGGAAAGTGTATAAAAACATTCTACATTACTGCATTCATTCCGTCAGCTTATTTTTATACCAGTAAAATATACGACGAAAATAATATACTGCATAAACAAACGCGTAGGCCTACATTGTTTCGCATATACTCAAAGCGAAGAACTTTGAAAACTCTTTCATACAAGACATTTTACTTTGTACTCTTCAATGAATGTAGTCAGGGTCTTTAAATCATGGAGGATGAAATGGGCTGGACATGTTGTGCGCATGGGGGAGGAAAGGCATATCTCAAAAATATTAACTGGAAGACCCGAAAGAAAAAGATCACGCGGAAGACCTACATGTACGTGGGAGGATAATATTAGAAAATATTTAAGGGAAGTAGGATTTGTGAGGGACGGTTGGATGGAGTTTTAACAGGATTGGGTTGAACGGCGGGCTCATGTAAGCGCGGCAATGAACCTCAGGATTCCGTAAAATAGATAATATTTCTTTTGCTTCCTAAGGGATTGTTTATTGTCACTGAGTAAGAAAAAAGGTAATGAAATCATTTATCCATAAATAAATTTCTTCCACTAAGTTTATTATAAATGTGTTTGTTGAAATTATTCTAAAATGTTAGTCAAAGGATATTGCTGGATTAGACTCAACTAACGGGACGCCTAAATTCCAAGTCGTTACATCTCTTGTGGGGACAAAGCCTACTGGGCTGTGATTGATTCACAGGCCTATTACTTTGGATTGTTGTGATCCATAGTGTCTCTCTTAAGGATATTAGTTATTACCGTTTTATGACATGTTCAAGACTACCATAATTGACTATGTTTATATGATATTATGTTAATTATATATGACTTTATCTGTACTTCTGCATTTATGCATATACTGTGTATATATATATTTATATATAACTTTATCTGTACATCTAAATTTATGCATACACTCTATCTATATATATATATATATATATATATATATATATATATATATATATATATATATAACTATATATAACTTTATCTGTAAATCTACATTTATGCATACACTCTATATATATATTATATAGTAAATAGTCAGTGTTTTAGAAAAGACAGATAAGCAAGACGAGGCAGGAAAAATGGGAGAAGGAAACCTTTAGGGTCACAGGCCATTCGTAAAGATATCGTATTGATTTCCGCCTTATACCCTCAAACATATATATTTCATAAGATGCCCTTACATAGTAAGCGTAAGTCTATTAGTCATACATTATTACTTGTTATACGTTATTACTTGTTTATGTTATATCCTCAAGTTCAATGCTAAAATGCAGGGATATAAAGTCAGATTATCTTTCCTAAAAATTGTACAATATAATCGTAATAAAGTTAGAATTTTAAAAATTACAAAAAGTCTTAGGTTAGAAAACTGTAGTAGGCCTAAAACTAATATGTTAAAAAGCTTGCATATCTATGTACAGGTAATAAATTCCTGCCTTAATGGCTTAGTGGGCATGCCTACTTACATTCGGTGAAGAGCCCTGTATAAGCAGTAGGCTAGTAATGGAAGTGAGCGCAAAAGAATCAGGAGGAGATTTAGTTATACAGATTACTATCTATGATTGAAACTATTTATGATTATTTAACGATGGTTGTATACTGCTACTTAGATCTGTAACGTTCCCGGTCGGTGTGCCAAATTGGAATTTACGCACACACAAATGCTAACGACCTGGGAAGGGATCAAACACTCATACTTGGGAGTAAAAGGCAGTGCCAACTGCACATTATTTAATAAATTCAAACTGAAATAACTTATATATTCTCGTAAATTGAACAATAAAACTTTTTAACCGACATCCACATAATAGACAAATGTATACAGTTATTTTACATCTAAAAATATACAGACTTGAGAATGTCGCATTGCTGTCGCAAACGTATACACTAAAGTCCTGATCGTAACTCAAGCTCCAAATTATGCTGCTTTTGTTGTGGAACTTATACTCCCCATATTGAATTCTTCTAAATACATCCTCTCTACTCAATTGCTTTGTTTTCTCGTGAAAGCAAGCATCGCTTTCCATTCAGACTGCAACTCGCTCCGTCTTTCAAATGGAAATAAAGCAAAATTGGATTACGAGCCACAATGTAGCCTACACATAGCTCATTTCGTACTGTATTATTGTGTACAAAATATACTCTTTGCTTTGCCGTCCTGATTCGGTTTCATATTTACTACTAAAAATATTCGTACTTGAAAGCTAATAAATAGATCTTACCAGAATCATACTTAGCCCAAGCATCACATTCGGCTGGAAAACGCAGCATCATTACCGTTGACTTTTATATTGTGTTTAATTATTCATTTATTTATTATGTGAAGTATGTCGACGAATGTCTAATAAGTTTAAGTCCTTGTGGTTCGGTGGTCTTTATAATAAGGTCTTAACCAATAGTCCTAATCTGATTTAAGAGTAAATAGGGTGTTCTTGATGTCTCGGAAGTGGCCCCGGCATTAGGCTGATCACCCATCCGGGAGGCCCTCCATGTCCTTATCAGGTCAAAAAAGTATGTAGGCCTAAATGATCGCGATCCTGTAAGACCCGGGCGGCATGGGCTGCATAAATGTCCTTACAACAGGATTGGTTAAGCTAGGAGAATATGATTGGTTTTGATTTGCATAATGTAGGCATAAATAGTTCGAAACCTTTAACAACAACGTTACCCTTTCACATAGCAATGAAAATGTGTATCTGTATCTGTATCTGTATCTGGTTTCCTATATCCCCTATGTTGGGGCGAGGTGCCTCCAAGTGGAGGTTTCTGTTACCTATGTGAATTTTGTTACGCTTATTTTCCGAGAGAGGGCAGAGGGACAGGTAGTAAGCCCATCGCCTCTCAACCCCCCTCCGGAAACTAAGATATTACTTGGACGTGAAAGGGCCGAGAAATTTTGTCCAGAAGCTCTAATTTAAGCTTTGAGTTCTTTTACGACACGGGCCCCCCAGCTTAAAGACCCTCCCGGAGGACTCCGTGCCCAGGATTTTTACGTCCTAAAAATCCATTTACCGCGGCCGGGTTTGATCTAGAGGCGGGCACGCTACCTCTAGACCACCGCGGCCGACTAATAAAAATGTGTAACAAGTTGAAAATTAAATAAGAGATACGAACAAATTCAGGTAGGAATCGGATGTCGAATATTATATTATTTATTATTTAAGTAGCGTAAATATTTTTTACAATATTTACAATGTCGTGTTATTATAAGAAGTATATTATAGCCTAATATAATAATCGAAGACGATTTCAATATAGTACAGGATATAATTTTATTAACTAACTTTGATGTAAATTGTATATACCTAATTCCTCTCTAATTTTTACATTTCTTATTAAATCTCGTCTAGTACATTCTTT
This sequence comes from Ectobius pallidus, assembly GCA_964059195.1. Taxonomy (NCBI): domain Eukaryota; kingdom Metazoa; phylum Arthropoda; class Insecta; order Blattodea; family Ectobiidae; genus Ectobius; species Ectobius pallidus. Next base: position 134,851,990 of record CAXKWD010000001.1, read on the forward strand.
AACTCTTCTTAGAAACATCATTTCTGCTGTTTGTATTTTGTTTAATAAACAAAATTGGAAATAACATCTTAATAGAATGAGTGAAGAAAGAATACCGGTTTTAATTAGAAGATACAATCCTCGTGGAAGAACAGTTTATCTTAATGTATTTCACACGGTCTTTTCTTTAATGCAGGAATTGCTGGAACTGGCACCCTCCAGGACGAATGCACAGACGACAGCGCTGTTGGACGTCCAAGAAGAAGATGGGAGTAATGTTGGAATGCGAAGTCGGAACAGGCAGAAATGCCTAACCCCTGAAGTGAAGATGATGATGAACTTTGATTCACATAATTTATCCCTATCATTCTGGACACTTAACCAATCAATATTCATAAATTGTTGGGTTTATGTTGCTACGCTTTTAGTTAGCTGTATTCAATTGAACCTTTAAGCATGACTAGGCTGAATGAGAATATTGGGATTTGCGATAGAGCCGATAGATGGATGAGATGCCGAGTTGGCGTGTCAGGAACCTAGCTACTACCTAGACTTTGCTACCAATTACTTTACACACAGACTTGGCGGTGTTACCCCCTTGCAATATTTCACTATTACGTCCGACAACTGCATCCATCCTCATGCCGTTAATCTGATCTAATACGTACTCAACCAATTAAACTATGTAGGTTCTTCTCCATGGTAACCTACTTCAATCTAAGGTTCTTCAAGGCGACGGACCACATGGAAGAAACGATGTTAAATAAACTTTTCCAAACACATTTTCTCTGAGGCAGTGTCTCTACTCTTTTGTTTAGGTTCAAGAAAATGTTGTCTCGTCTTGAGTTTCTATATAACCATATAGCCTAACCTCCCCTTGAGAGTTGTAACGATAGGGCAGGCCCTGATTTATAAATGGGCAGACTGGATATTTTCCCAGGGCGGCAAATCTATAAAGGGCGGCATATTTTCAGGGGGAATTTTGTATAACTTTTAAAATTTGTATTAAGTAATAAAATATTGTATCTCAATATTTTTAGGGCACTGAGGTTAAACAATGATCACAAACAACCCTCCGAGAAAATGGACATAATTTACAGTTTCCAGGGAACAAAATTGTGTAGGCCTAATACAATTTATGTCATTTGAATTTAAAATACTTCAACTTGAAACAATGAAAAATGTTACAGTGGGTTTTATATTCTCATTTTAAAGTATAAAATATGAAAATACACTTTTTGTTGTAAAAATATTGGTTTTAATATACCTGGTAATGCATTAAAACAACTTAATATAATTTAACATATGTTTTTAATTTACCAAATATAATTTTTTTTTAATTTCCAAGATAGGCTATATTACATTTTACAAGCAATTTTAGAGTTATTAGGCGTTTTTCTTTTAAATTAAATTACAATAGTACTCATGCATTTTTCGTCAAAATGTCATTACTTTTAGTTTAGAAAAAATATTTTTACTTTTTGTTGTGTATCTTAGGTAGTGATTGGATTACTCGAAAAATGCTATTGGAATACTACGGTTAATACTTGGGTAAAACCCATACTTAACATTAAAACAACTTAGGGAGGGGGTGGATGGAAGGGTAAAAGTAAAAAATTAAAGAGGCGGTTATACAAAGAAATTGCCTGAAATAGGGGCCTGTGCAAGGGTCGATGTTCTTTGTAGGTCTCAGAAATGATGTCTACTATAAAGACCATAATATGTGAAATACATTACTTCCTCTACACTTAAATAGGTTATAGACTATTCCGTTTGCATGCAAGTCATCCACAATACCCCTCGGCATATATGTATGTTCAAAATAACAATTGGGTTAGTGATTTTCAGTCGAATAATTCTTTATACTTCTATTTTAATTTGGTTGCTCGTGATATTATAGTCTAATAAGATCGATAATGGTACGTACATCATTTATAATCCAGGAATAGCTTCTGAGATTCCCAAAGCACTCACGCATGTGTATTTCATTCAGTATGGTCTAGTTTGACACGTATAACAGGGGAGACGAGACAAAAATCATGGTTTGAAGATGCGTAAGCAAGACTGCTCGTGCTCGAGTGAAGTTTCAAAAATATCAAAGTGAAGAAAGAGGAGAGACAAAGAAACAGAGTGTACCTACAAAATTTGATTAACTAATAAAGAAAGTAAAAAATGTTAAATATAAATACATAGAAGGAATGAAACAAAAATGTCTTAAACGGCTAAACAATTACAGAAAATGCTTTACATATCTATTAAATTTAACAGTGGAGTATGCTGAGAGATCAGGATATTTTCTGATCATTGAGTTATAGAAACGGGGACGAAAATTAATGCTAATGCACTTGTATGGTGGTAGCCTATTTCTTTATGCATACTTAATTGAGGGATCTAATTCGAGGCCTACTAGTAGATCTAGACAACAATTTTTTGTGTGTGTGGCACTTCGGTAACGTAAAATATCAAGTCTTTATTTAGTTAGACTTAAATGTTTTGACTCTCTCTCTTACTGCTTCCGGTATTCAATAAGATATGATTAATAGCTTTCATCATTAGCATAAAAAGATGGCAGATACTGAAGCAAAGTTCACTTAATTATAATATGCAGAAAGCAATAAATGAAACTGCTGTTATTCATGTAGTGGTCCCACCCATTGGCGTGACCGACCAAGTACGTGTTCTTCATTAGTACGTTTCATCCTCAACTGAAAGTAGAGCTATCAGTGTGTGCTACCAGGAAAATAAATTGCAGTTTAGGACTAGTAGAAAAATCAATAAATGTCATTTGTAAGAAGCTATCCTTATACAAGCCATGGAAGCCCTTAGTTTCCTGTAAGTTGAGGTTTCCACATTTTCAGACTTTTGGTACATAAATGTGGTGACAGTGACAGACCTACGTCAGGCCTGGTACTCATTTTTGTTAGATGTTGAGTAGACCCCAGGACATAGTGTCACCAGAAGCAATAAGCCAATTATTAACAAATCCCAACGACCTCACAGGTGATCGAATGCGCGACCATCCGGTTTGTAGCGAAGGGCCTCAACCAGCATACCCATGGCATCTCCGCATCAGTAGAGTTACAGGCATGTAAAAGAACTATTGCGGAACAAAATTCCGTCAAACCGGCGACAGTCATGGACCTAAAAAGCAGTACAGCCAACTTTCTTTAGAGTTTATCAAAAATGTAGGTTCTATATTCTAAAATATCACTTACAGTAGTTCGTAGTTTGATTTCGTCATAATTTAGTAATTAGCACTGTTTTGGTGGTAACTTATTTATAATATGATAATCTTCTAAAAATGTTCTCTTATCCTCAATAGTTTATATGTTTTAGCCCAGATAGATTTCTGAAAATTTTGTACCTGTTCCTGAACAATTTTGTTCAATATTTCAAAATAAAATTTCTTAAATACCACGAAAACATAAGCGAACGGGTATTTCCAGAGCAATCAAAACCTTAGGAGAAATTACGAACAATGTGAAAGCTCAAATCCGAAAATACTATACTTTCTCTTCATCACCACCAGAGAAATGAGTAAAGGGAACGTCCTAACATCGTTCCAGGTGACATTCATCAATAATGATCACCAAGCGCGGAGTAGAAAACTCTTTATCAGCGAACTCATTTCCACATAAATAGTTTCGCACCTCATTCACTGCAATTCAAAGCAGCAGTTCCGTAATACAGTTTGAAGCTATGGAGTTTTAGCAACTGACCAGAGTGGTATATTGTACAAGTCCCCGTGGAGTTTACATGTAAATGTTATTTGCAAAATTAGATTCCCACCAAACCCATTTTCCTTTCAGCATCGTACTAGCGGGAAACGAATTTACCTAATTTCTTCACATTGTTAGCCTTTGTGAAAATTATACAATGATATGTTTGAAAAATCGTTCGTGCAATTATAATCTCATAATATATAAAATTGTCCTACAGTAAAAATCCAACTTGACCGCAAGACCAATGTCACTTTGATCATATGGGGATTGAAAATTTTCAGAGTGTAAATAAATTTCAAAAATATTATTAAAATGACGAAGGAATTGTTTAAAAGTATTTGTGAATAAACTTTTGGCACAAGGCTCATACTAAGTTATAATATAAAGTCACTAGACCTGAAATTATTATAATAACTCTAGACAAAGTAGGGAATGGATTTATAAATGCTATATAATACATTTTTAAAATTCAGTTGTGTTTATACTCCTTTAAGCTACGAGGCCATATCAGAAGTTCGGGAGCTGTGTCTATACAGTAGGTTAGGCCATGAAACTATTGATTGTCAATTATTTCTGTTATTGGTTCTATTATACAGTAAATTTCAACCGATATTGACATAAAGGGATATGACACAGGATGAAATGGTGATAAAGATTCATGGTATGTAAATATCCATTCGGCATTTGCCTTTACAACTGGGAAAACCATGAAAAACCCCATGTCAAATTGACCGGCCACGGGATTTGAACATGTAAAGCTATAGCCTATTGATTTATGACATAAGAAAGGTAACCAGAGACGATTTGGTTCTGCTATTCGATATCGATTTTAAAACTTCAAACTTCTTATGGACTGAATAGAATACATTATCATACTGGAGATAATCAATGGAGGATTCAGTAAAATTAATTCCATCAAATTTACGTTAGAAATGCAAATCTAAAGTATTGCCTTAAGGAAATATAGCTCTGTCACTAGAATGTTTAAACACAGAGTGTAATGTGGGATTATTTGTGGCTAAAGAAGAAATATATATATATATTTTCATAAAATTTGCAAAAAATAATCCTCCAATGGAAGAAATGTATAACGAAAGAACAAAAACTTGCATGATCAAGCAAAAAAATGACTCTCGCACTAAAAAGTGAAATGTCCAAATAAATGACGGTACATGCAGAGTAGTTGCTTTGATCTTTAGGCAGTTTTCGAATGTGGTTATGTTTCTACAATGTAATATTATCAATTTGAGAATGGATATGTCCGTTGCTGTTTCATACGAAGAACTGGTAAAGGGAAGGAACAATATTAAGGGGTCACGTATTCTTCATCGTTACAGTTAGAAAGTACGATGGGTTAGTTTCTAGAAAATTCTAGTTCTGACGAAACTATTTAGGAACTTCTAATTCTCACAAGCATAATTCAGTTACATCTAAAAATAACTTGATACTAACAAGGCTTTAGGAAAATCTGGTATTGACTAATAAATTTTTGTTTTGTTTCTCGGTACTTGTACATGGACATTATTGTTATTATTGCTGAAACACAAAGTTATTTTATTATATAAATATTTATGTTATGGGACACAATAGTTAGCACGCCGTTAAGTGGTACTTGATCGGCCTAGGCCACGAAAGTAGTTTTATCGGCCTAGCCCGCTAAAGTTGTCATGGTAACCCCTAGCGGACGTAGTTTTAACTATGGCTCCTAGGTGTCTCTACAGTGTCTTCCAGTGTAAGTCAAATTTTACATGTTAAGGGGTTTTACTGTTCATTGTGTACTACTAACAAGCCAAGTAACACTTCATTTAGTTTATTTAATTTAATAAATAAATGCTATAATAATAACATTTTTATATTTTAAATGACTAGGGATGGGCGCGAACGCGCGAAGTTTGCATTACTGCGACATTATATCCCGAGACCACGAGTGCTAGTTGAAAGAAACGATTTCAAATCACCCTCTTGTACGATTGCTTCTTTAAACAAGACATAATTTTGTTCCGGAATATATGATAAAAATGACTTGTATTTTCAATTGAAATAAATATATTTAGTTTATTTAATCCACATTATTAACTTAACGAAATCTTTAAAAAAATTGTAAGGTAAAAATCCTCAGCAATCCAAATTTATGAACATGCAGTACTGATGCAAGCACCATTTTTTCTGCTTTATTTACGCAGAACCATTTAAAATGAGTGAAAAATTGAGCTCGTAAAATTAGAGAACATTTACTAAAAACTATTGTATGCACCACGTATGCAAAAAATTGAGCTGATTCATCACGTATTTCAGGCTCGGCTACGCCTTGTCCGAAATACAAGATTCGTCCGCTAAAGCCTTGATTTGCATATTTTTTACATAAATAGCTATTCATTCTGATACACAAAACAGTTTTGTGTTACGAATAATATTTTATTCAGAAGACAATATTACTACTTGGTTGTCGCACAGTTCACTTGCTGAGACAAATTAAATAATATAATACTGTCACATGAGTTGCAGAGAATGTTCTTTTTAAAGACAAGCACTACTTCGAAACTTTTTTAAACTCTAGATAGGCTACCTTAATTATATTAGTCAGAACTAGAGCAGACAGTTACAAGGGGAATTTATTTCTAGATATAACAGAAATATTAGAGTGAACTAAAATTTCCTAAAGAGTTTAGTCAGAACTAGAATTTTCCAGTAAATTCGATTTCTTATGAATGAGCTTAGAGAAAACAAGAATTTCCTGGTAATTTTGGATTGTAACGGATGTTGACTGTAACATAAGTATTATATAAGACAGAGAGAGAGAGAGAGAGAGAGAGAGAGAGAAAGACAGATATAGAAAGACAGAGAGAGACAGATAGAGACAGAGAGAAACAGAGACAGAGACAGAGACAGAGAGAGACAGAGACAGAGACAGAGACAAACAGACAGAGAGACAGAGAGAAAGAAAGACAGACAGAAAGAAAGACAGACAGATAGACAGACAGAGAGAGCAGTGGTGATTGTGATTAGCTGACTAATCGGGAAGTGTGCATGAACAATAGCAGCTTTAAGTTCTCCTGAGATAGCGATAAGAGAATTCAGTGATGGGTTTCTTTTTCACTTTTTCACTTTGATCTTGGATACAAGAAAAATATTTCCACTTCAGGGAAGATTCGTTAGACTGCTATCTTAGGCAACACGTGGAAGTAGAATGTCATTAGCATGGAGTCAAATTTAATGAGCTGCCATTAGTCTGTATGTAGAGTGCGCCAGTACAAACAAAGAAACGCCCAGCATAACGTGACTTTAATAGAATTCGTATCGAAATATTTCCCAGAACAGCATCATTAACACAGGTTGCAATTGTGCATGCGACACTTGACAACTTTCTAGTTTTACCCTTTGTGTTCAACTAGCGTGGTGTTGGTATGATTACGTTATTCTGTAGTCCTAAGTACAACTTAAAAAAAAGGTACAATTCCTAGTACACCCTACATTAAAGTTTTTTTGCTCTGAGAAACTCTGATTTCAACAGTTGTTCTTAAAGTAGCGAATGTATCGATTTATTCCAAGTTTAATGCGATTATTCTACTCATATGCCGCGTGTTTGATATTGACCAATAACATTTAGAAATTCCTCGGATATAGACCAATCACGATCGTTTATCTTACAAAATGCTTGCTATTAATATGAGGATGGGGTTTTATCTGATAAAATCGTCAGCTCGTTACTGAACACGTAAGCATCGATGTGCCGTGATTAATACGTCACATGCTGCCATTAAGCAGCACGAAAATAGATTATTTTATACAACGTAACTTGTTTGGAAATTGAAATAATATAAATGTACATTGAATTAAAACATCATTTCGATTCGGTGAAAGCCACTTCGTGTGTTTTTAATCTATGCTGCTGTTAGCTTACCTGAATTAAGTTAATTATGTTTTATATGCACCATTGGTAGCTCTAGTCGAAATATGGTAGGCCTAATCTCAATCGATTTCATGGATGGTTGATTGATAGTATGCCATGATCTCGTATCTATTAGTTTTGTATTTATATAACAAGAAAGCACGAAAGTAATTCATAATTATTATTTGTATAATACTTTAAATTTTATTCATGGAATAGTCTTAATAATTCCAACTCAAGTTTTATCATATAAATTCGCTCCTCGTAAACTCTCGTGGGATTACCTTGATAAAGCACGAAGTCCTAGTTCATAGTCTTTGTCCTTACTTATGTTATCCTAGCGAAAAAATATGACATGGGTTGTGAATTTTAATATAAATAACGGGTGCAGCCAAAGTGGCTTAAGATTTGATTATGTCGTATACCAAAGGAGTGTTAACGAACCTATAATGTTCTTTCAAAAAGAGACACCTATCAATACAATCACATTAATATGTCTAGTTGAGTTGAAGCGTTTATATAATATATTTCACCATGTGATGTGAACATTTTTGTCTTTAAAATCGCTCCTGTGGGGTAGGGGTCATTTGCTAAAACCGCATGGAACGGAAATTGACCAAAGAGAATCGTTGCTCATTGAAAACTTGGCGGAACTTCATGAATCCAATTATACGAAAAATCTGACTACTTCATCTTATGAAATATTAAAATCAACCCAAGCAACGTCATCGTCGTGTAGGCAAGCAGCATACGAATGATTTTTGGCGATCACCTGTTAGTAAATTCCCGTCTTTTACGATAGATGGCAGTTGACGGGGCGCAGAGCTTCTCTTGGCATTTTAACCTCTAAGCAATGCATATTAAAATACACGAAAGGAACTCAATTTAGAACTGATTTTATTTAAAATATAGGTTCTTTATTGTGCAGTTTGTATCGCTGCTTTCATCTTGGAGATTGTTCCGTGTATTATATCAATCGACATCACAACAGAATAATGAAATATTGTATCATAACGGATGGCGTTTTCTTTATTTGTAATTGCTTCCCTCAGTCAGAGGTTGCCAGAGACCAAGATCAGTAAAGCCTTGGCCAGAGAAAAAGCTTCATACATATAAAATACAATAAGTTAAAAAATTAGATCAATACAATGTTTCAATATTACGGTTTACAGAGATGGAGTTACATCGCATGTAATAAGCCTATGGTCGAATAATAAAAATAGAAAACCTCGTATTGCTCAACATTACATTAGCTAATGAATTCCTAAGTTTCTAATTACCTCACTTACAGAGCAAATATAAATACAGTTCATAAACGTGAAAGAACATAAAGATTTTATAGTATTATATAGATTTTATAGTATATTGATTGCGATACTAGTTCCGTAAGCGGTGCATACGGATCGAGGAAAGAGTTTGAAAAAACAAGGCGCTTGCGCAGAGTTTTTTTCAATTTCCGAAATCCGTTATGCGCTTACGGAACGATTATTGCACGCTATTTTTTGCACGATGATTATTTATATCAATTTTATTATATTAATTGAGATATTAGCTGAAAATATTATGTACAATATATTACAGAAAGTGATTCGCATGTGTTGGTTGTTATGGGGACTGAATATTTGTCCTGTTAAAGCCGCCACTGCAGGGGGGCCTTGGTTCCGGCTTTCGATAAAGGCTTGTATTATGATGGTTTTACTTACGGCACGTGTGCTTTTTGTAATTTTTACAGCACTGAGATTTCTTTTGTTTTCATAGCAACCAGATTGCGTGTGGGAATGTCAAGTTACGATCCACGACAACAATATTCGTAAGTACCACTAATTAGTTACGTCGTGCAAAAAAAATGTAACAACTTGTATTAAACGGACTAAGATAGAGTACATGTAAAGATGCATTTATCCTTATCTTTTAAGCACTAAAGGGGTAGCTATGGGGTTTTTGCAAGTACGTAATATCTTTGTCATTATGTTGATGAGAACCTGGCGAGTGAATATGGTGAAGTACATTCGTTACCATCACGTCCTGACACGCCAGCAGTCTGACCAAGCCCCGGTCGATATTCCATAGCAATTTCTGAAAGGTGTCATCAGAGGTGCAATTTGTGTGAAATAGAAACTTAGTAAGGTGCTTGACAGTTACCCCATCACAGCCATGTGCGGGCCACAATTAATAGTCGTTAATTACATCAGACACCAGTAGCTCACTGAATCGATATTCTCACAGCCATTCATGGCCAAACAATTTTAAATGTGTTGTGCAAAACGGTTGAATCAAAGTTCATGGTATATTTCGTAATCTCTAAAAGTTTTGAAACATGATTTAAACTCAGACTTGATAGAATTCATGAAAAAGTATGGCGTAGTTCAATTACAATTCTCCCCATCGTCTATATTTCTATAACATACCTTTACTCTCGCGTTCGTAATGGGCGAGAATAATTCTCACATTTTCGTTGAATAACATTTGTTTAACGTTGATATTTTGAGGTTCTGATTAAAACACCATATCCCATATTGCATATATTGTTATTTTGTTTATAATGAATGCATTCTTGATAACGGTGCTGCAGTTGCAAGTCCACAATACTTCCATTAATGAAAAGATTTTGAGTTTGTAACAGAATACTTAATGTTTTTGTACATATTTTCATTTTGGGTTATTAAACAGTTACAGTTATCCAAAGTTCACGAATAAAACAGTATTTTAGGTATATTATATGTATTAAAACCATTTTACTTCCTCTGCCCGTATCATAGGTACCGGTACTATAGGTAGAGGAAATATTGTTTTCGACCCCCAAATTCGAAGTTGAGTTTTTAGAATAAACACACGTTTCAAGGTCATCTGAATCCAAAAATAGTATTTTGTCTGTGTGTCTGTCTGAGGTCTGTCTGTGAACAGGCTAGCTCCAAGACGGAAAATGGTATGAAAACTAAATTTCGTATTTGGGTCAGATACCTTCTTGAGATGTGAGGCGGGGATTGGCGACAAGTTTCTCTTATTTTAAAGGGGATTTAGATTAAGAAATTTTAGTTTTCGCTATTTTCTCAAAAACGGCTATAACGATTTTCTTTAAATTTGCACACGGGTTGCTTATACTAAGAGCTAAAACTTTGATTTGAAGCATTTTTTCGAACAAATTCTCTGAAGCCACCCACTGTAAATACGCGCTCTTTGCAATACGGCCTCTTGTAACGGAAAATCGTACGAAAACAACATTTTGTATTTGGGTTAGGTACCTTCTGAGGATATGACACGAAGATTGGGACAACCTTCTCTTACATTTTAGGAGACTTTACATGAAGAAAATTTTGTTTTTGTGATTTTCTCAAAAACGGCTCTAACGATTTCCTTTAAATTTTGTACATGGAGTGGTTAAAAATTTTATTTGAAACTTTTTTTTCAAAAAAATTATCTGAAGGGTGGTTGTAAGCTACCCACTGTTTGTAGAAACTCCTTCTTGCCTGGTGAACAACTCAATACGCGGACATTCACGGCCTCTTATTCTATAGTATATAAGAACGTGAATTGAGAAAGATGTATTGTTGGCCATGCTTGCAGTACATATGGGGAATATTCGATAAAATGTCGGAAATTATTCTTAACGGCGGAAAGTTCAATAAACGTTTGCAGTCACTTGTTTATCTTCTTTTTTGTTTGTCCATAGCCTGCGTTTTTAGTCGCAACATTCAAAGAAGGGGCTATAAGGTATTTATAGCATAATTAGCGTAAACTTGTGTCTTACGATTCTGTACAAGAATATGTGAATACTGCTAACTTTTATTTGGGCAGATGAAGTTATGGGACTTTCACATCAGATTTTTATAATAAAACACCTACTCAGTAAACTAACCCGGTAATTATTCAAATCAAAGCACATGTTACATATTTTAAGCATTAGACTAGAGGATATGTTACAAAGTTTGTACAAGAAACAATAATAGAAAAACACTACTTTTACAACAAATTATAAAATAATATGTTTTAAAATTGAAGCTACTCAAAATTTCCATTCTTCATTCCTTTAAAAATTAAGCACATTTTTAACAAAGTAACGCCTGTTATTGATGTAATGTGAATTGTTTTCTTTTATGTCTCCATTGGCAACGTCGAGTGCTCTTGTTTTCCTTTCTTCAGCCAAATCACATCAAATCGTGAGCAATTAAGGTTGTTCAATACAAGACGCTCTGAAAGGCCTGCAGTCACGTATTTCGGTGACATTAAATTTTGTGTGTGTGTGTGTCTGCCCAAGAACACTCCGCTTCTCCATCGATTTCTGCTTAAATCAATCCGACCCGAACCTTAGCTCACACAAATGTATTCAAACAGCATTTCCATTCCAATACAAACACTGACTCTTCAAACCTAATAATCGAACTGTAAACTAGAGTTCCCTGTGCTATATTTTTGTAACCACTGTACTACCAAATAAATAGCATGTTATTTGAAAATATATCCAGTGCATTCGAATGTATTCACTGTAATTATGAAAATAAGTCTAAACATACGTTACTCTTTCCGTAAAATTTGAGTTCTGCAGAAGTGAACACTGACTTAATTATTATAAGTTCGTAACTTAACAAAACAGTATTAGTTGGATTCGACTATAACTCAAGATGCTGCTTTAACTGTTTCCTTTCTGAATTGATTTTTACCTGTTTGCAATTTTGTTTCACATTGTTACTTAGGTTAATGAAAGTATCATTATTATAGTTTTGTAGTGACAAGAATACAGGGTTAACGCTCTGTAAGTACACTGTATAAATGCATCTGACACATTACAGTCATATTTTATGGTATTATGAAAGGGTTATATGCTGTGATAAAATAAATATTCAGAGTTGAATGTTGTGCCTTGTTGACTGTTTTACACAGGCCTTTTCACCGCAAATAACCACCACAGGCTGTTTTGTATTATGGTTATTTATTTCTATCCTTCCGAACTTTCTAGTGTCATGCGTACTGCATAAAATGACCCTTCATATTGGTAGCCTATTATATACCAAAAATATATTTAATGTCAATGTAGTACGTAATTTTATTCAAAACATATTTTAAGAATGTTTAAAAAAACTAAATCTACTACAAAAGTATAATATGAATATATAAGCACAGTATAAGTATTATACTGTGATATAAGCCACGTTATTCCCTCAATTAATTATAAATTAAAAGTAACCTTCTAGTGATAAGGGTCCTTCTTAATATTCATGGCAATGTCTCTCCTATGACCTCAAACGTTAAAATTCATTACCTACAAATTTTAACTCAGAAGATTTACAATTGTTAAAATATCCTACTTATGTATATGAATATACGCGTAACGATGTAAAATTTAAATATGTACACAATTAAAATTTAAAATACAAGTTATTAAAGGCTGAACATATCCCTACAAAGCTCGCTCACTTACACAGTTTACTCAATTTAAGTTTCTTGGTAAAATGGTCGTAAAATGATGATGTGATAGGTTAGATCCTTTCTCCATGTAGTTTGATATAGCCTACATACATTTCAGCAATTAAAATGGAATCTTTATTCTCTTTAGATAACAGGAAATAAAATAATGTTGGCTGTATATAAGAGGAGTGGAAGTTGAAGGAACAAAGTGCCTCTATAAAATTGTGCAGGAGAGAGTTAAACCTCTCACATTTACGTACAGTGTCTGCAGTACTCTTCATCTGTCCATGACTATTTCAGTTACTGTAACAATGAACGGCACATAGAACTTACATGGTTCAGTGGCGTTGAAACATAAAACCACATGGTACAAAAATGAAAACACTTTAAAAAAAAAAAAAAAAAAAAAAAAAGAACTTAGAACCTTTAAAATTCCAAACACACACATACATATATAGGCCTATATATATACACAATAAACATCCTCTCAACGGAAAAATACATAGATATCTATCTAATATATTCATTATTAAGAAAACGGAACCATTAGGATTAAATAGCGCAGTGTATATCTTGGGTTTAACATTAACGCATCCTCAATGTATGGGTATTAGGCAGAAATAATGTAAATACAATATAAATAATACTGACATTGTTACATAAAAAACAACGCAATAGCAGTCATCACACTATATACTTTATTAAATATTCTTCTTGCATTATTATAGGTCCAGGCATAAGACACATAATGTGCTGCAGATATACATGTATGTATCTACATACCTCAGTTATATTTAGGCCTAAATCTTTCTACTTTATACACGCTACTTATACTTGTCTGTTGGTTCCTAACTTCCAGGTATGCTACAGATATATCAGAACATCTATCTGTTCTAACGAATGAGTTGAGAGGGATGTATCGCTCATCCGCAGTATACCAATAAACTATATATGTATATATAATCGTTATTATCATTACTGTTATTTTTATATTATTATTATTATTATTATTATTAATAATAATACTATTATTATTCCTTCCGGTGGCACTGGCCCTGGGGTCGACTCAGCCTCTAACAGAAATGAGTACCAGGAGCAATCCTGGGGGTGAAGGCGGCCGGTGCGTAAGGCTGACAACCTTACCACCTTCATGTGCCGAATGTCCAAAATCTGGGAGCCTCAACCTCCTAGAACTCTCTGGGCCTCCATGGCCTGTATAGGGATCACTTTTTATTATTATTATTATTATTATTATTATTATTATTATTATTATTATTATTATTAGAAAAGGATTAAGTGAAGAAGATGCTATGGACAGGGACTTATGGAGGCAAAAGATTGTTGTGGGATGAAGGAAAACCAATGTATTGTGGAATATTCCTTAATAAAAATTATTATTATTATTATTATTATTATTATTATTATTATTATTATTATTATTATTATTATTCCTCAGACGATGAAGCAAACATGTTTCTCGTTATTACAAAATTCTCCAACCGATAAATTCCCGGAGTCTACACAATTACGATTTCCATGCTACGTTCCGAAGAATGAATTTGTAACTTTAGGCTTGAAGAGGAGCTGAAGAAGTCATCATTAATAAGTTCGCTCTAGAGAGAGGATTTTGAAGAGCAGAAAGCAAGGCAAGGCACACGGAGAATATTGATTCAGGTAAGGTGGAGGTGAGGAACGACTACATTCGATAGCATAAGCCAGTAACAAGACATCCGTGAATCTCCAGTCATAACAATTACTAAAGGTCACGGCCGCCAGCTAATATTTACATACTGTAATATGTCTAGACACAACTATCTTGTGGGACTGATTTTCAACCTGATTGTTATTTCATTCATTACAAGGAATTCAGTTTTAAAATCTTTCTTTCTTTCTTGGTCGTAGTTGTACCTCTCCCTTTTAGGATTTAAGCGACCCAAGCCGCCCAGGCCTTATAGGACCGCGACCTGTTGGGAGAGGGATTATCTTTGGATCACATGCGTGCTTTCTTGACCAGACAAGAACATGAAGGGCCTCCGCGGATGAGTGATCAGCCCAATGCCGGGGCTACCTCCGAGACAATACGAACACATAGGACGTGACACACCATTCACACACACACTCAGAACAAGACGATAGGGATGAAGATGATAATGACGGCCAGATGATATCCGGGGCCACAAGGGCCTAAAGTTACCTGATATTTGTCTCACAGGTGAGGGAAAACCCCGGAAAAATCCTCACCTAGGTAACGTGTCCCGACCAGGAATCGAACCCGGGCCCGCTGCGTGAGAGGATTGAACGCATCCCCTGAGCTACAGCGGTGAAAGAGTTTTAAAATCAATTCTCAAAATAGATTTAATAGATAGTGAATCTAATCAACTTACGAAATAGGGAGGTTATTTTATATCCAAGTACACTGGGCTAAATCTCATAATATAATATAATAATGATATATTATTATGATAAAAATGCTGTATTTCTTTTAGATTGGTAGTGTTATGGCTCCGACACACAGAAAGCTATACTTTGCTATGCTAAAAAGTCGCTTGAATGTAGTTTATAGAGAATCACACTTACAGACAGCAATGCTAAGTTGGGTTATGCTATGGTATGCTAAGTTAAGCTAAGCTACATTACAGATCGTCCAGGAGGCAATTTTCATAGCCGTAGCTCCGCGAAGCAGACTTTGCGCATGCGTACTAGTTGTTTTCTCCGGTGTCTATCAGACTGAATAGGCTGCTGTTTACAATAATAATAATAATAATAATATTAATAATAATAATAAACACAGTCTTATTGTCTTAACTCAAATATATTCCTCAACTATTTGTGGTAGTACAGATTGTTGTAACAGTAATTAAGCTTTTATAAGTTTACAAAGTAGGCTTGTTTAAAACATTAACCTGCGCAATAATGTGTTTACACATTATTAAACGAGTACCGGTACGTATTTGGCGTAGGTACTCTACTTGCGCAGCGGCCGGGCCGGGCTTAGTTTAACGTTCATTTCGTGTCACAGCACTAACTTAGCTTGTCATTGGTTAGCATAGTGTAGCATAGCATAGCATAGCATAGTTTTCTGTGTGATAGCCTTTAATGCTAGCCAGGTTGTCTCCGTTCCTCTAACATGATTGCAAAAGCTGAGTATAAGAAAATACATTATGAAAGAAATTAGTGGCAACCTTAAAATAAATGTAAATATAAACCCTATTTGATAATAACTAAATCTAGTAAGGTCAATTTTGTGTATAATAATTAATTATATATTGCAACGTGAATCTAATTTATAATTAGTGCTACTAAAGTATTTATAAGAAATTACAAATTAACATACAAATAACATATAACAGATTGATAACAGAGTTAATTAATATGCAGAGAGTTTATGTGTTAAGTCAAAATTCGAACTACCCTGAAATTATAGGTAGGAAATTATGTTCACACAATGGTAAAAGATTGTACTTTTGATTAAATTTAAATTTAATTTTCTTACATGGAACCTTCAAGAACAATAGGCTAAACAGTCCAAAATTTGCACCGAAATGCCAGTGGATACTGTCAACAATAACTTGTCCACAAGAAAAAACTGTATGTCTAACTAAACTGTTCCTATAATAACATTCGAAAATAGAAATTTTCAGCATTAAAATTAACTTTTTGATCGACAGTAGACCAATTTGGTAGAATTTTGTTAATAATTAATATTAACATGCTGAGTTAATAGTGCAAATAAAACTGCACAGAGAATGTATAATTCTCTATGATAAATATAAATATTCAAATTTAATAAAATGATTTATATTTCTGTAGTTTAAAAAATAAACCAAAATCAATATGGTTGTTTACTATTTTACACAGAACTCACTCAGTGATAATAATAGACTGGAAAGTAAGTAATGGATTGATAAAAGTGGTGCTTAAATTAGGAACTATTTAAAAATGTATTGATTAACCTATGTGTTGAGATATTTATTATACTGAACCTTAAATTGATTATAATGAACCTATCTGGAAAATATGAAAAATATTGGTCACAAGCTAAAAATGTACCAAAAATAGTTGAGTCGTGTCGTCATGAAATAATATGCCCAACGAATGACGTATTATGTATTACATAAAAAATTATAAAATATCTAATTGCATGCTAATTTTTGCAACTTACAACATTGGTACAATGAAATTCATGGCGGAAAACCAAGGTAACTCTCCCGAATGTGAAATTTTGCAGGCACCTTTCCAGAAGAATTATCTAAGCACATTATGTGAGTGAAGTGCAAAGAATTTTATTCATTTTATGCCAAACCTTGTCAACAGTAAATAGCCTATTCAAAGTTAGTTCTGTCGTGTTGATTTATTACAGCGTATCTATATGTAGTACAATTATTTATCTGGCGTCTTCAAAGCTTTGAACACGGCAGATGTTTACCAATTGCTTTTCTTTAATCCCTCTTCACACTCAGTTGGTCCTCACCTGTTGATTTTCGTTTCCTATCTTTCGCAGGCTTTATGAAGAGAGCTCCTCTCATTTAAAAGTCAGTATTTAGCACAAGCTTTGCGCCCTTGTTTGATTCTGCATCGCCGCAACCATCAACTAGATTGTTACAAAGCAACCTACTGTGTAAGCAGAGCATTAAAGCAAAGTGCAGGATAAAACTTCCACAGATTACAAACACAGTACAACAAAATAAAGGAATGGGTGAAAAACTAGAATGGAGTGCAGTTTTCAGTGTTAGTTTAAGGACTTTAAAAATGAACAAATTACAACTACATACGGTGCTAAGCTTACTGGTCTTTGCGTTCTGTACAACACACTCCTATATTAGAAACACGTTTAAGTACTTTTGCTACAGAACGAAATGAAACTGTTAACTCCAATATTACATAAAGCCGTATCAAATTGCAATCACTGGTGCTTCAGGATTACGAATTAATTATATTTTAAACTTACATTATGTTCGAATACTTGTTTGAATTTAAGTTCGTGCAAAACAAAACATCATGAGGATTACGAGAATTTTTATTTTACCAGAATATATAGACAAAACTAATCCTGGGAATAGCAATGGGATATAATCAAATAAAAAGTTGGGCAAGCGAACTGAATTTTAAGGATCAGATCAGCATTCAACCGATTTGCTTTGATAACTAAAGGCTATACGTGCGAGTATTTATTGTCAGCATAGTTCTCATAAAACGCTGGATCCATTTTAAAAATATTTGGCTATAATCAAATTAATATTTGCTTTATTTAATGAATATAGCAAAGCGCCCTAAGCTTCATTGGTTAATATGCTAAGAGCTGGTTTTCTTCAGATTTCAAAACTTGCAACATGCCTTCTTTTGAAAGGGAAGCAAAGCCCTTGGTACTGTGCTTGGATTTACTCAGCAAGTAATATTATAGGCCTACTACTTCACTTCGTCGCAGAGTTACAACAGGATTCAGATAAATCTGCTCCTATTACTTTACCATTCCTTCTTCCTCTCTCTCTCTTTCTCTCTCTCTCTCTCTCTCTCTCTCTCTCTCTCTCTCACTCACTCACTTGCCTTTACTTCAAATTCCTTTTTTTTATTTTTAAAATCTTTATTTATTTCTTTTTTTTTTCAATATTTCTTTCCATTTCTAATTCTTTCTCTGAGGAAACCCCTTAGATTGGCCTACATAAAAATGACAATAGGTTATCAGATTTTCCTCATCTCATACTTAAAGGTACATGTAATGTACATGTAATAGTACCGATATTAAATGGATAATTGATATAAGCAACTCGACAATCTTTTATCTTATGCCTAGGTCTTTCGACGTACTTGCGTCAACTTCAGAGCATCTTCTCATAGGCCTACTGGTGTAGATCTATTACTAATTTAAAATTAAAAATGCATATTCTTATCACTGTTAATTATTAATACAACTATACCAGCGTAAGAAGATGCCCTGATGATAACAGAATAATATCTAAAGGCATAGGCACAAAATAAAATATTGCTGACTTGCTCATTTCAAATAACCACTTTGTTGATTTTACTGATACTTAACTCATTTTGTAATAGAAGTATTAAAAAATTAAACTATGAGAACATATTTAATGAAATAAAAATGCATTAAATTTTCCGTTGAGCATTCAATACAAAATTCTGATATGTGTTTGACCGAATTTGTAGGACTATAGCAGGGTTAATTTCCGCTAATGAAAAATGGAAAACCAAGCCTTCGTTTCAGAGATACCTACACTCTCTCGTGTAGTTTATCTAACTTAGCACCGTGCATTTCCACTGGCATGTTCAAACCATTTAACTCCCAAGAGGTCATATATAATGTACACTAAACCGTGGCTACACTTATAAATGCATTATTCAACACAGGAAAATTATTTGCTTCCTAAAATAATTTTATATACAGTTTCATTAAAGAGAATGAACTTTACTCTGGCATTGTACTGTTGCATCTTAATTGGAGCAATCTGTGCTGCAGAAAGGAAGTTTGAAGTGAAATAAAATACAAATGTAATCGTCATTTAAATAGACTAATATAGATTTATTATAACATTCCGGTATTCAGTTTAATCATTATTTAATGGTCTTAGGTAATAAAGTAATCACCTAAAGACAGGAATGATAACATGAGTATATAAGACATATATACATATATATATATATATATATATATATATATATATATATACGCTTTCATGAACCACAGATTATTGTCTCTGCTGGACATTACATGAGAATACTATAGGAGAAAAATTGCTCCGACACTGGGACTTGAACCCAGGACCTTTGGCTATTCGCGCCAATGCTCTACCAATTGAGCTAAGCCGGAGTTCAATTCACAGCGCCAGATGGAACCTCACTCCTATGACTAATTGCCCTAATGGTGTACCTCACAGACAGACAAGTTATGTCATATGCAGTACTGCGAGGCACACTAATGAGTTATTTTTGTGACCGGGCTCCCATTGTTATTGTACAGTCATAGGAGAGAGGTTCCATCTGGCGCTGTGAATTGAACTCCGGCTTAGCTCAGTTAGTAGAGCATTGGCGCGAATAGCCAAAGGTCCTGGGTTCAAGTCCCAGTGTCGAAGAAATTGTTCTCCTATAGTAATTTCATGAGTATATAAGTTTCTTCTGGTAAAAGAAATTGAGGTAAAATTAACATAAGTGATACGATTAATGATCCCGAATTTAATATTTTTTCAGCAGCATTTAAAGTATTAGAGGACTTTGTATCGAGTTATTTTGCTTGAGTAAAACTTCTTTCGTCTTAATATAGGTTTTTGTAACACAGTAGCTGAATTCTGATCGTGTAATATTCTTTTTTGTAGACAACATCGGACACACACCCAGTCCATTCCAAGGGATAATACTGTACTTAACCGAAAAAATCCCAAGGACGGCCGGAAATGGAATATGGTTAGTAGTCAGCAACATTTACTACTCTGCCAACAGGTTGGACTCTTCATCTTTAGATTCTTGTAAGTTCATTGTAAATTCATTCTTCTAAGTTCATTCATTAGTATACTGTGGTTCAGTAGATATTGACAAACTCTACCCTTTTATTAACACAATAGCGGGTCTTCTTTCTTTAATATCAACTCATATCCTTCAGAAATAAAACAAAATTCCTGAAAAAGTTAAAGCAGTTATAAGTCTCAAATCACTGCTCATTCTTTATAAATGTCACTTGCTGTTTCATCTTCTTTTTAAGACGATTATTCTTGCGCAATATTTCTGGTAGTTCCTAATGCAAACATATGATCTTGTCATAAAAGGATTTATCCTACATAATACATATACATATTAGCGTAAAAATCTCAGATGAGAATTTCTTTTTGTACAGCACTTCCCCATTAAATGCTATGTCGAAAATTATACTTACATATACATTGTAGTACAATCGAAATGAAAATACTATTATGGAATAATGGTCTGGATGAAGAGTTTTAGACAACTTCATACGTATTCATACGATGTAGTCATTACTCTTCTCACATGGCCAAGTAATGTAGTAGTTCATGTGGGTTTACATATTTTAACATGTTTACTTGCCTTTAAGTTGCTTCTAGCATAGTTATTTGATTTACTCAGTAAACATTAGGGGAATTATATTTGCATCGTTGCTCTACCAAAGTTTCCTTCCAGAATTTTAGTAAAATCTGCTATTAGGATTGAACAACGTGTACCTGCACAGACATCCATTCTTAGATAATCAAAAGTGAATTATTTTAAGGAAAGCGTATAAGTCATAATTCATGTGCTAAAAATACCAATATATAAACAAAAGGTTTAATAATATTTTGTGTATTTTCAAATGTAATATGTTAAGCGGTTCAAGCATCATAAATTAAGTAAATAATGAATAAAGTCTTTTAAGCATACCATAAAATATAAACCTTAAATATGTTACATTAAATTAAATTGCCCGTACACGTATTAAGATTATTATAAGATTAAGATAAGCCAATTGAAGAATAGTCAAAAATTTAAAAACTCTCATACTTCCTTTTTTAGTTTTTTACATACTGCAAAAACAAACTGAAAATCCATTTATCTATCAAGGGAGTTATATTCTCAGGTAATGGAAAGAATTGTAAAATATTAAAATGTCGGATTTTATTTTTCTTCTGAGAAATATATACATCATTCTCGCTTTCTAACTTACAAAAAAATTACATCAGGAATTAAAATAGTATCTAGTTCTGAGTTAAACCTACTTGGTTTTTCCATCATGCTTGACATAGTGGAACATTCTGCAAGGCACAAACTGGATTTGATAAAGAAAATGTTTGACAGCTTGTATTCGGTTCTTTCTCACACGGTTTATTTCCTCCTGAAAAGTTGTTATTTTTTGTTCCCATATTAACATACTTCCTTCGCACCATTCCTTTATGGTTATATCCAGTTATTATCAAAGAAGATGGTGGTATTGTGAGAAATTGCTTACAATCCATACTTAATCAGACTCTTGATGACAAAAAGCTTGTTAATGGCAAGTTACCTATTAGGTTTGGTGGCAGAGAGAAGAGTGAACAATCTGTGTTTTCTTTAGTTTTTTTCTTTGCAGTGAATTTTTATAATGGTAATACAATTAAGTCAGTCTGGAAAAAGACCTATGGCTGAAATGATGTAGTTTCAATCCAGGTATACAGAAGGTGACGTATGAAAAGAGTATCAGCCATCACATTAGGTGAGTGTTGAATTCATTATATTAAGCCTACTTTTTATAACAGTATTACACCACTTAATGTTGTCAAATCGTATTTTATCCCTTCATTTTTATCATAAGTAAAATATGTTTTAATTTTTTTTAAAGTGGGGTGCGGAGAATAGACTATCGCTACAGGGGGTCCGGGACATCAGAAGGGCGGGAAACGCAGTGATTTTAAAATCTGAAAATACTAAATTAGTTGCACAAGACATTCATTTTATTAACCCTTTCAGAATTAAAGTATACACTACTAACAAAGCATTCATCAAATAAAATCGCCAGTGGGCACTAAGTTTGAAATCGAAGGGGAACAATTTTCGTACCCTATCTTTTTTTCATGAATGACATTATAACACGTCAATAAAATTCCTCACATTTTTGCAGGCCTATTAATCTTAATCCTTGTTTTTAAACAAATTTTGAGTCGACGTATTTATATGTCAGTAGCCGTGAAATGGTAACAAATATTTTGATTATACGTTTCTGAAGCGTGATCTATGGACAAAGTGCATTTTTATGAGAATGGCAACAGCTATGTGCAAATTGTATCTGCTGTATTTTTCTGATTAGTTTTCTTGCAAACAGATACAATTTATCGATTGGGTACTATTTGCAGCATTATTTTTTATAAACTGTTTCTCATTCGAATGTAAATCCGTCTTTGTTAGTGAAAATGGTACTGGTAATATAGATATCTTGATTCCGTTTAACGATAAGAAGTTGGTACCGACACGTTGTTTAATAAGCAGTGTTCCATTTATCGTGTTTTTATATGTTTCTTCCCAATTTGTTTCAGAAAAATATTACAATTGTATCATCCGCGTATGAATTGTTTGAGCTTTTTAAATATATATTTAGTAAATCATTAATAGAATACTAAAAGCAATATAGGTCCTAGGATAGGCCCATGTGGTATATTAGTGAAAAAGTTATAAATTTTTATGATTTGTGATTTCTTTTTTAATATGATTGGAGCAAGTAATATTTCTTATACCAATAAATTTTAATTTCCCTAAGCTTTTTAAATTTTTAAATATGATTAGTGATTATTACCAGCATCTAGTTCACTCATCTCTCTCTGGGTACCGAAACGTCAAACAGCATCAGACGTACTTTTGCAATTTTGGAAATTTTATTTATTACCATTCAATACATTATATTTTAACTAATTTATGCTTTATGCATTTTTTCTAGAAAGTTGGCAAAATTTGTTTGAAGAGATATAGGCCTGTATTATCGATGTTATTCCTATTTGGAAACATTTCTTCGAGTTATGCGAAGTTACAAATGTCTGTAGTGGTTTTGACATGTATGTTTATTTCTATTTTTAGAGTAGATTTTAATGTATATTAAAATGTAATTACAATGTAAATCGTGAGAATTACTAAAAGAATTTAATTTTAGTACGCCTAACCTGCTATAATATTTGTTAATTTAGATGTTGAATAAACACTCGCTTACGACATTAGAGAAACTAGAGACAGGTATATCATAAATTTAATGTTATGGTGCCGGTGGATATAAAAAATTTACTGATTCAATTCCCTCGGTTTTAATGTTCCATAAAACAGTCTTCTATAACAAGACGACAGATACGATGCCGCAAAATTATGCAGACAACAGATAAACACGTGAAGTACAAATTGCTCACTAAAACGTGTCGGAAACTTCAATCCCATATATCAGCTCGTTAGAAACACTCAAACACAAGACGAACTCGAGTTAGAAGGAATAGTTTCACGCTACTCTTCAACCATGTTCTGTTCTACTGTCTCTCGATTCTTAGTTGACAAACTGCGCTTCGAAACATATACAATATTAAGCGGAAACATCTGGTCTCTACAATACAAGAATCTGCTTCCCATGCTGAAGTTTATTCTCATTCTAAAAACTGCTAGCTATGTCATTACTAGAGACGAGACTTTCATTCACTATAAAATTGCGAAATATGCATGCATTCATGCATTATCAAACCATGAAACATGCACTATCAAGGGCAAAATACACTAAAATACGCACTAACATTTATGGCCAAATATGACATTTTTTAGTACACTTTATCTGAAATTATAATAGATCTTACTATTATGGAGAGAATGTTTGTAAACGGACATTGTAATTTAATTAAGTATTTAAGGTTTTTAATAATGTTTTACAAAAAACAACTGCCATAGAAAATATTCGGAAACAGAAGACGACTTCCCCATCTGATCTAATAAAATCCTTACCCGTATGCACTGTGCAAGGAGTTCGCTTTTGGAACATTTAGTTGGAGGCATAGTAAAATCACACTAACCACTGCACACACTGTAAAGATACTGCAGGTTTCCCGAGCCCTGACAAAGTACAATGCACCCCAAGTGCGGGCCGGAAATAGGTGGGGGTGGACAAAGGCAAGGTCAAATTCCTTTTCGCACATCTCGTCTGTAAAAATGGGTAATAAAAATCGAAGTTAGGGAAACTTTGCCACGATATCACTTTCTTGAAAACCCATTAAACATGCATTAAAACTGAATATAATGTATATTATATGCATGATTTAGCCAAAAATGCCCTAAATATGCTTTATGCATGTTTTTTCCTCCAAAAAGGTCAAAACATGCAAACATGCACGGAAAAAGTATGCATATTTGGAACCAGAAAGTAAAGACATGGGTAAGTACTCAGTTTGAGCTATGTCCTAAGTTCTCATAAAAACATGCATTTGCATGGAAGTCTCGTCTCTAGTCATTACTATGAAATCTTAAACGATAGCGAAGAAAAAATAAAGTAGACTTAATACCACAACTCAACAGTGTTTTATTTTATAATTCGCCTAGGCCTTTCGGCATATTTCCTCCAACATCAGGGCATCTTATTTTGCTGGTTCACAATTATATCATCAAAATTTCTAAAAGCTTTATGAAAACATCATCACTGAATAGTCCTCAGCTATATCACCCTCCTGTGGCCTCTTCGTTGTGTGTCTGTTGATAATCAACAGATAATTTTGACTTTATAAATGTGACAAGATGTAAGACAATGCAGTTTGCCTGACAAATTTATGTATCATGTAGTCAGGATAAAATGCGTTGTTCAATTTCTTCCAATTTGGCGTGAACTTTCTTGGAAGTAATGGAAAACGGCATATGTGTAAGGATTTTTATTTTATTAATCCGTAGGATATCAAGGTGAGAGATTATATATATATATATTACGCGAGGTCTACTGTTTAGAGAACCACTAGTCATATTGAGGAAAAGGATATAGCCTCAAATTTTGTAGCCCGCCAATTTGAGTCAGATTTGCTATACTTGATTCAAGATGTGTACGGAGAAAAAGTAAACAAGAGTGCGAAATTACAAAGCACAGTTCACAAGAGTTCGTTTTTGAGAATGTTTAGTCGATTACATACAGTAATGTTAATTGAACTTTCTTTTTTATATTAAGCGCCAAGGGTCGATTCTCAATTCTGCCAAGTGGTTTTGTCATTTTGGTTTAATTTTGACTGATGACTTGACACCTCCTGTAGATTTGTATTCTTTTAGGGCTTTGAAAACCGTACTTGAAACTACTCGCACGGATGACGCCACTTTCACTCCTTCATCTCGCACATATACATCATGGTTTTCTTTTAATGCTTTGTATATACTTATTTACAATCTGTACATTCTCGCCGCTGGACAAATCTTTTCCTCGCACGTTTCTTTATTGGTGACATAAGTTCTGAACCTCTGTAAACTGGAAAATGGGCTGACACATCAATACAAAAAATCCGCTCACAATAAACTGAACATTAAAAAAACGAATGAATAGGCCTACCTGTTTTCAACTCTCTGAGTATATTACAAACACAGGTAAAATAATAAAAAATAAACAAATTTTGTCAGCAATCTTTTCAAATTAAATTGTTATGGATTGCCCTCAAGGCAACGATAAAAACAAATGAAATCTTGTTTGCTAGTAAAACATCTAAGCCTATGATATAAATACGTAAGCAAGCAACTCACTCTACAGAACTTATATTTTCACAATTACTTAAGATATAAATAATTTTACGATGTGTACGGAATGGAAGTAAACATCTGACTGAGCTTGTCACACTATCGTGAAGTATGCGCTGGTGCGATTAACCAACGAAACGACAGGACACAGTTAGTCAAGGCAAGTCTGTTGTTTACTTTTGCTTCGTACACATTTTGGATCAAGTATAGTGGAATCATTAGGCACTAAGGGTTCTCGGAGCGCATTTAATAAATTAATATAAGTATATACGAGGGTCTTTCAATAATTAAAGATACCAATTGGTCTGGAGAAAAGACGGTTGGTAGCATAAGTTTGATATATTTAGGATTTTAAGTTGGCATCACTTGGATGAGTTCTAATCAGCTGATGGATCAACATTGCTCTGTTTATAACCTCAAAATTAAGTTTAACGATGTCGGGTCTTCTTGAAAATTCCACATTGGTTGAACAACGTTCTGTGATTCGTTTTTTGAATGCTGAAGGTGAAAACCCAGCAAAGTGTATGGTGAAAGTTATATGAACCGTGGAAATTTTTACAAGTGGGTAGAACAGTTCAAAAGTGGTCGAGAATCAGTGACTGACGAACACCGTTCTGGCCGGCCTGTTGAAGTTGCAACTTCCTCACTTGAAACTCGAATTGTTTGGTCCACTGTTGGAGGCATTACGTGGGAAGAAGTTCCAGGATAACGAGGATGTCAAGAAATTTGTGGGAAATTGGCTCCGACAACAAGACAAAGAGTTCTTTGCAGCCGGTATAAAAAAAAGCTAGTAACCCGTTGGTACAAGTGCATAAATGTTTATGGGGAATATGTTGAAAAGAGTAAAAGTCTTGTTTTGTAAAAATAAACTGGCTTTTCTCCAGGTCAGTATGTCTCTTTAATTATTGAATGGCCCCCGTATTTTTTCCGCGTCTTTTCTTAAGGCAAAAGATTTTTATAAACAAATATACTTTCTGAGTCCCACATAAGCTTTCATGAATTATAATTAAATATTAATGTCATTACTTCCTCAGCCGGAGTATTTTATTACGAGACAGATGTTATATTACACTTATAAATAACAAATGTACAGACGGGTCCTCTTTAAACCTGATAACATCTCTCTCCCTCTATCTCTATTTCGATAAAGGAGGTCTTCCCGTACGTCACAAGATTAATTTCCGAAATTACTGTGATGCAGGGAGACATAAGACTGTATTACCGAGGAGCACGCAAGACGTTCAGAGCAGCAAATCTCGGGTTGCTTCTCATTGGAGCGTTCCCCAAAATAACTCGCGAATAATTCAGTATACTCAGGTGATATATCTGAATGGTGATTCCTTTGCGCGAATTGCAAGATGAACAACAACTTTTATAAATTACCAAACATGAATTTTCAAATGATTTAACTGTAAGTTAATTGTTAACTTTTTATCTTCAAGTTCTTTGCGTAAATTTTTATTAAAAATTCCGTTATATCAGAACAAAATATAGATTATATCAGGAACAAGAAAAAATAAAAGAAGCAGGATTCAGAATAATCGCGAAATTATGTGATTAACTTCTACAGTGGTCTGAAACGGATTTTTTTCGGTACGGAAAATTGGGGCTTTTTAAAAACGGAAACTCCTTTTTTTTATTTTGCCACCAAAAAGTGGTTTAACATTTATTCTACCCAAAAATAGTACTAAATGATGTGATTCACTTCTTTAAAATGTCAAAACGGCCATTTAGCCTATATGTATTAAGTGGATACATAAATCTCCCCTTATTGGCAGTCCTTAATGTATTTCAATTCACACATTTCCATACTGATTTCCAGGCATGTAAAAGAATTCCTACGGGTCAAAATTCCTGCACACCGGCGACGTTCACGGGCATAAGTTGCAGCACATTCCCGTCGTTAAGTAACCACAGAACCAGAGATAATAAAATCATGAAAACTGATATAATAAAGTGTCAGAATGCTCTTGTTTAATCAGTGATAATTGCAATTATGATAGACCTATGCAGAAAAGAAGTTATTCTGAAATAGATATCCGAGTTAAGCTGCAGATTGATTCATTAAGCAGGGCGTAAGGAAGAATTACAGAAGAACAAAGGTCTACAGTTTGATAACCATATGTGAAGGAATACGTATCATCTATTCATTTTGAGAATGCAAGTGCATGTAAGCATTGCATTTGTATAACTTTAATTTGTATTATACAAAGATGTCAGTCGTGTTTAGTTTAAGTCTTATTCATTTAATTATAATTCAATTATAATTTAAAATTAAAGTTTCTTTATTTTTTATCTTTTTTATCAAGACACCTACCATGTGAGCATATGCTTGTAGTCGGTGGCAGTTGAGAAATGTGGTACATTAAATAGATATTTATAGAAATATTGTAGTAATAAAAACGGTAATGTACCACCTGTTTTGCAAGGAAAACTAGAAGTTAGAATCGGCAGTAGTACGGAATAAGTATGTTAGCATGCTGCAAGTACGGATTTGCTACATTTTTATTGCACTCACTGCGGCTATTAAGGTCACAACTGTACTGCAGTTTGGAATGTACACAAGAGCAGTTTTAAAGCTATGGATGTTTTATTATCCTCGTTTTAATCCAGTTTATGTCGTAATCTCCATCAATCCGAATGATTGAAAGCTGAATCTGTGTCAAGATAAAAACGTATTTTCTTTAACCACACTATAGGTGAAGCTTAATATGTCAGGTGTTTGACCCTGAATTTCTATTTCGAGTTTCCACCACGTCTTGCGGTACCCTGTTCAAAAATATTGGTCTTAGAAAAATATATGTGTGTGTGTGTGTGTGAGAGAGAGAGAGAAAGAAAGAGAGAGAAAGAGAGAAAGAAAGAGAGAAAGAAAGAGAGAGAGAGAGAATGTTTCTCTGTGCGAACCTTGCAAAATTAAATCGTATTGAAATTTAATTAAAATTTGAGCTAGATATATTCCAGTTTGTGACATGACAACTTTATTTAGAAAATTGTAGTTCTAAGGGTTTTTCTCACCCAACAAATCTTCATAAAAATTTCCTTAAGGATATAAACAACATTAATGAATTTCACATTGACAAACGAGGGGCTAACGTAAGTTATAAATGTGTAGAATCTATTTTATATCCCCATTAACATAATAGCCCTAAGCTCAACCCAAGACGTTTAGGGCCTTGTAATGTATACGTAACTATATTTCCAGGTAGAGTTACGTGACCTGTACAGAAGTATTAAGTTATAAGGTTTGTATTAATTATTGGGAAATTATTATCAAATAACATCTTGAGCAACAGTCTGTAGGCCTATATGACTTTATTTACAAATATTTACAATTTATTTGGAATTCAGAAAGAAATAAAGCCTGTGTTTATCACCTAAATCAATTTTAGCTATTAAGTGTTCTTGGATACATGCTATGGTTTGTTTTATTATCTAACTCCGCATTGGTATAATAAGTTGTATATTTCTTGATTTACAATTTTAAATTGTACACTCATACGAATGAAATCCAAATAAAGTTATACGCTATACTTGCTATTGCTCAAGATATCAATTTCTTAAACACTTAATCTACAACTTATTTCGATATATATGCCTAATTGTCATCTCCTATGAATAAAAATAACACCCAATTTCTGGCAATGCAGTTACTTACATAATTATTATCTACCCCAGACTTCTTGGGTTTAAAATAACTAAATAAGCCTGTTTAATTCCATATGAGCAAAGCTCCCGAGTATCGCACGATGAGCTCGGAGGATTATTTGTTAGGTAAGCTAGTCCTAATGAATTAGTCCTTTCCTAATTATCATATAGGCCTGTTATATTAACGGGGTTATAAGGTGTTTCCTTCACACCTAAAACTTACATAAAACCCATTTTAATATAGTATTCTGATAAGCTATTTAACTTTAGTCTAAAGAATATCCACAACTAAGGCTGAATTTTTTCAAGCAATGGTATGTGTGTTTGTGTGTAAAAGAGAGAGAGCGAGATGTTGGAAGATGGAGGAAGAGAAGAGAGAGGTAATAAAGAGAAGGAGAGAGAGAGAGGCTGATAGGGAGAGAGAGTCTTCATATTTACGGATTTATGCACGAATATAAGTGACTAAATGCTTTCCACATATAGCCTACCTTGGTCAGATCATATTCATGTTGGTAATATAAATTGCCGGGTCTAAAACCTGATTCATTTTCTAAATTTATCAAAAACACTTACATGAATAAAAGTATATAACGTCAGCTCGGAGAGAATTATATGCATATTGTTTTTTTTTATCGCCATCGTTATATTTTACAGTGGGTCATTGCTTCATAAGTTCGCCATAAAAGCAACCAATCTCTTCATCTAGGAACAATGAACATTTTTATATCTTCCTTTTCCTCTCTTATCGCTACTGATGAACATTTTCATTGTTATTACCTTAAAAATTTATAGCGGCAAACGCGATTAAAGGAAAGGGATAAATAGTGTTAGTGGTCCTCTGAAGCCCATTCCAAAGGTGAAAGGTGATGCGCAGTGATAGAAATGCTCCATTACCGGAGCAGACACGCGATCTTGCGTTCTCAACATCTTATTGATTATGAATGGGTTCCAACTATGGAAAAAGCGGGGTCTATTACACATAACCATAAAAGCGGTGTGTGGCTTTAGCAGACACTAATAAACCACCGAATATGAAAACAGTCACATGCTATGTAAGGAAATCCTCCCATTTAAGGCCTGTGCAAGCACTCGTTTCGGATTACGAGATTCTTGACCAACAACTTATTTTATCTTCTGGCTTATTTCACTCATATATTACGCCTTTGATTTGGATCAATTATATATCATTATATATAAGATTGCTTAGCCAAACATAGTAAAGCATTTCTTTATAACTAGTTTAATTTGGACTTCATGCATAAGAGAAAAACTAGAAATGTCTATATCGTCTCTTCCATTCTTATGCCCGAATGGACCAACCTCGGTATTCAGAATACGGCGGTAAATTTGCTTAGTTTACCCCAATAAAGTCATTCATTTGTTGCACCATGCTCGGTTTTGACCTTTACCGCTGTATAATGATTACCGGCCGTGAAGGAGCTGTAGAAGTGAGAAAACGGCTGTTTTTTTCAAGATGGAGATCAGCGTAATGTATCATATTTTCGATTATAGGCCAAAAGCTAATTGAACATGAATGAATAGTGAGAGGCAGGTGGGATCTATTTGAAGAATGAACTATGGTACTTATCTTTGCAAATACTATGCTGTAACATCGATTGAAATGACCTTCCTCTCTTACCTCAACCAAACCACGTCCATCCAGTACTATAGCAGGCGTAACCAGCTCTTTATCACGACTGGTACAGTATCTATGGTGTTTGAAATCAAAGTCAGACATATATACGCAATATAATATTACATTTTATTCTTATAAATATTTATTATTGAACAATAAGGCAACAAATAAATTAAATATGGATAAGCAGTGGGCCTAAGCCCAATTTACAGTGAAGGGCTGCATGCATCACGATATAGCCTGTGTTCCGGTACATAGGATACGTAATCAATTTATCATACTTGCACGTACACGAAAATAATCATAACAGCCCTTTTATGGCTATGTGCATGACTTTGTACCGGTATATAGGGTATGTAATCAATTTATCATAGTCTACTTGCACGTACACGGAAATAATCATAACAGCCCTTTTATGGCTATGTGCATGACTTTGCACCTAAAATTTCGACTAGTCGAACGAGAATAAAAGAGAGGCTATGTTGAACTCAGAACAGAGATTCCATGGTGTTGCTTTTGCCTTGGCAAGGTTGCCTTGGATTGCACACGTGTGAGAATTATTCTTTAAAACATAAATGTAGTTCTATTTAAATGTACAAACTGTTAGAGAGAATTATATTAACACAAATAATGAACAGAAACGCTGTAAACATTGCATCTTATTACTCCCAAGAATTGATAACTGAGTCACCGTGACTGGCAAACGAGCAGAGAGAAAGAGAGAAACTAGCGGCCACGGAAGAACCCAACAAAAATTGCTCCATGGGAATGGCTTCGTAGCAGAGTAACCGCGATATATTCGAACGTTTGGAAACCGCGGTATTGTAGCAATGGTGCACAGGTTTTCTTAGAATACCCTGATATTACTTTTACCCAGGTTACGAAATAGCTGATAAAACCGGAGAATGGTGCACTCGGGCATTAAACCTATAAATCGATTTGCAGCAAAAAGATAGTAGTTTGTACCTCCCTTAAACATAAAACGAAATCTTTTTGTATTGTACTTTAATTATATTAATCACATAATACTTTAAGTTATCATCTGAAATTTTACAACAGAGCGTTCAAAGTGAAAGGGTTATAAGACATAACTGTGTACACTATGCCATTGTTTTTTTATTTTATTTTATTTTTATTTATTTTTTATTTATTTAAACGATAAAGCGTTTCACGGTCACTTTGGTACTGACATTTTGCAGGCTTGGAGTGATCTATGATTTATATAGCCTACCTGAACTAATAAATATTTACTGGAAAGGTAGAAAGGTAGAGCCAGACAGAAAAATGTAATGTCATAGCCAGGATTTGAACCAGGATCTTCGGGTTTCCGTGCCGCTGCTCTACCACTTGAGCTACTAACATTAAATTTTCCAACTGAGTCATAACTGCCACCTTAGCCTACACATGGTCAGTGTGAAAGAAATATCATTCCAAATACAGGGCAAGTATAAAACAATAAACTAGTTTGCATATTGTGAAAACATATTTACGATGGAAAAATATGTGAGGTAACAATAGATAGAAAAACTCTCAAAGTTTACATCAGTAGTTATTACAATTGCTGCAGCCCGGTCAGGGGAGTTATTACTTCAAAAACACAAAAATGTCTGGCATCCTGTTCCAACAAATGGGGTGCCGCCCCATTATCAAAATGAAATTAGGAGTTATTTCAATCAATATCTGTTTCACCGCCGGATTGACAATGCCATTGCTTATTATCATTTCATAATTGGCCACCCACGTCACCTGACCTTGTACCCTATTATTTTTCTATAGAGGTATGTGAAGAACGCTGATTATGTGTCACTCCTATCATAAAATCTCGTATTTTTACCGACGTCGATGTCATAAATGTGTACGTGCTAGCCAGTCTATGGCAAGTACTTGATTGTCTCATGGACATATACCGTTCGATACGCGGTTCCCTTTGCTATTTGTTTGTTATAAAATTTTAGTTTTTCTATCCGATGTTGCTCACGCGTTTTTCTATCGTAAACAGTGTCTTCACAAATACTATTCAAACTAGTCCCATTCTTTTATATTTTCACTGTATTTACTGAGTTCTATTTTCACACCTCTGTTTCTTTTAAAAAGTGACTTATTATTGCAGACATGGAAAATAAGTACATTTCCTAATTGAATTTTACAATTTCTATCCTAAAGTTAAGCTATAATGAGCCTAATTTTGCCTGCGCATAAATAATCAATTTATCGATCGCCACCAGGCTAAAATACCGGTAATACTAGGGTTTAACGTTGGAACCCCTTCCAACTTCAGTATATTTGTTGGTAGTGATTTTTTATTTTCACTTTTATTATTCGCTAAATCGCTATCGTAGATAAAGTATTATGCAAAACACATGTGTTACACGCATCCAACAATTTCGGAAATTTAAAAAGATTCGCCTTCGGCTCGTCTTTTGAATCTATTCCTCAGTTCTCCAATGAAACCATTACTGCAATCATATCTCAATGTATTAACCGTACTTTCGAATTTTGGACTCAACATAGGAAAAATATTATTGAACATATTTATACTCTATTGTTTATAATAAAGATTATTTATTATTATTACAGAAATAAATTATATGGAGAACGTAGGATTACTCTCTTCCTTTGAATGCAGATAATGAATTTCCTTCATGAACATCTCTGTGACTACTTAGATTTCAATGTTTAATTTTTTTCTTTACATTACTAGTTGCTTATTATTAATAGTGTTTAACTAAGTCAATGGGAACCAAGTACTCGAGAGTTCAACCCAGCAGCAACAATATTCCATCTTTTACGCCAGGTTACAATATTATGACAACTACAAGAGTGTTCTAGGATTAAACTGACTAAGAAATATTCTGGCAGGATTGTGGCCCTATCAAAGAGGTTAAGTTAAATGTATATACATTATAGCGCTCCACATCGAAAAACTTTATATTTTTTTTTTTAAATTTAAAGATATTCATGATATCTTTCCAAGCAGTCTAACAAAGTTCGAAATATGAAAACATAATTTTATAATAACGTCTTCTTTTCTAAATCAATAGCAGTGAATTTCACTAATCTAGATTGTAATGTGAAGTAAATCCCATCAATAAATACCTATTACCAAGGGAAGTATGGGTTGAAATAGAAGGAATGCTTCCACGGGGAAGGCAGTGAGCATAGTTATTTGTGAACAGTTGCGTGATATTCTAACATTTATTAATTACAGCTCACATTTTCAAACTCATTTGCATAAACATGGAACTTTCTTGTAATCGATGAACAACTTCCGTTGACGGTTCTTTCTGATTACGGGCGACAAAACTTTCACTTCCTTCTACTCTTAGGTTTTTCCAGTAGTTTTGTTCTATAAATCATTGTTAGCCCTATTTATACTAAACTGTATTTAAGAAACGTACAATGCGTAACTGTGTGTGAAGTTTTCGATAAGAAATTGCTTTCAGCACGCTCAGTTGAAATCGTTATTAGTTATGAGAAAGCAGGTAATATCACGTAATAGTGGAAGCCCAAAGAAATCACGAAAGTGCTAAAGGCAATAATCAGACATCATCCAATACTATATTTTTAAAATATTTTAATACATTAAAGAAAGGAATAACAACGAACGAAAAGACTATGAATAAAAGGCCTTCTTTCAGACTGACAAACATCATAATCTACGCCATCTTCTATAATCTTCCAAACTACACCTGGAAATCGACCATGGTCAATAATTCAATCAGATGCAATTTTATTGAAGCTAGCAGTAGTGTAATTGTCCTGCGAGCTTTACTTCAGTCCCAAGACTAGTAAAAGCTTTCTATCTCAAGATAATCTAAGAAGTTACATCTAACTTAACTCCGTGGCGCTAACATCCCAGAAGGGATAAGGCCTACCACACGACCGCTGCGTCATCTACCACAGGCAAATAGCAGGATTGGGACAAGTGGTCAGCACGCCGACATCAACGGCCGTTAATGATGGTTTCCATGACCGCAGCCGCTACTTCTCTATCAAGTAGCTCCTCAATTTGAATCACGAGGCTGAGTGCATCCCTAGAAGTTACATCTAAAGAAAAGAAAAACCTTCTACGGTTCTGGTAAGCCATCGGCGAATAAGAGGGATCCGTCTACTACAACTACATGCATAGACAAATTATTCTTTGGTATGGGATAAGCTTCTATCAGGCCTGCTCCTGCGATAGGCCTAATATAAAAATCTATGTCAACGAACAAGGTTAGTGGAAAGTAAATTCCAATCCATACTATTATTTTTCTACATAGGAACACACATAAAAAAATGTCTGCTGACAAAATGTATTAGAATCACTAAAAAAGTTCTTAAATACAATGCAAGGAAAAATGAGATGATAGATTTATTCATTTCCTATTACCATTAAATTCTCGGTGAACTCATAATGTAACTTAATTACTCGGAATGGTGGCCCCAAACTTGATCTAATGACCTCCTGTAAGAGTTATTATTGTAGCCACCTACGTACGCCAACCTATTCCGTTAGTATAAACCAAAGAGATGCACTCAATAAATACAATAATAATAATAATAATAATAATAATAATAATAATAATAATAATAATAATAATAATAATAGAATAATAATAATAATAATAATAATAATAATAATAATAGAATAATAGAATAATAGTAATAATAATAACATATAAACTAAACTAAACTCCCTTTGAGGGGCTAGGCCTGCCATCTGACCGCTGCGAAATCTACCACAGGCATATGTCAGGATTAGGGGTATGTGGTCAGCATGTCGACACCCATGAGCGTTATTGATGGCTTACTGAATCGGAACCACTACTTCTTTATCAAGTAGCTCCTCAGCTTGTGACAGGAGGCTGAGTGCACCCCGTTTCAGACCTCCTTACGTCAGAAAAAACCGAGGCGTTACCGAGGATCGAACTCAGACCTGCGGATTCGTGCCAGCAACGCTAAGCAGTAGAACATACAGGCGGTCTAATAATAATACCCAGATAATAATAAAACATGCTTAAATAATATGTTACGAAATAATTAAGAAAAGAGTTTAATTGTAAAAGGAAATTAGTTTTAGCATTATAGAAACGTGAAAAACAGAACTTCATTATTCTTTCAAAAATCATTAATATTCCTTCAATCAAACGATCGGGTATGTAGGTTTATATTATAAGTTATAATACTACTACGGTTCCTGATCTCTTCCTCTTTGCTGAATAAGGTGTTGCTGACGCTTTTACTAGCTCTGATTATGATACCTACTGTACTCTGGGCCTTAGAGCTCCTGCCGCCAGCGAGCCGAGTTAATTAAGATGAATGATAATAACCAAACCTGCGACATTATCAATTATGAAACACGATGGCTCTCCCCATTAAGATTCAAGGAGTCTCCCTTTAATTGCACGGTACTGAGTAAAGGTGTCATTATATTAAAATATAGTACTTCCATATAATAAGAAGAGAATAGGATGAAACATCGGCAAAACGTGACATTTTGGATTTCATTATGATTAGTAGGACTGTAAGTGAATCAAGATACCATACATAAAAATAAACTATATGATAATGTAAACGTGGTCTCACTCGATAAAAAGCGGAGTCTCTGATTATATGAAATCATAATAATTTCCTTCTTTAATAGAATTGCGCTAAATGAATTGTAGGCTAATAGGATAAACATAAATTATTATAGTTTGCGTAATTATCATCTATTGTCTTATATTTAATTAAATAATTAATTCGAAAGGGTAGGTAAAGAGTCTCAAAGAGGAGGTTGACTATCACAAGTCATACTAAGATTAATCCTAAAGGAAAAGAACACCGTTCTGATAATGCCCCTATTTTTTAACAGGAACAATATAGGCCTACTCATATTTAGTCTTTTATTACACTAAAATGCACATTTTGTCCCAGAAGTCATTCGTTTTAACTGCTGTATTAGATAGATGAATTGTGACATAAATTATATCTTTATACTCACCTGACACATTGAATGAGCAGGGGAAAACAGATTTGTGTTTAACTGTCGAGAGGGGGTTCCATTTTAATGACTACAGTGAACTACAACAGGAGTTCTGTCAGTTAACCTTTTAATATCACCATACTATAGAACATGCAATTTGCAAAGTAAAATGCCAACTTATGAACTAGCAGTCACTACATTCAGTCTCTATGAATCGAGAATTATACTCGAAAATTGTCATTAAATAGAACAACATTAAACTTTCATAAAACAGAGAAAGAACACAGAACATTATAATAGAATGCATTGATTTTTTTCTCATATAGGCAAATAAGGTAATATCTAACATGTCTTGTATATCGAACACATGACAGAAGGATTCTTATGGTAAGCGTGAATAAATTATTTTATGATTTCAATGATTGCATGGCATATATAATATAATTTTCTCCCGTAAATTTGCTCTTATGTTTCGCAAAAAAAGAAAACGAAATAGAAAATACCTACTTAATTGGTAGGTTAGCCAGCTTAAAAGCCGATCTCTGGAGCTATCTAGTAGTGCTAGGACAAATAACTGCATTAACGGTTAACTGCAAAGACAATTAATTGCAGAGAAATTAAAACAGTTAACTATCATTTGAACACCTAGTTTACTGCATATTATTTGAAATTATCTGGATTTTTATGTCGATTATCCAGACAAATAATCCAGCTGCAGTAATTATTTTAACAATTAACTGGATAATTACAAATAACTGGATAAAATGACGTCATTATCCACTTGATCTGATTAATTTTTATACGGTTAACTGGAAAATAGAATGGTTATTTGAACAATTATTTTCTTGATTAACGAATTACCTTTAATCCAGATAATACCAGCTCTAATGTCTAGACCTAAATATCTTCCTGCTTCATGCTCAAATTTGGTAATAAATTTTGGTAGTGCACCTGTTGCAAAAACAATATCACATTAAAGAAATAGGCTACTTTTTACTTCAATAAAAATTATTACAAATAAGATAGATCCCTGATATAGGAATGTAACCACTAAGAAATATGCGTGGCTACTGGTTTAATTGAACAGTCCATACGGTATAGCGGTGTACAGTGTTACCAGCCAAGTAAGGTAATGTAAGGAGTGGTATATTTTTAATTGTTCACTACCTCGATTGAGCATACATCTGCTCAAGTTTATACAGTACCAGTAGATTTCACCACTAATTCAAGAGTAAAATTAAAATTAAAAAAGAATTAACACTATACAGAACATAAAATAATCTTATTTATACCATATTGAACGAAGCATTGAGACAGGTTGGAAATAGCAGATATTTCAGACTGATAGAAGTCAAAATCAATATAGTTCAGCAATGTAATTAATTATTATATTATAATTTGCACCCGTGCCAGTTTTTATAGAAAAATATTTATTCCACTCTAATATAGGCTTGGCGCTTACAACAATAAACCTGTTATCCTGTTTTCTTAACGGTTATTCGCTGCATATAATCTAAACAGTGAAGAAAGTAAAAAAAAAAATATCCTCTTCGTTTCAGTAAGCTGTAAGCCATGACCCTCTTACAACACGAAGTAATCAGTAAGATGTAATGTAAGAGAACAGCTCATTGTTTCAGGTCCATACAATGACATATGAATAAAATAACAATATAAATATATGGTAAAACTTACTTTTATGGTCCTGGGTTTACTGCCGAAAACTCTATACCTGACAATACTGATGGTTGGATCAAGCATGATAGATATTTTGTACGCTCTTTGTAATGCTCTCGAAAAATATACGTTATTAACTATTTTGTTTTAAATATTTGCATTTGAAGCGTATGAAAAAAAAACTAATCTTTATGTTATGAAAGAACTCTCTTCTTGTAAAGTAAATTACCACTGCAGCAAGAGGGAGTTGATTTCCAATTACAGTACTTCAAACTTCTCATTCCAGTATGATGTATAAATATAACTCTCAAAGAACTCTGTTTTGAAAGGTGCTCTAAAAAGAGCAAAACATACTTCTACCTTTTAAAACAAAATTAGTTGAGCAGATAACTACATAAAAATGCTGAAACCTGAAGTGCAGTCAATTGGCTTTTGATCATGTGTCTTAAGAAAAGAGCATTTTCGAGCTATCAAGCGCAGTCACATTGCTGACTACAATTTTACCAATAATTTAGAAAATGTATTAAAATAGCGTTATAATGGCGTTAACACCTTTAACGAATGAAATTTAATTAGTATATCTGTCCATGAGTTCGTTAATATTTGGAGGCCAATGGCCACCAGTTTTTAGCAGATGATTTCGGAGTATCTATCTTTCCGCTTTAACATTCCACACTCCCATTGTATATGGACCACTGTTTTTATGCTTTCACCAACAGATTTAGGGTGTCAATTTTTAATCCCTATAAGTAGGCACCAAAAATCTTTTGTCCTGTGATGATTGCTGTTGTATTGTGAATCAATAACATTTTTAAGCCCAGTCTTAGTTTCACTGTTTAGAAGAATGATTTTTTCCACTCTTCCTCCCAGGACTTGATTCTCTTCTCTCAAGTCGCTTTTAACGATATTCATCAGCATATTATTAATATGCCAGTTCCAGTTCGGAGGCTGTTTCTTTTTCCACTCGATTTGTAAGCACATTTCCTTGTATTCCTGTATGGTGTGTGTATGTGCATAATATATAACACTTTTTGTACTATTGTGTCTTATTTATTGATTGTTACTTTTTATTATTTATATTGTTGTTTGATCTTATTATTTAATATACTGGTACAGAAATGTAACACACGCCAGTGTGCTGGATTTTTGTCCCGCAGGCCTGTAAATCTACAGATATGGATTTTCATATTTAAGTATACATAAATGCCAGCGATTTGGGTGGGGATGTAGCCTAATCCGCGAACTTGGGAACAGAGAACCAGTTTCTTAGTGACTGATCCACTTAGACCACCTTCTTGCATGTAAATAAAGAAGTTCTAGCTTTTCAAGCCTTACATTTGTACATATCTGCAACATAATGTAAAGGAAAATTTAAGCACGAGAGCTTTAAACTCCCTTATTAACTAGATATATTATAAGCATTCATGAACCACAGATTATTGTCTCTGTTTGACATTACATGAGAATATTATAGGAGAAAAATTCCTCTGACACTGGGACTTGAACCCAGGACCTTTGGCTATTCGCGCCAATGCTCTAAGCCGGAGTTCAATTCACAGCACCAGATGGAACCTCTCTCCTATGATTGATTGCCCTAATGGTCTACCTCACAGACAGACAAGTTATGTCATATGCAGTACTGTCAGGCACACTATGTTAACTGTACAATAACAGTGGGAGCCCGGTCACAAAAATCACTACCTAGTGTGCCTCACAGTACTTGTGACATAACTTGTCTGTCTGTGAGGTAGACCATTATGGCAATTAGTCATAGGAGAGAGGTTCCATCTGGCGCTGTGAATTGAAATCCGGCTTAGCTCAGTTGGTAGAGCATTGGTGCGAATAGCCAAAGGTCCTGGGTTCAAGTCCCAGTGTGGGAGGAATTTTTCTCCTATAATATTCTCCCTTATTAGATCACGACTCTCCAAAACTGTCAATATTATTGATTATTCCTGTACGTAAAATAATTTTGAAACTTAATGAATGATTGTGTAAAACGTAGAGGTTCGAAGAATTTATTGCGGAAGTAATAAAATCAAGCTTCAGAAGTAGTTTTGTTCCCTTAATAGAATTATATTAAAAGCTTTTGGCAAAAGGCTTCCATGGGTGCAGAATAACGGAAGGGCACGTTTCCTTATATTGACAAAGCATAGAATCTCAAGCCAAAGTTAGGAAATACTTTGGCAAGAACACAAACAAAACTGGTTCAGGAATCCACAGCGTGCCTAACAAATTATATTTCCCTAGCTGACTATCTTCACTGCTACAATCTGACCACAAAACATATATTATATTTAGGGTACTAAAACAGTAACTATCAGACTGAAGGTTGCAGGGATGCACTCGTACCTTAGAAGTAATGTATGATAAGTCCAAATTGTCAATTCTGAGTTATTGGTACCATTGAATTTCTTATCTAAAGGTATATTCCGTTAAATCCTGGGTGTGATTTCAAGTTGAAGACATAATTTTCAAAGGAAATTTAATTTTCGTTTGGGATATACTACGATAAGCCCCACATAACATTGTTAACTTCTAAGAACTGTTACTATTTTCAAGATATACTATAATAAGTCCCACATAACATTGCTTAATTTTACATATTCTTATTATTTTCAAGGTTTACTGCAATAAGTTCATAATGCACATTTGATTATTTCATTATTTGTCTTATATTTATGCTGTAGCGAATGTTAGGAGCACTTTTAGGAACAGCAAAGCAATCTTCC
The DNA here is from genome assembly GCA_964059195.1 of Ectobius pallidus. NCBI lineage: Eukaryota > Metazoa > Arthropoda > Insecta > Blattodea > Ectobiidae > Ectobius > Ectobius pallidus. Next base: position 134,893,802 of record CAXKWD010000001.1, read on the forward strand.
ACGATATTCATTAAGTATAGGGCGGCGGGTAATGAAGATTCGCATAATTGCAGTGCAATTGGTCGATGTTTTCATACAATGAGTTGGCGCGTACAGAAGCTTTTAGAAGAAGCTAAAAGGAAAATTATTGAAGAGGAAAATAGTAATTTGCAAAGTAAGTATTGTAAAGTAGCCTACACATTATAGTAGAAGTAGTTTATTGCTGTAAATTAATTTAATAAAAATTATAATTATATTATCTGAAGAATTAAGATAAAATGAATACCTTAAATATGCATTACTTATGCAATATTAATGTTTGCAATGAAAATGAAGAGCTGAAGAGCAGTTCGGATAACGATCTGAAATCATCTGCTAATTTTCACATGACTCAAAGAAATTTCTGCTTAAGAAAATGTCTTGCAAATGATTGATCCAGATCCAGATTTCAAATAAGAATCCGATCAGACTGAAACTGACACAAACTCAAAAACGAAAATATAAATCAAGAAATAGATGAAAATGAAACATTTGAGACTGAGGATAAAGGAGAATTTAGAACTGTAGAACAAAATCAGTTCTTCTGAAATTAAAAGAAAAACATCTCGGAAAGGAAGGCCAAGGAAACGTATAAAACAGTAATATACATGGAAAAACAACAGTCGCAAGAGAAATATTTCTGGAAATGCTTCCCAAAAAGGAGGAAAATAATACCAGAAAGGAAAATGAAATTACACTTACGGTGCTTAAAGCGGAAGATACCGTTTGATAGATCAAAATTTGTCAATAACAGCAGTAATTTTCAGAGTTAGCTTATAATAGATGTCCTATTTTAATATAATTCACAGACAGGAGTTACCGAAAATATTCAGACATTACTGATAAATAAGTCCTTACATACCACAGCCAGGTTACGAAGCCAGACACCTGTGAGGCATACAATCTACAGATGTACTGCAACTTAGGCCTGTGAACGTCACCGGTGTGCCGGAATTTTGTTTCGCAGGGGTTCTTATACATGACTGTAAATCTACAGACATGGACCTGTCACATGTATGCACACATAAATGCTATCGACCTGGGCCGAGATTGAACCCGCAACCACGACCAAAGAAATCAAGCGTGATACTAACTGCACCACCAAGGCCGACCATATTTTAAGATTGATGGGTATAGGGTAAGTAGGAAGAGCACGATATTTGTTGGAGAAGTTGACAGTTCATTTTAAATAATATGATTAAGATCAGATAGGAGCGTCTATGAATAAAGCCTTTTAAGTACCTGAAGAAATAGAAAGCATTAGTAACAGTGATACTTTTAGGAGGAAAAAAGGTTTACTGCAGAATAAGAATTGGTACTAGTGGTTGAGGCGCTGCGTTACAAACCGGAAGGTCGCTGGTTCGATCCCCGATGAGGTCGTTGGAGTTTTTCAATTGCCCTAATCCTTCTGGTGGCACTATGGCCCTGGGGTCGACTCAGCCTCACATAAATGAGTACCAGAAGCAATCCTGGGGGTAAAGGCGGCCGGTGCGTAAGGCTAACAACCTTACCATCTTCATGTTCCGATTATCTAAAAATATGGGAGCCTCAACCTCCTGGAACCCTCTGGGCCTCCATGTCCTGAAACCTTACCACCTTCATGTTCCAATTGTCTAAAAATCATGGATCCTCAACCTCCTGGAACCCTCTGGGCCTCCATGGCCTGTAATAGGGAACACTTTACTTTTACACTGTTCAAGAATATTTATCAATTTTCATCAACATTTCTAATTTTGGCATATAGCATAATAAAATGTAGATTACAACAAATATGATAATTTACCTATCGATTTAAGAGAACTTCATGTAAATAGGAACATTTGTTCTTTATTTATACTAATGAACTGAAGAACATAGGGATCTTACATTCTTAATGTGTAAGAAAGTTAAAACAATGATGAGCTTGTCAACAGACTGTTAGCTTTTTAACACCATGGTTCTCATCGTATTAAAAAATCTTATAAAATATGTTTTCATTTTTCAGGTGTTTTACACAATTGGTGCATCAAATTCTGGAAGGAGCAAAAGAAGTCTTGGTACAGACATTGGTGTCAATTCTCAGTTTCAAAATGGTTCAGACATGAAAGTTCTGTATCTAAAGAAATTATGGTCCGCACATCTACAGGCAGAAGCTAAAGAGAAAGGTTCAGTCATAATTATTATAACATGGGCTTTACCATTCACATCCTCAGGAGTTAATTGTAATTGTTGTAGGATTTTGGATCAGATCAAAATGGAAAAAGAAAGTGTTTCAGCCAAAGTGTACCCTGAAAAGAAGTGATCATGTCCCATTAAATAGTCTGGTTCATGTTAGAAAAAATTACAAAACTTCTCCAAGGAATGAACATAGGATACCAGCAGTAACAGTGTGGAATGATATTAGGGGGACTGTGACAGAAGTTTAAGTGACTCTTTTTAGAAGAGACCTTCAATGTAGGATCTTTTTGTACCATGTGAGTAATTGTATTGATTCAGTGGTTAAAAGAAGAAAACAGGTTTGATTTAAAGCTTTGGGAACACAGTCTTTTGCCATCGTCAGCGTCTGGAAATTGGTTGTGTTACTGAAAGCTTTATTCTGTTGGATCACCTGAGTAAGATTGCCTCTCTATGGCCAAATTACTGATTAGATGATCTTTGGTACAGTAGACTCTTGATTATCCAGGATAGGGTTAACCAGATTGAAGATTATCCAGAAAACCTCTGGGAAAAGAACGAAAATAACAAGAAAAAATAATTTTCTCAGGTATTATAAAGACGCTAATGTTTTTAACTCCACTAGTATCGAGATCACATGTTTTTCTTTTCTCATGTTTTCCGAAGGAACAAATATCTTATCGTAGGTAATACCGTGAGAGATTACGAATTTATCAATATATTGCGAGAACGAAGTTTGAGCAAATTTATTTGACGAAACTCATAATCATGAGTAGGATTTATTAAGACTATTCCATGAATAAAATGTAACGGATTTTGTAAATAATAATTATTTTCTTATTTTGAGAGCTTTATTTGAAATAGCTGTATTAATGTTTTCATTACCTTTGATTGTATTTTTAACAAATTATCCCATTTAATAAGGCTAATCCTATTGCCAAAATTATACACGAAACAACGCTTTAGCTACAATGCGTTTAGGTAGAGTTGGGATTATCCGGAATCGCAGTTATCCAATTGATTGCTAAAAGGATTTAGTTAATGGTATATTCAGCCTGAATCATCGGTTCCAGTGCAAGTAGATTGTTGAAAGCAGTGGTGGATTCAGTATTTGTTAAAGGAAGGGGATGTGCCAGGTGAATTACCAGCACCAAAGTATTGGATGACAGACGTTTGATATAAAATAAAATAAATGCATATAACACGAAAAATGTCACACAATTTTTAATAATAGCATGTGGCTCATTTAGTACGTCCTAAATTTACACAAAAAATTTTAATTAGGCAAAACACCCTTGAACATGGAGATTAATAATGGTCTACAACACTAAAAGCCAAGTTACGTTCTGCCAAAAAAAAACAGCTAATTTATTTAAGCGTTCTGTGCATTGTTCTTATAAGCTAGTAACTGGGAGCTTATTATTAGTTTTAATGTTTCATTTGTAGAAAAAGAGTGAGATTTTGAAATTTAAAATGATAGTTTGTAGTATTTTTCGGAAAAAATGTTCACATTCTTGACATTGCTGACACTTAGGCCAACCGACAGCAGCCGATATAACTACCGAATAGCCTTCCCATTAGTTCTACGATCAGCTGACTGTGGCCTGCCTGCTGATAAGTTCCTTAGAGGAATTACACACTCCTTGTAATCCATGTTATATATCGCTGACACATCTAGTTTTACAGGGTGCGGCAAAACATCCTCCCTATTTTAAAGTTCAAATAAAAAACACATGGATCACAATAAAGAAGCTGTATTAACATGAATGATTCTACACAGTGGGAAGTTTCATGTTATAAACAATGAGTCACTCAAGTGGTGTCCTTCACTGTCAATGCATTGTTGAATGCGACTTCGGAAATTCTCCATCGTTCTAACCAACATTTCTTGAGGAATAAGACCAATCTCTTCCAGTATTGCATTTCTTAGGGCTGGCAGAGTCCTCGGCCGATGTTTAAACACCTCACGCTTAAGATATCCTCACAGAAAATAATCGCAGGGTGTAAGGTCTGGTGATCGTGCTGGCCAGGAAATGTCGCCATGTAAAGAAATTAAGCGCCCGGGAAACATCTGTCTCAGCACTTGGAGAGAAATCCGAGCTGTGTGAGCGGTGGCTCCGTCCTGCTGAAACCATACCTGTTCAGTTGGCAATGCATTGAGACTTGGCGAAAAAAATGTGTTGATCATGTGAGTGTATCTTTCAGAGATTACTGTCACAGTAGCACCATTCTCTTCAAAAAAAGTAAGGACCAATTATCTCGACCCTTCCAACTGCGCACCATACAGTAACACGGTTGCTATGCAGAGGTTTTTCATGAAGTTCACGAGGGTTCTGTCCACTCCAATAACGGAAATTTTGCTTATTAACACATCCAGATAAGTGAAAATGTGCTTCATTACTAAAAAGGACCACAGCATCTTCTGGTACAGCTTCAAGGATGTTTGCACTTGACCTCACATGATTTTCATAATCACGTTGACACAATTGATATGGTGAATCTTGCTATAAGAGCACGGAGACAGGATTAAGGTCTATTGACACTTCGCAGTGAGGCGATCTAATGTATTATACTGAAAACCCTAAACTCCCACTGTGTAGATATCATTAATATTAATACAGTTTCTTTATTTTGATTCATCTGTTTTTTATTTGAATTTTAAAATAGGGAGGATGTTTTGCCGCACCCTTTATTTAGGATAGTGAAACAGTTTCTATTATAATACAGACAAATCAAATTGCCTGTTGCAAGTTCAAATGAATTCATGTTTGAAAATGAAAGTAATCTAGTAAGTTAAGATCTGGTATGCTGGAGAACCAAAGGAAGACTGCAGCCCCCCAGCCCTCTCCCTGGATCCGCCAATTTTCTAAGAATCCTTTGGTTGCTAATGTTTGCAGCACCGCCTGCTAGTAACGACTAGAAAACCCGCAATACACAGCCGGCCGATAATGCTCTTAACAGAGAATACTGTACTTCTGAACTCCTTGGTTGCTTATGTTTGCAGCACCGCCTGCTAACAACGACTAGAAAACCCGCAATACACAGCCAGTAGAGAATGCTCCAAAGAATTCCTTGGCTGCTTATGTTTGCAGCAACGCCTGCTAACAACAACTAGAAAACCCACAATACACAGTCGACAAAAAATGCTTCAGAACTCATTGGTTGCTTATCTTTGCAGAACCACCTGCTAACAACGACTAGAAAACTGGCAATACCCATTCGATAGAGATTGCTTCTAATTCAGTGATTGATCCAGTATGGCCTATTTCTTAAAGGGAGAGGTTGTGCCAGGTGAATCATCGACACCAAAGTATTGGATGACAGACGCTTAATACACTCTTGAACGTCGGCCTTCAATGGTCTACAACACTAAAAGCCAAGTTATGTTCTGAAAAAAAAAAAAAAAAAAAAAAGCAGCTGTGCATTGTTCTTATGAGCTCGTCACTGGGAGTTTATTATAAGTTCAATGTTTTATTTGTAGAAAAAAGTGAAAAATATAAAAAAGTAAAATGATAGAATAATATATTAGTCGGATAAAATAGTTCAATTCCTGATACTGCTGACACTTAGGCCAACCGATGGGAGACGACATTAACTACCGAACAGTCTTCTTATTTGTTCCTCGATCAGCTGACTGCGGCCTGCCTGCTGATAGGTCCCTTACAGGAATTACACACTATCGCTCCTTGCAGACCATGTTATTTATCGCTGACGTATCTTCTCTGTCCCTAATTTTATTTAGGACAATTAACAGTTTTATAATAATATAGATACATTAAATTACGTTGCAAGTTCAAAAGAATCCATTATGTGTTCCTTAATCCTTATTAGGTTATATGTTTCAAAATGAAAGTAATGTAATCAGTTAAGATTTGGGATGTTGCAGAACCAAGGCAGCTCCCACAGCCCTCCGCCTGGATCCGCCAATGGTTTAAGTACACAGTCATGTTTTAGAGTGGATGGGCCATCATATGGCTTCTTCTGGCGACTGTTTATGTCGCATGACAAATACAAAGAATCGTATTCACATAACATATTAATCCCCTTTGTGGACAGAAAAAATAAGGATGAAGGAATTACGGAAAAAGTATGGAGGGAATTATTTTCAATTATAAATATTGTAACACAAAATTGTAAGTCACAGACCCAAAGAATAAGCGTTAACTATAATAAATTAATTGTCTATCTATGGTTAATCAACCTAACATCCAGATAACTGCAATCAATTGAACCATGTGTTCAAATGACATATGACTGTTTGTCCGAGGAGTTAACCGTAATACGCTAAACAGATTCAACCAAAGACCGAGAAATTAAATAGAAGCAAATCATAACACAGTATTTAAAATAGGCTAATATATGGTATCTTGGATACCATTAAATCGCAAAAGAATATTAAAAATTAAGTGTGCAAACATGGAATGCGTTAAAGACAATAATTATAATAAGTATCCCCCCCCCCAAAAAAAATCTTATAATTCTGCAATCATCATACTCTCAGAGCTACTTATATCATCAGGTGATGTATGTCTTCAGCTCCAAGACTATCCATAAAACTTACAGCAATCGTGTGAATAAAACAGAAAGGAGTGTGACAGAAAGTAGCCCCGCGGAGAGTTGGTGCAGTAGTTTTAGAGCTGATTCACTTATACTAATGGCGACCTTTCACCTCGCAGAACGAGATGTGACAGTTGAAATGTCAGCCAGTTTATTCTTAGCTGCTTCAAGTTCAATATCAGAGTAAGCAATGCTGCTCTATTCATCTCTTACTCCTGAAGGGAAAAGCCATACAAACTCTTATATTTCCGAAAGTAATACTTTGAAAGGGTTTCATGGATGACTATTGAGGACTTTTCTGAATAAATAAATAGTTCATATTAGTATTCAATGTCATTATTTCTCCTGACAGCCCGTGGTCCGATAGTTTTAGCAAATGGTTTATGGTCTGAACTCAACTCAAGATAAGTTTTTTTTTTCTTTCTTTTCTTTTCCAAAGTCAGGGTCCAATCGCAGGGTATGTGGAACTTCTTTGCACAGGTTCCGCACACACGATTTTAACAGAGGATTTGGGCATGCAAAGAGTGGCGACCAAATTTGTGCCCAAGCTCCTTTCGCCGGAGGAGCAACAACTCCGGCTTGAGAGTGCGCCAGGCTCTCTATTCTGCTGACATGGCTCCTTGTGCTTTCTGGCTGTTTCCAAGAATGAAGACTCCGCAAGAAGGATTTACCACTATGTCAACAGGCTCTGTGTGCAAAATTTTATAAACTTTGATCGAATAATGTAGAACTGTACAGTGATACATAGCAAGAGTTGAAAATAAATAAGGGGTTCGAATATTATTGTTTCGTACAAGTTTTCTCCTGTCTCTAAAGGCTTTGCATGTAAAATTTGGTAAGAATTTATCAAAGAATGTAGAATTGTATAATGACCTCAAAATAGAGGGTTGAAAATAAATAATGGATGGTTTTATTATTATATCACTGTTGCCTACAATTTTCTCCTGTTTCTAGAGGTATGTGTTTAAAATTTGGTACAGGCCTAGGCCTATATTGGTAAAAGCATGTAAAGGGAAATAATTACTCGTACGGTCTTAAATCAGGGAATGGGAAGTATTGTCTGAATTTTAAGTTGCTTTTCCCCCTGATTGGAAAAAATCTTTGCTTAAAATTTCGTACAAATCGGTCCTAGTTCGTAAATTTGTACAGTCATTCGTCCACACAAAACAAGCACACAGGGCTTAGGGCTAGACATTACTTTATGTAATATTAAGGACTTTGAATAAGGGCACAAATTTTTTTCTCAAAATGAGATTTAGACAGTGCTTTTCTTCGTGTTTTGAAGGCTAAGTGCGCAATTTCATCGAGATTGGGATAATACTGTAGACTTGTATAAAAGACAAACGCTTCTCTACTTTATATAAATATTATGTACAGATAATACAACACATCGTATTAATATTTGTAAAATGTTGCTAACTCTGTTTCTTTGATATTATAATAGAAGTTACTATAAATCACAGCTGTGTAAGTTCTTGAATATGGTTATAGCATGTCGAGAGCTAGCGGAGCACCGCAAAGATGTGAAGTTGAGCACTTCGTGAAGCACGTCTTTGAAGCGTGCTTAGAGGGCTGTGAAATCCGAGGCGCGGGCCTCCAATAAATTACTGGCAACGCTTGTACAATATCGCGACCAGAATTCATGGCGCTAAGGATGTAATCTCGATGGCAATTAAAATGCCTTCCTTATGTACTACACGTAATCTTGTACAAGGCGGCTGCTGCTACATAATGTGTTCTTTAAGAGAGTTTAGAACTCTAGTTCGCTTCAAAAATTCGTTGGCATTAGGAATAATCTTAATCTGACTTCAATGATAAACTTTCTATTTTGTAGTAATAATAATAATAATGTACTAATGAGCTATATAAACTTGAAATTTGGCACACTTATAGCTTTTAGCCTTTAACCGACGGGAAATTCCAAAAAGTTTATTTTTTTTATATTGTACTCATAAAAAATTCAAAAGAGAGGACGCAGCTTTAAAACCTCTATTCAGTTCTCATGACAACAATATTACCTACAGTGTTCACATAGGGCTTTGGAAGTTGCAATACACTGGGCTTTGAAGACATGCTAGCGACAGAAATAATTTCCGTAAACCAAGCGAGCTAACCGAGATGATAACATCTTGGACTCGCATTCGGGATGTCCCATGTTCAAATCCCGTATGCGGCCAATTTGATACGTGTTTTTTCATGGTTTCACGAGTCGTAAAGGCAAAGCCAAATTGGATGTTTACAAACCATAAATAATCCTCGCTATTTCATCCTATATCATATCCCTTTAAATTAATATCAGTGAAATTTACTCCATAAAACACACCATTAATGTTTACTTCCTTTCAGATGAGCTAGAAACCTGAGATTTGGCAGCTTGTAACCGATGGCAAAAATTTAAAAAGTTTATTTTTATTACCCCTAAAAAATTCTAAAGTCTTCCCTCACTTTCAGGTTTATTATGCCTAAATGGTAATAGGCTATAAGGCAGTCTAAATACATGGACTCATCTCCGATTCAGTGTCAGTTCATAAAAAAAACACACAAAAAAAACTTTCCCGAGAACCTCAGCGGGACAGAGCCATAAGCGAGCAAAGGGAGTCTAATATATAAAATCGAAAAAGTGTATGCATGTATGTTCCCCATACATATCTACATTTCTTGTGCAATTTGCACGAAATTTTGCACACATACCCGGTTCAACCCGGAAAGTATCATGGTCAACATTAAAATTCAAACATACCACTCCTTTCCTTGAAAAATTATATAATTTCTGAAAATGTTAAAAAGAATTCGCCAAATGCAAATGCATGAACAGTTGTCATGACAACACTGTATTGAGTTCACGGGTAACTTTGAAAGCGCACGATACTGGGCTTTGACAAATTAGAGAAACTATCGATATAATTCATTGTTGAAAATAAACCATGAAGAATGAAATCCACGAAAATAATGACAATGTGACGCAGCCACATAACTTTCTCTAGCTTGGACATAGAGAATATCATTTTCTCATTCCACATTTTTAAAATATAGAATAAGAGGTCGCATTGCGGGGATAGCGTAATCCAATTGTTCTCAGCCTGAATGTGTGCCAACGAGTATGCTACATCAGAGATGGTAAAAAAAAACCTATCCACTGATACGTAGATTCATAGCTGTAGGCTTTGTATTATTTGTAAAATATTGATCTTTATCATGGATCTTTATCATAAGGAGAGAAAATAGGATGGAACATTTTAGTCCTATGGGCGCAGTAAATTATTATTACCAAGTTTTTGGGGGAGGAAAATATGAAAATGATATTGAATTTCATTTTTATTTCAACCCCGAAATGGTTTTATGATAACATGAGAGTGAAAAATAAAATATTCTGCCAAGACGGTGCAAAATTAAGTTACCGGAATTTCTGTTTCCTCTTTATTTCAACCCTACCAGGCATGGTGTGTAGAAGCAGTGGGATACAAAATTCTATGTCCTCTATGAGTCATAAAAAAGCGTTTTCTGATGGAATAGTTTGAGTGTGATAAGTCGTTCTTCATTTCAAATTCTACATACCGGTACCTATATAAGGACCTAGAGGTGTATTTATAGACATTAAACAGCATTAGGTAGGAAAATATAAATGCCTTACCATTTATTATTTACACAAATTAGGGAAGAATTGGAGAACTTTAATGAGAAGTAAATTGCTATCGTAATTCATCATAGTCATAATATGCAACACGTTGCTGTCACTATCATCGCTATGGATTGACAGGACGCCTCATTAGGACATTATTCATCTGTATCGACGCCAATTTATTCTGACCTAGATATGCTGTTCTTCTCGAGGTTACAATGCCAGGTACATAGTTAATTTCCTTTGCCAGTTAGATCACTGACATTTCAAAGTTTGAGCCTAGAAAATATTACTATATTTTCCTCTCTTAATATTTTAATAAGCTGGCCAGCAAATGCTGCCAGGACGGCATTGTTCGCACCGTGGGGTGAGATATATGGCGACATGCTAAGCAGGGTGTTACCGCGTTGGTTTTCCATTGCCTTCTGCGGGTTGGAGATGAAGGAATAAGCAACACCCAGTCCTGAATCCGAGAAAGAAATTATCCACTCTTAGAAAAATCCCTAACCCAGCCGGTAATCTAACCCGTGGCCGACAGAGTGGAAGGCAGGTGCGCTATCGACTCACTCATGAGAGCGGACGGTCCTAGCGTAATATCATTATCTTATGTGAACTCAGAGGTCATACTACACTGATCAATGGGTTAAGCAGTCCTAGCTCTGGTGATAATTTGGATGGGTGATCACTGCCTTCACCTCTGCCCATTCATGTTAAATAAAACATATAATGGACCCACAATGGCTCTCGGAGTCCACATTAAACTACCCTGGCTATTGTAATAATAGCTTCGGCATTCGTCATCCTACAAGGTGGGATATCTCCTTCCTGTATTCTAGGGGGTCCTGCCATCCATCAACCCCACAATCATTTTTTTTAAAAGACTCACAGTCAAACAAGTAAATGTGGCAAAGTGGTCCTAAGCATAGAAATAAAAATAACATCCGTTTTAGAGGTATATGAAATGGTTTTAAAATTGGTCTTATAGTTAGGCGTTATGCCCAATATATTAACAGTAATTCACATTCCATACGAATAATCATTACTTACTAATATTTGTCAATTAACATTATAGTAAGATCGTCTATTCTGTTGTATAATATCATGGCCCATACATTACCATGCGATTGGGTTGCTGTGAAACAACAAAATATGATGTAAATATTTATATTGCATAAACCACATTTCTGCAAATATTTATGTTACATATAAACCACATTTCTGTACCCTTGTTCTAGACACACTATTCGCCAAAAACCACTTACAACGTACCTTAAATATGGCTCACGGTCTACATTTACGGTCTCAACAGTTCCAAGCTCGCATCTTTGACATACCTGAAATTAAAAAATATATATATTAGAACTATTAATCCTTTTAATGACTTACTTATTGACATTAGTTCAGAGTTTACTCATAGGATTATGATACGCTATAATATTTATTTGTGAACCTGTCATCTATTGTCAATATATATATATATATATATATATATATATATATATATATATATATATATATATATAATGGAGATACAAAGCCTTATAGTTGTTCAGTGCCAAGTGCTTTCTCATTTATAACTTACTTTCAAGCCCTTATCTTCTTCAGAATGCTTTAAAACATACCATTTTTACACCAATATTATTTCACTTCATTAAAATCTTAAATTGATTTTTTAGTTGATTATTCATGATAGCGATTACGAGAATTACAATAGGTATCGAACATTAAAAATTATCATAGGTAATATAATGAAAGGTTCTGACCTTAAGCATGTAATGAATAATTAAAAACCACAAAATGAATAAAAACACATCGCTACTTGTGTCACTAGCCGATTGTGATCCAATTATGATATCGCGTTGTCGTGCTGAATGCGGTTTTTACCGGTGCAAAACATTTTCCGTTAAGTTCAGCTGTTTTACTTGTTTAAATTAAATTCTCTGGTGCCGATGGTGCAATTATTAATATCTGGTGTTACTGGGCATCCAATTATATTGTAATTCTTTAATTCACTTTGTTTTCTCGGCATATTATTGGACGCATTCTTGTCTTATGTTTTAATATAGGCAGATCAATATTGTATTATTATTATTATTATTATTATTATTATTATTATTATTATTATTATTATTATTCTATTTTTGGCATTTTGTATTATTATGTATGATATCTATTGTATTTGTTTTTTGTAAATTCCTTTTAATGTATTTTGTATTTATCCTGGTTGAGTGGAAGATAAGGCCCTATGGCCTTAACTCCGCCAGGCAAAATAAAAAATTATTGTTATTATTACTATTATTATTATATTGTATTTAATTATGCGAGAATCATTTTTAAAAATACATAAAATTAAATTATTTTCATTTTTCTTTTGCTCATATATATGCGCAATCGCTGTGTTCAATGAATAATTGTTTTTGACCAAAGAAGCTACAAGTGATCAGTCCTTGTGAGTTTACGCAAAAAGTAATTGCACTTAGTTGCGAAAAATGTTAGTGGTAACAATAAAGCTATAAAATTATGGCTATAGACGCTTGCGATTGGTTAAAATTCCACCAATTCTTATTCTGGATTGATCACTGATTCACGAGCTGAATAGTTTCTGGCAATATTTTTTTAACTAAACGCACGAATAATATTTCAAGTTTTTCAAGTTTTGATAGAATAATTTATTTTTTCAATTTTTTCATTATTTTTCCCTAACTTAGTGGTATTGTTTCATTTTAAGTTTCCATTAAAAATAATTTCTAATTGAATTAAGGACAATATCCTCCTAAATGTGAGTTTAGGTTCATCAATAGTCTGTAATGTCTAATAATGCCCAACCACAAATGTCATGTATAAAAGCTCACATAAGTAAGAAGCATGAGGTCGACAATTAGGGGAAATCACAGGATAGATATTCCATCTGGTACTAAGAATCGAACTCTGGCTAGCTCAACTGGGAGGAAATACGCATGGAAAGTCGAAAGTCGAAGGTCACAGGTTCGAGTCCAAGGGATTCAGAGGAATCATTCTTCCAAAATAAACTCATACTTTTGCTAGTTTCAGTACTTCATTAGGGAAATATATGAATATTTTATTAGTCTAATCAAATAATATTTCGTAATATAATTACAAAAAGGCTTATCTAACATCGTATTAACGTTATAACTTTTCCTTGATATCACTGCAACCATACGAATATTGTTGGCTAATAGGTGTGTTCCCAATGTCAATTCGTGTACTGTCACGTATCACGACGTATGAGCTCACTGTGAGTAGGCCTACGCTAAAAATGACATTGGGCGCATAAGTCGCAAGCGAAACTGATAATGTGCGCATGCGTCGTGGTACTTGACAGTACAAAAATTGATTTTTTTTGGGGGGGGGCTTAATAATGTCTGTCTCAGGTACAGTTCAAGCTCCAAACCGGTTCAAGATATTTTTCAACAGAATTATTTTTAACTTAACCTCTATTTGCTGGTATTCTCAAAATATTTGCAATTCAGAAATAATTTATAAACCAACTATTTAGCTGTAGATTCTCAATCAACTAGAACGTAGAATCTCAATCTATTAGTACGTAGAATCTATTGTTTTTATTCCATTAGCTGAATATTTATTTAAACCAAGTCACGCAGTTTCTAAATAAGGAAATAGGATGTTTCTGTCGTAGAATAAACGTGTATAGAGCTCACCGCTGCAAGGAGAGCTTTGTATCGAATTCTCATTACCTATACAAAAAAAGGAAAGAAAAATCAATTTGCTGTACGCCGAAGAGAGTTAAGCAAATATCGTAAAGCTCCGTCGTAAACCTTATACTCGCTCCGCTTACTACAAAACACGCTCGTTTCGTTCAAAGAAAACGTTTCAATTAGTAACACACGCTGTTTTTTATCGCACCGTGAAACATTGTACAATTCCTTGCATTTAAAATTCTTTACATTGTAATAAAGAGAGAAAAAATTAAAACTTTCATGCCCAAACTAAGTTGCAATTTAGGCTAAGTGTCAATTCAGTTGTGTTACAATAATGCCCATTGAAAATAATAGTAATAGGCCTATTAATAATAAGATAATATAATAATAGCTGTTTTTTTCAACGTATCAATTAATTGCAAGTTATGCCATAGCCCGCTATATGCTCTTAAAGCCTCAGCAACTCGCCGTACTAATGGGAATTGGTAACGATGTGCCGATAGAGGCGCTGATACTCGACCCATGTTGTCACTGTCATAATGAGAGTGTGAACGGAAAAGCTCGTTGCTTTACATCGTGACAGTTTGTATTCCTTGAAGCAATTAATAATGTATGCGACCTAAACGTTGTGAACTAGTGAAGGCAAGTTCTTTTCCCCTTTGAATTATTTCTTTCTTATGTTCTGAGTTGACGTAGTTTAAAACGTAAATGGTAATTCCGACCTATGTTTTTTTCGAGCACCGTGAGCATAAGTCAGATGGATATTGTCGCGTACCATTCTGCAAAAATAGGAAAGGAAGAACGCAGCATCTGCAATATACATATTTTTCTAACTATAGATTACATAGATCCAAGATGTTATAAAGGGAATGAAAGTATAGGGAAATAGTCATACTCAAGGCCTAATATTAACCTATATTTAAGTAGTTAGGTTTTCTTTAGACTATGGTATTTATGGTGTTTATCCAGATGTACATGGAATTATATCAGTTAGGTTTTCTTTAGACTATGGTATTTATGGTGTTTATCCAGAAGTGCATGGAATTATATCAGTTATCGTTCTCAAAGTTAAATTTCCGATTTTTCTTTATTTACAGTATTTAATTTGTAATAAAGCATTTGTGAGAATTGCGTACATTTAATTGATGTATGTTTTATGTTGTAAAATTATATTTGAAAAAAAAACATACTAGGATATTTAAACAATAAGGCTAATCTAATTACACATAAAATTACTAAACATTTAACATACAATAAAATAAATAATTCAAAACATGACTAAATAAAAGTAGTGATGTTTTACGAAGTTAGAGAAAAGGTAGATTCATTCCTTTTTCCTCAGCGGGTGAGGGTAAATTTGGAAACTTTATGCATACAGGTAGTCAGCAGATGTTATTACTGAGAATCCGTATAGGCTTACTTAGATATCACTGCAGCCCAAGGAATAACTTATACCGGTAGGACAAATTTTGTTCACAGCCTCCAGTTCAGATTTTAGATTCTTCAAGAGCCAGAGCTATCAGAGCAAGTTGCTCCTGGAGGGCCGGCACCATTCTAATCGCCCTGAAAATCTTACATCTTCATCCCGGTTTTGAACACACCGCCATCGTATTCCAAGCAGCATGCAGCCGGTTTTGAACACACCGCCATCGTATTCCAAGCAGCATGCAATCAACTGACCCAACAAGGGCATCCGTATTCACACACACAAATATGCATGTATTTGCAACGCGTTCAGCTTAGGCCTATATTGTAACTCGTATTTTCAGATGTGAAAAAATGTACAGAAAATTGCAAATTAACACAGAAAGAACACTAGAAAGAAGTTGTAGTAGAAGAAGAAGATTCGAATACTTTATTAATAAAGTAGCAAACAAGATCTAATTTCCAGGATTTTTTACACCTGATGTTTAATCCTTAGGTAAGAGAGTTGAATTTATATATTAATACAATCAATCAACAAATTCATCAATGGGCTCTTAGTTTGAACTAAATGAGGAAAATTTGAATAAAACACCTGCATTTTATGAATGAAAATATTATAAGGCGCTGATAAATATCCTTATATTTTAACATAAAGCATTACTCTATTAATTTTGTATTTACTATTGCTTCTAGGCCAATGTAATTGCTTTAGTGTTACGTCAACAGCAGCGAAAAAAGCTAAAATCCCACTCGTGTTTTTCAAAATCACGCTTACTTTATATATTTGAGATAGCGGCGCAAGTTTTCACACGAATTCATTGTTAGTGGCAGTCAATATTTATTTTTAATAAAGAGTGCTCACGTAATAGGATTGCACTAGAGAGGCTAAGTGTATTTGTATAAAACAGGTGGAGGGACCAGGACTGAATATTCAATGAAGGATTGATCGATCCGTTGCCTGTCACAACAACCTGTTAGGAAACGATTACATGGGACCCATGTCGTCTTTGAAACAACCTGCGGCTACATCAGACTACAATCCAAAATGATTTCAAGGATTACCTTTTAAACAGCATTTCCGAAAAATAGCATTTAAATAATTTAGACTAGTCTTACTTCCATGCCCTTAACATCTACGAAGAAGCTAAGTTGTGATTAAATATTTCGCCTACTCGCCATAAGTGATTCGTCTCTGTTTCTAGTATGTAAATAATAACCTGTTTATTTCATGGAATGTAAATGGCATTTTTCAAGGCTTGGCTTTTGAATTGAGTAAAGAGCCTGAGACATTTACTCAGAGATTCATATTCGGGAGATCTTGATTTCGAATCCCGGAACAGGACAGTCAGGTTGGAACGTTTTTTGGGTGGGGTGCCTCCAGTGCCGGATGGAATTTACTTTATCAGCATCGCTTACCCCCGTATGTCTTCCATCCGATCTCAGAGATATTTGAAACGTCTTAGGAAGTAGTGACTTTTCACAGACATATGTCACGGAATTCCTCCCTGTTCTACTATGTAGGCCAGTGGTCTTCAACCCGCGGCCCGCCGTGTATATTTTTGTGGCCCGCCGAATGATTTTGTTTCCAAACAAATAGGAAAACATTGCAGTACTGAAGTTGGCCAATTGCTTCGGCCGTAGTAGGGAATTCGTTAAGTGGCAACCCTGATGCTCAAGGTCACTCGTAGCATCGCAACCCACGCCAGTGTCATTGTCTCAGTCTGTTTCACCTATTTCTATTGTCTGCCCGCAAGTGAATGTTAGTTTAAGTTTAGTGAATAATGGCTTCGTGTAGTAAGAAACGGAAGATTACCGATGAGTGCCGAGTGTTTCAAGAAAAGTGGATTGATCTATACTTTTTTGTAAATATAAAAAACAAACCAGTTTGTTTGGTTTGTAATGAGTCTGTCTCCGTAATGAAAGAGTACAATTTAAAGCGGCATTATGACACAAAGCACGCTTCCAAGATGGACGCAGTACAAGGTCAGTTTAGATTGGATAAGGTGCGAGATTTAAGGAAAAAACTTGAGAATCAACAATTTACGTTTACTCGGCAAAACGCCGAAAGTGAATCAAGTGTTAAAGTTAGCTATATCATTTCTGAACAAATTGCTAAGCAATCAAAGCCATTCACAGATGGTGAGTTTGTAAAGCAGTGTATGGAATTGGCAGCTGAAATCCTATGCCCAACACAAAAACATTTGTTTTCAAAGGTTAGTTTATCTGGGGTCACAGTTGCCAGAAGAATTGAGGAGCTATCTCAGGATATTGAAATCTCACTTAAAGACCGTGCTTCAAAGTTTGTTTTTTATTCAGTAGCACTTGATGAAAGCACTGATGTTACAGATACAGCTCAGTTAGCCATTTTTATTAGAGGAATCGATCAAAATTTCTCTATTACCGAGGAAATGGCAGCACTATTTCCAATGAAGGGCACTACTAAAGGCACTGATATTTACAAGGCTTTGACTTCAACTTTAAACCGGTTTGGCCTAAATCTGGATAACTTGAGCGGTGTTGTAACTGATGGGGCCCCAGCAATGACGGGAAAAAATGAAGGTGTTGTAGCTCTGATTAGAAAAGATGCAAGTGAAAATGAAAAGTTCATACAATATCATTGCATTATCCATCAAGAAAATTTGTGTGCAAAAAGTGTTTGTTTCAAAGATGTCATTAAAGATGTGACTAAAATCGTGAATTTTATCAGATCACAAGGACTGAACCACAGGGAATTCCAAACCTTCCTTAGTGTGATGAATGCAGAGTATGGTGATGTAATTTATTACACAGAGATTCGTTGGCTCAGTCGAGGAAAGTTTTTAAAAAGGGTTTTTGATTTGAAAGAAGAAATCTGCATGTTCATGGAGAGTAAAGGGAAGGCAGTTCACTACTTCAAAGATCCCAGTTGGATGGCTGATTTTGGGTACCTAACTGATATTTCAATACATCTCAATGACTTGAATATTAGGCTACAAGGGAAGAATGCTATGATACACAATCTCTTTGATCAAGTTGAGGCGTTTGAGAGGAAACTTAGTTTGTGGAAGAATCAAGTACAACAAGGCGACTTCACACATTTTCCAACACTGTCACAATGTGAAGTTCAAAACAAAGAAAAGTACAGCGAAGCACTCTCCATGTTACAGCAAGATTTTAGCAACAGGTTTTTAGACTTCAAGCAAAATAAAACTATGATGAAGCTTTTTTGTGCTCCTTTCAGTGTTAATGTGGAAGACTATTCCGGAAATATACAAATGGAACTTATTGACTTTCAGTGCAATAGCGATTTACAGGAGAAATTTAAAAACTTTGGACTTCTGGAGTTTTACTCATTGTATGTTGAAGGTGATCGATTTCCAGCAATCAGATCTCATGCTCTGGCCACAGCATCTCTTTTTGGCAGCACTTACATCTGTGAGCAGCTATTTTCAAGAATGAAGAACGTGAAATCGAAACTGAGAAACCGTATCTCTGACACTCATTTAGAGAACTCTCTTCGAATTGCCACATCTGACATAAAAGCTAATGTTGACAGATTAGTAAAAGATAAACAATGTCAAATTTCTCACTAAACTACAAAAGTCACAAATTTGATGTTTTCAGTTTAATTTTGAGTTTTATAACATGTTTAAATATATGTCAAGTAGACCTATATTGTTTTCAATATTGATGTTTAATACAGTTATCAACAAATATAAAATGTTATAACAAATTCATGTAAATTATTTTAACCTGAGACAAAATTCACACACATACATATATATATGTATATATGTATATGTATATACACGCTTAATCAATACGGCCCTCAAAGTCCTCCATGACAATAATTTGGCCCTTAATTAATAAAAGGTTGAAGACCACTGATGTAGGCTATGTGTGATCCTCAGATCTATCCCCTACCATATAGGCATTGGCTGTAGGTTTCCTGCAAGCGGTAAATCGAAAAAGAGAATTTCTGAACTGAAATGTTAATTTTATATTGTAGGGCTACTGCATTAATAATGCAACAACAAATGGCTTTATACGAAGTATGCACATATTGCCCAACATTTGATAAAGTATGAGCTATTGCATGTGTAAATTCACCTAAAATAATCGAAAAAAGATTTAATAATACTTATTTTCTCATTAGGTGTGTGATTTAAAATACATTATTATTTTTAACGAAGTGCCTTAATTTTAACAGCACTGGTCAGAAAATAATCCATGCAGCTTTTTCATTTAATGTATACTATCGCTATTCAGTAACTCGCAATTTTAATAAATAACAGGACATGTAAGACTATGACATTAGACAGCAAACTTGAAGCTTCCGCGAAAAATTCATAGAAGAACAGGAGTCAGAATCTATAATTAACCTTTCCACTACTACTGACGTAGGGTACATAGGTGTCGCTCCAAAAAAATCCGTAAAATCAGATACTGTATATAACATTAGTAGCAATGTTCAGAAATTTGTAGACCAAATCACAGATTAATATCAATTGTAATTGAAAGTGTACCTACAAATATATTTTTTTTAAGTACGAAGATAATGACCCCTATGTTAAAATTGTCATTTTTGGGAACCACTATTCCTACTTAAATTTTCCAACATCATTTTAAACTTACAACCCACTGATGATTTTAGTTTATGGGTGCTTATATCGATGTTTACATTCAGCTCATAAAGGGTCATACAATTTATACAACTTCTTTCCTTCCAATAATTTAGAAAAGATAAAATATAATCATAATAATACGAACAATAAGCTAAATAACCCTGTTGATATATAATAAAGTATGTTATCCTCAAACATGTAACAATATGCAATTTATTAAAAATAGGAATATAGTAAAATATGGGGGAAGCTCTAGATTTCATTTAAATGAAATTTTACCAAATTATTGATGTCAACTGAACTTTGTAATTTGTCAAGCAAAATGTATTAAATCGTAATCCCCGTTAAAAGCATATACTCTCTTATCCATTGGGTTTGTATATTGTATATTAATTAATTATAATAACCTCCACAGACAGCTCTACATCTGCTGACCAAATGTTCAGTGTTCTCAAGAGGACGCCCAGCAGTTTTAACATCAGCACCACCACCCAACATTCTGCAATTTTACAGTCATACTAAGGATGTCACAGACTTCATCAACCACATTCTCTCCACTCTTCAAGAATAACTGTACTGTAGAAGCATAGTGTTAATGTAATTATCCCGTGATATGCCTTCGACTGTAAATTAATTCTTAAAATAAAACATAAAACAATTATTAATAACGTATAACTTTAATACCTTGATTATGTTCGTAATATAAATTTGTCTTCATATCTCGATGCTGACACAATACTTTAGCGTTATAGGGTTACGCTAATAAAACGTAAGTATTACCCAAACGTATTCTTATATTATTACTGACTGATCTTGTATACTTTACAGATAACATAGCTGAATATCAAGAAATTTATGGCTTTACAAAATGAAATACATGGGAATGAGTTTGTTGTAGAACGTATCCTAAAATTCAGCACTTACCATAAGGAACCTTAGTCGTACTTTTTAACTATATTCAGTATTAACTGTTGGAACTTGCTGACCTGTACCAGGAAATTTTGCTATAAATATGTTTCCTTTCATACGGTATATTTGGCACGTTTAAAAAACCCTGCTGATATGAGAAGCATTCCTTACTCTTGTTTCATACAATACAGTTATTAAGTACCAGAATGGTACACTATCAGATTGTATCGGGGGACGGGAAAATATCCGTCCGTGTGACAGTACGCGCGATAACTCAAATAACTTACGCTATATCGGATTTTCATGAAACTTGGTTTACACATTTATAACGTCCATGGCAAGGAGCCTATTTATTTCGGACCAAATTGATTGACCGGTACCGGAGTAATGACTAATCAAAGGTCACATGCTTTTTAAATGGGAAATCATGCCAATACTACAAAGCCGCTTTATTAATCATTGAGGGCCTTGACTCCAATGCAGTGAGATGTTTGTTTCTTTCGTTGTTAAAGTTGAAATTAGTACCATGAATACTTCTATATACAGAAGATATATTACTGTGAAATACGCATAAACACACAGTATGTTTAATAGTAACAGTAAAAATAATGACAATTACTATTGTTCGTATTATCATTATTTGTGTACAACAAACATGAATACGAAGAACACCTGTGTGTCTATTTCACTTTTTTATTTAGCGCTACGTATAATGTATAACAAAACGCAAGATATATTCGGAAGATACTTTGAATATTTTATTTTTCTTTGTACGGGATATCAACGTGAAAGTACAGCATAGTCATATGTAGGGTCCAGAAGTTTAAGAAAAATAATAATTTTAATACTGCACTCTATTACATGCAGTGTTAAAATGTGTAAAGACACGAAAGAATGTTATAACATAAAATTTATGATTTCATGTTGCATTTGTTGTATACCTTGTTAGTTATGCGATGATGCATAATATTTGCGTAATATTAAAATATTTGTGCATATTTTATTTAGTTGTCAAATTTTTAACGGAATATTTCTGAGTTAGATATTCTTTAATTAAAAAAACTGCAGCATATTTGGCTAAGAGTATGTTTGAGAACCAACAATATATATAATATAATTATAATTCCGTGTTCAGCCTAAGCTGGAACGGTAGAGTCAAACTGAAACATTCAATTTCATAGCCGGGATTTGAAGCACATATCTTTGGCTCTCCGTGCCGAGCAGCTACGCGGAGTCTCATGAGATTCCATTGTGTAGCACAATTCGAGTAGAATAGATATGTCGTAACATAAATCTTTAATAGGAGGCATACTATTTTGCGTCCATCATATATCATATTTTCCCTTTCACTTTTTGTTTAAATATAAAAAATAGGAACTATTTGTTTAGTAAGTTACTAATCTGGGCAAGATATATAATATGAGCGGTATTTCTTCATTCCATTTATTGTACCAGAGAAGGAGTATAGTGGCATTTTTCCTTTCTGCTCTAATGGTGCATGCTACATTTAAGTGGTCAGTGGATTTCGGTTTAGTCTTCTAAGGGAGAAGAGGGATACGGTTAGAAATGCGAGCCTTTGAGTGTAGGAACTTACCACACGGCTATAGTCTTTCATCTGCATACAAAACATGTAAAGAAACTGCGTGAGTGGCCTTTCAACGCTTTTGTTGGCTACAAGAGCACTGACGCGGAAACGCTGCCGGGACTGTTAAAGTTATAGTGAAAGTCAAACGACAAAGTGATACGAAATATTCCGAGAACCTATTATTCAGCTCTGCTTTGTGATGGTTTAAGGTAAAAGTAAAGCTTTCCCTACGCTAGCCAAGGAGGCTAATGAAGGTTCCAGGAAGTTGAAGCTCCCAGATTTACACATTCGGCACGTGAAGGTACTAAAATTGTCAGCCTTACGCACTGACTGAAATCTCCTGATACTCATTTCTGTTAGAGGATGAATCGACCCCAGGGCGAGTAGAAGGGTTAAACAAATTGAAAAATTCCAACGTTCTCATCAGGGATCGAATCCATGATCTTCCGGTTTGTAGCGCAGCTCCTCAACCACTAGACTACGGCGTACCCTTTGTGATGGTTTAAGGCTCACATAATTCAGACCAAAATCATAATTCATAGAAGCTTATTTAACATAATATTTTCTCCAAAGGAACTTGAAATGGAAAAGTACCACGCTAATTTAATCAGGCCGTAGCGTAGTGGTTGAGGCACTTGCTATTCCTACCGCACCACGTAAGCAAAAACTTTAGCGGACTCATCACGTATTTCAGATTCGGCTATGCCTCGTCCAAAATAATAGATTTGTCCGCTCTGCGTACATAAATAGCTGTTATCGTAGGCCTATTTTAAATTTTTAATGAGAAAACAGATATAACACTTTTTACTATATAACGTCTTGTCTAGCCATTTTTAGTTTTTAACGTCTTATTTAGGCTAATCATTTTTATGTTTTATAAAATTGAACAATGTGACAGTCATGACAAAGAAACGGATAATTATGTTAAAATATCACACTTAGCTAGCAAGGAACAAAATAGTCTAAAACGTAAGAATCCAGACCCTAGTAATAAGCATAATAACAAAATATTATTTAAAGTCGATAATGACGTGTTATGGCAACCGCGCGAAATATCTTCTGCTAGCTCAAACTGTTATTGTACAGTTAACATTCAAGATAGATATATGTTAACTGTACAATAACAGTGGGAGCCCGGTCATAAAAATCACTACTTAGTGTGCTTCACAGTACTGCATATGACATAAATTATCTGTCCATGAGGTAGACCATTAGGGCAATCAGTCATAGGAGAGAGGTTCCATCTGGCGCTGTGAATTGAACTCCGGCTTAGCTCAGTTGGTAGAGCATTGGCGCGAATAGCCAAAGGTCCTGGGTTCAAGTCCCAGTGTCGGAAGAATTTGTCTCCTATAATATTCTCATAATTACAAGAGTTTCGTAGAAATGTCCAATACTGTCCTACGAGGTCACAGAAAATTTTAAATTGCTTTACGACGATTAAAGGCGGATGACTGTGTCAGAGTGACCACCTTACCTGTCATAAGTCGACTAGAAAGTAAAAGATTTAGAGACGTGAATAAGGAGTGCTTTACTTTTACTAGTAACAACAATATATATCTAGATGATTGGATGAGGCAGTAACAATAATGTTTCGGGAGTACGTGGATTGAAACTGCGTGGAATGCTAATCAGTGCGAGATTCAAGATTTCCCAGCTCTCACATGCGAATTTTGGATTGTAATGTGTTAATAGTACCAAGAATGTTAAAAAAAAGGTTTGAATGAGTTATTATTGTAGAAGAGCCTCTAGGCTTAAACAATAAACTAAAAAAGCAACACTTAGTGAGATGGTGGCAGTAATATTGGCAACAGTGGCAGCAGAAAGGTAATAATGTTTGCAGACCTACTACTATATTGTTACCATCTGCTCTACAAGTTCTTCCTTTTTTCTGTAATAATTCTCAATTAACGCCCATCCCAGATATATAGATTTCACAAAAAAGTGTCAGGCCATATAGCATCAATGTTGATTTGTTTTTTATCTTGATCTTTAAGTGAACATTATGATGTAATATCTAAGAACTGTGTTGCCAAAACTAAGTAAAGATTTTTGCAGCCGATTGATAATAAACTATTTTGTTGGCCCAAACATACACAGTGAAGCTGAAGGAAGATAAATTGTATATTCTCTATGAACACACTGGTTGTGGTAACGGATGTCCGAGTGTGTGGTATCCTGTAATGCTTGGACACATTCAGCTCCATTACCGTGAGATTAACACCATGCTCTTAGCATGCGGCAGTTAATTCTCACGAGTGCTATCCACTTCCAACTAACATCCACTTTAAGTTTTCAAATTTTGAGATAAAGGAAAACAACGCAGTCGAACATCTCCACTCTATTTGGAATAGACAGAATGAAATAACCCTTCAGCGCTGTCAACCAGTAAGAAAGAAATGTAGGGAGACGAAGAATAAAATGTCCGTAATTTAATTACAGTGAAAAGTGGTGATTGTAGGTCAACATCGCTTAATGAAAATTAAATTTGTCACTTACCAACACAGTTGGGATTCTAGCAAAAAAAAAACTAACACTCTTTATGATATTACTTCTTTCAATGTTTCCAATTTTGCATTAGTGACATCAGCCTCAGAGGGTTTGGAATTAGAATTTTTTATTTACCATAAATGGACTTAGCCAAGGCTCGTTACTAAAGCTTATCTATACATCTATCATTTGTCACACTGACAAATATATACAAATTGATGACAAAGCAATTTAAACTAATTATGAACATTGCACAAATGAATACATTTCCACATATGTAGAGAGATCATTCAAATGCATTTTTTTGGAGGGATTTTAGGTCAATTTCGGAATTTTTTACAATTATTTAATAAAGCGTTACAATATGTTACCGTCGGCCTGGGTGGTGCAGTTAGTAAAGCGTTGGCTTTCTGTGCCCAAGGTTGCGGGTTCGATCCCGGCCTAGGTCGATGGCATTTATGAGTGCATAAAGTGACAGGCCCTTGTCAATAGATTTACTGGCATGCAAAAGACTCCTGCGGGACAAAATTCCAGCACATCGGCGACGGTCACAGGCCTAAGTTGCAGTACATCCCTGTCGTTAAATAACCATATACCAACCAACCAAAAATATGTTACCGGAATATTTAGAATTTTCTTTATTATTCCTGTTTTCATTGCTTGTCTCCGCGATAGGCATTGACAATCCTACGCGGTATCATCCTTGCCGAGTAGCCCTGGGACTTGTGTCGTGGTCATCCCCCGCGGCTCCGTTCCAAGACCTTAGACCTGCCTCTGGGCAGAACACACATCATCAATGTTTTTCTATTATAAATTTATCAGCAAATAACGTCACAAGAAAGAAAGCAAACTTGCAGCATAACTGCTACCCCTATTTTTAAGGAATGTACATGTTGAAATCTACTAATTTTGAAGAAAACCTCCAGTGGAGACAATCGTTTTCATTTCAGAATTGTAAGCTCTTAGAGCTTAGAACCTATTTACTATACCATAATGAATAGAGGAGAAAGTGTGATGACTGAGGTAGTTCACTGGTTCCGCCGCTAGGTAGCAGTTACTCTGCTTGTGAGTCGCGGGAGCAAGATTACTACGGGCGGTATAGGAAAAATTGCAAACATTATTAAACAAAATAATACATTAATCTATTTCAAAATGACTCGCCTTATCTAAATTGAATTGTTAGATACTTCTGACAATTTTCGGGCTGCTTTACACGTCTTGGAAGATCTCATCTCCAAAAATAAACATGGCCGTGTGTAACAGTAATTTCTCAGATTCCAAGAAGCTTGACCGTAACATTTCGTTCCACATCTTTCAAAAAATCGAAGATGTTCACAAGCAATGAACAATTATATAATATAGGTATGAAACAGCTAAGGGATGATTTGATCTAATATTTTATTGCCTAGAAAATAGGGTAGATGGTATGTTAGTATAATTTGATGAGAATTTGTTAAAGAATGTACATTTGTATAGAAATAACAACGTATAATTAGGGTAGAAAACAGCTAAGGGATATTTTATAAATTAATATTAATATTACATTGTATAGAATATTACTGAGTATTAATTTGTATTAATATTGTATTAATAGAAATATTATTTATAATAATATTAATTTTCTCCTGGCTGTATGGGGTAAGTTATGTAGGTGAAACACGGTCAAAAGTGTAGATATGTGTACAAATTATGTGAACAGAGATAATATAAACTAAGGGGTGGTTTTTGAATTGCAGGGCACGGAAAATTTCATAAGCAGCACTACAAAAATAGGGCGCGTGATCTTTAAAATTGGCGTTTCAACATCCGATAAAGACGCACATACGCAAAAATCGTTTTGCAACGCATTCTACATATATCACACAATATTTCAAAGCATTTTCCCTGATTTTTTCATAAACAAATTAAATCCTCTTGCCTTAACTACAGCCCGCTATTTGCTCAAACCCTCGACCATTCGCCGTTCGCTGTAAATTATGTGCATCTTACGTTGTTAAATTATATTATTAAAAAAAGGAACAAGATATTAAACTAATAAGACATTTGTTATGATAATTATACATAAAAATTACTAACATAAGTGAACAGAAAATATGATAAATAAATAATCCAATAAATGCATAAATAAAAGTAGTGCAGACTTACTAAGTTAGAAAAAAGCTTCATTCACTCCCTTCCTCAGCGGGTCAATCTTGCAGTATGGGTACAAGTAGTTAGTTAATATGGTATTATTATTGAGACCACGAATAAATTATGTAAATTTTTTTACGTTATTGCTGGTATTTTATGGAAAAGATGCCTGCTAATACCTCAATACCATTCTGATAGCTTTAGCTTTAGAGTATTTACTATTACTCGTTAACCATTATAGATATATAGGTGGTACTCAATTTATAATAAGATCCAAATATTTCACTAAACCTTACACCCTTAATCTCTTTCTGGACACAAAAATAAAATAATAAATGTCGCATAGTCAAATTTGCTTCACCCTCAACATTTCACGATCGTCCCACATCATTCAGAGAGCTGAGCGCCCGGAATAATTACCACTCAATTACTCGTAAACCATTCAAGATATAAAGGTGGTACTGAATTTAAAATAAAGTTGAAATATTTCCCTAAAACTTTCTCGCTTGTAGTTTTTACGGGACACAAAAATGAAAAAAATTGTCGCATAGTCAAATTCCGTTTCACCCTCCATGATTTTTGTGTAATTGGTGATGTTTATATAATGAAATAAAAACATTTATGTCCGCATTTTTTAAGTTTCTGTTTTAACCATCAGAAGGACTGTGTTGTGCAGATTATTTCTGCACAAATTTCACAGAAATAGGACCAAGGGTTAATTAAAGATTGCGAGTTTAATCATAAGATGCCAAACTATCATGACGCAGCATTGAGAAGTTGAAACGCAAACGAAGGTGCTGCCAGTGTTTCGGTGGACCGCCGCTCTCCCTATACCTACCATTGTATTAGCGACGAAGTCATCACACTTTCTCATTCTATTCATTATGACTATACTTTTATAGCAAATATTAGTAATGAAGTATTAACACAAGTCACTAGATGGCACTGATGCCAGTTACTAGCAAACAGAATTCTTAGCACACTTATATTCATTTATCTACATTCAGATAAAACAAATATTTATTATGGGCCATAATATTATTATCTGAGGAATAATTCTACATATTTATTCCAGTTATTATTGGCTATTAGCAGTAAATACAGTAATTAATGTTAATTAGCAATAGAAAGCTGCATTGCCGACATCGAACTAATATCGATAAGTCGAGTGACAGCTCATTAACATTTACTTGGCGCTACAGACAGAATACATTAGCTCACTTAGAAGCGTCCTATCGATCATTGTACTTGGTTGTAGGAGCAGCTTTATGAACAGATCGATTATTTACCGCATTAAAATTATCAAATTTCTGTGTAATTGTACATTACAATTAGAATATAAATGTTCACATGCAGATTCTTTATGTTACAGAATAATTACAGCATGTTATTAGCTTTAAGAATACTCTTATTCTGGATGGAAGCTACTCGAAACTTCAAGAAGAGCCTTCCATGAGATTCTAGAACCTGACTCTTTGTAAGATGATTATGTGAACGCATTTTGGCCGTTAGACTTTTCTCATTCCCTCACCGATCGTCGCTTCGTAAGGGCACAGCCCCAATTTAGCAACAGACCACAAGTCTGCATATTAGTAGTACAGTTACACTATAGCACCTACGAGACTACAGCATGGAAACAACGCAGATATTCAACGCATAGCCAGTTTGGAGACTGGAATTGCAGCAGCCCTGGAACTTCGTGGAGCGTAGCTTGTAGCCATGGAAGGACTCGCTACTGGCCACCATTCAGGATGATCTACAGCAACATAGAACTTCAGCTTCAATAACTGTACATCCCTTAACTACAGTCCGGCTAAATGCAGTCACATTCTCATCAGATGTAGTCGAAACACAAGTTAAGTAAATCAAATTAAACCATGTATTAACCCTAAAAGCCAAATAAGGCTTAACAAGTTTTGCAACTAAAGTAATTTCTGCTTGTATAATTGTAGGGAGTTTTGGCATCCTTGCAGCTCCTCTTTTCCTCTACGTGCAAGCTAAATATGCTGCCGTAGTAGTTTGAATAAACTATAATATTTCTTAAAGACCAAGGATTGGTCTAGCTAACTAGAGTTTTTTACAAAAGTAATTCAGCTTTTATAAAGTTAAGAAGTTTTGGCAAATAATTGCAGCTTCTCTTTTCCTACTGACAGACAGAGTATACTGTAGTAGTATTTTGAGCGAATATAGCTCGATCATTCTAAAGAATTGTAACTATTGGAACAAAAAATAAAGAAACTTGGATTGTTGTTGTAGAAAACAAACCATATTATATTATAATAATAAATGAACCTTGTATCACTCCTGAAATCTACTTAGCAATGATAGCAGATTATAATTAAACTTTGGTTAATGCCAATCACAACTAAGAGTAAGAAGAGAAGCAGTAATCTACAAGAAAAGAAGAATAAAGCAATAATTCTCTCTCTCCATGAAGCCGTTCGCTCGGGCGTCACTTATGAAGCCGTTCGCTTGGGCGTCAATCAGTTGATCGTGTACACGTAAGGTGTGAGCTGCCGGCGTAGTCAGTCGGATCGAGCAAGGGCTTCGTGGTGGCGACGTCTGTGTTCAAGCACCAACAATCACAACAGCTAGGATATTGCACAGGGGTTATACATGTACATAAAAGGCACACGATGTAAAATATACTTATATATTTTAAAACTTTTATGACAAAAATATATCGTCATTCGTACACTTTTGGTTTAGGTACCCTCACATATGAATGGCGGCCTATTTATACTTCATCCACGTCACATACACTTTGCTAATATAATTCTTCGCCTCGCCTAGGGTAATATCGCTAGTTGCACTTACAATTCGCAGTCTTAATTATTTTGGGTCCGTACGGAAATATCCTTTACGGGGAAGAAACAGCAACTTTATAGGCCTATTATAATAAACACGCGGCTTTTATAAATAACTTATCCTACGTGTGTATAATGCACAGGCGAGTGGCGTGGAGTAGTTGTTCGGAAACTTGTATGGAGTGCCCCGATTTGATGGCGGAGGTCCTTTTTATACATTTTGGGGATGTGACGTAATTTGGTCATAATACGGGCCCTATTGGGTGACAACTTCGCGCCACGGGTGTTTATTGGTTGAAAAGTTTTTAAAGAGGACGTTAAGAATCCGGGAATCCTGAAGGAACAAAAGTCAGACTGTCAGGAACAGCCATTAATTACGAAGATGTCTCGAAAACTAGCGGGGGAGAGACAGTTCTATAGAAATTGGAACTTTCCTTGATAATTCCGAATTGGAATTATCGAGGAAAAATTGAATATCATATTCCGGTAGCTTGTTTCTCGCTGAGTCCGGTGGTGTAAAATTCTCTATGAAAAGATGTAAATTTAATATGTTAATCAATAAAAACCGAATAAATAATTAGTCCTGTAATTATATTAATTGAGTGACATATGAAATGAAAGGGAGTAAATAAATCTATCGAACGGTAATATTAATATAGGTGTCGTAATTTTGGTATTGTCTTAATTGAAGAAGAAAAGTTAGGATATTTGAATTTTAACGGTCAGTGGGAAGAAAGTCTCCATAGGGTGCCGTACAAACTTCGTAGGGGGTCTCATACCAGCTTCATTTGACCCAAGTCAAAAATTTTATAAAGAAAATGACGATATTCGTAGAATATGGTTATTGAATTAAAAAAATTTTGATTTGCCTCGACTTCAAAAATATCATTATATGAGCAAAGGTATTTTGTACGTGTTAATGTTGCAATTCTTACTTGTAATAACATATAGGAATAACATAGTACCCTTAGTTCTAATAATTACTTACTTGATGTATTCATAGTATCTGAAAAATAAAAATATCAACTTATTTCCTATGTAGTTGAAAAGTAATTATATCAATTCAATTTTTTATGTATCTAAAATTGAAAAACATGAAATATTAACTTATTCCTTTGTAATTTGACATTATACTTAAAAATTGAAGTATCAACTTATTTCTTTATGTAATTATCCTTAAATCAAATATGGAATTATCTCATATGAGTATTTTCCTTTCACACATTAATTAGACAGTAGCTATACCCTTCACATTAAAATATGAAATATTTTCTTTACGTACTAAGTTGTACAAATTTTATTGTACAATAAATTGTACGAAATTTCCATCCATCACAAATGTTATCCATCTGCCTTTCCGTTAGGTAACTCTAGTATATGTATTTCATTCACTGGAACTTATGTTAAAATAATTCTGAGTTACTGCATATACCTCTTATAAATATGTTTAATGTGACCTTTAATTTCAGAGTCTCGAATTCTTAATTAATAATGAATTCGTATATCCTTCGTTACTCATTACTCATGGTAATATATCTATATACTCATGGTATTGTACATAATTAACAATTCTCTCTCTAATTATCTTTACATCAATACTACGTCACATTATTAATTATCTTATATTCGTTGTTTCACTGCCGGAAATTCTTAGGTATACATTTAGTTCATACAAATATTACATCGGACACTTACCTTACGGTAATTTCTTAGGCAGGGTGTAACTTATCGGGTGGGATTTATGAGTTTCAAAGGGTTAAATCATATACATATCTCTAATTGTGTAGCTAAATATTTTCCATGTGAAGTGTATATTAAAAATAAAAATTTGAAATGATAATATAGTATTAAATTCACAAATTCGTAATCTCGGCTGTCGGATCGATATCACATCACTTCAGCTTTGCCTTGACAGTAAGAGCATGAACCATAATCATATATACACTATGTACAAAATATTTACATATAGGAAACCTTAATCGGAGTTCCTTTACATTCGCCGAAACTGTATGGGTTGGTGTCCTGCACCAAATGCCATATCTACATCCTGTCCATTGTCTATTCGGAGTAGGATACATTTTCTCTAATACTGAGGGTGCATTCGCAACGGGGAAAATACCTCACCCGCTGCGTTTAATGTGTATATAGATCCGAGGTCCGCGATGACGAATATATGCATATAATTTAGTTTCAAGAACGTGTTTTGTCCATTCTAAGGTCCTTGCTTCGTACATAACTTACAATACTATTCTTATTCTTCCCATTTAGGGGTTTTCTTATGAAGATTCGGTACGGTATTTCCTTAGTAATTGCTTATGGTACCGACCTAATATTTTATTGGCGTCTTTTGGGTCTGACACCTCAAAAGTGTCCGTACCAAATTGCCGTTGAATACAATAGGGACCTCGGTAGGGTAAACAAAATTTTTTCTGCCTCTGATTGATAGCACTTGAAAGGGGGAAGTTCTTCACCAATACCAATTCATTCTGACGTGGTTGCCATTTAGGTTTATGGGACGGTCTTTTTTCTTTGCGCTTTTTCCATCGCTTGTGTAACCGAGCCATTATTTCCTTACAAACATCTGTGTCCCGCGGAGCACACGTAGGTAAAATTGGTGGAGTGTTGGAAAACAAAGGCCCTACTACCGTACCTTTAATCACTTCAATAGGGATTTCTTTAGTAACATCGTTTGGCGTTTCATTCAATATCGCCTGTATCGTCTTCAGGTGACGAAACCAATCTTGGTGTTTCCGGTGAGACAATAATCGGAGGTAACCAATCACACTTTTGATATAGCGTTCAGAGGGGTTACCTCTGGGATAAAAAGAGGAGCAGTGGCGGATTTTCACGCCTAGCTTATTAAGTTCCGTTGTCCAATGCCTACTTGAAAAAATACTCGCGTTGTCTGTCAAAATGAAATCAAAAGCGCCGAACTCGCAAATAAAATCTCTTACTTTAGCAACACATATTTTAGTGGATATCCTACGGAGAGGATATAACTTCACAAATTTGCTGAACACGTCAACCATAACTAAGATAAATTGATTTCCGAAGTTAGATTTTACCAGGGGTCCTAAAATGTCTGCGCAAATTAATTGCTTCGGCTTAGTAGCCTCAATAGCACCTGGTGTGACGGCATATGCAACATTACGCATTTTGCCTATTTGACATAAATGACAAGTGGAAACATACTTTCTGACTTTACGTCCTAGGTGCTTCACATAAAAATGCTGACTTATGGCATTTACTAACCTATCAGTTCCACTGTGAGCTAAATTCTCATGGTAACTGGCTATTAAGTCTCGTTCCATTGCCTCAGGAATATACGTTTTCCACGTTGCGTTATTAGTACCACATAGCTTGTATAAGATTCCCTCTTTCATACCAATCGAAAAGGGTTTTATCGCACCATTTTCTGAGTTTTCTGTTTCTCCAGTGTTCTCTGTATCCTCATTCATTACATGGATTGTCCCGATGTCCCGTGCGTTACCCATAAGCTTTTGAAGATTTTGATCTCCCGCTTGGAGCTGCCTTATGTTCTTGAGTTTATCATTCAGATGATATTTATCCCGCAGATTAATTTTCATAATCCTTATTTCCTTCTCTACTTGACCGGCAAGCTGGTCTAGGCCTTGGGGGTTAGGTAACCTCGATAATTGGTCCGCGAATTGGTTAGAGGTGCCCTTGACATGCCTTATTTCCAAGTCGTATTGTGACAACTCCAATATAAATCTACTGATACGGCTGTTAGAAAGCTTACATTGATTTATAAATTGCAGGCTTAGGTGGTCACACAATACTATGATCTTCCTATTATAGATGTAATGCTTGTACTTCTGTATCCCGTAGTAGACTGCAAAGATTTCGAGTTCAGTAGGGAACATGCGTGACTGGCGGGCGTTTAGTGACTTACTTGTCGTCGCTAAAATTCTCTTTTCGCCGTTTATCTCTTGAAATAGGATCGAACCGAGGCCTTTCGACGAGGCATCCACTTGAATATGGAACGGGAGGGAGTCATCAGGCTTTTGTAACATTATGGATTCAGCGAACAAATCTTTAATTTTATTAAATGCCCTTTCTTCACTTTCGGTCCACCGCCATTTTGTTGGCTTCTTTAGCAAGTGATTTAAGGGTTGAAGTTCTAGCGCAAAATTTACTAAGAACCTGGACTGGTAGCTACAAATTCCTATAAAACGTCTCAGCTGTTTTACGGTGCGAGGGGAAGGTATTCTTTTTATAGCCTCGACTTTCTCAGGATCCATACGGTAGCCTTCTGAAGAAAAAATATACCCGAGAAATTTCACTTCTTTCTTGAAGAAATGGCATTTCTCTATATTCAGAGTAAATCCAGCTAGCCGTAGTTTACTAAGTGTGTAGTTAATGTGTCTCATATGGTCGTCTATTGATCCTGATACCAGTAATATATCGTCGATATACTGTATTATAAAGTCAGTATTATCACCTTGGAACGTTTTCTCTAAGGCTCGTAATAGGCCTGAGGAGCTAGTCTTGCTGCCGAATGGACAGCGGGTAAACCGTAGTTGACGACCGCCAAAAGTGAACGCGGTCAAGTCCCTAGACTCTTCGTCCAAAGGTACTTGCCAAAATGAACTGACCAGATCTGTCGAGCTGAAATATTTAGCACCCACGGCGCGCGAGATCAGCTCGTCACATGTAAGCGGTCTATAATGGTCCATCAGCGTCGTATTGTTCGCCGAGCGGGCATCAATTGTAAGTCTTATTTGTCCTGAGGGCTTGCGTACTATGCACAAGGGGTTATTGTTTACTGTATTCGCAGGTTCTAAAACTCCGTCTCGGATCATATCAGCGATCACCTGCTCCACCTGGTCTCGGAGACCGGCGGGAATAGATCTTGGTTTATGCGTAACTGGGACATCACTAGTTCTGACTATTTTATGAGAATAAAGTCGGCAAAGGCCGGGCGAAGTATGAAAAGCATCCCTGTTCTCCCATAAAATATTAAATAATGACTGTCTCTGTAGGGGGGTGAGGTCATGTGTTCCGTCCACCTTCTCTTGAATCACGGCTCTAATCCCTTCGTCGAGGTCCTTATTATTCACATTATCGATAATTTGATCATTTGCGCCTAACCAGAAAATTTTCTGCTCGTCGATTTCCCCGCAAAAATTATCATCATTTTCATCGTCATCATAAAAAACTACAATATCATGTCTTACGAAAGATACAATCTGCTCTATTTCGCTTTCGTCATTAAGATGCAAAATTCCTATCGTTATTAACTCATCTGTGTCAGTTTTCTGAATGAGGTCACTAGTATTCTCTTTTACGGTGTTATTTATCACTTTATAGCTCGGGCATTGTGTCAATTGACTCTAGGGGTCTTCCATTATTATGAGCAACGCAAGGTTCTTGGGCTGGAAGAAATCCTTCGACCCTTAATTGTTTAAATATTCTTCACGGTTCTGAGGGGTGTGTGGTCGGCTTTGTTGTCGGGATGTTTCAACTTCCTGGTTCTGTCTACAATCGTTTTCCCCTGGGCTGACTGTCTCGTAATTATCCCTATTATATGGTACATATTTATTATCAATTACTCTTCCTTGGTTTCTATATGAACTGCGACTATTCCGGACTCCATTGTAACCCGATCGGTACGCTGGGCGTCGATATCCCTGGCTATTGAAATCCCTGGTTCGATTCCAGTTCCCTCTCTGAAAGGTACTGCGTCCACCATATGGCTGCGGCCTATAATTATTATTCCAACCCCGGGAATACCTATTCTGGAAACTTTTACGTTGGTTGAAACCTCCCTGTTGCCGATAGTAACCTCGTCCATTTTGAGGTGGCCTCGCACTCTGATACTCATTACCACTTTCGGAATATGCGATATCCCGCGGATAAGAAGGCTGGTCGTTTTTTGGACTGTCGTGTGACCCGTCCTCGACTTCAAAAAGTCCATCAGTTCTTATCATATTAATCTGCCTATTGCCATTATTTACTTGATTATTAGTAGGCCTACGGGAATTACGATCTGGAGGATTATTTCTGAAATCACTTCGGCCTTGGCTGGGCTCTTGTAAAGATTGCAGCAATTTCATAAGTTCTGGTATAGATTTTGGACAGGCAACAATCAAGGAATTCCGGATGTAAGATGGGAAATGCGACGGAATTGCATATAATAATTCGTCCTCGCGAATTACTGGTACTAATAATTGTCTCAACTCACATAGCGACAACAAATACTCCGTATATGACATACCTGTGTTCCTGTCGTATCTGCCATGAAAGATTTTATCCCTGATTTTACCCTGTTGCAACGGACCCCAAAACTGGTTCAAAAATTCGCTCTTAAATTCCTCGAAACTCATAGGATGCGCTTCGGTAATTACATGAAACCACCTTAACGTGTTCTTTTTCAAGGTTCTTTCTACTATCGCCATTTGGTAGGAGGAAGGTATATTTCTTAGTGAAAAATAAGACTCTAAGTGCTTCAGAAATCTCACAGGATTCTGGTCATTTTCATTTGCGAACGAAGGCAAAGGCAAATCTGTAGAATTCAATACACTATGCAAATTCATATGGTCATCGATTTTACAGTTAGCAGTAGTTTCATGTAACTCCGATGGCGTACGGGAGGTACTGGGCACAGCATCTGGAACTTGTTTTCCCTGTGCTGGGGTACTCTGTGGTTTAGGTACACTTTGGGGTTCTGAATCCTTAGCCTGACTATCATTAGCCACTGGGGGAGGGGGAGGGGGATTTTCCAGTAGGACCTCGCACTCTTGTAACCTGGAATTGACTCGTTTTAATTCTGACTGGAGCCTAAGTACTTGGTTACTCGTGGACTGAATGAGGTTCATAGCCTTCCCCGTGGTTTGTGTGTTTTGTTCCACAGTATGTTGTAAAGTGCCAATATGTTTAGTATTGTTTTCAGTATTATTTAAGTTCTGCTGTAGGTTCTGTTGTACAGTTTCAAATTGTTGTTGTGTATTTCGCTCCAATGTCTCGACCTGGTGTGATATCCTCACATCAACGTCGACCATTTGAGCAATTAGTGCTTCTTGTTGACGTGACATAGTTTCAATTAGTTCGTTATTTTGTGTAGTGACTTTGTCCAGTTGTTCTGAAATGGTAGAAAACTTATTTTCTTGTTGTGTAATCTGTGCAGTCAGTTTGTTTTCTTGTTGTGTAATCTGTTCGGTAATTCTGTTCTCTTGTTGTGTTATTTGTTCTGTAAGCTTATTTTCTTGCTGTGTAATTTGTGCAGTAAGTTTATTTTCCATGCTGGAAATTAAATTAGTTAGCTGTGCCAACATGTCACACTGACTGGGAGCAGGCTGTGAGGGGGGATTCGAGCTATCGCCTGAAGAAATTACACCGGCAGGTTCGCTTGTACTTGCAGCACTAGTATGAATTTCATGCACAGGTTCATTAAGAGTATCCATCGGTGAGGCAGATCGAATTGACATAGTGATCTTATTGTTCCGTAATTTCATATAATTGTATATATAGATAATAAAATATTTATAATCTCGTGTAATAACGAAGAAAAATATGAAGCTTTAGAAAAATGAAATTTTACTCTTATTTACAGAACAATAAGATGAATAGAAATTTGTACTCACAGGCAAACTTTATGGTCGTACAGCTGGTCTCAATGGTGTCTCGAGAAGGTCAGTAGTCCAATGACGAATTCGTTCCGCTGAATAGTTTGAGGAGGGTTTAGAATTACTTCGTGGACAAAAAAATCACTTGGGAGGGCTGATGGAGAAAAACTTTCACTCGTATCCAGTTGGTGTGATGAGTAATGAATAGTGTTGTTGATTAATTGATTGTTGAAACTAATTAATAAAACACAGAACATCATTCATGCCTTATACGTTGGGTCGTCATTTATGAAGCCGTTCGCTCGGGCGTCACTTATGAAGCCGTTCGCTTGGGCGTCAATCAGTTGATCGTGTACCTGTAAGGTGTGAGCTGCCGGCGTAGTCAGTCGGATCGAGCAAGGGCTTCGTGGTGGCGACGTCTGTGTTCAAGCACCAACAATCACAACAGCTAGGATATTGCACAGGGGTTATACATGTACATAAAAGGCACACGATGTAAAATATACTTATATATTTTAAAACTTTTATGACAAAAATATATCGTCAATCGTACACTTTTGGTTTAGGTACCCTCACATATGAATGGCGGCCTATTTATACTTCATCCACGTCACATACACTTTGCTAATATAATTCTTCGCCTCGCCTAGGGTAATATCGCTAGTTGCACTTACAATTCGCAGTCTTAATTATTTTGGGTCCGTACGGAAATATCCTTTACGGGGAAGAAACAGCAACTTTATAGGCCTATTATAATAAACACGCGGCTTTTATAAATAACTTATCCTACGTGTGTATAATGCACAGGCGAGTGGCGTGGAGTAGTTGTTCGGAAACTTGTATGGAGTGCCCCGATTTGATGGCGGAGGTCCTTTTTATACATTTTGGGGATGTGACGTAATTTGGTCATAATACGGGCCCTATTGGGTGACAACTTCGCGCCACGGGTGTTTATTGGTTGAAAAGTTTTTAAAGAGGACGTTAAGAATCCGGGAATCCTGAAGGAACAAAAGTCAGACTGTCAGGAACAGCCATTAATTACGAAGATGTCTCGAAAACTAGCGGGGGAGAGACAGTTCTATAGAAATTGGAACTTTCCTTGATAATTCCGAATTGGAATTATCGAGGAAAAATTGAATATCATATTCCGGTAGCTTGTTTCTCGCTGAGTCCGGTGGTGTAAAATTCTCTATGAAAAGATGTAAATTTAATATGTTAATCAATAAAAACCGAATAAATAATTAGTCCTGTAATTATATTAATTGAGTGACATATGAAATGAAAGGGAGTAAATAAATCTATCGAACGGTAATATTAATATAGGTGTCGTAATTTTGGTATTGTCTTAATTGAAGAAGAAAAGTTAGGATATTTGAATTTTAACGGTCAGTGGGAAGAAAGTCTCCATAGGGTGCCGTACAAACTTCGTAGGGGGTCTCATACCAGCTTCATCCATTATTCCTGCTTCCTTCAACATTCCTACAATTCTAAATTTGAATATTTTCTGGATTATAATCCAGTGGTCCTCCGAAAATCCTATTGCAAATTCTGTTAGGCACACTAGCCTACAAGAATCTCCACCAAGTTTTCATCCTTCACTTCAATATAATTTATTGTAAACAGCCACTGTAATTTGTGTTCTAGCAATAAAGAATTCTTTCTTTTATTTTATTTTAATATAATGCATCTGTTAGGGGCAATTTGAAGGGCATGCCAGTTCGGATATAACAGTTTTTTCACAAAGGGAGTTAAAGTAGCATTAATTTACTTTGTTAGACACAAAATAAGTGAGTCTTATATTGTAAATTTAAATATAACATATATTGATAAACAATTGATCTCTCAAATCAACTCACCACTTCAAAAAGCCAATTAAAGACATTTTTGGTCATTTTTATATTTTGCGTCTTTTTTTTACTATTTTTACTTCAAATTGCATTTTATGTTCAACAATACTGTAATACGCTTATTACATGTGACGTAGGCCTAACGACATTCATTTCGACACTGATTTCCATTTAGAAAATGGTGTGATAGGCCTATGACTTGTTATTGAACATGGAACGATCTTGGGACCTTGAAAGCAGTAGCTGAAATCTGCTTAATCTATAGCCTGTATTTAAATTACCATCAATTCTGTTCGTGTTAATTTTAATATTATACTAAAATGAATTAATTTCGTGCTGTAAAAATCCGTTGCTTTGAAGAAAACAGCAAAAGGAAGGATAGATTTTACTGATGCCAGATCTCCTAGAAGATCATCTTGATGCTAAGGTCATGGCTGACTCGTTGCAGTCTGTTTGGGTGAATCTAAAATATCATGCCATGCATTATTTCACCTATTGCTTTACCCCTACAAATATGCTATGCGGGTTTTCTAGTCGTAAGTTTCAGGCGTCATCTGGACTGGAAGATACAGTGCTATCTCCTCTTTCAGCTCCTAATTGCCTTAAAGCCTTAATCTCCACGTAGTTCTGTGAAAATTTCACTGAAGGCAGCAAAAATCAACAGCATGATATAAGGAAGACCAAGAAACATAATATAACATACTTTCCCTTTAAATTAATCTGTAACCTGTAGACAATCCTTAAATAAAAACACGAAGTACGTTTTACAACAGGCATACCTAATTTTGCTTTAATCATGTCTTGATTGATCAAGTAATTTCATATAAACTCGTAAACGTTTTCAGTTGATAGGTTGATATCACAAAAGTGCTCCAAATAAAGAGGCGCGGTGGATATAAACACGATAGTTAGCTTTATTCAAATAGAGGCTATTGCACGCTACTACTAATTTGTATTTCATAATTTTATTGAAGCTGAATAAGGGAACAGAAATAAAAATGAATATTTGACATACCCTTTTTAACTAAGACATCTTTATAGGCCTATTGTTTATTTCTAAATGACCTCACTTCAAACTAGCTAGCTATTTCCTCCTATTGAGCTAATATGGTACAGGAAGTCTGACAAACATGTTTATACATCTCAGGCACCTCATTACCAGTATTTTTCATATCTGATTCTGCGCAGCGGAAGGAAGCATTCCTACGTTCCTCCTCTCTCCACTCTCAGGAAATTGCTGAATAATTTAAAACAACCGTCATTAAAATTGTGCGGTTATATTGTGAAGCTCTCTCTGCTAATGTATCCGCAACGTCAGAGCAGTAAGTTGCCGTTGGGAATTACAAATTGCATAT
Organism: Ectobius pallidus; assembly: GCA_964059195.1. NCBI lineage: Eukaryota > Metazoa > Arthropoda > Insecta > Blattodea > Ectobiidae > Ectobius > Ectobius pallidus. Next base: position 134,934,565 of record CAXKWD010000001.1, read on the forward strand.
CAATGCACAAAAGAGTGGAGACCTAAGATCAACACAGAGTCTTATATTCAACATTCAAATACGTAGATGTCGCAATGATCATAAAATCAACACATACGACATAGCGGCCAGGTAGTAGGCCTTGTCCCTTCAGGGATGTAGCGCCACGGAGTTTTTCATTGAAAAAGCACACTTCTCTAAAAACGAACACAAGAAGAATGAAAGATAATCCCACGAATATTGCTAACATGTAGAGGTAGAGTTAATCTTGAAAATCTCATGAAACTGTGGTTCAAAGCGGATTATTATCCTAACTAAACCGACCTCCGAGGCACGACATCCAATGGAGGGACACAGCCTACTGTACGATCGCTGTGTTATCTAAATTTCGTTACCAAATGGTATGATTCCGATTAGGTGATCGTCATGCAGACTCCTTCAGCCATTAATGAGACTTTCTTGACCAAAGACGCACTTCAGCATTAGTTCATATAACCGATTCTTCATCAAACGAATCCGAGCTTGTTGAGATTCTGACTCAGGTATAACAACCTGTTGCTACATCTTGAACAACGCTAACGAAAATGCAGGTTTACTTCGCAGGAGGCAAGCCACCGAATTTGAATCGAAATACGAAATACGGCAAAATAAAACTTTGCCTGATTCGGTTCTGTCATTCTATAAAATGCTTAGGAAATATGTAAATTAAGTTATATCTCATATTTTACATACCAATTTTTGGAATTCTATACAATGCTGAGTCATTCTATAGAATGCTTGATTTCAAACATTGCCGGTAACATTATGTGCATTCCTAAGTAATAAATCATCTACAAAATAATGGTTTTGCTCATATTGATAATTTTAATCAGCTAATAGATTGCATAATATGGATTAATATAGGGGCGCACCTTTTCTAAATCTGTATTTCAAAACAGTATAAATCCTGTTAGTCATTTGTACCGACAACGTTCATTCGTTCAATATCAAAAGATCAGTCAGTGCTTTTATTAAGGGAAAAGGCACGTCAAAATTTCCGCTCAATTTCAACTGACTTTTTGTAAAAAATTATTCTCCATACATGAATTCTTTAAAACCTTCATTTCATTTACATAAATCGTTCATGTTTGACGTCTACCCATTCCATTAACAAAGATTTATTTCACAGAAAGGCTTGGCTATGTTTGTTGTACAGCGTACAATGAAAAGCAGTCAATTCGCAGATTCAATCACGATATTTCAATGTTGTTCCTTTGGCTTACTCGACAGTATTCACAGTTTTTAATTTGAAATTATCAAAACCCCAAACCCAGTTTCATTCATATGAATTCTAAGGATTCCTGTTTTCCATTTATTCTCACTGTGCAAAACCATCAATCCTTCACTAGGCTGAATGGCATGGAAATGCACAGTCGAGTGCAAGGAAACTTTCCGATGCTTCTGGTTTCTTATTGTGTTTTTATCTATTCAATGTTGGCATTGAATCCCCTTAAAAGTTGTCTTTCGCATCAGTTCTGGGTGAGCCAATCTGTTATTGGTTAAGTTCAAGTCGAATCACAAGCATTTTAGCCTATTAACAACGCACAGGCGTCGGTGAGCGGTGAAAGGGGATGAAGTTTTATTTGAGCGATTGTAAGGTGTCCATCACAACGAACGTCTAGCCCAGCCCCTGGGGAATAAGAAACACATTTAGTGGAAGGTTGATAAAATTGTCATGTGAATAGTGTCTTCTATATTATATACACGGTCATCGGAAGTGAGCAAAGGACACGTACAACAAACAGAAAATTAGTTTCCTTAACGATCAAGGTTAAGATTAATTCTGAAATCATTATGTTCTCTCGACGAATCTAGAGGTTCTTAGCCGTATCTGCCATCGCGAAAAATAGTGCAGGAGTGCGGAGTGGGCATGGTGGAACCAGTTTAGAATTTCCTTACCAACATAAAGCATATCGGAAATATTCTGTGTACTCAAGTGAACATGTTTCAGATAAAATGTACTCGGCGAGTTATTTTACATTATTATTAAAATTTTGAAGGCGTAATTAGGTTTTCATAAAATAATCGCTAGTAGGAACTGTTTGAACCCATTAGTTTCATATGGATCAAGCTTCAAGGCCTCGGAAAGAGAGCAAAGGCTTTCTCTTATTACCACACGAAGCATCAAAGGCTTGTATGAAAGGCACCTGCCGATGTAACGCATATGTTTTTCTTTGTGCTAGAAATGTTAGATATAAGGAATCTCCAACAGAGTGTTGGAAAAATCGATGGTAGTACATGGTGATGAGATGCAAACAGTTAATTACCTTAGCCCTCTTTATGACAGTCACTGCAGCTTTGATCATGAGTACTCTCTTCCCTCATTCTTTCTCTCTCTACCTCTGTCTTTATCTCGCTCACTCACAAATAATTGCTACATGCAAAGTGTGCAGCACTCCACTCCTGGTTTTTCAAAGAGCTATTTTGCTCTACAAATTTGCTTCCCTGAAATTAAACTGAGCACTCCTACCTGTTAGATATTTGTTCTCGCGTACTAAAAAATACTAATCGTTATTCAACTAAACCGTTTTGAAATTCACCCTGTTGCTTTCACACAATTGAGCTTAATTCATTCATCATTAATCACATATTATGAGAGTTGACAACTTCAGTAGCTGTTTGAGACAGCGCTAATTCTAAAGGACTATGAATAATTAGCTAATTGTATTGGAAGGTGAGGTCGGCAGGATGAATGAACTGAAAGATAATTATAAATAAAACCAAAGTATCTGTCATAATGCTAAGGATTTGTCTGTCTTGGTGATTTTCCGCATTTTCGGCCTTTAAAGAAGGAATGTTAATTTAGAGAAATTCTCTTTCTACCAGAAATCTCAAATTTGTCTCGTTGCCATTTTAAAAATAAATTAGATGGCCACCCAGCCATCACAGAATCAACGCATAGTTTGAGGGATATAAAGTGAAGTGTTCCCAGAAAGAGTTATGAAAAGTAAAAGATTAATAATGACTCTCGCACCTAAGAAATAATTCAGTGTGAAAGAAAAGATATTCTGGAGGTTTGCCTAAGACATACTATATCCTCAGGAGCTTCATGTATGCATACCCAAGTCTAATAATCTATTATTCCTCAATATAATCTGCACGGATTCCTAGTTAGTAAACGAATTATTATTGGTTAATAAGTTTTACAATGTAGTAGGCCTACGGTAACTTAATTCCAAACTACTTTTCTAAACATGTTTTTATCTAGCGAAATATGTAAACCTATTAGACATTGAGTTAATGGTATGATCGCGTGAAACCAACTAAATCTCTGGGAACCATCAATCCAAAGAAACCCTGCAATTATGTATAATAAATAAAAGAGAAATATAATGAGTTATATAAACATAGAGTTTTACTGGCATATGAATACAATTTTACATATTATACCATGAAAAGAGTCATTCATTATTTCTTCAAGTTGGGCACGAAATGAGGCATTTAAAATTCACCGAGACTAAGTTCAGTAGTAATAGCTGTAATACAGTAGTAACTAATAAGAAAATGTTACATACGAGCAGTCTTCATATAGTTCCTTGGTCGGTACTCCACTAAATTACCATAACTTGTCGTTAAATTTGCCTTTACTTCTGAATTCAGATTTAATTTAAATTATCTCTGGGAAAGTTGAAAATAAAAGTTAAACTGCTTGAACTAACGAAAAATGCAAGAAGGCATTATAATGGTATTTTTTTAAAGTTTGCGTGTTTAACTTCCATTTAAAAATAATCTGCTAGCTAGAGTATACCCCGTAATAAACGTCGTACAAGTTGACTAGAAACATGAAATGATGAAAATATAACACATTCTTAAGTATGTGTGACAGGCCTCTCTGTATTTCAGAAATCACGCTATTTAAATTTATAACATTTTCCTCATCAAAATAATATGCTTTATACATACACAGTATAGCGTAATGAAAGCATAGATTACTTACAGGTCAAAACCAGATCTGGCGTTACCTCGAATTCAATTTTTATGAATAACTTGAGTGAAATTTCCGACTGTAGTTTTTCTCTCGCGCTCTTCAACTTTAATTTCAAGCGTTTAGCCAGCGTTCTTTTCTCATTTCATCATCATATCCTTAGTTCACAGTCTGTTTCCCTTCCCAACTAAATTCAAGCGGAATGTCAGTGCATTAAGATAACTTAAACAAATGACCAAACGAACAAATGAAAATGCAGCAAAATTATTTACTTACTCAATGGCAATAGACAATGGCAATTTCTAATCAAGCCAAAGGAACGAGTGGAAAAATCTGAGAGCAATGATTATAAGGCAAATAATATAAAGACAGAAGTAAAGTCTCGATTAAAATCAAGGAATGCTTGTCTTTATGCAATTCATAAACTTTTATCTTCTCTCGTCTGTACTGAAATTTAAAAATAAAAATGTTAAGACAATTATACAGCCTGTTGAACTAGGCTATATGGATGTGAGATATGGTTTAAATCTATTAAATTCTGTATGTCAATATACGGAATTATCAGATTCACTGCCGTATTTACATGAGCCAGTCATTCAACCTTATTCTCAATTAATTCAATCGAGCCATCCCTCGCAAATCCTCCCATTTAAGTATAGGTCTTTCAAGTGATCTCTTCCCTTCGGGCCTCCCAATTAATATTTTTTAGATTACTCAGATTATGTTCTTCCCGGAGAGTTAGAGACCATGCCTCACATCCATATAGTAAAAAAATGCAAGAAAATTGTCTTATGAATTTTTATTTTTAAAATTCGGGACAGAAGAAGAGAATGTAAAAGTTTCTGAATTGCATAAAAACAAGAATTCCCTGATTTAAGTAGACACTTAATTTCTGCCTTAAGATATTTTAATTGTTACACTTATTCAAATGTTATACCGGCTACTCTAATAGGAAAATAAAGAGAGGGACATAAAGAGAGAAGGAATTAATGACGTCGAAAGAAAATACGAAAGAATTAATGAAGAAGAAAGAAAAAGAAAGAATTAATGAAAAAGTAAGCAAAATGATGAAAGAAAAAGAAACAAACAACCAAACAAAAGGCAAGAATGGAAGAAAAAGAAACAAAAATGAAAGAAAGGTAAATAAAAGAAAACAAGAAAATAAACAAGATAAATTTAAAATGGCAATATAAATAAATAAAAGGAAGGAAAGGAAGGAAGAAAATAGGCAAGTGTGATATCAGGTAAACTTACGATAATTTTAAAATTGCCTTTAAACAGAACGCTATGAAATTAATATGGTGGAAATAATAGGTCAGGTACAAGAGGTAAGCAAGCAAAAAACATGTCAACACACATACACGTAAACTCAATGTAAAAGTGTCACGCTTCACATCACGAACAATATTAAATGTTATTCATCACAGTTCGAAGAATTAGTACCAGCAAGTATGCAGGAAAACGCAATGTAATCAGTTGATGGATTTAATATGTGGTATTATCTTCTGTTCTCCATTATTGAAATTGAGGATTGCGACACAGTTTTATGTATAGAGCATGAAAAGGCGGGAAATTGTGAATTAAATACCATATTATCACGAAGTCCTTACGTCCATTACAATTAGCCTAAGTAACAGGTTTTATCAGTAAATGAACTGCGGCTTACAGAAAGAGAAAGTATTTACTTGTGAGATACAAATCATAACTTGCACAATCTTGTGATAGAAATGATCTGAAGAATCTTTCTACATAAATTATTTTTCGGGGGAAATGCATAGTTCGATCGAAGAACGATAAAACTATAACCCGGAGGTTTTTCAACTGGGGCTTTTAATGCCCTCCCAAGTTAAGAAAACATAAAAGTAATTTTGCAAATATACTTTCACTCCCCCCAAAATGTAACTCCATTATCTTTCCCCTCTTGTATAACCTTGCCTTCCTTTGGGATTTCTTGTACCAGTGGGTAAGGAAGTTGGGCAATCGAACGTGCTGGGCTTCTCAGGGTCAAAATCTAAAGTGACATTAAAGTAACTCACCAGTTATTTGCTTGTAGAAAGTAGGGAAGAGGGTCTATCTGAGGATCGCACATTCACATTCACAACCTATGGATCACTTGTACTCACAAACGGACTAGTGTCATTTGGTAGGTCCGTATGCTCTCCCATCACGCCTGTGTAGCCTATAGAGATTTTATTACGAACACTCATCACGATGTACCCTAGCAATACCATCCGCAATGTGGTGTAACCTACGCTTGATGAAGCACCAACACATTTCAGTCACATTGCTGGAGTTGCACCTCCTAATACGTACCATGACGGATAGGTAAAAGAGGGGTAGTTATACGTTTGCACAAGAACCAGTAAATCTGGTCTGCATGTTCACCCGATCTCAATCCTTTGGATTTGTATCTGTGGAGACGCCTAAAAACTATAATTTAATCCATTGACATTCCAAATGAAGAGACGCTTAATCAAAGTTGTAAAAGCTAGTGAAACCACTAAATATAGTCTTTGAAAGGGGGCAGCAGTCCATGCTCCGACTTGTCCATGTGTATGCAGAAGAAAGCGGAGGGCATTTTGAGAACTTACTATGAGTTGGCAATGTCAAACAGTTTACATGTGCATTATTAATATTTTATTGTAATGTATTCCACAAGAATTTTGTATATGAATAACTCATAAACCAGACATTTCCGGAAGTTTATTTGGATTTTGTTTTGGTGTGAGGAATTCACACTCACAATTTGACTAAGTATTTTTTATTATTATTATTATTATTTTGTATATCTATCCTGCGGACATTATAGTATGGGTGTGACTTCAGTAGTTATACTTCAGCCTTAGACCTCATTATTATATCGAATCCTTTTCACCATCATCAGCAATGTCACCTTCTTCCAGTTATTCCCCTTTAAACTACAGTAGAAAATTACTCTGGAATTTATATAATTTTTTAGTTATGACTTATACTGTCATTCATAAAAGTATCATCAGACTTGAGGAATAAAATAGTGTACAATTAGGAAAAATGAGCTTTCAGCATACAAACAATACGGTTTGACAACAATTCTAACTTTCTATCCAGAGCAACATCAAAAGATTTTGACAACGCCCAAAATAGAACGGTTCACTTAATCATTATAAACTTAAATCTAAGTCTTGCAGAAGATCGTATGTGACCGGAAATACACTAGAAGACATGGCGTGTGGACTTGGAGGGTACTGGGTCAACCTGTTGAGATGGGAGAGACCACTTGTGGGGGCAGAGCTGGATCGACCCGCGAGCAGTGGCAGTGCTAATATATCAAACCAGCACTTCTCATCTGACCTCACACTCTTTGGAGGATAACTATCACCATGGTTCGCTGTCTTGCTTGAATTTTCACTTCACAAGGACAATTAATTCGGTCATCAGTGGATGGTAGTCATGGTTGAACTCCAGGGATATTGCAGTGCCATCACATTTAATGATGCGCCCTTCCAGAGAGAATTAGTAGTGAGATGAACCAGAAGCGAGTGCACCCACGTCTAATATAAATCAACTTTTAATTAAAAACCTAATTATTAGGCTCAGTTTAAAGAAAACAGTCAAACTCATCTTCCTTTTAAATAAGCGCCAAAAATTACCAAGTAGAATTAACTGATAATCATTTAACATCATTTTTAACATCGGTGAATGCCATTGATCTTCACAAATGAAGGGTAGACATTTTAAACGAATTGCATAACGAGATTGTACGACGTAGAACCTGCAAGCCTACAACACTACCGAGACAATAACTTGTTTGAAATTTGTGAGTGCATTGCTGAATAAAATGAAGATCGAAAGCACTTAATGTCTTAATTTTCGAAAAATTTACAAAAAATATTTCGTCATAATTATTTTTTTATTTTAATTTCTTCCTGTAAAACTTACTAATTAACTCCGCGGCGCTACATCCCTGAATGGACAAGGCCTTACGACAAAGAGTACCATACATTGAAATATAGAAGGAAACAAACAAATATAAACTTAATACCAATGAGTCCGACTGTGTAACATAATAATGTTGCACTTGAACACACATATAAGCAAACAAAAGCAGAAAAAAAATTGGTCCATATGTATGGTTTCGAAATATGGCCAAAGATCCTTTCAATGCTGCCAATGCAATATCTTCCAGGAAGGCTAAACTTACCACTTTATATATAATTTTGTTGGAAGATATTAAAACTTATTATGGCGAATGCCTTTATTATCGGTCTCTGCGGCCACTATTATTTTGATAACTTTTTTTTCGCATTTTAATGTAATGTACGCAAAAGTGCAACGGCAGGCCTACGCTTGAAGCTGAGTCTTCACTGATTAACATTTAACACCAACATGTTGCAGTTTACATATCCTTAGTATGTGTATCAACAACAAGTTGCTTAAATTTAACATGTTAGTTGGTATTCATTTGTCATCAATTCAGTATTGATCCCGATGAAGAAATAGCCTTGTTGTTTCTGTGATTGTTTTAACAAGGAAATAAATAATAAATTGAATGCAGCAGTTTTCTGTTTTCAGTGGGAATATTGAAGCCCCCTCGTAATGGATATTGCAGCAAACCACAAATGCAAACTTGGAGTGGTAGATTTTATCCACTTCACTTCCAGATTCCTTACTATTCTGAATATTCTGAAGTTCTCGGCTTCAGCTATGCTGTAAACGGAGAGATGCAATATAGCCTATAGTTTCTTTTCCTTCTTAGAGTCCGCCTTCTTTACCTTATCATGGTACTCCTTGGCAGATGCATCCCAAAGAGAGGCCTCGCCTTAATTTCGTTAAGTAAATATTGTGTTTTTTTTCTCTCTCCAGACCATTTCATAATTATTTACTACCGATGAAACCAACAAACTTAATAAGAATTCACACAACAATTTAAAATTTATGCCGGTAGATAAATGAAAGAGGAAGTTGGCATCGCTTTTTTGTTGGCGGAACATCCCGAGCAAAAGCCGATATCGTATGACTAGTCAATTGACTTGACATGTAGTCCATTTTTTATGGAAAACAAATTAATATGTTAAAATATTAAATTCAACATACTGAGTTTGCAAATCAAGTGAATTAGAACATGGCATTTGCCATATACATGTAAATATCAACATGCTAAACTTGACATGTTGGAGTTGAATTTATCTATGGAGACCCAGCTTAAGAGGTGTCCGTTAGGCCTACCCTAATGTACTTCAGATGTTGTCTTCTTAACTCTGTAACAATTTATACTAGGATGTTGATCTCAACACTTGAATTCATCACTACTATTCTGAAATGAAAATTTACAGTGTATGTAGGCTATATGAAGGAAGAACATGTCCAGCCGTATGGTATTTCTTCCATACGGAAATTTGAAATATTACTCGCCTTAAGAATGGGTATATTTCAATATTAGGCCTAATATAATGTGCTGTTTTATCAATATTTTCCTTTGTACGTACAATATCCTATTGACACGTCCAGGATTCACCTTCAGGAGGTCCCAGCTTGAAATCCGGGGTCGAAAACTTGACAAGGTTTTCCCTTGGTTTTTCCAGTTCAATAATGCGGTTCTTAAATTTAATTTCAATTCATATTTTTCATTCTCTCCATGCGAATGGTCCTTGAGCCTGACTAATACATGTATATTTTAAAATAAGATCAATTTTAAAAATAAACCGTTCAGCTCTACAGAATATCCTCATCTATCGAGGAATAAGACAACACTTTTAAATTACTGTATCTGTTCGTATACAGAAAAATAACATGGATTAGCTTCAGTTCTTTGAATGCTATTAGCATAGGGTGACCAGATTTCCAAAACCAAAAAAAGGATACTTTGAATATTTCAGCACCTTAAAAATCGCGATAAAAACGGGCATTTCTGGTATGATCTACGTGAAAGTTGATAACATATGATTATTATATAATTATTTTGAACATAATTTAAATGCGGGACTCAAGTGCCTATGGTTATTGTTACAAAGTATCCGAATTATCATCATTACCAATAAATTTAGGTGAAAATATTATGTCCTCCAAAAGGTTTACTTCTTTCAGAATTCTCTCATAAAAGTCAATACACGAAATATCAAAGTGCTTTAACACCCTTTATGTTTAAACCGTTCAATCCTTGTCCACAAAGGACTCATGAGAGGAAAATCGGCATACCCGCTTGATGCAGCAGACAGTGACGGTAGGCCTACTTCACGCTGCAGCACTTTCGACTTCTCGTGAAGACAGGGCTTTCACAAAGGTAAATAATAGCCGTTGTTTTCAACTACAAAATATAACAAATCAACATGTCCGAACGAAGTCATGCTACAAATTTAATTAAAAGGGACAAAACTTCATCAGAGTCTATAAAAAGGGACAATAAGCTCCTGTTGAGCTTTTGTCGGGATACGAATCTTTAAAAAAAAAAAGGACAAACCGTTAAAAAAGGACGTCTGGTCTGCCCACCCTACATTAATATGATTTTTGCCTTGCTCATTAGTTACTAACCTTTTCATAACCTACCAAAATTTTGAGTCAAGAAATTTCAAAACAAGCATTCTTATAAAAGTTAAATTGTATCGTACCAGGGTGATAGCTCAACAAACTTCAGGATCTACATATACGGGGAAAATTAACCGAGAGCACATATATATATATATATATATATATATATATATATAGCCTATATTCATTAAGGAGGAAATTACTCTGTAAAACAAACAACCGAAGTGTCAAAGCTTGCACTCAGATCACTAAAAACAACATCACAGTAATCAAAATGGGGCTTACAAGCTTTTCAATTAGGGACTTCCTCAATAAAATATTAAAAAGAACTATGGGAGCAGTCAGTGAGGCATTAGCTCATTGTTTACAATTACATGGTTTCGAATTATGTCGTTGGCATTTATGCGTATGTAAAGTAACAATCCCGTATGTAAAGTAACATGCAGGCAAAATAATTTCTGTATAAATTTCCGGCACAACTACGTTAGTTACAAGCCTTCGTAAATGTACACAACCACCTTAAAAACATAAAGCAACAAATTAACGTAGAAGTAAAAATTATCTGTATTTTGTATTATAGCATTTTTTATAAATATATTATCTGGAATACTGTAGTACGCCGTAGCGTAGTGGTTGAGGCGCTGCGCTACAAACCGGAAGGTCGCGGGTTCGATCCCGATGAGGCTATTCGAGTTTTTCAATTGTCCTAATCCTTCTGGTGGCACTATGGCCCTCGGGTCGACTCAGCCTCTAACAGAAATGAGTACCAGGATCAATCCTGGGGGTAAAGGCGGCCGGTGCGTAAGGTTGATAACATTACCACCTTCACGTGACGATTGTCTAAAAATCTGGGACCCTCAACAGCCTAGAACCCTCTGGGCCTCCATGGCCTGTAATAGAGAATACTATTGTATTAATTATTTGTATAGATTTACAAAAGAGACTAATGTAGCCAATTATATAGTATTTTCTCAGCATATAGGCCTATAATGTTAACATAAGTCAAGAAAACCGGAAAAAGGTTTAAAAATTTATCGAACTGCAGATAGGAAAAGCAAGAGAGAAGTTGACGTTAGTGTCATCTATTGGGAATTCGATAAAACGCGTCAAGGAGTTATGCAATGGAATGCACGATTCAAATAGAATGTACCGATAGTGTTCCGCCGCATCGCGTCAAACTTATTTCACCTTAAGCAAAGTAAGTTAGTAAGGTTTCCAAAGCAATCCATCACTTAAGCAAGTAGACGACATCGTAAAAAAACAATTCAATTCCCCTCAGATTTCTAGACTTCGCTTGTATTAACAACCGTATCATACAAAAAGTGCATGCCATTTGTCAAATTGTATTGATATAACAAATTAATTCGTGTTCAATATTACCATACTGAGAAAACTTTCTTCAAGTTGTAAATTCTCTTCAGAGGAAGACGTTATTGCAAGAAGGTTAGAGACGCTGAAACAACTACTACTCGCATATATATTCACTTTTATTTTATTAGTCCACAAGCACTTGCGTATTCTCAAAAGTATAAGTTTCATAAACATGAAGTTGAACTTTCAAGTACCCTACACAGTTTATGATGTTGGTCGAACTCGAGAGTTGATAGCGTAAACAGAGAATACGAAGGAATGTACGTAAGGGAATGTTATGATAAATATCCAATTAAAATTATACTCTGTGTGAAATATCAGCTTCATCTTCAATTTAATTATTGCACATGCAATAAATTCATCAGGCAGAATAAAAATAAAACTTGAAGATCTTCAAGTATACAACAGTTGTGACAAGAGATCATGCTCTATCAGTACTATTAATGAGAGTTCTCGAGTGAAAAAATCGGAATTATTCAATTCAAATATTTCTTGAGGTATCAAGAATCCTATGAACAGCATTCGAATGATTTAATGCCAGCAGAAGCGTGAACTGAGGAAGTGTTCTCGAGAAAACCAGGCCGCCCGCGAAGTCGTAATCACTTCGCTTATCTTCGTTAACGCAGTATAAGTTTTGCAGGGAAAAAGAATATGCCCTATAACTTATATGAACGCACAGCTACCATGTGCAAAATTCTGACAAACTGCCGAATCTTACCAGGCGATCCCAGATCAGACGAGACAGCGTACTGATCTTATGGATCTTTACTCTGAACGCTAGTAGTACAACGAGATTAATGCAATATCTGACAGCGTTGCGTGAAACTAACACACCTATTGAGCCACGCCCATTGCGGTAACCGATAGCAGTATATCTTGTAACACGATGAAATGTCCGAAATGAACATTCGAATAATGATTTGAGTTGTCAACCGATTGAGATTTTAGTAGTTCTCACTTCTCGGCTACCGACTCGAGTTTCATATCTCGCTTCGCAAGTTCTCGGATTCTACTTTCATCCGAGATTTTTTAAATTCGAATGACTTTTCAACTCTTTATATTACTCGAGAACAGATCACTCGATTCTTAAAATCATAAGATTCTGCCAATCGCTAAATTCAGTACACAGCATTATTATTGAGCTAGGTCTACCAGTAGTCTATCAATTGAACGATAGTTCCAAACTTCCACGTTTGTGTAACGAACATAAGTAGTAGTGCAACGAGTACTTTTAAATTCCCGATAAATAAACGAACAATGCAGTTGCTAGGATATTTATCATAGGTAGTCCCACGAGACTATAAGAGTTCATCGATAGATTTATCACAGGTAATCCTACGGGAGTTTACGAGTTCATCGATAGATTTATCATAGGTAATCCCATGGCAGAGTATGAGTTTATCGATAGATTTATCATAGCTAATCCCATGGGAGTTTATGAGTTTATCAATAGATTCGCGACTGCGCAGCAGGAGCAAATTTATCTGATGAAACTCGTAAACTTGAGTTGGATTTATCAAGACTATTCCATGAATGAAAATGTTACGGATTGTACAATTAAATAATTACTTTCATGCTTTGTTATATAAAAACAAAACTAAAAGCTGCGAGATCACGGCGTACTATGAATCAACCATCCATGAATCGATTCGAGTTACCACGTAGTAAGCAATGTTACCGATGATGCACATAAGACATAGTTAACATAATTTAGGTTAGCTAACAGCAGAATAGAATAAAAATCATACGAACTGGCTGGCACCAAATCGAAATAGTGTTTACAATCGATGTACGTTTATATTATTTCAATTTCCAAACAAGTTATGTTGTATAAAACAACCGGTCGATAAATAACCATAAAGTCAACCAAACCAAATAGTAAGAAAGCCCACTAGGACAACACAGAATAACAACGCAGAAACCATGCTCAAAAAATCGTGACAACAAGGAACACAGCCCATACGCGTCAGTTACAGAGCATCCCAGGTGGATGCAGAACAAGGGCTAAATAACATGAAGTTAGGGACTTGGTAATTCCGGAGGTATGGTTTAATTACTTGGCCCACCGAGGGTAAGAGAGGGCACTAAAAATTATAAACTTCAATTAGATGTTTACACTTAAGTGGGTTGTCGACCAAGAGCTAAGCTAAGTTAGATTAGCTTAGTTCACATAGCTGCGCGGGTTTTCATTGTGCCGACAGCAAGCTATACAAACAATCTTGAAAGCTTCCGCCTGATGTACCAATAGTTTCTTCAATCACAGCTTGAAGCTGAATGAGAGTGTAATCAGGAATACAATACAAATGATTACGTCTATTAAATAAATTAATTTATAAACTTTAAATTAGTAGCCTAATACATAGCCTATATAAGTTTATAAATTAATTTACTTAATAGACGTAATCATCTGTATTGAATTCCTGATTATATTCCCATTCAGCTTCCAGCTGTGATTGAATAAATATAGTGGTATATCAGGCGGAAGCTTTTAAGATTTATTGATTGCCCTATACCACTTGAAATATGAAATTAATCAATTAAAACTAAACAAAGCTAAGCTAAGGAAACTAAGTGAGCTACGTCAATTGGGTTAGCTGTGCACATAGTCCCACGCTGGGTAAACTAAGCTGGGTTTCCCCCTCCACAAGACATTTGCCTTCTCCCCCAGTACTGATCATTTTCGTCGTAGCGTCCGTCCAACTCAACAAATCACTAACAACTGATTAGCATTCACTTAGTTTTTGGTGGCCATCCAACTTTAGCTTAGCTTAGTTTCAGTTGGCTTAGCTTAGTAGGGTGTAGTTTAGCTCTTGGTCGACAACCCACATGCCAACCCCGTCCATTCACAATCCAATGCACAGTGCGCCTGCTGCAAGCGACTAGACTACCCGCACAACAATTTTGTAGAATTTGTTGTGCAAGTAGTCTAGTCGCATTCAGCAGGCGCTCTGTGCGTAAACCAATCCACAATATCAAAACATTGTAATTAAAAGTTTCAAACAATGAATTTTCAATGGTGCAATAAAACATTTTGCGTCATTTGGTTGAAACTTCCATATTTTTATATCCATTTCTTTCTTATCAACAATAATACCTTGCCTAATTTTTTAAAGCTTGTTCCTTTTTTGTATCATTTTTATTTCCCACGTTGCTAAGAATTTCTTATCTATAAACATTTCTCCCGCATTTTCATTTGAACTGGAAAGTGGACACATTCCTTTCTCATATTCTTTCTTGTATCTCTCCACGTCCGGATACCTAATCTCTACCATGCTAAACCTATCCTCTCTACTTTATTATTATTATTATTATTATTATTATTATTATTATTATTATTATTATTATTATTATTATTATTATTATTATTATTGTAAAAATAAGTTCCTAACTTTCTATTTGTTTTTATTTACCTACAAAATAACCCGTGTAACAGTATACATAATTACAATACCAGGTACCGCGGCTTCGCCCGCGATTACTTACTCAACTGCTAGATATTGTGCTTCAATAATTTATTTAACAGAAAAATATTTAAAAGATTATATTTATTAACACTGACATCGTTTCTACATAAATTGGATAAATTACATAATTTTACTCTTAATTATATTGTTTAACGTTAAAAATATAAATAATCGAACAAAACGAATCTTATGCTATCATATGGGCATACAAATTCCAAATGAAACTTAAAATTAACCATAGATTCATGATCCTTACCCAAATCATGCATAAACAACTTCATTATAACGATTGATAATTTAAACAAACAAATTAAAAATCTGGTTTCGAGGTGCATTTCACGTTCAAAGTGCGCCACCCGGGAAAAAAAAAAGACCACAGATTAGAGTTCCCTAGCTCAAAAAAAAACCCGCATAATGTTTTTCGTCCAAATCATTCCGTGTTTCCCCATTAAGGCTTTGCCCGGGAAACTTGTAAGCTGTAAAGAACATATTGATTAATTCGAACATTTCGATTAAAAAGTTAAATTTACTGATTATTTTACATCATCTACAAAATTTTGAAATACATAATTTACTCAAATATAAATTTTAATACCTTCTCTAATTTTCAAAGTCATGTTTCATTTATTTCCAAAGCCTTATGTAAAGATTGCCGACAATACACTGTTATGTGAACTGTGATTTGGATTTGATAATTCTGTGTAAAAAGGGATTAAGTATTCTCAAAAACATTTTATTTTTGGCATTTAAAATCAATTTTTTTTAATCCTTTCTTAGTGAGCACCTACATTATGAAACGAAGGCACTGTCAAAATTCCAAGTCTGTACCTATAATAGTTTAGGTTCTACATTGATTCTCAGTTAGTCAGGACAAAGCCTTTTATGTATAGAGAGATTTATTGGGATAAATCCATAGAATTTCTAGTCTTAATTTCTTGTTAAGCTGCCGATACCGTAAATATTTAACAAATATTTTTATTAAACTTTTGAGGTAACAATTTGAATCTTGCAGGAAATATTTAGTGCTATAGGCCTCTTCACGTAAAACTTTTCACCGATAATATTTCTATCACAGTAACATTGGAAATGGCATAACGTTACCAGTAACAGATCCCAATATGGATAGGGTTATTTCTATTAGTACAAAAAATGAAGATGCTACCTTAGATGACTGTATACAGAGTGGGTGAATGTGTTGGCTGGGTATGAAATGATATTGTGATGTTAAAGATTATACAACCATTTCAATATAATGGAAAACAGAGATTCCATGCAAGAAGATTGTGTAATCGAAGAATAATTTACGAGAATCAATTTATGAAACTGTGGCGGATCCCCATGAAAACAATGATTAGGATTTACTCACTAGAACTTCCAATTTCATATTCCATATCTAGGCTATAAGAGAAGGAAAGAAAGCAGAGCCGTAGGCATAGGGATACTGTTATTCAAAGAATGGGAAGTGTTCTATAGAATAAACCAGAAGATGAAGGAAGCAGCCACTTGCACAGTTTCAAAGTGATCCTGAAAATCCCTACTTCAAACCTCTGAAGATAAACAGAACTCCACTTCCTAGTCCACAAGCTCAGGAAGTGTTTATAGGCAAGGCACGGCGCTATATATCTTGAGAGACTAGGTTTACTATCTGACCGAGCGTCAGCTACTAAAAGCAGATGGCAGGAATTGGTTCATGTGGTCAGCATGCCGACCCCTAAGCCTACTGGACTGAGGCGCTATTTCTTTTCATCAAGTAGCTCCTCAATTGGTGTCACGTGGCTGAATGCACCTCTTACCAAACATCACTACCCCAGAAAAATCCGAGGAGGTTATAGGATCGAACTCTAATACCAGAAATGTACTGCATCAACACAGTTATGCAATATAGATCATTTCTGGGTAGTTGTATAGCGCTGCTGTTTTTTCATAATACAACAATGAAACAAATACCTGTTTTGCAAGAATGTGATTGAAAAAAAAAAATGAACTGGCACCTGATTGGTCGACTCCTCGCAACTCGCGATCTGTATATATACCACCTCGGCATGACAGACTCGACACTTCAGTATCCCTGAGGATGGAGGCAGCGTGGGCCTCTGAAACGTCGGAGACACTTGATCTTCAAACCTGGCTGTCTACCCGGGAAAGATTTATTCAATGTGATTATTGTTTATCGTATTATATGTTAGTAACATTAGTATTTTAATGCTAAATAATAATTACGATCCTTATGACCTAGGAACAATACTAGAAAGTATAACAAAATCGGCAATGTTACAGAACAGTCGCAATTTTAATCGGCTATGTGCAGTGCTTGAAAATATGTTTTTATTTAATTAATTGAACAGCCTTCATGCGAAAGCGGTTGTTGGACCGGAGATATAGCCTATGGCTCACGTAATCCGAGGGTGGAAGGCGAGGCCAACAAAAAAAATACAGGCTACAAATGCATTGTCACCCAAGCAATAAGTAATATAACAATGCTGTAACATGTCTCTAACCGTAGAATCTTCCATGTTATAACTTTTTTTTTTCGAACACTGTCAATTCATATAGCCGATTGTGCAGGCGTAGCGACGATATGCTAGTCAAATTTTCTCAAGAAACAACAGTCTAAAACCCAATAGTTTCTTAAATATGTCCTATTAACTCCATTTGGCATTTTGTTTTATCAGTTTACCTAATTTTATACAGCAGTATGACTATTTTTATACTATTTTATCCGTGAATAGCTGGTTACCCATCCTTCGTACGAGTGAAAAAGAATTTTACACGATTTTTAGTCTTAACAAGAGAAACATCATGAGACAGTTTAAAAACATGCTTAATACAGTTGAGCTCGATCAATGTAATAAAATAAATAAGATGCCAGATGCTCAACAAGATATATTTTGTGTCCCTTAGGCCTTTCGGTATTACCACATCATCTTCAGGGCATTTTGCTGGCTTGGAGCTCCAATAATTAAAATAAAAAATGAAAATGCATTTCGTCAGCAAATGAAGCAAATGAAGATGGTGTGGTAACAACGAAAAACCTAAGCGACACAAAACATTTCTTGTTGAGCATCTGGTATCTTAGATATATGCATATGCATTTATGTACCACAGATTATTGTCTCTGCTGGACATTGGCACTGTGAATTGGACTCTGGCGCAGCTCAGTTGGTAAGAGCATTGGCACGGATAGCTAAAGGTCCTGGATTCAAGTTCCAGTGTCAGAGGAATTTTTCTCCAATAATATTATCATCTGGTATCTTATTTATTTTATTACATTGTGAGACAGGCTAACCGTATTTCGTTTTTCAGTGCGTCTGACGTTCTCTCTGAAGTTTGAAAATGACGCCTGTTTGCATCTAACTTCATACGAACCAGATTTTTTGTTCGTTATTAGACTAAATATTTCAATTACAAAGAGAATTTTCCACCTGACCACAAACAATTTTAACCAAAAGTTCAATGTATGCAATATTTACTTAGCCCTTTATTCTACAGTAGTGTAATATTAATTAAATACTTACATATATAGCACTCATGTGTACATTTTCATACATACTATTACATTTTCTACAATAATGTTAAGGAGCTGATAAAACTGACTTACAAATGTTTATCTATTGTCCTTAAATATATGGTAGCATATATTATGCTATTCATATAGTATACATTTGTACCTTAACTAGTAGCTTGCTGAATGCATTCAATTTGAAATATAAAACCATATAAAACCATTTACAAAAGACTACTTCAGTTAAGGATTTTTTATCAGAAGATATAGTACAGATAATATTAAAAGCCATCATCAATCCAGCGTTTCTACAAATAGATTCAGTGCATTAAAGAAGAATTTTATATTAATGACTATTTGCTTAAATTCTTGGCAATTTTACTTATATTTTACAATTAGGTACAGACAAATTGTTTTGCAATTACTGCAATTTACAATTGTTTTACAACTAAAATACAATTGCATAGCCCCAGTGTATATAACACTAATTTTATATCAATGACTATTTGCTGAATAATTCGGCAATTTTACTTAATTTTAATCTTCAGGACAATAGTTTGACAACACATTTTTAAATTTTTTTAAGTTTATACAGCATACAGGACAATATAATTTTTTAATATTATCTGTACTTTATCTTCTGATAAAAAATCCTTAACTGAAGTAGTCTTTTGTAAATAGTTTTATATGGTTTTATATTTCAAATTGAATGCATTCAGCAAGCTACTAGTTAAGGTACAAATGTATACTATATGAATAGCATAATATATGCTACCATATATTTAAGGACAATAGATAAACATTTGTAAGTCAGTTTTATCAGCTCCTTAACATTATTGTAGAAAATGTAATAGTATGTATGAAAATGTACACATGAGTGCTATATATGTAAGTATTTAATTAATATTACACTACTGTAGAATAAAGGGCTAAGTAAATATTTCATACATTGAACTTTTGGTTAAAATTGTTTGTGGTCAGGTGGAAAATTCTCTTTGTAATAAACATTTACCACAAACGGAAAAAGAATGAAATTTATCAATACTAAATATTTCAATATTTGAACCTACTTATGTATGCACATAATAAATATTTGAACAAATGCCAGAGCAATATCGTCTGGGCGAGAAAATTAGTCGGGTCTAGCCCTGCAACAGAGATTGGAATTACATCCTGCAAGACATAATTCCCAACGCTCTAATGGGACAACGGAAGAGCATTATGCATTTCGTTCTCATGGAGTCAAATGCAGATAGGAGTCATCCTCAAACTTCGGTTGCTTCCTTGTGATATTTCTCGGCGAAAAACTGCTCAATCTAATTTTCACTTGTACGAAGGGAAGGAGGCTTTGGGTTCGAGTCCCGCCTCGGGCGTGGGTGTTTGTGTGTGATAAGAAGCAGGGAAATATGGTAAACAAAACGGTAAACAAGGAAAACATTTCCGGAAAATTGGCCTATGACCGGCTAAAATTATTTAAAAAAAGAAAAAAGGCGCATAAACAGTCAATCAATAGACAAGAGCTGATAATTATGTGACATAACACATAACGCCTTTCTACGTCTAATGCATGCTCCAACACAAATTACTTTAATTTTTTACACATTCAAAATTACAATATATCCTGACCATTGTATCTAACTTACAATAATTTGTAATAATCTCATTGTAAACGTATTTGCGATTTTTATCCTATGTCTTCCTAGTGTTTTAACATATTTTGTCTTTATTTCATATCTTGGTAAAATTCTTTCATACTTTACTTTAAAGAATTAGTGCCGGTCAGTAACAAAAAGGAGAGAAAATAACTTTGGTTTCACAATAGACCAGGGATTTTGTGATATGCACATGTTTATTATATTGTCATTTATCACGTCTGTGTTCTTTTTAAAAGATACTGAATTTTAATGGCGTTAGGAAATAGCGAGGATTAGTGAACGACTACAGTCCCATAACCTTTCCGGGTATGAAATCTATGTTCATGCAGAATTTCAACTCTATCGGGTTTTTGCGACAAATCGGTACAGAAAGTGATGAAATATTAGATTTTTATACAATTATAAGGTAATCACCGTTTGCAAAATTACGGTTTTATATGGAAGTCGTGAGTAGCCTATAGTGTAATCACTATTCTAACCAAACCAAAAATTGTCCGGTATTCTGTAATTTCTGGTAGGAATAATAAGCTTAAAATCCATATCACTCTCACAATTCATACATGATTTAAAATATAGGAGGCCTACACGATTTTCAAGATATTTAATTATGTCTTACTGATAAAATTGTCATCATAATCTCCAAACGTAAAATTGTCCCAAAAAATCTAAGCCGAAACCTTCTGCTTAATTCTTCCTCCAGATCATAATTGTACTGCTAAAAAAGAAGAAAAAGTAGGATAACATCTACTTCTATATAAATTCCTGTCCAATGGGAATAGAGTGGACAGAGAGTGCAGTGACATCATGAAATGCGCAATGTTTATAAAAGAGGCAAGATCAAACGCGTATAGAGAATTTCCGCTACAAAACGCAATGTTTCCGTCTAGATTCTACACCAAAGCAGTAAAAATTTTATGGTAGACCTGTATTAGCTTTGCCCCGTCTGTTTGGATTATAAATGTTGCAGCAACTGGCGATATAGGATGACCATCGTCTGTGTATGTGTGTACCTATATATAGTCTATGTGTGTGAATATAAACGTAAATGCATGTGTGTCGGTTATCATCTGCTAAAAGTCTTGGTGCTGTGTCCTTTAATATATTCTGTATTTACTTAGGTCAAGTCGAGGAACGTCTAAACGCATTAATACATAGTACACTTACTTGGAGGGAATGGAATGGAAAATTATTCAGTACTAGCGAATAATTCCTAAAGGAAGGTTCAACATTTAAATAAAGCACTCAAGAACACTTAACACTGGTTCCTTAAAGCTACATAGGTCTACATATTCTTCTGAACGGGTAAATGCATATTGGGTGTTGGCTATATTACTGTCCAATAGAGTTGGGATTATCCGGACGAAAGTTAAATGCTTAACTGTCCAAATAATCATTCAAATATCCATTATCTCTTGTCCAGTTGACCGAATAACAGTTAACTAGATAACTGGATAATACGTAATTTTATCCAGTTATGTGTGATTATTCAGATCATTGTTAAAGGAAATAACTGCAATGGAATTAATTATATGGATAATCGACATAAAAATCCAGATAATTGCAAACAATATCCAGTTTACTATGTATTCAAATAACACTTAACTCTTTATCTTCTCTGCAATTAATTATCTGCCTAGTTAACCGTTATCCAGTTATTTGTCCCAGCACTACTGTCCAAGGCGATGCAAACTATATATATATATTTGCCGCTGCTATAGTACATAGTGTCGGCCTCAGAAGAGTACTGCGTCCGCCGCTGGATCCGAAAAGTTACGGGTTCAAAACCAACTGGCCGGTAAACCCAGCTTCATTTACGTACAGAGCTCGGTGTTGTGTAATTTTCACTTTACGGTAAAATTCACTTACAGATAAAATTTTAATTTTAATTATCCAGTATATATAAACTGTAATAATTACAACAATAAGCAGTAATAAACACGGTAAGTGGAAACAAAAATAGACATATGAGTAATGATTATTCACTGAAATGTCACATGGACTAGGACGACGTTACGAATAGGCCTACTTCGTATTAATAACGTTATCGATAGCAACAAACGATGATTCAGCCCTCACTTTTGTTTTACAACTTAGAATAACTTTAAGAAATAACATTACACAAAGTAATATTAAAATGTTACTTTTATTGAGACAAACAAAATGCCGTATGGTTGCAGGAAAGTTGTTTTAAAGCATTTAAGCATGATAAGAAGATAACTTCGCTTTTAGTTAATAGTGTTCACGCATGTGTGTACTTGAGAAGGGTCGAGTTACACGTTAGGAAATAAAGAATATCTGCTATCATCGCACTGATCAATATTAGTATCCTCAGCTCAGAGCCACAACACTTTCTTACATAATCTCCACCTGGTGTGCCGCATGCTACAATATTCAGGTCATTTCCTTATGAGCGTTCGTCATATAATTCCCATCCGTTTCATAATCTTATGATCAAATAGCCTTAGTACTTCACAATGTTCTTATATTCCATAGTGTAATAACCACTTTTAGACAGTCGAAGGTAAAAGAAGCACTTTTAGTGGTAGAAAATCATTAAAAGGAGAAAATTATGATGCTGAATGGTATGAAACTAGAAAACAGCTCGGTTAAAATGATGCTTAAATACGAAACTTACAGGTCTAGAATCCTGAAGGCACTGACAATACATTTTCATCAATTTTTATTTAAAATATCTCATCATAATCGCTTTTTCCTTTGAATTCGTTCCAACCAGTAAAGCTACCTGTGAACATTGATAATACGTATTGTTTCTCAACTGTTTGTTGACAGATGAATATGATGTGAATTCGATTTGATAAATTCAGTGTAATTTTCAGAAATTATATATCAATATATTATAGCTGGTACCCGCGGCTTCGCCCGCCATTATTAATTGACCCCAGGATTTTTAAGAAATTTACACTGTCAGTTTATTAAAAATGTTTGTGGTTCAGAGCTATGAAAATTGTAAGCAAAAATATAATTAGAATATTTGTTCATTGTGTTCATTTCACTTAGGCCTTACATAATAAAGAAACGGTTTTCCTAATGTTGTACTCTTCGTGAAAGTTTAGACTTCGAGAGACGAAAATCGCCGAGTATACCCGATGTCTCACGAAGAGGGAGCGAGTGAGCACTCTATTGAGGGCCGTTGAATTGTATAAGAGTAAATTATAACACACCAGGGTGACCAACCATGGTTTCAGTCTCACGGAAAATACTCTTTTAGTTAAAAATATTTTCATATGATTATTAGATATAACTTACTCTGTTTAATACAATTTGAGACTTCATTACGCCTATTTAGATGTTATATATCTCACGATAGTAAAAAAAAAATAGTTACTTGGTGCCTAAAAGCGTTGTCCACTCTACTTCATATGTTGGCAGTCATGCACAAGAAAATCAATGTTCTTTGTCTGTGCGAGTGCACACTAACTGTAAGTGGGAATGTGAATCACTTGAGTAAATCCCATATTTATTTATTTTCATTCAACCAATTATGTAAGAATAATTCTGGGGAGAATTACTCTAGAGTGTTTATACAGATTTATTTAATTCACTTGATGTCTGCTTAACCGTAGTATTATGAAAATCTACCAATCCGTTTCGCGCGATACGATATTTCCTTAATCAAACATTTCCTATTGGTGATTTAGACGCTGAAGAAGGCAAAGCTGACCTTCGGCTTAACCCCTTCGTGGAGGCATCAGATCAATTGGTATGTTTTGTGAACCACCTGTCGCGTTTCCTTATATAAGATACCCAACCTACTATAACTCAGATGTTCTCTTCCGCGAATCAATTCAATTCAGTTTCTACGGTATAGTTTAAAAACAGTTTACAGGTTAAAGAAGACGACTAATTTCACTAATTTTAAGAGCTTGGTAAATTTAAATTTATTTGAAGAAATTGATTGAGTACATAATTGTCACTAACAATTAGACACGGGTAATAATCGTTAGCGGCATTCGCAATTGTGGCATCCAGTGAGAGAGTGGGCTAAGCCAGAAATAACGGAATCGAGACATTTTGAGATTTGTGTTTGGCTTTCTAATGAGAAAAAATTTCTCTTAACACTTTATTTATTTCTTCTTATCAGAATTTACACATTTCAAAGTGTTTACAAAAATTAATTTCAGACCACACTGCCAGCCCTTTGTCACCTTCTTAAGGTTTCTTTTCGCAGTTTTTAGGTATTTAAAAAAAAATTCAAAACTTTGAAGCACCATATCTCGGTACGTATTTGGTTTTTAATAACGTTTAAACAATGAAAATGGTATAGAATTTAATGCACTTTAACTTTTGTAATGAAATGTTTTAGGTTATAACGCATCGTTTAGGAGTTATAAGGAAAAAACCACAAAAACCCCAAAAATTCGAGTTTTTCGGCCGACCTGAAGTTCGCACAGGGTCCTCGAATTGGAAAACTTGGATTCTACACCACAGAATACCCACATACAACATATTAAAAAATTATTAACTTCGGACCTTTTTCCAGGTAAAAGTACCTGGTGGCTGGACTATTACCGCGCCCTGCATATCACGTTACTAATGCTTCCGAGATGGCTTAGTCCACTCTCTCACTGGAGAAACGCCATTCCCTTAATTTTTGAAAATTGTCTTTCAAGAATAGATAGGGAAGGAACCCACACAAACATTTAATATTAGGCAAACAGTTACACGACTATATGTACTACACAGAGATGACAATAACTAAAATTTGAAAATTTTTAGCTTAGCCCACTCTCTCACTGGATGCCACAATTATTAATTGAATAAACAGTAGGCTATAATACAGGTCTACCATTTCCAATGAGCGCTGGAATTATTAGAAGACCGTTACGCTGAGTAAAGCAGGAATTCGACATCCCGTGAACTGCAAATGTACACAATAATAACACTTAAATTACCTTCATTCGAGGCCTGCGCTACTCTTTCCTGCCGTGAATTCTGCGCACGAGCTTTCCGTCAATACTCAGAGTGATGTTTTCATCACAAAATAATGTGCACAGAGCTAGTACTCAAAACGGCAAAATTGGCGTATGCTTGTCCGACCAAGCCGATCCTTTTTTTTCAAGAGCAGTGTTCCAACTCTTCGTGTTGAAATCTGCCCTGAAATTCTGGGTCAAACAAAATATAATTCAATTTCCATTGGAATGTTCTAAAGCCGAACCAAGTAGTAACTCAATGTACATTTTTATGCCATTTAAGTAAGTAATTCGGGCAGAGTTTTCCTGTAAAAGCAGGCAGCCGATTTTATCTGCATGACAAGCAGATTCTTATTCAGGGTACCGGTATTCCTAGTTATACTGTCAAAATTGCAAGGAAGGTTAGAGCATAAAGAATTTGAGAACTTCATAGAAACTAATAAAAGAAATCTGATGTGAAACGTAACTTCCTCTGCCCAATGGCTCAAATTATTACAGGATTGTTAATGAGTTCAAATTCCACATTTCTTCAAGACATTCCTTCATACTATGTAGAAGTGCTCTGTAACAAGAAAATGTTATTCCTAATGATAGGCCTATAGGCTACTCACAAAACTGACAATATTTACTGTAGAATAAGTAAAAAGTTCCGTTCATTTTTATGAATACTTTTTCTTTATTTCCTTAACTAAAAGGATTTAGAAAGAAGAATATTGATATACCATTTTAAACTTTTTTCTACAGTTCTTTTATGGGTTTATCGATTTTTCCCACAAGCTGGTGCGTAATAATCCTAACTCGTTCTTGCTTAGTAATATACGAATGATTCACTGAAATGTCCTACCAATTTATTAAACACAGACTGCTTGACTAGGTATACCATTATATACAACTAAACTTTTAAACTATCAAGAGAACATATACTTCGTGCAGATGCTATCGATAATTTATTTACACATAAAAATTGTGCTAAACTGGACAATTCAACAGACACAGTGTCAGCCGCGCCGTTCCCAGTGTTATGAATTACTCAATGTCACCAAAAGATTATTCCGTGAATAATAATATTATAATAATAATATAAACACGTTCTTGGGATCCAAGATTATCCTACACCAATTAGATAAATCGTCACCTGAGTATATGAAGGTAAAACTCTTATTTAAGGTGGCATAGAATACTACATTATTTTGGTATTTAGAGGTGGAAGATTGGTACATGCAATGATGCGTACCTGAACTAAGAGTTCGAAATATACATCATCTCATTTTTCGCAAAAAGTGGAGATAGTAGGCCTACAGCTGACAAAATGTACCTACAATATTTTAGCCCCAATTCCGAGAATACTTTGAAGTTCCTGAATGCCTATGACAAAGTAAGTGGTGGATTCGCCGTCTTCTAAAATGAATTGTACACACTATGTTGTATCATCCCGACTAACACATATTACTTCTTGAATTCGTTTTATTTCGCATAATTATGTTTTTTTTAAGATCACCCATTTTCTTGGACTGCACACTGAACTGAGAATAAAATGTCATAAATCCAGTAATCATTTCACATTTCTTTCTCGCGCTCGGAATATGTATCAGAACGACCAAATTTTTCTCATGAATTCATAGGATCTCTCTGTTAGA
The DNA here is from genome assembly GCA_964059195.1 of Ectobius pallidus. Taxonomy (NCBI): domain Eukaryota; kingdom Metazoa; phylum Arthropoda; class Insecta; order Blattodea; family Ectobiidae; genus Ectobius; species Ectobius pallidus. The sequence goes on from CAXKWD010000001.1 coordinate 134,961,572, forward strand.
TCAGTAAGATATCGAATATACTCATGTTTAGCCTTTTCATTGCTTTTGACATAATTATATGTCAATCACTAAAAAAACGCATAAAAGCGGAGATAAAAGGAAAAATGTAAGAATGTTTTGCACATATTATAATTGCTATTCATGGAAATTGTCATGTTGATTTTACATTTAAAGTCTACTAATGATTTCACCTGATTGTTTACGACATTATGTAAATTCAGCTCTGCTCTGATTAGTGTTGCCAGAGCTTACGAAATTACCGAACTTTTTATAATGCCAGAAAATACGAAACCGTGCGGAAATCTTTCGAATCCTGCTACATCTTGATAATTGGTGATCATTTTCTACGACGGCTCAATAGCAACATCTACTAAACAATAAGGATGGGAGCAAGGAGAAAGAGGAGAAGACTAAGAAGAACAAGAAAATAAAGACGTCTAGATTAAAAGATTGGATTCGTGCTTATTTAACGACGGGGTACACTGCAACTTAGGCCAGTGACCATCGTCGGAATTTTGTCCCGAAGGAGTAATATTACATGCCTATAAATCTGCAGTCATGGGCCTGTCATATTTATGAACACATAAATACCATCGACCTGGGTCGGGATCGAATCTGCAACCTTGAGCAAAGAAGTCTACGTTTAAGAAAACATTGGCGAGTAGTGTATCTTTTTCTTATAATGTCATAAGCCCGTATCTGTGACACCATTTCATTCAAAATAACTTCCGAAGATTTTCTTAAATCTTCCAAAATTTCTGACACAATTTTCCGAATTAACTTTTTCAGATTTGGCAACATTGGTTCTGAATCTCTGAAAGGGATAGACGCCTCTTGACTCTGATAGGTAGTTCGGGCCTCATTGATACAGGCCCGACGGGAGGGAGGGGCAGCCGGTGCTGCAGCCCCGGGGCCCGGCCGACCCGGTTTTAATTTTTACTTTCTGAATTTACTCTAAAATAAAATTGGTTATAAGTCAATAAACAGCTTAAGTTATGTTTTATGTGTTTATTTTATCTGCATTGTCCTCCCGTATAACGGTGACACGGAATTATCAGTTAATCTCAAACGGATTAATCTTGAAGAAAATTTTCTATTTTTGAAAAGTAGAAGCACAAATCCTTTTGGACTCAACAGTACGCGTCACTAATGTTCGGCATTTAAAACCATAAAATTCAAAAGATTAAACTGGTACATGCAGATAAAATTGTTCCTAATTAGGACATTTTAATGTATTTTTCCGTTTCGTGCCCGGCATCAGTTAACCGATTTGGTCCAAATTTAATAGGCTTCGTTCCATGGGCGTTATAAATGGTATACCATGTTTTATGAAAATCCGATAAAGCGTATTTGAGTTATCGCGATTACAGACACACGGACAGACAGACAGTCAGACAGTCCTGTCTACCAGATTATCTCATAAAGTACCGGTACCATTCTGGCACTTAATAATTATGTAATATCATTACATAATATTTTTGTTGCATACATTATAAAGGGCGAGTTGGGTAGTGAATTTCACATCTGACGGGGGCCCGGGAAAATTTTTCACTGGGGCCCTTGCTTTCTTTCCACGGCTCTGCATTGATACATTGTACCATACATTCTACATACAAGGCATTCGTAACTGCAGCAGGGGAGGAAAACCTATAGGAACCAACTCAGATGGCTGGCAAAGGGACCGATCAGTAAACTATAGTTTACAAGCCTTGATCCAGGACAGCATTTCAAAAGAGGGGGTGATGTGATCATATTGACGGATGTTGCATACTTAACGAAGAGATTATGAGCCCGTTGAAGTCATTGTACAAAAGTCAATAGTTAAGCCTATAGCCTATGTAGTATGTCACAATAATCAAAATGGGGCATCACTAATGTCTGCACAGGGATTTTTTTTTAATTTATTTTATTTTAAGTTTAAAGGGGAGGGAGTTCCTAAGACACTTTAGCGAGTGCAATACATAAAAAAACATTTCTGTATGTCTCTGCAGTTTGTATTTTCCAATTAAGACTTTTGTCCATATCAATGCCACTTTACTACACATAAGACGTAAGACTAATCTGTTTTTGAGAATATTATAGGAGAAAAATTCCTCCGGCACTGGGACTTGAACCCAGGACCTTTGGCTATTCGCGCCAATGCTCTACCAACTGAGCTAAGCCGGAGCTCAATTCACAGCGCCAGATGGAACTTCTCTCCTATGACTGATTGCCCTAATGGTCTACCTCACAGACAGACAAGTTATGTCATATGCAGTACTGTGAGGCACACTAAGTAGTGATTTTTGTGACCGGGCTCCCACTGTTATTGTACAGTTAACATTCAAGATAGATATACAAGCATTCATGAGCCACAGATTATTGTCTCTGTTGGACACTACATGAGAATATTATAGGAGAAAAATTCCTCCGGCACTGGGACTTGAACCCAGGACCTTTGGCTATTCGCGCCAATGCTCTACCAACTGAGCTAAGCCGGAGCTCAATTCACAGCGCCAGATGGAACCATTAGGGCAATCAGTCATAGGAGAGAAGTTCCATCTGGCGCTGTGAATTGAGCTCCGGCTTAGCTCAGTTGGTAGAGCATTGGCGCGAATAGCCAAAGGTCCTGGGTTCAAGTCCCAGTGCCGGAGGAATTTTTCTCCTATAATATTCTCATGTAGTGTCCAACAGAGACAATAATCTGTGGCTCATGAATGCTTGTATATCTATCTTGAATGTTAACTGTACAATAACAGTGGGAGCCCGGTCACAAAAATCACTACTTAGTGTGCCTCACAGTACTGCATATGACATAACTTGTCTGTCTGTGAGGTAGACCATTAGGGCAATCAGTCATAGGAGAGAAGTTCCATCTGGCGCTGTGAATTGAGCTCCGGCTTAGCTCAGTTGGTAGAGCATTGGCGCGAATAGCCAAAGGTCCTGGGTTCAAGTCCCAGTGCCGGAGGAATTTTTCTCCTATAATATTCTCATGTAGTGTCCAACAGAGACAATAATCTGTGGCTCATGAATGCTTGTATATTAATCTGTTTTTATTGTGAAATTGTATTTTGTTACGCGAAATGACACCGAAATTAACCCAAATTTTGTGCCGAAATGTAACATATTAATTCACCCTAAAACAGGATCTTTATGTATAAGTTAATACGTAGTTTCGGTAAGGGAGCACTACCAAATCAACAGTAATCTATACAACACTTTGGCTGTAATATTAAAAAAACTTATTATCATGCCAAACCTATTTACTGGACTTCTAGGTTTGTCACTAGCCTAGAAATTCAACTGTTATAGATTAAGGTCAGCGTTGTTAAAATGCCACTAACCTAGCGTAATCACTATTTCGCCCCGGTGGTGTTTACAACGTACCTAATATCAAATTACCGTCGCTATTTATGGTTATGATTTATAATCATAACTAATCCTAACTCATTTTCCCCCGTTTGTAATAAGTTGTTTTCATTTTTCTTGTGCCACGAAAATTTACATTCGGCCTACCAATTTCCGCAAATTGCAAAGTATAATAGGCTCGACCTCGACCGGGAACCAACCAGTGAACTAGGCTACTTTAGATAAATTCTGCTATTTTGAATGTGGCCCTCTGTCAAGTTTATTCGTATAAAGCTGATGAACATTTCATATTCTGCGAGAAACTCAAGATGCATTAAGTTAACTGACTGCAATTGGTTTATATTGCAGGAAATAACACTTCGTCTTTGCCTCGATATAACAATTCTTTACTTAGTCACTAGAAGAGCAGATGCTGTTTGTAGAATGACTCAAACTAGAAGTAATTGACTTTCCTTTAATAAATCAATTAGGCCTACTTCATTTTATGTGAGCATTTCTTAACTGTTCACTTCAACAAGAATAAACTTCTCTATTTTACTCATTAAAATGCTTGTAAACCTATAATTTCAGCTGTTCTAACACGTTTTTGTAAGTAGACCTACATTCTAATAAGTTTTTGTAAGTAGACCTACATTATTTTTGGATAGGCTTGCCAGATTTCTGAAATGTTCAACCGGGAGACAAGAATCCCCCCCAGCGTCGCGGGTATTCAAGGGTACACGCCCTTGGCGGGTTTTTAGAGTGTTTATAGTGGTTTATTCTCAATGCTATGAACAAATGGTAACTGATTAGAAACCTAAACCAGGGGTAATCTAGAAAATCAAATTTAATTTTTACCGGAATGTGAAGTAAACCGGCCGGGACACCGGGATTTTGTCTGAAAACCGGGACGTCTGGCAAGCCTATTTATGGATAGCTATCTAATAATGGATAGTTCAGAAGCCGACAAATATTTTCTCCAACAGGGGGTTATGGCCGGGCCACTCTTATGGGTCGTTGATTTACGGTAAGTTACTGGGGATTGAAAGAATTTTTTATAATTGCTGTAATTCCGTTCTAAATTTGTAAGAACTTTTTATGTAATTGAAAGGGGAAAATATTTATTTTTCATTTTCGTGTAGGCCTAATCATGTCTCTGCTTATTCTCCGAATTATTACAACAATATCTAAACATCATTGTTGTCTTTTGAGAAAAACTAACACACTGCAGATATCTTCAAGAATAATACAGATTTTTAATGTGATTAGAAGCAATGTATTTTTACTTCCTCTGCCAGTACTATAGGTACTATAGCTAGAGTAAGTATTGTGTTCGACCCTGAAATTCGAAGATGAATTTTTTTAAGTACACGTTCTGAGATCCCTTGAATCCAAAAATACTATTATCAGAAACATGACTTTGTGTGTGTTTGTGAACAGCCTAGATCCAGAACGGAAAATCGTATGAAAACATTTTATATTTATATTTGGGATGTGACACGAGGACTGGCGACGACTTTCTGCTACTTTTAGCACCTGCTACTTTACATAAAGAAAATTCAGTTTTTTGCAATGTTTTAGAAAACGGCTCAAACGATTTTGTTTAAATTTTGTCCATGAGATGTTCACATTAGGAACTAAAACTGTTCCCGCTCCCACGGTAGCTCGCAGGCGAAATAGGGACACGGGGAAACCTCTCCGGTTTGAAGGATGCTACACTAAGTCAAGTTTAAATACATTTATTGAGCCCCTTGAAAGATACAAAGAGCACAATGGACAAAATGATAAATAGACCCTTTAAAATACAAGATGGAATTTTATATCTTGCTTTACAAATAAATTCCTCTTCCTAGCGGTGCCGAAGAAGATGAAATGTTGATGAAGTCAAGGGGAGACGACTTAGTAAGCTCCTTCTGGAAAATAAGGCATGCTTGCCTTATAAGACTGATGAATAGCTCGGAGGACCAGAGCAGAGCAATTTTTATAGTCGCGCTTGCTCGGACGACTGAGAAAGAATTTCACTATTCTTGAAGTGAATGCACACTTTCAGCAAATTATTTTAAGGTCGACTTGCTGCTTCGACCGAGAATAAGAACCTTTAAATGTTGCTTCGACACTGCAACTAAAATTAAGCACTCTGAAATATTCACTTCACAGCAGTACTTACAGTAAATCCTTTTACTTAATGAGTTACGCATTCAAGTCCATACGGTTTGATCAGGGAAGTAAAAAACTTGGCTTCACACATTTGTAATTAAATCACAAATAAATTACTTTGAAGAACGTATTAAATTGCGTCTCTGCAATAACTAGGGCTGGGAAACTTCAAATTCCCAGCTCGACAATAATAACTAGATTCAGAATTCTGAACTGAAAACTAGCCTGGCGAAAGCTTCGAACGAGAGAATAAAAATGAATAGCAAGAATGACAGACGTCACGACATGTGACGTAAAGCAAGAATCCCATTGGCCAAGAAAAACAATAAATAATTAATCTTGGAAATAAATCAATTAAGTTACATTAAAATACTAGAACATAAATAAGAGAATAAATAGCATTACTTTAAAACTGAATTGTTTCTTTAAAAACACAAAATTATGAATAAAATATACTAAAAAATAATCAGACTGAAACTTTGGGTTGGAGATTATAACATGACTATCCAAAAAATGAAAGATGCGACAGTCAAATGTCATATCTGATGAGAATCGATGGGAGAAAGAACAAACAGATAAGTAAACATATTTAAAATTATATTGAAGACACAACAAGAAAATAAAACAAACGAAGTCACAAGCCTGTTGCCATAGCAACACGAATGCTAGACGGAACAAAAACTTTTACTTGAATTTTTTTCGCAAATCTTCTCTGGAGGGTAGTTATAAGTAGGGGGCGGATTTCTATGAAATGTCATATTTTCCCCCTTTGCATTATTTCAGGTTTCCGACTAATTTAAACCCGATTCAAAGCATCCTGGTGAAAATGGAACGGCTTTTATTGTGTATATAACTGCATATTTAGGATATTTTCAATTATTGTAGCATATTTAGGTCATATTTTTTGCATATTTGTGTGCATATTAAATAAATTTTGAAGTTTCATATCATATTTTGTAAATTTTGCATTATAATGATACTTTTTGAGAATTTACAGATATTTTAAATAATTAACACTATATTTTAATAAAATGTATTGTAATGAAACTTAAAAAATATACACAATGTGTTAGTTGTAAAGTCATATTTTAAAAATTTATTGGTCATATTTTAATGTTTTTAGGTCATAAATGCGTGCATATATCCTTTTTTTAGGTCATAGAAATCCGCCCCCTAGTTATAAGTCACTCATTGTTCTTAGAAACTCTGTCTTGCCTGGTGAACAATAAAACTTTGCATCAGGTTGAAACAACAATCGCGCTCTTTGCAATACGGCCTTTAATTCTATATCATAATGTGAGGTGAGAAAGATTCCTTGCTTAGGGTAAAGAAAGGTAAGTGCAATAACAAGATTTTATTAGGGTTGTGTATCCTTCGGGGATGTGATATGGTTAAGGATATTCTCTTCTTTTTTTACAACCAATTTACATGAAGAGGATGTCATACATAGTATATTATACTAAGAAGCAAAACTTTTATTTCGCCAGAGGGAATTGTGTGCTTCACATGAGAGTTTTCAATATAGCCTTCTATCAATTGTACTTCAAGACGTCTTTATGACGTAAGGATTTAATGTAAATAGAATTAAAATAATACAAATAACACAAGAACCAAAAGTCAATATTTGATATCTCCTGTAATTGTTCGACACACTTCTTCTATCCGTAATGTTATCAGCCTGACGCTAATCAGTCAGATTGTATTCTGACAGTTTAGAACTAATGACATTTCCTACAGGAAATCTGTAGGAAATCATTATCAAAAGACACATGGGCTGAGCAATGAGGGACTAGCTCATAGCTGAAGAGCGGTCAATAAATTATTTTGGGCATACTGCGTGTCAGGAAAACCTACCCTCTCAGCTAGGTTCGAGACGCGAATCTTCGGAGATAATTAAAAGTTAATCATTTATCCAATAATGGTGCGCTCAATAGAAGCTATCATAGTTGTATGTATAATTATAAATATTATATGAGGTGTAGGTTTTCGTCTTTCCTCTGAACGTTTACGAGTTTAGCCATCTTAAAGTTTTATATCTAGGGCCCCCATGTTAGGTACGATCACAATTTTCCTTTATTGTTTATCTTATTTGTTGTAGCATACATATGCAATTCTCACTTCTTGAAGCAAAATACGAGAATTCTATTTTCATCTAAAAAATTGAATTTTGCTACGTAATATGCCCTATCTAACATTTCTTACAATTGGTAAAACAATGCTTTTCCTACCTTTAAATTGATGATAAACCGTCTCTTCAAGCAGTCGGACGGAAATAGAAAATAATTGTTTATCAACATTAGAGATAGCTTCAATGACGTCATGTCTCACTGAGAGAATCCTATCTTTATCCAAAGATACAAAACGGAATGGACTAGAAAACCTGGGCAAATACAGTTTCACAAAAGGGAGCTGTAAAATACGTTCTATGTGATCCTAATTTTAAGTTTTTTTAGAGATATATTTATAAAGTAAATTAGTATATAAACATCATTCAAGTATGGTAGTTGCAATTTTAATTATGTATTGGTAAGTCTTCTTCCAAAACTTAAAAAACTATTTTAGGACCAAAGAAAATCTAAAACAAAGGAATAGAGAGCCCTATTTCTACCTTCACATTTATTAAAGCAGGAGATAGAAATAAATTTCGGATATGTGCTATAACTCAGGTAAAGCCCTATTTCTACCTTCACATTTATTAAAGCAGGAGATAGAACTAAATTTCGGATATGTGCTATAACTCTGGTAAAGGCTACACAGATAGGATGTAAATGAATACATTATAAGCTAAACCGTTGTCGATGGATCTCAACAGCTAATGCCCACCCCCCTTTGATGTGCATAAACTGTAAACAGGCGATGTGCTTCAATACTGTTTACAGAGGTATCTGTTAGTTCTATGGAAAAGGTAGCCCACATCTCTCTTTCTCTCTCTCTCCCACACCGACCTTTACAACCAATGTACGTATGACCAAGGACTCTTTGTACGCACAGGGCTAGTAGTTACCGGAAGGAATTATACACCAACATAACGAAATAAATACTACGTAATAGAGGTAGCTGATCAACTTAAAAGGTTCCGCCTAATATAGTACTAAATTTCTTCAGACACACTGGAAGTTGAAGGAAAATAAGATCAGGAATATAAAAGATCACGTTTTATAGGTCAATTGCTTGAATATTTTAGGAAACAATACTGTGTAAATTAGTCTAAATTTTTTTAATGCAATAATTATTACCTAATTTGGACTAATGTCTGTGAATAGGTTATAATTCCGGGGTGCGCGGGCAAAGGGAGTTAAGTCCACTTTCTTGTTACTGAGAATTAGAGTGACTTAACACACTATACCAACCCAACATAGTTTCTGAGATGGATAAACCCATGAGGCACACATCCATAACTACCGTACAATTTTGATTATGACTTACTGGACTTAACACAAATTTAGAGAACATTTTTATCTATAACTCTATGGACATCTCAATTTTTTAGGATGGTGGACTTAACTCTCTTTGCCCGCGCACCCCGGAATTATTATGTATTGAACAATGAGCTCAGCGTTGGACATAAAACTTATATTTACAAAATTGATAAAAATTATTTGTATTTGTCTATGTTAAAATAAGAAGAATTGATAAATATGTCTTATATAATAAATCCTAGCAAGTTTAGTAGCTTGTTATTGTGAAAATTGAGATTTGAGATATCTGTAATAAAGGGTTCAATACGAACACTATTTATTATATCAATTATTAAAAATTTTGCATAACTAATTTGTTAGTTAAAGATGGCGTTTAAAATGTACGTTGCATATCGCTATGCATGCCTATAGATAAGCAAACTTAAGTTGATTAATAATACAGACGTTCTCTTCTTGTTTACTTCCTGATATAGTTGATATGGTTACTACACTTCGTTGATAATGGTTCAAAGTGAAGTAAGATGTTGTAATTTTCTTATCTCTCTCCAACCTTCAGTTACTTGTGGTGAATTATTTGATGTGCATTTCGATGTCTCATTACATCATCTTCAGTCAGACCTAAAATATATGAATCATTAATTGAGATATATAGCTGATTGCGGTAAAATTTATGTGTTGAAATATTATGTAGACGTGATCTTTTACATTCCTGATCTTATTCTCCTTCAACTTCCAGTGTGTCTGAAGAAAGTTAGTGGTATATTAGGCGGAACCTTTTAAGTTTATCAATTATCAAATACCACTTGAAATATGAAATTAATCAATTGTAATAGAGATAGGCATAATGACATTAATTAAGTAATTATTCACCTGACTATAATAGTCGGCTAAATAATTTAGCTCGTGGGTCATGAACAGGCTTTAAAACTTAGTGCCCGAACCCACAGAGGGAGTTGATTCCGGTTACCAACAACCTGAGTATAGGGGGTGGAGAGTGATTGCGAGAAGTGAATTCGCTCGTAATAAGGTGCCTCTCAAATTGGTCAACAGTGTACCTTGTCATTGTGCCTGTTTAAATTTATAATACGTGTTTGGCATGCCGAAAGTAAAGTGTTCTAAAACGCAAACATATATTGAAACATTTGGGAGGGACTATTATACACAAACAGGAGAAAGTATCGTTTTGCATGCGTGTAATGTGAGTTTAGATAATGAGAAGTTATTTTGTGGTCTTCCTATATCTGTATTGCGGTTTGTTTACTATCACGTGAACTAGCATATGGTAGCTAGGGCATACGCCGAGCAAAGTCTGTACAGTACGGTTGCTGTTAACATATTTGATCGGGCACTAAGTTTTAAAGCCTGGTCATGAATCAGTACAAACCAGTACAAGAATATATGGAATATCAACAAATCACAAATGTCTATCGCCATAATTTTATCGTTTTATTTTTATCACATTAATTTCACCGCCCCTACGTGCAGTTATTTTTTATGCTAATCCACAAACATCTTCATAGGCCTACATATAGCTTCTCTGATCATAAACAATTTATCACTAAACACAGTATATTTGCTAATTTAAAAAAAACATGTGACCGTTAATTGGTCGTTACTTCGATAACTTCCAATCGATTTGGTCCAAAATCAATTGGGATTTTCCTATGGAGTTTTTTAGGTGTGTACACTACGTTTTATCAAAATCTGATAAAGCGTATTCGAGTTTTTGCGCGTACAGACAAACGGGAATTTTTTCTGTTCAAGTAATCTTAGAAAGTACTGTACAATAAAATCATGGCGTACAATTGATATTAAACAGCATGAAAGATTGACTGTGAAATATCACGGTGTCTCACAGTTTAGGAGACTAAAGGAATCTTGCATTTTGTTTCTGCATGGCTGAATCATGCATGTGCTGTAACTGATCTAGGCCGACGGAGACACCTTTCTATAAATTTAAATAACCTGTATCAACTCTTATCAAAAACTTAATTGACAAATAATTATCAAAAGAACTCAATGTTTTCGTAAAAAGTCAACACATATTTCCACGAAACGTTCTCTCCATATTACACTTCAATAATTGATCTTCTTACAACATGCTATGCTAATCACTGATTTTAGAAGTCCATTTCGAAGCTCATTTAGGCCTATTATCCGGGATTTGTTTACTTTTACATCACCAAAAATTTCTTAACATAATATGTATGTCGAACTTAACTATTACATAATTATTACTTTTGCGGCTAACTTAGGCCTAAGCAAATTCCTAAATTTCCTACAGGTAGGCCTATATAAAACATGTGCGCTTGTCTGGCTTGGAATAGTTTCGCCCAAATCTCACGCAAACATAAGGAATGTGTAGAATACGAGACAGGTGGGCTGGGTGGATCCAGTGCTCAAGATTCTTCAATCGATCTGCCTAAAATCTATCAAGGAGTAGTACAGTGCAACCATAGACATTTTACACTGAACCCCCTAATTTGCATCCGTAGTTACCTATCACTAACGACTATAATCGATTATACTTTATTAATAATTTGAAAAAAACTAGATAAGTGTACTAGGCCTGTAGTAAGCCTATTAGACATGTTGATCTAAAGTTTTCAATTTCCTTCACCAAAGACAAAAAAACAGTAGGTCTGTATGCAGTTTAAGAAATTAACTAGTAGGCTACAAATAATTTCTTTTTAAATTATTAAAAAACTGAAAATAACTTAGATATTATTTCTAACAAGACTCTTCTAACTTTCTCGCAAAATAGTTGATACCACTCTTAATAAAATTGGGAAATGCACAAAGAATTTATTCATTTAAAGTATAGGACAGCAGCTGGTTTGCATATAAAGTACAATTGCCTATTACAAAAAAGGCAATAAAAAATATTACACGCTCGTAGTTCTTCTTTCTCATTTGTAGGGACGTTTATGTGGCCCAAGCCGCCCGGGCCGCGACCTGACGGAAGAAGGATTATCTTTGGTCCACAGATATACTTTCTTGACCAGAAAATAATATAAAGGGTCTCCCCAGATGGGTGATCTGCCCAATGCGGGGGCCACCTCCGAGATAACGGCAGCACATGGGACTGGACACTGCAGTTGCACACTCGTTCCGAACAAGGCACGGATTGGATGTAGATGAAAATGACGGCCTGAAGTTTCCTAACATTCGTCTCACAGGTGAGGGAAAATCCAGCCTCGTTTAGGTAACTTGTCCCGACCGGGAATCGAACCCGGGCTTGCTGCGAGAGGGGAGAGAACGCATATCCTACGCAACAACGGTGGACAGCAAACGGTAAAAGACAAAAAAAATATGTCGACTATGGCAGTCTCTGTAATTTGCATGTTCATTGTGTATGCTTAGATTTAATACAGCTTAACGATGTCTTGACGATTAGCTTACCAAAACAGTCCCCAACATTCAGTCCTCCAGATCATTATTCACAAGAAACGAGACAGCCATGTAGAGTTAGGTTGGTGGCAGTTAGGTTCGGAACACCTAAGGCACGATTTTCGTGAATACGCGTCAATTAACGGCGCCATTTTAGGTTAATTTTCCATGAACTTCTTAGGCCTAGTTTCGTCGATTTAACCCCCGGGTTACACGTTCTAAAGTCTCGATAGGACGAAAGGTTGTTTCATCGACAAGAGTTAGTTTTAACACAGGGTTCATGGGCGTCCGCAGAAATTTTGTCAAGGGGGGGCATGAACAAGTTACTGCCACCACCACCGTGATGATGCTACTACAGTACTACAACCACTTTAATAATAATAATAATAATCTTAATATAATAATAACCACGTCCTTGATTTAGGCCAACTGTAGCTAGACCTATGACTACGGATACGAAGAAAAATCTGATGTAGGACTACATAGTACATTTACAAGTCTTTTTCTACCCTTTACAATTTCACAGGTACTGTTCATATAAAATGAAGTACTTTTATTGCTTTAGCTTCATTATAATGAAATTTTGGCTATAAATGATTTCAAGTTTGGGGGAAGTAATTATTCCTATTTGCTCATATCTAAGTAGTTAAATCTTACAACACGTTTTTGTCCAAACAACTCCAACTACAGTATGTGGACACTTAAGCTTCACTTCACATTAGTTGCTTAGTCACTTAGTTTATAGAGATTTAAATCTGTAAACAAAATTTCCAAGAGAGGGCAGAGGCCTACCCTGCCCCCTTCCCCTTCCGGACGGCCGTGACAGTGTTATGATAACATTCCCTTGGGCTAGAAACCTAACTCGGTGCTAAAAATGACTGCTGTAAATCAAGAATTTTATGTTTTTCTATATTTCCCTATCGTCCGAGAAAGAAATTAAGAGTTGAATAATAACAATGTTTTATCAATAATAATATTACAGATACCAGTAGTAGTAATAATAATAAATTTAAAAAAAAACGGTAGGCTATCTGTTATTTTGGCCGGGTTCCATGAGCCCCTTTTCGAGGTAGGTCACGCAACGACTCCGGGTGACGGGGGGCACGTATAATCCGCAAACAAATTTAGACCTATACAAACGCATTCCTCTTACGTGAATCCTGACTAATTCGATTCTGATACTATTCTAATCTCTCCTATTTCATCAGTATTCTCAGAAAGCGTGCCTGGTTTTCTTGGGTATTTACTCAACTCGAAAACTTCATTTCCTTAAAATCAATTAGAATTGCTTACTGAGGAAAAGATTGAACAGAATTATAATCACAGAAGAAGAATGTATGTGTGTAGACCTCAAATATTTTTTAAGGTATCACGACAACACTTATAACTCCTGTTATTTATAATTAGCACAGTAACATTCGATTTTCATAGGTACTAGGTCTATTGTACTGCTATTTTTGGAAAAATGAAGATGCAAGAGGTATGAAGAGTAGAAAATCGATCACTGTTAATAAAAAAATTAATTTCCAATCTATTCCCTACAATTACTCTGAGCTGCTTTGTTGCTAGCTACGACAAGGTTTTATGTCTTTGCCGATATTCAACTTTATTAAGGGCAAGCCGTTGATCAAATCGAATTCGAAGACCAACATTATTTTTTCTACAAAAATGTAGCCTACGTTAGGCAGTTTTAAAGGCTTCCGGCGAACAACACGATTATGTTCCTTGCCAATATTTAGAGTTACTAGGGCTAAACCGTTTATTCTTTATTTTTCACAAACTGAACAAAATGATAAAGAGAAGGCCTAGTAATCTTACTATAAAGTCTACAAAGACAAGAGCAAAATAGTATATTTTTAAACCCGTACGAAGGGCGGGTAACCAACTAGTAATTAATGTTTTCGCTTTTTTCAGGGCACGTATCTAAAATATTGTCGCTATGCGTTTTTATACATGTATAACATTTCTAGATTAACTTATAGGCCTAATAGGCCTGTACATTTCTGATTTGAAAAGAAATGCATTTTGAAAAGTCCTGATTTTTAAGAAAATAGAATAATATTTCACTAACACACCATTAACTCTTCCGTATTAAAGCCCTATAATATTTTCCATTTCTTATGCTGGTAGAGAAACATGTACTCTAAACGAGTCACATGCAGTAGACCAGTAGTTGTCATGCATTACCTTGTGATCTGTTTGACCAAGGGGGTCGGGAACACAGAAAATGTTTATTTTTAGTTTTATTTTTCACTTTTTGATGTTTTATCATTCCCCGAAATCTCTTTTTTTTAAGTGACATGATTGTCAATGTTTTATCTTGACTCTAAGTAACTTATATTAAATAATTTCTTTCTGTAACCCTTACGTGGGTTTCCATGTTGCAAGGAACCTTCTTCAATCAATGATAGCGGTGGACAAAGAAAGAATTAAGGCATCAGATAGGTCGGTAAAAGTTGTAGAAAGGATGGCTAGAAAGAGTGAAAAGGGAAAGGAAAAAAAGACTGGAGGATGACATGCAGGATGACCCAGATAATCCTTCATATGGAGCTGGAATGCACTAAAAGGTAAACTTAAACTTTGTCGCACGATTCCCGAAAACTACATTTTTTTTTACAAAAATGTCTACCTTTTCTCAGCATCCACTGCATGTATTTGTTTCAAATTTTTATGAGTTGTTTGTTGGATTTGTCCCTTCATTTTACAGGAAGGACTTGAAGAAATTCTTTTTAGAAAGTTTAATATACCATAAAATGTGCTGAAATTATTTTTAAAAAGTTCCTCCATAAAATAATTCATAATTCTTAAACTAATAAATTTATCCAAAAATCCCTCCTTCAAAATGAGGTCACTTATGATAACAACATGGTGTAAAAAATTCAACATTTAACTATTGGTAGTCCCTGGGGAAAGGTACACTTTGTTGGAGGTATTTTAACATTGTAGAGATAGGGCGTTCCGGCTCCCCTTAATTCATTCTAAGAACTAAAAACAAATGGCAACTATAACTATACAAAGTTTGTTTTATTTGCCATATCGTGTTCTTAAAACCTATTCGTGCACTTCACTTTTAACCTTAACGGCAGCTTAAAATTGTAGAATTATCTTTCCTCCGTGCACTACTTACGAGAAAGGCTAAATAAGCATGCCTCAGAATTTTCTACACGACCTTTTATATGCTATTACTCAGATACATGAGGACTATTATACAAAACTATCTCCAAATATTGTAATATGGGAAGTAAAACAGTAGGCCTAAACGAAAGGACTACTTGGCTGATAATAGCTCCTAAAGCGATAACGTAATGTAAGCGTTAATTTTACATGGTAATAAACAATACGTTTACATGTACCCGAAGTTACTATCTCATTGCACTGTATATTATTGTCGGTTTTTTATAGTAATAATTATATGTAAAATGATATTAGTCCCCCAGTAAGCACGAAATCAAAACCCTAAAACGAGTATAAACCTAACGCAAGAGTACAGGCAAAGTTATGTTACTTCTATCCTAGTTTGTTGGGTATGACGCTTGTGGTAACTTAGTTTTTACTGGTGCGAATCTGAGAATGTGTGTTTGCACACGTTATTGTTTTACGAGCTTGTTATTTTGAGTATAGTTACACTGAGAAAATGCTTCAATCACATACATGAAAAATAGCAATTTTTTACTGTATCCGTGATCGTTTAAGCAATGTAATACCTATAGTAGTTTATCACAGAAGTTTTACCTATAAAACTGTGTACAAGAATTTAAAGTGGAAGTCACAAAATCACTGCATACTTCATGTTTACTTTCTCACCAAAATAATAATTTAATTCATGGAACTCGAACTATCGCGAACTCGAAATGTCGCCGAAGTTTAGCGTTCTTTAGTGACCTTCTAACCTCCTTCAGTGTCTCTTACCTGTTGCAACGTAGATAGTGATGAATATGATGAGCTGGAAAATGTAAAACACAGAATCGCCGATGCACTTCATGTTTCTTGTAGCACACTTATAACTCCTACAGCACCACTGCACGTATAAACTCTGACTGGCTTAACCTCCTCCCACTGGCGCTCCGACCGGCTTCACTTGAATCACACCGCCGTAGCGCCACTTGCAAAAACAAAATCCCACTTGTTAAACTTCATTCACTACCCACCACAAAATTAGCTGGAGTGTAACCCGCCCGTGTACTCATTTTACGCTGTTATACACTGTGCAACAGTTTGTGATACGGACGCTTGCACTTGTACAGCCCCGAAGGGTTCCCGTATTCGGCCTACCGGTTTATTTCAGTTTGTGGTCGCTGGTGGCAGGAAGGGGTAGTGTTGACGGTTGAAGGCGGGAAGGTTCTGGCGCATGCGTCCTGAACCATTTGTTACGTGCTCTTACGACGCGAACTATTCAGCAACACTGAAGTACAGTTGGAGCTCTTGTAACGGCAATAATTAAAAGAAAGAACGTACAGTTTTATGGTCTCGTCATTCATTTAACGTCCATAAGCATTTATTTGTTAATATTCTGAACCTGTAATCTAATATAATGTAGGTCGTGATTTTCGTAACTCATCTTCGTCATCTTGATTTATGCATTAATAAACTGTAGTTACGACCACGTAAAGTTGAGGTACAAATATTAAGAATAAAGACAATAACGATGCTGATGCTGATGATGATTATGAAGATGATAATATTAATAATAATAATAATAATAATAATAATAATAATAACAACAACAACAACAATAATATGTTAAAACTTTCCCATAGGATTCACGATTTACAATAATTCAGAATTAGACCCACAAAAAAGAAACAAAAAACCAGAAATTATAAACTAAAAGCGCAAAAAAATAACGCCCAGGTAAAAGTAACCCCTGACTTCTTCAATCAGATATAACTGGGACGGCAAGACAAGAAGCTAGGATTGAAGATGCGCAGTAGCAGTATGAGCTTGTCTAGTAGCTTCAAAGCGGTATTCTCGCGCATAACATGAAGTATAATAATGTCTCATCTGCTCAGTTATACAATTCTAGAGTTCTTATATTGCCTCAGGCTCGAAGTCTTGAAAGTCGGCCCATCAAATATTAACCAAAGAACCACAATTTTTGTTGTTTTACATAAGGAGCTGGTTTGTTAATTAAATTATGTGGTCTATTACTGATTTATTGAAAAAAGGTAAGGATTTAAAAAAACTGGATTAAAGCACTTTTAATTTTGCCCAAGGACCCTCACTTTTACGATATGTTGTTCTTAAACGTTCTGAAATCTATGGCTCCGGAATAAACGCTTTCCCTTCCCTTCGAGTTAAGAATGTCCCTTCTCTACAGATGTTTCAATTTTTCCAGTTGCATCCATCAGATTTATAGGCTATACATTGAGTATTGTGATAAAAAGATCGCGAAAGAAGCTGAAATTGGAATCTTATATTTAACGATTAAATCATTTTATACCGGTATAAAATATTGGGCATGTTCCATATTTGTACACGTATAACACAATATCTATTGGACATACCTTAATGAAACCTTCATTAGCATTTCAGTGCACTGTGGGGATCACTTGAACTTAACTATGTCTAAGTTCGAACTGAAGAATTAATTTAATTTTTTGAAAACGGTTAGGGAATTGCAGGCAATGTCAACTTTCGATGTGCTTGGAATTAAAAGCTTCAGATTTATTTCTTTTCTTTTTCGTAGTTTTACCTCTCCCTTATAGGGACCTTTATGCGGCCCGCGTCACCCGGGCCGCGACCTGTCGGGAGAGGAATGAACTATGGATCACAACACAGACATACTTTTTTGACCAGACAAGGGCCTGCCCGTTTAAGTCATCAGCCCAAAGCCAGGGTCACCTCCGAGACAACACGGACACATAGGACGATAAACACCAGTGGTTCACACATTCGCTCCGAACAAAACGCTGATGGAATTTCTTTGAAAATTCCTATAAAACGAATTTTATTGCTATGTTCCAGTAACATTCAGAAACACTTGCCGGGCGCATTCGACCATTACAAGTGTACCAGCGAACCGAATTTACAATTCTTTCTGTTGAAGTTATCTTCCAGCGAGATTTCCTGGCAGTTACAAGCAGCCAGAAAAGCTAGAGGGCAGTAATATGAATTATTTACCAGACACATGCGCAATAAGCGTAATAATGGAGTTTCCTGCGCGACGCCATTCCACAGAAAAACCGTTTCCAAATATTATATTTTAGTAATAGCATTACGCTTATTTAATTGATATAACATAATATCATTCGTATTTATCTTCAATTACAAATCATCGTCAGCCTTAATATAAATCGAATGAATTATCAAATGAACCGTTATCTTCCAGTAAGAATAAGAGGGATTTTATTTTTGGTCCAGATGGTCGCAAGCAGGGCATGTTTTTTCGTGCCGGTTCCATACCAAACACTTAAACCTAAAGACGACTCGAACACCAAGATTTAACCCCGGGAATCGAACGCGGACCGTTTGGGTGGAAGGCAGGCGTGTTACAGACCAGTAGCTTACAAATATTACTTCAAGATATAACTTATATAAATGCTAATTTCAAATTAGGTAGAGAAACTCGTTTCTAATAATTATTTATTTCAAGAAGTGATAAATAATTATCTTTATTATACTATAATCATACCGTTAAGGCTGCATTATGTGAATAAACGTGCGAAGAAATGACAATTTTTATAATACAACTAACATAATGATGATTGATGATAAAGTGTTCGGCCCGGAGGCCGGTCTTGCCGTGGTCGTGGGGGGGAAGGCCCACGACCCGACCGAGGGACATTAGACCGGATGATACCGCATAGGGTGGCCAGGCCCTTACGTGGAATAGGGATGAGGACACAACACCCAGTTCTGACCCAGGAAGGAAATTTGATACCTCTGTAAAATAACCGACCCGACCGGGAATCGAACCTGGGTGACTGGCAATAACGATGCTGATGGTGATTATGAAGATGATGATGATGCTGATGATGATGATGATGATAATAATAATAATAATAATAATAATAATAATAATAATAATAATAATAATAATAATAATAATAATAATAATAACGAACAATAAAGTTTAATATATTATATAAATAATATTACGTTTTCAATAAAATCTGTTGGCGCTTCCAGGTATTTGCAGCGTGTCTTCCGACATTTCGACCATCTGCGTTGTCTTTATCAAGATTAGTAGATTCTTTTAAGAAGTTGTTTCCAGATATGTACTAGCTCACCATAAGTTGATCATACATAATGTAGTTACTCTTCCTGGAATTCTTTCCAAACTATTTCGTTCACAACTCTGGAACTAAAGTAAACACACTACCAACTAAAAGTGGTTGTGAAAAAGTCTCCCCTTAAAAAGTGAGCTCTTTCCAACCTCTACTGTACCTCACCTGATGTAATCAAAGCCACGGGAGCAAAAACAAACTACTGGTCTAGGCAGTGAGAAAGGGTGTTTCCTCACTCCTTCATTAATTGAGTATAAATGGAAGTAAAGTGAAAACTTGTCCACTGCTGTGGCTCAGGGGATGCGTTCAATCCTCTCACACAGCGGGCCCGGGTTCGATTCCTGGTCGGGACAAGTTACCTAGGTGGGGTTTTTCTGGGGTTTTTCCTCACTTTTGAGACAAATGTCGGGTAACTTTAGGCCCTTGTGGTCCCAGATATCATCTGGCCGTCATTATCATCTTCATCCCATCCTCGCCTTGTTTGGAGTGAGTGTGTGTGAATGGTGTGTCTCGTCCTATGTGTTCGTGTTGTCTCGGAGGTGGCCCCGGCATTGGGCTGATCACTCATCCGGGGAGGCCCTCCATGTCCTTGTCTGGTCAAAAAAGTATGTATGTGATCCAAAGATAATCCCTCTCCCGACAGGTCGTGGCCCTGTAAGGCCCGGGCGGCTTGGGTCGCTTAAATCCTAAAAGGGAGAGGTTAAACTTCGAGAAAGAAAGAAAGTGAAAACTTCATTATATTAAACATTCTTTACTAATTAGCCTACTAGCACACCCATTCTAATAAGCTTCTACACTAAACTGGGTTTAAATTAATAAAGACGAATCATATGTAATATTTGTTGTATTTGCTCTGAGGGGGGAAAAAAACACATCTTTTCACTGTCACGCCAGAATATGTTGAACAAATACTGTATTTATAAATTCGTTCAACGCTCTGGCATAGAGGAAGCTTCTCTTTACGCAGCAGGCCCCAGTCGGAACAAGTAGTGATGGTAGAATCGAATTATTTAAAGAATCGAGTAATCTGTTCTCGAGTAATATGAAGAATCGAGTGATCGTTCGAATGAAAAAGTTCTCGGATGAATGCAAGATATGAGAACTCGAATCGGTATCCGAGAACTAGTAAAGACTGACTCGAATGATAACTCAAATCGTCAGCTCGGCAATTTCTTTAAGTTACAAGATCTACTGCTATGGTATTTCCCCCAAGGGGTGTGGCTCACCCATATAGTGACTACACACCAATAGGAGTTAATTTCACGTAGTGCTGTCAGATATTGCATTTACGGCATTCTACTATAAGGATCCTCAGAGCAAAGATCCATATGATAATAACGCTGTCTTGTCTCTAGTCTGTTAAAAATCGGCAGTTTAGCAACACTGCCTTGTGCGCATGGAGCTGTGCGTTCTTATATGCCTTTCTTCTCTGTAAAACTTATACCGCATAAACGAAGTAAACAGAAGTGATACATCTGAGCAAGCCATTTCACTTCACGCTTCTTGTAGCACTAAATCATTAAAAATACCTTTTATACGATTCTTGATATCTCGAGAACTCTCAAGAATCGAATAATTTTGATTTTTTTCATTCAAGAACTCACATCACTACGAAAAAGTTTCCTGGATGGGTTTTTTTTCGGTATATCCCCTCATGTACAATGTGAATGTCATTAAACTTTAGGTCCTTGTGATCGCCGGAAATCATTTTTCCATCATTAGGCCTATCATTTTGATCGGGGGCAGTTCTCCTTGTCCTTGGCTGGTCAAAAAAGTATGTGATCCCGCTCCCAATAGGTTGCGGTCCTGTAAGGTCCGGGTGGCATGGGCCACATAAATGGTTTCTACAACGGGAGATGTAAAACTGAGAGAAACAATAGGTAAAATGTTCCTATCTAGTTTTCAAAACTGCTTTCTTTTCACTCAGTTTATTTAATATATCCCTACCTCCATTCTGTTTTGTTTCTTCCATTTGTTCATATTAATATTCATCACAAGAATTTATGTACATAGGCTACATTAGACGATTTTATGTAAATTGACATTGATATTAACATGAATTTGTTAGTACTGCAGTGTGTGAAAATCTTATTTTTATCTCTAATGCTAAAAGGACATTAATCACCCTGTGTAAGTTCTTTTTATGA
The DNA here is from genome assembly GCA_964059195.1 of Ectobius pallidus. Lineage (NCBI taxonomy): Eukaryota > Metazoa > Arthropoda > Insecta > Blattodea > Ectobiidae > Ectobius > Ectobius pallidus. Next base: position 134,983,238 of record CAXKWD010000001.1, read on the forward strand.
TTTATTTACATATTTCAGAGTTGTGTAATAAGTGCTTCGAGAAAAATAGTTTGATTGTTTTTAAGGAAATAATTTTTTTCTGGAAAACTACAGTCTATGACATTTTTAAATAATCTGAAAATCCTCTAGATTATTTCAATTACACCTTTGACGTCCATTAGGTTCTGAAGAATCATTCTGCAACAAAAGTTTATTAGTTACCTGCTTATTCTGTTTTCAGGGCTTGGGTCAACTAAATTTCATATTGCCTGAAAAGTTGAAGTAATTAAATGGTACTGAACATTCATATAACACCTGCACTACTTTAGGCGAATTAAATCTTTTCCCAAATAATTTTACATCTCTATCAATCCTTTCAACCTTAAAAATAATCATGTGTAAAACATATCTTTAAAATTATTTTCCCCCTAGTAGAACTACAACTTACAATTTTCTTAATTCATCCTAAAAAGGTTTCATCATTTTTATTACACCCCTTTTAAACACAATTCTAGTACAACATTGGTGATGTTTTCTCAAGGACAGCCAACCAACAGACGAGCTGCCAGTAAATTAAAAAATCGGACTTAGACTTCGTTAGACTCCATTGGTCGGTCAATTGGTTCGTTTTTAAATGCTTACTTGTACAACAGCATGTTTTATCATATCTTGTGAGAATCTATACTTATTAACAGCATACTTCAGTTAATTTTTAGTACTAAAGATAAGATTTATGTATGTAATACAAGTTTGTAAATGTAATGTAAATAAAATATTTTATGCCAACAAAATGAAATATCATTCTTGTCACAGTTGTATGTACGACTGTGGCTGAATAGATGCACTACATCCCACAATAGAAAATCATTTAAAAAAGAATCCCTCAGCTACCCTGCCAGCTGGCAGGAGGACTCAGCCCTTAAGGGATGATATAGGCGGATTTCTTATTTCTAATACCAACATTATGAATCTAACTAAATTTTAGCTACCACGAATTCCTCTGTTACACTACCACATATTCTGTCCACTTTTCTATCTATCAGTAATTGCGATTTCGACAGAAAACCATATATATTAAAATTACAATACAATCTAATTTTGAGACTTCTCCAGTAATGTATTAAGTGGATTCCTTCAGAACATCCTTAACTGTTTCATCCAAATTCAGAAAGTGCTCAGAGATTTTGGCCGGAGTTGGAACCAAGTGAGTAGATTCTGTTGATACATGGGTGACGCCATTATCTGAAGCTGACAGAGGATTACATTTTGATTCACCCTTCTTCTGTAGCCTCTTTTTCGTTTTAATTTTTCTTTTCTTCCATTTGATGCCCGATAAGATAGACACATCTGTCATTTTTATTTCTTTATCATCTTTTTCTTTAATCTGTGTTTTTGATTTTGCTGACTCTTGGGATTTTTTTACGTAAACTTTCCTCTCTTCTAAGGTTTTCTTACTAAGGATTAAGTTTGATACATTTTCAGAGCTTGATAACAGCAATCCTTTGTTAGAACTCTCATAGTTTAATTCTAGCTCAGCTGGTTTTCTAGATAGTTTAATTTTTTGACATGCTCCAGCACCTTCTGTGATATTTTTGTGTATTCCATCTGGACTAATATTTTTCTTTTCTTCGTACATTTTTTTCATAATGCTTTCTTTTTTGTCCGTTACAGTTTGGGTTCCTTGATCTGATTTATGTTGAGAATTTATTATTCTTCTATCTTCTGAGGACAGCTTCCGGCCAACAGATTCAGTCTTAGTATTCTCCGAAATTATTTGATAATTTAGAGTGGTCTGATCAGTTTTCTTAATTACTTCGTCAAAGAGCATTTTTACTTTCTTAGTTGGGCTTTTTTCTCTTGTAACTCCATGGAACGGCTGTTGGAGAGTTTCACTCTTAGCTTGTTCTTTTGGAACGTGAAAATTTTTTGGTTCTGGTAATAAAGTCAGCAAATTATACTCATATTCTTCATCGGACTTATTTATTTCATATCTTAGGGGTTCTGTCAAATTCATATTCTTTGCAGACTTGCTGTGTGGAATTTGTTTGGTTTCCATCATATAATCTGAATGTTTGATGTTAGTAGAAATTTTACTTTTGGCCTGAACTCCATCCTCTTTGCTTGCATTGTAAGTTCTAATCGGGTACTTTGTTGATCCAGAATCTACGCGAGCATTATACATTTTTCTAGAGGCTTCAGGTGCAAAAGTACTTAGTTCAATGTGTTTATTAGTTTGTGGTGTGCTGTGGTAATCTGCCTTTGTTACAGTAGTAGACATCATGGATCCCATATCGTCACACAATAACCATTCCCTCTTTGGATCATGTGTCTTTGGTGCTGATTTGGATTTTATTAACTTGCGTCGTAATGACCGATAACCACTTTCAGCATTGGACTTCAATACAGTGTAGGATTTATGTCTACGTCTCGGTCGATCAGGTAAAGGTGGAAGATCTGCATCAGAGATGTTGAGGTTGTCACGACTGTTGTACGTCCGAAGAACATCCTCACCTCCATGCAATCTCATGGCTTTAGAGAGCCGTTCTTCACTTTCTTGAACAGCATCGTCAGATCCCAGAATAAGCCTTCCTTGTGGAGATCGTATCAGTTCGAGCATTGCCATAAATTTTTCTTCTTCTGATATCTCGTCTCCCCTGATTCTACGCATGGTGCTACCAAATGGCCCATATCTAAGAAGAATATAAAGTATTTTTATCCTTAAAGCCTTTGATGATGATGATGATGATGATGATGATGATGATGATGATGATGATGATAATGATGATGATGATAATGATGATGATGATTGATGATAATAATAATAATAATAGTACCAGTAATAGTAATAGTAAAATAATAGTAATAATAATAATAATAATAATAATAATAATAATAATAATAATAGCAATAACCATAATAATAATAAAAACAATAATAATAATAATAAAATCAGGTAAGGTGATGAAACAAAGTGTCAGAATACTTTTGTTTAATCAGTGATCATTGTAATTATGATATACAGGAAATAAATTATTTTTTGAAATTGATTTCTGAGTTAAGCTCCAGATCGATTCATTAAGCAGGGCTTACAGAAGACCAAAGGTCTAGTTTGATAAGCATATGTGAAGGAATGTGTGGGTAGTGTTATTTGTCAAAATGACCTGTATTGTAACTTCCAAAGTCATACATGAACACTGTAAAACAATATGTTGCTGTGATAACTGATTTGCATTTGATAAATTCTTTGTAATATATTACCATAAAATAGGCACTAAATTGGGCATTACTCCGGTACTGGTCAACCAATTTGGTTCAATATCAATAGGCTTCTTCTCATGGGCGTTATAAATACTTCATGAAAATCCGATAAAGCATATTTGAGTTATTGTGGGTGCAGACACACGGACAGACAGACGGACAGGCATTTTCCCATCCCACATACAATCTCATAAAGTACCGGTACCATTCTAGCAATAATAATAATAATAATAATAATAATAATAATAATAACAACAACAACAATAACAACAACAATAATAATAATAATAATAATAATAATAATAATAATAATAATAATGGGTTTATCCATTGTAAATCTACACAACAAGCAGATATCAAGTCTACGAGAATACTTCCACTCCAGAGCTGATGCGTCATGTCTTCACCATGCGGTATGCACAGCTGACATAAAATATACACCCCTCAATCTATCGTCACTGGAAATGCCAGTCCCTGTTCCAACTACAAAGGAGACAAAGGCAGCAGCATGGAAGCAAAAATCTCTCCATGGGAAATACCCATACGAGCTGGATCAGCCTCATATCGACAAGTCTGCGTCGCACGCTTGGCTGACCTATCCTGGTCTTTTCCCAGAAACGGAAGGATTTGTTTTGGCCATCCAGGATCAAGTGATAGCCACACGGAACTATCGAAGATTCATCATGAATGATCAAACAGTTGTCACAGACAAATGCAGACGTTGTTCCAGAGCTACAGAAAGCATACAGCACATTATATCTGGCTGCCCACACTTGGCTAACTCTGATTACAAGCACCGACATGACCAAGTAGCTAAAATTATTTACCAGAAACTTTCTGTAAAATGTGGATTTGTTCAGACACCACCAACTGCATATTGGAAATACACACCCCTACCAGTTCTAGAAAACTCTTCTTACAAGCTACTATGGGACCGGGATGTTATAACCGATGTCATGTGCAGCAACAACAGGCCGGATATAATTTTCATCGATAAAGCAAAAAGATCTGCATTTCTCATAGAAATTGCTTGTCCAAACACTTCCAATCTGCAAACAACAATAGCTACAAAGATATCAAAATACACAGAACTAGCGATAGAAATACAATGCATGTGGAAGCTAGAATCAGTTACCACAGTCCCAATAGTGATATCATGCACAGGAGTCATTCCAAAAAGCTTACACAGCTCCCTGGCAGCACTGAACCTGCACCACCACATGTTCGTTGAATTGCAGAAAGCTACTCTTCTCAGCACATGCCACACTGTCAGAAAGTTTCTAGGAGCAACTTTCATACTATATGAAACTGTACAACATGAAGATCCAAGCCTCAGTTCTGGTGGTACTGAAGGACAGAACCCGAAAGAAGTAGATGAAGAAACAATTACATAATTTGTGTAAATGTAAATATTTATTGTATGTGTCCTGTAATTCATAATGTTGTAAATATTTGTAGATGTTGGCAATCTTATAGTTAAGCGGGGGACTCCTTGCTTAGGCCGAGTCTGCCCAATATGTTACCGGCGTAAGCCGAGCCTACCTAAGTGTCAATAAAAATAATAATAATAATAATAAGGAAGCAAAAATAATAACAATGATAATTTGCTTGGCACAAATCCTGTAAAAGGGTTTTAATTTTTTCACTTCATTCTAATTTTATGATGAGATGGAATATTACTAGAGTTCTTTAATATTTATTCCATGCCTCTTTGAGTACCTTTTTTTGCTGTTGCTTCATAACTCTGCTGTCCTTGCAGGATTTTGTTGTTTTAAAATTATTGTAACAAAGAGTACATTAAATTGATAATTTTAAAAGAGCATAGTCTTACAATAATATACGTATTTTAGTTAAAGGCAATTACTGTATGTTATTTAAGACAGCATATGTTTGATGGCTTCACGATAACAAACACAGCGATGATACTGACAATATATAGTATTGGGGTGGTGATGTTCCTGAATATGACAAAGACAATGACAATACTGTGGCTTGGTTCTAAAAGGGCCAATGTCATAAGACTTACTTTTGAGATACCTGACTTTGAAGCCTCTATAGAAGTAACATTTGTTGCTGAGAACTTCCGACATTGGCATCTAAGGTTTCTGTATCATGTCTATTAAAAGCAACAGACATTGGTACTTTTAGTATACGAAAGATAAAGACTAGCCAAGCTCAATAATGCATAAATCTCATTTTTGCAAGAAACTGACATTGGCCCTTTTAGAACTAAACGGCTATAGTGAAATGCTGATGATAATGGTAATTATGATGATCACTAGCCAATTGTGATCAGGAAACAATAGGAATTTTGAATATATTGAGTGTGGTGACTTTATAGGAAGACTATGGTGAAAACTATGATGACAAAGATGACTATGACGATGACGATGACGATGATGATGATGATGGTGACATTGAAAAATTTTTCTAGATGCATGTAACTTATAGTCTATTGCAAGAAAATGTTAATTGCATATTAAGATCCAGGATAAGTAAGATTTTGAAGAAATGTTTTTCATCCGTATTTATGCTACTTACAAAACCATTCTAGTCAACATTTTCAGTGGTGTGTTGAATGCTCAGCTTTTATGTGACTAGCTGTTTCTGGTCAATTATGGCAATTACGATGATCATTAATCGATGGTGATCAGGGTAAAATTAATATGTTGTATACATTAAATTTCCCTGTTCTCCCTTATTAATGGTTTGATAAATTCCAGGGTGCACGGGCAAAGAGAGTTAAGTCCACTTTCTTGTTACTGAGAATTAGAGTGACTTAACACACTATACCAGCCCAACATAGCTTTAGAGATGGATAAACCAATGAGGCACACATCCATAACTACTGTACAATTTTGATTATGACTTACTGGACTTAACACAAATGTAGAGAACATTTTTATCTATAACTCTATGGACATATTATCTCAATTTTTTAGGATGGTGGACTTAACTCTCTTTGCCTGCGCACCCTGGAATTGCAGCTTCTAAGCATGAGCTTTGCTCATCTGGGGGCATTCAAGGGAAGTGCATGTGTAAGATTTTGTAACGTTTGGTAATTTTTATAATAAAAAATATACTGGGAAAAATACATTGTAAAAAAATGGAGTCAAAACAGAATAAGATTATGATTTTAAAAATATGATTGGCTACAGATTTTAGAAGATACTAGCGATTTATCTGTTGCCATTCCTGCAGTTTTCACCATCTTGATTGCCATGATCATCGTCATCATTATCGCCCAGTCAAATGGTCAGTATTTCCATCTATGTTCGCCCTTAGTCAAACTTACCCCTACTTGACTGGCTTTGATCTATAATTTAACACAATAGGGAGTTATATTGACCCACTCATTCAGAAAATTTAGCTACTGTATGACTGACTTGTTCCTGTAACCCCTATGGTGGAGCATAGGGCCTTCAAGTGGAGGTTTCATTATCTATACTAATTTTGTTACGCTTATTTTCAAAGAGAGGGCAGAGGGACAGGTGGTAAGCCCATCGCCTCTCAGCTACTATATACTTACTTACTATTTCTGGAGGTGAAGGCTTGCACACACAGGATAAAGCAATAGATTATCAATACCAGTATTGATAGAATCTTCACAACAGTCATACCCTCAATTGACGTTGAGCTGAACTCTGGGGGAAAAGAAATAGATACTTTAGCAAAGACATAATTACTAGGACCCTCTACCTCTTGTTTCACGAAGAGGTTTTATTTTATTGTGACTTTTTAGCTCAGACCAATCCAGCAAAAGAGTATGTTGAGTTTGAATCAAACACAAGTGTCTATCGCTATAATTTTATCACTTCATTTTTATCATTTTCATTTTATCCCACCTTTGTGCACATTTTTATACAAACTCGTAAGGACTGAATGTTGAAACATTTTCATACTGAAGCTTCTTTAATCAAAAGCAATAAATCATTGAAGACATTGATTGGGTACATAAGTTACTTATGAACAAGAGAAGATGTGAAAATAATTTATTTTGTGTACAGTGAAGCATTTTAAATCTCATATAATAACAAATATAATATTAATAACAGAATATTATTATTAGTACCAAGGAGTTTAATCTAAAAAAAAGTGATGAAAAGTGTTGACAATAACCGCACGAAGCTCTCAACCAACGCCAATGACAAAAGAGTCTATTACTTAAATTATAATATGCCAATTGTGTAGCCGTAGGCTATCTCACTTACAATGGCACAAATTAAATATTATAACAAAGTATAAAATAGATAAAAACACTTTTAGCGTGGATACAAATAGTTAAAAATTAAAAACTAAAAAACTACAAAACTCAGGCTACGTTTTAGTTTTTAATTTTTAACTATTTGTATCCATGCTAAAAGTGTTTTTATCTATTTTATACTTTGTTATAATATTTAATTATGCGTGTGGAAAGTTTGGACCAACACCAATTATATCTAATGAAATGGCACAAATATAATAGTGTTGTGTTTCTTTTTTATTTTTTATTTATTTTTTTTTTTTGTGGTGTTAATTATTCATTACATACATAATCCTCTAAGTTTTCGCTAAATAATCACAATCAATATAACTTGAGGTCCAGTTGCTTGTGAATTTATCGATAGGATCTCTCGTTATATTAACTATGATAAAATATCTTGATTAAATTCAAAGTCCACTTAAGACGCTCAGTAAAAGTGTCCATTTAAAATATGATACACTCTCAAAATTGCTGAATACTCATGGTTTCTTTTCAAAACCTCCATCACCTTTCAGCCACTTGAAATTATTAGATTAAAACGCAGACAACACACCTTCCACTAGTTGAACTGCCCTACCCTGCCCTGAACTAAACAACTTGTGCAGTGGCGTGAGAGAAGATGCTATCTTTCATCAAAGACTTCCACAGTCTAAAGGTAAATCGTAAATTAGGTAATTAGTAATTACATTTTATTAGGGGGCGGATTTCTATGACATGTCATATTTTTACCCTTTGCATTATTTCAGGTTTCCAACTAATTTAAACCTGATTCCAAGCATCCTGGTGAAAATGGAACGGCTTTTATTTTGCATGTAACTGCATATTTAGAAATTTTCAACTATTGAATAAGTATATTTAGGTTATATTTTTGGCATATTTGTGTGCATATTAAAGAAATTTTGAAGTTTCATATCATATTTTGTAAATTTTGCATTATAATGATACTTTTTGAGAACTTACAGATATTTCAAATAATTAACACTATATTTGAATAAAATGTATTCTAATGAAACTTTAAAAAATGTACACAATGTGTAAGTGGTAAAGTCATATTTTAAATTTTATTGGTCATATTTTAATGTTTTTAGGTCATAAATGCATACATATATCCTATTTTTTAGGTCATAGAAATCCGCCCCCTACATATTATAAATCCCAACTCTACTTATAAGAAAATAAATTTTCTTATTCATGTGATTATCCTAAACTCTAAATTACAGTACAGCTTCAACTATCCAAAACAATTTGAGATGGGGATTGTTCGGAAAATTGATTTTTCGGATAACCAATATGAAACAAAGAAACACTGACATTAAACACAAAAGTGATTTTGTATCACATGCTTTACAAAGAACACAAAATTTGACAAGTTGAAAATGACCATTTAAAGTAAGCCTACCGTTTAGGAAAGCAAGTTTTTATTTTTGCTTTTTAGGGAGAGGGAATTTCTGAACCCGCTGGCTCAGCACTACAATGCTAGTAGAATTTCTACATAGCATATGCACAAATTTCAAATTTCCCACTGAACTGCTTTTGGTTAACCAATGTTTCAGTTGATTGATATTTGGATAATTGATGCTCTATTGTAATTGGTTTCAGTGAAATATAATCCAATGATATACTCCAATCCTTACCTACAGCTGGATCGACCAGTGACACCCCATAGGCTACAAGTACTTTTCCTGCTCCACCGCTACGGAGATGAGACCAGCACAAGAAGAAACCCTCTAGACTCTTCTTGGTGGGATAGGCTGACACTTTGAGATGTGTAGCATGACCATCATCTTGCACTGTGTAAGAAGCAGCTTCTATGTTGTTGCTTGCCTCAAGCTTCACTGGAACATCCAGATGTAGCCAGATGGCTCTCCTCGACATGTCTTTTTTCTTCATAAGACTCTCCTTAACATGCGCGCCTCCGTACATACAAGTGAGATTGAGCTGTTGTCCAAGCAGCAATGTGATCTCTTCGTACGAATCTGGAAAAAAAAAAAAAAAAAATACCGTAAAAGTTACATGTCTTGTGGGGAACTGCCAGGTGTATAAATTGCTTAGCTTTATATGCATATTTGTAACTTAACTGCCAATCACCATCAAAAATACTATGTAACTGATAAATAGTAATGATTAGGGTTTGGATATTGAAGACATGTCATATTTTTTCCTCACTTTCATTTTACTCAGAATTAAATGTTTCTGACTACTATGAGATATACGGTATCTAACATGTCATATATTTGCATATTTATGTCATTTTCACAGCTTTGATCATATTGTGCAAATTTTTTTTGGGATTTAAGGTCATTCCAATTACATTTGCAGACACAATCTTGTATTCAGAAGCCTTAAGTGGTTGATATTTTGAAAAATAGTTACATGAACTTACTTTAGTTATATTTATATAGTTACAAAGTTTAGTTATATGTCACAATCAATTAACAACTGGGTCCTGCTTTTGGTTATGTGAAATTTTGGCCATATACATATATGTTTATAATTATATAATATAAATATTGTATTTTATGTTTTAGTTAATAGAATATATCTTATATAACACAATAAATTTCAAATTAATTATCACAAAAACTTTTGTCAAGATATAAAAACCTACAACTTCCTAACATAAATGGATAACAACAGCTATTATACACAAAAACAAGAGGTTGTCCATGTTTTCTTTTAATTAAAGGCCTACTAACCTGAAAAACTAGCAGTGCGGGAAGAAAATTTGGAACCTCTTTCCTGCTCCATAGGTAGAGTTTCTATATCTTCTGGCACTCCATCCATTGCTAAAAATCCAAGGGTGCCTATCAAAGGCTCTGTGACTATAGCAGATGATTCGCTCCCCAACAGTTTCTGTAAACACATGCAATTACCGGTAGGTATAACTTTATTTTACTTCCCTGAAAATTTTCAGCCCATGTGTGCTAATAACATAAATCATGAACACATTCACTACAGGAAACACATGGAAAGCCTTGACAAAGCCTGAACAATATATATATATATATACATCTTGGTGAATATTGATAGTTGTATGATAATGCAGGAGTATATGCCGAAACCACTTCCTATTCCCCAGTATTGATGTGCATTAGTGTTTATGTCACGATAACAAATTTAGGCAGAGTGAAACAATGCTCTTCCCCACAACACCAATAAAAGTACGCATGTTAGTGAGCATTCACACTGAAGTAGCATAGCATGCGAATCAAACTACCTGGATGCAGGCTGCACAAAGAGTTGCATGGTTCACAGTTTTGCATTCATACCGAAGTAGCGAATGCGATCTGCAGTTTAACGTACATTATAATCTATGTTCACTTGAACAATTGAGAAACCCATTTAAAGTAATGTAATCTACCTAAAGAGGATATAGTTTCAGCAATTTTAATCCAGGCTTTTTTCATACTAGTTTCGATTACCATATCGTATAGTCTAGGCATGTACAAATTGTATGTTAAACAGCTCTCTTTCCAGCAGTTTTCATGACATCTTTGCCATAATCTACTGCTAGACAAGCGAATATGTGTTGAATTTTCTTAACAATTAGAAAACAGCTGAAAAGGCAACTGTACGCATGCGTCATCCCAAGTAGTGTCGCATGACCTATCTGAAGAAATGAATGTCGCACTCTGTGAGCTGCACTACTGCCACGCTACTTCGGTGTGAAGACTTGAACTTGTTTATTTGGGATTTAAAATAAGTAACATGCAGCATGCATCCAGGTAGCACGTCGCAAGTGGCATGCTACTTCGGTGTGAATGCTCCCTTAATGCAATGTGTGTGTATGTATATATATATATATACCGGTATATATATATATATATATACATATATATATATAGTATCAATGTAGTATATATATATATATCTCAAAAATACCCCCACATCTTTCAGCAACATTTGTTTAGTTCCATCAAAATGAAACTATCATCTAAAAAGAAACAACAGAGTTTCCTGGAAAATATTATATTCATTTTAATTTCCTACAGGAATTTAAAGTATAACACAATTCTTGAGTCGATTTGAGACGACTTTTGAGTCGTTGATTTGAGACACATCATTATTTGCACACTATCTACTGTTAGTAGGCCTAATACCATGAGTGCTGAGTTTTACTACTGATTTAATTGGGCTTTATGAATGTTTCTTGTCATGATATTCATTGAGTGAGTTCAAGAGCGAAATTCGATTACCAGAGTAAAACTCAACAAAAGCAATATTCAGCAATAATTCCAAGGAAGGAAAAGAGATTTCCTTTCTAAACAAAAAATATAATAAAACAAAGATTACTCTAATATATAAAGTTCATGGCTATCATATTTTGTTCACAGGTTCCTAGATCTAGAAATAATTATCACAAGAAACATTTGTTACGCTCAATAAAATTACCAAAGTAAAACCCAACCCAAGTGATATTCGATTAGATAATTCTACGAGAAGAAAAATAATTCCATTTTGAGATTCTATTTCAAAGCAAAGATTAAACTACAATTAAAGATATGCACACATGAATGAGATGTCCAGTATTCAATACAAGGTCCATTGCATTCTCAACAGCAGGTTCAATATCTCAGGCTTTGAAGCATGCAAAAAACTATCACACACCTTACTGCACTATCAATGTAGTAGAATTCTCACTGGGCTATTTTAAATTCTTAATCAATTCTATTGGCCAAGAGACATTCAAGAGGAATTATCCACTCAGTTCCATTTTAGTTGTCTAAAATTAAGTGCCAATAGTAACACAAATTGCTCCTGCCTTCAATCTATACAGCATATTAGGAACGATTTTATTGTAATAGTCCTTCATTTCCTTCAATATGGTCCTACTTTTTTCTCAGAAGGCATAGCAGTAAAGTACTGCCACTTATGATGGCCTTTTTCCTTAGAATAGCTTGCATTATAAAGCCAACAAGAATACAAAATGATTTTGAGCTGTATAGTGACAGGAAGTGAATATTGTCCACAGTAAATACTTCACTTCATAAATCACAAAGAAAAGATACGAGGGGCATACTGAAAGTTGTGAGCAACATTTTTTCACAACCTTAATCTATATTTGTAAGTGAAACCAAGTATATCATCTCAATCTACAGACCTTTCTTTCACTTTTCCACTTAGTCTTCTTTTTTTGCAAACATGTTTCCCATCATTCTGCAAGTTTAAAAATACCTTTGTGATAGAATTCCATTCCAGCTGCCCGTAGACACTGATGCACTGCTTGCCAAAAATCCTTCAGTGTCTCGTAGCGTTGGCCTCGCATCTGTTCCTGCACAAAACTGAAAAGATGGTAGTCGAAGGGTGCCATGTCAGGGCTGCAGGGAGGATGTGTAAGTGTTTCCCACTCAAATCTCCTGATCTGATCCCTGGTGGTACGTGCAGTATGCGGACATGGCACCCTCCGACTATCATCTTTTCAGTTTTGTGAGGGAATAGATGCGAGGCCAACGCTACAAGACACTGGAGGATATTTGGCAAGCAGTGCGTCAGTGTCTATGGGCAGCTGGAACGGACTTCTATTGCAAGGGTATTTTCAAACTTGCAGAACGATGGGAAACGTGTGCAAAAAAAGGGAGACTATGGGGGAAAAGTGAAAGAAAGGTCTGTAGATTGAGATGATATACTTGGTTTCACTTACAAATAAAGATTAAGGTTGTGAAAAAATGTTGCTCACGACTTTCAGTATGCCCCTCATATAATGGTAATATAGGCAATCACAAAGGGCCTATCTGAATACCTATATATAATCAATACAGATTTTTGGATTGGGGAGTAATGCTATCATATTGTCTAGCAGAAATTTGATGGCACATATGTCGTCATAACATGGCTAGCATTTTAGTTAATTTGAAACATTACCTCCACAGCATATGTGATGTCTCCCACCATAATATCGCCATCGCAGGTAAGTAAATCATTTGTAGTGTTGTCCTGCAAAGTTGATAGAGAGACACGGGATTCACCATTCACAGACATTCCTAAATCTTCGCCTACAGTCCCTTCCTCTCCAGATTCTCTGCTCACGTACAAAGACAACCATTTCCCAGGAACTGCATTAACTTGTGCCTCTGCAGATGACTGATCCATGCCAAACTTGTATCTTAATCTGACATGTCCAGATTCCAGGGTTGCCAGTATGTAATCACCTTCGGTGCTTCCAGGTATATACAGCAGAATCCCATTGTCCTTATCTGGCTTCACTGCTAGTTCTACCTGTAGAATAATGAATGAGTGTGAGTAGTTTTATTTAGAATGAATGCCATTTTGGTGTTCTCTTACACTCACTCAGGAAGAATACAAAATACAGAATGTTACAAAAATTATGAAATACAAAAATATAAAAAATTACAGGTGCAAAATATAAAAGGCTTATAGAGATACAGAATACAAAAAAAAGTTCAGAATTACATTAAACAAGATGCAAAGTAAAATACATATATAGACATACAATATAATATATAACGTATACCGTATTTACTCGAATCTAATGTGCACCTTTTTTTGACCATTTGTAGCATTCAAATTGGGTGCCCATCATATTTTAATAATTCATCACAAAAAGCATGTTATCTGCATATCAAAAATAGTGTGTTAATATTTGAAAAGTTAAATGAAATGCAATTTAAAAGTTTATTTCTACAACATATTATTGCATTAACTTATATGTAGAAAAGGTACAAAGTTGTGAATATTGATCATTAGAATACACATAATCTGATCAAGTTGTCACCTGCTCTCAGCTGTATGTGTTTAGTTAATATCACAAACTATTGTGTTCTATATTATGTTTAAAGTTTTATTAATTATTTGGTTCTGGAAATATTCATTATAAGTTCCACTTGTACTCTGGAACTTCCCTAGATAAATTTTCTTCCAACATCATATATTTGCAAACTCAAAAGCATACGGTTTCATTTTGGTTGCTCATCAAAAACTACCAGTACGTAAAAAATGTTTAATTTAATTTTTAAAACAGCATTTTAATACAATATAAACTGAAGATCGGGAAATTAATCCAGGCTTTCTATAAATTAACTTAAATTTCCTTAGATGACCTAAAAATGAATACTGTTGTACCTATTCTCAATCAAACACTAGAACATTCACAATACATTTCTAGGCGAAGAAAGCAAAATGTTATATTAGGTAGATTTCGAAGAAAAATCTACCTATTGCAATGGATACCATGTCATGATTTTCGAAAAATTCTTTCATATCTTTACGTTTCATGCTCCCCTGAGTACGAAACCACCGCCTGTTCAAAAAAAAAATTGTGATATTTATATACTCGTATATATATATATATATATATCTTTACACGCTAGCGGCCGTAATTTTGAAGATATTTGAACCAAATTTTAATATGTTATTTCTAGGCCCAATAGTTCGGACAAGTTCGTTAATGAGCAAAATTGGCCCAAGGGGCTGGTCGGGGGAGGGGGTTGAAATTTTAAAACATTTTATCTCGGCCCCTATGAAGTATAGAGGGAAACTTTGTTTGAATAAATTAGAGTACTCCCTATGGAGTTCACAGTGACACCAACGATTCGGGGGTTCGAGTGAGGGTGGGGGTGGGGGATGAAACTTCGAAACTTTTGAAACCACGTCTTGTGGGGTATCGTTGAAAAGCTCTTGATGAGTCCCGTACTCTACAAATCAATAAATAGTTTCTTGATAGCTCTCATATGACGCGAGATTTTAATGTTTGAAAATAATAACACTTAAAAGAATCATTATAATATCATAATTTTGTCTTGTTTAGCGGCTTTGCTAATTTTATTCATTGCTAATCTTGCGCACGGCCTCCCAGAATAATATATCCTATTCTTGTTGTCAAAACAAATGATTGTAGGCTCTTCCTCTTTACCGAATTCAGTTCTTATTACTGCAGGTTTGCCATGCCAAGGCTAAAGAAGAAGAGTGCTATGCAGCGACAATAAATTAAACCAAAAGCACTTCGAAATCTACCTCCGCCTGTAGGCCTGCCTAAAGGGATTTTTTTTTAATATTCAGATTCCCTTACCTGCCATTGATTTGGATTGGATGGACATGGAATAGTGATCATCTCCTTCCCAACTAACTTCACATAGCCTTCCTCACTGTCACCTACTTCATACACAACACTGGAAGTCCCGTAAGGTGCAGCTCCAATATGATAATCTTTCAAACCCTGGAACAAAAATTAATGCAATACTATATTGCGCACAGAATAATAACGTAACGTGGTATGACATCTAAATGTTATGCTTAAAGTGTATGGTGGCATATAAATGTACTTAAAAACTAAAACACAATTCACTGAATGGCTATTTAGAACACGAGACTTCAACACCACAGAAACAGACATTTTCTATATTTTTCTTTTTCCAAGCTGCTCATCTCAAACCCATCCCCCTAAACTCACTCTCAATAAGGTTCATTCATCCAAATACAGTGGCACCTCGAGATAAGAGTGCTCTAACATACGAGTTATTTGAGATACAAGCTGTTGAGCGAGCGAAGTTTTGTTTTGAAATACGAGCGACATTTGAGATACGAGGAACGGCCAGCTGCGACGCTGCACACAGCCCAACAGTTTACTCGCCTGCGCCTCGTGCGTCTCGCGCATTATCCCACCCCAGTGTGCTTGTTAACCTCGCTGTCGAAGCATCTTTGCTAAGTTTTTCTAGGGCTTTGCGCTTTTTGTGCATTTACATACTTTACCACATTTCTTTTTGTTCCGTTATGTATTAGTTCGCAGTAAGTCATGCTTCTGTAATTCGTTTATTGCAGGCCTTCCTTGCTATCTTGTTTTTATTTATAATTGAACAAATGAATCTCAAATGTTTTTTATTTATGGCTATTGTAATATCAATTATATTCTTTGTGTCTTGTATCCAATCAGAGACTGGATATCTTGTCCTATTGTTTTGATAGCCAATAAGGCTTTAGCTTCATTCTTCTTCATTATCAATTCGAAAACTGCTACTCATAAATACATGAGTTTCTTCTGGGCTTATCAATGCCTATCTTTACCTACCAAATAGATCTGGTGGTTCATTTTCAATAGCTGAAGCAATCAGCTCTTCGATACATTAGGCTATTAAGGCTTCATATGCCTTATTTATTCTGATGACTACAAATGGTCTAAAATACTACAATCACCCATCGTGTGATTCATCGATTCTTCTTCCTTATGGTGTTGGCGTCGCAAGATCTCAAGCTAGCATCTTTAACAATTATCAAGAAGTGGTAATTATAATTAATTCAAAAGGTACGTCATTGTTACTACTTAATATATCTGAAGAACATTTTGGACGTAAGTTCATCATTGAACTAAGATACGTGTGGTTTTGATCGAACTGATTAAGCCATCTCAAGGATATTTCATGACCTTTAACTAAGGAGGTTGTATTAAACATTTGTGATATTTTACAATTTCATCAGTGTTTATAAATAATAATATATTATACGTCCAAGGAATCCAGATTTTATAAACTGCGCATGAGTTATGTAATGTTTTTTGTGACAATAAATTGTTACATACCAGAGTAATCTATCTAAAATATATTGGGCAAGTTTGGCTTAATCTATTCATAGCTTAAGTCTTCATCTCAAGAAGTGTATCGTCCTAGGAATTTCGTATACAGTCCGCTTGTTCTATGCTTGCCCGTACATTTTTTATAACCATGGGTCCGAAGAAAGTGTAACAAATATGTATGTACACTTTATAAAATCAGTTTACATTCTCTTTTATTATGTTTTTATACAATATTTGTAATTTATAAATACATTTTTCCCATTCCATAACACGTAACAAAAACAATTGGGGGTAGCATTTTTGGGCCTGGAACAGATTAATGGCATTTCAATTAATTTCAGTGGGGAAAATTGCTTTGAGATACGAGCAAATTGACATACGAGCAAGGTTACAGAACGAATTAACTTGTATCTCGAGGTATCACTGTATAACAAGGGGATATGTCCTAACTTAACTTTATAACTGGTATGAAAGCAGATTATCCAGACAAAAGTATGCATTAATAAAACCAACTTCACATCCACAGAATGTATGATTATTATTCAAACGTACAGACCTAAACGTGGTATTCAAAATATATGGCATGTTAAAGAAACTGAGAAAAAAGTAGCCTTTTATTGATTCGGTATCCTTATCAGTGAAAACAATGTAACAAATTCACATATTTTTCAGGATTTTATTTATTGTGAATAAGTTTCGATGGAGGTCCTTACCTTTTTAGCTTCATTTCTGAGCATAACTGGGCTAAAATTGACAGACATCCGCTGTATTTTTCCCTGGAATCTCTCTCCAACACGCATAGCTTGGTCCAAATTTGGCAAGACTGGATCACAGTTATAACTCGAATACGAGCGATCAGGGGAGTCATCAACACGTAGTGTTATTTGCACTCCCGTCACCGTGAACATTACATCATGCCACTGCCCATTCTGTAAAATCATGCATGAAATCATATTTTAAAAGCACATTTGCACAAACTAATAACATTTGTTCAAGTAAATTATAAGTGACAGTGTTAGTAATGGTGCTTCAGGCTTCAATAATTTTGTAGCATATTTTATGACATTATGTCACACTTTTTAAAATCATTTTTAAGTTCCATAGATACAGTGCATAATATGGAATTCATTATTCTTGCTCATTAATCCGCTGCAAACAAAAGAGTCCTAGCAGGGACGTAGCCAGAATTTTGGCGTTAACTTTTCCGTGATTTTGTAGACACACTTCCCACAAGAGTATATCAATATGCTATTACTCTATACACCTTTACCTCACGTTCTTCTCAAGTATGATATCAAATAACAAGTAATAATTATTATTATCAGTCTTTAACTTGCAAACTTATATAATTTCAACTGCAATATATAACTATGCTATCATTTTTCACTTCCTCTGTTCGTACCACAGGTACTATAGATAGTATGCACTCTATATACTACAGGAAGTAATGTTTTCGATTTTGAAATTCAATGTCAAGCTCTTAACTTTAATACCGGTATACGTTTTAAGGTCCCCTGAATCAAAAATGCTTGTTTTCAGAAACATGTCTGTATATGTGTCAGTGTGTCTGTGAACAGCCTCGCTCAAGAATGAAAAAAGGATGGAAACAAAATTATATATTTTTGTTAGATAGGCCTACCTTCTAACGATGTGACACCAAGATAGGTGACAAATGCTACTTTACATGAAGAAAATTTTGTTTTTCGCAATGTTCTCGAAAATGCATCTAAATTTTCTACACAAATTTCACAATATGCATAATGACTTATATTAGGAATTATGTGGCATATTATGTATTATAATATATTATAATAAGAGACAATATATAATTATGTATAACACAATAAAAAAGAAGTTTTATAGACAGTGGAGTATACTGATAATTACTATTGATAAAAACCTAAATTCTGAATTATAACAACACTTTACACTTTTACACTAGTCCTGTGTAGTTAAAAGTGAAAGTAAGTGGAGAATAAAGTGTTGTTATAATTCAGAATTTAGGTTTTTATCAATAGTAATTATATAGTTATGTGTTTCACATCAAATTTTTCAAATATAAAACAGGCAAGTTACCGATATTTTGATGGTGCTGATAGTTGTAGCAGTGCATCCTGAAACTTGGGCAGCCAGGACGAGGAAATTGTCTTCTAAAGCCAGACTGACGTAGTCACAACCCAGACCCATACAAAACTCATGATAGCGGAATACAAGCATACCATACGCACTCGTGGGGAAAAAACGGACGTACATATGAAGCAGGCGACAGGGACGCCCAGTAGAAGTGTACAACAATGATCCACCTCCATTCAAAACTGCCACCACATGTGTCTTCACTGGAAAGAAATGTGTATGTGAATTAATTAAGTGGAAGGAAAGGAAATAGACATTAAATCCATGTCTGGCATATTAATACAAGTAAGAATCAGCTTGAAAAATTTTATGTCATAACCGGGATTTGAACACGGATCTTCGGCTTAACGCGCCGATGCTCTACCATTGAGCTACCATGACAACATGCCAGTCTGACATCAAATTCCTCAACTGATTCAGAAGACAAGGCAAACCACGGGAGGTTTCTCTCCGTCGAGAACACACATCCAAATGGCGTCCTACACTTGTAGGAGCATCGGCGCGTTAAGCCGAAGATCCGTGTTCAAATCCCGGTTATGACATAACATTTTTCAAGCTGATTCTTACTTGTGTATGTGAATATACTTCAAACATCCAGCTAGCAGTGCAGTGTTATCTGAACTCCTTTGGAATGCCACATTTTGTTGTATCTTTTCGTGAGTCTACATTCAACATTTACAAGTTCATGATTTTTTTTATTAGATTTTGAAAAATCCCTTCTCAGTGAGTCTCAACAACATGAAATAAAACTACTCCCAAATTTCATATTTATAGCTTCAGCGGTTTCAGCTCGGCGAAGATGAATGCATCAGCACATGTTACTTTATATATATAATATATATAGGGTGTATCATAATTAATAGCGCAAACCGAAATGGCTGAAAGTATACAATAAAAGAAGCAAAAAAATTCCAACAAACATGCCGTTTGCAAGATTTATTATTATGAATGTGTGGTTATGAGCCGCGGCTGATGTCCTTAGTTGTGCTTCGCTCGTTGTGCACTTAGAAGTGGTCCGCAATGTGCTCTGGTTTACAGAACTGAACACAAGGTGGAGTTGTAATCAAACCATACACGGCAAACAATGAGTACAGTACACAGTTGAAGCAGTCAGATCACTCAACTGATCAGTGTCAGGTGTGCTGAACTCTACATAGTCAAAATGGAACCATAAAAAACAGCAAAGAATCGTACGTGCTTGTCAAGAATTCCGAGATGACCAGGGTGTGTTTGAAAGAATTCTAAACTCACTGCAGAGACGAGTGCAGTATTGCATCCAGGTGCAAGGACGACACTTTAAACGCCTTCCTTAACAGGAAGAGTGTACCATATTAATAACATGTAACATACTAAAGTAGAATTGTATTGTAAGTAGTTAGATTTTCACGACCAGCATCTATTGAAGTTAACTCTTCCAGCTTTATGGGCCGTGGTCGGTCAGTTTTCCTGGCTGATGTTTTGCCGAGAGCTACGTCGGGCATCTTCAGACCATGTATATGGCTCTGGTGTCAACTGCTGCTGTTTTCCCTGTAGGACCGATATTTATACTATCTTCTGCACACTGATTGTTCGGTGCTCCTCCACGGGATGTTGTTCTTTTTCCCGATTGGTCTAAATCTCTTAAACTCTATCTGATTATTTTATTATAAAATATAAATATAAAATACTCAGTATAAAGTAAGTATAAAATAAGTATACTTACGGCATATATTTAACCGCTAAATTAAATGCCTCGATAACGGTGCTGACTATGTAGAGAAGTAGCCAATGAATCTCTGTAAATATTGCAATGAATATTTCTTACTTATTGATGTTTTTGTTTTCTTTATCGAAGATCAGTACTTTTTTTCTGGACATGTCTTGTATTATGATGCACCCTGTATGTATGTGTGTGTGTGTCATAGTCTTTTAGTAAAATTTAGTACTAAAAATCAAAGATAATTGGCAGAAACCTTACCCACTCGTTCTAGAACATTCTGTATGCTACAACTTTTCCAACCCCATACAATATGAACTAATGCTTATGCGATTTTTAATATAAATGTTTCTTTGCTGGTGTTATTCTCGATAGGCACATTTTACTACAGAAAAGAAATACATATAGCTTCTTGAAGCTAAATTTTTCTAACAAATAAGTCAATTTCAAAACAAAAATGCACATATTGCCTTCAGTTCAATTTCTTATATGCCCAAAACATGATGGAAGTTATGAGCGCTGAGGATTCTTACATCCAAGAGATAAGAGAGATACATCAGAGAGATACATCAAAAGATTACTCAAATGAGCAAGTGCTCATGTTCAGGTTCAATTCAGTTATTTGTAATACAAAATTAACAAACAATTAAATATAAATACCTAGAAAAAAATATAAAAAGAAAAACAGAAAAAATACAAAATGAGAAGAACCAAATTGAAATCCTGAGGTATAACTAATATTATTGGAATCAGCACAAATTGGAAATAAGAGCATTGCGATTTCTTCAACATAACCAAATACAATAGAGGATCTGGCTCTAATGCATGGAATTGTTGATAGTTTCGATTTATTTTAGCTCGTTCTGATGGATTCATTTGTTTGGGACTGGGATCTGACGGAAGAGGGATAGTGAATGTAGGCCTAAATAGAAAAACAATGAATGAGTTGAACAGAACTCACTATGCAGGGGAGTTCTGGGTCAGGAAATTTGAATCTGAGGTCTTTTTTCCCCCAGGCGGCGCTTCAGATTTTTAGCTGTTTAATTATAACTATTAACTGTTTATGAATGATTCATGTGTTATGTGTTAATAAATATGTTTTCATTATTTTACTCTTATTTTAAATTTTTAAATTAATTATGACAGGCAGAGAGGCGGGCACCTGCTAGTGTACAATACAAAAGAATAAATTATGAAAAGACAAGTCGAACCCATGAATTTACGATTTACAGTGTTGTGGCTCTAATCACTCACCCAATTGACCACGTTACATTAGGGTGACAGCTTCCATGGGTATCTCGCATGTGTTCATTGCATGTCATACCGTAATACTCTTGGAACAAAAAATCACGTTACATTAACTCAGCTTTTCCAAGCAGGGATCAGTTTCTTAAGTACTGCCATTTTTAAGGGGTTCAGATCTGACAATAACCATTGCAAGTAGTTGAAGGTGGAGTACGAGCAGTATGTGGTTATATTTTTATCATACCTTTAAGATGACGATAAGTAAATCACGATGTACGTAAAACGCTGACTTGGACAAGAACTTTTAATCTTCAATTTGCATACAAGTTTAACTTAATTTTAACAATTTTTTTTTCTTATGGACCAGTCACTTCACTTTTTATGAGTGTATACTGTTTAAAAGAGGTATTAAACATTTAAGTGAAAAATTAATGTTACCTGCACAGGGTCTCTCAAAACAGTGTTTTACCTCCGACACCAGTCCGGGACACATCTTCCCTGACCCTTGTGGAGGGGGTGAAGAACAAGACCTGCTTCTGAAATGAGCGCCAATCCCACATTCAGTCGAACAAGGGGACCAAGACTCCCAATTGGACCATTGACCATCCACTAGAGATAGAGATACAAATAAATAGATATGTAATAGTTATAATTATTATTACACTGTCATACTATTATATTTATTTATATGTTGCAGTAAATGTGATTAATCAAAGAATTAAACATAATATCTGGTAAATGAAACCACTGAATCTAGTGAATTTAATAAATGTCTTTAAACAAACACTAATTTTGTTAATTGAAAATTTTTTTGTAAAGTTCCAAAACATTTTTACGAGTTTATATTATATTTGGTACGCTTAATGCATACATTATTCCTATTCTTTTATGAACAACTTGAAAGATAATATTTGACTGAAAAATATATTCTTCAAGTTTGTTAATAAACTTTGCAAAAAATAAGCTTGTAACCTACTTCTGATTACTTTTCCATTTTTTAAATCACGTGTGAATATGAATATCATGAATATTATGAATAATAACCATTTATATGTAAATATACCACTTTAATGAAAGACCATTAAAACCCTGGATTATTAGCCGAATTAGTGTGTATGAGCATCACAGCAAATATAAGATAAACTACTCAGAAACAGGAACCATACCATTATCTCTAAATTGCTTCAGGATGGAACTGTTAAAAATAAACTTTCAGAAGGAATTGGCAGAACCATAGCAGGCAGAATAAATGAGTATAGATTTTCTGTTGTGAAAATGGTATTTCATTATTCACTCCTCATAGCAATAAGTAAGTGTGCCAATCTCATAAGTGAAAAGACTACTACGAATGTTCCGAAAATCAAGGGACATCTCACAGAACTCGTCAAAGGATTTAACTTACACAGTTTTTACGATGGTACTGATTAAAGTACAGGTTATAATTGAAAAATCTTTCAGTTATTTGGAATGCTTCATTTCACATAGTACACATTAAGGATAAACGCATTGTTCTTTTCCCATTAATTTCTAATTGATTCCATTTAACTAGTATATCGGTCATGGAGTTCTTGTTTGACATTTTAATATGTTGAATACAATAAAATACCAGTATAACAAACACCAGGATAACAAAATTTTCAGTATTACAAAATTATGTATTGGCCCCTTCTCTTTTCCCTATTTAATATGTGTTAAAACATTTGACTATAACAAATTTAGAACTTTCAGTATAACAAAATAAAATTTTGCTTATTTGCCTTAAATAATTTATTTTTTTCCGGCGTATGCATGTAATTATTGCCTCAGGGAGAGATATTAATGCAGAGTGTTGAAGGCTAACAGGAAATAACTTAAAGAAGAAATAATAGTCGCTAATGCTTTAGAAAAGCTGGAGTGAAATGCTAGAGGACATAGAAAGAGAAGAGAACTAGAAAAGTAAGATGGGCCTGCAAGGGTGAATCTTAATGACTATGTCAGTGTGGACTGTGACGTGATAGTGTAACAAGAAATCACAGATGATGGAATTGTGGCAGACATTTAGAGCAATAGAAATCCATGTGATGAGGTTGATGAGAAAGGTGTGCAACACAGTGATCAACACAGTTTGACTCTTGACATGGCACATAGTCTTCAAGATTTTCTTCTATCACAAAGCAGTATACCAGATTCTATTTTAAATTCATGTGGAGTAGTTGGTGATTATTTAGACTTTTTCAAAAAATAAAGTCCAGAACACTATACACCTGTAAAATGTTGTTATAACAAAATTTCACTATAACAAATTCATTTCTGAGGTCCCCTAAATTTCGTTATACTGGTATTTTACTGTAATCCATTAGAATTTCTCGCTGAGATATTGTTACAATTTAAAAATATTTTGTATCCAAACAATATTCATACAGATTCGTAACAGATACAGATTTTTGTAACGTATTAATCATTCATATTACCTTAGATTTCTTTGTGTACATATTGACAAAATATTTTAGCAACCTAGGCTGTTAGGCAGATGACTTTAAATTACTATAGTATTTCCCTTTTAGGGGATAAATCAGGAGAGAAAAATAATATGAAAGAATCTTATACCTGACAATTTCTTTCTCAATAATAATTTGATTTTGTCATGCATACCTCTCTTCAATAGCAGGTCAATTATCTCTTCACACTGTTCCATTGGTCGAACTTTCAAGGATTGTTATTAATAAAACTGTTGTTTCAACCTGTACTCATTGTTTTAATTATGCTAGTAGCTTTCTTAAAATTTGTAAGTTAGCATTTGGCTACTCACCAGAGCAATCTTTATTATGGCAGAACTGATCTTCTCTATTTGGTCCAGCACACATGTTTGTAACATCCAGTTCTTGAGCCAATCTCAGGTTCATAAGAGCATCCTCTCCTGAGATAATATTGATACATAATAATTATTAAGAGATTCACATAATTCCTATATCACACTTGTACAGACAAAGATTCAAATTAAACAGTGGACTTTAGGGATAAGGGATGGTAGGCATGAATAAAGAGTTCGGAGAATAATTCTGTCTTAAGCAGTGATAATAATAAAAATTCACTGTTAGGCAAAGAAATATTAAATAAAAATTGTATGCTATTTTTTATTTTGTGATTAACGAAAAGGAGCTCTTTTTATGCTGCTAAATATTTGCAATGAAATTAATAAATTAACCCTTTAAGAGCTGAATTTGTATACTGAAGTTATAAGCAATCACCAAGTGATATCATTAGTGGAATCTAAGCTTAGTAACGGTAAGAAAAGTTTAATAGAAGAGCTTGTATCCATGGATGACAATTGTAACAAGAAAATTAAAATTCTCACATTTTATATAAAGTAATACTCTATTAATCTTTCATCTCTATTTTCACACAATATATTTAAGGCTGAATTTATGTGTCAGTAGCAGTGAAAAGGTTAAACACCAGTAAATTATTTATTTTGGTTTTTCTGCATGTTATTCTAAAGCTCAGGAACCACTAAAAAGCAGGGTTTCATTACCTCGTTATCTCTCTAGTCTGGCTTAACGAATCACATTCATTACATTATAAGTCAACTGTCCACCGCCATGGGTGAGTTGGTAGCATGGCTACCAGCCACCTGCACGGCCTGGGTTCGATTCCTGGCTGGGTCAGGGATTATACAGAGATGTAATATTTCCTTCCTGGGTCAGAACTGGGTGTTGTGTCCTCATTCCCATCCGCGAAAGGAACTGGCCACCCTACGTGGTATCATCCGGCCTAGTGCCCCTCGGTCGGGCCCCCACGGCTCTGTCCTAGGGCAGGACTGGCCTCCGGACTGAACACTTCATCATCATCATAATCATCATCATCATGTCAACTAGTTCATTGGTCACAAAATTGGAAAATGGTAAAACTTGAGCCGAATATGTTTCAGTGTCATCGATACTATGAACAGATTTTGAAAGAAATATTGTTTTAATAATGCAGTAATATGCCTACACCATACTCACACAAATAATAATTATTATTATATCACTAATAAAACAAATATAAATATAAATGAGAGACTGGGAAATTATTATTGGAACTTTGATATTTGCTTCATTATTTTTTAATATTTCTTGGTAGTAGCACAGACACTACATTTTTTTAAACTATCACACCAAGATTTGTTAGTGATTTGCAAGCACCCCAGTTACCTCCAAACCAGTCCCTCATCAGCAGGGTCGTAGCTAGGCGGTGGCAAGGTGGGCCCCAGCCAAGGGCGCAGGTACAAAGAAGGCACAAAATTAACCATGAGAAATCCCGCCTTTTTTTAGACTGGTCCAATTTATCAAGCAATAACAATTTCATGTTAATGGAAGAAATCTTTCAGGTTATTAAAAATCACTGCACGTGAACTATCTGTAGTATTATGCCGATTGTCTACAAACAAAAAGCAGTCATGCAACGTTCTTTAATTAACACGTAGTTCAATCATCTGAAAATAAGGTTTTATTTCCTTGAAAGTCCAACGCTTAGTTCATTTTCAAATTGAGGTTGAGGTTTTCTTTGATAATAACAGTGTTTTTATATTAAAATAATAAACAATTTTACAGAAATTAAAAAAAAAAAATTCAGACCCCCCAGTATTGGAGGGGGCAGATTTGTCAAAGTCGCCAAGGTTGCAGAAGGACCTCGCTACGGCCCTGCTCATCAGTATGGGTTCATAATGAAAATTAACCATAAACATAACAAGACAATGAAACACTCACCACGATAACATTAACAAGAAGTAAAAGTAAAGTAAAGTAAAGTGATCCCTATACAGGCCATGGAGGCCCAGAGGGTTCCAGGAGGTTGAGGCTCCCAGATTTTGGACATTCGGCACAAGAAGGTGGTATGGTTGTCAGCTTTACGCACCGGCACCTTTACCCCCAGGATTGCTCCTGGTACTCATTTCTGTTAGAGGCTGAGTCGACCCCAGGGCCATAGTGCCACCAAAAGGATTAGGCCAGTAGAAAAATCTCAATGACCTCATCGGAAATCGAACCCGCGACCTTCCGGTTTGTAGCGTAGAGCCTCAACCACTACGCTACGGCGTACCCCTAACAAGAAGTATTAAAATTAAGAAACCACTCTTTTAAAAATTCCAATAACAGCTTGCCGGTCTCAAATTTGACATTAGATTTGCTTCATTAATGATATAATTATTATACATTGTGTGAAAAAGGTCTGTTGGTAGTAATCAATCACAAAATGAGAACATCAACACTGATTAAAAGGGCTGCTAGAGACGAAAAGAATGAACGACTAGGATGAGCATGTTGTGTTTGTGTTAATTTTCAATGTGAACGAACCTTTAAAAGGATGAAGAACCTGCATAATAACTCAGGTTAAATAGGCTAAGCATAAGTTAACCGTTAACATAAATTCACTTATGCAAACATACATACACACATATGCAGAGCTGTTCAGTTCTACATCTAACAACTTCAATGCAGTAACTTATTGCTAACGTTAGGACTCACCATCACTGGATGTATTTGCAGTTTCGACTGATCGTTTACCCGGCTTCTTGACACATTCACGTACTCTGTATCTGGTACCAGGGCCGCAAGGAGAACTGCACAAGGACCACTGACCCCATGAAGTCCAAACTCCATCTGCAGATTTATGTGATAAATAAATCCTACTCTCATTTTAAAATAATAAGAAAGTGAGATACTCACATGTCTTTCTACACCTAAGCACAGATCTTAAGATTTTTGCACTTCACATTCAGGCACAGAATAATCAGCTTCTTAGCAGGAGCGAGTATCCTATCAGCCTCTCACGCCAAGACCAAGCGAGACTTCTTTTTAAGTGAGAGGGATACCAGACAAGTAAACAAGAAAAAATTAAATAAATATTTGGTCTAAATTCTCAATATGAATGTTGGAAATGAATTATGAAAACGGCCACTGGACTTATATTTTAATCAAACTAGGGTTTGTATTTCTAACATTTGGTAAATTCCAAAATTGGGATTTTGTTCTTTATAAAATAACCAAGATTGGTTTTTACAATTTGTTATAATCTGAAGTCAATATTATACTTACAATTGACTTAACCTAACAAAACATAACGCATACTAAACAGGGAAAACTGTTTATTCATTCTTTGGTTTTATGTTCTAAGTTTTTGGTTTAAATCTGAAAGTAGTGTTACAGTTTTTTTGTAATGACAGCATTAAAATAACTACTTGGTTATTTGGTTAAAAGGTTGTTTCAAATGCACATTTACTAAATTTAACAGCAAATCGTTAGAAAGATTTCCGAAATTTCGTGAAAATTGAATATTTTTTAAAAAGTAAAGTACAGTAACAGTAAAATAAAAACGTTTCCCTCCTTCCTGAATATGGCCACGCAGCCAAGCTGCCTACATACTTACAATTGACTTAACCTAACAAAACATAACGCATACTAAACAGGGAAAACTGTTTATTCGTTCTTTGGTTTTATGTTTTAAGTTTTTGGTTTAAATCTGAAAGTAGTGTTACAGTTTTTTTTTGTAATGACAGCATTAAAATAACTACTTGGTTATTTGGTTAAAAGGTTGTTTCAAATGCACATTTACTAAATTTAACAGCAAATCGTTAGAAAGATTTCCGAAATTTCGTGAAAATTGAATATTTTTTAAAAAGTAAAGTACAGTAACAGTAAAATAAAAACATTTCCCTCCTTCCTGGATATGGCTATGCAGCCAAACTGCCTACATCATTTATGAAGATTGTCATTAAGGATTTCAAAAGTTACTGTTCAAAACATTTCCTTCATTCACTCATTAGGTATATAAATTTATTGATACTGTTCTAAATAGCCAGCTGATTTATTCTCACTGGGGGCATTCAAACTTAAAGCTAGCTAATCTAAGCCAAGGGAATTTCATATTTATGCAGATATTATAAACCAAAGTTGATAAAGAAGAAACTTATCCATAGGTGGCTCTCGCACCAAAATAGTGGGTAATTTAATTTAAACGCCACCAATTCATCAGAAGTTGTAACTTACAAACTTCTTACAAGAAAAGTTGATTAAACTTCTTAAAAATAGGAATTATTCTGAAAATGTCAATTCTATAATATTTTAAACAAGCTACCATGATGTAATATAAACAGTGAAAGAATGCCTATTTATAAGTAAAGAAATCATAAAATAGAATCAATAAAAGACTGCAGTATTTGTCTAATCATTTGTCTAAGTATTCTTATCTTTTGTATCTTATGTTTTAATTATTTTGTATGTATGCATTGTATTTTTGGCATGGACATTGTAATTGGGTTTTATACCTGTAATGTTCGTTATTATTAAATAAATAAATAAAAAACTAATCAAACTTTTGTACACACAACTCTGATGATCATTAAGTAGGCATCATATTTTGATAGATTGTAAATAGTAGAAAACGATAGTGTATATTATAGGCTACTTAACTATAATGCCAGTGTCCTTATAATCTAACATGATACCATGGTTGAATTTGTATTTTTCATTCCTTTCTCGTACAGTTATAGTTCTAATTGATTACTATATATGTTCCGCACCTTTATATTACATGAACAAATTCCCATGGAATCTTTTATTCGTGTTGATATTGTTCATTTTAAACCCTGGCAATCTTACCATTCATGATATATAGGGTAATTAATTTTTACTTCCTCTGCCCGTACCATAGATACTATAAATAGAAAAAGTAATATGTTTAATGAGTTCGATCCCTAAATTCAAAGTTGAGTTTTTAACATAAATACATGTTTTGAGGTCCCCTGAATCCGAAAATACTATTTTCAGAAATGCATATATGTGTGTGTGTGTGTGTGTGTGTGTGTGTGTCTGTGTGTGTGTCTGTGAACAGTCTAGCTCCAGATGAAAAAGTATTAAAACAAAATGTTGTATTTGTTTTAGATGCCTTCTAGGGATGTGACACGAAGATTGGCGATGACTTTCTCTTACTTTGAATGCCACTTTACATTAAGATAATTTCATTTTTCGCTATTTGCTTCAAAATGAAATGCTTATACTTGAAGCTAAACATTTTGACCTTTTTTTAGAAAAAAAATCTCTGAAGGGTAGTTATATGCCACCCGCAATTTGTAGAAACTCAACCTTGCCTGGTGAACAATAAAACTTTACATCAAGTTAAAAGAACTGAATGTGCACTCCTTGCAATACAGCCCGTTTTCTATATCAGATTGTGAAGCAAGAAACGTATATTGTCCATGCTTAGGATAAAGAAAGTTACGTGAGTGCAATAATAATATTTTATTTGTGTTGTATGTCCTTCAGGGATGCAATGCGATGTGGTACCAACATTTTCTTCACTTCTACAATCATTTTACAAAAAGAAGAGAATGTCGTACATAATATATTATTACTAAGAGGCAAAAAATTTTGTTGGTGTGTTTCACATCAGATTTTTCATCATTATCTATACTAGTTCCAACTAAAGAATAAAGTAGATGTAAACAAACACACTGATATGTATTACTCCGCGACCACGTGCTAGTTGACACATTGTAGACCACGCAATTTCAATGCAAGAGGAACTCTGATCAAATACTGATCAAACTAAGCTAGCATCTGCAGAAACAAAGCCGGATTTCACAAATATTACATATGCCTACGTTTAAAATGCTAATGCATTGTAATATTTTAATGTCATAATGAAAATCTACTTACATTAATCTGAACTGCAAAATGTATTAAAAACATTCAAGATCACAGGTTTTTCGCCACTATTTAACGGCATTCCTCGCTTGTGCTTAATAACACGATTAGCTTCAGCCATTGAACTGTATTACTGTCTTTTATTATTTATAATAGCTGTGGTAAGCTTGTTTCACCGTATGAATTAAACGTTAACTGTCTTCGATGAATTCATGACAAGTGACTGTGTTATTTTTTCATACCTTTGTTGTCTTCAGGCATCGCATTACATTCAACCGATAATATCAAATAATAATAATGGTATTGCTTAAATCACATAGAAAGTTTTGCTATAAACTTGGGAAACGTCCTTAATTTAGTCGTACATCAAATACATTAATTACTTTTTATGTTTTGAAGAAACTACATTAATACTCGGAAGAAGATGACAAGCAAGAGCCTGGATGGTTGTGCGTCCAACTGCCAATCAGAAACCATCATGTCACGTGGTTTTGTTTACATCTACTTTATTCTTTAGTTGGAACTAGTATACTTCACATGTACATTATTAAGATTACAATAGGAGATTTACAGTACCTTGCCTTGGAGCACATGCTATTCCACTACAAGATTTATTCTCAAAGTTGTTTCCTCGGCAAAGAAGTTCCTTAGAAGATGGCGGGGGTTTCGTGCAATTGCGAAGCCTATACTTGAATCCTTGACCACAGACTGCAGTGCATGGAGACCAGGCATTCCATGGAGTCCAGCCCCCACGAACTGGATTCAAATAAATTAAGCTTCAGGTAGAGTGTCTTTTTAATCTGATTTGTCATATCTCTTGTTTAGGGATCACACTATAAGTCTACTTACCTGGACATCCCATGTCATATTTAACACAATGAAGTGCATTCCAATAAGCCATCTGAAACAAAAACATTACTTTTTTAAATTGTTTGTCTGTAACTTTATTCGGGTCTCTATTTTTATAATAAATTAAAATACTGTATTCTTAAAAATTGATGTTTTTCACTTGCTTTTTAAATTTATGGCAGATTACTCACTGCTTTGGTCTGATCATGAATAAGCTGTTGTACTAAATCATAACGACAGTCATTGGTAAGACATTTTCCAACCAGTACAGGAAATTCATGGTGCACAGCTTTCATGGCATCAAACTGCTTAGAACGTAGAGGATTTCCTGCTGCCAGTTTCTTGTATTCATCTTCTGTGCAACCTGTATGAACGTGTTACAAATCTCTCTTTACCAAGCAGAAGTATATCATTTGTTTTATGGAATAAAAAAGTTTGTTTCAGCTTTCTATATGTTTAATTTGTGTACAAATTAGTATAAAACATATCGTACAATGTCCTGGAGCAAAAAGCCCAGGCAAATTAAATGAAATAATGGTGATCTAGTGAAAAAAAAAAATCCCATTAGTACGTTAATAATGTTACAATGTTAAAATTTTAGATATTTATTGGTTTTATGATTCCTTTATGTTTATATAAAAAATGTTGGTGATTAGTACAATCATTAATATTTGTAGTATCTTTTATATTTTTACTTATATTTTCTTATTTTCATATTTTGAAGTTACTGAAAAAAGCTGAAATACACAAACATGATTTTATTTTATTTTAAACACAAAAACAAACAAATGACATAAGCAACACAAAAAAAAAATCTGTTGTTGGGATTAATATCTTGTTCACTTGCTAGACATACAACCGGATACTTGTAATTAAAATAATCAAGGATCGTTTGAAATTCGAATGTAGAGTCACTCTTGCTCATTCGTTTTGCAAATCAGCGTTAACGAGTGTAGCCATGTTGCTTACTGATATAATAACCCTAATACGTGGCTATAGATCAATTACTGGTTCCAATCGATTTTACATCACTCAATTATATTCGTATAAAATTTTTTCAGATAACCTAGTGTATCAAGAATTGACTCTACATTCAATGTATTTACAAATATCGGGCTCTAAAAAAATACACCAACTTTTAACAGTTTAATTATGAGTTATCTTGTATATGCAGATGGTGAGACAAGCATGCACAATATTCTGTATCTGGAACTTCAGCTGTCTGTATGCAGCCTTGTCACCCTGCTGAAAAAGTGCTTCTCCTTATGAAGCATGAAGCATGCTATTATGCAACGCTTCAGTACAATAGGTTTGGTTTCATAAAGCAAAGAATGGGCAGGGATCCCACATGCAATTGTAAGAAGATAGAAGGTGTGAGAAGCTCCGTACATTCTCATACATGTTTGCTCTTCATACCTAATTCAATTATAGTTGTTTAGAACAAATGACGCAAATGATAGGCATCATGGATTGGATATGAGCGTCTCACCTTGTAAAACACAGGATTCTGTTTCTGTCTTTGGTCCCTGACATTGTGAGCCGTCCTGAGAAGGTGGTGGATTGTTGCAGATTCTTTGTCGAGTCCTATGACCAACTTGTCCACACTCGCCAGTGCATTTCCCCCAAGCTTTCCATTGTGACCACACACCATCTATGGGACAGTCGTTCCCTTTGTCCAGTCCAAGTCGGCAGCGCAGACGTTTGGACGATGCAATATCAGGGTATTCTGAAAAAATAAATACAAATTTCTGATCACATAATGGCTACATTTATTATTACATTTTTAAAATGTTTCACTGTGATTTAGGAGATGCATTTGGTCTCCTTATGCAGAGGGCCCGGGTTCAATTTCTGGTCAGAACAAGTTTTGTAGGTACAGTTTTTCCCGGGTTTTTTCTCACCTGTGACATGATTATCGAAAAACTTTAGGCTCTTGTTATCCCCGGATATCATTAGCTGCCATTATCACCTTCATCCCATCCACGCTTTGTTTGGCATGAGTGTGTGTGCGACTAGTGTGTCTTGTCCTATGTGTTCGTGTTGTCTCGAAGGTGGCCTCGGCAATGAGTTCATCAAGCATCCGGGCAGGCCCTCCTTATCATTTTTTTTGGTTAAAAAACAAAAGTATGCATGTCGTCTACAATAACTCCCTTCCCTGACAGGTCGCGATCCTGTAGGGCGGCCTGGGCCACGTCAACGTCCCTAGAACAGGGGAGGTAGACCTCAGAGAAAGAAAGAAAGAAAGAAAGAAAGAAAGAAAGAAAGAAAGAAAGAAAGAAAGGAAAGAAAGAAAGAGAAAAAACAAACAAACAAGAAAATATTAAACATCGTTAATAAAACATAAAGAAACATTCAAGCTTTATGAATATTAATCACTTGCAATGTTCATGACTCGTCCTTGATTGTTAGCTGGTTGGGTCTAGCCTTTGATCCCAGGGATTCAGGGTTTAAACCAAGCCTTAGAGTGACAGTTATTGCAACCTGTTTAAACCATGAATACTGTGTTTAAATTAGACCTTTTGAACAAAATATGCCGTTCATAATCACTCACTGGTCTTGATAAAAAATAATCTTCTTTGGTTCTCTTTAGACTAATATTTTTGGATCTCATTACATTAAAATAAATAGGCCTAACTAATAAGTAGGGACACGATATTTATGATGTCATATTTTTTTTATTCGGTCCTATTGTTGGTATTTACGGGATTTTAGGTCATATTCTGGTTACATTTGCAGACAGGATCATATAGTTGGATGCATTAAATGATTGGTATTTTGAAAAATATATACATATATGTTTAATATTTTTTTTTCAACGATGTGCAAAATCAGTGACATTTTAAGTGGTGATAAAGCAGTTTTGTGTGAAGACGACCTACAATCAGAGTGAAGCAAACTCACTCTGATCAAATATGCCCCATAACTGCTTGTGAAGTTGGATGGAGGTTCTCAGGATACAAGACTATTTAGTTTAGACTGACAACTGGAGAAGATTCCTCTTTGAGAATTTGAAGATGTCCCTGGTAATATATTACAACACTCAGCATTACAAGATAAAACAAAACTTTACTTTAAAATGGTGTGATTTAATTTTCTTATAATGTAGACATTTTGTGTCATTCATTAAATAAGTGTTTGTTTGGTTTTATCTTTGTCTTTCTCGGGTCATATTTAGCTATTTTTAAGGTCATATTGTCTTGCATATTTCTGGCTTTTTAAGGTATTAACACCCGAACATTATAATAAGTAATCATTACCTTATAGGTCTACATTATCTACACAATACCTTGTACAAGCAGAGAATAGTCGTAAGATGTAAACAAACTCTGAAGGTTGAGAGGACAGATAGAATGTGTAGGAAAAGAGGGGTAGACCTACAGGAAAACTAATAAGCGGAAGGATTAAGTGGGAGGAGGCATTTGCATGCTAATCTTACGCAAGATTTCTCAAAAGGCTTACGCGTACAGAAGCAGTGACGTAATTTCAGCGATTTTTTAAATCAGGCAATAACCTACATTCATAAGCTTGATACCACAACCGAAACATTCTGAACTTATTTAAAAGGCTATAAATTAATAATTAATTACAGTTAATAACTGAATTATGGTAAGGGTAATTAAATCATGGAGGATGAAATGGGCTGTGCATGTTGCGCGCAAAAGGGACGAAAGACATATCTCAAAAATATTGACTGGGAGACCCAAAGGGAAAAGACTACTTGGAAGACCTAGACGTAGATGGGAGGACAATATTAGGATAGATTTAAGAGAGTAGAATTTGTGAGATATGGTTGGAGGGAGTTAGCACAGAATAGGGTTGAATGTCGGGCTGAGGTAAGCGCGGCAATGAACCTCTGGGTTCCAACAAATAGATAATATTCCTTTAGCTTGCTTAGGAATTGTCTATTACCA
The DNA here is from genome assembly GCA_964059195.1 of Ectobius pallidus. Taxonomy (NCBI): domain Eukaryota; kingdom Metazoa; phylum Arthropoda; class Insecta; order Blattodea; family Ectobiidae; genus Ectobius; species Ectobius pallidus. The sequence goes on from CAXKWD010000001.1 coordinate 135,018,735, forward strand.
TTGAGTGAGTAGCAACTTCTGTATTATGCTTTTCTTAGCTTCTACAGGAATATTTTGGAAGTTTCTAATAAAATTGTAGCTGGAGTACGAAGTTTTTGGAACCTCTGCACTTATTACATTTCTTACTGTCTGTAGGCCTACCCAGTGCTACCAGATAGAGGGAGTATTTTGTTCAACTATCAAATTCGATTTTGATGTGTCAATACCTACACCGTACAGGTTTGAAGGTTTTCTAGGTCCAAACATTAATTTTCAGAAAAATGTACAAATGTATATTTTTTTGTACCAGCAACTCGAAAAAGAATAATCATACCAAAACAAAATTTTACGATCTATAAAAGGCAGCTGCTGATGATGTGACACAAAGTATGTTACTATTTTCATTTACCCTTACTGCCTTATACAGTGTTGTTTCATTGTTATTTTCTTGAAAATGACTCCAATGAACTTAAATAAATTCTGCACATGAACTCCATGTACGAAGACCTAAAACTTAATTTGAAACATTCATTCAAAGAAAATGTTTGAATGTTATCCACAAGCTACTTGCCACAAAACCCAAGCTTCATCTTCCTTCCGATCAATCCAGCATTCCAGGAGGCTGACACTGGAGATTTAATAAAATGTTAACATGATAGAAAATATGTTGCAAAATAATGAATACTCCTTCAAAATATTATTCCTACCTGTCATCGTCATCATCATCATCATTATTATTATTTTGTTTTTTGTTATTGATCCTCCAAACAAGTAAAGCCCTTAAAAACTAATAGGCTTATTGAGAAGAAATAATTTTGATAGCGGCCCAATAACAAAGATACATATTACATAACACCTTACCATGACTTCAGGGCGCAAAACATATTCCGATGATTAATGGTCTTCAGCAGATGCAGTATCCTAATGAATGGATCTCTGTGCTATTTTCTTCATTCTCATTTTGTTTCTTCTTGTCACCTAACATAAAACTGCTCAACAATGGCAAATAACCAGATGGTATTTTAAGCATATAAATAAGATTGTTGAACTCCTAGGGAGACTTTACATCATAACCTTCCCTTCAATCCAAATTACAAAACTGGTTAATGGAAGATGAATTGCAATACTGTGGTTGTTCACGATTTGCAAATGGCATCTTGTAACTAATTCTGAAAGAGGGGAGGGAAAATTTTGTTTTGTTTATTACAAAAGAAAAGCATCTTATCTCCTGTGTTGAACCGAAATTAAATAGGCCTATCTTCATACCATATTTTAATCAATTTCATTATGAAGGTTGTGGAAGCTTATACTTTCAGAATATATGTTTATTATTACACTGTTATTAATATTATTAATTATTTTTTAGTATGGAGAAAATCATAGTCCTTTTGTCTTCAAGCTGCGTGTGTAAGGAGTTGTAGTCATGAACATGTTTCTGCTGTGTTTACAGGTGTAATGTTTCCTATACGGGTGCTTCTGTAATTTAGATAGCTTACATCATTCATTCCCTATTTCAGCTCTACAACTCCCTTGACCTGAACATACAATACCCACGGCTTCTTTGGTACACAACATCCAACAGGAAGTAGTGATGGGAACCATTCGAATGAATTCATTTGAAATATTCGATTGTTAAAATCATTCGAAATGTTCGAGATGTTAAAAAAATCATTCGAATGATTTTGCTCTGCTCCAGACTAGGGTTAGAGCGCGTCGCTTACTGAACTGAAGTGTGAAAGCGAATGAATTCATTCGAATGCTTCTTCAACCTCTTGGAATCTGGCTTCTCAGCTCGTTCTCTCGTTCATTCGATTGTTTTCGTGTTCCATCGTGCCCCAGTTAGCAAAGCGTTCGGTAACTTCCGTCTCTCCCATTCCAAGCAGGGATGGCATGACGCAGAGCTAGAAGGTTTATTTTCATGAGTTTCAACCCCAGACTACAAAATATATTTTGACAATAAAATAGCCGTTCTCTCGAATATTAAAAAGTTCAATTTTTCACAGATTGTTCCTATTTTACATCCATCATTAGCTTCTACATGAAACATATGCATTTTCAAATGGATTATTTATTTGATTAATTACCGTATGTTATGAATTATGATATTAAATACAGCCATTCAAATTTTTATATTTTATACATTTATAAGATTTTTAAGCAGTACCAACTGCAATCGGTCACATTAGCTATTTACATAAATACATATCTTCAACAACCTAGGAAGAAAGTATTTACAATCTTACAAAGTTAATTATACCAGTCAAAATTAATATTCTAAGTTATACGTACTAATGCCATAGCCTAAGTGACACTAAATGAATAAAATATACTTACATATCACACATGTAATACTTACAACCATATTGATATACTTTTGATAGCAATATTTAAAGCTTTAACTCTATATACTTTCAAGTCCTTGGCGGAATGTAGAATTGGAAGGAATATTTTATTTGACACGAAATCCATAAACCGTTTATATAACGTACACGTTTGGAGGATTCAGTGGTTCTTTAATTATTGACTCGAGATCAGATTACTTAAGCAGGAGGCAACATTGCAACATGTTGTTTAGAGTCCATTTAGATATCAAGCATAATTAATAATTCTATATCACATTGAACTGTTGAATTAGTTAACTGAGACATGTTCCAATTACCTTCATATTTTAGAAATTATCTAAGTAAGAGCATATTTTCCGCGACAAACTATAATATGAGTATAGGCCTACTAATTTAACCTTTTCACTTCTGTTGTTTCTACTGTTTTTGTCTAAAGATCTGCAGTGTTCCAACATGTCAGAGAACTGGCAACATCTAATTTATTTTAATGGTATTGCCACCAAAGTGGGAATGCTTGCATTTTTTCCCTTTTAAAATCTTCAAAAAAAAATCATCCACCCCTGAAGGGTTGTGTTCAGAAGGTGAATGGACTTGCAGTCTTTTCAATTTCCACATCCTAATAAAGGGAAAAAAATTAGGAAGAAAGGAAGGAAAAAAACCAGACTGCTCTCACCCCATCGCCAACCTACATGTGCTCAATCACGGCTAAGTTTACTCAGGCTTTGCAGAGACCTTGAATTGCTTTTGTTGGTTCCAAATTACACAAGAAAATTATATATAAAACAACAAACATACTTCTTTATAAAATTAATAATTATTGAGATACAGATTAAAGAGCCACGACCTATAGTGCATGTAAATAGCATTGTACTAAACGTTATTCTACTGTTTATTAACTGAAATTTTCGTGTTATTTCTTGTCTTGTTTTGATTCGTTGTCTTTGAACAGTTATGTCTGCATTTATGCAAAAATACTCCAATATGACGTAACACTACCTTCAGTATGCTATTATAACACAGTAATAAAATAAATAGTACTAAATTTGTTTCACATATGCTCTCACAAACGTGTTATTGAATTTCTTAGTTATACGAACGATGTCTACCCTATTAAATAATAATTTCAAATCTTCAGATTTAAATAGATTTGGAGATCTTATCGAATTATAGATATAATTACTTTACAGCATCGCATATAACTGACAATATAGTTATTCGGATTTCCGAACGTAATAAAATAAACTGAAGAATACACTGCACATAATCAATTTAATAACTTATTTACCTTAATTACTATTTATTAAACTTGAAAATTTGAATGGACCTAATACTAAAATTAGATACATTTCATTTCGTTGTATTCAAATTTGGTCATGAAAATATATTTGTCTATTTTAGGCCTACTATTGTCTTTTCGTGTATTATATTTATCCTTCCATGCTTTAACTGCATATTACATATTACATCGCTTAATTAGGAGCTTAGGGTATACCAATAAGCCGTGTAATAATAATAATAATATAATAATAATCTGTTTCTGTTGTCGTTATGTTCTCTATTCATTGGGATTGATAGGCCTATACAGTTATAATGATTATGATAATATTATTAGGTGAATAGTAACGATAAGTCGTGATAAGTAAATGTTCAATTCTTTGTGAATGGGATACTAAAAGTAACCTACGGCAAATGATTTTTTATAGTCAAAGATAATGATGCAAACTTATTTTTGTTATTAGGAAAGTCATATGAGCTTTTATTGCAAGACAAAAGGATTGACTGATATTTTATTTAAAATTGTAAGTCCAAAGAGAAAACTAATATGAACAGATTTTTTGTTATTTATGATTGATTTAAAGCTTTAAGAACGTGTCTTGAAATTACATAATTTTTACTTTTTCGTAAATTGAAAAGTTATATTATTTTGTACTTGATCGTATTATGCTTGTTATTATTAAACACCACAGATATGCAAATTCAAATAATAACTACGAAGTTGTCTGGTTATTGCTGCATTAAGCAATTTATATTTGTAGGACTTCAAGAAATTTCATGTTAGGCCTAATTTACTGTATTTACTACCTGTTCGAGACTACATGACGAAAATAATAAACATCTCTGGAGGCCGTGTTTGTTGTAAGCTGGCCGCATTGTTCTCTGCCGGAAATGTGCGCAGTAAATTGAAATCTACCCGCTTTCGAATGCCAATGAAGTGAAGTGAGTGAGAACAGAAGATTACATTCGAAAAATATTGAAGCTAGCGAATGAACATCTCGTAGGTTGCATGTAACTATCCCTCTATGAATAAAACATTTCGAATGGTTTCATTAGAAATATTCATTCGAAATGTTTAGTTCTGCATTCGAATGATCATTCGATTGTTAAAATCATTCGATTTTTCCCATCACTAATAGGAAGTATAAGGGGTAAATTAACATAAGTTCTACACAAATGAATAAGATTGCTATTTCTTCAGATTAACTACATTAACATAACATATTTTAATAAACTTTTAATTATATGACATTTTACTCTTGTAACTAAATCAATGGGAAGGATGGTCTTGCTTCTTTGTCAGCAGTTCTTCAAATTTCGGCACACGACTGGAAACTGCGACTCAGATATCTTTCTGACATTCAATAGCAATTTGTATTTTGTTTGGTGCTTATAATTTTGAAAATTCCACCTCACATAAGAAGGGTGTAGCAAAATGAATTAAACTCATAAGGCCTAGTTACCTACTTTTGGATACACTTGCTTCACCGAATTCCAAACTCAAGGAGTGATGAGGAAATGAACTTAAATTTCAATGAAGATTATGAAACCGTGTTAGAATTGCTTTCACTGTCCAGTGATAAGTGATATTTTAGAGGAAATCATTCAATTAAGCATTCAACCACAAACATTACTTTTACTAAACCTCTGTGATATCCCTAAAAAACTACCCATGAATATACAGTGCTTCTTGTAGGGATTTCCTAAAACTGGAAACAGACCTTATTTGTATTTCAGGTACCAGGTACGGCTTCTGGGAGCTGTGATGCAGTTTGAAAACCTGTGTTCTATATGCTTAACTTCGCCTGATTATAGGTCATTTCTCCTGATTTAGACGTTGCGGTCTAGAATTATTATTTTTTCCCTGGGTTTTACTCCTCTTGTAGGTACATTTACGCAGCCCACGCTGCCTGGGCCTTACAGTACCGTGACCCATTCGGGGGAGGGAATTTCTATGGATCATATACTTTTTTGACCAGACAAGGACACGGAGGACCTCCCCAGATGAGTAATCAGCCCAAGAAAGGAGCCAACTCCAAGACAACATGAACAAACAAGACGATACACAACAGTCCCACACACACACTCATTCCGCATTGTGATAACGGATGAAGGTGATAACGACAGTCAGATGATTTCAGGGAACTGGGAGGGCCTTTTTACAAGTGAGGAAAAAACCCAACCTAGGAAACCTGTACCGACCAGGAATCGAATCCTGGCCTGCTATGTGATGAGAACAAAAGCCACAGCAGTGGACTCTCTAGTATTATTAATCCTTTCTACATTATGTCTGTTCTTTTGCTGATTACTGTCGATATGGTGAGATGTTTCATAATTTCAGTCATTAATTTCGTTTCACATGCTGGATGGACGGTCCTATGCTTTCCACTGTGTATATTCTTAAGAAAAATGGGCTTTACCTTATTAAAATCCAGTGGATGTCAGACTTTCAAAGATCGCTACGTTTCGACCTGAACCCCCAGGTCTTCCTCAGCAAATATTCACCTGAGGAAGACCTGGGGGTTCAGGTCGAAACGTAGTGATCTTTGAAAGTCTGACATCCACTGGATTTTATTAAGGTAAAGCCCATTTTTCTTAAGAATTTCGTTTCATCTATTTCAAGTGAATTATCTTCATTCACGTTATTTAATCATAATAACATTGTGAATAACATGCTTGAATGCCTACTCTCATCAGGTCGGTGGAGCGAGTAAAGTAGGGAGCGGTCCATCTAGGAACACATCCAGCACCGGTGAGGTGGGGAGTGAGTGGAAGGGAAGTCTACCATTGCATTGCATTGCAAAGTACCAAGAGCACTTGTGCGATCAAATGTCCTCCTAGCTAGCCAGATCTCTAAACACACTTCCCCCGAGATTGTCATGCCTGCATATAAGTTACAGAAATGTAAATACAGCATTGTACTAGTTATTCAGCAGCCTTCAAAATTATTTCTAATCAATATGGTCACCTGAGTACAATTATTTTACTGGTACCTGAAATATGAATAAGGTCTGTTTCCAGTTTTAGGAAATCCCTGCAAGAAGCACTGTATATCCATGGGGAGTTTTTTAGATAACTAAATCATTGGAAGTACGACTGTTTTCTTACATCAAGAATTTATTTTCTCTCCTTTCCCTTGTCGAGAATGAAATTAAAATGTCTTCTGAATTTTTTTTTTACATTACTCAAGCTTCATTCCGTAGAAACAGTGCACACGTGAGAAAAGTTGATAATGAAATTTACGGCAAGCTTCAGAGATAGTGAACAAAAACTATGCTCTCTTTAGTTTCATTTGCCTCACTCGATGACGAGTCCAATGATTTGGTCCAATATCAATAAGGTTCTTCCCATGGACATTATAAATGTGTGTACCACGTTTCATGAAAATCCGAAGAAGCATATTTGAGTTATGGCGTATACACACACACAGACAGACATACAGACACACAGACATTTTCCGTCCCCCACACAATCTCATAAAGCACCATTCCGGCACTTAATAATTGAGCCTTCATTTTGTTATATGCTATTGATCACCTCGCTCATATCATACAGGGCTTAGTTTTTAGGCTCTGCTAGAAATGTGGACCCTCAGCCATAAGGGACCAAGAACCGAGTCCTTCCCAGTAGTAATCCACAATGAAGGATAAGAAAATACAAAGAGATTATTCTTGCTATGTGCCAAGAAAGCACAGTCAGGCAGCCTGGAAGCAAGTTGTTGACCGGTAACAGGGCTCCAGTGGCATATCGCAAATATAATGTCTTTGTATATGATACCATGTTCCTATAGAATTTACTTCATCTATCTTGTACTTATAGCCTAGTTCTCATAAATGTGCTTTCTGAGGTAGGATTTGACTAGATGTGAATTTCACTGAGTTCATAATTTCTTTCTAAATTTTCATTTCTAAATTGCTATCGAAAGTTTTTAGTTTTAAGAATGGATTTTATAGTACATTTAACTTATATACAAATATTACCTAGATATGTCTAAACTTAAAGAGTATATCATATGGCGTTAAACTTGTCATAGGTTTATTTCCTTTTAATAAATGTTCACATTATATTTTACTTGTAAATCACTGTAAATTCTGGGAGTATGTGGTCAGTATGACGACACCCATGGCCGTTAATGTTGGTATCCATGACCGGAGCCGCAATTGCTTAATCAAGTAGCTCCTCAGTTTGAAATATGAGGCTGAGTGACCCTGTTCCAGACCTCCCAGAAAAATACAAACGATCGAACCCAGGCCCGCAGATCCGTAGCCAGCAACACTAACCACAAGTCTTTCTGTACCAGAATATGCTGCACATAAGCAGAGATGTTTCGATTTTACCTTGCCCAACTATGGAAAATGATGATGATGAAGTGTTCGGCTCGAAGGCCAGTCCTGCCCTGGGACAGAGACATGGGGGGAAGGCCCACGCCCCGACTGAGGGACACAAGGCTGGAAGATATCACGTAGGGTGGCCAGGTCCTTTTGCGGGATGGGGATGAGGACACAACACCCAGTCCTGACCCAGGAAGGAAACTTTACATCTCTGAAAAATTCCAGACCCGGCCAGGAATCGAACCTGGGCCGCCCAGGTGGCTGGCAGTCATGCTACCAACTCACCCACAGTGGTGGACCTAAGGAAAATATTACTATATAATTATATATATTACTATAAACAAGGTTCAAACAAATATAACAAGCAAACCATTTTATTTAAATCTATGGAGCACATTATTTCCCAAGAATAGTGAATAAACAAATCCATATAAGTTAATTAAATCCTTAGAGTAAATATGAAGAACCATAATGAAACAAACAATACATGCAATAGAGTTAGACAATCCTTCAGAGAAAAATAAACTTTCAATGAACATGAGCCATGTTTTAATCTAGAATAAAATGTGAAACAATAATTAAAGACAACCCAAAGAGAGTTTCTTGTTCTGTAACAATCACAGACTACAATAATCCACAGAAAACTACGTCTTGTTACTCATGCTAATGAAGGCATCTATGTTTTCTCTTAATGTTTGGAGCTCCCTTCTAGTTTCTTCGTCCAAACTAGGGATATCATATGGTCGAAGCCCTTTTTCTGGCAAAATGGATAAAACTCTTCCGTCTGAAAGAGGTATGTTTACATTTGAAGTATTATTTTGTATCATTGGTGTAACCATTAAAGGACTTCCTGATAAAGAAACAGCCATCTCTCCTAGTCGTGGATGTCGTACCATTGACAAAGGAGCACTTAAGTTATGAACCTTTGGTGTTATACAATGAGGAAATGAAGATAACTTAGAACGTGGTGTAGCAAATTTACTTTTAGTTACCATTTTCATTTTGTTTCTCGATGAACTGCTACAATCAGCACAGTGCAGTTTTTCTTTAGGGAATATTGAATCATCTGTAGAAGAGTGTAGCCTTTTTCGTTTATTCTTCTTACCATCATTTTCATCTTTAATAATTAATATGCTACTTTTAGATGGCCTAGCTTTGTCTAATGTTTCCCAATTATTTATTATGGTTTTGCCAACTTCAGGGGGTATTTTCTTCAAAGCTATGCTGAAAGCCCACTCGAGCGCTTGGAGTTTCTTGGCTAGAAGTGCATCGAATTCAGCAAGACGACTCTTAACTTGCATTTCAAAGTCCTCGATCCACATGCCAAAGAAATCAAATTCAGAAGCGTTGCTTACTGTCGAAACCGATTCAATGGACGTGGACTGTCTTTTCAGTGTTGCCTTTCTCTTTCTTCCTCTGCCTCCCATAATGCCTTCTACACTACAAAATGGAGAAAACTTGCTTTACATATTTTTCATAAACAAGAATAAATTAACCAAAAAGGATGATTTACAACGTAACCCTAAAATAATTTGAGCATATCTGTTGTCATAAATTTCAATTTGTTAATCCTAAGATTGACTGCCTTCGTTATAGTAGTTAACGCTGATCCACAGGTCTGGAACAAATTCTTGGTACCTCCTCGAATTATACTCTAAGGTAGGGAGTTCTGGAACAGGGTGTACTTAGCCTTGTAAAGTCAGTTGATAATCTATTTCATACAGAACTAACGGTTCTGGCCATAAAATCTACCAATAATGGCCTTGGGTATTGGCATGCTGCCCATATCTCCCCAATCCTGCCATTTTCTCAATACCCCATCTTTGTCAACAAGCAAAATTTGACAATGCACTTTTCACTAATTAGACATATTGACATATACCTCACCTGCATGAGGTTACGTTCATGACCCGCCAGACCCTATAACTACAGAGAGACTACAACAATGGAAGGAGCTGACTTCTATACAAGAAATATGTAACTACACAAGTATTTAGACCTTCCATTTTTTAGGCAAGTAAGAATATAGAAAAGGCTATAGGAACTCAGGAGAGAAAATGGGATGTTCACATACACAGTCTGCTGCTATAATCTGAATAACAGCTGATGCAATAGGCCTAAAGAAAGTGCAGAAATAGGCCCGTAAACTAATGATGGCTCATAGACAGTGTAATAGACATTGGCACCATTACACCCACACAAGACTTTTTAGCAGCATGTGAAAGGGTTAAAGAAACTGAGAGTTCTAGTGAGAAAATCAAAGTACCGGTATCACTGTCTCTCTTGTGGGCTGGCACAATACTCTCTAGCGCATAGCACTTGTCCACAGCTTGCTTCCATAGGAGGGAAAATATCAGGTCTATGAAACAGAAGATGGAATGGCTTCCAATCAATGTGCTGAAAATGTTATGCTTTCTGAAGTTACTGTAATATTCACTTTCAAGGATAAACATATTATTTTTGAAAGGATTTTAACTTGGATAATGGCAGCACTAGATGACATCCCCATTTACATGTTAGGAAATAGTATCCTTAAGGAAACTGGATTGAAATTTAGTAAACACCTATCTCGAAAGTTTCCTTTCCCTTACCTATTATGCCTATGATGAGGACAGCCTGCACAATGCTGATAATTCTCCAGGGAATCCCTGATCTCTACGTCTGAGTCTGTGTTTGCGAATGCAAGTGTGTATGTGTGTGTGTGTCTATTTGCCAGGTGTAAGCCAGAAAATATTGTTAAAATTGGTTAAACTTTTCACTACTACTGACATATACACGCGTCACTTCGAACAATTGTTAAAAGCAGAGATATAAGACTAATAGACTAATGCTTTACAGTACCGGTAGCGACAATTCAGGTGAAGATGGTGAAGAACAAATTCACCTACCATTTACTACTTATTTGATTCAAAATTTATTTATAATTATTTATATGATCATTATATTTATTATATTTGGATAACTATCACTATTACTTTTACTGTAGTTTTCATAAGTTGAAATTCAGTAATATAATGTTTGAATGTCTGTGCCAGAGACGGCGTTTCGCAGTTCCTCAACATTCACCAGGATGGCAATCACGGAACACCAATGGGCTGGCAGAAGAACAAACTTTCCAACTTGTCTTTGTCTTCTTCCTAAAATTCTGTTTACAGCGGTTGCTAAGGCAACGCGTAGAAAAATTCCCCCGCCACTCCACCCTCACTCTGAGTTATACGTCATATTTGAAGGAGACAATTTTTGGTCTTCTGGCCAGCTTCCTATATTTACTGCGCTAATCTTATAGATTTATGACTACTTGTCTGTCTGGCCAGTACCGTCTAAAAGACACTTCTTTCCGAAATGCTCCAACCTTTCTACAAATTAAAATAAATATAGCTCTGATTCTATTTTTCAAGTTTTATTAAGTAAGATAAGGAGGCATTATATTTCCTCAGTTTCCTTTTGTTTTGGTTAAATTTTTGCAGAGTCTTAATTGAGAATAACACTAATATTTTAATAGCACTGTACCATGGAAGCAAATGGAAAGTAAGTTTTATATTTTGAACACAGCCATGCTATTGTGATGCCTATTCATGGGAAGTTGCATTCCCACCAATATTATCAGTTTGTTCATTGTGTTGCTATGTGGCAGTTGTGATTGTTCTTAACGTATATTTAAAAGTGTTTTCATTTTACTAGTTCAGGTGTGCTTCAGTTTTTTCATAAATAGCTTTTTAGTTTAAGCGTGTGTGGCAATATAAATTTATCATAAGCTGTAATGTAAAATTGGATTCAGTGACTTTTTAAATGTTATTCGCGCTCTGCAGTCTTCAAGGAGAGGAGGATCAACTTGATATATAAAAGATAGGTAAGCAATGTAATGTAATGTAATAATGTACAGGTATGTGCATTGATAGCAGGAATAAATTACAAAGCCACCATCTTCCCTTGAACACTATGAGATCCTGTGGGAGAACATTGTATTTCCTACTGTTGATGCATTTACATAAACTTTGCAAACCTTGATTTGTGCTTCACCTACGTTTACAACCACGAGTCGCTACTGATGCTTTATGTAAAAGTGAGGAATTTTATCTACTTTTACATTTATTATCTATGGACGCCAGCGATTCTACTGGATATTTTTTTTTAATTGATTTTAGAATTAGAGCCCACTGATGATTTTACTTGACGATTCCTCATATAGCCATACAAATTCAGCAATGAAAGGGTTAAGGGACATACGAATAGAACTACTCTATCCCTCTAATGTTAAATTTGATAAATTTGTGACCTACTTTTTGAAGACTTGCTGTATGAAATTGTTGCAGGTTACTTGTGAATCCTTTACGAACTTACTTAGGCCACAGTATAGTATAACAGTAGCGAAGCTCTAATGAAAGGAAAATGCATCCTTTTGACAGATCGTGCGACACTAGCACCCCAAGCGGTCAGCAAGACGGAACTAGCAAACAGCCATTTCCAGCATTGAAAAGATACGAATATATGGCTGTATTTCTTCTTATTTTTAAAATTACCAGAACGAGATTATTACCGGAAAGGCATACTGGTGAACTCACCAAATCATAGACTTTATGGTAATGTAAAGAAGTTGTAGTTTCAAGATCGATGACATTGTATATCTTATAAAGTATCAGACCGGTTTCCGTCCACCATATAAGCTACATCCCTACATCTTCAAGAATTTAATTGACCTACTACTAACATATACTGTACTTACACTGAAAATTCTGACAAATAAGAAAACTTAATAATTTCAATAAGCATGTAGTAGTACTAGTTCAGAAATTAGGGGGGAAAGTAAAGTTCTATAGGCATATAGCACGATAGGCCTATGGTCAGTATCAGATGCAATAGCAAAACACTTTTGTCTTTTTCTTAATTTTGTTAAACACGGTAAATTATTAAAAAGTAAAGGATTAAACACGTTATCTGTATTCTCGACAGTTTAATTTTGTTAAATTCAATTATATAGGCCTAACATAACCTCGTGTTAAAACATTTTCAAAATTAGTAGGGTCAGGTGGGGTATTTGTAAAGAGGCCTATATATTTAGAAACCTTTGCATCGTTAGGATTTTCATTTATGATATACATATAAAAATAATTAATTGTATATAGCATTTACAAGCCATTTTCTGCTCCTAAAATTAAAAGAAATAGGAGTAAATGCACTAGTATGGATGCAAGCATGATAATCACAAATTTGCAATTTAATTTCACAAATAACTGTTTTTGCTTACCTCTCAGGATCTTTAGGGAACCTGAAGAAAGACAAATCGGGAGAATTCCTTTGGCTGTTGGTGCAATTTTTAGCACCACAAGCATTTCCATAAAATATTGTTGACATTTTACATAAGCAACAATGCATGCATATTGTGTGGATCTTGCTCACCGCTACGAGCGCTGCCGTCGCGCCGGTTGAAAAAAACTGTATGGAGCTTCGCTACTGTTATACTATACTGTGCTTAGGCTATCTTTCATTAAACTACATCCACTAGACTTTGGAACAGAATTTATTTTCGTCCCAATAATTTTATCAGTCACTTTTATTTTTATTGAATTTACTGTAAATATAAAAGGTGTCTACAATTATTCTAATGTAGTATATGGTGTCAGAAACGGTATGTTTAAAAATAAATAAGTTCTACTTTACGTAAAATGGGCTTTTTGCCTGAAAAATCAATTCCATATACTAAAATAATATGCAGTTCAGTGAAAATAGAAAAATGAATTGATGAAGAATATAGCCTACAAGCTGAATACTAGATTTTCATTGAGTTGCTTATAGTATTTTCTTTTTTAGAAAACAGATAACAAAATTACCAAATTAAACATAATATTTGCCTACCATTAGATTTAACATCACAGAAGATATCTTTCAGTTGCAGACACAACTCCAGAACTTTTTTCCAACAAAATATAACTAGGGATTTAGTTTTTTAAAAAGGAATTATTTTCAACAAAAAGATGGTTGCCTTTGCATTTGAAAATCCTCATAAAACCGCTATACTAATAGAAAAAACATAGTTCATCCAAAAATGGTACTTTTTTATTGTATTTCTTTGCATTAAGAACAAAATAATACAGTAGCCATTACGTGGCAGCCACAGATTTCTACTTGGACAGCCCAGGTAGTTATGACTCCGGCCGCAGATACCTACAGGTCTATACTAATGTTGTCCTCCCACCCACATCCAGGTCTTCCAAGTGTGCTCTTTAATTCGGGTCTTCAAGTGAATATTTTTGAGATATGTCTTTCCTCCCCCATGGATGCAACATGTCCAGCCCATTTCATCCTCCGTGATTAATTATCCTTACTACATTCATTGAAGAGTACAAGGTTATGAAGTCATCATCATTTTCTTCAGTCCCCACTTTCATCTCTCTTAGATCCAAATATTTTCCTAAGCACCCTGTCTTCAAACACACTCAGATTATGTTCTTCCCAAAAGTAAGTGACCATGTTTCAAATCTATATAATACATAAGTTAAATTTTTATTTTTAGATTTCTGGACAGAAGAGGAGAAGATAAAATTCTGAACTGCATAAAAAAAAGCATTTCCTGATTTCAGTTGACACTTAACTTCTACCATAATGTTATTTGCATCTGTAATTATTGTTCCAAGATAATTGAATTTCTCCACTTGTTTGAATGATTTACCGGCTATTCTAATAATTTATGGTGTATTATTTTGACATTTCATGACCATATAGTTAGTTTTGTGGAAAAAGAGTAAGATAATATATTAAGAGGCCTATAAACTGAATAAATGTCTGTGAACAAAATAATGTAAAAGGCAATTATTAATTTTAATGTTTAAATTTCCGTACTTAATATTGAAGTGATCTTAAGTAGTCGAGCTATAAAAATGAAATATCTTTCTATTATAATGTATGGGATTTGAGTGGGGATTCAAAATATGTTCTTAATAGTGAAATGTTGTCTAAACCGAGGTCCTTTATACTGATATTATCCTATATTGAACAATCCATACAAAAAAATAATTGTAAAATAAATAAATATAAAATAAACTACATATCATTATTGGGAGATCAATGCTATATTTATCATACTTCATTTTAAATAAGAACTCAAATCGATCTGACTACGACCCCATTCTAATATGATTCCACTTTCTTGTTATGGTTATAACATTGAATACAATCTCAATCCGATCCAATTACACTTTTTACGTGTAGGCCTACTGACCTAGAACTCGATGTGCAGCCTGCATCCAGGTAATGCGATTCGCATGCTATGCTACTTCGGTGTGAATGCTCACTCAATGTTTTTACAATTTCAATATGGTAAGAGTATTTAGATCAATTTGAATTCCCCATGAAAACATAATAATTGTATTGTAAACGGTAAGCCTAAAGTTATTAAATTCCAAAAATGGGGTTTTCCGACAGTAATCTTGAAGATTAACTTAAGGTTTAAAAAAATAGTAGGCTTAGGTATTGCATGAGAAACTTTATGTAGGAGTCCAGCGAAACCTAGATTTACCTATATGTGCTATACGTTATGTAATATTCTTTCAGTATAAAAATTCTAAATATAAAATATACACATGTAATCCATTTGAGCTTGCCAATGGGCAAAGACCAAATATCACTGAAATCTTTATGCCCATAAAAATAATTATATTATGTGTATGGAAAAAAGAGAAATTAGCAGTAATCAACTTTCGTTAATGCATAACTCACTGTGGCTTATATGTTTTGAAATTATAAACCTATATTGCACATTACAGTATGTAGTACTTACGTAAATATGCCACAGGAACTATTATAAACAGATAGCCCAGAACTAATTCAATCCACATCTTTCATTCATAACAATAATGTCTGGTGTCAACTGTTTACACACACATTGTTGTTTTCACATTGTATCTGACTTTATTGAAAGTCCTTTTATTATTTTTTTTTACATATTATGGTATTCAGTAATATTGGTTTATTAAAAATAATCCAGGCTCAATAAGACTAATCAAAAGATCCAGGAATTATAAAAAAAACAATTATAAAGTTTGAAAATATTGATACAGTCCTTAAATTACATAGTCAGAATGTCATTCAAATAAGATCATTTGACATTTAAAATAAATTATTAGAATAGTAGTATCAGTATATAATGCATAAGTATTTTGAAATTTAATAATTTTCACTTAAAAAGTATAAGTGAAACGGCACATATTTGAATTTCTGGGCCAAAACATTTTCTAATTCGTAAGATTGAATTTTAAAGGATTTCAGGAGTTGTACAGAAAACCTCTACCATAGGTATTATAAATAGACGAAGTACTGCATTAAAACCTGAAATTCTCATGTTCAGTTTTTGTCAGGGTGCAAATCAAGCTTCTTCGTGGAGGAATTTTAGCTAACATTCGAGTACATTTCCATCGAGTACTGAAAATTCATAAGAAATTTCAGTAGATAACTAATATTATGAATAACATAGTGAAGTCAACAAATATCATTGTTAAATGCTCAGACAAAACTTCACTTTACGGATAAATACCTCAGACCTAGTTTCAACCACCATTGTTGTCATCCTCAGATTCATGCTACTGGCAAGGTTGCTCCCTCCTCAGTTGATCTCAATTGCTTGATGCATTTTGGTCCCTCTGGCGCTGGATGAATATACCTTCTGACTGAACTGTCTTCTACTGGTAATCAAATTCATTAATCTAAGTTTGTTTTTTGCAAGGAATAGCTTTTCCCAGACTGTTAATTCTTGTGCCCTTTCTACTGGTTTCAGTATATAAATTTATAGTTAATTTAGTTGATTTACTACAATTTATAGTATATAAATTATAGCAGTTCACGTACCCCAGCAAAGAAATTATTAAATTAAATAAATTAGATAAATAAGTAATTGCTCAAATTAATTTCAAGTATATTCATAAAATCACATATCATGTCTGATATCAAAATGACCATGAGAAAATGAAACTTTCATTGTTAATATTAAATGTTATAAATAAAGCAAGGTATAAAACCTATAAAACCTATCTTGATATCTTGGTTCTAAGTATGTCTGGATGAGCATGGCTTATTGGTATACTGATTCCTCTTGCACTCTGAAAAAGACCACTGCAATAAGTGCATTTTATCCTACAATTTGGACTGGTATTCTTTAAAAAAGTTAATGATGTCTGAATTTTGAGAGGACTGGTGACCTTGCAAATCAGCTGCATCGTTATCACTAGAGTCCATGTTATTCACAAGTTCTTGAGATGACAAATTGTGGCTTCTTGCTAGATGTATACGAATACCTCGTTTTGTAAATTGTCTTTTGCAGATAGTACATGTTATATGAACTCTGGAGAATCACTAGAAGAAGTGGATGGATGAATAATATCTTCTTCCATGACAGCATTACAGTTTAACAATATCGGTTGTCAATGTAAACAATTCGCCTCCAAAATATGTTACATTTACCTCAATTAACATTACCACAGATTCCCATCAGCTTATACTTCACATACAAATCACAATCTTAGCAAATAAACAACAAAAGGCATGAAATACCATCAAAATCACGAGCTAGTACATAAGACAACTTTATGTCAGTCATGTCCTCCTATGGTTCATTATCTCGAAAGATATTTTGAAAACTAAGAATGAACTAGAAATAGTAAATTAGTTACTTTTTAGAAAGCCCCAAGTCTTTTCCTATAGTGCAAGGCTCCATTTCTCCCACCTACAGTACTGCCCTGCTAAGGCTATATTCTTCTGTTATTACAGTGTGATAATTCCTTAATGATTAATAATAATGCATTCTAGTACTTTTTGGGGAGGGGTAAACTGAATTGCTTGAGAAGGTTTTCAGTTTCAAAATATTATGTTCACCCTAGTTATTGGTTATTTCTATGACCATATTAGTAAAAAATTAATGTTACATATCAATATTTCTTTGCCTGGATATGTTTTTTGTGAATGAGATGACTCATCTCCTGCCCGTACTTAGCTGAGACCTTATGGGGCATCACACGTATGCGGCACTGAGTAATTAATATCTAGGGGAAATTTAACAAGACCTACACAAAAATGGTCTGCTATTATTTAAAAGCACATCACAACACCATGAAAATCACCATGCAATTCGTTGAAGTCCCATGTTTATATGTTTATATCTTACTAGCTGACCCATCAATGCTTTGAATTGTTAGATTATATATATATATATATATATATTAAGTGAACACAATTTAAAGTCGGTTTGATGTACATCTATAAGTCATCAGCCGTCCGCCAACGTGGTGAACATATTTATATTATTAATGAAGAATGAACACTGGCCATCAATATGTCATACACTTTTTTTATCATTATTTAGTTTGGACTTGTTTCGAAAACAATGATAATTCGACTACGTCATAGGATGGTAAATAGCTGTGGCGTAGGGGATGCTTTCGCTCCTCTCATGCAGCGGGCTCGGGTTCAAATCCTGGTCGGGACAAGTTACCTAGGCAGGGTTTTTTTAGGGGTTTCCTCACCTGTGAGACAAATGTCGGGTAACTTTAGGCCCTTGTGGTCCCCGGGTATCATCTGGCTACCATTATCGTCCTCATCCCATCCTTGCCTTGTTCAGGGTGAGTGTGTGAATGGTGTGTATTGTCCTATGTGTTTGTGTTGTCTCAGAGGTGGCCCCCGCATTGGGCTGATCACTCATCCGGGGAGGCCCTCCATCTCCTTGACTGGTCAAAAAAGTATGTATGTGATCTCCCAACAGGTCGTAGCCCTGCAAGGCCCGGGTGGCATGGGTCGCTTAAATGTCTCTAAAAGGGAAGAATACAGTTCAACTCTTAAGAATAGAACCCAGGACCATCTATATTTACTTCGTGTCACAAAATAGTTTAGAAACATTTCTCATCACTTTATATCTATTAGGCCTACATGAAATCACAGTGTCATCAAAAGCCACCTGTTGTCATGTCATGGGGATTGTGTACATGCAGTATGAATTCCTTTTGGTGAATTACATAACTTTTCAACCCTATTTTGGCCCTTAAAGGCCAAAGATTTTGAAATCCTTTCTTAGTGCACATCTAGAGCCTATGAGCAATGTATGTACCAAGTTTCATATTCCTAGGCTGTATAGTTTTTTAAATACTTTGATCAGTCAGTGAGTCAGTCAGTGGTTTTTGGCTTTTATATATAAAGATTCACAAAATAAATTTATGCTGTCATAGATTATGACTTTATGTTTACAAGTTTAGAAGCATCTGCCATAGTTATATCACAAACTTAAATTTAAGAATCAGCTGGACCTGTGTAAATCAAAATATCAAAACAAAAATAACAAAATGTGTTCTTGAAAAATAAATCTGGTATTCATAAGGAATCAGGGAAGATTGTCTTTCAAGAAAAGATAAAGTATTTAGGAAATTGGAATTGAGAAAAAGATAATTCAGGTAAATTTATAAATTCGGGAGTATATATGGGGACAATATAATCAATCTTCTACATAGTTCCATCTAAATGGTTCGTACATTTAACACAGGAAAAACTATAGAGGGAAAAGAACTGAAAAACACTATTCCTAATATTGTGTTAATTTCTTGATCAAACAACAGCATTTACATTATTTATATATGTTAGTATACAAACAAGTCATTAATTTATACTGTTATTTTTTTGTACAAACAGCTATGAAAATAAAAATATAACAGCCTACCAATGTCTACCCACAACCACATTACTATATACATAATATAATATATTAAGTACCATGAGGTTTTCATTTATTGGCACTCTTTTTTGCAGCCTCCCATTCTTCATTATCTTCCCAGGGCCTTGGTCCACGAACGTTGGACCAGTTGTCAATATCAAGCTGAAAAAGAATTAGAATATTTTCAACACAAACCCATGTAATGGTAAGTCTTGACTGTCACGTTAATGAAATTAACTATGCACTAATACTTGGTTTGAAACTGCATAATACGCTTACTGCCAAGCACCCCGATTTCATAAAATACAGTCTCAACCATTTTAAGATGGAAATTAAAAAACTCTTTAATATCAATCATAAAAACTTATAATCGTTATGTATTTCATTTGCTTCAATCTAATTTTCTTCCATCTATTTTTGTATTTCTAGTTTGTAAAATTAGTTAATTTTTTTGTAACATAATTTGTATTTTGAATTTTTGTTATTGTAAACATGGTTAATTGTTTGTAAATATTTAATTTATATGCTGTGAATTTTATAAATATCTCTGTTATATAAATATAATATAATGTAATGCAATTTCTATTCTAGCCCCTAAACATGAGCTTTGTTCATCTGGAGGCAAATCATTTTTTTTTGCTTGATTTTGTACCTTGAAAAAATATGTTGTAGGCCTATATGTGCATCTGTATTTCTGAAATAAAAAATAAATAAATAAACTTGTTGTCTGACAATGAATAAGGCATCCATTCATTATTGCCAATCTTCAACAATGATTTAGTTCAATGATGATGATAATAAGAAATAATAATATATAATTTAACAAAAATGATGTAATATACCGTATATAAAAAGTGTGAGCTGTAGTGTACATTTAAGCCTTATCTAATAATACAATTCAAATTCAATTGAAATACTATTCAATTCAATTCAATTCAATTCAATTGAAATTCAATTGATAAATTTATTTGTGGATACACTTTCAATTACAATTGGTAATTGGTATAAGTGAGAAAACTGCTAAATCGACAGATGCTCCTGCATTGACTTTTCTACACTGCATTCCCATATCCCGTGTCCATCATTTCACACAATCAGCTAATTGAATTGGTCAGCTTCAGACAATTCTCCTCTCTTAGAACACTCTTAGCAACAACCCCGAACTGCACTAGTCTATTCCGGTACTTTATTTACCTTGAGAACAGAGCCACAGATCGGCCACGAAATATCAAGGTTTCTCCAATTATTAGGCTACTGAGTTGGTTAGAAGATTGGGAAAATAGGCTATTCTGCATTATCAGAACTAGAAAAGGCTTGAAGTGTTATTATTTAAAGGTTGGATACAAAAAATAAGAAAAACTAAAAGTACATGAAATAGTAGTACTTTTATAATTTATCAACTTTGCCTTAAATGTCAATTAATGTCTCTGACATCTTTTTTTATAAAATCTAGTAGGCCTAACTGTTGAGACAAACATATTTAAAACTTATGAATGTGTGTCGAATGCCAACCCCGTTGCTCTGATGCATTTGGGGTCTGCCCTGAGATGGATAGATGGTGATAGTGTGGCTCATTTGCAAGTTATGCAGCACTTGGGCATTACAAGGCGATGTGCAACTGGTAAAAGTGTAAGGCGTGAAGAGATGAGTGAATATTATACAAAAACAGAAGGAAATGTTCATTCTCAGATAAATGTTGCAATGGAAATTTTAGTCGGAAGCATACAAATTGCCAAAGATCTCGAGTTCAAGTCCCAGTGTCAGAGAAATTTTTCTCCTATAATATTATCATGTAATGTCCAACAGAGACAATAATCTGCAGTACATGAATGCATATGCATATATCTATATATACAAATTGCTATTTCAATAGGCATTTGTTTTTCAATTCAATTAATAAATACAGATGGAAGTAATGGCAAGATGTGTTCAGAAATGTAAATGATATGTTACCATAAATACTCAGACAAGATGAAGCCCACAACAAAATATGAGTTACTAAATATGATAACCTGACATCCCCTTGCAGCTTTCAGCTGACCCAGCTGGGCTTGGTTCCAGAAGTGTTTAGTGATAAACAAATGGAATAATATGCTTTATACAGGGACCGTATTTTGTTGGCAAAATAAAATGGCTGATTTCAGGGATAACTTCCTTCTATTTCGGTGGGTAATTTTCAAAATAAAATATTTTACACAATGATCCTTATAAGGATGCTATAGGAGTCTGCATGTTGTGTTCTTTTTTTAGTACCATGAAAAATGGCCACATTTAAAGTTATAATGTTCTTTAAAACCCACAGAATTCATATATAAACTCAGTTTGTTGCTCAGAATATGCAAAATGAAAGAAAAATCATGAAGAAGTAGGTACTTACGGGTCATTCCACACCAAATCAACCAATGGTCCAAACATCACGTCATCAGATTGTTACGATTTTTTAATATGAGGTAGTATTAGCTGAGTAGGTACAAAATGTAGATTTTTACCTTTTTTGGACTTATAGTTTTTGAGATAAAAATTTTTGAAAAATTACAGAATGACAGTTTTTAGATATTAAAAACTCAAAGACGGTTGGTCCCAGAAAGCTCAAATTTGTACCATTCTTTTTAGAATTACAAGGGCTTTAATTTGACATGTAACTTGACTGTATCACATCACTGTATATTTCTTCGAAAAACTCAACAAAAAAAAAATTATCAAAAACTTAAAATCGGAATTTTTAATTTTTATGAAAAAAATTTATTTTATTCTAAACCTCTTTAGTAAGTTGTGTACAAATTTTCATGATAGCATTTTCATGGTTTCATACTAAAATTAATTTTTATATGAATTGAGGCATATAGAAATTCTGGTAAATTCATTCATTGTTATTCTATTAAAAACTAATCATACTGTTGAAATTAAACTTACTCTAATACTAATTTACTTTTTTACATTAGGGCCTGTACCCTAAAAGTTTGTTTGAAAAAAGTTAGGTCTATATAATAGGATGATGATGGTCCATATGGTAAAATAACAACTGGAACCAACAGGCCTTACTGAATCAGTGACACGTTTCTTTCCTCCTGTTGAAAATTGATATCTTATCTATTTTATTTATTATTATTTTGTAGTCTTTCTGCACAACGCAGATTGCCTTGCAGACAAAGAATATCTTTCAACAAAGTATACACAAAAATTACAAGCTTTCAGTTAGATCATAAACATAATGACAGGAAAATTCAAATAATCAGTAGTAAAAACCATTAAACTTGAAAAAAAAAGGAAATCTGTCCAGCTTAATTGTTGTTATTGTACAGGTGGTTTCTTAAAATTTGGATGGATCCCTTAAGTGATAATAACGCCACTTCATTGTACAGATTTTGTGACAATGAGAAACGTTTACAGAAGGAAATAAAGAACTTTGTTATTGTTCCCCTACTACCAACCATTAGTCCAATGACTTCAACATTTTTCAAATCATATTTGTTCTTGAAGTACTCGATGGTTGGTTTGTATATCTTCTTTTTTTCATTATCAACTGCTGCAGGTTGATCTTCTTCAGTCTCAAAGCGGACTGTAGGGTCTACTATTAAACCAGTTGATCGGTTTTTGTCTATTGCAATGATGTCTGCTCTTCGTGTTCCTCCATCCATGGCAATGCAGTGCACCTCCTCGTAAACGTCATAATTCTGTAGTTTGAAGTCAGCCGCTATCTTGCTCCTTATTTGATGATGGCGAGTGTTCCTTAGAAGCTCCCCATGATGGCAAAAGACAGTTAAACTTACTTTAAATCATGGAACAATTTTCATGATGGCAAAAGACAGTTAAACTTACTTTAAATCATGGAACAATTTTCATTACACTCTAAATCAGTAGAGGTGGTTTTTCTTCTTTGCCAAAACTTGTGTTGCTTTGGCCATCTCCTCCGCTGGAACTTGGTAGGTTCTACCTGTTGCTGTGATTGGATTTAATTTGCACAAAACACAGTTCATTCGCACTGTTAGGGTATCTTTTCTCCTAGGATATGTGAATGATGGTGATGGTCCTTTTGGATGAAGAAAGGAAACATGAATTTCCTTTTCAACATCATCTTTTGAGTCAACATGCACCAACCACCACTCTTTATCATAAGCACAAGCAACAAAACCCACAACATCTTCAAATGGAATGTCTTCATCACCAGGGCTGATCTGTACTATATGTGTTTCTGAATCATCAGAAAATGAGTATACTTTGGTTCTTACCCTATTTAGGTCTAGAGGAATGAAGACATAAAATTTCTGGGTCCCCGAGATTGCCACAGCTTCTTCAAACCTTGATTTCAGAACTTTTTCTTCATCAGAATACTCTTCATTGGTTGTGTAGAAAAATGTGATGGATGGTAAATGTTGCACACTCCACTGAAAAGGTGTTAAAATTTGATTTTCTAATGGATTTTGGAGGCTGGCTTTGGCGGCAAGCCTTTTGACTGTACCCCCTACTCCATCACAAACTCCCTTTCCATGTGATGTAGCATAAAAATGCCACTCAGCTTCAAGTCCATCAAAGTCCTCTTTGTGATAGCAAAGGTTCAGAAAATTCTTACGATTTTTGTATTGCGCGGCTGAACCGTCTGAAAAATAGTACAGCTTTTTCAAGTTTGGTAGATAATTTCTTAGATATAGCATTAATTTTTTCTGGAAAGCATGAACAAGAACAGTATTGTGTGCTAGGCAATCTGATATAAGGTAAATACAAAGCTCCAGTTAACTAGCTCTTGTTTTCCTGTTTCTTGATTTCTTTCCTTGAAATATATTACAAAAGGGTGCACAGTAGCCATAGAATTGTTCCAATGAAACCCTTGAGACTCATCTTGTAGAACAAATGAATAATTTTCGGCAAAATCACAAATTACTACAGCTTCATTTTCTTCCAATGAGGATTTTGTTTCAGAGAAGAAAATTAATGTTGTTTTGCAATAAAATCATGTTTTTTTAAGATTACTCAACTGACTGCAAAATTCTTGGACGAACTCATCAACTGGTATTTTAAATGTTTCGAAATTACACCTGTCTACAGTAATCCACTGTTTATAAGTAATGTTGACTGTTGTGAGAAAGAACTGCAGACTGGGGGGTTGCAAGTTTCAACAGGAGGAAAGAAAACGTGTCACTGATTCAGTAACTCTTGTTAGTTCCAGTTGTTATTTTACCATATGGACCATCATTATCCTATTATATAGACCTAACATTTATCAAATAAACTTTTAGGGTATAGGCCCTAATGTAAAAAAGTAAATTGATATTAGAGTAAGTTTAATTACAACAGTATGATTAATTTTTAATATAATAGGATAACAATGAATGAATTTACCAGAATTTCTATATGCCTCAATTCATAAAAAATTAATTTTTGTATGAAACCATGAAAATGCCATCATGAAAATTTGTACACAACTTACTAAAGATGTTTGGAATAAAATATATTTTTTTCATAAAAATTAAAAATTCCGATTTTAAGTTTTTGATAAAAAAAATTTTTTTTGTTTTTGGAAGAAATATACAGTGATGTGATACAGTCAAGTTACATGTCAAATTAAAGCCCTTGTAATTCTAAAAAGAATGGTACAAATTTGAGCTTTCTTGGACAAACCGTTTTTCAGTTACATGCGTTTTAATATCTCAAAACATTCTTGAAAACTGTCATTCTGTAATTTTTCAAAAACGTATAACTCCAAAACGAAAGGTCGAAAAAGATTAAAACTTTGTACTTTTGTGATGAACAGAACACAATCACTGAATATGAGCCATTTTGAAAACCTCAAGGTTAAAAATTATATTTTTATTGGTTGATTTGATATGGAATAACCCTTACATAACCTAAAATGTCATAATTTATATGCACGAAAGTGCCAACTACTGAAAATAAAATAAAAAATCTGTTGAATATACATTCTTTGCCACAATCTAACATAGGCATCCCAAACTCAACACAAAGATAGCAGAAAAGGAGTTTATCATGACCACTAAAGCTATGGTTTGTCTACGGCGTTCATCGCCGGCGATGACCGCCGGGGTCAGCGATCATCGTCGTAGGGGTGGTTTGTTTACCGGTGTTCATCGTCCTCGACACTGTTGCTATCCACAGTTATAGTTGGCCATGTCAAACAGCTCGGTGTGGTGGGGGGACATGGAATTTGGAAATTTGTTAGCTTTCATAACCTCAACATAGCCTATAATATTATTAGTCCAGTCAAAACAAGGTTTAACCTCATAAAAAATCCGAAAGTTTTGAAACGTTGCACACTTATTTAAAGGTACCTAGGGATGAATATACCAAAAGTCCTCATCTATATGAGGCGAGCTCTAGCGGCAATTAGCGAAAACAGGGCACGTTTTTTGTTTTTTGTTAATACCTCGAGAACCGTTGGTGGGAGGTAAAAGTTTGCTATATACATAATTGGAGCTTATTAAATTTGCAACAAAAATGATTATATACATTTTTCTTGTAGTCCCAATGGTTACCGAGTTATATGCCGCTAAAGGATAGCGTGTTTTGAAAAAACACGCTAGGCATTTCTGATAATGTTTGACAATGGTTTACCAATTCTTTTTGGATACCAAGGATGATTGAGGAGATAAACTTCACAGCTTTGTATAAAAAGAAAGACATGATATATATTAGACAATGAAATACGTGAAAAAAAAAAGCTGAGGATATTCCAAGGAAAATTGTGTACAGAAAAATCAATCAACTCTTGATCGCTTCTTGGTAGAAGGCCTTGCAATCTGCTCATCTTGGTCTGCTTCTGAACTTGCTGCCTGAAACACAGTAAGAAGAGATACTGTCTAGCGGTGAGTGGAAGGCCGAGCTGGTGGCATAGTGGGGGAAAGACATAAACAGTAAATGCAAGCGCATGGTAAGGTAGTGGGGGAACGCTAGCTCGACCTTCAGCTCGCTGTCAGACAGTAACTATGCATGATATGATGATGTGAGAGAACCATTATACAGATAAGAACATGCAGGTAAAAGAAAGTAGGTAAGCGAGCAGTAAAACAACGTATGAACATGACGACCGATTTATGTATACTATTGCAAGGTAAATGAATAACAAAAAAATACAAATGTGCAATCTTACCTGACTTCTGGTTAAGCGTCCAGCAAGCACAGTGTTTTGATCTTCATGTACCAAATGTTCAGTGTTTGTTCTTTGCATTGAATGGTCTGTTTCTTCAAGGTTTATGACATCGGAATCATCAGGGTCATCAGTCTTTTTCGAGAGTGGAAGGAACACCATTCAAGCATTCGCCATGGCAGTTGTGACTAATGCTTGTACACATTATTCCTGACTTTCGACAGCCACATTCTGTTCCCACATCCACCTGTACATTTGCAACAAATGAGGTTGAGGACAGCTTTAGGTGCTGCTGGATTCTCTGTTGTCACAGGGATCAGCTGATCGCTTTCCAACTTCCAACCCCACTGCACAGGAGGAAGTTCATTCCCAAGCCAAAATTGAATTTGGTGGTACACTCGAAATGTGTGTTGTCTTGCTGCTCCTTCTGTGGGCGGCAGAGCAGAAAGGTTGGGTTTAGCATTGGTTACAGATTTGGTGAAAGCATTGTAGCGGTGCATGTTAAGAGAGGGTTGCTTCCTGGGCGCATTGTACAATGCCAGGAATATTTTTGTTTCCAGCAGCAGCTACAGCCTCACGGGATGAACTTGGGCTGTTAAATATATCAGCAACACCTTGCAGTACAGCTTGCTTCTTGAACAATTTGAAACAGGAAAGTTTCTCATTTCGATATGCAGCCGAAGTCGTATCGCATCCGCTGAACGCATGCACAAGAAGTATGCTGTCCTTCATTCCCAAAGTTTGCAATTGCTGGCTTGAATATACTTTCCTTCCTACTTTGCCATGGCTTGGTTTCACAAATAATATGTTCTGTTCAGTCGGAGTTAAGACCATGAGGAGAATAATAAGATCTACATCTTCACCGACTATTGCTACTTTGTCACAAGTGAAGGATTTCACGAGTGCTGTTTGGACGATCAAAATGGTGAAATAGTACGGTAGGTACCTACTTTAATTTGCACCATTGTGCACTCTTCGAAAAAACCAAAAGATGTGCCCTGTTTTCGCTTATTGCCGCTAGAGCTCGCCTCATATTCATGTTTCAAAACTTTCGAATTTTTTAGGAGGTTGGGTCATCTTTTGAGGTTTTTCATATCGCGCGCTCCTCGACGGTTTTAGAAGAAAAGCTATCCTTTAGCGCCCTATAACTCGGTAAACATTAGGAACATAAGAAAAAGATGCATAATCATTTTTGTTGCAAATTTAATAAGCTTTAATTATGTATATAATCAAATTTTACCTCAGACCAACGGTTCTCGAGATATTAACGAAAAACCAAAACAAGTGCCCTGTTTTCGCTTATTGCCGCTAGAGCTCGCCTCATATTCATGAGGACTTTTGGTATATTCATCCCTAGGTACCTTTAAATAAGTGTACAAAGTTTCAAAACTTTCGGATTTTTTTAGAGGTTGGGTCATTTTTTGAGGTTTTTTGACTGGACTATATACTCACTCAAGAGAAAACACTGAGAGAAACAAAGGAAACTCACTTTTGGTGAACTAAATGTTAAATGGATCAATGAATAATAAAATAATAAAACCGGTAATGATATATCGAAAATATTTTTACTAATAAATCTACCATTTGCCACACATTTTCTTTTGTGTAGCTATCTTTATGGTCCTTTTAGCTCATATCATACAGGGCAATGTGTTTAGACAGGAAATCTATAACATTTTGTCTGCAACTTAGGAAAAATGACAGTACTTTCTGCAAAATGGCTGTCTTCTGCTTTTCTTGACCTACTATATGCATGATAATCTGCGGCGTTCATCATCCTGAATTTGCCTCAGAAGCAACTGCCGGCGATCACCACTGACCCCGACGGTCATCGCCAGCGTTCATCGTCGTAGACAAACCGGGTACATTGATTTACATGGAGAGCAATAGGCAGCGATCACCGCCGGCGTTGATCGCTGGCGATGAACGCCGTAGACAAACCATAGCTTTAATAGAGTACATTCCTCAGTCTTTGCTGTAATCAAACACAAGTACTGATAACTTATCAAAGGAAAAAATCATACTAAAACAAAATAGGCTATGATTCTGAATAAAATTTTTGTACACATTTTTCAATTTAGGCCTACTTAAGGAAGGGATTTTTCGCGCCTATTTAGGCATTTTGCACATTCAAACAAATTTTGCAATATTTCATGGATTAAATTTGCTTAATCTTCATATTTTACGCATGTAACAGCTGAGAAAAATGTAGCATTTCCTATAGCAACCGAGTAGATTACTTTTGGGGCTGACGACATGGATGGTTTGGATGGTATATATGGATGGTATATATATATATATATATGACGTCATGGATGGTATATATGGATGGTATATGGAAGACCGTTATGACCGTTAAAAAAATTTCGCGCCTTTTTTGTGATAAGCCCTATTGCATTGTGATCACCACAACACCTGGCCATCCGGTCAAGATAATACCACCTGGTCCTTTACGCCTCAATGGTCAACCGGTTACACGCTAAACCTTTTAAGATAAGCCTTTGATAAGATCCTTTACATCCGGCCAAGATAAAACCACCTGGTCCTTTACGCCTCAATGGTCAAGATAACACCCAGCTGCCGTCCGGTCAAGATAAGAACTGTTATGCATTGTTATATTCCCACGCCAATTTTTTTTATCATACCGCAGAGGTGTACAACACATCCGGTAAAGATAACACCATCCGGTCAAGATAAATTCCCACGATAATTTTTTTATCACGGTTGTGTATAAAAAACACTACTACAGTCGATTTATCTCATTCCGCTACCATATGTCATCATGGAAGTCACATGTCAACGTTGCGGAGCGAAGTATAAGCATAAATATATTTTGAACCGTCACGTACGGGAAAAACATGGTGATTCTTCTTTTACCTGTGATTTGTGTCAAGTGACGTTCTCGAGACGAGATGTGTTACAAACTCATATACGAGAGGTACACTCTAGTTTACAGTTACCGTGTGAAAAATGCGATAAAAGTTTCACGTCTCATCGTAATCTGAATAGACATTTGAACAATACACATAGCTTGTTGAACCCTAATGAATTGTATCGAAATCGAGACAAAAATGTGATCAAATCCACCACCTCTGCATCATCTGAACCCAGTACCTCTGCAACAGTTATCGAACCAGAGACAGCAAGACCACAGCCTCAGCCGCCAATACAGCACGGTGTCGCCGTAGATCGTCAAGTCGAAACCAGACCATCCGTGCTGAAATCTGTTTTCAATGGCCGTATCACATCATACAAGGTAAATATTATATTTATATGTACCTCCATTTTATAATCAACCATTAACAACCGTGGGTGTGGTTAATACAACTAGTTTCATTTTCTTTTCCAGCCCTCTGATGTGCGAGCTCCCAATAACATTACGAGACCGGTTCAGAATGCCCGAGGCGGACAGCATGCAGCAACCATACAATCGACTTCGCAGGCAGACAGCCCAAATACAACCGGTCTTACCGGAGGCGCTGTCTTAACACATCCTGAGTATGGAAACCATCTTGTCTCGGAACAGACCGAATATGCGCACAGAGGCGGCGGACTACATCAAGAAGCTGGAACTCATTCTGCTCAAACACTGTCACATCAGAACCAACCCGAAAGCCATTTTGTGAGGGGAGGAGCTAACAACTTGATTGAGACCACACCATTAAATGAGGTAAGTTTAGCTACACATTTATTCATGCCGGTGTTTCCATTCATAAAAGTCCCTCGTTCATTTTTCCGTTTTTTTTCTTATGTTACAGACCGATTTCGTGAGAATTGAATCTGCATTTAAATCAAGACTATCTACTTATGCCCTTATGAACATCCCAGGAGGTGATCTACAAACCGTTCTATCATCATATAAACCTCAAATGGAGGCCTTGGCTAAAGACTGTTTACTTCAGCAAAACTCGTTAAAAATGAATTTATTTGTTGAAATTATTTTACAGGACACTAATGAAAAAAACACCGTGTACAATCTCAAATGTAAAAACGAAGTTGTTCTTGCGTCATCCGATGTGAGTGATATTTTAGACAAACAGATTGACAAATTAGTGCAGGAATACGACGATATTTCACTGAGAGGCAGCGGTCATACATTCCACTCCATACACAAAATAGAATTACGTCTAAATAAATATCAGCCCTTTAGAGGACGTAAGTTCATGCTCCTACCGCAGCGTTTCAGACATTCAAAGTCACTAGTTAATGTCAATAATCAGGACGATTATTGTTTTAAATATTGTGTTCTAGCAAAATTCATAGAGGACGACAATGACTTGTGGACTTCTTATCTCAACAGACCGGACTTGGATGAAAAATACGACTTCTCTTGCGTAAAATTTCCAGTATCATTCCACGACGTTGCAAAATTTTGTAAAGTAAATGACATTTCGATCAATGTGTTTGGAATTGATGATGAAGGCGAAATTTTTCCAATTAAGATTGCTGAGAAAGAGTTACCAGATCACAGAGACCTGCTCTATGTCTGTGATGAATTAGATTCTCATTATGTGTTAATTACCAATTTCGACGCATTCATTAGACCTTCTTGCACATCTCACAAAACTCATGTTAGAGTATGCAAGCGTTGTTTTGCTCACTTTCAAGCCTATGGTGACCAGTCAGCCGACCAGAGACACGAGGCTCATTTAGCAGTTTGCAATTCTTTTTCACCAGTCAAATGCGAATTTCCTAAACGTTTAGAACTGTCCTTCACTAAACACGAACATTCGCAAAAGATTAGGTTCGTTATTTATGCCGATTTCGAGTGCATGCTGGAGCCTATTTCGGGGTGTGACAACGAGCCTATTAAATCCTGGACTCAAAAGTATCAGAAGCACACACCATTTAGTTACGCTTATTTTATTAAGGATTTGGAAGATGAACATTCGAATCTGGGAATGTACAGAGGCCCCGATGCAGGACAACAGTTTATGAGATCGCTTGTAAAAGACGTAAAAGCTATTGACGGGATATTAAATTCTGAAATAAAACCCATGATCCCTCTCACGGCAGAACAAATTAATCAGTACACGACCAGCACCATCTGTCATATCTGCAAACATGGCGGCTTTACCGATGAAAATTACAAAGTAAGAGATCATTGTCACGTGAGCGGGCGGTTCAGAGGCGAAGCGCACAGAAATTGTAATTTAAATTACAGGAACCAATCTTTTGTCCCTGTTGTTCTACACAACCTGTCTAATTATGATAGCCACTTCATTGTGACAGAGTTAGGTTTTGACAAGAACCGTATCAACGTTACATGCAATACCCAGGAGAAATATATAACTTTTTCGAAATTTATTCCCTCTTCTTATTTGAAACAACGATCTCTTGAACTCAGATTCCTAGATTCATTCCGCTTCATGTCCACGAGCCTGGAAAAATTAGCAAAAAATCTCCCCAATGATAAATTCGTAGAGACTCGGAAAGCCTTCGGCGACAAAACCGAATTGATGTGTAGAAAAGGAATTTTTCCGTACGATTACATCTCCTCGCTTGAAATTCTAGACGAAACAAAATTACCGCCTAAAGAGGAGTTTTATAACAAGCTTACCAATGCAGGTGTCACAGACCTAGACTACTCTCACGCTGTTAATGTATGGAATTCATTTTCAGTCGAGTCTTTAGGGGAATATTCAGACCTATATTTAAAAACGGACGTTATGATATTGTCTGATGTGTTTGAAAATTTCAGACAAATGTGTCACGATACGTATGGTTTAGATTGTCTGTTCTACCCAACTGCCCCTAGCTTTACATATGCAGCCATGTTAAAGTTTACACAGGTAAAGCTGCCTATTTTAAACGATATCGACATGGTTCAGTTGTTTGAACAGGGGATCTGTGGGGGTCTTTGTCAGGCAATCAAACGGCACGCTGTGGCAGACGACGAGTCGGTATTGTACTACGTCGACGCTAATAACCTATACGGTTATGCCATGTCACAGCCGCTGCCTATAGGTAATTTCCGTTCGCTCGAAAAAAAACTAGTTAGAGTCCCTAGACGTTGTCTCCATACCAGACGATTCAAAATTAGGATATGTTTTTGAGGTGGACTTGAAATATCCAGAAAATCTACACGACAACCATACAGATCTCCCATTCTGCCCAGAGATGAAATGTCCTCCTGGCAGTAAATTCAAGAAGCTTTTAACAACACTTGAACCTAAGCAGAACTACATTGTGCACTTTACCGTACTTAAACAAGCGCTCCAACACGGACTGAAATTGACAAAGGTACATAGAGGCATTAGCTTTGAACAAAGCTGTTGGTTGAAACCGTATATTGAATTTAATACAATGAAACGAAAGGCTGCAAATAACGAATTCGAAAAGGATTTTTTTAAGCTGCTAAATAATGCAGTATACGGCAAGACTCTCGAAAATGTGAGGAAAAGGATAGATTTTAGGCTGGTGTCTGATGAAAACTTATTGTCCAAATTGGTGGCAAAGTCAAACTTTCTGGATAGAACAATCTA
This sequence comes from Ectobius pallidus, assembly GCA_964059195.1. Classification (NCBI taxonomy): domain Eukaryota; kingdom Metazoa; phylum Arthropoda; class Insecta; order Blattodea; family Ectobiidae; genus Ectobius; species Ectobius pallidus. The sequence continues at coordinate 135,051,929 of CAXKWD010000001.1, forward strand.
TAACGAGAACTTGGTGGGTGTACACCTTGGTAAGACTAAACTCGTACTAAATACTGCAATCTATGTAGGCATGGTCATCTTGGAAATTTCGAAAACTAGGATGTATGATTTTCATTACAACACCATGAAAAAACATTTCGCAAACAATCTAAGCCTGTGCTACACAGACACTGATAGCTTTATATACAAGATCGAAACGGATAACCTCTATCGCGATCTGTTAAATGTGAAAGATGAATTAGATGCTAGCGTATACCCCCTAATCATCCCTTGTATTCATTGGAAAACAAAGGAATTGTAGGTAAATTCAAAGACGAGTGTGTTGGTCATACCATAACTGAGTTTGTAGGCCTTAGGGCGAAAATGTACGCTATAAGGTTTAACAGTAGCTCCATAAAAAAATTGAAAGGTATTAATAAATGTGTTGTGGAGAGAGAACTCACATTTGAAGATTATTTGAAATGTCTCAAGACCGGACATACAACATTTTCGCTAAATAGATCTATACGGTCCTATAAGCATAACGTGTTTTCGATTGCCATGAATAAAGTCACCTTAAACGCTTCAGATGACAAGCGTCACATTCTGCCTAATGGTGTGGACACACTTGCCTACGGCCATTACAAAATCAGAGATGGTGATGATGATGAACCCCCTCTTAAAAAAAGGAAAGTCTAATGTTTTCTGTAAATTGTACATGCATTGTATTATTTTATGTATTTTTGTAAGAGACAAAGGAAATGTAAATAAAAAACACATGTTCATACTTGAAATCTTTATTCTATATTTCGTTTATGGATCCACGAGTTCTTGCTCGCAGGAAATCCCATCCATTTAACAAATACTAAATCTCCTTTACGTCTTAACACCTTTTCAATTAAATAAGTGTTTGGATACTTTGTTTTTTGCAATTCCTCTGCACAAAAAGCACCCTCAATCTTGCTCCCTTCCAAGTCCTCTAGCAGATATGTGGGCGGAGAAGTATTCTGGACTCTTTTCACCATGAAAATCTCCATAGTCCACGACGGTAAGTAACCTTTTTTAAACAGCTTCCTGTGTTTTGAAACCCTTACAAGGTCACCTTCCGCAAACTTAGGCTTGGCATGCGGCTCCTTGTAACAGTATACAGTATTCAGCAAGCTGTTGTCCTTGACTTGGTTAGGCTTCATTTTAATGGTAGAATGAACCCTATCGTTGTACTGTCTAATGAGTTCCTGCAACATGTCTAGCCACTTATAACTGCCTCTTGCCGTAAATTCGCGAAACATGGTTGTTTTCAAAGTTCTAATAAAGCGTTCAGCAATGCAAGCCTTGACGTTGGAATATGTTGAATAATGATTGATGCCGTTTTTCTGCATTAAGGCTTTAAAATTAGCGTTATAGTACTCCTTTCCCATATCGGTTTGAAGATTTTTAGGTGGCGTTTTAACAGATTGAAGTATATCCTCCATGGCTGCAGTAACAGTTTTACCAGTTTTGTTCTCCAAAGCTCTTGCGTATGCAAACTTGGAATATGCATTAACGCAAACCAAAATGTATTTAAATCCTCTGTTTTGTTTGTGGTAGGGTATCATTTCAATCAGATCGCTCTGCCACAAATCATTTAGTCCTTTCATTGTAACATGACGTCTCGGATAATTTATTCGAGCGGGTTTATGAAGCTCGTATGCAATTTTACTTTTGATCATTGAATAATGTTGTTTTCCCGTAATTCCGTTATAATTTCCAATATCTCGTTGTTATGCGAGTGGTTTCCTGCCTCGGACGACGCAACCAACAGACGAAGTCTATGTACGAGTTCATTACAGTTGTCCCAATATTTATAGTCTATTTTCCGGTTCGCGTGTGATTGTTTCCACAACCCTTTTCCTCTGACCGGTTTTCGAGTCTGGAGATCGTCGTATACTTCGGCCTCCTCATCAGGAAATAACGTTCTAATAACGTTTTTAAATTTCTGGGTGTTTGAGACTCGTATTTCTTCGTTGTCATCGTATCCGGTTTTGTGCGCACTTGACCTTTCCAATATTTCTTTATACACCTCCAAGTCTTTATCTGTGTACAACTTAGGGTCGGGGATGTTTTTGGTAAGCAGCTCCATTAATCCTCGACGGGCTTTGTACCTCTTATTACCGATATGTATGAAGTCATTTCTTATCGTCAGGGGTAGTGCTCCATGGAAAAAATTTGTTTTTCTGGATGCCATTTTATACCGTATATGGTGTCAACGTTTCTAGGTCTCAATTGAACTAGTTTCTGAATATATCCGCTAGCTACTCGTCCATAGACGGATTCCAACATAGAGCGGTAATATTTTACAGGGGTTTGATCCGTAGAGGGCGTGTCTTCCATTTTATCATGTTGCGATTTTTCTTTGCTCAGAGTGACGAGCTGCTCCAATGGTTGCGTTATAGGCTGCACGATGTCGGAAAACTCATGTTTAGACTGAATATCTGCTTTTTTTAACGATAAATATTTCTCCCGTATAGAATCTGCATGTTTTTTAATTTCTTCCTTAATTCTTCTCTGATCATCACTCAATGACGGATTCATCTTGAGTGTTATTTATGTTCGTGATTTCACTGTTTTTATATATGTATTCCATAGTTAGAGGGATATCGCGTGAAAACTGCCCGGTTTTAATCAATAACACATCGCCTCTCGAGACATGTATGGGATGACTAATGTGGACAGGTGTTCCATTTAACGTAGCAGACAAATCGTCTGAATCGACCTTGTCGACAACCTCTATGGTTCCGTTGTAAATTAGCTTCAAGCGGCTGCCGGTGTAGAGTTGAAAAAAACTGGTTTGCCGCATGTCTTGCATAACTCTAGCGGTTCTATGCACGACGTGTTTTAAAACAGCAACATGATCATTAAGCTCAGATTGCTTCTGAATCAGTAGTTGTGTCATAGTTGCAAATTTATTCATCACCTGCCCCGTCGCTTGAAACAATTCAAAGTTTCGAGAATCAATAAAACCATCACTTTTGAGAAGATTTTTCTGCGCCAGAACTTTATCCACGTATTCCTTTGTCGCTGCATTGTGATCCTCTGTGGGATGACCAACGTACCGCAGTCGTTTTCCTTTGACAGAATAATTACCCACTTCGTCTCGAGGTAGTGCTATTTTATCGATGTATCGCGCAATTAACGGGGATCCAAATCTGTCAACTCCCATAACACCTCTGCATGCACGTATAAGCCCTCTGTCGTTCATTGTGAGTGTCGACTATACTTTACAAGTCTTTATATAACAATGTACTCGTCCATTCCTCTCCGATATCTCCCTTGATGTATAGAGTCCTCTTAACAGATTGTTAAAAATCCATACTTTTCCAAAGACCAACATTCGCGGCACATTTGTAGGAATTTATCGAACGACATGTCTGCATTGACATAATCGTCGTATAGATGTCTTAGATTTAACGTGTCCTGCTTAAATACAATCAGCAAGTTACAATTGTCCCTTATCAGATGCTTTGGTATTCTCGGATACGACTGGGCTAGATAAAACATGTCTAACGAATTGTGTCTTCCCATGCTGAAATAATTCCTTATTGGACTTTGAGGTTCCGTCATAATATCGTCGAATATGATGACTGAATTTTCTTTCACGTCTGTTGGTTCTGGTATCCCGTCTCCGCAGCTATCGTATTTATAATAGCCGATTTCTGGAACTCTGGCTAAAATTTCTTCAAGGAATTTATATTTTGGTTGGAAAAGGGACCTTGAAAAAATGTAAACATTTGAAAACTTTACGCCGTTGGGGTGTAGAAGAATATTTATTAACACGTTTGTCTTTCCACTACCTGAGGGACCGCAAACAACAGACCGAACATTATCGGATAGTAATATGCTATGTTTGCGTTTATGGCTCAAATCCACCCGCTCTATGGGACAGACTTGCAAGGAGACGTTTTGCTTCTCAAACTTCATGGTGAGAAATAACAGTGCTAAGCGTAATAGCAACTGCTTTTATACCTATAAATAGCCAGACGATGCAGGTGGAGCAGTCAGTATGGCACCACGAATACAACGAGGTAAACGTCGCCGTGGAGACGGTATCATCAATACGCTCATAAATAAACTGCCTGTCGAACTACACATACCAAAGTATAAATTTTGTGGTCCAGGCACGAAACTAGAAAAACGATTAAAAAGAGGCGATACAGGAATCAATCCTCTGGACGAAGCCTGCAAGTTACACGATATAAGCTACGCACAGAGTTCGGATATAAACGATCGACACATAGCAGACTTGAAATTGGCACAGCAAGCATCTAAACGTGTTACAGCACAGGACGCAAGTTTTGGGGAGCGTGCGGCGGCTTATGCCGTTTCGAAAATCATGAAGGAAAAGTTAAAATGGGTGCTGGATTGGATAACATTAAGAAACTGAAGGCTGCATACAGAAAAGTTGTGGCAAAGAAAAACAAAAAACAAAAAAAGAAACGAGTTTTGAAGTCTCCTAAAAAAAATAGGCGGCATATTACCCTTGCTGCCTATTCTTGCTGGACTAAGTGCCCTTGGGGCTTTAGGTGGTGCAGGGGCGCAGATTGCTAAAGCTGTCAATTCAGCAAAAAACTCATGTTTAGACTGAATATCTGCTTTTTTTAACGATAAATATTTCTCCCGTATAGAATCTGCATATACGCCATAACCGCATGCTAGAAAGCATCGCTTTGGGTAAGGAGGGGATAGATGAGCTCAAACGTCAGCACAGAGACGGCAAGGGACTATTTTTAAAACCTTATCCGTCCGGCAGAGGAATTCGTCTAAAAAAAAGCCCTAACGAACCACGACTTGGAACGATATGCAAAGAAGCTATGCATTCCCCATTTCAGAGGTGTGTACATGCGAAACGAACTACCTCCCAGACCGTATAAACAGGAACGAATCATCGTAAATCTCGATGACGCCTCGGGGCCTGGGACGCACTGGGTGGCGTTGAAAAAGCGTGGTAACCGTTCATTATATTTCGACAGGTATGGTGACTTGCCACCGCCTGCAGAAATTTTAAATTATGTTGGTTCGAATTCTAAACTGTTTTACAACTTTACACGTTATCAAAAATACAACACCGATATTTGCGGGCACCTTTGCTTAGCGTTTTTACTATAAAAGTCTACACCTCCCACATACAAGTGTTAAAATGTCTCAAACGATCACTCTAAGCGGATCGACGTCCGAAATAACCAACACGATTTTTCCTCCCATCGAGCTGGAAGATGGGGTGGACTACGAGATTGCAATGTTGCGACTCGACGCCTACAACTCTATTCCAAACGTTACAGAGACCAAAAATTCGTTGATGGTTATAATGGGTGAACAGCAACACGTCATCACCATTCCTAAAGGAACATATGAGATTCGAGACATTTCGGAGTATGTTGCACTCGTTATAAAAAAATTAACGAACTCCACTCTTGATCCTGATGTGGTTTTTAGAGTCAGTGTGAATCCGAATACTTTGCTCACCACAATATTTTGCTCTCTCGACCTCTCTTTTAAAGTTCCAAACTCTGTGGGTCCTTTACTAGGATTTACAACAGAGGACAGAATTCCTGCATCGACTTCAGTGGTGTCTACAAAGCAACCAGACATTAATCATGTAAACACTATATCTGTCTATTGTAATTTGGCGACGGGCTCATTCATCAACGGTTGTCCAGCACACACCATCTACGAGTTCTTCCCTACTGTGCCACCAGGATATAAAATCTCCGAGGCTCCAGCGAACCTGATTTTTCTACCGTTAATCAACATAGAAAAAATAAGGGACATTACCATATCGCTCGTGGATCAGGACGGAAGGCTTATCGATTTCAGAGGTGAGCGAGTGTCGGTGAGAATCATCATTAGGAAGAATGGGGCTTAACGTCAATAAATCTTCACCAACCGAATCGGCATATAAGTCGGTGCAGCGTGCTCGTCCTGGTAATCAACGTTGTACCGTCGGCAAGTTAACAACTGCTAACAAGAAGTACATGGAATCTCTTGGATTTTTAATATTGCAGCATGGACGTTCTAAGCGTAAATAATAAAGCTTTATTTGAAGACGCCATTGAAAATTCGCAGTATCATGGATTTAAGCCTTACAACACCACGGCTCTAGGCGAAAGCGACGAGATACGAATCCCTATTCAGGCGGAAAGCTTGTATGCGTTACTCAATCAGAGTTTCATATCGATATGCGGCACTATTACATCTGACAAAGATGCCGAATACGTTGGTAAAATTGTTAATAATGGGTTCTTGCATTTATTCGATGAAATAAAACTCAATATTCATGGAGAGACCGTGGATCGCACTAGGAATCCTGGTATTACGAGCTTGCTGAAAGGTATCTGCTCCTATAATAATTCTGATTGTGTCAGACTGCAGAACTCTGGATGGGTACATCCCAGTGTTGACACTGTTGATGACATTGTAAAATCTGGAAAGTTCAACGTTTGCATACCGTTGAGCCATATTCTAGGCGTCGCTGAAGATTACAAGAAAATTCTGTTAAACTGCAAACTAGAACTCGTACTTATGAGAGCTAAGAACACTATGCACGTCACCAAGGGAGGAGTTAGTAAAATTAAAGTCACAGATATAGAATGGTTTGTTCCGATGCTTAAACTATCAGACATTGAACGCTTGAAACTGTTAAACACGTTGGAAAGCGATCGATCCCTGCAGATATATTTCAGGAGCTGGCAATTGTACGAAAATCCGAGTCTACCACAAGCAACCAACGTTTCATGGAACGTAACAACTTCACCTCAGCTGCAAAAACCTAGAATGGTTATCGTAGCATTTCAGACTGATAGAAGCAAACACGATGCAGACGGTTCAAAATTTGATCTACCTGATGTACGGGACGAGTCAGTATATTTAAACGATAAAAAGTATCCATACCATTCTTTCAATGTAGACAGCACCAATGGTGCGTATGGATTACTGTATGAGATGTATTCCAGATTTCAAGATTCTTACTACGAGCGTTCCCCATCACCGATGCTTAAAAGGTCCGATTTTATAAAACATGCGCCATTCTTTGTGGTGGACTGTAGCAAGCAGAACGAGGATCTTAAGTCTGGAGCCTGCACTACGAGAGTTGAAATTTCTGCTACAAACAACATCCCAACAAATACAAAGGCTTACTGTTTAATCCTGCATGATCGCTGCGTAGAGTATAATGCTCTTACCAACATTATTACCAATGTCGTCTGAAAATTTCGTCATATTGGATGTTCAAGGATACCAGTCCAGTAGCAAGGACCTTGTTGCTAAAGAAGTTGCAGTGTTGTCTCGTGATAGACGAACGGCACATTTTATACTATGTCCACCGGTAGGTGTAACACCTGACATGAAATCACAACGGTATATAGAATCGTACATCCATGGAATACCTTGGGATAGCGGATACTTGTCGTACGACGACTTGAAACCTGTGTTGGAAAGCGTGTTGCAGTATGATGACAAACTTTATTGTAAAGGTCTTGAAAAAACGAAATTCTTTGAATATATGTTACAAAGACCAGTAATTAATTTGGACGATGTCGGTGTGCCAAAGCTGAACAAGATTAGAGACTGTAAAACCAAGTGTCTATTTCACCCCAGACAAGATTTCAATTGTGCCCTGCAGAACGTCATTGTATTAAGACTGTGGTTGGAGAGTCGTTATAATTTTAAAGATTTATGTAGCCATTGAATAAATTCAATTCATAGCAAACTCTTATTTTTATTTACCAACACCTGCATTTTTTTTCCCCACACCCGAACAGCTGCCAAGGTAGACTGGTTTCCTGTAAAAACATGCATATGGTTTGTGTGACAGGATATATGACCATGCGGGTTATCACAAGGTATGCCCGAATTCACTCAGTTATTAAATGAATGAACTCGGTATGAAATAATTTTTTTTACACAGGATTTGTATTATCACATTTATTGAAACATTTTCAAAACGTTTTTTAAATTTTGGTCATCGACGTGGTCTGGCAATGTGCAGCTGGTCCCCTGCTCGCAAAAACCACCGTGGAAAAAGCTGTATTTGATCTGAAAACACACAAAAAAAATTATAAGCCACATGTCACGAAAATTAAATAGAAGGGAACGGTGAAAATAATACTTACAGCATTTTGGAGTCTTTGGAACAGAGCACAGTGACGGTTACAGTCCACGCTCCACGACTTGAAGTGACCCTCCATGGCGATCAGGCAGCGAAAGTAGTGATGCACACCGTCGCAACCCGCCTCATGGTGAATGTGGGGATGCGTTGTTGTATCGTCTGCGGTGGCTCTAGTGGAGTGTCCGCATGGCTGAATGGCTGCTTGGCTGATCGCTCCGTTGTCACCATATATCACCTTGTAGATCACAGGGTATTCGAGGATACTGGACATCTGTAGAGTTAAAAAAATTCGATAGAACACGAATATAGGTTATAGGGGTAATGTTTAATGTCGTACTGTATCCCAGTCATGTGATAAGTCTGTTCACAAGGAAAAAAACCGGTTTAGTATCCATACTAATATGTACTTAACACTTCGCTGGTGCTAATTTTAGAACTGGAAATGCTGGCACATTAACGTTGTGTGTTCGTGTGTCTTTTTACACAAAGGCAACGTTACGGTAATAAAAACCACTGGGATTGATTTCTAATCCGTAGTACACAAAGGAAAGACTTATTTCGTTCACTTGTTGAATTTGTTCCTCGGTCATTTTATTAAATCTGTTCGGTAGAAACACTGAAAATCCATCACGGAGATCCAACACTATGCGACGTCCATACTTGGTGAACGTAGAACGAGCTTGTTGATGTGGTACGGTTTCCCAACCTCCAAATCTTGCAGCGGTTTCATCTCATTGATAGTAATGTCCATATTACCATATCGCTCCAGTGTTGCAATTATAGGTGGAATCTTAAGCTTCTCCATCGGAGTCTGGTCTGAGGGCGGAACGGGTGCAGTTTGCTCTGTAGCGGGAGATTGCTCCGTACCGTCGGAAGTATGCATGTAGTTTAACAGCTCCTGTAGAGCGTTGTCCAATTCCACGGCTTGTTTCGGTGACTGTTTACGTTGACGCTTCGAAGTAGACATTCTCCTGGTTTCTCGAACACTGATTATTAAACAAGTGTCTCGTGGCTATTAATACACTAATGTATCCAATCAGAAATAGACTTATTTCCACCAATCAAATATAGTCTTATTATAACCCATCACAATCAATGTTAACGTGATAAGTATTATCGCTAGTGGGAAACGAGCGGAAATGACGTCAGAATTTCCTCCATGTCCACAGACATCTTCGCCAGATGTGTTTAAATTTAAAAATGGACAGTTGGGTGACCACCTTTTATGTTCCGTTGTTGGGTCATCAGTTAATTCCCATTGAGCTATAATCACACGGCAAAAAAAAACATTCTGTAGCATCACCGTATCCTGTATAGAAAAAACCATTATCAACCATTTTATCAATATCGATAAACGTGACGGGCCATCTTTCAAATGTTTTTCTGCGATCTGATACTAGTTTCATATTTAACATTGAATATGGTTTCTTCATATCGAACGATTAACACTCCACAGATGACCGTTGGTAACTGACATAAAAAAAGGTGATGTAGCAATATATCTTGTCCGGACATGATGGATACGGTTGACCGATGACAACTGGGTGTTAAGTAATTTTACATACGTCACGACGTATGAATAAGGGTTTCAAAAAAAAATTCATGATAATATGAAATAAAATAAGTTTGTAATGTTGGAAAGAGATGGGATTAGACAGTCAGCAGGAAACTCACTGGGAGCGGTCGAACTCGTCGACGAAACATGCGCGCGCAACCTACACCGCCGTCTTAAGTGAAGGCGGTTGTCACAAACATTTAGTAGCAGGCGAGATGCCGAGCGCTGTGGAAGGTCAACCCACAGATGCTTTCAGTGAGAAGGCGAGTGCAGCATGTATAATATACACGCGGAGAGTCAAACCGGTCACGTTGCAAGGTCAACCAGCTGAGCTGAATACAGCATTTGTTGGCGGAGTGAAATAAAGATTTTTTTACAATGATCTTACCTCAAATGAATCGATGTTCCACATACAGTAATGGTAACAATGTAATAGTTCTTGAAATAATCCATGGAAGGTTATATTTGGTTTTAATATGATTGTGAAACTGTGTTTAACATCAGCTTCCTTTGGAAGACCAGAAATAAGGTATTTCTACAGGCTACTTAATTGTTACCATCTCCCTTCCACAGCAATGCTTTCAAACAGGGGTCCGCGGAACGGATTTGCGTGAGAAGGACAGCGGATGTCGGTAAATGCGATTACATTTATGATGACATATGATGACAATTAGGTTGTTATAATTTGCTTTTTGTAATTCGTAGAGTCTATTCATATATTTACAATGTGGAATAATTCGAATAAAGTACTGTTTTATATATACAACAGTGATAAAAAAAAATTGGCGTGGGAATATATCTTTGCCGGATGTAAAGGATCTTATCAAAGGCTTATCTTAAAAGGTTTAGCGTGTAACCGGTTGACCATTGAGGCGTAAAGGACCAGGTGGTTTTATCTTGGCCGGATGTAAAGGATCTTATCAAAGGCTTATCTTAAAAGGTTTAGCGTGTAACCGGTTGACCATTGAGGCGTAAAGGACCAGGTGGTATTATCTTGACCGGATGGCCAGGTGTTGTGGTGATCACAATGCAATAGGGCTTATCACAAAAAAGGCGCGAAAATTTTTTAACGGTCATAACGGTCTTCCATATACCATCCATATATACCATCCATGACGTCATATATATATACCATCCATATATACCATCCAAACCATCCATGTCGTCAGCCCCAAAAGTAATCTACTCAACCGTTACAAATGACTCCCTCTCCTTGGTTTTTGGTTGCTGAATCAATGCAGAAAACATATACCTCTATACACCTACTGTACAAAGAGTTTTACTCATTAAACACAGTTGTTTGTGTGGTAACACTGTCTTCCCGGCTAATGAAATACGCTTGGCAAACCGCTGTAATCTTTTTTTCCCTCCTTCTTGTAGCTGTGTTAAAGGATAAACAATTACAAACTTTACGGTTAATATTTCCTAAGTATGGTAAGTTTCTCATTTGCCAGGAAGAATTAATTCCTCAGTAACCGACTTCTGTCTTCGCCACTGATAACCCGCCAGACCATAATGCAATCTTGAAACGAACACCCAATTCCAACAGCAGAAAGTCAGAGTTGATAAAATGGCTTTTCTTCCATGGCATAGCGTTTACTGAAGACTACAATTGAGGCGGTCGACGTAAAAAGGGCACATGGGCCCTTTTTACTCAGAATGCATAGATTTGTTTGTCATTTCCTCTAGTCAATAATGGTGAAAGAATCAGCGGGATACGTTGAAAATTGAGGTTGTTACAACTGTTTAAAGTTAGCTGTATATACAGCTGTGTTATGAGAAAGAACCACAAGAGGAAGAGTTGCAATTGTTTCACTCATTTTATAGTGGTCAACCAAAAAGCCTACAGGACTCCTTCTTAGCAAGGTGTATGGAATTTGTCCCTCAGGTCAAGAAAAAACACTCAACCCCAAGAAACCAAGAGAACACACTTGGTCATACATGTAGCTGTGGGAGCAAAATCTGTAAAACGCCTCCGTGTAATTTAAAATAAGTTCTTACTAAATGAGTCTTTTGAAGAGAAAAGAGGCTCTCACTCAAACCGACCAAGAAATGTGTCGAGCGATGTAATCACTTTAATGGGTGAACATCTAAATGCAATACCACATGAAGAAAGTCACTACTGCAGAGAAAGAAGTAATTTAATGTACTTCAACAACCCCATGCTAAATATTAAAAAATTGTATGAGATGTTTAAAATATTTTTTCAAGGAAAAAACTGGTAGGCATTTGGAAATGAAGTACAAAACTTATTTTGAGTAGGCTACTATAAAACAAAGTTTCAGTACTCTGTGCGCAAGCCTAAAACTGATGTGTAGCCACTTCATTTTTTCAGAATCGCGAACTATTGTATTAAAATCTGATTAAATTTAATTTAAACACTGTATTTAAGCCTGATTTGGTGAATTTTACCACCAAAAATTCTGTCTGCGTAAAAAGGGCTCATAATATTGATTTCAAAATTTATAATTTATTTAATTCGTAAGCTATATAAGTCATTTTAAATGAATTTTATTCATACCTGATTAAATATTCTAAATAATAACAAACAGCACAGTATGAAAAATACAAAAACACCAAAGAAAAAGTAAGACAAATATTTAATTTCCTTTTTTCTCAAAAATGGGTTTTCACCTATGTGCCCTTTTTACGTCGACCGCCTCAATTACTGTTATACAAGGTTCGTTCACAAAAGTGCATTGTTTATTACGCTCTCTTTCCCTTGACAAAGCTAAATGTAGCTAAGGAAAGCTGTTCTGTAAAATTTTCTGCTTATCTCTGTCACATAAGTTCCTAGCTTTATAAGATTTATGATGGGAAATCAGATATAATATACAGTACATGAAGAACAAAAAAGGTATAGGCCTAGGTGCTTCGAAGCTGGTATCAATATACTAGTATTTCTCTTCTCTCATAGCTGTTTCTATCAAGATCTTTGGCAATTTGACAGAGTAACTTCAGGTTCATGTTTATATTTACATGTTTGATTGGAAGTAAGGTGGCCATAGGTCATTATGCAGCTTACTGTTTGTTATACCGCACAATTATATTGACTGTGGCTTGTACCACAATGGTACGTGTTACGTTAAAATTAATTCTACAACTCACTTTCTTAAGTAACAAATTTTAAGCAGATACTGGTAGTCTAAATAATGCATAATCCTATCCACATATTTAAGCATGCAGAGCGAAGGCGGCAGTATTAGTGGAGCATTGTAGAATAATGTTGATATCAATAATACTCAATTCATACAACTTAATAGGCCTATGACCACCTTGAGGTTGCCAACACTGTTTAGTATCAATGTGACAACTGCCGCCATTCCATACCCATAGCATTCCAATGAACACCCGACAAACTATGCAGTTCACAGCACTTTACATCAGGGTATAGAGCATTTTGGTTAGTTTTGTGTCTTCTTCTTTGTGACATTACTTACTCTGACTAAACCAACTATAAAATAAAATTACACATATGGATTCTACAGGTTTTCAACAACAATTTAATTTTTGGTGGTGATAAAATAAGTAGCCTAAACTAATAATAGACTATAGTCCCCAAATAGGGTTTAGTTTAGCACTCTACTAGAATTCCACGCAAGGTGTTCAGAGTGGTTATGCGACCCAAAGGTTGAACACCAACACTTCTATTGGCTGGCCAATGATCTTGCATCTCATTGGCCATTCTCCATAGCGACTGAGACCAGGTTTTTACCATTAGGTTTCCAGTATTGGATTATCAACACATGACCGACTGCATGACAATACAACATCGGCCAGCGCACAGAGATTGTGTTTTGACAGCAGTTCTCAATGACATTTTAAATTAATTTTGTGTCTACTTCTTCACGATTTTACTTAGGCTAAATTTAGAACCTTCGTACAAATAGACCTATAAGGTGCTTATAAATGGAATCTATAGATTTTAAAGGATAATATAGCATCAAATTTGGCCGTTTTCCGTGCTCTTAAAATGAAAATATCACAAAAAGTAGGCTACCGGTAGAGTGCTATACTATCCCCGACTATAGAATCTTTGGCCAAAAATGTGCTAGTTCATGCGGAAAACTTTGGGATATGACATTGCTAGCTGCAGAACTTTATGTTTTGGGCAAAAGACAAATACAAGGTGCACTTTAGGCTCCGCCCACTCGATATTCACATTTTGTTTCTCAGCAAAGCATGGTGACAAACTATCCTTGTATATTGTCGCCGACACTCCCGACCGTACCAAATATTAAAAATGCGAGTGTGCCCCTTGTACCTAATATTAACATTTTGAGAGTGCCCCTTGTACCAAATATTAAAAAATGCGAGAGTAAGTGCCTTGTACCCAACGGTTTGTCAGCCTGTTTATCCTCGAAGAATTCGCTAGATCGTAGTATAAAAGAAAGTGGTTCGCTGAGGGTGGGTATGGGCGGGATATGTCTCATGCGATGATGGACCTTATATTTGGTTTGGGAAAAAATAAATTTAAGTCGCACCTTGGATGAATGTTCCCACCCACCACTCCCTCGCGATGCACTTTCTTTGGGAAAAATATATATTGCGACTCACCCGAGTCCCCCACCACTACTACTCTAACGGGACCCGCGTGGAAAGTAGGGGTTTCGGGTGGGGAGATCCTAGCGGCGGCATTAGAACCACTAGCAGAGTAGCGACGGTGGCGGCATCTAGTATGGAACTGGTGAAAGAGAAAAATAATTTATTTCTCCTTTATTCTCTTCTTCTCTTTCTTTCCCGTCTCTTTCCTCTCTTCCTCTCACCTCCTCTTCACCCTACCTACCTACTTGAGACCTATCCCTAACCGTAAATTTTGGATCGACCGGGATTCGAACTTGGAACCCCTAGCGTTATAGCTAGGAGTCTTATCCCACTACGCCACGAGTGACAGTTGAGCAGTGAAGAAAGATTTCATATATTTGAGTTACTATAGGGGTGATTTCATGCATTCACGAGTGTTAACGCAAGAATCGCTTTTTCAAATTTTGAAATGTTTTGTTTGTTACGAAAAGAGTAGTGTTGGTGCAAGGGAATTCTTCTGCATCAATTAAGCCATGTTTTATGTCATAACACAGCGTTTTTAAAAATTGGGAAATATTATGTAAATTTCTATTTTTTATATATCAAACCGGTGTTTAAAGATCGTGAAATATGATGTTTGGTACAAGGATATTTTTTTAATTGTTCGACATTTTCGTTTTATAATCGTTTTTAAAAATTGTGAAATATTATGTAGCCTATGGTGCAAGGGTCTTTTGTTATTATGATTTTTTTTTCTTTCAAATCGGTGTTTAAAGATCGTGAAATATGATGTTTGGTACAAGGGTATTTTTTTTAATTGTTCGACATTTTCTATAACTTAATTCGTGAAATTTTATTTTGTTTTTTATAATGGTAATTGCAATTATTAGAGCAAGCTGCGGGCTTAACACAGCAAGCTGCATTACCGGCGCTTAGTAGCGGCCAGCATGCGCTATAGCGGGGAAGATGCATGGTAGGCGGTAAGAGGAAGCGAGCATGCAGGCAGGCCGGCGGGGAAGGCGACCGCGCCGATGGAAAGGGGAGCAGGGGGAGTCGCAAACTATAAACTTGCCCTTTCTTTTATACCATTTCTTCTGTCCTCATATTACGTAGAAACTTGTGATTGGACGTTGGTAGTGTGACGTCATACCGCTAAACAAAAGTTGACAGGCTTACTAACCTCTGAAAGATATCATATGCCACATTTTCGAAACCTACGAACAGTGTATCGCACCTTATTCAAAACTGCAAGGGTGCTTCACTTCGGCTACCGCCTCCGCTTGCGCACTTAACTATATGTGGATAGTGTTATGCATTATTTAGACTATGTGAAGAGGTGAATGTGATCTGATCGGGAGTGCCGAGTGAGCTAGAGGGTTGGTAGCTGGTATTTGGTACGATCGGGAGTTTGGAGAGAAGGAACGATCGGGAGTGCCGAGATAACAAACATGTGGTCGCCAATAGCAATGCATTGTTCGGAGCATACTCTTTATCTTTCACCTTTGGTTTTTCCCACGTTTTGATTTTTAAAAATATAGGGTAGGCCTACATCTTCTGCTTTAATATTAACATGAAATTACCTGCTTAATTTTTTCATATTCACTTTCCAATGTAACTTCGCCAGGCTGCTTCATTTTCACTCCATACTTTTCAGCTACATCTGGATTAACTGGATTCTGTTTCCTGAATTCATACCTACAAAGAAAGCCAGTTCATAAGCAAGATGATTCAATTTTTATGTTCGGTTACAAACATAACCCATAATCTATAAGCATACCTTAATTTCGAAAATTCTCTTAATCCAAAAGATCCTCCAAGAACAAACACTAGGAATGGAAGCCCATATTTATAAAATCGCTGACTTGAGAGTGCTTTCAAACGGCTCGCTAAATCTGCCATCAATGCGGACTAGATAAGACAAATAATCCACGAAAAAACATATTTACACCCACCTCATGCCATCTTGAATTCCATATTTCGATCCTTCCGATATCGATAACCAAAACCAAGATAACCAATGCGATTTCACATGTTTAAAATAAACATAACAGCATAAAATTCACTGCCGATAAAAAGGGCTTTCTCTTTTATTCATTTTGAAAACAAGTAATCTCTTTCAGCATAAGAAATCAACTACGTAATTTGGTGAATAAGTTATTACACGGTCAATAACAGCGAGACAATCTACCAACATAAAATCTCGATTTAAAAAAAACCGAATCGATACACAAAACAACCATTCATATTGTATGAAGAGGGAGGTTTGAATGAAATGACGATTCACAAAAGAAATTAAAAATGGATTGGGTTCATTGCAATTCATGCCATATAATTGCAAGCCAGGCAAACGGTAAGACTTTCTCTTTGACAAGTTGTGGGCACATATATTGCAATGTATGTGTAAAGTCAGCTAACAATGAAAAATGTATGGTATGTGGTCACAGTTTCACCACAATCCAACTGAATTCTGACATAAAGCCTGAAATACAAGAATACTTCAAGAATCCTGAAGAATTGGTGAAACAAACGCTAAATGTTATGGTATTTCAGGGGGGTCATCAAAGAAATATGAATTCTTATTATAAAAACTTAATTAAAAAATACCAGGCAGCCAAACATGAAATAAACAAACTCCATGGAATGCTCAAGAAACAAGAAAATGAATTCAAGGAATTAAAACAACAGAATATGCTACTAAGACAGAAAATTCAGAAAATGTCAGCACATTCCATTCACCAAAATAAAAATATACCTGCACACTATCCATCTTCACAACCAATGCAGAATTTCAGCATAAAATCTCCATCATCAAATGTACCATTCCAGTCAAGAGCATCTATGCCATTCTCTATTAAGCCTAACTCTCAGTCTGCTCAATTTATGAATCCTAGGCAAATCCCAATAGGTCCACATAAACTAACTTTTCCTGGCAGTGGATCGTCTGGAAAAAACAGCAATGGATCCATGTCCTTCTCTCCACTTACACCCACTGGTAATTATGGATTCAGATCAATGGCACAGTCAATCACTCCATCCACACCCGGGTCCAAGATAAGTACTCCAGATTCGTCCAAGTGGACACCTACTATGACTAATAAATATGAAAATCTACATGGCTCAGGATCTAGTGCAAACAGTGCAAATAAGTTGCTTAATAACCTAAGCTTCAAGATAAAGTAAGGGAATTACCAACCTTTTGTATTAAAAATGATGTGCATTTTTTACTTTACTTTCTCTTCTTTACTTGTAACTAGTAGAATTTGTTTATGAATCTGGTGTTTTACATAACTGTCATTGTACCATGTGTACAAATCTATAAGGAATAATATCTTATTTTGTACGTTCTTCAAGTCTGTTATTTTCTGTTCACTTGAGATATTAGGATACCACCTCGTAGAATACAAACAAACTTTTATGAATATATGAAACTCCCTGTAAAAAGAAAAGAAAAATAGTGAGAATACTGGTAACCATGTCTTAACAAGAAATAATCAAATTGTTATTTCTTTTCTTTAATTATTACATTTTCAAGTTAGCCGTTATTGTTAAATGTTTATCATTTTGTTGAAATATTCTGTATTAAGGCTTAAGAGATGTTTAAATGTTTACTGTATCACATTTAAAATAAAACTGTTAAAGGAATAATCAACCTTCAATTCTTCTGAAATTTATTTGCATATTGTTTTAATATGTTTGTTGCCCTCAGCACATACACACACATATGCCATAGTGGTCACCTATGTCCGACGTGCATGGTTTGTTAAGATAGTTGCTTCCACATGTCATCTGTTCACTGATACAATGAAGAATCATGTGAATGCATCTGCCATGGTACACCCAAAGATATGCAGTGATGATGTAAGATAAGCAGTTAAAGCATGCTCTATAAGCTAAGAAGCAGTAGTAGTAGTAGTAACAGTAGCAGTAGTAGTAATAGTAGAAGTAGTAGTATTAGTAATAATAATAATGATAGTAATGTTATTACTAGTAAAGGAAAGGGTGCGGCAGAAAGAACATCTCGATTTGGGAGATAGATATATACGTGGTGGATGGGGGTAGAGAGGCGGGTTGAATATTGCCAAACAGCTACTTAGGTGCTGTTTTAGTTTAGACCATGGCTTTGTCAGAAGTGCATCGCGCTTATGCCGTAGAGCAGTTTATTAAAAATGGCAAGTTGCCGACAGCAATGCAGCGCAAAAACGCAGCGTGCCTTTCGCCCGAAATGACAATGAGAGTCATGGACAACTACTGAGAGAGGCTCAATCAGTGTATAAACAATGGAGGCTGCCACTTGAATTATGTTCTCTTCAAAACATGTTGATGTAAATGGCATCATGTGTACTTTCAAAGAATTACATAAGTTTTTCCATATTTTATTGGGTTTGGATATATTTGCCTTCTGTAATCAGGGTGTTCTTTCTGCCGCACCCTGTAGTAGGTTTAAATATAGAACACTATATTTTCTTGAATAAAAATGAATTTTTAAAATTTAAAAGTATTCAAATGTTGTACTATGTAGATCCATAAAAATATCCCCACATAAAAACTACGTATTTAAAGTGGGTCAAGTCATATTATATTGACTTTGTTTAATATGCACTCTCTTCTATAGTTTATTTCCTTGAACTAGCTAATCTGAGTTAGTTAATATTTGTGATGCCATAGGGAGAATACTACATGAAAAATTAGATAAGATCCCTAAATCTATTTAACGTGGAGGTTGTACATTATTTTCCTATTGACACATAGTGGTTTCTTTTGTAAAGCTATTAATCTCAATAAAATTAATCTTAATACGTATATGTGATAATATATTTCATGCAACATATTCTGTACTGTTTATTTTTACATTGTAACAGGGCAGAAATGGCAGTGCAGTTTCATTTACATTACAAATTGTTAGATGACAATACTTCAATGCCGGCTGTGAAAGATTCCACAACCAAACATAGGCTCCTAGCACTGAAGTGGCAATAATTGGAACTTTCTGCAATACGCTTACTTCCATAAGGGAAAGAAAAGTGCCAAGGCTGTTAAAGTAATACTAGTGGGCTACTTAACTAACTACATGGTGCATTAAAATTTTGACAGATAATTTCACAGAAAAGTGTATCTTACTATAGAGTAAATAAGGTTATGTTTTCAGGAAAGAATAAAATAACATTGAAATCCATTCTAAAATATATTTTGTTTAATTACCATTGCAGCTGCCAATTCTCATTAAGTACAGACTCATTAAGCATAAGGAACTCTTACATGAAAACCAAAACAAGAAAAGCAAGTCGAATACTCCTAAACAATAACTATTTTAATTGCCTAGAGAATCCATAATAATATACCATCATTGACAGCATTCGTTAAAATGATCAGTTGAAAGATATTCAAATATTTAAATCAATTACATAAAATACTGAAAAGTTATTTTGTTAAGATACAGATGTCCATACCACATACATAATCATATCTACTTAAAAATAATACTTAAAGTAATTACAGTATATATATCTTCTTTTATTATGAATTCCTTAGTACAATTATTTTATAACTAATATTATATACTTCAGAATAGCACCATAAACACAACAACAGTATAGTCCTTTTTACGTACATTGCCTTTACTTTAAAAGACAGCTATATCATTAGTCATCACCCATACACCAATCATTAAAGCAGAAGTATCTTGAGAAACTTCAACTTTTAAGTTACTTTTCCTTAAACGAACATGTACACTCAATGTAAAGCTGCCCATGACCTGACTTGATAATATCAGAAATGACAAACATTAAAATACTTTCTTTGCCTGATATATTTTGTACTAGACTGTCTTGTTAAGCTATACAAAACAGATACTATAAAGAAAATATATTAAAACATCTGAGTACATTTATTTTTTTACAACCTCTTGAGATAGTATTTTATTAAATTTGGAAAAACTTTAAAGTTTCTGAAATATTTTGTTACATACACAGAAAAAATTACATTACACTTCAGTATTCATTAAAAGAACTTGGTTAACTTTTATAATGTGACACCACAATCAAGCTACAACAATAATGCTACAAAGAAAATCTTCATTTAGATAAGCTTGGCAAAAGTAATAGTAACTACACACATCTTTTAATACGGTATATTATTTAACCCATATTATGGGTTTTGAGAAGACTTGTGGTATGACCCAAAACTGATACTCTAAAATACAAGTAACATAAACACAAAATCGAAGAGAGAAAACCATAAACCCAAATCCATAAATGGAGTGTATGATTCACTAAATAATATACGTATACTATGTGTTTTATTACAAAAATGTATGTTCTAGCATCTCTGAAATATTTACTGTATTTACTTTCATGTCTGCGTTCCCAACAGATGGGATAATTCAAAGGCTAGCAACAAGGGTGGATACTTGCAGCTCTTATCACTAGCACAAGGACAATATTTCAACTGCTAAAATGGTGAAAACTGCTATTATTTATTCTGTAAATTAAGAACTACCTCCCCAATACTGCAGGCATAATTATTTGTCAATACTACTTTCATACAATATACAAGAACAACATGATGGCGGAATGAAAATAAAATAAAGAGTTTTTTAAGACTGAATTACTTGTTAAAAAATATTTAAAGTTAAAAGCAAATGCAATGGTTATTTACAGACACTGTACTTAGATGAAAAAAAATTCTTTTGCAGGCAATGTTTTGTCGATTTGGACTTCTTAGGAACCTTGTGGGAGAACTCAGACAGTAATGTATTTCGTTTGCATGTTTTTACATGGTCACCTGGAACAGTGAACAATGTGAACAACTTTTAAACTATGTAGTTTTTCCAGCTATTTAACTTACCCATGAGATAACAAGGAATGAAAGAAGTAAGAGTGATGAAGGTAGTGAAAATAATTACTGAATCATTATCATTTACGTATCATTAGCAGAACCTGACAATTTCAAAATCATTTCAGCACAGCGATATTTTAAGATTAGACAGCTTTCCTATCATTAGCAGAACCTGACAATTTCAAAACATTTCAGCCCAGCGATATTTTAAGATTAGACAGTTTTCCTAACTGAAGTAGAACATTCTAAAACCATTACATAATAACATGTTTTTTCCTGATGTAATGATATTTTTTATGTAGGTATAGAACTTCCAAACACAGTACATTAACGCTTGAGCTAGAGACTTAATACTGGTACACCAACTTCATTTAAATCAAGAACTAACCCGAACTTTATTAAATTGTATTACAAGTTAACACAATGAAGTTATATGACATAATAATTATACAGAGAACTGAAATTAAGACTTAACTTCACTTTTGGTATAGTTCACCTGTACTAGTTTTGGTTCCACTGCTACCATTTTCACTCTACTGTTGAACTGTTGAAAATGGTAGCGATGTTTGTAACCTTGACTGTAATATGAGACTGGCAATTGTTACTGGTCGTTAAGAGAAGTTAATCGTAATAAATCTGTTACAGTTTAAAGTTATCTGAATGTGCATTATTAATATTATTGGACACAGGAGCCTTTCTTAGGAGCCTAGTTGTTTTCCCCCCATACATTACCTGTACTTTGTTCTAGATTATTCTGCATAGTAAGGGTAAACCTAGAGTATGAGTAAATAAATAATAATAAATACATACATACATCTATATGCCACCTGCTACTAAAAACAGGGTTTCTTATAACAAAACATACATCACATTAACATGAATATTAGTTTACATATTTTACAATAATATCAACTTTTCTTTTGAAGAAGACATGAAAAAGGAGAACAAGAAATAGAAGTGAATACACCCGTAGATAAATTCACATAAAGCATGGTAAGATATGTTGAGTAAATAAATTAGCTCATAACCTGGAATTTTGCACAATATTCACAGATAAATGAATGACTTTTGGTGTAGATCTATAAATTTAAAAAAAAAAAGCAAACATCTGAAAATCTATTGCTAAAACTGATAATATAAGTGGTGTTATGAATGAATATAAGTGCAGGTATTTTTTTAATTAGATCAAAGGATATTTAACACATTACCTGATTTGCTTTTTCTCCAGATGTAGCAGCTTCTCCATAAATGGATCAAGCATTTTATTGTTTTCTGAATGGTCTTAAATCACACAGTTCTATACAAAACACCTGCTATAGTCAGTGTGGAAATGTTTTAGACAGTGGGATAGGTAGGTATTGTCCGCTCTAGAACTGGCCTTCTCTTAAGTAGGTACGAGTAATGAGCTAGAGTGAAGCAGACATACTTCTTGTTTAATTTAGAGCCAGTTCTAAAGTGGACAATACCTACCTATCCCACTGCCTAGAACATTGCCATGCCGACTACAGTATAAGATCTTTGCAAAATGTGTGATCTGCACAGAGTATGCTACCTGGTAAACGTACAAACTAGCAAGATCATTTACAATTTGTACTAAGAAATCTAATGATATGTTTATATAATGTATACCACCCCAAACACAGAAAAAAATTATCTGCACATCCTTACAGCCATGTATAATAAAGGACAGAGAATGAAGATACAGACAGATGAACTGTTAACAACAAACCATGTCATGGGAATCTTTCCTCCGTCTTCAGCCCTTGACGAAATGTATTTCTTTTAATTGTTGTTATTGTAACATAATTCATTGTATTTCTTTGTTGAATATTGTTATTATTGTGTAAATAAATATTGTGTATTATGTAGAACCACTCAATAAATTTTTGCTTTTAAATTATACTTCATGATTGTGCAAAAAAAATTCCTATATAATATTATATTAGTTTCAAATTGGTTACATTTACTGATGCAATAAAATACAAGTTAATTTCACAGAACAGTTTTTATATATATCAGCACTATAGAAGAATTTACAAATTTTAATGTTTTCTACTTAGTCATTTGGCTCATTGGGACCTTTAAGAAATAAATAAATAAAAATAAATAAAATAGCCTGAAATTATACCAATTCTGGAAAAAGAGTTTACAACAAAAAAAAGTTTAATTCATGGGTAGCATTTATTGCTGTTGATTAAATTGTTAGAAAAATAGTGCATCATTTATCAAATGAAGTCTTGGAAGATGCATGAAAAAGCAGAATTTTTTAAAAATTATGAGTAATTAAGACATCTGAATCTATATTTAATTGTGTTGAAGAATGTAATGTAACTGTTTAGTGAAGTATTGACTTATTAATTTGAAATGAGAAAATAATGTAATATATTACCTCTAGTATAAATTGCAAGTTTTTATTTAAATTCCTATTATTATATACTAAAATACTTTGAAGGAAAAATTAATTAACCAATGACACCATTCTTGAAATGGAAATTTTATGGCACATACCACATACGCCATAAATTGCTACGTTGTTCACAAATTTTAGTAGCTATAAAGACTGTTTGTAATGCTGGTACAATATGAAATAAATGGATTTAATAAATGCAAACACTGAATAAAATACTGTACTAGAATTCACTGAAGTGTTTTGATTGAAATATATTTCGGTTACACTAGACTGTATAACATCTGCATCTAAATGAAATTTGTACTTACTAATCATACCATGAAAGTTCTTGACTTTAACAATTCGCGGGTGCGCGGGCAAAGAGAGTTAAGTCCACCATCCTCAAAAATTGAGATATGTCCATAGAGTTATAGATATAAATGTCCTCTACATGTGTGTTAAGTCCAGTAAGTCATATTCAAAAACATACGGTAGTTATGGATGCCTGCCTCATGGGTTTATCCATCTCTAAAGCGATGTTGGGCAGGTCAAGTGTTACTCTAATTCTCAGCAACAAGAAAATGGACTTAACTCTCTTTGCCCGCACACCCGCGAATTGGTTGTTCATATTTTCAAGCCTATAAATATCATATTTTTTTATGCTTCCAACAAAAGGAATCATTTAATAGAGTATTGGTATTCTGCTCATAGACAGTATGAAAATAACCTCGCTTTCAGAAAATATACTGCTACACTGATATTTTATACGAGTGATATGTAGTTGCCTTAAAATTGAGGATTGTGCATTGAAAACACAAAAGAACTCCAATTATCTGGATCGCTTTGGGGACGTATTCAAGTGGTTTTTGCATCAGCAAGCATTGGGAAACCCTCTTTGGGTCAATTATTTGCAATAAAAAAAGCTGATCTTATTGCTGACAAAATCGACAGTTTGTCAGCAAGATGTGATACTTTATGTAAGTACAGCACTGTACAATTTAGATTTAAAAAGGAAAAAAGAAACTACCTTTTTTCATGAATTATCTAATTATCCAGATATTTTATTACCCAATTAATCAGGATAACTGGTGTTCTACTGTAGTGTTTAATAATTTATAGTGAAAATTTCGGAACAAGCCATTAAGGTGGATTTGGAAAAGAAAGCATGTATGAAAGCCATAGTTGTTTTATAAAATAAAAGTTCAGATAGCAACATTAACTAAGATAAAATTAATTTACCATATGAGTTGACATAAACACACTTTTTGCTTCACTTACCATGGTAAGTGAAGCAAAAAGTGTGTTTATGTCAACTCATATAGTAAATTAATTTTATTATAGTTGCTTCGCTGTATAAAGTTCCACAAAGTCTTTATTAACTAAGATGTTATGAAGTATTTCAATAAATTTGGGATTTCCAGTTACATCCTAGTACTGAAAGTACTGTTAATGATCCATGGCATTAATACATCACCACATACATAAATCCACTGCTTGTTAAATGATTAATTAAATTTAAAATAGTGCATCATAAACACAAGTTTGTAAATCCAGTAAGTCAATATTGTCTAAATCTTGTGCTATATCTCAATACAGCTTAAGACTAGCAGCTCATGTACTATATTCTATTTAGAGTAATAAACATTTTCTTCTTCTTTGAAATATCATTCTACAGATGTTTTCAGACAATATTTTAACAGCAATGTTAAATATACCACATTCATAACATAAAGACAAATGAAACTCTATTTAAACAGAAGGTAATTCAAGTAATTCAAATACTTAGCACAAATTTTAGAAATTAGAAAATAAATTAATGCAGAGAATTTTATAAATTCCTTGAAGCTGTATTACCATCATGCTACATAGTCGCAATACTTAGTGTTAACACGAATACTAAAAGTTTACAATCAAGTACATGTGCTTAATTAAAACTCTACTACAGTATGACAAACCTGTACAACTGTTATGGCAGCTTCAATAAATAATTTGTTTTAAGTTTTCTCCAAACATGTCAACCTCTATAAAACAATCTAAGTTTCATTATAAATTCCCTTGCTCTGTACACAAAATATATCAAATAATGGAAACATAGATCACTACCTCAATCAAATTACTAATGATACACATGGAAACAAAGTGGAAGTAAAATTATTTATCAAATGTCTGCAGACAATGCCATTTCCCCCTAAATTGGAGCAAAATCTGTATCTTTCTTTTCTGTTTTCTCAATAATCACTGTGTTAAATATTCTATCAATTTACCATACCGGTATTTAATTGTTTCCTTTGTTTTCTACGAATATACCAATGACATTAAAACAGATAATAAAGTTTTTACTTGGCATATAATTGTATTTATGAGTAAAGAAGTTTCTATAGTGGTCACAAGTATTGTGTGCTTCGCTCTCAACATGGTTATGCAGCAACAGCATCCAATTAGGATCCTATGCACCCATTAGGAGGAAGGAACATGTTTGTTTAATCTTGTAAAATAACAGTAATAAATGTGAAAATTGTAAGTTCTGTTATTATGCTAACTTTGATTATAAGAGGTTACCATACATTCGTGACACCTTGTTGAAAATTTGTATTTAGGCCTAAAACGTACAAATTTATCTTCCATGAATCCTGCCTAATTTGATTCTGATGTTGTTCTAATCTCTCTCCTATGTCAATAGTCTTCTCAATAAGCATACAAAGATGTTTTCTTGATTACTTTTTCAACACAGAACTAGTTTCATTAATTACACACAATTAATACTGTTTTTCACTCAACTTCACTAATATAAGTAATGACTTACACATAATGCATTTCACAGCTTCTTAGCTGCATCATCAGATGAGGTCAACTGCCGAGTTTGCTGGAAGACCGGTAGATGTCTCTGTTGGACGTATCAGTGTAGTGATGAGGTCGTTTTCCTTTGGGATATCAAAATTAACCAAGTTATTCCTGTTCCTTTGAATGAAAATTTTTTCCCAGACCGTTAGTTCTATCGGTTTTGTTACAGATTTTAATAATTTAATGTCATCTTCAAATTCATATTCTGTGGTCCAAAAGTGATGTGCAACTGCCGACTTTTCCGTTTGTTTATACTTTATATTTCTTAAGTGTTCCTTATGTCCTATATTTAAATTTCTCTTAGTTTTTCCAATATAAAGTTTGCTGCAGTCTTTGCATTTTAATTCATAAATGCCAGAGTTTTTCTTTGGGGGAATTTTGTCCATTTGTCCAGATTTTAGTAGGGTTTTTATGTTGGATCTGTTGATGGGGGCCAGTCTTATATTAACTCCTTTGAAAATCTTCTCAAATTTGTAGTGTATTCTAGGGTGAAAAGTGAAGTTCTTGAATGCTGTTTCATCTTTAATGTTGCTTAAAGTGCAATTTTCTCGTATTAGCTTTTGTTTTTCAAACTTTTTTATTTTCTTGTTAACTATATGTGTGTAGAAATATAAAGTATAAACAAACGGAAAAGTCGGCAGTTGCACATCACTTTTGGACCACAGAACATGAATTTGAAGATGACATTAAATTATTAAAATCTGTAACAAAACCGATAGAACTAACGGTCTGGGAAAAAATTTTCATTCAAAGGAACAGGAATAACTTGGTTAATTTTGATATCCCAAAGGAAAACGACCTCATCACTACACTGATACGTCCAACAGAGACATCTACCGGTCTTCCAGCAAACTCGGCAGTTGACCTCATCTGATGATGCAGCTAAGAAGCTGTGAAATGCATTATGTGTAAGTCATTACTTATATTAGTGAAGTTGAGTGAAAAACAGTATTAATTGTGTGTATTTGATTACTTCACTGTGAATCCCAGTTACAATATTTGTTTATTAGTTTCATTAAACTTATTTACAAGTTTACGTATAGCGTTCTTTTGTGGGACCGGAGAACAGGGATGTTTTCTTATGAACTGTCCATGCACTTTTCCACAATCACCTTCTTTTAAATAAGTCTTTACTAAAAATATTCTTTGCTGTAACATCTATTTATTGTAACATACATTTAAGTTATATGAAAAGACTGATGAAATAGGAGAGATCAGAACAGCATCAGAATCAAATTACGCAGGAATCACAGAAGGAGAATGCAAGTTTTATACAAAAGTATCATGAACTTGTGGTAATGGAGCACTTCTAGTACCTCTTATAATCAAAGTAAACACAGTAATATGCAATTTTCATAGGTAATACTGTTATTTTGCAAGATTAAACAAACCCATTCCTTCCTACTACTGGATGCAAGGGCACATAACTATCCACTGACGCTGCATGGCCATGCCTGGGAACGGAG
The DNA here is from genome assembly GCA_964059195.1 of Ectobius pallidus. Classification (NCBI taxonomy): domain Eukaryota; kingdom Metazoa; phylum Arthropoda; class Insecta; order Blattodea; family Ectobiidae; genus Ectobius; species Ectobius pallidus. Next base: position 135,079,657 of record CAXKWD010000001.1, read on the forward strand.
TTCCAAAGCTTGTACACAATACTTGAAACCGCTCTGTATATGCTAAATTTTTTATTTGTTCAAAATATTAATTATGTTTCCTGTTACATGTTTCTTCAAAAATGAGAATTTCATCTAATTTTCTGAATATAAGTTTTGAGTGATGACTGTAAATTTCTCATTGAAGGAATCCTTTTAAAAATATTTCTTTACAAACAAGATAGATTAATTAACCATTGTATGGAATAGTTAATTTCTTGCTAAGATGAATCTGCTACTTTAATACACAATCTGAGATAAAACCACTTACGAACAAAACTTATTTATAAATACTATTATCACACTCCACTTATATAACAAAAAAAATGTTATTTTTTTAACACTCCACTTATGAAAAAACATACAGATGGAACTTTAAGAACCTTAATTTCTTTACTAGTATTATTGTATATTTAAGATAAAATTATGTCATAAGTACCAACGAATTATTTCTAATGTGACTCCAATATGTGCCACAAAAATTCAATTTAATTTTAAGCTTGAAATATTTGCCAAAATCATATTATTGTTTACTTTCATGTACTTTAGAATTATCTTACTGCAAAATCTGTAAACATTTAAAACAAATACTTTTATTAACCGTGATTCCTGTTGGGCTAGCCATAAAGGACATTTGCATTGCTGATAGGAATTAATTACCTTTAGTTATTAATATTACGGAAATAGCGCAGTCAAGTACTGGCATTTGGTAGAAAATTTGAGTACAGCAATTTCACAAACTTAACTTATTAGTAGGGACTTATTTTTTGGTAAAAGTGATAAGCACAAACTTTTAAAAAACAATTTTTTGCTTTATTTCACTTTATAGATGCTTAAAAATCATTATTAAGCAACATATATCCATGAAACACTGCAAATTTTTATTTTATTTCACAGAATGTATATAAATAAGCATGAAATAAGCCCCTTTCAGGACGAATATTGAGAAATGTGTGAGAAAATACTATTTAAAATGGTAATTCTTAGAGTTTGCAATTTGGTATTGGTATTGCAGTATTCAACAGAATCCATATTTCATGAAATGTTGTTCATAATTCTATATGCTAATGAATATTTTCTTTAACTTTTCAATGTCAAATGTAGTAAGGCCTAGTCTATAAAGGAACTTATTTTTCAAAATATGCACGAGAATAGAAGGAAGTTAATACCAAAATCAGTAATTTTATTTCACCAAAAAATCAGGCTCCTAGTTATTAGGTACCATATTGAATCGCATAATTGTCGCACCTTGATTTTTCAGTCCAAAAACGGCATTAAAAATTTCATTGCATAGTCGTCGCAGGGATACTTTGACATATTTCTCTCTTTCAAGATTCAGAATTCACAACTGACACACTGCCCCTACAATCTAGAGCACCGTTATCTTCTATCCAGTGCGTTCAAGGTTAAGGAATATGCTGACCACTAGCTTTATACAATAACTCATGTGGAATTGTGGTAATGCCATTCAGGACCGTTTCAGTACACTACAGTAGCTTGCTTTAGTAGTATACTGTAGAAAATGGGAAGATATAGGAATTATGCTGCGAAGTATAGTTGCAAGTAACAGCATTCGCGGAAGAAAATGGAAAGAGAGCTGCTGAGAGGGGGTTTACAGTGAATGAAAAACTTGTACGACACTGACACAAAATAAAATAAAAAAGGACACATTTATTCATGTTGGAATCAATCTCTCATGAAAAAATCATTGTAAGGAGCTTCCAGAAGACGGAGCTTTTCAACGCATTACACAGCACAAAGTGTGGATGGCGGTGTTCTAATCTCAAGATAATGAAACTGAAGAGGAAGACAGTGCATTAAAGATGCTTGATACAAGCTCCAGCTGAGAAACATAGGGCAAAGAAGAATTTTAAAAAAATTGTTGTGGAAATATGTAGTTAGTATTTTAAGAAATCATGTCCAATAAATTTTCACAATCGTAATATTTACAGGTAAATACAATAATACAAAGTAATTCTAACTTTTTTCTGAATTGATCATCTTTCCGCAAACTGATTTGACAATTGAGGTATTTTCATTGCACAGGCAGTATAATAATTCTGTAACTGTAAATAATAAAGTGCTCTTGTAGTTTAATAATACTTTTTTTCTTTCGTTGTAAGGTATGTTTACTGTAGAGCTATACATGTTAAGTTCCAGCCTTTCCTCGCATAATGGTTGCACTGTGTTTTCACACGGGGAAAAAAGGCCTAAAATGCAACGATTATGCGGTGAAATCGGTATTTTGACCAAAGAACATGTTTTGGAAAATGTCTCCTTCACCATCAGCCGATTCTCAGTTACAGACAGATAAATAGCAGACAGATGAACTTGTTGAATAAGTTTCTAGTGTGCTTTCTATGGTACCAAAGTTTTTTTTAATATATTTTTTTTAATGATAAACATTTTCTTCCAGAACTTTACCGGTTTAGTCTCTGATTAAGTAATTTTAATACTTTATGGCAAACAACAAATTTCCAAGTTCACGTAAAACTAGCAGAACGAAATTAATTTAGTCTCAAATATTTAACAAAAGCTAATAACGCTAATAACAAGGACAAAGAAACTTCTAAAAATAAATTGCAAAGATTGTATAATGTTATTTAGGGATAGAACAAACCCAAACGACCTCAATGTAATAAGGAAAAGAACTTCAGGATCATCAAGAAGAAACAAACAGAAAAGTCAGCTTCAGTTCCCCACTTCTGTTAAGATGTCCATGAAATAGGAGATGAAATAAAATTATTAAAATAGATATATAAACCAAAAGCTTCTAACAAAAAACTTCCATTAAAAAAATGTGACAAAAACTCTTAATCTCTGACACAGTATGCACACAAGGCACTTTAATCAACAAGTTCATCCATGCCCTACCAGATGGCCAGTTGGAATAAGATGATGACGGGGGGGACAAGTTCCAAGCTAAAAATATCATTCTAATAAGTGAAGTCTTGTGTGAACATTCTGTACTCAACTTGTTACCCAATTTAAAAACTTAGTCCCAGTTATTTAAGACCATAAACAAATGGAGTGGAGTGGGAACACATTTAACTCAAATACCATGATTCTCATTTTTATATGTTGCTGAGAGGCAAGAGAAGATACATAATTTAAAATTGAATCCAAAGAACAGTGGGATCCCAATATATTTTGCATGACTATACCAAAAGTAAGGGTAATTATTTTGTATTCTGAAAAATTAATATTCAGATGTAATAAAACTTAATCTCTGAATTTGCTTGCCAAGAAGTAGGAGCCTAACCCTATAAAAGCAGGCCATCTTTTGATTTCAGCATTATAATTTTAATCTGATACTTCTCTAAGAAGTTATGAACCACAATGAATTCATGATTATAGAGAAACTTCACTCTTTCTCCAAACAATTTATATAGTAAATAAGATTTTCAGCATTGTAAACATTTTAAATGTTTGACATCTTCAGATGCATTAAAATAGATCTACATACTGGAATCTAAAATTAAATATTCATATATAGGGAATAAGAAAACAAATCAAATCCATAAGCACTTCAAGAATGGCAGTGAAAAAATCTTGGTATGGAATGTCATTATATATTGTATCTTGTTGTTTCTTGTTATAGTTTGTTTCAGTACAAAATCAAAATCAAAATTAATAAAAAAGAAATATTGATCATTCCAGGTTTGTGTAAGAAATATAAAAAAGAAGCAGGAATACAAACTCCCACTAAAATTTCCCAACGTTTGGCAGATTACCAATAAACACACCCATTAACACACCTAGTTCACTAGAAAGGTGTTTTATTTTAGAGCATTTTATGTTTCAAGAACTAATCGCTTTCTAATGAAGTATTGTGTGTCAATAATTTATTACTAGTTCATCATGTGAATCCCACACATTAGTTATACATTTTGCAGACTGCTTTGCCTAAAAAAAAGCATTTCTTATTAAAAAAAAAGTATTCCTTATAAACACACAAGTACAATAATACTGACTTCCAAACCAATTGACATGGATGCCATACTCTTTAAACAGAGTTAAATATATACCATACTCTTGTGACTTGTGAACTCAATTCCAAGTAAACTTAGTCCATAAGATGATTATACATAATCAGTCTTATATTAATAGTGTGAAGATATTAACACCATGAATTAAAAAAAACAAATTATTTTGGTTTACTTTGGATGTCTTACTTTGGATGTTGGCCACGAGGACCATAATTCATACCGTAGTGCTGATAACCTGGGCCATAGCCAACATATGAATATCCTCTGATGGGCCGTCCATGGAAACCCATGTTCTTTGATGATGTGGTTTCTGGCATGTCTTGAGAAGTTTTCAGTGAACCAAACAAAGTAGATTTTGGTACAAATGGAGGCACTTTATCCCATAAGCTACACAATGCTTCACCTATGCTTGGTTCAATTTCCTGATAAAATAAAGAAATAAAACATTTTAGTGGAATATAATAATAAATAACAAAAATGAGCTGTTTGTTTTACCACAAACTACCATAAACACAGCATACCATTCAATCAATTCTGACAATAGTTTATATGAGAGAAAAAATTAAAGAAATAGATAAACGACATTAAGTCATACATACAGATTGAACAAAATATTGACTTGAATATTTGTATTATATATTCTTATATATATTATAGTGAAATATGCTCACTGAGTCGACAATTACGTTTTCCATCATTTGATTCAATGACGATAAATTCAATCCAAGTTACCTCATATCTTTGGCTATTAACCGGTATATAGTTCCTTTTACCCCAAATAAAAATCCATGAACAGCGAAATAATGATTACCAAAACTTGTACAGAGTCAACATTTATTTAATATTTACACTTCTTGCTCCACTTACATTTAATTTGCAGGTCTAGTTTCCAGGGATTACTCCCTCATCCTCAGCTGGTGGTTGACTGATAACAATGTCTTGTTGATCTGATGCATCTGCTCCTACAGTGTTACCACTCCTATTACCTAAAAACTAAATATCTCATCTGCTGCTGGGACATCAAAATTCAAGATCTTGTTTTGGTTCTTAATGATGAATATCTTCTCCCAAACTCCTAACTCAGATGGAATTTTGACATGTTTTAAAAGTTTGATCTCTTTTTTGATGTGGTGATCCTTGAAGTATGCATGGTGGGCTAAAGCAGATTTTTCTGTATGTACTAGTCTGATGTTCCTGAGATGCTCTTTCATTCTTGTATCCAGGTTCCTTCTGGTTTGACCTATATACACCTTGTGACAAATTACCATTTAGTGCAATTCCTAACCGATTGGACCTGTGGTTTGTTGGAAAGCTGTTCTGATCACGCACTAATCTCTTTCATGGTTGGATCAGAAAAGCAAAATAACAAGCAGATATTCTGTGCAAAACGATATGTGGTAAAGAAGGGAAGATATGTGATATTTGACAACTCCCTACTGGCAAATCTAGCCAAAGAATTTAAATGCACAGGTAACAGAGTGAACATAGAAAAGGCAGATAACGAGTTCAGCGGTAAGGTAAACGCCTCTAACAACCCAGAAGAAGTAACTAACATCATTCACTCATGTATAAAGGCAGCATGTAACAAAGCATTCTATTTATCATCGGAAAAGGAACTTTCAAAAAAAGGGAAAACAGTACCGTGGTGGACTGACCAACTAACAATACTAAGGAAGAAAGTCAATGCACTAAGAAGAAGGTATCAGAGGACTACCAACAACATGGATCTTAGGCAAGAGAGAAAAATTTCATATATAGAAGGGAAACGACAGTACCAAGCCAAACTTCAACATGAAAAATTCAGTTCGTGGAAAAAGTACTGCACTCTTCCGGAAGGGGCAAATCCATGGAATGCAGCATACAAACTGGCTGCCGGAAAATTTAGAAGCCAAACAAGCTTAACAACGCTTAAAAAACCTGACGGGACTTACACCAGAGACATAGATGATACAGTCATACATATGCTCGATTACTTCACTCCTGAAGATGACAAAGACAGTGATAATGAACAAAATCAGAAAATTAGAAGGGAAATAAAGAGTCAATTACAAACACCAGACGACAAACTTTTTACACAAGAAGAAATATTGACCGTTTTGCAGAAATTTAATTCTGCAAAAGCACCGGGAGAGGATGGTATTACTAGCGACATCATACTGAGAGTGTTCATGAAGTTCCCTAAAACATTAACGGCCATGTACAACTTATGCCTGAAACAAGGACATTTCTCAAACATCTGGAAACGATCTATAATAGTACCAATAGTAAAACCGGGAAAAGAAGATATTCAAGAAGTAACCAAATTCAGACCTATAAGCCTAATCAACATTGAAGGAAAAATCTTAGAAAAACTTATGATAAACAGAATAAATCACCACATATACTCAAAAGATCTGCTAAACTCAAATCAGTATGGATTCATTCCGCAGAAAAATACTGTGGATGCTGCCATGGCCGTTAAAAAATTAATACAGGATAATCTTAATCAGAAGAAGACAATCATTGTAACGAGCCTAGACGTAAAGGGGGCATTTGATGCTGCATGGTGGCCGGCGATACTACACAATCTGAACACACTGCAATGCCCAAGAAATTTGTATAGTCTCGTTACAAGCTACTTTAGCAATCGGAGAGCAATACTGTCCTTGAACCACAGCGCAGCAGAAAAACAAGTAACGAAGGGCTGCCCTCAAGGATCCTGCTGCAGGCCAGGTCTGTGGAACATATTATATAACACCCTGCTAAATTTAGAATACACGAAGCACACCCATGTCATAGCTTTTGCGGATGACCTGATAGTAATAACCATAGGTGTTAATCTGGAAGAAGCCGAAATGTATACCAACACAGATATGAAGAAAATTGAAAAATGGTCAGCTCAAAATAAAATTCAATTCAATGAACTCAAGTCAAAAGTCATGCTTGTAACTAGGAAGTTCAGAGAACAAAATAGCCCTGTCAGCATATATTTAAATAACAAAACATTGGAACAGGTTCAGGAAATCAAGTATCTAGGAATAATATTTGACAACAAATTACTTTTCAACAAACACATTCAATATGTCAGTGACAGATGTGTTAAACTTATCAGCACCCTCGCAAAAACTGCAAAACTTAACTGGGGATTTGGACATCAAGCACTTAAAACAATTTATAAAGGGGCTATACTCCCAATGCTCTTGTATGGGGCACCAGTATGGCAAGAAAGTATCTGGAAGCACAAAAACATTGCTAAATACAAACGAGTACAGAGACTCATGAACATCAAGATCTCCAAAGCCTACAGAACTATCTCATATGAAGCCTCGTGTGTAATAGCTGGTCTTACACCAATAGATATAATAATACAGGAGAAAATGGAAATCTACAAGACAATAATTAATGAGGGCGAAACACACTTACAAATTGAGACTCCCCCAGACCTGAAAACTTGGAACCACCCAGCGGAAAGAGTAAGTATTAAAGAGGCGGAAGAAAACATAGACTATCCGATAGAAATATATACGGATGGAAGCAAAATTGATGGGAAAGTAGGTGCGGCAGCGGTCTTCTTTCAAAATGGAAATGTACTTCACAAACTGAAATACAAACTACAAAATCATTGCTCAAATAACCAAGCTGAACAAATAGCCATTCTGCAAGCTCTACCCACACTTCACGAAAATCCAGAAAATAGAATTACTGAAAGGAAAGGAATAGTATACACTGATAGCAAAATAACCATAGACCTCTTGAGAAACAGCCAACACCGAAATGTAATAATTGATGACATTAAACAAAAACACAAACAGCTTGAAGAAGAAAGATGGACAATTCACTTTAACTGGGTGCAGGCTCACACTGGAACTTATGGAAATGAGGTGGCAGACAGACTCGCTAAGGAAGCAGCAAAACAGGACGATCTACCTATTATATACAAGAAAATACCGAGAACGGAAATAGAACGAAATATAAAATTAAAGAGCATAGAAAAGTGGCAAATACAATGGGACCAGACAACAAAAGGAACAGAAACCAAGCAGTTCTTCCCAATCATCAAAGACAGATTGAAAACAGTCCTCAGGCCCACGCCAAACTTCACTGCAATGGTATCCGGACACGGCAAAACAAGATCATATCTCCACCGCTTCAAGATTGTGAACTCCCCAATGTGCCCCTGCAATAGCGAAAACCAAACAGTAGATCACATCCTTTATGAGTGTCCAATGGTATCGGATGAAAGAAATAAACTTGTGAACAGTGTTCTAAAACGGGAAAACTGGCCAGTGTCGAAAAACAGTTTGATAAAGAACCATAGAAACTCTTTCCTTTTATTTGTAAATTCAATAGACTTTGAGAAACTGAATGGTTGAAAGCGATAGGATATGTTAGTATAGGCTGACTAATAACGAAGCTAGTGTTAATGGACAGTATGGTGTATCAATATAAATATTAGATGGAAATTTACAGTGAAGTGTTCAAATCTGTAGCAAGATTGAGATCGGAAATATACACACAAAACTTCACTAAAAAGGTATATTTACCCAGAATGATCATTTCAACGGGTCTTCCCGCCATCATCAGCTGATTCCGACTGGCCCTCTGGCGGCGGATGAATGAATTTGTCAATCAAGGTTCCATGTATGCCAACTGAAGTGTCAAAGTTTAAAAGATTTTCTCGGTTCTTTTTAATGAATATTTTTTCCCATACCATAAGATCTATTGGTTTTTCAACTTGTTTTAATAATTCAATTTCATTTTCAATTTCATGGCCTACTTCCCAAAAATGCATTGCCAAAGCGGATTTTTCAATTTGTTTATTCATAATGTTCCTAAAATGTTCTTTTCTCCTTGTGTCTAAATTCCTTTTTGTTTGGCCAACATAAAATTTTCCACAATCTTTGCAATTAATTTTGTAAATTCCGGCTTTTTTGTAATGAGGGACCTTATCTTTCTGGTTGGTTTTTATTAGATTTTTCAAACTGAATTTATTCTGTGGTGCCAATTTGATGTTTACAATGTTGAAAATCTTCTGAAATCTGTTGTTTGCCCATGGGTGATAGGTGAATCTTTTGTGATTTTTGTTTTCTTTTTCATTTAATAGTGTAGTTGTCTCTTTAACCTTCTTCTGTTTTTTGAATTTCCTTACTTTTTTGTCAATCAGATCTTTTTTGAAACCATTCTCTTCTGCAATTTTTACTATGTGACTGTACTCTAGTTTATATTCATTTTTGCCCATGGGAATGTTGACCAATCTATGTGCAAGACTGTTAAATACTGCCTGCTTATGAGAAGTGGGGTTGTAGCTGTTAGCTTTAATGTAGTTGTCTGTGTGGGTTTCTTTTCTATAGATTCCAAATTCTATTTTGTTCTTTCTGTTGTAGATTTTCAGGTCCAAGAAAGGTAAGTAATTTTCTGTTTGAATTTCCATGGTGAAGTTAATTTTTTCTTCTTGAATGTTGAGAAGTTTTACTGAATCATTTAAATGTTTTTCCTTTACAACAGCAAATATGTCATCTACATATCTAAACCAGACTCTGAACATCCAAGGAAATGCTTTGTTGATGTTTTTCTCAAAATTACTCATAAATAAATTGGCCAAAAAGGGGGAAAAGAGGATTGCCCATTGCCAAACCCAATTTTTGTTCATAATAATGTCCTCTGAAACTGAAAAAATTTTGACTAATACATAATTTAGTTAATTCAATATATTCATCAATGACTTCTTTTTCCAAATTTGTGGTTAATAAGTTGGTTATTAACCACAAATTTTACTATGTGATTGGTTATTAACCACAAATTTGGAAAAAGAAGTCATTGATGAATATATTGAATTAACTAAATTATGTATTAGTCAAAATTTTTTCAGTTTCAGAGGACATTATTATGAACAAAAATCGGGTTTGGCAATGGGCAATCCTCTTTCCCCCTTTTTGGCCAATTTATTTATGAGTAATTTTGAGAAAAACATCAACAAAGCATTTCCTTGGATGTTCAGAGTCTGGTTTAGATATGTAGATGACATATTTGCTGTTGTAAAGGAAAAACATTTAAATGATTCAGTAAAACTTCTCAACATTCAAGAAGAAAAAATTAACTTCACCATGGAAATTCAAACAGAAAATTACTTACCTTTCTTGGACCTGAAAATCTACAACAGAAACAACAAAATAGAATTTGGAATCTATAGAAAAGAAACCCACACAGACAACTACATTAAAGCTAACAGCTACAACCCCACTTCTCATAAGCAGGCAGTATTTAACAGTCTTGCACATAGATTGGTCAACATTCCCATGGGCAAAAATGAATATAAACTAGAGTACAGTCACATAGTAAAAATTGCAGAAGAGAATGGTTTCAAAAAAGATCTGATTGACAAAAAAGTAAGGAAATTCAAAAAACAGAAGAAGGTTAAAGAGACAACTACACTATTAAATGAAAAAGAAAACAAAAATCACAAAAGATTCACCTATCACCCATGGGCAAACAACAGATTTCAGAAGATTTTCAACATTGTAAACATCAAATTGGCACCACAGAATAAATTCAGTTTGAAAAATCTAATAAAAACCAACCAGAAAGATAAGGTCCCTCATTACAAAAAAGCCGGAATTTACAAAATTAATTGCAAAGATTGTGGAAAATTTTATGTTGGCCAAACAAAAAGGAATTTAGACACAAGGAGAAAAGAACATTTTAGGAACATTATGAATAAACAAATTGAAAAATCCGCTTTGGCAATGCATTTTTGGGAAGTAGGCCATGAAATTGAAAATGAAATTGAATTATTAAAACAAGTTGAAAAACCAATAGATCTTATGGTATGGGAAAAAATATTCATTAAAAAGAACCGAGAAAATCTTTTAAACTTTGACACTTCAGTTGGCATACATGGAACCTTGATTGACAAATTCATTCATCCGCCGCCAGAGGGCCAGTCGGAATCAGCTGATGATGGCGGGAAGACCCGTTGAAATGATCATTCTGGGTAAATATACCTTTTTAGTGAAGTTTTGTGTGTATATTTCCGATCTCAATCTTGCTACAGTATGGTGTATATTAATACCCAAAATAGGCCTAGGAGAATAGGTTAAGGACAATAGACTAAGGACAATAGACTAAGGAAAATAGGCTAAGAGCAATAGGCTAAGGAAACAGGAAACAGGCTAAAATACCAATGTATAGTATATAAGTAATAGGATCCAAAGCAAAGTTTATAGGCATGTAGTGCTACCATTGTGTAACGGAGCATGCTGTTGATGAATTAAATTAAAAAAAAAAAACACCTTGTGACAATCCGAGCATTCCATTTGATATATCCCTGATATTAATTATTACAGGAAGTTAGTAACAGTGAAGTTTTTCTAATATAGTAATATAAGAATTGAGTCAATTTTTGTGACACTTACTTCACTTGAGTCCTCTATTTGGAGACTAGTTTCGGGAAGTTATTCCTCCCATATTCATTCCATTTTGACTGCTGCCTACTTGACTGCCCTCTGGTTTCTTTAAGATGAATTTATTGAACAGGTCATTGGAGGCGGGGATTTCAAAATTCATGGCTTTGTCTTGATGTTTGAGGATGAAGATTTTTTCCAATTGATTAATTCTGTATGTCCTCTTGCAGATAGTTTTAAGAAAATTTTCAAAGAACAAAACATAATTTTGGCACCACAAAACAAACATAGTATTGGAAATTTACTAAACTCCTCACTAAAAGACAGAATACCTAATTCCAACAAATCAGGAATATATCAAATAGAGTGCAAGGATTGCAACCAGGTTTACATCGGAAAGACTAAAAGAAATTTAAAAATCAGGACAAAAGAGCACTTCAGGAACATAAAGAACCATGAAATAGATAAATCGGCAGTTGCAGCCCATTTTTGGATAAAAAACCATGACTTTAAACCAGAAGCAAAACTGTTAAAATCTGCAAGAGGACATACAGAATTAATCAATTGGGAAAAAATCTTCATCCTCAAACATCAAGACAAAGCCATGAATTTTGAAATCCCCGCCTCCAATGACCTGTTCAATAAATTCATCTTAAAGAAACCAGAGGGCAGTCAAGTAGGCAGCAGTCAAAATGGAATGAATATGGGAGGAATAACTTCCCGAAACTAGTCTCCAAATAGAGGACTCAAGTGAAGTAAGTGTCACAAAAATTGACTCAATTCTTATATTACTATATATCCCTGATAATTCGGTTTTTGGAGTACTATTGTTTAATGGATGGTTGAGCATGTTCCTCAGGTTAAATTTGTTTTGGGGAGCCAATTTTATGTTTTGTCCTTTGAATGATTTTTCAAATTTAGGAAATAATTCTGGATGAAAGGTAAACTTCTTGTATTTTGGTTTGCTGTCATTTGAGTTGCTCAGAGTACAGTCGGTCAAATAAAAAACGTCGGGCGGTATTTGAATAAGTATCACGAACGAGCATATGCGCATGTACAGGAAGACTTAAGGTTAGGTTCACACCTGCCTCTTGTCTCTCCATATATTTTCTTGATTATTTAGTCAGTTTTGTTCCAAAACGAACATATATAGAAGGCTGTGGCTATATGTCTCACATCCGCCATATTCTTGGTTGCAAATTCTTATAATACTAATAATTGATAAATTCGCAAGGAATATGATTATCCAAGGAGCATTTTTTAATGGTTTTATTTTATAATACCGGTATTTGTAGTGCAAAATCAATAACTTACATTCAACTTCTGCAACCAATCTAGCATCGAAATACGAGTTTCCTACGAAAACTTCCGGTTGCATTATAGTGGAGTTCCCACCTCTGAGCTGCTCTTTCATAAATATGGAACCTTCTCGCTGCTTCAGAGGCCGAAAAATGCAGGTCAATTACAGCCCTAACTACACTTTCTCACTTTAGCATTCGTATGTGGCGATGACACAAAGCAAAATGAATTATGACAATTACATTAAGTTGAATATCGTGTATTGCGCTTTCCTCGTTTTTCATTTTTCCCTCGTTGTTCATTCTTTTCCTCCTGTCGCATGGCCTCATATGTTCCGAAAATGACCTGTATTTTATGTTTTTTATAAGAAACTTGTGAACTAATGCGTTAAAACTTTAATTTTAACTGCATACGAGTCCCGACGTTTTTTATTTGACCGACTGTACATGTGTCCTTAATCAATTTAGCTTTCTTACGTTTGGAAATCATCTTATCAATAAAATCTGTCTTAAAACCATTCAACATTGCAACATTATGTATATGGTGATATTCTTTCTTGTATTCTGCATCTGACAAAGGTACATGTATCAACCTATGCACTAGACTATGAAATATGGCATATTGATGTGGTCTTGGATTGAATACGTTTCGCTTAATATAGTTGTCAACATGCGTATCTTTCCTGTAGATCCCAAATTCAAGTCTCTCTTCATGTTTAATAATTTTAAGATCCAAAAAAGGTAGATAACCATTTTCTTCCTTTTCAATAGTAAATTTGATAGATTGATCTTGTAGATTGAGTAGCTTTATTGAGTCTTCTATGAATCTATTAGGGATAATGGCAAAAACATCATCCACATACCTGTACCAATGTTTAAAGATGTGTGGGAAGGACTCAGTCATCCGTATTTCTAATTGGCTCATATAATGATCAGCTAATAAAGGTGATAACGGATTGCCCATGGCTAGTCCCTTGGTTTGTTTATAAAAACTTGAATTGAACATAAAACTGTTTTGATTGATGCATAAGTAAACCAAATCAGTATAACTTTTAATTTGCTCTGTTGTGAAATTATTGTAAGAAAGCCACTGATTCAGTAGGTTGGATAGTTTCTCAGTTGGAATGCTTGTAAACAATGCGTTGACGTCAAAGGATACTAAAATATCATCCTTTCCAATGGTAATATCTTTGATTTTGTTGATTAGTTCGTCTGTGTTTTTTTATCCTCAATGAACTGAATTTTTTCAATTCGTCGAATTTGTTAATTAACCACTTCGCCAATTTATATGTAGGTGCATGAATATTATTAATTATCGGTCTCATGCTCTCATCCTTCTTATGTATTTTAGGAAGGCAATACAATCTTGGTAGAATCGGGTTGCTCACTATGAGCTTCTTAGCTTCTGAATTACGTATGACAGCACTATCCTTAATGGTTTTCAGAGTAATATCTGTCATAGTTTTCAACGGGTTTTTGCTAATTCTCTCAAATTCAGGTTTTTGAAGCATCATGTCTGTCCTTCGTATATAATCTTCCTTATCCATTATTACCAATTTGTTTCCCTTATCTGCTTTTAAATAATACACCTGTCTGTCATTTAGTTTCTTAATCATTGATTTATCATTTATTTTCATACTCTCTTTAGGAATATTTTGCAGTAGTTGGAAACATTTGTTCTTGGCCAAATTCTTCTCGTTCACATTCTTGATTAGGTTAGAAGTTCCCTCAACTGCAAAATATTCCTAAAGAGAGTATGAAAATAAATGATAAATCAATGATTAAGAAACTAAATGACAGAAAGGTGTATTATTTAAAAGCAGATAAGGGAAACAAATTGGTAATAATGGATAAGGAAGATTATATACGAAGGACAGACATGATGCTTCAAAAACCTCAATATGAGAGAATTAGCAAAAACCCGTTGAAAACTATGACAGATATTACTCTGAAAACCATTAAGGATAGTGCTGTCATACGTAATTCAGAAGCTAAGAAGCTCATAGTGAGCAACCCGATTCTACCAAGATTGTATTGCCTTCCTAAAATACATAAGAAGGATGAGAGCATGAGACCGATAATTAATAATATTGATGCACCTACCTATAAATTGGCGAAGTGATTAATTAACGAATTCGACGAATTGAAAAAATTCAGTTCGTTGAGGATAAAAAACACAGACGAACTAATCAACAAAATCAATGACATTACCATTGGAAAGGATGATATTTTAGTATCCTTTGACGTCAACGCATTGTTTACAAGCATTCCAACTGAGAAACTATCCAACCTACTGAATCAGTGGCTTTCTTACAATAATTTCACAACAGAGCAAATTAAAAGTTATACTGATTTGGTTTACTTATGCATCAATCAAAACAGTTTTATGTTCAATTCAAGTTTTTATAAACAAACCAAGGGACTAGCCATGGGCAATCCGTTATAACCTTTATTAGCTGATCTTTATATGAGCCAATTAGAAATACGGATGACTGAGTCCTTCCCACACATCTTCAAACATTGGCACAGGTATGTGGATGATGTTTTTGCCATTATCCCTAATAGATTCATAGAAGACTCAATAAAGCTACTCAATCTACAAGATCAATCTATCAAATTTACTATTGAAAAGGTTGAAAATGGTTATCTACCTTTTTGGATCTTAAAATTATTAAACATGGAGAGAGACTTGAATTTGGGATCTACAGGAAAGATGCGCATGTTGACAACTATATTAAGCTAAATGTATTCAATCCAAGACCACATCAATATGCCATATTTCATAGTCTAGTGCATAGGTTGATACATGTACCTTTGTCAGATGCAGAATACAAGAAAGAATATCACCATATACATAATGTTCAATGTTGAATGGTTTTAAGACAGATTTTATTGATAAGATGATTTCCAAACATAAGAAAGCTAAATTGATTAAGGACACATGTACTCTGAGCAACTCAAATGACAGCAAACCAATATACAAGAAGTTTACCTTTCATCCGGAATTATTTCCTAAATTTGAAAAATCATTCAAAGGACAAAACATAAAATTGGCTCCCGAAAACAAATTTAACCTGAGGAACATGCTCAACCATCCATTAAACAATAGTACTCCAAAAACAGAATTATCAGGGATATATCAAATGGAATGCTCGGACTGTCACAAGGTGTATATAGGTCAAACCAGAAGGAACCTGGATACAAGAATGAAAGAGCATCTCAGGAACATCAGACTAGTACATACAGAAAAATCTGCTTTAGCCCACCATGCATACTTCAAGGATCACCACATCAAAAAAGAGATCAAACTTTTAAAACATGTCAAAAATCCATCTGAGTTAGGAGTTTGGGAGAAGATATTCATCATTAAGAACCAAAACAAGATCTTGAATTTTGATGTCCCAGCAGCAGATGGGATATTTAGTTTTTTAGGTAATAGGAGTGGTAACACTGTAGGAGCAGATGCATCAGATCAACAAGACATTGGTATCAGTCAACCACCAGCTGAGGATGAGGGAGTAATCCCTGGAAACTAGTCCTGCAAATTAAATGTAAGTGGAGCAAGAAGTGTAAATATTAAATAAATGTTGACTCTGTACAAGTTTTACAACATGCTCTACTGTTTATATTTCTTCAATTAATTATTTTACACTTGAATGATTACCAAACTTATTTCTATATTTTGCCTTGAAGAAACAAATACAGCTCTCAGCTATGTTCCCCTTTTTATGGTCTATATTTTTTTCTTAGTCGTTACTGTTAGTTTCAAAGCGTTAGGGTCAACGATGTAGGCTTCATGTGATTCTTTCTTAAAGCCACAATTTCAACAAAGCATAGACTTCCTCAATACATTCGTATCCATGTTTAGTTAGTAAGGTGGTTAGTGAATGCTTCACCTTGTGGTATTTCTGGGCAACTAGGAGTATTGAAGGGACAAGATCCAAAATGAGCAGATAAATGAGTGATCACCCTTTGATCCCCTTGCTAGGATCGATAAATACAAGATACAAGACCCATCGTGATAGTAATTTACTTTTATGCTTATTTTTTGGTAACCCTAAATTAGTACTGGGACATCATTTGTGATGACATACTTAGGAATGCCACTGCTAAACTAATATCACCATTCCTAACCTAACTACCAACAATCTAGGGTTATCACAAAAAAGTAAATTACTGCCACTGCTAAACTAATATCAAAATCCCTAATCTAAGTACCAACAATTTAGGATTATCACAAAAAGAAGTAAATTACTGCCACATAAATTACTGCAACTATTAAACCAGTATCACTATTCCTAACCTAACTATCACCTATCTAAGGTAATAAAAAAAAAGGTAAATTACTGTCACGATTGACACAGTGTCAGCAGTCGTAGTAAGAAGACCTATCTGCTCTGAGATCCAAGCACAGGGCTCGGTGCTTTAGTCTCCTTTGTACATCTCCGACAAAGGGATTTCTTTGTTCATTTCATAGTGGCTGCCAGGAACTCTTCTCAAGTTGACACGGATGATGTTTACTTTCAAGAGGGCCGTCCGTTCTGAAGATGTGATTCTTAAAATGGATACTCCGATATCCTGATATGACAATGATGACCATTCCTCAAACAATTTCAACTGCAAAACCTTTCTAAGCTGTGAAGAGATTGTCTGGAGTGGGAATCGAATCTGGAAGGAATCTGAGATATTTTTAGTTCCCATAAGACCACCAACAGTGCATCACACCAATGATACTAAGTATTTTGTAAAGAAGAGGAATTAGAAAATTATTTGGCAAAGTTTAGTGCTGATGAAATATTATAAAGTGATTTTAAAGAATGAGGGGTTGAGAATATTGGAATCTCCACATAAATGACCAGAATTAGCAGCATGGAGCAAAAATGTAAAAAACAAACACAACATGAAGGGCTAGTGTTCATTTTTACAATGTAAGAACTAGTTAAAAAAAATAAATTAAAAAAAAAAAATAATAATAATAATAATAATAATAATTCAGCCAAGATGCCATTTTACTAACGCAGCAGTTCAACAGTTATACACTACAGCTGCTATTATCCAAAACACTTTTAACCGAAATACTATTTAACCTAAACAACCCAAAAAAATTTGTTACGATATACTGCATGTGTAGGTTGTTTCAAACACTTGGGCTACCACACAGGAAAGGAATTCTTTGATGGAAGAGGGAAATCTCCTCATCCCCGTCAACCTGTTAGTATGAATAGAAAGCGAGTGAAGAAAGGAATGTCCCAAGGACGAGTAACGGAATGAGAGGGCTTTGATCTTGTCTGCCTCCTTCCCTTATTTATTGTAAAGGCAAATGCCAACTCTGATTGTTTCTTTTATTTGTTCACATCAGTCATATGCTAGTACTTGTCCATGTGGTGGTAATCAAACATTTTGGGTGAAGTGATTTTATTGGTTCTTTGTGCATCATGTCAACAAAGTGGAAATGGGTCGTGATAATGATAGAAGAAAAGTTAGAAGCAGTTAAAATAATTAAAAATAGTGAAGTTTTGCATACTGTTGGAGCTGTTTTTGGTGTTGGTGTTTCCACAGTTTCTGATTACATGAAAATGATTCAAAAACGATTTTTGACCTCTAAAAATACTTTAATTTTTATGCAAAATTGTGGTTATCTGAAACCATCTTCCCCTCCTTTGTTTTGGTTAATAGAGGTTCTACTGTAGTAGCAAATATATACATAATATTACCTGACCATCGCGACTTGTCTGAACACGTCGATTTTCATTGTAAGGATTCAGTAAGTGGCGAGTTGCTTGAAATGGAATATTTGCTCTTTTGATCCATTCAACAGGGAGGGGCGGACTGAGATTAGGTCCACTCAGTTCTAAACACTGGTCAGATGAATCAGTCTTGGGGTCTGGCTTTTCCCCACTCAGTCTTGCATATCCCTGGAAATGGCCACTGCCTTGTACACTGAATACTAGTACCACACGTTTGCCTTCCTGTAAATCAAAACATAAACAAGTAAAACACCTTAAAAGTTAGAACCCTAAAACACCAAATGCTAATATAGACAAAACAGTAACTTAGACATCTTGATTTTTTAAAGATTTTATGACTTCTCAATATATGATCAAAAGAACTAAGAATATTGAAAAAATTAAATGCTACAATAAAAATGTACCATATTTTACGGACTATAATACGCTCTGGACCATAAGATGCACCTTGATATTAGGATGGATATTTAAAGGAAAAGAAATTTAATGTGATTCTACCTATGAAAATTGTTAAAGGGAATAATATACTTCATTGCATAAACAAATTATAACTTTGTACAATGGAATCAGTGTAAATCACTTCTAACTTAAAACCTGCGTTGTACGAAAATCTCTTCTGTACAGGTGACATCGTGTAAATTTTAACAACTAACTGATTCCTAAAGAAAGACTGAAAATACTTTCACACTCTGTAGCCTAACCCTCAATTCAGCATACGGTAAGTGTAACGAGACAAGGCTGTTTAGAGGTCATTACTTTCATTTCACTAGGTGAAGACAACTCCTTTCGAATAAAAGAACTCAACATTCCTTTCTTTTCGCGTTGTGCCAAAATTTGTAACTATTTCATCGTTTACAACAACTAGTTTATAATTATGGTACTCCGGCAATATTTACCACAATTTTAACTTTTAGTGTACTTTGGACCATTAGACGCACCCAACTTTCAAGGCTCTGTTTTAAATGTAAAAAAGTGCGTCTTACGGTCCGTAAAATACGGTTATTATTTTAGTAATGTGGAAAACATATATAGGCAAAATTCTACAATGTGCCTTGGATGTTTCATAACTATGAGTATTGCAGCTACTTTGACCAATCTATTCAAGAGAATGCCAAATTTGAAATATTCCACTTACATTGGGAATGTTGTGCTAACATTGACTGATACAGCTAGAAATGTCCAGCTAAATTAATACTATCTAGAGCAGGTATGGGCAACCTATGAAAAGATGCGGGCTAAACTTTACGATATTTATGAAGTCGCGGGCCGTAGATAATAGGTAGTTGTGAAAAAATAATCATGATATGGTTTTTTATATTAATAAAGTATAATGCTAAAGTTACGTGAATGAGAACAATATTGAACTGATTAGGTATTTACTTACAATCAGCAGAAATTAATGACAAGCTTGAGCTTGAACTTGAGAAACAAGATAATCAATGTTGGCATCAATCCCACTAATACACAAGCGCAGAGTGTTTTCCAAATTTTCATCTGTAAATCTGGCTCGATAGTTTAATTTAGGCCTATTGCAGCATTTTTCTAGCGCTGACGGAAGGAACACCCTTGTAGTTCAGGCATTTGTTTCCCCCCTATCACACTCTTGTTGGCGAGAACCGAAAATATTTACTTTTTCGAGCACGATTTTAAAATGTTCCGCGGGCCGGATCAAAAGTCAGGGCGGGCCACATCCGGCCCGGGGGCCGGGCGTTGCCCATATATGATCTAGAGGCTCACATTTTTCTGCATTAACAACAAATGTGGCCAGAAATACAATATTACAGCGACTTTGCAATAATACAACAAAGCACATGACTGAGGATAACAATATTGTACAGTCGGTCAAATAAAAAACGTCGGGCGGTATTTGATTAAGTATCACGAACGAGCATATGCGCATGTACAGGAAGACTTAAGGTTAGGTTCACACACGCCTCTTGTCTATCCATGTATTTTCTTGATTATTTAGTCAGTTTTGTTCCAAAACAAACATGTATAGAAGGCTGTGGCTATATGCCTCAAATCCGCCATATTCTTGGTTGCAAATTTTTATAATATTAATAATTAATAGATTCGCGAGGAATATGTTTATTCAAGGAGCATTTTTTTAAGATTTTATTTTATAATACCGGTACTTCTAGTGCAAAATCAATAACTTACGCTCAACTTCTGCAACCAATCTTAGCATCGAAATACGCGTCCGGCCAGATCAACGTTTGCTATGAAAACTTCCGGTCGCATTATAGTAACGTTCCCACCTCTGAGCTGCTCTTTCATAAATATGGAACCTTCTCGCTGCTTCAGAGACCGAAAAATGCAGGTCAATTACAGCCCTAACTACACTTTCTCTCACGTTAGCATTTGTATGTGGCGATGACACAAAGCAAAATGAATTATGACAATGCATTAAGTTGAATATCGTGTGTTGCGCTCTCCGCGCTGTTCATTTTTTCCCTCCTTGTTCATATTTTCCCTCCTGCCGCATGGCCTCATATGTTCCGAAAATGACCTGTATTTTGTGTTTTTTATAGGAAACTTGTGAACTAATGCGTCAAAACTTTAATTTTAACAGCATACGAGTCCCGACGTTTTTTATTTGACCGACTGTACATGAATTTTATTTTCTCAGATTTTAACCTTATCACTGCTAACATATTACTCACTGTACGAACTGGTGGTACAGCAAATTTCTATTGTAATCATAAATAGGCAAACAATTGCAAATAATTTGTCAGTTTCATCTAAAACAAAAGCACAGTACGTGTTTCTTGAAGATTAGACTGATTTATGCAACATTGGTGTACCCTGCAAGTAGTCACAATACAGCTGAGTTATCATGTATTTTAATGAATGGTCTAATACAGCACCTGAAATATTTAACTACAGATGGCAGCGCAAGTAAGAGAACAGGGATCTGATGATGTCAGGAATTATGACACTTTACACTGACACTCGTTGAATTGCCCTCATTGTGAATTTCTTACATCTATAGGCATGCAAAGTGGTGGGTTGTATAAATGTGTCAATACCACGGCCACAGTGATGCACGCTGAAGCATATGTATGGCTGCAGAAGTGAAAGGGTTAGAGAGATATTAATAAATGAGAAGTGAATTTTGAAATTTGTTTTGATTTTAGGCTTTCAAAGACGATGAATCAACAAAGACGAAAGAAAAAGTTAGGAAGGGCCTATATATGTATATTCTCATTTCCTGGTTTCAAAAATTACAAGATTGAGAAACCAAATGAATGCTGTAGTTTCTGGTCTTCTTGGTGAAATAGGTAATAATGATACTGATTTAGCAACTTGCTTAAAAGGAAGTAAGAAATGTGCTGCAAAATGTTGGGAGGTTTAGCTGCAAATAAAATTGAAAAGCAGATACCCCAAATGATGCTAAACATTTTTATTTTTATTTTTAATGAGTTTTCCCATCCAAATTCCAAATTTTAAAAGTTGTTCCAAAGTTGAAGTTCTTTCTTTCTTTCTTTTTTTCTTCAAAATTGGAAAACAATGAGCCAACCAATATTATTTATTTAATGAAGGCATTGAATGTGATGCTCTTGAATTCCGCCAATGCAGTTCAAAATGAATTGGGTCTTCCTATTCATTGTTAATTCAGACAGATTTTTCTTAATTTGATTGTTCGTGTCTGGAGACGTTTGATGAAAGAGAAATATGTTGAAACCTAAGCTATGTAATGACTTAAGTTTGTTACAGGAGAGTATTATTTTTTATAGACTACAATAAAGTAGACTACAATGAAGTTAATAAACATGTATCATATATACAGCATATAATAATAATATATTATTATTATATGCTGCAATGATACATGTTTATTAAAGAAGTTGTCTTCATAAATAAGAAGTTACCGTATATACTCGAATACTACCCGCATATTTTTTCCAAAAATCGCGAGTGGAAAACTGGGGTGCGGGTATTATTTGAATACTGGTCTCCTCTCATCTGAATTTCGACAATTTGTACCATATCGGCTCAATATAGCACGATGCTTTCTAGTAGTATCACAGTATAGTATAACAGTAGTGAAGCTGTAATTAAAGGAAAATGAGACAAAGAAAGTGCTTTCTAATCCACATGGTCCGCCATGACTGGCCGTGAAACAAAGCTTTACGTATAGAGACGCCAAGCAAGTAACATTACAGTACAAGCAGAAGCACTTATTCGGGAAAGTTCGGGGAATTACCACACGACTTTGACCTTGATTCGGACCAGTCGGACGTACGTCATCACGTGTGATTCCCGCCAATCAGGTGGAGAGTGTTGTTGTTGTTGAAAGAGACGCAGCGCGTATAAGATGGCGAGATTTCCAGCTGGCTGTTACCGTGTTATTTTTAAAATTACATTTTAGCCTACCATATTTAATTCTTTTATGATATGTAATGTTAATTATAACTGTTTAATCAAGAATAAACCTGGCAAAATAATTTTATATAGAGGCCTAAAGAATTTTTTTTTTTCAAATTTCCTTTCGAAAAATTTGGGTGCGGGTATTATTTGGAGGCGGGTAGTATTCGGGTATATACGGTAAATAAAATGAATTACACAGGATATAAGCCTACATGATGCTTTTCTTATCATTAATATTTGGGAAACTAGAGTGAAAATAAAGTGACAGCATTGAACATATTTTGCGAGAAACTGATGCATAATACTGTAATTGAAAGTAAATGAGACTCTCTCTATATAACTTAAATGCAAATAAACTTTCATAAAATAATTATTCATATCTTACAGGTATTTTGAATATGAATCTTGGTATGTAGGCCTATTACAGAACTAACCTTGAATGCCCTGGTCATCTTTCTCTCTGTGTTAGGCGTAAATGCCCAGGCTCCACGGCTTAAAGAGGCTTCAATTGTTTTCAAGCTGCCAGCTTTAATGACGAAATAACGTGAAGTAGTTTGTCCATTTGAAGTTGTAGGACTACTTGCTAAAGTAGCAGTGTCCCCTATGCTGCCATGTGAAGGTGTGGGTGATGGTGTCTCACTCATATTTCCACTTCCAAATGATTTCACACTACCTGAATCTGAGCGTTCAGCTGTAATAATAATACATTTAATAAAACATTAAAACCTTATGACAGAGAAATCTTATTTTACAGTATCTGCAAAAAGAAAGGGACATAGAGAAGCAAGAACTACGTAAGCAGAAAGAAACACTCTTAATAGGTATACAGAGGAACCTCGTTAGCACGTTTCTCATTACCACGTTTTCCCCACATAGTACAACAATTTTTGGAAGTCCCCATCCCAGTCTTACTAATTACGTGTTTAAAATTTCCTGTAACATGATTTGGTTTCTTGCTTAGTACGTTTGCAATTGGCTCACCAACCACATTTTGCCAAACACGAACCTTGGTTGCACATACGATTTTGTAATCTCGATGTCAGAATTCTTGCGCTTTCTGGTTTCCAAGTCTAAACCTTTGCTCTATGGGACCAATCATCAGCTTGACGATGCCATTTTTTATTTTGTAGTTCTTCTCATTGGCTGTTTTGACTTGGCGTGGATTCGCTAGCGTCAGCTGTTTAGCCATCATTTTTATTGTGATAAAAATTATGTTAGACAAAGTGGTGAAATATATATTAAATTTCTTAAGGTTCTTGCGGTGTAGAGAAGAAAATTAGACAGGTCAAAAGAAATGTAAAAAGTGTATCGTGCTTCCTACGTGGATATCAGATTGCATTTATTAGCAATTTGTGGCAGTGACTTTTCTACTGAACATTTCGGCGCATGTGAAATTTTATACAGTAAAACTTGTTCAAAGCGGAATCGTATGGGACCAAAAGAATTTTCCAAATTGGACAAGTTTCCGGATTACACAAAATACACTATGCTACATAAGTATTATAAATTACTGTACCATGCGCCGAAAATGTGAATTTGTAATAACTTATGCAAATACTGTAATTAATTACAAACCTTAATTCCTGTACAGCAGATATTCTTCACTTTATTTTTATGTACAGTAAAATACTACACTATTACTGTATTAATAATTAATAACACTAACACAATATAATTATGCAATTACTGTAGGCTAACTGTTTTCTTGCCTCATTATCCCTAAGTTTATTTCACTTTTGTCGCCACATATCGGGACATGGGTCCGGACAAAGTCAAGTTTTTAGCTCGCGCATTTACAAACCATTCCCACACTATTTCATTAATTTCTTCATTTCCCGTCTTCTTTGCTTTTCTCTTCATTTGTCCGTTCTCCTTCATCCACTCCTCCCTTAACTTATCTTTGCTCTTTAAAGTTTCGTAAGTTTGCGTTTTACCGCATTTGAAACACAAAATTATTTCGCGCACAGAAAGTTTGTCTCTCTCACTCGCCTCGATCGCCTTCATTTTTTCATTCAGCGTGAGCGATACGTACTTTTTGTTCGACACGATGTTACTTAAGATTCAAACAGTACAAGCCAACTGAAACTGAAGCCTGGCGGAAAATACAAAACAAAGCAGGTAGCAGATTTCTTGACTACTGGGTAAATTCAATTGTTGGCCGAAACATAAAGCCACCGACGTGTATACTCTAACGGAACTCTCAGGGCTGTACAATATTCGCGCTAAGAAGTAACGTGTTCACACAGACGTGAATAAGAAAATATATTACAGTATATTGTAACGCTGCTTTTCCGCATTATAGAATAAATTGCTACTTAAATCTTAAAATTTGCATTCCGTTTCCGCGTTAAGCACGTTCCGTTTTATACAAAATATTGACATTTAAAAATGTATTTCGTGCGTCGGGACCGAAATATTTGTACGCTTTGGGCAGATTTCCGGATTATACACGTGCTGCTTTGAACAAGTTTTACTGTACTTTCAGTTATTTTATGTGTGTAATAGATTGTGGATTGGCACTTGTTTCATGTTTGACGTTTCAAAATGAAGTGAAGTGCTTTTTTGTGAATTTTGTCTGTTTTTTCATTACATAAGGCTCCCATACAGTCCTTGATTTTTAGTAGGTTTTGTTCAATTTTTTAGTAAACAAATTATAAGGCCTATATGTTCATTTACATAATATAAACCTGTCATAACTATTTTCCTGGCATAAAACAACTGTGTGGCATTTTGGGTAATTTTAAACCATTTGGATGCCCTTTCGGGTGATACTGAGAAACTTAGAAAACATCTTGACCTAAATATTGCCTTAGATTTTTTTTATTTTTCAGTAGTACATTTTCCTGTTTAAGACATCGGTTTTTTTCGGCACGTAGAAAAACATGTTAATGAGGTTCCACTGGTACTATAAATGTCAACAAATGAGTGGGTTTACAATTAGTGTGCATTTTAAAGAGTCATGAAATTATGGATTGAAGGCTGAGGAGGAAGCATTGTCTACAGAATGATAATCAAATTAATCATTAAGGATCCTATTTTACAGTGAATAAAAATGTCAAATCTCGGTACAAGGTTGGGTTACTTTGGGTGGTATTTGGCTTAAAAGCATACAATTTCAATGTTGTTTGGATATTCTTCCTATGCATAATCTGTAGTTTGCTGAATGGGCAATTCTTATATTATAGAAAAAATACAGTAATTTAATACCATGATCTGCATTCGTTTTAGATGAATATTCAAACTTCTTTTGTTGCTGCCTGAAACCAGTCTTATTTTCACTGTTTCCTAGGAAGATATTTTCATCATGTGCATCATCATCCCCATTTCTCCTAGAACCTGTAAAAAAAGAAAGAATACATTGTACACTTACGTAATGAGAAAAACTTCATAAAAATAATCAAAAACAAAAAATGCTTTAACCAATATTCGGCATATTCCAGTATAATAGATTAATATCTACTTTAATAGAACTACAATACCTGCCGGCACCCAAAGAAATGTTACGAAAGTAATTTTAAACTGATGGAATTTGAAGTGGGTAACAAGAGCAAAGTAAAGCGTGGACCGCTACCGCTGATTTGTCAGTGTTTTGGTATTTGATGTGTCTTATATGTCTTTAGTTCTAACTTCCAATGCCCTCTTGGATTTTCCTACATAGAATTTTTCACAGTCATTACATTTAAATTGATAGATGCCACACTTCATACTGTTGGCGGGGTTCTGCAATTTGTAGATGCCAATAAGTTTTTCAAAGAGTGTCTGCTATAGTGATGCCATGATTCTTGAAAACTTTATTGAATTTTTTGTCAGCCCACGAGTGGAATGTGATTTGCTTTACAAGTTTTCTTCTATTGGTTGCAAGGTGATTATAAAGTGAACTTTAGTGTTAATTTCAGCTCCCTATGTAATTATCATCATCATCATCATCTACTAGGTACATCAAGATAGGCCAAATTGGCCTGTTCCAGCTCAGAAGTCATCTTCCCATCGTCGTTGAGGTCTTCCTATGGGTGTATATAGCATTGCATGTTTTGCCGGTCTATTGTTCTGTATCCTCAGTATATGATCGTGCCAACATTGCTTGTAATTCATAATCTTATCATTTAAATTATATATCTTCGACTGTTCTCTTATAGCTTCATTTCTCATATGGTCTATGAGATTATATCCAGCAACATATCTAAGAAATTTCATTTCTGCTGTTTCTATCATTCTTCTATCTTTCCTGTTCATGGCCCAGTTCTCTGAGCCATTAGTCAAAACCGGAACTGCCATAGTCTTATAGAATTTTAGCATTGTTTCTTTTTGTGTTTTATTTTTTAACGTTCTCTTTATCGTCCCACATATATTTTGAAATTTGTAAATTTTGTTTTTCAAATCTTCTTCATAATTAAATGTTACATCGCAACCCAAATAATTGAAATGTTGTACCTGTTCTATCGTTTTATTATCAATCAATATTTTGGATCTTCTTGGGTATTTTCCCTGTGCTGCCGTTTTTGTTACCGAAATGTTTAAATTATATGTTTTCATTGTTTTCTACGTTGTTATATGTAATTATTATGTTATATATTGAACCTTCACTGTGTTAGCTTCCAATACAATTTAATATTCAAGTTATCCGTTTGAGCCTCACTGGTCCGCCAAGAATGTTTTGGAATTTGTTAAGTGCCCAACTAAAAAAAAGTTTATTGATTTTACTTTACAGCAAGCATATGAATTTGAGATTTGATGGTTTGAATGCACACTTCAATGACATACCTCAATTCATTAAATAAATGGCAGTTCACATACAGCGTTACTAATAAGTTGCTTATATGTACATTGAACGGTTCTTTGGTTAATCAACCCAAGTTCTATATAAGCCGTGTCACTAATAATCCCTGTATAACTTCCAAGGGTTTCACAACGTTTGAATGTGAAACATCAAACATATCATGCTAATGATGAAGTTTAACACCCAAGGCAGAAAAGGAAGCAGTTGCCAGTGTCGCCAACTATCCGAGCAGTGAACAAACAGCAGTATGTCGTCTGCTGTGAGAAAATCAAGTTCCAGTATTTCATTAAATTGACTTCAGAAAGCTGTAACCGTGGATAAAATTAAGAAAATATGACCCACAAACAAGAAACAATGTTAATAATTCTGCAAGAGCAGCTGAGAATGTTTCCTAACAAATTACCTTAAGAATGAATGCATAATCTCTAAAATTCAAACTCGAACATCTATCAAATGACCGGCTGTTACAGATATAGGCCATCATTATTATTTATGTCAAGTTTACACAAGGGTGTTAGGTTGTTATTAGTAAATTTTTCTCCTCTGCATATATTCCTGGTATAAATGATACACATGGATTACTAGTAAGACTGAAAATATGTAAATTATCAGCAAGTTATTTGGTTCAGGTATAATGAAGAAAATAACATTTCTATAAAAATGAATGTATGAAAAAGTACTTCATGCTTGTCCCGTTGTTTGTTGTTAGGTCACTGGTCACTGCAGTAATACTTCTATCTAGTCAATGGCTTGGAAGTGGCATGACTAGTCCACAGAAGACCACGGCATGTATAATATATCATTATGCAGATAAAATGAAAAAAATAAAAATAAAAATTTTATATTGCGTACCTGTGGGGTAATAATCAATAGACATAGGACGAGGTCGCTGTCCAATTCCTGAAGGTTGCTGGAGGCCCATAGCTTGCTCTTCTGCAGTTAAAACATTAATGATTGTTTTAACAACAGCTTCATCTACCTAAAAAAAATATAACATACACACATATTTTAATAGCATCATAGCAGACTCTCTATTGAATCTAAAATAAAGAAAAACTAAAACGTTAGCCACTGTCCTAGAAAATTTGATCATGAATACTGGATATCCTAAATTAGGTCAAGAATGATTTTCACATCTGTTATAAAACATTCTTTGAATAAATATACTGTATCATGTAATGGCTACAGAAATGATGAAAGTGTGAAATTTGTAGGATATCTGATACGGGCAAAAACATGCAGTACCTATACAAACAAGCCATGTGATAAATCTCTATTGCCCAAATGTCTATTTGTTAATTATACTTAAGCCTCTTTTTCAGTACACCTTAAGTTATAATCAAGTTATCTGATAGCTCTGATAAATTTAACTATTTTGGTAATTATCATGTATGATTAACTATGAACTTCTGTCAATGCTGTGAACATCAGAATTCGTTTATAGATGGCAATACTATTTTTTAGGCATCTTTTCAATGAATCCTAGAGATTTTTTATGACAAAGTTTATTTTGAAGCAACTGTTTAGTGATTCCCAGTGATTTTTTAAGCAAAGTTTATTTTTCAGAAAACAGCTGCCTGCCATCCTCTGTTACTGGATATTTGCTTGCACTTGACAGTGTTTAAATCCCTCAGCATATGAAGCATCGGTTGATTGAAGATAAGTCCTCAATTTGTTGATTTAAGAATTATATCTTCTTCTTTCCTTGTTTCTAGGCCTTTGAATCCAGGGACATAAGGAACTTACAATCTGGGAGAAGATTTTTATCTAGAAAAATGCAGAGCATCTTATGAATTTTCATATCCTCATGGAGGATCAACTAATTAAGAAGTCTGTAAGATGTCCACAAGAGGGTACTCGGACAAATAACAAATTTTCTCGAAACAATTGTCTAGATCAGTTTTATAATTTAGTGAAGTTCTGTGTAGAAAATCTCCATTCACTTATGTCTTCATAATATCATAACTTCACTGTGTAAACTTCCACACTTTTAACAGAGACATACCTGAGACCAAGGCTTTGCAGGAGCTCTCATTCGACGAAGGAACAGTGAATGCCACTTCTGTCGTAACTGTAATGCTAAATGAGCTGCTTCAGCATCCACTCTGAATACAACCCAATCATCGAGTTTCAATGTAGTGTTTTGCCCATCTGGCCTCTCCTCCACTTCACTGTCACTTTCTGTCTCCACAGCACCATCTCCTCTGAACACTGCAATACAATACCAGTTCTAGAATTAACATAAAGATTTTTAACAAGTCTATATTAAAGGTAGATAGTAAGTCTGAACACCTTGACCACAAATGATAACTGTACCTGTAAACTGCGTTACAAGACTTTTTTTAAATGAAATTTAATTCTTCATTCCATATGATACATTCTGAATTTAAGGGTTAAATCTCAGCTCAATTGTGGGCAACTTACTTAAAAAAAATGCAACCTAATAGTACAAATGTTATGCTTACTCTCTGCCTCTGATACAGCATCTAAGGGCATTCTTGCTGGTCCAGCAAAGAGGGCAACAGTGATGGGTGTTACTAATGTACAGCAACGGACATGACAGAAACGTCCAGACCTGCTCATCTCCTCATAAACCAACCAGTCTGATGGCAAAGATTCTACAGTAGCTGAATGAGATGCAGCTACTGAAGTGCGAGGTGACTTTGGGCATTCTCGCAAGGTGGATGAAGGATGGAATGTAACTCTGAATTCTTTCCTGAAATATAAATGGCTCAACATTAAAGGGAAATACAGTAAAACCTTTCACAACAGCATTCAATTATGTGGCAATAGCAAAACAACAGCATTTTCAAAGTCTAAACGTGCTTTGAATGTTAGCTAATGTTAGTAACATCACATATTATTCTGCAGGTAAGCATTTGTACAACATACCTGAATACTCCCTACATATCAATGGCTAAGAGAGTGAATTGTTCTTTATGATGTAATGGAAGCTTGAATTTGTGTGAAGTTAGCTGATAGAATGTTAGCTTTTACAAAATTTTTGAAGTATTACCGAATTTACCCGCACAATACACATACTTTTTTTTCCAGATTTTATAACAAAACTAGGGTCCTTTAAGTGAGGAAAACATTTTAGTGAAAGTACGTATTAAAAGATGCGCCAGTTAACAATCGATAGCACAGGTCTCAATATAGTAGCAGCGAGTAATTTATACATCGATTGTATCGCACATGTGACGATCGATAGCAGAACTTCATCATAAACAGATGAGAAGCACATCCGTACATTACACTCAGACACTGTAAATTCTCATCCAGCGACTCTGTTACCATGTTCTTCCACGAATTTGATTACTTTCAGCCTAAAACTCGTGTGTAATTTGAATTTTGGTTGGTTCTCATCTATTTTCCAAACAAAAGTTTATCAACACAGCAGTCTACTGCAGATGTCTTGCTGCGATTTTAATCGACAATTGTTCAGTGTATTGATATTCTGTGCAGTAATAACACCCAATCACGATTTCTGTTTCCAGGCATTGTTGTTTAAAAAGTTGAATTCAAAGAAAATTAGGCCATCCAATCTTATGACTTTATTAACAATTTTTTGTTAAAAACAAGATGCATTTACTATGCAGGGATTTTATATTTTTTTTATGTTTTAATGTAAAAAGTTGGAGTGTGTCCATTATGCAAGGAAGTCTATTTCATTCTTTATTTTTTTATTTTTTCATAAGCATATTAAGATTTGAAGTTACTTCATTGCATATGCTGCAGGTTTTGAAAGAACTTGCAAGTAGTAGATATAGAGATAAGTAATCAAGAAACCACAGAATATTTTTTCTGCTAAACATTACATGTGAATATTTTTTATGTGAAAGATTCCTCTGACACCAGAATTCAAATCCATAACCTACAGATTTCCATGCTGATGCTCCTCCCAATTGAACTAGCCATTGATCCACAGCGTCAGATGTAATCTCTCTCCTACGATGCTCTCCCAACGAGCTAGCTAGAGTTTGATCCATACCAGATGGAATCTCATGCAGTGGATCAAACTGTGGCTAACTCAGTTGGGAGAGCACTGAGATTGAAAGCCAAAGATCACAGGTTCGAATCCTGGAATTTTTCTTCTAAAAATATTCTCTGGAAGACATGTTCAAAATGTATTTAAAACCATGTTGTAGTACAACTAAATTGATCCACCAGTGCTATCCCAACATGTTTTGACAAATTTTTGTCATAATATGAAATGTCAGAATGTAAAAATCCTCTGAGTCCTCTAAGAGGGGCTATGAACTGTGGACAGCTTGTTAAAAAACTCCAAACCAAAATTACGGCCTCTGGAAAAACAGTTCCAGACCTTCCAAGTCCTAGTAATAAGTCAGTACCCTCTTTAGAGGGCTGCTGAGTCAATGGGGTTATCATACAGTCCCCGTATAATGTAAAGATAAGAGTTTGGATACTGGAATTAACCATAGCCAATTATTAAGTTTTGTGAAGCTTATGTCTTGTGTTGCAACCATAATCACTAAAAATGTTAATTTTATTTTTTCTTCTCTTAGGCCATTACTGAAAGTTGCTTACATCATGCTTACAAAAAGTTGTTTATAATTACTGATGAATGTGTATAATATCAGCAGGCATGGAGCATGTGAAAGTAGCCAACTTGACAAGTTATGCACAGCAGACAAGGATGACCATTATGGTGCATGATTTGATCTTAGCAGAGGTCACCCAAGTCTGTGAACTTCATGGATTCTGGTTCTCTTATTACCAAGTAGTTTTTTCTTCTGAGCTGAAGATGTTTCTAAAATTCGTTACTCATGTACTGAGGATATGCTGAAGGCACTGCATCATGATGACCAAGATTACAGTGATGTCAAAATGCAGTCGAACAATCATTTTTTAATAAAATAACGTACAGCTGTGGCCTCTCCACTTTTATGGTAAGGGTACCAGATGGGTAAACAACTGACAGTAATTTACCATGCAACTTGGTTTTATTAAATGTACTAGCTTGTGCCCGTGGCTCCGCCCGCGATAATTATTTCAAGAATTAAAAATTAAGAGCATAATAGTTAAATCATATTATGTATTAACACCTAAATCACATGGAGTGCATCCCACGATTAGGTAGTGTCGCCTGGTAAAAGCGACCTCAGATTCGAGTTCCTTGGCCCAGAAAGCCCCTGTATAGTGAGTTTCGTTCAAATCAGACAACGTTTGACCATATTTAGGCCTATGTTGATTATCCCTCTTCCATGTAGTTTGAAAATTTCATGTTTGCAGGCCTTGACATTCTAAACAAATGAATCGTCCAGGATGAACTTGCAAAATCAAGCAATCGCGTATGACAAAAATAGCCAAAGCCAACTGTAATTGATTTGACACTGAAATGTATTATGCCTGTTGCTCACGGTCAAATTGTTTCGTTAAATTTATTGTACAACAAATTTAAGCAAACATTTAAACAAATCCAACTTTGCTAACGGTAAAATGAGTCATCAAATGCATACTAGCAAATGATCCTCCCTCTGTGGACTAAATTTCGCAACATCGTAGTATTACCCTGCCACCTAGTGGTAGACTCCTGTACTCTAAATTTTGCGCCACTCATACTCTGCTGCTAATGGTAGTTTGTTGTATCGTTTACATTAAAAGACAACAATTTTCCAGATTAATTGGGATGGGACAAGATCACATTATTAAGATAATTTACAAAACTTATAAATAATTTATTTCAGTGTTATGATATTTACGAAAGACAAATATAATGTGCGGTTTAAGCTCCGCCCACTCGATATTCACATTTTGTTTCTCCGCGCAGCATGGCGACAAACTATCCTTGTATATTGTCGCCGACACTCCCGACCATACCAAATATTAAAAATGCGGGAGTGCCCCTTGTAAAAAAATATTAAAACTGTGAGCGTGTCCCTTGTACCTAATATTAAAAATTCGAGAGTGCCCCTTGTACCATATATAAAAAATTCGAGAGTACTCACAGGTTTGCCTTGTACCCAACAGTTTGTCAGCCTGTTTATCCTCAAAGAATTCGCTTGATTATGGTATAAAAGGAAGTGCTTCGCTGGGGGAGGGATATTTCTCATGCGACGATGCACCTTATATTTGGTTTTTCCCATGATTTTATTAAAGGTGACCTTTAAATCTGCCGAACATTATACTTTAACTATTTATAATTATTATGGTAATTTTATAAATTTCACATCTTGTTGTAAGATTTCCTTTGCCCTGTGTATTTGAATTTTTCATATAAAAGAAAGCAAACAATGCGTGAAGCTTTGAAATATTAAAATCATACATTGTTTACGATCATTTAAAATAATTATGAAAGAAAAAAAAATTACTATACCAAGAATCGAACCCGAGACCTCTAGCACCACAGTCTAGCTTGCTACCACGAGGCTATGAAGGAATGATGGAAGCAAGCATGAATCGTGCACATACAAGTACGGCTCCTATGTCATCCCGCTTCGAATTTTCATTTCGTTTTTGTATGGCAACGAGTCGTGTTCTCGTCATGTTTTTTATACTAATCCGTTCGGAATAACGATATCTACACAGGTATATACCCATGCTATTTTGATGGAGCTGCTACGCTAGGAAAAGAAGAATATGTGAGGAAGGAAAATGGCTGCACTTGCAATCTTTTGGCTTGCAGACAGCAAGTTCTCCACAATACCGCTGGGGGCGCGGGCTGTTCACGTTCGTTGCGCTGATTGGCTGTTTGACAGCTTATTTGTTGGAATTAGAACATGACCTATATGCCGACGCGAATAACCAAACGTTTGCCAAAAGGCGAATTTGATCGTTAGCAATACCAATTTGTTGAAAAGTGATAGTTGTGCAATAAATTTAAAGAAAAATTTGACCGTGAGCAACAGGCATTACTGAAAACTGATGCTTCAAAAACTCAAAAAATTCACGTTTTCTGCCCGTTTTTCACTCATAACTCACGAAGGAAAACGAAAATTAAAATTCCGGCTTCGAGGTGCATTTTCCGACCCTTCAGTCCACCTATGTTTAAAATTTCAGATCTCTGCATTGAGTAGATTTCGCTGGGCATTGCAGACAGACAGACAGACAGAAGGAAGACAGACACTTCCTTTTATTAATATAGATTACAGCATCAATATGCAACTTGAATGAAAAACATATGGGACGTATACGGAAGGTTTGGAAAGTACACTAGGTTATATGATGGAATACTTTATTCCTGAGGACAACAAGAAGAGCGATAATGACTATCATAGAGAAGTAAGGAGATTAGTAGCGGAACCCACCGAAGTACATGATGATAGTATCTTTACAAAAGAGGAGATATATACCACTATTAAACATTTAAACACTAAAAAAGCCCCTGGCGAGGATGGAATTAGTAGTGAGATACTTCTGAGGGTCTTCGAACTTTTCTCCTCGTTCGTTACGAGAATATACAACGAATGTTTAGCGAAGGGATGCTTCCCAAAGCTCTGGAAAAAATCACTCATAATACCCATAATCAAACCAGGAAGAAATCAGAGCAGAGAAGTATCTAAATACAGACCCATAAGTCTAATAAATGTGGCAGGAAAAGTCCTTGAAAAGCTGCTAATAGAAAGAATACTACATCAAATTTACACAAACAGTTTAATGAACCCCAACCAATATGGTTTTACTCCACAAAGGGGAACCATTGATGCTGCTATGGATGCAAAGCAATTCATATCACATAGTTTGGAAGAACGGAAATGTGTTGTCATGGTCAGTCTAGACGTACGAGGCGCATTCGACGCTGCCTGGTGGCCTAGTATACTTCAAAATCTCAAAGAACTAAAATGCCCAAGAAATCTCTACAAGCTTACACAAAGCTATTTTAGCGAAAGATTTGCTACATTGCATACAAATACTTATCAAGTCATAAAGCAGGTGCACAAGGGATGCCCTCAGGGATCTTGTTGTGGCCCTGGGTTTTGGAACATTATGTATAATTCATTGTTAAATCTTAACTACTCAAAACATTCACACGCACTGGCCTTTGCAGATGATCTTATACTGCTGACCAAGGGAGCTACTCGTCTTGAAGCAGAAAATTATGCTAATTCGGATATTTACAAAATACAGAATTGGGCTTACCAGAACAAAGTTGACTTTAATGAAAGTAAATCAAAGGTCTTAATAATTTCAAAGAAGAAGAAAGACCGGGCTGAGAAAACAAATATCTTTTTAAACTACAAAGCCTTGGAACAGGTTAGAGAATTAAAATATCTAGGAATTTACTTCAACGAAAAATTCAACTTTGGTAAACATATCGACAAAATAACTAAAAAAGCACTACAAGTAGTAAATATCTTGAGTAGAGCAGCGAAATTACAATGGGGACTAGGGCACTGTGCCTTAAAGACAATTTATAAAGGAGCCCTGCTCCCAATGTTAACATACGGCTGCCCAGTTTGGTATGAGGCATTGCAAACACAGAAAAATTTAAGGAAACTGCAGCGTATACAAAGATTAATTAATATAAGAATGGCCAAGGCTCACAGGACGCTGTCATTTGAAGCCACGTGCGTGGCTGCCGGAGTTCAGCCTATAGGTATAATAGTGACACAATCTGTAAAGATCTATGAAGCAACTCATCGAAGTAAAGATTTCCGTGCAGATTATGACACGCCTCTACAAGTTAAGGACTGGCCTCATCCTGCAAACAGAACATCAATTGAAGAAATTAATAGTTCTCTAGCATATGAGTTAGAAATCTACACAGATGGCAGTAAAATTCACGGAAAAGTAGGCGCAGCAGCAGCATTTTATAAACGAGGACAATTAATTCATACCATGAAGAACAGACTTCTCAGTGATTGTTCCAACAATCAGGCGGAACAGATTGCGATATTAAAAGCTATTGAAGCAATCAATGATCTACCTATCCCACTCGAAGAGAACAAGGTAGCAATCTATACGGACAGTAAAATTACCCTGGACTTACTTCAGAACAACCGCAATCACAGCTACCTTATCGAGCAGATCAGGAACTTAGTAAGAAAACTCAAGGATCACAAAATACATTTTGGATGGATAAAGGCCCATGTGGGATTTGCTGGTAACGAGATGGCAGATAAGCTAGCTAAGGAAGCAGCAGGAGAAGAAGATACAGAACCGGTATACTCAAAAATTCCCAAAACTGCAATAGTTCGAGAAATTAAAGAAGAAGGTCTAACAAAATGGCAGGCGGATTGGACCAACACGACTAAGGGAGCTACCTGTAGGGCCTTCTTCCCATCAGTTCGTCAGAGAATAAGACAAAGGATCATAATGACAGCACCAATCGCAGCAATAGTTACTGGACATGGAATAACCAAATCCTACCTGAAGAGATTCCACATAATGAATGATGACACGTGCTCCTGTCTTCAAGAGGCCCAAACTGTAGACCACCTATTATACAGATGCAGTAAACTCCAACAACAGAGAGACAATTTAAAAAAGCACATTGCAATCAAACACGGGCAATGGCCGGTTACTCCAGATCAACTCATTGTGAAACACTATACATCATTTAAACGCTTTATACACGAAATAGACTTCAGTTCATTATAGTTAATAATAATACAAGTTTAGATAACACAGCTGTACAATGATAGAATTTTATAAGAAAGTTGTAATTATTGGAATTTGCTCAGAAACTATTACCTTAATGATTTAATGTATCCAACATTGTAGATACTTGTATACACTTAACTTTTTTAATGAGACATAGCATGTAGTATTGCAGCACTTAAGCAATGGAACATGCTGTATTAATTCCATTAAATAAAAAAAAAATAAAAAAAAAAAAAACATAGTATCAGTCAACAATAATGTACTTATGCTGTTGCTTTGATTTCAGAATTGTTTAACTCTTTGCCATAAAAACATATAAAAACCAATGTACAAACTCTAACTTACTGAGTTCTCAGCTGCATGTTTTCCCTGTCAACTCGAATCAGGTTAGGATACATTCCAGCACAAAGGGCAGCTTTCACCACAGCCCAGTTCTCAGAATTAGTGTTCAGATCACGAATGTCACCACCTCCTCTTGCTCGTACAAATCCTGAAGCTCGGAGCTGTCCAAGAAGCTGTGTCCTCATCACTACCACCATTTCCATTGTTGCAGATGATATGAAATGTTTATCACAGAACGCTCGCTCCCAGCCATTTCCTCGTGCATGCTGCCAAGTCTGTAAGAATGTATTTTATTGAATCAAATAAATACTGTTAATCTAGTTAAAGCAGCAGCATACAAGTGCTAATAAATAAATAAATACAGTAAAACTTGGTGAAGTGAAATGTAAATAATCTAAAATTTACCTAAGTGGATAAATGCTTTGGGTCCTCACACATTAACTACACTTTATCTCTATTATTATCTCAAATTTCTTTTGCACAAAACAGAATAGGGATTTTTAAATTTCTAGTAAAATTTCAACATACAATGTAGATCTGAAAAATCAGCAGCATTTATTCTATTTTGCATACCCATATGCCATTGCTACTGAAAGATACACAATATTAACTCCAATGTGGCCTCTAGATTAAAAATCTCTATCCATACCATTAAGTGATCTGTTTAATTATCACGGTTGTTTTAATTCTTTCAGTCACAGGTAGGGATAGGAATTTTTCGCGACCACGAATTTAACGATTTTTATTAAGAACTGTATTAGGAATGATAACTAGCTTCAACACACACAACAGTACCCTGAAAAATGTTTTTTGTACTCGCGAATTGATGCGAATTTTGCATGAAAATGTGATTTTGGCACGAATATTTACTTCAAAATGCGATTTTGGCACGAATTTTTACTTTTTTGCGAGAAAGAGGCCGAAAATGAAAAAACCGGTTGATCTACCGTAGCTGGTTACCTTCTTCAAAGCACCGCCACCTATCGATTATCTCGAATCTCCAGGACTATCGATATATGAATCTATTTAACATCGAAAATATATCGATTTAATTTAAACATCGTAAAAGAGGCGTAAAAATGCAGAAGCAAGCGATATTAATTTTATTATCTTAGTTTTGCGTATTTTGTCATTTTTTATAGCGGTATTACAGAATATGCGTGTATTATGAGTTGCTCAGAAGTAAAAAAAAAAATAGGCTGTAATATATGGGAATGCAAATAATGGTAACAAAGTGGTTATGAAAAATAGAAAAATCGCACGAAATTCAACACTGAAAGTCATATGAAGTGTAAAGTACAGATTTCTGTTTTCTTTTCCGTCAATCTTATTTAATTGTATTAACTTAAGTCAGCTGATACTTTCTTTTTCTTATCAGGCCTATTTCAGCTAAGACATGTGTTACCTTAATATTATGAATATGGGGCAATTTATTGTTTCACTTTGGGGCTAATTTAATTATTTTTCCTTTCCTTTACTGTTAAAAAGGCAGGTGCGGCTCAAATTCAGGGGTGGCTTATATTCGGATAAATACGGTATTAGGATTCGATTAGTATTAGTACGACGTATTTAGTTCTCCTTGGAGTTTGGCGTTGTGGAAGCCGTGCGCAAATGCAGACTGCGAAATTTTTTTTTTCTGCATAGCGTATTGAGTGACAGGCGCCATCGTTTGTCACACGAGAACGTTGAACATTTTAGTGAGATGTTTCTTTGAAGGATAAATTTACTTAGCCTTGCACATATTGTGTCTTGATCGAGTTTAAATGTGTATTATTTAGCCTTTTGTAAATATTGTGTCTTGATTGGGTTTAAATGTGTAACTTGTAATTTAATTCAATTGTATGGTTTAAGCACATAAAAAGTATGCTTCCCCGTGAATCTGCTATAGTTTTGAAAGTACCGGAAAGTTAAATTGAAACCACCGAATTTCACATTTCAAAGTACCGCTTTCTCCTGTTTGAAAACACCGAAAAATTCCCATCTCTAGTCACAGGAAATACGTGCGAAAATTTATGCTAGCTGCACAGAGAACTTACTATGTTCTACATAGATTTTAACTATAAAATTCCTGCTAATTGTTGCCAATAAGTGGATCTAGATTACAAGCCCCTTCAAAAAGGTACTGGAATTAATCCCAGCACGTTGTAATTGAAATTGCAATAAAAATAGGTGGTACAGTACATGCACCACCATGCTTTGAGATGTTACATTTTTGTGGTACATTGTTTGTACTACCATGCCTCAAGGAGTTAACAATAGCTGTGTATTGCTACTTGGCCTGAAACCCATGTTGTTGAGCTGAAATTTTTTGGGAAATCTTTTGCATGCCTGCAAAAGTAGACACGGGAATGTCACATTTACACATACATTACACCTGAGTTGATATTGAACCCCCAAACGTGGGAGCCCATTAAGGAAACGAAAGAGAAAGTAGCTTCTCATCTATGGTTTGAGTAATCCCCTATAGGCTATACAATAACTTGTTTCCTTTGGAGACTTATTCCCAAGGAACTTACTAAACCAACTAAACCAACTTCTGTATACAACCTATACATTTTACTGTTAAGGCAATGTAACTAACTCCTTAACTAATATGCCTACCTATATAACTGTTTTTGAATCCTCCTCATGGACTAAGGGCCAGAGCTTCTGACTGTTAATAATGAGGTTCTGGATTTCATTTCCGGTTCGGCCAAGGGGAATTTTATCTTTCGTAGGCAGGTTTCTTGGATTGGTCCGATTAGTTAGTAAGGAGTTGGGTTTAACCCTTTTACTGCTACAAATGTATATACAGTGAAACTTCGATTTTACGATTTCCGATTTTACGTCAAGAATTTAAAATCCCGGCTTAACGCCCATAAGAGCAATAAATAAATTTTCGCGATTTTACGTTCTCCAATTTTACGTTTTCCTCGACTTTACGCAGGAGTTTTTGGTCCCATGGTATATGAAACCTCGATTTTACACGGAATGCGGCAACTTCGGAACAAAAGCCTCCATCGTCACCATTATATTCCTCCTTGTTCTGTTGAAGAGCATAGGTCGTCAACATGCTATCTCGGTGTAGCTACTTCGTTTCTGCTTCTTTGCACATTGTGCGCACTTATAATACTTTCGTTTGTTATAAGCCTTTGTTTCTGCTTCTTTGCACATTGTGTGCAGTTCTTTATTAATAATGGTTTCGCGGGCTATAACGTTTCCTTTCCTTCTTGGCTCCGCCACTTATACTTCCGGCGGTGACGAGTTTGGTTCTTCATTGTGAACGTTAGAAGAGCTTCGTCAGAAGATCAAATATTTTATAATACTGTTTCTTTACACTAAGTTTGTATCAAGTTGGTAATCATAATGGCTATAAATCCAGCAAAAAAATGAAAAGCGTTTTCCATCGCGGAAAAAATGGACATCCTAGCTAAAGTCGATGCCCACATGGGCACACGTGTTGATCTAGCGGCGAGTATGAATTTACCAGTGTCAACGCTAAATACAATAGTAAAAAATCGCTGTGACATTGAAAAGTGTTTTGCAAGTTGTGGAACATTCTCAAAGCAGAGAAAATCTTTAAAATCAACGCCGCTCGAGGAGCTAGAAAATACTCTCTCCATGTGGTTCAAGCAAGCTAGAACAGCAAATGCAGCCATCGATGGAACCCACCTAAAGGAAAAAGCTTTGCACATCGCTGCCAGACTTGGAATAGACAATTTCAAAGCATCGAATGGCTGGATCGACAAATTCAAGAAACGCCACAATCTGGTGTATAAAGCTCTGTCTGGAGAAAGTGCTAGTGTGGCTCCCGAAACTGTTGAAGAGTGGAAGGACAACCTTCAACATTTGGTAGAAGGTTATGATCCCAAAAACATTTACAATGCAGATGAAACTGGCCTGTTTTTCAATCTTCTTCCAAACAAAACCTTGGCATACAAAGGTGAGGCATGTCATGGAGGCACAAAATCAAAGCAACGAGTGACTGTGTTGCTTGCTTGCAATGCAGATGGCTCTGACAAGTTACCTCCACTTGTTATAGGCAAGTATAACAAGCCACGGTGCTTTAAGGGAGTGAAAACACTGCCAACAAAATACAAAGCTAACACAAACTCTTGGGTGACTACAGGATTATTTGAAGAGTATCTCCTCCAGCTAGATCGACAAATGGGTGCTAAAAACAGAAAAATAATTCTGTTTGTTGACCAGTGTGCTGCACACCCAAAAAATACTGCACTGAAAAACATCAAGGTGGTATTTTTCCCTCGAAACTGTACCAGCCAGCTACAGCCTTTGGATCTGGGTGTAATCCAAGCTTTTAAATGCTATTACAGGCGACAGGTCATAAGAAAGGTTGTTGCATAATAGATGGGGGACTGCTGCAAGATGCGACAAAGATGAAGCTAAGCATCCTGTCTGCAATGCATGCTGTTGAAGATGGCTGCATTGAGGATCCCTTCACACTTAGTGCTCAGGAAAAGCAGGGATGGGAATCCATTCACCCTGGAGTAGAATTTCAAGAGTATGCTGCTTGCGACGACAGTGTGAATGTTTGTGAAGTGCAAAGTGTAGATCAGGTGCTAGATGATAACCTTGCTGCAGTCGAGGAAGAAGAAGAAGAAGTAGAAGGCATAGATCAAGATGGGTGTTGTGAGGTTCAGGTAGAGAATGTCAACTTCTTAGATGCCCTTCAAGGCTTACAACAAACAAGAGCTTATTTTCAAAAGTTCAGTGTACCTAATGACATTCTTGGCATGTGCCAAAAAATGGAAAATGAACTGTACAGACTAAAGGCTCAAGAACAAACAAAGCAAACATCTTTGTTAGGTTGGATTAAAAAGTAAATTATGTTTGGGTAAAGTCGCATTGCAGGGGGGCCCACTTTGAAAACCAACTTTCTTCTCATAAAACGCTTAATATCACACGTATTTTGTTATAGATAGTTCTCTCGAGAGGCGATGTTGCCTCTGCGAATGATTTGATCCAACCCACCCTCCCTAAACGTTACACTTTCTTTTATAACATGATCTAGCGAAAAGTAACGTGAATTCCACCATATTTTTATATGAAGAAACTCGTGATTGGACGTTAGAGGTGTGACGTCACACCAGCTGAACACGTTTAATTCTGGGAAACAGGTTCACCAATACAAGAAACCTCCCCTTCTGCAGAATTCAAAATGCCCTACTAAATTAATATCACCGTTCATAACCTAACAGAACCTGTCACTAATTAGTAACACCGTTCCTAACCTAACTGCCACTAAACTAGAATTTCAGGAGAATTTAGAATGCCCTACTAAATTAATATCACTGTTCATAAGCAATGTACAAGAAGCGTCATGTTCATCAACCTGCCACGCTGAGAAACAAAAAACATCACCTGTCCGTGGAAACCTGCGCACATCGCGAGATGGGCCCCCCTACATTCCAACTTTGCCTATATTTGTTTATAAAATGCAGCATTAGGTCAGCTTTTAGTTTTTTATTCTTTATCTTTTGTGTGTTCAAAATTACAGTAGATCTATCTTTATTTATTCATTTGGTTATTAAAAAGTGAGTTAAAGGTATTTTAATGGTGTAGCCTATGCTTTGTTTTGTCTCCATGCTTCTCTCTTACTATTCCTCGATTTTACATTTTTTGGGGGGTCCCCTATAGAAGTGTAAAATAGAGGTTTCACTGTATGTGTCAGTGCAAAACACTGCCTGATGTGCTGTTGATGCATATATGTGTTGGATTTGTTTGCATCGCTATAGACAAAATAAATTCTCCTTGGGAACTATTCAAAGCGTGTGAACATGTTGTGCCACCTGTTGTCTACACTCTGAAACCATCAGTTAGCTTTTCTATACTTTGAGCTGCGATCTATAGTTAAATATTTCAGGCGAAGTATTGCACCACACTGCATGATGTAATGTGGACTTCCCCAGGACTGAGTAAATCGGCCCCTACATACACTTACCTCTATGTACATTTTAGCTAATATTACATATGTTAAAGAAAATAGCACTAAATTTACAACTAGATCGTCAATGCATAACTACAACACGCGAAGGAAAAATGATTTAGATAAACCACAACTTCACTTAAGTACAAATATAAAAAGTCACTGCTATCAACAGATAATTTTTTTTAATAAAATTCCATTAAAGATAAGAAATCTTGAAAAAAAACAACTGTACAATATTCTATCTATTTGGTTCAAAAGCAAAGCGATATACACCGTAGAAGAATTTTTAGAGAGTAATATACCAGAAAATATTATGGATATAAATTTGTATTCTTAGCTTTTTTGTTATTATATAAAACTATCCAAAAACTGACGAAGCCTATTGTACAAATATATTGTATTTAAAGGTGAATAAAGATTAGATTAGATTAGATTAGATATATGTGCTGTGCTTTTGTTTCAGTGGAAACTGACTAATTATTTACAATTGTTTGTCCTTTTATAATTTCAAAACAAATTAGTAAATTAATTCAGTATTATCAGTTTGCTGAGTTAATAACATTGTTAGCAGTGATAGGATTAAGGACCTTCTGTCTACTACTTTCATAAAAATCACCCTTTTGTATTCACTTCCAGCAAGTCAGGAGGAAATACCATAATCTCCTAACAGGGTAATGGTGCCACTAATTTAAAAAAAAAGACCCTCTCTCATGCCTATCAGTAGTGTTAAAATGAT
The DNA here is from genome assembly GCA_964059195.1 of Ectobius pallidus. Taxonomy (NCBI): domain Eukaryota; kingdom Metazoa; phylum Arthropoda; class Insecta; order Blattodea; family Ectobiidae; genus Ectobius; species Ectobius pallidus. The sequence goes on from CAXKWD010000001.1 coordinate 135,123,807, forward strand.
TACTTAAATAAGAAATACATGGAAGATACAAATGCCGTTTTCTGTCATTAAAACCTTTGCACGTCACATGAAATACCAGTTCAAAATAATTGAAAAATACAATACCTGAAATGCTCTTAGAAGAGCCATATGGTCACTGTAAGTTCCAGCAGCAAATTTCTTTCTACTTAAAGAGGCTGCTCGTTTTTGAGAGGGCTGAGCAGGCAATACAAAAGGATCCCTGAAAAAAGAAAGCAGTATTTTGAGAAGTGTAACAAACAGAATGGCAGCAGGCTAAGAGTTAGTACAATTTATAAAAACATAAGTGAGTGGAGATTTTATAAGGAAAAACTACATTGATATTATAAATTGACCTGGGCAACTGTTTTGAGAATTTCCTTCTAATTTTTGTAGCTTTCAACTACCTGAAATTTAACCTGTGAAAATATCAAACTATGTCACGTACCTGTAAGCTAAACAGCAGACAACAGTGAGCACTGGGTCTAGGCACTTCAGTACTACAGAATAAAGGAGCATTTTTCCAAGCCGAGGTTCCATGGGTAAATCCAGTAAATGGTGACCAAGTTCAGTAAGATCTTCCCATGAGTCTAATGCATCAATAGTCTAGGGAAATAAACCAAAGATTTAAAAAATATATATAGAAAATGTACTATACTCAGAATGAAATCCCACAACTTTTTAAAATGTCAATATAATAATTTACAGCCTAGAGACAAGTGTCAGAATAGTAGAATTATTTAGTGATTAAATTTTATTTCCTGCTGATTTCTTAATTTTTTACGCAGCCTGTCAATTTTCAATTGATTACGAGCAATTATACAATAACTTACACCATGTGAATAGAGCTGTGTATCTAGGGTGTCGGGGGGAGCACCTAAGTCAAAGAATGCAGTATCAATTGTACAGCTTATTATTTAACACTTACGGACAAGCACATAACATAACATAACATAAAATAACATAACATACCATAACATTACTTTTGTTTAAGTCAAGGTATTTTTTACAGAAATTAATTATAAGTATTATTAATATTAATAACCTATTCTTAACCCTTGTCAGAGACTAATACCATATATACCCGAATACTACCCGCCCCCTGAATAATACCTGCACCCAAATTTTTCAAAAAAAGTTTGAAAAAAAAATCTACAGGTCCATATATAAAATTATTTTGCCAGTTTTATTCTTAATTAAACAGTTATAATTAACGTTTCATATCATAAAATAATTAAATATGGTAGGCTAAAAGGTACTTATAAAAATAACGTGCATGGTAACAGCCTGCCGAAATCTCGCCATCTTATACGCACAGTGTAATACCTCAAAAACAACAACACTCTTCATTCTGCAGGAATTACCATGACGTGCGTCCAACCCGGACCGACCCAAGGTCAAAGTAGTCTGGAAATTTGCCGAACTTTACCCAAATTATACTGCACTGTTTGTTAGGCGTCTCTATGCGGACCATGAGCATAAGAAAGCATCTTCTTTGTTTCATTTTCCTTTCATTACAGCTTCGTTACTGTTATACTATAGGCCTACTGTGATGCTACTACAAAGCATTGTGCTATGAGCTGATATGGTACACAACTGTTAAAATTCAGAAAAGAGGAGTCCAGTATTCAAATAATACCCGCACCCCAGTTCTTCATTCGTGATTTTTTTTTAAATATGCGGGTAGTATTCGAGTATATATGGTATCTCCATTTGAAACATCAATTTGTAAACTAAAATACCAACCTTGAGTAACTGAACAGCATTTCTTGTTACTAAAAAGGATGGTGGTTCAATAGCTCTGGCTAAGAAGTCAGCTATTGGAGTATTGGCAGGAGCTAGAAGTTTTGTATGCAGACATAACTCCTATTAAACATGAAAAAGAAAGTGATTAATTTTCTGACACAGCTTTCAAACAGTCACCAAATGAAAGATTTGTAACACTAAGAAGCACAAAATATATCTTATCCCTACCACTATTGAAATCAGATTAAGATAAGAACAAACCAGCGCTGGTTATACAGAAAAAGCACATACTGGTATATATGAGCTCTCTAACCAGAAGGGTATAAAAGAGATAAAGGCTGTCTTCCAGGGATCTGACAACATGTACTCACCCGGAAGGTTAGAGGTTGCCAAATACATCATAAAACTCTATTGTAATACTAAATGAGATCAGCCCTTTGTGAAGTTGTGTAGCTGTATTAAATAAGAATTTTATTAATTTGAATTGTTCCATAAAGAAAGGATTTTAGTCCAATTTAACTAAGTTTTGGGAAATGAAGAAAAGCTATTTAGCGTCCTTACTATGATAATAAAAATGGTAACATCAAGTACAGGATTCCTCTGAATGTGTTTTATACATTTAACATCAGACTCTTGAAATTTACTGTTTTTTAGATCTCTTGGGCCGATGGCACGTCTATATAAAACACATTTATAAGCCAAGCCGATATCTTGCTTCTGTCAACTGAACCCAAAAATTGTTTCTTTTGCAATATCACAAGTTAAGCTTCTTTATGTTCTTTTTATAATCAGTACATTATTATGTATATTATCAGATAGATTTTCTACACTTCCCAAAACTTAGCTAAAATGAACTAATGAACTTTCTTTACGACTGCTTTTATAGCTACTGCATAACGAAAGATGAAATACTTCAGTCTGCAGTATTGATGCAATGTCAAAGCTGAAACACCTCAAAACAATGCATGCCTATCCAAGAAAAATAAAAAGTTATACTGTAGTAGCACATTAATGAACAAACATCTATGGGAATTTCATAGAAGTAGGGATTCAGTTCAGACCAATGACCTTCCTTTACAAAACACTCACATTCCAACACAATATCACAATGAAGGAAATGGACTGATTATTATTAAAGATGTAAATTCAGTGTCAACTCAATTTCGTAAAATATCTAAGTGATGCTCTTTCTTTATGAATTAATACAATCAAATTACTTTTTCAAGGGTAACAAAATATTTGGATGGTTATAGATACTTGTTTTCAATAGCATATATTAAAATGTAATAGCATTACTTTAAACTTTGTTGGGTTAAGCTGGTAACCTCATTTTAAGTCCTACTAGTTTCCTCCTTACTTCGTCTGTCATAGTCAACAATGTATTTGAAAACTGGAATGAAAACCCTTGAAACAGATGATGGTACCAAAATATTGGTTAATTGAAGAAACAAAGCATGTATACAGTCACCTCATGCAATAGATTAAATTTATTATGGGCACTTCACTATGTAACACCCATAATATCAATATAACAAATCAAAATTTGCAAGACTCTGAAAGACCGATCTTACCTGAAGGGGCATTCGCAAGATTTCTGGTGTATGGAACTTCTGCATTGCTTTATATCGTAAACTAGAAAACATATGATAGCAAATTCCTGGTTGTGTTCGACCTGCTCTTCCTTTTCGTTGCTTGGCACAAGCCTGGGAAATCCATACAGGTTTCAACATGCAAACTCCTGAGAGGGCATCATATGATTTCTGTAAATATAATTTTTCATGTTAGACTTTTTTGAACTGTTCCCTGTTGTGATGATATAATTTTTAAAAAAGACAAGTAAACTTTTGACATATAATTGCATATTTAAACTTACACTGATCAGACAGTAATTATACTACACTTACTAATCTAACTATTTCTGGCAAGTCCTTAAAAATTTACCAAAACAGCCTATCACAGACACACAAAAAGTATAAAATTCACAGATACTAATTCTATTGAACTGCAGTAATGTGACACCCAAATAGCGATGTTTGTATTGCTTAGCTTTTACATACTGAACATACTTTACAGACTTTTTCATTACTTTATATAAGGGCCTCAATGTTTAGTCACTATAGCCATTATACTAAACACAAATCGACTCCGAACATACAATAAGCCAATAGAATGTTAAACAATGTGTGGCACTGACTACTTGGTAGTGTGCAGCTGTCACTGTCTAAAAGGGAGAAGTGCGCCTACTCACAGTGTGGAACATACATTCACTGTTTTAAAGTATTTCATTTTTTAAAAATAACTCCCAAATGGAGTTATTTAATTAATGAAGGAAGTTTACACAGTGAAGTTATTAAATATGTAAGCATATGAGTGGAGACTTAATACACTGAACTTCACTAAATATTTGTACTAACCTGGACCGGTTTCGGGATTACAACTTTACCCCATTTTCAACGTACTCCGACTGATGTTTGTGTTGTATGGGCACCCTCCCGCGGACGTCCTGTGAACCTCCTGACCAGGTCATCTTCTGTTGGTATTTCAAAGTTCATTAGGTTATCTGCATTCTTCTGGATAAATATCTTCTCCCAGACTGTCAGTTCACTATGTCCGTGGGCGCACTTAACCAACTTAGGTTCTTGTTCAACTTCATGGTTCATGTTCCAGATATGGGCTGCTACTGCGGACTTTTCAATTTGTGCATATTTGATGTGTCTTTGGTGTTCCTTCATCCTGGTCTCTATATTTCTTTTTGTTTTGCCTATGTATTTTTGTGGACAGTTTTTGCAACTAAACTGGTAGATGCCCGATTTTTTCAGGTGTTGTACTCTCTCTATGTTGGTTGACCTTAACATATTTCCTAAACTGTATCTATTAACCGGGGCTAAGGTGATGTTGTGGTCTTTGAATATTTTCTTGAATTTTTTGTCCATTATTGGGTGGTAGGTGATTTTCCTGTATGTAGACTTCTGCTCTTTTTCCGGTTTTAGTGTAGTCAGATCTGCAATTTGTTTTTGCCTATGATATTTTCTCAATTTTTTGTCGACCAGTTCTTTGTGGAATCCATTTAGTTGTGCTGTATTAATAATTGTTTCATATTCCTTCTTGTGTTCCTCTTTGCTGAGTGGTAAATTCACTAATCTATAAGTTAAGCTGTTTAGTACTGCATGTTTGTGATTGATAGGGTTGAAACTATTGGCTTTTATGTAGTTGTTCGAGTGAGTTTCCTTTCTGTGAATTCCAAATTCCAGCCTATTGTCTTGTTTTATGATCTTTATGTCCAGAAAGGGGAGATGGTTTTCAGTTTGCTGCTCTAGAGTAAAATTGATCGATTGGTCCTGGATATTAAGTAGTTTTAATGCATCTTGTATATGTTTTTCATTTACTATGGCGAATATGTCATCCACGTATCTCAACCATGTTTTGTACATATGTGGGAAGGCTGATGTAATATGAGTCTCAAAGTAGCTCATATATAGGTCTGCTAGGAAGGGTGATAGTGGGTTCCCCATTGCTAGTCCCTGCCTTTGTTGATAAAATTTTCCATTGAATGTAAAATATGTTTGGTTAATGCATAGGTTTGTTAATGAGACATATTCTTTGATAGTGTTATCACTAAATCCACTTGATCTCAGCCAATTAGTAAGGTATTTCAGAAGTTTATCATTATCGATGCTCGGAAATAGTGCTACTACATCGAATGATACGAGTTGATCTGCTGGGGAAATTTCTATGTGTTTTATTTTATCAATGAGTTCGAACGAGTTTTTGATACCTCTGCTTTCATATAATGGGGAACCCACTATCACCCTTCCTAGCAGACCTATATATGAGCTACTTTGAGACTCATATTACATCAGCCTTCCCACATATGTACAAAACATGGTTGAGATACGTGGATGACATATTCGCCATAGTAAATGAAAAACATATACAAGATGCATTAAAACTACTTAATATCCAGGACCAATCGATCAATTTTACTCTAGAGCAGCAAACTGAAAACCATCTCCCCTTTCTGGACATAAAGATCATAAAACAAGACAATAGGCTGGAATTTGGAATTCACAGAAAGGAAACTCACTCGAACAACTACATAAAAGCCAATAGTTTCAACCCTATCAATCACAAACATGCAGTACTAAACAGCTTAACTTATAGATTAGTGAATTTACCACTCAGCAAAGAGGAACACAAGAAGGAATATGAAACAATTATTAATACAGCACAACTAAATGGATTCCACAAAGAACTGGTCGACAAAAAATTGAGAAAATATCATAGGCAAAAACAAATTGCAGATCTGACTACACTAAAACCGGAAAAAGAGCAGAAGTCTACATACAGGAAAATCACCTACCACCCAATAATGGACAAAAAATTCAAGAAAATATTCAAAGACCACAACATCACCTTAGCCCCGGTTAATAGATACAGTTTAGGAAATATGTTAAGGTCAACCAACATAGAGAGAGTACAACACCTGAAAAAATCGGGCATCTACCAGTTTAGTTGCAAAAACTGTCCACAAAAATACATAGGCAAAACAAAAAGAAATATAGAGACCAGGATGAAGGAACACCAAAGACACATCAAATATGCACAAATTGAAAAGTCCGCAGTAGCAGCCCATATCTGGAACATGAACCATGAAGTTGAACAAGAACCTAAGTTGGTTAAGTGCGCCCACGGACATAGTGAACTGACAGTCTGGGAGAAGATATTTATCCAGAAGAATGCAGATAACCTAATGAACTTTGAAATACCAACAGAAGATGACCTGGTCAGGAGGTTCACAGGACGTCCGCGGGAGGGTGCCCATACAACACAAACATCAGTCGGAGTACGTTGAAAATGGGGTAAAGTTGTAATCCCGAAACCGGTCCAGGTTAGTACAAATATTTAGTGAAGTTCAGTGTATTAAGTCTCCACTCATATGCTTACATATTCCCAAATGGAGGTTCGTACAGATATGGGGGTTGGACTGTCAGCTTCCAAATAAATACAAATTTCAATTGGTGATATCAGGTATGTTTAAAGCTATATTTAATAGATTTTGAGCACACAAAGAAATAAATGAAGTGCACCTCTATAGTGAGCCAGCTCACAACACCACAACAGCCTCATTTACTTGTTGCTTGTCACTCGTCACGTGACTCTGTCTGCTCTGCATCATGTTCAGAGTTGTTATGTTTTACTCTAGTGACCATCATAACGAATGATTCAGCTTGATATTAGAATTTTATTTAGTGTTTTTAAAAAAAATACAACTACAAATTCTTTAATATTTAAATTACTGTAATAGTCTAAACTGGTACAAATGAGGGTTTCTTTGAAATAGTGTAAGATTGTTTTAAGGCAAGTCTATTAAGAGTCAGATAACCAAGAATGTCGTGTACAAATAAGGAACTGGTACCTAGTGTCTGCAAATTTTTTTTACTACAAATCGCATAAAAAATCTATACACATAAACTTAAGAATTCTTTTTTAATATAAAAAGAAACATGATATATAATAAAAATTGGTTACATTTACCTCTTTAACTTTTCCTGAATCTATTACATACACTACATCATCAATTGTAACAGATGTTTCGGCAATATTTGTTGACAATATGATCTTGCGTACACCAGGTGGTGATGGACGGAAAACACGCTTCTGGTCAGAAGTCTGTAATCACAAAGAAAAAATATTTTAATATGTCATCTGTAACATTATAATTTATCATACAGTCATATACATAATAATTTTGAAAATGAGGGGGATCATTGCAACAGCAATCTAACTCCACTGACAAGGAAAATTGGATACTGATATCTATATCATGTGGGGTTGAACTACCAGTAACTTTCTACTTCGGGTATAACCAATTGAACCCCGTATAGCTAAGAAAGTCACTAATTTATTTCTTGAAACAAAATCTCTCTTGTACAAGTGCAACAAAAACTTTGCAAACCAACATTAATAAATCTAAAGAAAGTTACTGATATTGGTGGTCATTTCAAATATGTACTGTTCATTAAACATTCATTTTATGATATCATGATTTCATTAACTGAGGAAATAATTGTAAATAAGTGATTTTTAGTCTAATAGTCAAGCAAAGTCATTATCAAAATTATGAATTTTAGTAGCTATTGTTTAATGATATTGACTTTATAAATTTAAATGTGGAATTCCAAGAAAATTATGAATTTCTTAAACAATTGCTCAAAGTAAGATAACCTACAATAAATTATTGATGATATTCAATAATAATAATATGAGTGGGAGTCCGAAAATAAGTTTTCCCCAGCGACTGTGTACAGAGGTGTGTATAAAAGACAAAAAATATAATGAGACGTTAAAGATGAGACGTACCTTTATTTTTCCACATAATTACCACGTACATTGAGACATTTGTCATACTGCTTTAGAAGCTTCAAAAAGCCCTCCAGGAAAAAATCAGGGCTCTGCATATGGAAGAAGCGTTGAAATTGAAGGAGGCGAATTGGAAAAAGCGGCCTGGCCTTCTCCAAACTGGCGTTCTGTTGTTAGATGACAATGCGAGACCACACTCAGTGAAGGCAATGCAAAACCATATTGCAACTCTTGGTTGGGAGCGCCTAGCCCATCTGCTATACAGTCCTGATCTCACACCCAGTGACTGTCATCTCTTTCCGGTTTTGAAGAAGACTCTCGACGGAAGGAGCTTTGGGAGAACTGCTGACGTCACACAAGTCGTTAAGGCTTCTTCCGTATGCAGAGCCCTGATTTATTCCTGGAGGGCTTTTTGAAGCTTCTAAAGCGGTATGACAAATGTCTCAATGTACGTGGTAATTATGTGAAAAAATAAAGGTACGTCTTATCTTGAATGTCTCAAATTTTTTGTCTTTCATCCACACCTCTGTACACAATCGCCAGGGGAACTTATTTTCAGACTTTCCCTCGTAATATCATTCATCTGTTCATTAAAATATTAATAAATCAAGAGAGAATATTGGACAAATTATTAATTTACTTCACTCACTTCTGCCTTTCCTAGAAAAACTCTGAGCCCAGTTCTTGCCCAGCAGTCAGTAGTAACAACCGCTATTTAAATATATTCTCAGGAATGCTAAAGTTAATAGGCATGAATGAGTAATGATGAAAACATTTTCATCTTCGTAAATTTATTAAGGTTTTTATTAATAATTTTTGCATTAATACTCGATAACCAAACATTAGAACATGCAATGAAATGCTCTTCATTCAAGCATTATATTAGAAGTGAAAATTAATTTTAAAAAATTATGAAATCTTTACAAACATACCTGCATATTGGAGTGCAAAGTGTACATGGTAAATCTGCAGGCCTCACTCAAACTCTTTTCTTCAGAGGTTATCCTGTCTCTAAGAGCTACAATGTCATCATACCCAGAAAGGAAAATGAGAATTGCACCTGAAATAAAATCACATTGAATAAAATTAAGTGCACTCAAATCTTAATTTAGCCCCTGAAAGTATGATAAATGTTGCACAGAATTCGAACTGTAGTACCTTCAAGCAGATAGTTTCATAAAAATACACCAAGTTACATGTAATGATTCAGATAAGCTGCATCCCTGTACAGGCTCCACCCTAATTTTAATGATCTCCTTATTAAACAAAAAAATTAGTTGCAGCCACGAGAAAGGGTAAACAATACAAAGGGGTACTTCTATGAAGCAAGAGAGATCAGCAGACTACAGTAAAACCCCCTTTTTACACCTTTCAAGGGACTGATCCAAAAAAGTATAAATGGCAGGCAAGTGTAAAAGTTGTAATGCTATATTTTGCAAAATTTAATGCATGGAAATAAATGAAGGTACCTACGTACACTTACATTATCTATTTAAAATATGGTGCAAAATATGTTGCATAAACTTTCTCACACATACATGTTCCGACATGTGAATCAATACGACATAGAATTTCTGACTTTTCTTGCAAAGAAAAGCATTTTCTATTGTCTTTAACTAAATGATACTACCAAAAATCATGCAACACAAAAACACTATTGCTTCAAATCACCCCGTTGAGGTACAGTAAATGGAACCTGCACAAAAGAAATTACCTTCACCTGGACTAATGCAAATAGCAACTGACACCGCCTCTAAGAGAGTTGGGAACATAGAGGAAAATTTAGTTAAGTGAAAGCAGTTCTTCATCAAAAACCAATGCTGCCAACGAAGAAAATATGTAAATGGCAGGAAATACAACTGATTGAAAGTTATTAAAACATTATTAAAAAAGGCCAACTTATAAACACTTATAGCTCCACTTACATCTCATAAGTGTTTGTAAATTGACAATTTTTAATAATGATTCAATAAGTTTACTGTTTATATCACTTCCTTTTTCATTTATATGAAAGTTATTAATGGAAGGAATGCTATCTATTGTCGGTATGGGATAAAAGATGTGACCAGCAAAAAAAATATGTAAATGCAGGAAAGTAAAAAGGGTGTTTTACTGTACTGAAAGTAGAATGCCAACCTGCCAATCTCTCTTAGTTCACTCAGCAAAACAGACCACCAGAATGCTGACCTGCCAACCTCTTTGAATCCACAAGAGTACACCCCATTGGTGACTACTCTTTTCAGTATCTTATGTATAGGAAACATTTGGCAAGCATTTGGGGCTTATACATGTCTAAATGCGATACTCCTTACATGCAATTAATTATTACATTATGGTATTGCAAAATACAATGCTAGCCCATATTAATTTCTCTGATACCATGCACACCCCCCCCCCCCAAAAAAAAATAGTGTAATCAAAAAAAAGGAAAGTTTTCATGTTTTAGAGCAACAAGTTTAGTGGGAGTAATCACAAATGTTGTCAGGGTATGGTTATGGTATCAGTATGATTTCTAGCTATTGTGGATGTCAATGTTCAATGAATGCATAGGTATAATTTTCTTAAATAAATATCAAAATTTTCCATAAAATTGTTTTTTTTTTTTTTTCATTTTAACCTAAAAATTGTGGTGTATCATTAATTCCATGGTATGGGGTATTCAAGAAAATATGGTATAAGACACAACTATAATACACAAGTGAAATACTAAAGGTACATCTTAAAAATTTTATAATAAACTACCACAGGAAATGTAAAATACGTATTATTTAAATAAATTATTGTAATAACACTGCAAACTTCACTAAACTTACTTGCAAAACATTTTTGTGGAAATAATTTGTAAGTAAAAATTTAGTGAAGTTTGCAGTGTTATCACAATAATTTATATAAATAATATACATTAAGATGGATATGTATAAGCATTCATGAACCACAGATTATTGTCTCTGTTGGACATTACATGAGAACATTATAGGAGTGTCGAAGGAATTTTTCTCCTATAATATTCTAATATACATTAAGTTATTTCACTGCAAAAAGTTCCACTAGTTAAACAATTTAAAATACATTCAGTCTAGAATATTTTAAATTTAATTAAGAAAGAAAGAAAGAAAGAAAAAAAAAAAACGTTGTGCTGTAAATATTTTTCTTAAACTTCACTTATGTTGACATCATTACCATAACCAGGAAAAGAAAACGTTATGTCACATTAGCCAAGTTTTTTATATCTTGTAAATGAGCATACCTTATGTAAATTTCAAACATTTTCAGTTCATATATAAAAGTTCTTCATAGGCTAACAGCCGAGTCAAGGTTTTAAAAAACTCTCAGCTTTCGAACTCCATCTTCTGGGAAACTGGTAGAGAAGGCGGAAGGGCCTGTATATATAGGCCGGAGCAGTTGGTGAGTTCCAGCCAATGGTAGCGTCAGTAAAGATCTGTTGAAAATTCACATAGTCGAAGAAGGCGGATGTCACGGGGAACACAGGGTTATGTAGGTCTCTAATTTTCAACAGATCTTTACTGATGCTGGCACTGGCTGGAACTCACCAACTTCACCAGCCTATATATATACAGGGCCTTCTGCCTTCCCTACCAGTTTCCCAGAAGATGGACTCAGATATGGAGTCCGAAAGCTCTGAGTTTTTTAAAACCTTGACTCGGCTGTTAGCCTGTGAAGAACTTTTATATAGTATTCGCCGAGAAAAGTTCAAACCTTTTATATTTTCAGTTCATATAATAATTCAACCTCTTAATGTGAACTTCACATTTGGAGAATTTTCTTGTTTTCAGTAATTATTATTTTTTTTGCTGTGTACTTCTAGATCAAATATTCCATACCTTTGTCATGTTTTGCATGAATATCAGTCAAAAGTGTCATTAACAAATCTATGTCGGTCTTTTCATCGTTGAAACTATGATGATAAATGTCTAGAAGATCTTTTTCTTCTTCTCCCAGTTCTGTATCTCCATCAGCCAACAGTAAATCTGGACAGTTGCTTAACTCTGTGTTCCTAAACAATATTACAATAAACGATAAATGCCGCACCCTGTACAATATATGTGTTTGTGTCTCTACATATATGATGCATGAAACATATGCTATGGATACATATTTCTCTATATTGTGTATAATGTGTAAAGATAATTGAGACTGACAGTAATATCAACATCCCAAATTCAAATTAGGAGACACTAGAACTTCAGTTTACTTTGTATACTCACATATAAGCTTCTATCAATTCCACAACATCGTTCTGTTTCATATGACGAGCCCAGTCTAAAGCAGTCCATTCATTCGAAGCTCGGACATTAAGATTGGCACCAAGATTAAGCAACTGTTCTGCTGTATTGATACAACCTCTGCCAGCAGCAACCATCAGAGGAGTTACAGATGTCTGAGAATGCTGCAAATTGGCAATCAGTATTTATAATAATTATAATTTAATAATTTATTACAAGGAATAATGTAAGTATAATCATAAAGTGAGTACACAACTAGTTTTTTAATACTGAAATTTATTATAAATCTACAAATGTGATACCAGTCCTAAACCATCCAAACCTAATACTGTATTATAAAAGTCTTTTTATATTAGGTGGGAACAGTATCTAATTTTCCTTTATGTGGAATACCTTTTTGTCAGGATTTTATTTTATTGATAAATTAGGTAATTTATTATCACTTAATAAAAAATCAAATTCGTAAGTAACTTGAAATTTAAGTTTTGCCTTGCAAACTTTCCTGCATTAAGAAATTTACATTAACATTTATACATCTTACACGGAGGTTTACATTACATAAAGGATACACCATTGTTCACAAAAAATAATACCGTATTGGCCCGAAAATAAGACGACCTCACATATAAGACAACAATGAATTTTTTAAGGATAGTCACGAAAAAATAAATAAAATAGCTTATTAGTACATTTTGCTTCACATAAAACAGAATTTTGAAGTTCATGTCGTATTTTCTTCTCTCGCCTTTATTTATGCATTGAGACAATGAAGATGCTTTCTTTTCCACATGGTCTGCCATGACTGGTGGTCAAACAAAAGCTTTATGCGTAGAGAATAGAGACGCCAAGCAAGTAACAGTGCAGTCAGGATCAGAAGGTCCTGGTACAGTACAAGCAGAAGCACGAATTCAGGTAAAATTAAGTTCGGTAAAGTTCGGTGAATTTCCACGCAACTTTGACCTTGGGTCGGACGCATGTCATTTGCGTGGGGATACCCACTACACAATTGCACAACTGCATTCATGAACGGAGAGTTGTTGAGTCTTAGGCTGCGCGTATAAGACGAGTATAGTTTTTAAAAGCACATTTTCAGGGAAAAAACATCGTCTTATATTCGGGCCAATATGGTATACAATAGGAACAGTGCATTTGCTAATAGAAAGTTTACATTTTTATTTATACAATAACATAATTAATTAATATTTACATAGTAAAAAATAAAATGCGTGGTCCTACTTTCCACTAAAATCTCAATAACATAAAAGTTGATGAACACTTGATAAAACACTTTGATATGATAGTATCAAATCATATCACCAGCATATAACTCCCCAATGGCATCAAAGCAATGCACTCGGTCAAGAAATTTAAAGCAGCTGTCAAAAATTATTTAATGGATGGGTGCTACTATTCCATAGAAGAATATCTAATCCACAACTCACAGCACAGTGCATCTTTTGCTACTCCCGGAATTAAGTAGTGCATAAGTATAGTACTTTATAAGTTGTTTCTTATGTTAAGATTATCTGTATTATAAGTTCATTATTTCTTCTTAGGTTAAGATTGACGTATCCTACATCAATGTACTTTGATATAACGGATGAATAAAGTATTATTATTATTATTATAAACACCAGCATATAAACCCATAAACACAATAGAGAAATGCTTCGCACAATACAAACATTTTGGCAACAAGAAAGAAAGAATGGAGAATCCAGGCGTTTATTCCATCACATGTAAGGAATGCGGAAAGATTTACATCGGGGAAACAGGCCGGACCTTCAATGTTAGATTACGTGAACACGAAAGAGATGTAAGAAACAAGAAGTGCAATACTGGTTTGAGCCAGCATATGGTTGGGGAAGGTCACAGCATAGGTCACTTCGAAATTTTAAAAATTGAAGCTGACAAGATCCGTAGAAAAATTTGCGAAGCTTCCCACATCGCGGAGAGTGGAGAGATCTGTCTCAATAACTATGAGGGTGATTTGGGGGAGCCATGGCTAAGCATTATTAAGAATTTGCGAAGGAAAAGACCCTTACCTAAATTTCCCTGTATTTCCCCAAGATGTGAAAATGACTTTAACATTCCCAACGCGTGGATACAGGAACATTATAGAAGCAACAGATACAGAGAACGTGAACCTGAGGACAATACAAGCAACGACGAACAACAACAACAACAGTTGAACAACACGACGGTTTGTGAAAGAAGTGATCCATATAATCAGTCTGACTGAGGAAGGCCTGGCGGTCAGGCTGAAACGTCTCGTGTAATGTGTTTTTTATTGTTTTTAACCTCTATCATATCAAAGTGTTTTATCAAGTGTTCATCAACTTTTATGTTATTATAATTAATATTTAACTGGAACAATTTAGTAAACAAACTTCTAGTTTTATCTCAAAGAACAGATTTACATTATATTTGTCCTGGACAGGAATTAGCTCATCGTTTCCAGTCTACAGGTCATGATTTCAATAGTGAGGAAAAACAACTTAGTTGATATCCTGAAAAACTAAGACAAATTTAAAATTTGTACACCTCTAAGAACAATGACCTCATTTCTAATTCACACATCTGGACATCTGGTGGCTAGAGAATCAAACTCTCTGTAAATCTCAGCTGACGATGGAAATGCAGAAGAGCCTTCGAAACATGTTCTAATTTGGTTAAGTTTTCACTTATAATAATTACAGAATGCAAAGTTTATTAAGGTTTTAATATACAGTGTTGGAAATGCCCTCCTCTTGTATCCACTCAACACTGGCACCTTGTTAGTAAATTTTCTTTTACGTGCATAAGTTCAGCTTCCAAGCTAGAACACTCCTGTGTTCTGGGGCTGTGAGGGTGTCATACTCATTGATGTGATGCCAAGAGGCAGTACAATTAATTCTGAAGCTTATGTGAAGACATACTCAAGAAGTGCTTCCAGCGACTTCGGCGCCATAACAACCCAGGCGAATGTTTGATTCAACACGATAATGCTCGGACTCACACAAATTTGAGGACTTCGGAACAGATCACTAAACAGGGTTGGACAATGTTACTCCATCCACCCTACAGCCCTGAACTAGCTCCCTCAGACTTCCACTTGTTTGGGCCATTAAAGGATGCCATTCATGGAAGACATTTTGAGGATAATGAAGAGGTGATTCGCACAGTGCAGAAATGGCTTCATGACCAAAACAAGGAGTGGTACCGACAGGGCATACACGCCTTGTTTCTCGCTGGAGGAAGGCCATAGAACGGGATGGAGATTATGTGGAAAAATAGGGTGTAGAAGAAACATCATTCTTTCTTGTGTGCAAGTTTCATTGTTTTCAATAAATAATTGTTGAAGAAAACAAATGTGGTGCATTACCTTCTGGTCTATGCACAGAGATGTCAGATCTATGCACTCCTGTATAACTGTGCCCCTTAATCCAATAGATTTGAGCCATTTTCTGAGGTAATCAATTATCCACTCAACACTGGCACCTTGTTAGTAAATTTTCTTTTACGTGCATAAGTTCAGCTTCCAAGCTAGAACACTCCTGTGTTCTGGGGCTGTGAGGGTGTCATACTCATTGATGTGATGCCAAGAGGCAGCACGATTAATTCTGACGCTTATGTGAAGACATACTCAAGAAGTGCTTCCAGCGACTTCGGCGCCATAACAACCCAGGTGAATGTTTGATTCAACACGATAATGCTCGGCCTCACACAAGTTTGAGGACTTCGGAACAGATCACTAAAAAGGGTTGGACAATGTTACTCCATCCACCCTACAGCCCTGAACTAGCTCCCTCAGACTTCCACTTGTTTGGGCCATTAAAGGATGCCATTCATGGAAGACATTTTGAGGATAATGAAGAGGTGATTCGCACAGTGCAGAAATGGCTTCATGACCAAAACAAGGAGTGGTACCGACAGGGCATACACGCCTTGTTTCTCGCTGGAGGAAGGCCATAGAACGGGATGGAGATTATGTGGAAAAATAGGGTGTAGAAGAAACATCATTCTTTCTTGAGTGCAAGTTTCATTGTTTTCAATAAATAATTGTTGAAGAAAACAAATGTGGTGCATTACCTTCTGGTCTATGCACAGAGATGTCAGATCTATGCACTCCTGTATAACTGTGTCCCTTAATCCAATAGATTTGAGCCATTTTCTGAGGTAATCAATTATCCACTCAACACTGGCACCTTGTTAGTAAATTTTCTTTTACGTGCATAAGTTCAGCTTCCAAGCTAGAACACTCCTGTGTTCTGGGGCTGTGAGGGTGTCATACTCATTGATGTGATGCCAAGAGGCAGCACGATTAATTCTGAAGCTTATGTGAAGACATACTCAAGAAGTGCTTCCAGCGACTTCGGCGCCATAACAACCCAGGTGAATGTTTGATTCAACACGATAATGCTCGGCCTCACACAAGTTTGAGGACTTCGGAACAGATCACTAAAAAGGGTTGGACAATGTTACTCCATCCACCCTACAGCCCTGAACTAGCTCCCTCAGACTTCCACTTGTTTGGGCCATTAAAGGATGCCATTCATGGAAGACATTTTGAGGATAATGAAGAGGTGATTCGCACAGTGCAGAAATGGCTTCATGACCAAAACAAGGAGTGGTACCGACAGGGCATACACGCCTTGTGTCTTGCTGGAGGAAGGCCATAGAACGGGATGGAGATTACGTGGAAAAATAGGGTGTAGAAGAAACATCATTCTTTCTTGTGTGCAAGTTTCATTGTTTTCAATAAATAATTGTTGAAGAAAACAAATGTGGTGCATTACCTTCTGGTCTATGCACAGAGATGTCAGATCTATGTACTCCAGTATAACTGTGTCCCTTAATCCAATAGATTTGAGCCATTTTCTGAGGTAATCAATTAGGTTACTTTTTTCAATGCTCGGAAATAATGCCACTACATCAAACGAAACTAAATTATCTTATAT
Source organism: Ectobius pallidus (assembly GCA_964059195.1). Classification (NCBI taxonomy): domain Eukaryota; kingdom Metazoa; phylum Arthropoda; class Insecta; order Blattodea; family Ectobiidae; genus Ectobius; species Ectobius pallidus. Next base: position 135,141,094 of record CAXKWD010000001.1, read on the forward strand.
AGTAATATAAGAATTGAGTCAATTTTTGTGACACTTACTTCACTTGAGTTCTCTATTTGGAGACTAGTTTCGGGAAATTTTTCCTCCCATATTCATTCCATTTTGACTGCTGCTTGTTGCTGTTGCTACTTGACTGCCCTCTGGTTTCTTTAAGATGAATTTATTGAACAGTTCATTGGAGGCGGGGATTTCAAAATTCATGGCTTTGTCTTGATGTTTGAGGATGAAGATTTTTTCCCAATTGATTAATTCCGTATGTCCTCTTGCAGATTTTAACAATTTTGCTTCTGGTTCAAGGTCATGGTTTTTTATCCAAAAATGGGCTGAAACTGCTGATTTATCTATTTCATGGTTCTTTATGTTCCTGACGTGCTCTTTTGTCCTGATTCAGGAATGAATATGGGAGGAAAAATTTCCCGAAACTAGTCTTCAAATAGAGAACTCAAGTGAAATAAGTGTCACAAAAATTGACTCAATTCTTATACTGTATTACTATATTAGAAAAACTTCACTGTTACTAACTTCCTGTAATAATTAATATCTAAATTATCTTCTTTGGAAAGTTCCGTATCCTTTATGTTCTGAATCAATTCTAAGGAGTTCTTAATGTTTCTGCTTTCAAATTTTGGAATCTTTCATTTAACCATTTCGCCAAATAGTAAGTGGGTGCATCTATGTTGTTTATGGTAGGTCTCATCTTATTGCCCTCCTTGTGGATTTTTGGTAAAACGTGTATTTTCGGAAGTACTGGGTTGGATGGTATGATGCTCAGTTTCTCTTTTTCCGGAATTATTTTGCTGTTTTTTATGGCTTTTTGTACGGAAGATAAACATTTCTTCAGTGGATCAGATTCTATTTCATTGAATTCTCTGTGCATAGACCAAACCTATTTTTCGTTCAATGGCAAAATCTTTCAACAGAGTTCAGGCCTAGCCATGGGAAACCCACTATCCCCATTTCTAGCTGACCTGTACATGAGTCACTTGGAAATACAAATCACTACTGGCTTCCCCTACATATTCAAAACATGGTACAGGTATGTTGATGTTTTTGCTATAACCCCCAAAAAGTTGACTCAAGATGCCCTTAAGTTACTTAATATGCAAGACAGTTCCCTTAAATTTACATTGGAAGAACAAACAGAAAACTTTTTACCATTCCTGGACATCAAAATTATTAAACAAGAAATCAAACTTGAATTCGGCATATACAGAAAGGCTACTCACACTGATTCATACATCAAAGCCAATAGTTTCAATCCGATATCACATAAACAGGCTGTTTTCAATTCTCTCACACATAGACTGACAAACATTCCTCTCAGCAAATCAGAATATGACCTAGAATACAACACAATCATCTCCACGGCAGAACACAATGGGTTTAGAGAGCTTATCGAGAAGAAAATAAAAAAGTGCAAGAAACAAAAATTGACCAGAGATATCACCACCCTGAAACCTATAGAAGAAAACCTGAAATACAAGAAGATTACTTTCCACCCTTGGGCCGACAACAAATTCAGAAAAGTGTTCAAAAAATATGGCATCACCACAGCACCTGTGAACAGATATTCCCTAAAAAAACTTGTTGAAATCTACAAATTTGAGAATCCACATCATAGTAAGAAGTCGGGCATATACCAGTTTAATTGTAATGATTGTGAAAAAGTCTATGTGGGAAACACCAAAAGGAAACTGGAAGTTAGAACTAAAGAACACTTAAGACACATCAAATGTAGAAATACAGACAAATCAGCAGTAGCCGTGCACTTTTGGAGCGATGGACATGAAATTATCAGAGAACCAGAATTATTAAAATGTGTCCGAGCCCACAGGGAGTTTTCTATGTGGGAAAGAATTCTCATACACAAGAGGGGGGACCGGCTGATGAACTTCGACATCCCAACCAATGACGACCTCATCTCGAGATTTATTTCACGTCCACGAGAGGGTAGCACGGCAGTTGAAGTATGACTGTTGAAAATGGTTGCAAAGGCGCCGAAACATGTACAGGTAAAACTATACCAGAAGTGAAGTCTAGTGTAAAAGTTTGAAGTCGTGTATGTTAAATCTCCATCTCAACTATTAATATATATATATATATATATATTTATTAACTTCACTGTATAAATATCCTGTAAAATGTTAGGATAAAGTGAAAGTTTAAAAGAATGCTTCAGAAAGTGTTTAGGTTAACTGGGTTTACATTAACGAAAATTTCTATATATTAGCACAGTATAGTATAACAGTAGCGAAGCTCTAATGAAAGGAAAATGCATCCTTTTGACAGATCGGTGCGACACTAGCACCCCAAGCGGCCGGCAAGATTGAACTAGCAAACAGCCATTTTTAGCATTGGAAAGATACGAATATATGGCTGTATTTCTTCTTATTTTTAAAATTACTAGAACGAGATTATTACCGGAAAGGCATACTGGTGAACTCACCAAATCATAGACTTTATGGTAATATAAAGAAGTTGTAGTTTCAAGATCGATGACATTGTATATCTTATAAAGTATCAGACCGGTTTCCCGATGTGGTCTAGTATGGATGCAAGCGTGATAATCACGAATTGGCAATTTAATTTAACAAATAACTGTTTTTGCTTACCTCTCAGGATCTTTAGGGAACCTGAAGAAAGATAAATCGAGAGATTCCTTTGGTTCCTTTGGCTGTTGGTGCAGTTTATAGCACTACAAGCATTTCCATAAAATATTGTTGACATTTTTCCACTGCCTTCTAGATTGTGCATTTTTCATAAGAAACAATGTAACAGATTGTGTTATCTCTCGCTCACCGCTACGAGAGCTGCAGTCGCGCCGGTTGAAAAAAACTGTATGGAGCTTCGCTACTGTTATACTATACTGTGATATTAGTCTCAGTGTTATGTATTCTGATACCTTTGTCCTACTACCAAGCTGCTGCTCTTTGGTAAAGTTAATGAAATATTAGAGTAAAGTCAATCTTCTGGCAGCATGCCAGCTAAGGATGGATAGGTACCCACTAGCAGCAGTCATTTGTAATCCCCACTCTTACAGTTTCACAAAGAAACAACAAAGTCTCTTAGTATTTTCATTCATATTACTATTCATAAAAAAAAAAAAAAAAAAAAAAAATTAGACAACTCCTTTCCAATTACCTGATAATCAACAGAGACATTTTCTGATAATATAAGATGTAATAGTTGAGTAAAAGCATCTTCTGAGCCAGAAAGCCATGCTTCAGAGATGCAACGATCCATTTCCTCTACCAGCCATGCATCCAACTCTGTTCTCTCTGGCAAAGGCTGCTGAAACAACATAATATTGGTGGTTAATAACAAACAATTTAAATTACAGAAAAAAAGTTTACCAGTACTCATCAGTCATCAGCAAAATCCTTATATCAATATTACTTCTTTCCCACCCTTGATGCATATTCAACAGGAGGAGAAACCATTAAATCTGACTGGAGGAATATTGGACAGCATCCCAGACTTTTTACACTCTACTACCAAATCCATAATTTATTTTAATTAAATATTTATTTAGGGTAGTAGAAATATAATATTCAATTAAAATAAATGTATGGTCCTGTCCTTTCCACTACACACTATTGAAACATAATATAAAACAATATCATTGATTTATAATAGTGGATAAAACAATATGTAGTGTGTGTTTTAGTTTTACAACATATTGTTTTATCCACTATTATAAATCAGTGATACTGTTTTATATTATGTTTTAAGAAATATAATAATGGAAATCAGGCTTCTCTTCTCTTTAGTATCACTGAACCTAAATTATTTTTATTCAGATATTCAGGAATTAACTCTCATTTGCCTAATAAAAATAAACTTAAGTTCTACATCATTGTCCCTTTTACTTCTTACTACACAAGGAGCAGTTAATAAAAGAAAACTCTTTGTCATGGTTGCTCTTTCCAAGTGTAAGAGATATCATAATATAAAATGGATAATGTAGTAGCTTTAAAAACTGATCCAAACTACTGGTGTCAATGTACACTACAGTGTTTTGCAGATGACAAGCCGTTTTGTCCTTCTCCTGCTTAGATACGCGGTCCAATCAGAGACGGCGAGACGGAGGGAAGACTCTTATTGCTAGCGACGCTCCGTTAGCTCGTACACATGATTGGAAGTGAAGGAAATGGCTTCTCATTTGAATAGTACTGTAAGGCCGCCATTCTTCTTACAGCAATGTGTAGTCCACAAAAATGTAGAACCATGACAGGATAATAAGACATTTTTAAAAGTATGCACACTATTAATGTTTGATGACGAAATCCAATTTAAAACCAGATTCTTTTATATTTTTACAATAAAAGATGTGTTTAAAATTATTACAAAATCAGTGGATAAACATTAAAAAATAAAACACAACGTTTCGACTCTGCCCTTAAGTATTCCTCAGGTGACACCTCAAACAGTACTGTACTGTTTGAGGTGTCACCTGAGGAAGACTCAAGGGCAGAGTCGAAACGTTGTGCTTTATTTTTTAACGTTTATCCACCGATTTTGTAATAATTTTAAACACATCTTTTATTGTATTTGACTGAGTGGAAATTGGGACCGATATGGATGTTTATATTTTTACCCTTCACCATACAGTAATGAAGTAATAGAATAATATAATATCAGAAATTTAGTTCTAAGTTCCTTGTTCCTCAAAATTATCATAGATTTGTTGAAAATGATCCTGTTTGGATTTTGTTTGGCGGGTATTGATTTTTTTAAACAACGAGTTTTTAAACATTTTGTAGAGGCTAAAATCTTAATAGCTAACTAAAGATAAAATCCTAAAAATATTGTGTCTGCAAGTCATAACAATTATATGTATATGACAAGATCAGTGCAATACACATCATGTCCCTAAAATTCAGTAATAGCGTCCTTAATTTATGATAATTAAGTCAGATGGTTGACATAGTATATTGCTTCACTGTATAAAAGTTCCATTATTCTATGGTGTTTTAAAGTCCTTAATTTAATTTACATGAAGGTTAAAAATTATGCAGCTTTCACATGTATGTCTTATTAAAGAGGAACTCGAATGGTTTTGGTTGGGTTTTACAGCCAGTGCTCTTGATTCACGGATTTCCCACATTCATACCAATTTGTAAAGATGCATCTGGTGCAGAGCATGCTATTTTCTTGTGTTACACATGGTTCTGTATTGACTCACTGTGAAATAAAACATTGACAGGAAAACCATTTGAGGTCCTCTTTATTATGAAAGCAGAATCTTTCGTACCTTCATATAATAAACTAAGGAAACTGTTACTGGTCTGTAGGGACTAGCTATTTTGCTTTATGTATTTTAACAATGAAGAAAGTTGATTCCTGAATAAACATAAAACTCATTAACATAATTTATTTCAAGAAACCTCATTCTGTTGTCCCAAGATAGGAGCAGGAATAGCCCTGCGCTCTGTCCTAGGTATAATTTCCTCTTGTTTTGCTTCTGTTACCCACGACTCCAAATTCTGTCGCTGCTCTTTTTTACTTTCAGTTTGAGCTTTCAGCATCAACATAGCTTTACTCATGTACTTGGTGCTGTAAAAAGAAAATAGATTTTATTATAAACAAAAGAATATGTAATAATTAAAAATTCCTGAGCGATCACTCAGGTTTCAGCAATGCACTCTACTGCAACCTTCAGGGAAAATGAATAAGGATGAAATAATGTGACCTGCTTATAAAATCCCTTGTGCTGGAAGAGGAAAGGCAGAAAAGAAAAGGGGGGGGGGGGGAACTGGCATCCAGACCTGAAGTGGCACTTCAAGTTTACCCAAGGATGAAATATTACAGCTATTCCCTATACAAAAGATAAAGTCCTAGCCTTGACTTATTTTGATTTAGTCAACTCATGACAGGATGAGAGCCAAAGGAGAAGTGTGTTCTGAGCTTAAGAAGAAGGAAATACAAACATGAAACTTAAGTGGCACTTAAGCATACCAAGCAAGGAAAGATGAGATGGGTAAGAAAGAATAAAAACTGTAAAAAAAAGTAGGCAAAGCAGAGAATAATAATTATATATGAATTGAATTTTACACAAAAACGTTTGGAATCAATTGCAGTTAAAATTCAGTTTCTATTTTAATTACAAATTTACTATGAACTAGGATTCAGGACTATAAATAAATAAATTCAACCTACTGTTTCAAGATATCTTCCAAAAAGTACTCCTGAACTTCATACTGCCGCCCAGGAACTGCAAAGAAAATAATAAATAATTTAAAAACTGTTTGCAGAAACAAAAATCATATTTAAGACAATAATAATAATAATAAATAGCAGTAATAACAATTATTGCTATTATTTTATTATAGGGTTATTTTAGAGAATAATTTAAGAGTGTACGCAGCGATCAATTCATAATTCTAGTAGGCAGGAATTCACAGAATATTAAAGCCACAGTTTGTGGTAAACCACATTAAAATACCGTATTGGCCCGAATTTAAGACGATGTTTTTTTTTTCTTCTTCTTCTTCCTCAAAATGTGCTTATAAAAACTATACTCGTCTTATACGTGCAGCCTAACATTTTCAACAACTCTCCATTCATGAATGCAGCTGAGCACGGGAATCCCCACACGATGACATGCATCCTACCCAAGGTCAAAGTCATGCGGAAATTCATTGAACTTTAACGAACTTTATTTTTCCCGAATTCGTGCTTCTCCTTGTACTGCACTGCTTGGCATCTCTATTCTCTATGTGTGAAGCTTTGTTTGACTACCACCAAGGCAGACCATGTGGAAATAAAAGCATCTTTATTATCTCAGTGTGTAAATAAAGGCAAGAGAAGAAGTTACGACATTAACTTCAAAATTACGTTTTATGTTAAGCAAAATGTATTAATAAGGTATTTTATTTATTTTTTCGAAACTACCCTTCAAAAATTCAAGGTTGTCTTATATACGAGGCCATCTTACATTCGGGCCAATACGGTACACAACGTATTAAGATTCATTGTAAAAGATCCATTAGAGAAACCTTTATAAGTGATACACAGGGAAGGAAAATCTATTCTGAGCAGAAACTCATTATAATGAGAAGCATGACTTTATGAGGTTTGTTTCTACAGACATTTAGAAACCCTCATCGCAATATGATGCATGTACATGTTCCCAGTTCACTTATAATCTAGGTAAAATGCAAAATGCATTTATTTTCATTGTGAAATATAATGAAGATTTATAAAAATTATTGAACATTTTCAGCAGCTAATTTTTACTGAGCATTACTCAGGAGTAATTTAAATTTCAGCTGAAGGAAGAAAATTATTCAGTCTGTGTTAACTAGCATAGACCGTTGTATCAGTTCATATGCATCTGATGGCAATCCTGCTGTAAGAAACTGTATGCAGTGAGTCAATTAAGAGTATTTAGTCAATATTAGAGTAACATTAGATTATTAGAGTAATAGACTAACACAGACTTGTTAACATTCCTCTTAATGAAAATAAATACAACCTAAAATATCGACACATAGTAAAAATGGCAAAAGAAAATGGTTTCAAGAAAGAGATGGTTGACAAAAAAATTAATTGAAAAAAACAGAAGAAGGTTAAAGAGAAAAGTACATTACAAAATACATATTACAAAAAATGTACCTACCATCCATGGGCAAACCACACATTTCAAAAGGTTTTCAATGAAGTCAACATAAAAATGGTATCTCAGAATAAATTCAGTGTTAAGGAACCTCGCCATAATAAATCCGGAGTATACAAAATCAGTTGCAAAGATTGTGATAAGTGTTACATAGGCTAAACCAAAAGGCATTTGAATACAAGGAGAAAGGAACACTTTAGAAATATTATAAACGAACAGAAAAGTCAGCTTTAGCAACCCATTTCTGGAAAGGAGGCCATGAAATCAGGGATGAAATAGTATTATTAAAACAAATAAAAAAACCACTAGAGCTTATGGTATGGGAAAAATAAAATAACAAACAAAACGGGGAAAACCAAATAACCTTTCCCCCAATCGTTTCATACCTGTAATCACTGGGCAATTGTTGAAGTACTTTGTGAAGATCTGAGTTTCAATTGTAGCTGACATGAGAATGAGCCTCAATGATCTAAACTTAGCTAAGGAATCTCTCAGAGCAATCAAGAGAAAGTCTGAGAAGCGATTGCGTTCATGAATTTCATCAACCAGAATGTGTGTCACAGTTGCTAAAGTTGAGTCCCCTCCCATTAGAGTACGAAGGAGAACTCCATCAGTGCAGTATGTCAAAACAGTCTTAGGAGACACTCTGAAACAATAAAAAAATCCCTTTAGGCAGGCCTACAGGCTGAGGTAGATTTCGATGTGCTTTTGGTTTAATTTATTCCAGTTCCAAAGCACTGGATCACTATGGCTACTGGTACTACTACTAATACAACTGTTTACAATTATTTATTATAGTAGAATTACATGATTTATTGTACTTACCTGCTTTCTAATCTTATCTGATATCCAACAGTCTGTCCAACTTTGTCATCCTGTTCTGCAGCCACTCTTTCAGCTACTGACACTGCGGATATACGTCTTGGTTCTGTGCAGATAATACGGCATGCCTTGCCTGCACTTTGACAGTGATCCAGAATAAACTGCGGTACCTTGAAACATACAAACTCAATACAGTGGAACCTCGTTAGCACGTTCCTCATTACTACGTTTTCCCGCATAATACGTCGTTTTTTGGAAGTCCCGGTCCCAATCTTAATAATTACATGTTTAAATGTTTCTTAACACGTTTTGGTTTAACGCTTAGTACGTTCGTATTTGGCTCGCCAACCACACTTTGCCGAACATAAGCTTTGAACGCCCATCCGATTGTGTGATCTCTATGTCAGAATTCTTGTACTCTCTGGTGTCCAAGTCTCAATCTTTGCTCTATGGGACCAATCGTCAGCCATTGCAGTTTGCTTCTCATTGGTCATTTGACTTGGCGCCGATTTATCAGTCAGCTGTTAGGCCGCCATTTTATATCGTGATAATTTTGATGTAGTGAAATATATTTTAAATTTCTTACGGTTCGCGTGTTGTGAGGAGAAGAAAATATTAGAATGTTTGAAGAAATGTATGCAAAAAAGCAGATCGTGCTTCTCACGTCGGTATTGGATCGCATTTCATTAGCAAATTGTGGCTGTGAACATGGCCGTGTACACGACTTCATAATCTTCTGTTGACAGAACTGGCACGTGTGAAATTTTGTACAATTACACTTCCAGTTATTTTATGTTTGTTAATAGATTGTGGAGTGCAACTTGTTTCATGTGTGATGTTTTAGAATAAAGTGGATGCTTTTTTTGTGTGAATTTCGTATGGTTTTTCATTAAATATGGCTCCCATACATTCCTTCAATTTTTGCAACTTTTGTTTAATTTTTTCAAATAAAATCGTTAGGCCTATGTATTTGTTTACATAATTTAAATCTCGCATAACTAATGGCTTGGCACAGAAGCTCCTGTGTGTCAATATGGGTATTTTTGAGTCATTAGGATGCACTTTTGAGTGGTTCTGAGCAACTTAGAAAACATAGGCCTATCTACATACTCCCTACGATTTTTTTTTTTAAATTTTCAGTAGTACGTTTTCCCTTATAAGACGTTTATTTTTTTCGGTCCCTAAAGAAACGTGTTAACGAGGTTCCACTGTATTAATTCCTATTACATATAAATACAGGGAGACCCAATTAACTAAGAACCAGCTGCATGGTGTTTTTCTACTGGGCTTGTGGGCATGTCTTTCCTGCCGCTGCTGTAAGGAAGGTCTTGGTACTGAAGGCCTGGTTCTACCTTCATGGATTTGTGTGTACACAAAATAATCATTATTGGAGCTCTGAAAACCTAATACTGTTCATGAAGTATCCCTCCAAGATGAAAGAATTGGCCATGAGCGGAGAACAAATTATAGGGCCCATTTGTTATGAGGCAACAGTCAGGTAGATGAATACAATTTTTCTCCCCATTTTTTTTTTGTCCCCTCCGTCCCCCAACCTTGTGACTTTTATCTCTGGGGTAAATTAAAACATAAAGTATTCAAGACAAACCCATATACCCTGGAAGAATTAAAATAAAATATCTGGCAGAAAATTGCCAGCATTTCTCAATGCAATGGACAGTTTCTTAAAGAGAGCCCAAAATGTATGGACGACAGTGGCCAGTTTCAGCACCTCCTTTCATTACACTGGTAAGTAAAGCCTTTAAACAATTTAAAGCCTTTGAAGGAAATCGTTGTATGGTTGCATCAGCACCACTCCATGATAGCTGCAGAAGACAAATCACTCTGCCATCGTGAACCAGAAAAACACCGCACAGCCAGTTCATGTAGTCTCAGTCCCGCCCACCTTGAATTAGCAAGACACTAGAGTGCCAACTTGCTGACTGCTTCGGCTCCACAGAAGTGATTGTTGATTATTACTTAAAAGATCTCATTTATAATCTGCAGCAAGATTCAGTACAGAAATATGCACACTAACTTCACTATTAGAAAAATTCTGTAAAAACATGAGACTTATATAAAGTAAAACAAAGCATATACCAGTAGTTTGTTCTTTACAGAATAATGAGAATGAAGTAAAACAAAGCATATACCAGTAGTTTGTTCTTTACAGAATAATGAGAATGACATACAAAACCGAGAAAGAATGCAAACGAATAAATGTATGGAGACAGGATGCAATTTAATAATGTATGGGAAAAGAAACTATTCTCTCCTAGCTGGAGATTAATACACTACATCAAAATATTTCCCAAGTAGTGGAGAAGAACCTACCTGAGTAGTCTTCCCAGACCCAGTTTCACCACATATCACAACAACCTGGTTGTTATTAATTGTATTTATTATTTCATCTTTCATTGACCAAATGGGAAGAGCTTGTCGAAATGGGAGGAGCTCTTGGTTGACAGATACATTAGGAACCAAAGGAATACCATTGTTTAGCCGGCCCATAGACTTGTTCATATCTTTCACTGTAAAAACAATAATAATGATAGTAAAACTTTATGTAGCCTATTATGAAAGCAAGTACTGGTTGAATAAAATAAATGTAGTTGGGTTAACGGTTGGGGTAAGGTGCACAATACCAAAGTTTACAGTTACACTTTTGAACTGTAAAAAAAAAGTCAGATCTTTCCAATATTGGAATAATCACCCTTTTAAGGGGTCTCTAACAATTCTGTGCAACAATTTTTTAAATAATGAAAATAAATTTTAATTTCTCAGTAGTAAGTCAAAACTTGTATAATGTATTAACCTGGAGATAACTGGTTAAGTATTAGCCTATCCTAAACTTTTATTATTATACCTTTATTTAACTCAAATACATTTATATATGAGGAGGTACGTTTCAAACCGTATTAAGTCCATCCACAGATGAAAATGAGTTTTATATGGTTTTGTATAGTTCTGACTTCCGAGTATGCTTTATCATCCTGAGAAGTCTGTTTTCGTCTAACTTAATTAAATCCCCTTCAAAATAATGCATAAAACTAAGTGTTCTTACATCCCTTAGTTTACATTTAAACAGTTTTTCTTCTCTCCTGAAAAATTTACAATAGCGGACTTATTACGGTTTGAAACGTACCTCCTCATACGGTATGTACAATTTAGTACAGTAAATGAAGCAACTGTATAATGAGGGAAGTTTTTGTGAATGAATAAATACGGCCTATTATTTTTTTGTTAACCTGAAAAGAACGGCCACACATATAGGCTATATTCACTTCTCAGGTACATAAAAATTGAACAATCAATGAATCAATATTAATACAACTTATGGCTCCGAAAATGTTTAGATATTTTTAACTATTTAAAATGCTTTTTTTTTATAATCTGAAATATAAAATCCTGTTCCAAGAAACTAAATATTAATATTTCTTGTGAAGATATAGCCTATATTTCTTTTCCTCTTTTTAAATGATAGTCGTAGTTACTTTTGAAATTTGAAAATTGTTTTATTTTACTTGTACGGATATGTATTTGTATTTGTATAAATATGACCTTAAATAAATAAATAAAAATAAAGATATGTATGGACCATTATTCTGTCCTTGATTTCCTGTTATTTAAATATGAGACATCTATACAAGCAACAGCAGTTAAAAAAATTACTGCCAATGGGAACAATGATAATTATAGGTGAGTAAATTATACACTAATATCTGCAACATAACAGTACAAAATCTGAATAACACATACCTTCTGGATTTAACATTCTATCCCGCTCAGTAAGTGGGAGTAATTCTTGTCGCTCTTTGTTAGTAAGAGGAAATTTGTGGAGTAAAGTATAAACATGCTGCTTTGATGAACGCACTAATTGAAATACTGCATCAGCTTGGACAATACTTGAGCCTTCTCTTTTATATACTGTCAAGTAACGGCCAGCACCTTTCCTGTAATTTAATCCATAAAATATACAAACTTTACTTCAGCTTCAATCATAGATAAGACACATACAAAAGATTAGCTGTTCAAATTACAATAAAACTTCTTTTTTAAATTCCTGTCATTTACATTTTCCTGATATTTACATCATTTTCCACTGGTCCTGTCTTTCATCCAATACTGACAACATAGCGTTCCTGCCATTAACAACTTTTAAACAGTTCGCACACTGAGAATAATACGGCCACAACTAAGAAAAACTAAATTTTACTGGAGAGCGTTTTAAAATGTTGTATTCAGAATATAAATTTAGTAGGATTTTAAAAGGACATAAGTGCTTTCTGATGGAAATTAACAGAAGTAGAGGTATGGCCATCTTACACAAAATATATCTCATATGGATTATAAGAAAACAGCAAAAAAAAACTTTTTACTTTTTAGATTTGGCCCTATTATTCTCAGTGTGCGAGTTGTATTTCCGGCCATTTAAATATTTTCCCCATAAATAGCATTGATTTTCAACGAAGAACTGCTTTTTACATATTTTCCCCACAAATAGTATTGATTTCAATGAAGAACTGCTTTCACTTAATTAAATTTTTCGCTATGTTGCCAACTCTCTTAAGACAGTGTATCAGTTGCTATTTGAGTTGGTCCAGGTGAAGTTGATTTCTTTTGTGTGGGTGGGATTTACTGTGTTTTATTATACTGTAGGTATTCATACAGTGTAACCAATCGTCATGATTTGAAGCAACGCCGATTATTTGTGTTTCATGATTTTGGCAGTATCATGGAGGTGAAGAAAAACCACAGAAAATGTATTTTTTTGCAAGAAAAGTCTGAAAATCTATACTAATTTCACTTTAAGTTAAAGTAGTTGTAAACAAAGCCACGTGACAAGGGAGCGCCTCATTGGCTAGTGGACGAACTGTAACTTTTGCTGCTTTGTATGCACACTCTTGCTGTTAATAAAATGGTTCTGTTCAAACCGTACCTTTTTGTAGCTATCTTCGTGCAGAGAAATTTAAAAACACGTTTCTGAAGCAGATCTGTTTATGAAACAAAATTAATTTGGTCAGATTTTCCTGATGCATAGCAACTAAGTGAACTAATTAAACCGTTACAACAGATGTAAATTGTAGGCGTTTACGGTGGCTGTGCACATGCTCAAGCACGCCATCTTGGAATGAACTTGCCATAGCCCCCTCCCAAGAATTTGGTATTACCTGCTGAATGTGCGTTCATTTATTTATTTATATTGGCTATACAACACGTACGTGAGGATAAGAAAGTCGTGTGCTAGAACAAGACAACAATTTCGTCAAAAGTTACATGTAACCTACAGCTCTGACAGGGTTGGGGCGGTTACAAACAGAAATTAATGAATAGTAAACAACATTCAAAAAGAAAACGCCTTTGAAAAGGGCAGCCAACATTGCAAAATGAGAGTAATTTTTTATACTCGTTAATATCTTCTTGTTAACTTTCTATGACTTTCTTAAATACTAATATTAAGCCTAATTTTGTATAGATGTATTGATCTTTCCAAAATAAATATCACATTTTTCAGCAATGGTGCATGTCATAAAAAATAATTTAAAAGTACTATTGAGAACACTGGAATATACACAAATCCTCATTCCGTTTATTTCCGCGGCGGGTAAATCTCCATGTGCTATTGTCACATGCTCGGCGGAGTGGTACAGTCGGTCAAATAAAAAACGTCGGGCGGTATTTGATTAAGTATCACGAACGAGCATATGCGCATGTACAGGAAGACTTAAGGTTAGGTTCACACACGCCTCTTGTCTATCCATGTATTTTCTTGATTACAGTATTTAGTCAGTTTTGTTCCAAAACAAACATGTGGCTATATGCCTCAAATCCGCCATATTCTTGGTTGCAAGTTTTTATAATATTAATAATTAATAGATTCGGGAGGATTATGTTTAATGAAGGAGCATTTTTTAAAGATTTTATTTTATAATACCGGTACTTGTAGTGCAAAATCAATAACTTACGCTCAACTTCTGCAACCAATCTTAGCATCGAAATACGCATCCGGCCAGATCAACGTTTGCTATGAAAACTTCCGGTCGCATTATAGTAAAGTTCCCACCTCTGAGCTGCTCTTTCATAAATATGGAACCTTCTCACTGCTTCAGAGACCGAAAAATGCAGGTCAATTACAGCCCTAACTACACTTTCTCTCACGTTAGGATTTGTATGTGGCGATGACACAAAGCAAAATGAATTATGACAATGCATTAAGTTGAATATCGTGTGTTGCGCTTTCTGCGTTGTTCATTTTTTCCCTCCTTGTTCATATTTTCCCTCCTGCCGCATGGCCTCATATGTTCCGAAAATGACCTGTATTTTGTGTTTTTTATAGGAAACTTGTGAACTAATGCGTCAAAACTTTAATTTTAACAGCATACGAGTCCCGACGTTTTTTATTTGACCAACTGTACATTAGAGTTTGTTTACATCTACTTTGAACTTAAAGTGAAAATAGTTTACGTCTTATTGATTCACATGTCGGAACATGTGTTGAGTTTGTGAAAGAGCTTGGACTCTCTGTCTTAACTCAGAATACCATACAATCTATTAAATAGTCGGAGAAGTTAATTATTATTTTAATATATGTGATGCTACAAGGAGAATATTACATGAAAAATTTGGTGAAATCCCTAAATCTAATTAACCTGGAGGTTGAACATTAATTTTTGAATGATACATACTTTTTTCTTTTGTTAACCTTGCAACATTTCCTTATAAAACAACATGTAATGTGAAAAAGTTTGTGCAACAGATTTTGCACCATATTTTAAATAGATAATGCAAGTTTACAAAGCCTAGGTACCAGTACCTACATATATTTTTATGTATTAAATTTTGCAACATATAGCATTACATCTTTGACACTTCCTGCAATGTACACTTTTTTGCATCAGTCCCTTGAAAAGTGTAAAACAGAGGTGTTACTGTAAATGCAAAAGAATGAAAATTACACAATAAATCTTGTTTATTCACAACTGTTGATGCAAGTTCTATGCCTTAGGCCTATCTATTTCCCTCTCACCAGAATCTCAGGGTTTTAGGAATGAATACTTGAAACGGATGCCACTGTTTCTTCATGCAACATTACAAACAAGTTTTTAACCCCTTAGAGTTAATTTGAGCAGTTAAATTTATTCTGCGTATCTTGTAATGAAGATCAATCTATGTAATAAGTTTGAGGATAGCTTTTGGCATGATGTTATTAAGTGCCAGTATGGTACTTTATGAAATTGTGTGGGGGAGTGAAAAAGTCTGTCCGTCTGTCTGTACGCGTGATAACTCAAATATGCTTTTTCAGATTTTAATGAAACTTGGTATACGCATTTATAATGTTCATGTTAAGAAGACTATTGATATTGGACCAAATCGGCTGACCGGTACCGAAGTAAAACCCAATTTAGTGTCTATTTTAAAGGCGCGATAACTCAAATACGCTTTATCAGATTTCAATGCAACTTGGTATACACATTTATAATGTCCATGGGAAGACATCTATTGATATTGGACCAAGTCAGTTGGCCGGTACCAGAATAATGTACAATTTAGTGCCTTTTTATGGTAATATGTCAGAAAGGCAGGATAACTCAAATACCCTTCATCGGATTTTCATGAAACTTGGTACATGCAATAAGCCTGTTTATTTTGGATCAAATTGGTTGATCGGTACCAAAGTAACAACTAATTAAAGTTCACATTTTTTTTTTTTTCAATATGTCTATACTACAATGCCACATTTCTTATCATTGAGGGCTTTGATCCACTGCAGTCAGATGTTTGTTTGATCAAGTTTAAATTGAGTACTACATGAATACTGTTATACACAGAAGGTAAATTACCGTGAAATAATTAGCGGAGTTCTTAGCTGCTGATTTTTGGGAAATGTTGACAGATTTTAAGAATTTCAAGTTGCAATATATTTAGCTTTGACAAATATCACTATTCCTTCACATATGGTTATCAAAGATATCACAAATCTGTAGTTCCGCTGATGCTGGACGATTTTAAAAAATTATTTTCTGCATATCATAATTGCAATTATAATTGATTCAATAAAAGCATTCTGGCACTTTGTTACATAAGTTTACCTGATTTTATTTTCAGTGCCTTTGTTAGGTAAGAAAACAAAATGTCTCAGGCACACTGGTAAGTGAGAGAATGTTGTTTTAGTTGCTACGAACTCAGTACAAATGAATTGTGAGGACAATTAGGCAAAGGGAAGTTACAAAAGGTCTCATAAGGATCTGATGTAAATTAATGTTGCCAGAACGGTACGGATGTTCACAAGCAGAGACCTTTACTATACACCCACGATTTCTTAGGCGCTGGTTTTACGGGGAAGCGAGGGGCGAGGGTCGGGGGGAAGAAACCATAGCTAGCCTGCCTGTCTTTCTGCAGTGTTGCCAACCAAAGAAACCACATTTCAGCAGAATCTTGCATCAACAGCTTGGTGGGAGTTATGTGTACAAACAATAAATTAAAATTTAATATACAACGATTTGAATCCAGTGCAATAATATAACGTGGTGACGGTATTGCGTAACCATTAATTACACGTCATAAAGGCTTGGTCATCAAATAAGTCATTTTCCTCTGGGAATAGAATATTAAATAATAAAGGCTCAATACTTTTACACTGGATGACTAGTTGTAAGCATAAAGAAGAGTCTTAGCAGAACATGCTTCACCATTTCGTGTTGTAAAACGTACGAGAAATAAGGCATCTAAAAGTGGAGAAAACTATAGGCCTAATTTTAAAAGTATTTAATACGTTTTGTGAAAAGTTCGCTCAACTCTCAGTCCATGAAATTGACATCAGAGATCACGGGAGAGTCATAAATTAGAACATAAGGAATTCTAAAAAGAGGTGTTAGCACCAGGAAAGTGTTGGATGTACAATGTGATGTGTTTGTGAAATCAGCAATTTGCAAAATTGTATTTTTTTCTCCATAACAACTCCATATGTCAGAAAAGATGTCAATAAATGAATACCGGTAAGGATCCTGAGACAGAATGAAAGCTAAAGTAGTATTGAAGTCACTAGACGTCAGGGTGTATAGCGTACTTTGTGTTTCAATTTTGTCAGCTCTACCTACGAAATTGAACGAAACCTGCTGGATTTCCACTTAGGATGTTTCCAAGCAGTTATGCGGTCTTTATGGTTGCTACCAACATTCCCATTGTCTGCCGGCAATCTTGCATCTCATTACTCTTCCCAGATAGGCTTATCCAACGTTGCCAATGATAGCTTTATAAATGCATGCTCTAGGTGGTGAGCCAAGTTATATGATTAAAGATTCCCCAGTTAGTTTATAAGTTAGGCCTACCGTACTTGATAACAGGATTTAGATATTAATACTTGATAACTGGATTTAGATATTAATAAGTAGGTGACCTGGGGGTAACCCTGGTGAGAATATAGAAATACAGGAAAGGGATTTGGGTCAACTTTTATAGGGTTCTGGAGGGGTGGACAAAGCCCCCAAGAGTAGGGGTGTCTAGGGACAAAAAACAGATTAGTGAAGCCTGGGCAAAGTCCTCAATAAAAAACACAGAAAGGGGATCCGGAGCCGATTTCAAGTTTTTGTAGGCTACACGGTAGCAAGTCTTTATATCAACTGGGCCACCAAGACCACCATTTTCACTGTCAGGCTTCCAGTATTGAATTTTCTTCACGTGACCCAACGCCCACTCCTGACCTGATAGTAGAGCATTGTCCAGCGCACAGATATCATGATTAAACAGCAGTCCACAGCGTCATTCTAGGTTAATTTTGAGCCCACTTCTTCATGATTTTACTTGGGCTACATTTAGAATCATCCAACAAATATAAGGTGCTATCTATAGAAGCTACAGGATCTAAAGAATATTAGTCCCCTTAACGTGAGAGGACTTACATAAAAATTAGTATTAGTGTTTCTTAGGTAAGAAGACACAGACAATACGGCAGCATAATACAGTATAGATACTTTAACACTGAGAAAGATCTAATTATTTACCCTCTACTTTTTGAGCGCAGTCCCAATTCTTTGGCCAACTGATGAATATAAGCACGCTCATCTGAAGTCAATGATGATGGAAATTCACATTCTGTAAAAATAAACAACGCATACATAGGCTATGTACCGTGTATATATATATTATCACCATATATTATTAATATAACAGCCATTCCATTGTTACGGTCCAGACATTTACACACTTTTGGAGTCCTCATACTCATTGTTAAGATAAATTTTCAGAAGGGTTAATAATATGTATGAATTGCCTTCAAATAGTACTTCACCCCTGATATATTTTTAATCCCATCTCAACATTAATCATTCAAGAAATTTATAAAAAGTACCCTGTTACGGTTCAGACTCACACGGAAGGTTACCCATGTCATTTTTGTAAAGACATGCAAAACTCTGTGAGTTGTCACATCTTTATGGTGAATCATATTTTTTTCCTTCTTTATAAATGTTCAAGGATAATTGTGCAGTATTGATCAACCTCAAATTTTCAATAATTAACACACAGTAAATTTTCAAAATATGTTACGGTCCAGACACATGCTGTTGCGGTTCAGACACTGTGTGAAATCACACAAGTGAGATTTACTTAACAAATTAAGAAAATAGAAAATTTACACATGTTTTGCAAAATCTAGGAACCATGAACACTTAACTTGTCAAAATAAGTAATTTAACATAAACATAGGCCCTTTCATAGGGTTTATAAAACTGTTGTCACAAAGAAATGGTGAATACAAAAAATCTGTCATAATGGTCCAGATTTCCACTGATTAATATATTTACATAAAATTAAATAAAAATTGTTTACAGTGGATATTTATTTGTAATCACAACAAAAAATAATAACACACAACGTTTCGGTCAAAACATATGACCTTCTTCAGGTGACTGTTTACAAGAAGAGAATAAAACGAGAAGGTTTTTCGTAAGTTCGATTTGGTTCCTGCCTACAAAACCAATAGAACCATTGACAAGATTTTTTCCGAATATAAAAGGTTCGGCAGATATAAGGACCGAATGGAATATCCAGGGGTATATTCAATCTCATGCTTGGATTGTGATAAGTTTTATATTGGTGAAACAGGTAGATCCTTTAAAATCAGACTTCGTGAGCACGAGAGAGATATTAGAAGTAGGAAAACGTCTACTGGTCTTAGCCAACATTTGATCGAGAATAATCATCGTATGGGTGCTTTGAAGATCTTAAAAGTTGAGGACGATGTTATTAAGAGAAAAGTGTGCGAAGCTTGGAATATCGGATGTAATAAAGATTTCGTTTGGAACCGATTTGACGGTGACTTGGGTGATGAGTGGTTGGGGGTCATTAAGAGAACTAAAAAGAATAGACATGTTATACGCTTTCCTCTTCCTCATGTGGATGTTATAGAAGAGTCCCCGTATGAAATACCTGTGGATTGGATTGATAAGCATTTTCGTAATACCAATTTTTTGTCTCTTTCTAATCGTGCGCATTCCATTTACAACAGAAGTGTTTCTTATGACACGGACAATTGAGAGAGTTTTATTCTCTTCTTGTAAACAGTCACCTGAAGAAGGTCATATGTTTTGACCGAAACGTTGTGTGTTATTATTTTTTGTTGTGATTACAAATAAATATCCACTGTAAACAATTTTTATTTAATTTTATGTAAAGAAATGGTGAATGCTTATGAGGATGGCTCATTATGTCTATTAAAAACAAATTATCCACTATTATGAGTGACAGTAGGTAGTTTGACCACACAAACAATGACTGAAGCATGTACTACAAAGATGACCTTTTTCTTGAGACCATATCCATGTCGATATACTACTGGAATTCATATAGTTGATTCTGTAATCATCGCAAATAGTGTTAAGCAGGCCTACCTCAGCCTAGTATGTCTTTCAGCTTGACAAGGACAAAATCACAAAATTTAATTTACTCTGATGATTAAGGAAGGGTGATGATAAATTGTCATGGTGAAGCACCTGAACTTGTCTGACCAACTAGTAATTTACTTCTGGTTGGCGTAACCTGAAAGTAATCAGCACTCTGTAGCTTGGGACTACAAAGAATACCAGACTACCTTTTATCTGGTTTTGATTTCACATGCTGGCACCCATAGTATTCTTACTGCTGACACTACTTTTTTTTTGCACATTATAAAACTGCTCAGGTGTATTCAAAAAATATTTTTGGCTCTTTGCTGGTATCCGAACATTATGCTTTGTCTTCTAACTCCATCCACTATCACTTTCCCATTAGAGTGGTGCTTAAATATTCCATACAATATTTAGAGAAACTTGTTTCCAAAGAATTGGAGATTGAAAAAGGTAAAAATAAATTAATTAATAGTGCTGCTGAACCATTAGAAAATATTTTTATATTAACTACGTTAGTAGGCCTACATTAGCAAATTCTGCTTTCATTTCTCATATGATTGTCTTCAGGAATGTCCAGACAGCAAATTACAGCTGAAAAAATATTTTTATTGCATAACTATTACTCAGTGGAGGAGTTCCTGTCTGAACATTGGGTTTTTACGCATTTACATGAATAAGTAGATGAGCCAGGCAACAGCTGTGAACAGTGTTGCTTGTTGAAGGGCCCAATGAGCTGACTGAATTAATTCAACCTGTGCAATGAGAGAAAATTCTAAAAATTACTTAGCTTCAGTGTTAAAGCACTGGTTTGAAGTTTTAAGACATTAAATCCGCCCCAATAGGGAACGAAAGGACATAGCTACTCCAATTTATTTCCTTCCAGTTAGCAGATTTTTTCCGTAAATAATAATAAAACTATAATATTAATATACTCACGTGTTTGCTTACAAGCTTCACAATAAACAACGCGTCCATCTGTTGTAAAATGTGGAAATTCTTGTAGCCATTGGTGTATCAGTGAAGCCCTCGAAGTTTTAATTTTCGGCATTTCAGAATTATTTAAACACCACAGTACACACGAAAGTGAAAACCATACACAAACAAAACTGTTAACAGAACTGAAACCTTCCGTATGTAGCAATGTCGGCAAAATTCCAATATAATTCGCCCCATAAGCTCCGCCCATTCGATATTCACATTTGCACGGACTGTGTGATCTATTTTGTTTCTGAGTGAAGCTAGAATCAAAGACACCGACAATGAAAACCTAATCCCTGTGCTCAGAAGCTAAGCACGCTAGCATATTCAACCCCTTGTATCCCTCAGTGATTCAGAGAACCAGTTTTTTTTTTGTTACTGGATGTGGGAGTCGGAAGAAAAACGCTACATTTTCTTGGGAATTCCAAGGAATATTTCTACTGAAGAAGGAACATTCCTTACTATTTAACCAAGTCACAAATGTGTCATGTATTGCACATTCCGAGCTAAAAATTTAGTTGAACTGAAAATCAATGCTAGAATTTATAACAAAAACTAACTTATTTTTAACTTTAGAGGAAAAAAAAGCAAAATAGGCAATATTAATAATAATAATAATAGTATTTTATTGTCATTAAACCTGTGATACAAGCAATAGACAACGTCAGAGAACATCAGAAAACATCAGAAAACAAATAATAAAACATATTGGATTCAAATAACTTAAATGACTCTAGGTGTAATTGTAATTGAGCACAATTTCAAGCTTGTTCAGATGTTAACTTCTTTACATTCAAAAAATTCGTCAATTTTATAGAAGGGATTTTTGACTAACCAGTCATATGATTTAGATTTGAAAGTGTTAATTGAAAGTTCCAACAATTCTAATGGTAAGCTGTTATATAGTTTTAGACCCATTACTTCATGACTATTTAAGGATTTTGAAAGTCGATGAAAAGGTATGTCAACACGTTTACCGTTTCTAGTGTTATGGGAGTGTATATCTTGTCTAAGCTGTTTGTCTGAAAAATTGCGTTTAACATGTATCAGCGATTTGTAAATGTACACATTGATAACAGTCATAATTTTTAGATTGACAAACAATGCCCTACAGTGGTCTAACTTATTTGAATTACTAATTATTCTGATGACTTTCTTTTAGAGCAAGAGAACTTCCTGAACATGACTGCTATTGCCCCAAAACAGGATTCCATAGGATACAATACTTTGAAAATATGCAAAATAGGCTGATCGTATATAGTTGGGTGGTACATAATGTTTTAGATTTCTTAGCAAGAATATAACTCTAGACAGCCTACCAGTAATAAATTGAATGTGTGGTTCCCATGTTAGGTTTTTGTCAATATAAATTCCTAAAAACTTTACCTTATCTGCATTATTATTTGGGGGGAATTCTCTTAGGCTGAAAAACAACTCTTGATTTTTTTCTTCATTTAACAAAAATCCATTTACTCTAAACCAGTATGAAATTTGTGACATGGTATTATCCGTCATAGGTTTTAGTGAATCTAAATCATAACTAGCATTGAAGAATGTTGTATCATCGGCATACATAATTACATGCGTTTTTACAAAAGAAGGCAGATCGTTTATCATTAATATATTGTTTATATAAACAACAATGGTCCTAAGACGGATCCTTGAGGGACACCACATTTAATATTAGGCTCTCTCGTAAAAATAGTCTGTTTTAGGTCCTATAAAAGTATCAGTTTTAGGCATAGGGTCAATCGGGGCTAATATGATACAAAAAAACAAACTTTTGTGATGGAATTCTTAATTTATAGTGTTAAAGTAACTTTAAAAATACTGAAATGTACAACTTACCTTGTTCTTTCAAACAGTGCAACTCAGAGTAACATAAATTTTAAGAATTTCTTGAGAAAAAAAGAAAACTGTGTATCGTATTTGCCCCAGTAAATGGGGCTATTGTGATACATAGATGGGGCATTTATGATACAGCCAATTATTTCACATGCTATGTGAGATGGAGAGGTGGCTGGGGTATTTGTGATACACCTAGTGTCTAATGTATTATCAGGCAAAGTTTGGTTTAAATTGAAACAGGGATTCCTGAGATACTGGTATCAATATAAAACCATTTTTAAGAGATGAAAATATTTAATTTTTCTACGTTGCCTAGATTTGTAAAAATCAAAAGAAAAAATTATACAGAGGTATTAAAAATTAAGCAAACTCACACTAAAGATGAAAAAAAAAATTAAACAAGTTCCTGAGGCAAGCAATTCTACAGTAATTGTAACTACTGCTCAAACACGTCTACAAATTTGTCAAAACAGTACTTAAAACGATTTCCAAGCAGAGTCATGTTTGGTGAAGGCAGTTTCCCCAACACAGCTGATTTATTTATCACAGACACATCTTTTTCATTCTGTTGAAAAGTTGTTTTGTCATTCACAGTTTACAGTCCCATGACTTCAAATTCATTATCTGCGAACACTTGAAGAACCGTTACGACATAGGCTACCTATAAGTGGTGCTGTTTCTTTTTCCACCTTTAAAAGAGGCCAACAAAAAATCACCAGTTTTAACACTTTCTGGACTCTCAATTGTTTCAAAATCCTCAGCCTGAGGTTCAAGGAGGTCTACATCATCTGCATCATCGTCTTTACTCATTAATTTAGTTGGTAGATCTTCATCGCTTGTTTCTTGTAGGCCTACATCTTGGACTGTCCTCTTCCTCTGTTTTATTTTATTTTTATCATTCTCTAATGTGATCCATTCTTCTGAAGTTACAACTTTCACTCCAGGATCTAATCGCCACCGCCTTTTTGTTTAGGGTTCTGTTCGATTTACCTGTATACATGTCTCATATTTACCCCATGGGCTGTATCATATTAGCCCCAATATATGTATTACATTAGCCCCCTAACTTCAACACCTTATAACTCATTGACTTTTAACACCTCAGGAAGGATTCTTATATGAAAAAATAGCCCATTTTTTCATGAACATAATGATGCTTTTGAATTTAAAATATCTTCATTAGCATTCAATGTATGAGAAAAGTTCCGAATCAAAATATAAAAGTTTTTTAGGCAAAAAATAAGTACCTGCAGTTTTAATTTTTTTTCACTATTAAATATTATGCTGTATATTTCTTCATATATGGGGCTAACAAGTAGATAAAATTAACTCTTGGAATATCATTTTAACATTAATTTATTGGTAATATAACCCTTATTTTTTTTAGTGTATCATAATTACCCCATTATTTTGTGTGTATCATATTAGCCCCGATTGACCCTAGTCACTTATGCAACATGCATATACAAATTTTCGTCCATATATCACTTAAGGATTAAAATAGGTTTTCACCTAAAATCCGAAATCTAGTTATCACCCCTTCTATCAAAGAAAGTTTGATAAAGTTGTTAATTTATACTAAAAGAAACATGATTTTCTAATAGTTTTAGATTATTTCCTTAAAACGTAACAATTTTTTGGTCATAGCATGAATTGTACACTGTTTCTTGTAGATTAAAATAGTTATTTCAAGTTAAAAATGCCAAAAGTGATAGATCCTTCTGAACAAAATGGTCACTATAAGACAAAGGGTAGGTGATAAAAATATGAAAGAAAAAAGTTTTGTACTCCCAGGTGCATAAAACCATTACACCACAAAATGCTTATTACGTGTGAAGTGAAAAAAGCTTGACGGCTGGCAAAGGGGCCGAGGCCACAGCCGCCAGTTGCTATGGCAATGGAATTGGAGAGTGGGCGGAGCCTAGCAGGTAACAGAACTTTCATTATCCCATAAAGAATACTGTATATTATAACATCAATCTGTTTTCCATGCTTTTAAAACAAAAATATTACGGACAGTAATATCTCCTCGACATTACAATTTTCCTTTCTGGAACTGAACACTTGATTAAATATACTTAGGCTACTTAGTAGTTTTTAGAACTTGAACTGGTATTTTCACCCTTTTCAATCAGTTCATTTATATTATGCATATATTCAGCTATATTGTTAGGTTACGTTATGAACAGTGGTAAACCTATTAGCTTAGGAGGGCATACTGAATTCACGCGTTTTGAAAATGTGCCATATGATATCTCCTGCGAGATTTGTCATGTTGGTCAACCTGTTACCCAGAATTCTAAGTCAGGTCGATAACATGGCCATCATTACATATTTTAAGGTATGAGAATTACAGGATGTATTCTTATACATTAACAAATTTCGCAACTAATTATAATCCTTGCACCGAGGGACACATATTTAACGTTGTTTCATTTCGTAAAAATTAAAACTGTAATGTCGAGGAGATAGGGCTAGACCCAGACAGTACAGTGCTATACCCAATCTAAATTAGCAGATTATCAGACACTACAAAAACAATGTATCTCAGTGAAGACAAATTCATTCCTTTATTGTGCAGATTAACAGACCCTACAAAAAGAAAGTATCTCAGTGAAAAGAAATTTCATTCTGTTATCGTGGTTTACCTTTACTTTCTTCTGTACGCAAGAATTTCTTTAACGACAGATTTACTGCTATGCGTATCTCTTCTCCAATTCCAGCACCTGCTTTGTTTTGGTTATTTTTCTTCCTTGGCATCTTGAAACCTAAAAATCAAAGAACAAAACCAGCAATAAGTGAAAAAAATGGCTTAGTAGGTTACTAATCACTAATCACTGATTGTGAAATCACCCTCATTAATATAAATTAATATTCTAGTTGGAAGTCATTCATCAACTTCAAATTACCGTAACTGCAATTTTTTCACTAGCATTTAATTAGCCTACTTTATGATTTGTACTCGGGTGGAAAATGCAGAGGCAAAAGAACCAAGGAAATAAGGTGCTACATATGTTCATCCTATGTAACCGAAAACATTTAGTAGGCCTACATGCCTAAGTTAAATTTTAATACGGTACTAGGTTACCCCATCTGCCCAAATTTGATTTAATTCATGTTGCGTAAACGAAGCTTGGGCAGAATTTTGGCCCAGAAATAGCCCACTAAAAACAAACATAGCCTAGAAAAATCAACCTGTTCGAGTAACATATTCTTAATAGAGTGTTGGGTATACTGAAGTTAATTTGTAAATTACTTACAATTACTTTATTGGGTTTAAATATTAGGATAACTGCCAGGAAAGCTCAACTGTTCAATTTTTCATATTGCAGAATAATCTACGACTTTGTCGAGTTTCATATTTGTTGTTCATTGCACTTCAAACACACGGCGTCACTAATTTAACGGAGAAATTTGAATAATTCATCAGTTCGGAAACATGGCTATTGACAATTAAATTATTAAAATAATTTAGTGATTTGTATAACTAATTAACTGTTCAATTTTTCATATACGATGTACTCCGGTCATGACCACTAACAACTCATCACCTCATTGTAACCAATCACAACCACTCATTTGCGATTTGCCGCTGTACAGCATCTAAGCGCAGCACCGGAAGTGTTCACTCCACTTTTTCTCGGTAGAGAGTGCTCTTGTGGTCATGAGAAATATTTATTTATTGATATTTGGCAATTGTTTGTTGCAATCGGTCATTTACAATGCAATCAAGTACAATATTATATACAACTAATTTGACAAATTATTGTAGACGAAGTCTAATATTTACTATTTATTTAAATATTTACAATATTTAATATTTACAATAAAGTATATCAATATCAATACATTTTTCATATTAAAAAGTATAATTAACTCTACAGTCAATTATTTAAAAAAAAAATAATAATAATAATAAAATTAAAATGTAATTTTAAAATATTTATCTACCTTATAAATACAATTTTCAGTAAATATTATTTTTACTTATTAACACCTTATTTGTTTATGCAACAGAATTAGTGGTAGCCTATATGAAATCCAACGGCTTCAAAACCAGGCATATAGCGCTATACTAAATGTGCCCAGAGATTATCGAGTGCGAGATTTGTTAAAAGAAATGGACGCCCTTTACTTCAAAGATCTAATTTATCTGTATAACATGACATTCATCTTTAAGGCAAAACAAAGATTGCTCCCCGAATATCTTAATGATTTGTTATTGAGAAATGATCTAATTCATTCGCATTATACACGGAGCCATGGTCATTATCATTTAGAATATAGATGGATAAAATCTCCTTTTATGTTAAGCTTATCAAAATATAACAAGTTGGATGGAATAATTAAGAACAGCAAAAATGGATCAGTGAATTCAGAAGACGGTTGAAAGACAATTTAAATGATAGTTTTAATAATTAAACTGAAACACTGACTTCACATTATATGTTATTAGCACTCAGTGGTACTATAATAAACAACACCACAACTTTTTTAAACCTAATATAGGGCAATTTTTTTTTTTTTTTTTTTTTTTTTTTCCCAAGATAAGTATGGAGTTCCACAGGGTTCAATTCTTGGCCCTGTCCTATTTTTAATTTACATTAATGACTTAGATTCCTCCATCAAGAATGGAAATCCAACTTTTTTTGCTGATGATACTAGTATTTTTATTACAGGTCTAAACTCAATTTCTCTGCAGTCAAATCTAGAAATGACAGTAAATCAGTTACTTGAATGGTTTGCACAAAACAAATTAGTAATAAACACAAAAAAGACCATAGCAATATCGTTTCACCATATACAGAACTTTAACACTGTGCATCCAGCAATAACATTTGGGGACAATAATGTAACATACAATGAAAGTACTAAGTTTTTGGGATTGTGGGTTGACAAAAATCTAAAATGGTCTCTTCAAATAAAAAAAAACAGCAGAAAAACTCAGTAAAATATGCTTTGCACTGTTTACAGCCTCAAAAGTTATGAATGTAGAAAATGTCCTCCCTATATATTATGCATACTTTCATTCGGTATTATCATGGGGAATAATATTTTGGGGAAATACAGCAGGAGCTCAAACTATCTTCAAGCTACAGAAAAGAGCTATTCGGTCTATGTTAAAACAAAAGAAAACCCGTTGCAGAAAACTTTTCAAAGATCTAAATATATTGCCTCTGCCTTGTATTTATATCTACGAAATAGTGACATTTGTCAAATCAAATTTAAACATGTATACCATCAACTCACAAGTACACTCCCATAACACAAGAAACAGAGAAGAACTTAGGATAATTCCGCATAACACAAGCTTGTTTGAAAAAGAGTTTTATCTATACTAAGAGTTTTATCTATACTGGCCTCCAGCTTTATACCACAAAATCTAAAGGAAATCTCTGTACTGCATAAATTCAAATCTTGTGTAAAAATGTTTCTAATAGAGCACTGTTTTTATAGCTTAGATGAATTTTTTGAAACTGTTAGATATAAGTAAATTATGTTACTAGATATAAAATAAGTTAGTAGATATAAGCACTTTGTAAATATTAATTTTAACTTATAGGTAATTTATCAGCATTTGCAATTTTAATTTAAGAACTAGCATTGTATACTTTAGTAATTATGTTATTTAATAATTAATATAGTCATGTAAGAAACTGATGTGTCCTATATCATGTAAAATGATCAAAGGATGAATAAACATACATACATACATATTAGTCAAACACATGTTTGCTATCGGCTTCGTTAAAAAAGATTTTTACAACTAAAACTAAACTACAATTACAACTAAAACACACATGTTTTAAAGACAAAGGAATAGTATTGTAAAACTTAATCGACTTGTGTAAATACTAGCAGGTGCGCCTGGCTTCGCTGCGATTATTTACTTAACTGCTAGATATTTTACTTAACTCATTTAACAGGAAATATATTATTTATTAACACGGACATCTTTTTACATAAACTGAAATAATCACATTTTATTCTTAATTGTATTGTTCTACATAATACAGTTAATATATATAATGAAACGAACAGAATGAATCTTGTACTGACACGAGCATACAGATGTGACCAAAATAAAACGATTAAAGCGTACCACAGATCCATAAACTTTACTCAAATCATACATAAAAATTAAAAGATTGATAATTAAAAAGCTGGAAACCTGGCTTCGAGGTGAATTTTACAATTAAAGTGCAGATAAATGTGAAGGACGAGGAGAGAACAGGATGCCCATCCACATCCACTAGTGATGACAACATTGAGCAAGGGTGTATCATGATTCAAACAAATTGAAGAGTGACTGTCAAAGAAGTGGCAAACCATATGCGAATTAACCATGCTTCTGCATATGACATTATTCATAACAGGCTTGGCTTTCATAAAGTCTGTGCAAGGTGGTCCCAAAACAGCTCACCGAACAGCCTAAGCACAATTGTGTGTCCATCTCCCAACGCTTACTGGAACACCATGCTAATGAAGGTGCTTGTTTGAAACTAATAGTCACTGGTCGACGTAATGTGGATCCATCACTTTGAGCCTGAAAGCAAATGCCAAAGCATGGGTTGGAAACACCCTGCATCTCCAATCAAAAAGAAATTAAAACGAGTCAACCCTCTGCAGGAAAAATGATGTTCATACTTTTCTGGGACTCACTGACAAGCTGAAGCCTGTAATTGGAACCAAACATCGAGGCCTATTGTCAAAAAGAGTTTTGTTGCAAGAAAACGCTTCAACTATTGCAAAACTGGATTTTGAGATGTTCCTGCATACAGTCCCGATCTCGCCCCATCAGATTTTCATCTTTTGGCCCACTTAAAGATGCCTTAAGGGGGCATCGATTCACCACAGACAAAGAACTGAAGGAAGCGATGGATACGTGGCATGCTACTCAGCCGAAAAACATTTTCTAAGCGTGTCAGGAAGCTTATGCAACAATAGATCAAGTGCATCAAAAAGCATGGGGACATGATGAAAAATTAGATAATTGCAAGTTTGAAACTAATAGTCACTGGTCGACGTAACATGGATCCATCACTTTGAGCCTGAAAGCAAATGCCAAAGCATGGGTTGGAAACACCCTGCATCTCCAGTCAAAAAGAAATTAAAACGAGTCAACCCTCTGCAGGAAAAATGATGTTCATACTTTTCTGGGACTCACTAACAAGCTGAAGCCTGTAATTGGAACCAAACATCGAGGCCTATTGTCAAAAAGAGTTTTGTTGCAAGAAAACGCTTCAACTATTGCAAAACTGGATTTTGAGATGTTCCTGCATACAGTCCCGATCTCGCCCCATCAGATTTTCATCTTTTGGCCCACTTAAAGATGCCTTAAGGGGGCATCGATTCACCACAGACAAAGAACTGAAGGAAGCGATGGATACGTGGCATGCTACTCAGCCGAAAAACATTTTCTAAGCGTGTCAGGAAGCTTATGCAACAATAGATCAAGTGCATCAAAAAGCATGGGGACATGTTGAAAAATTAGATAATTGCAAGTTTTGTATTGTTGTTACAATAAATTAAAAAAAAAAAAAAAGAGTGTGTGGATTCTTATAGACTTACCGTTGTAGATTCCACTTCCTTGAAAGTACCAGTACTGTGTTACTGCAATTTTGCTGGGCTTGTTAATTAGGAATTTCAGATGGTGCTAGGTGAAATTTCTTTTAATTTTTTTTTATTTATCCAGATATAAAATTTTTGGCATGCACATTCCTCATAGAATATCTATACACTATACACAGTTTCATTTATAATAAACATATTTTTTGAGCTAAGCAATTTGGAAGTGGTGTGGATAAAGCCATATTTTCAAAATCTAGCTCTCATAAATTATAAATATTTGTTCTAGAATTCTTACAGAATTGTTCAAATATCTTTAAACACCTTATTTCAAATACGTGCCCTGGGGATAAAGATTTTGTTTGTTCAATAACCCATTTTCTGACTTTCTGCTTCCTGTTATTTATACACTATTGTTTAATATTTAAAAGAATCCCATAACCTGCTTTGTTGATTATACTGAATGAAACATGCAGAAAAAAATTTACTCAGAATACTTCAATGACAGTTTCCTTTCATACTGTATATAACAATTATCTTCATTTGTTACACAATTCCTTACGTGAATGTGGATTATACAAGCTGGACATAAATTATTATTTTTTACGCTATCTGATCCATACTGCAGTGGCATACCAACAGTGATTGGGGCCTCCCCAGGATTCACAATTTATACCATTTACACAGTCTGCACAAATATATGATAGTACTGCCCTATTCATTATACTTCTGTGGATAATGAATAAAATATTTACTTAAAATGGATTTCTTATTTGAAATTCATCTATTTATCATACATTAAACAACTTTACGTTTTTACCATAAGTGTGCTTAGAGTGCCCTTACAAGTGCTGACTTCTGACTAGAGGAAAGTGCACTAAACATGAAATAAAATATTTATTTCATGCCAATACTTATTTTGAAGCAGTAACCCTTTCACCCATTATCGTTTTCATAAAATAATTAAAAAGTGGTATTTTTACAAAAGTACTTAAATTATAATTATACATTCGTTCGCAACACTGACTACTCCGCCATAGCTTCTCATTCGGACGAAATGGGCCACAAAATACTTTTCGATGACATATCTCTTCTTAAACATGAAAACAGAAAATTCCCTAGACTTGTTACAGAAACCATAGAAATTATTAAACATCCCCATATCATAAGCAGGGAAGATGGGTATAAGATCAGTGACATCTGGCGTGAAACAATTAAAACTTTAAAACTGACGTCATGACAACTACGACTGTTTACTCTCCACAGGCACTCATTTTTATTGCGAATCTTTCTCAGAGGAAGGACACGATATGATGTCCGAAACGTCAGAAAACTCTAAAAACTCGACGCGGCCCAACCCGGATAGCAATTATTACTTTATGTATAATTATACATACTTCGATAGAAATTATTATTATTATTCTATTATCGTAAATTCAAAAATCAACGGTAAAATTCTATTTACAAACTGAATTATTCAAAAGGTAATGTAAATAATTCATATGGCAAGAGCGCGATTTAGTTTGACCAATGAGATAGTAAAACGTCAGAATACTTAGAGCCAATAGGATGCAAGCATTGCATTCCCGCGAGAAGAATACGTTACAATATTCATTCCACTACTGATCTTCTCTCGCTCTGGACGTGAGCTGAGAGGAACGTAACAGTCTCTCGTGAATTATGCCTTTGCCTATCGCGATTCCCACATTCACATATCTATTCAAGATCAACGCCGTGTGAATATTACTATAATTGTGATTCAAAGTGATAAAGATACCAAGTAAGTATTGAATATGAAGGCAACAGAAAGTGGTGTTCGGCGTTTACACACTCGACAAACATAAACTCACATAAAGTTACAAAGGTTGAATAAATACAAATATTAAAGTGAATAATAAAGGTGTTATTATTTGCAATCCGTAAGTATTCACAATCACAAAACCCTGAGATAATTTGTGTATCTACGCTGAGCAAGAGAGCAAGGGAAGGTGGTGCGTCATTCAACTAGGACAGTGACCGAGGTATGAAGTAAGTACTTTCACCCAACAAGTCCATCGCCCCCAATACCACCGCAATTTATAGGAAGCATAAAGAAATTGTTTAATTTTTTTAAAATTAAAAAGTTCACACAATCAGCAACATACATTATTTGTGTTTAGTTCAAATCTCGTACGCTACACAGCTGAAAAAGAAAATAAATATAGCCTAGCAATGTCTGTATGTTACCAGCAAAACATGGAATTTAACTCTAGATGAAACTACAAAAAAATAAATAAATAAAATAAATAAATAAACAAATAAAGTTAGAACACAAATGAAATTGCACCAACCTTCCTCGATTGAGATTCTTTATCCTGAAACTTGGACGGAGAATTACGATTTTGTCACCATCACAAGGTATTTATAGCAAAATCTCTGGACCAATGAAAACCTTGGATGCAGCTAATAGTTTCAAACAGTCACACATTGCCCCATGCACCATCTCCAAACCTTTCTTGCATGCCTTGAAATTGTACTTGGAAATGGCAGGTTACCAACTAAAAATCTCGTGCCCTAATGTAGAGTACAGTAAGTACAGTTGAGTGGAAAATAGGAGCTAGGATGAGATGGCACATAAATGGAAAATACCATTTACCAGGTAGTACAAGGCAATAATATTCTCATACATCATATTTTACATGCATAATGGATGCATCTTAATTTCATGGTGAAATTTTGGGAACACACTAATCCTCACATACCATATTTATCCGAATACAACACCCCTGACTTTTTACACTAAAGCAAAGGAAAAAATTCAATTAACCCTAACATCACTTGCTTGCGCAGTTTCATGCATTTTCTATGATGCTTTGATTAAAATCAATATATTTTCGATGTTGAATCGATTGACATATTGATATTCCTGGAGATTCAAGATAATCGATGTAGCGGTACTTGGAGGGAAACTGGCTATATTGTGTGCATTTTTACCATTATTGCCGAAAAACACTTGTATGGGATTTTAAGCCGCAGGCATATTTCATTGGGCTTAATCTAGGCAAAAAAGTGCGGCTTATATTCGGATGAATACAGTAGTAGACATATCAGACTTGTCATATCTTTGACCTACTAAGCTACAGTAAATAAAGTAGAAGAGGGTGTTCCCTAGTTTATTTTGTATCTTAAAGTTGCATTACATTGTAACTCTATGTAAGACACATATTATTGTTTCTGTTTAGAAGTAGTCCAGTCAAATTGTCACAAAAAAGCCACATGGATACAAAATTTAGGGTAGAGCTAATTTTTTATATGATGTCTGGGATGGTTTTGAGAGTAATTTCTGACATTTTGCCAACAAAATTTTTTGCCGCCAGAGCCGCCATCTTGAAAAAACTTCAAAATTTTGGATTTTATTTCTGTTTCTGCCCATTATCTGCCAAAATACGCACCTGACAAATATGTTTTACTATGCATCCTAAAAGTAGACTAAATTTTCTACAGTTTGAGATCAAATTGAGTTTTCTACCATGAATAGTTTCGGAAATACAGCTCTCCGAATTTCAGCAAGATTTTGCAAAAAATTAAAAAATCTGAACTTTCAACTAGTTTTTGCTTGCTATCTTCTAAATGACCAAGCCTTCAGTAAAATTTCGAAGAATAACTTTTAAACTAGAGTAAATTTGTAACAAGCTGAGTAATTTAACGTTTTGATACCTATTATAGGTCACCAGATTCAGAGGTATATACAACTCCTCACATTTCAGAAAACTAATCGAAGGTACAAAAAGTCTAGTTTTGCCTAGGATATTCTAAATGGCGGGTAATCAACAACCAAAACAGTATTTCCAAGAATTTATTAAGGACTTCTTCCCGAGTGTCAACAAACGACTGAAACAACCCTGGATAACTCCGGACTTCGCCACATCGCAGTTTCTAACGGAATATGGATCATTCTTAGCATATCTAGCCAGATTTAATTTAGCAGAAGATTCATTATGTTGCTGCGAGAACTGTGAAGACGATTCCATTTACCATGTTTTATATAAGTTACATGTGCCAGACATGAGGCGGCTCAGAGCGGCTGCGATGACTGAAGACGAACCGTGGGCCCCGGGCTTAACCTTCTGGACAAGGAAGAACAATTTAGAGGCTTGTCTAGGGGAATAGCCTATGGCTCAGGGACCCTGAATAACTTCACATTGGCCAATAAAAAAAAAAAAATTATTTGATAAAAGACTAAGAAAACCAATGTAAACAGAAAATAATAAGAAAAGTTGGTGTAGGTACAGCATTTTAATTTGGAAAGAACTGCGTTTTATTTTAGAAGAACACTTTGCAGTGTCCTCTGAAAAAATTATTTCCTATAGCAGATACAGTTCTCCGAAAATGGAAACATGTTATCGGAGGAGTGGCATTTAAGAGGCTCTCTGTCACTGCTCCGCACATCGCACGCTAATCAAACAAGCACTAAGAATTGTGAGAGACTCTGATGGGCTGCGCGTTCATCTCCTGATGTCATCTTTGATAGAACTGCTGTTTTGAAAAGTTCAGAAGAAACTTTTCTCGCCAATGAAAACAACAAGAGGCGCTTCGTAGAATTTCTAAAAAATGAATTGCCAAAAGCAGGAATACAAGTGAAAAAGGCTGTTGAAGATGCATATGTCTTGATTGTTAGCACTGCCTTCTCAATTGTATCTCAATACAACACTATCTTTGTAGTTTGGGAGGACATAGACCTCCTTATTCTCCTCACTGCATTACCATCCCGTCATATAAAGAAGTGGCCACGGGAAAAACCACTTCTGTTCGCTGATTTTGAAGCATCCTGAACCAGAAGAGGAGGCTAATGTATTTCTGAACCCTCAAGCTACATCAGGAGAAGTGGCTGAAGTGGGCCAACATTTTTTGGTTCACTTTTATGGAGGAGACCCTGCTACACAAACACTTGACGAACTTCGGCACGGAATATTTTGTAAAAGCTGCAGGAAGAATGAAATTTAACTTAGCGAGGCTGCCCCAACCAGTGATGCGGCTCAACTTCATGCCATGCCAACATACCACTAAGTTCAGGCATGGCTCGGTGAATACAAAGAGCCTTTGAAGTGGGGCTGGATGAACACACCAAGGGGTCTCTTTCCCCTTAAAGCCAAGAAGGAGCCAGCTCCAGAGTCAATTCTGAAAAGTATTTCCTGTACCTGCAAGAAGGGGTGTTTAAACGCTTGTGGGTGTCGTAAAGCTGGATTAAAGTGCACAATCATATGCAAACATTGCAATGGGCAGTCGTGTGAAAACATTGCCTACTAACAGTCCTGTCCTTCGACAGTGAGGATGATGACACTCCTGATGAGCCACTTAATTTGTTTTTGGATGAAGACGCTGAAGAGAACTTTATCAACCTGGCCAGATTGTGAACATCACGGACGAAATAGCAGACGTCAACTGCCCAGGTCCCTCGAAGTGCCGAAGATTATGAACAAACAAGTCATTCAATGCAGTGTTTCACCAGAACTCCAGCTAAATAAATCTTTTTGTATATAAACGAATGTTCTGTGCAGTTATTGCTCCTAACTTGTATACACATGTAATTATTCAATCGTTGCTGTATATATATTTTTAAACCTCTGTATCTTGTGACCTGTAAGAGGTAGCGTAAGTTTAAAGTACTCGACAAGTTGCAAATTACCTCTAGTTTAAGTTTCCATATGGAGTTTTACTATAGGTTTGGTCATTTAGAAGATAGCGAGCAAAAACTAGTTGAAAGTTCAGATTTTTTCATTATTTGCAAAATGTTGCTGAAATTCAGAGAGCTGTATTTCCGAAACTATTCATGGTAGAAAACTCAATTTGATCTCAAACTGTAGCAAATTTAGTCTACTTTTAGGAGGGATAATAAAACATATTTGTCAGGTGCGTATTTTGGCAGATAATGGGCAAAAACAGAAATAAAATAAAAAAATTTGAAGTTTTTTCAAGATGGCGGCTCTGGCGGCAAAAAATTTTGTTGGCAAAATATCAGAAATTACTCTCAAAACCATCCCAGACATCATATAAAAAAATTAGCTCTACCCTAAATTTTGCATCCATTCTTGACAATTTGATTGGACTAAAGTTCAATACTACTATTTTTTATGCAAACAGCAAGGTATATTGAAATGTATTGATAATTCGAGAATAAATCAATTTTTGTAGAGATAATATATTTTTCTTTGTAGTCAACATGTCAATCGATATATCAAAACACAAAAAACTCAATGTCATAACAGTATTAGTCAAAACCATTTGCAGCAATATTTTAATGACCTTTATTAAGGTAAAAATATGTTTGCCATCCCAGGATCCTGATGCAAACACAGGGGGAAAGTTCATCCATTACGCACAATAATATGATATTCAAGAATATGCAGCTTAACTTCTCATCTGAGCTGTTTTTGCTTTATTTGTCAACAATAAATTAAGTTCACATGTTAGTTCAGAATATGAAGTAGGCACAGCTTACTTACATTAAAAAAAAATTATGTGACTAGGTTTTCAATACCACAACGTCAAGTTAAGACAATGATGCACTTAACTTTCAAACTATATCATATTACTTGTAAACTTTCTCTAGAGTAATTTTGTTCATTAAAATGCAAATAAAACATTTGAGTTATAAGGAACCAGTCCCTTTTAATGCACCACTGGTTGAAACAGTTTTCTTTTCACAAGAAAAGCATTTCTTATTTACATATTTAATAAATTAAATGTAAATTCAATTTAATATTGCTATTTTAATACTCTTGCATGTAAAACTGTCTCAAACAACAATTTGCATATTTTCAACAATACAAATAAATACTATCAAGCGGGATACTCTAGTTGGATTACTCAAATCAAAACAACTTCTCCAACAAGAGATCACCTGGCACCAAAATAGTACTATGTTACACCTAACAGTTCAGATTTTATGTACAATCACATACATGCTACAAAGTAAATGTTTCTATCGTGAGGAGAGATTGAGGAACAGAGAAACATCATTATGTAACACATTTATACTCTTGTTAAGGGCTTTTCTCAGTTCTCTCTTTCCATATAAAACTTGAACAAATACTGTTTTCCCTTTTGGTATCTCATAGCTAGAATTATTGCTGGAATCTGAATTTCCTATCATGACACATAATACAAAGATCAATTCTGTAATACTGACAAATACTGATTTTCAATGATGAATGCTCCGTAATATTTTTTGTTTCACTTACTTTCTCAGCAGAACATGTTTCAAGAAACATCATCCCCATCCTCGGCGACTTGTCAACTGACAAGTCAGACAAGTAGCTGAGGATGGGGACAATGGTCCTTGAAACATGTTCTACCAAAAAAGTTGGCAGCTGAAACAAAAGTGTCCAAGTTGAACTCTATGTTATAATTAGATTTATTATAGTGACTTAACTGTATAAGGTCCATCTGTTTTGATACACCGTATTATTCTTCTATAACTTGGCAACTTCAATGCAAGTTTCTCCTCTCCACAATTTCTCTGAAACTTCACAAAGATTTTCAACTAATTTTTGTATATACCTTCTAAGAGCTTTGAATCTTATTACAGATCTCATTAGTGAATTCAGAGCACTTTGCAGATCCACCCAAATCTCCTGTAAGGTACTTTGCTTCCTTGATAGTTTCAAAACATGCTTTCTGAATTTTCTCTGCATGATCATTCAAATTCATATATCGCAGCATCATAACACCAGAAAGCAGGAGGGCAGTTGGGTTTGCCTTATCCTGACCTGCTATGTCAGGGGCTGTTCCATGTACCTGAATGAAGAGAGAAGAAAATATGATCTTATTTCTAATATGTTTCAATAAAAGCTAACAAATGATGATGATTTTATATTAGCCCATGGGAAGTTGTAAATAATAATTGTTATAAATATTAAAATCATTTTAATTCATTACTAATTTTCTTAAAAAGCCATAAATAAGAATATTCATATTCATTAAAGTTGATATTATAATACCAAGAAAAACCATTAAAGGAATTTCTCATTCCCGTCCGTAACAACTTTATTTGGGAATCACAGAGGGAAGCGATTAGCAAGACGCAGCCGGTAATTCAAACTATCTGCTAGACCCAATACTTATAAAGGTGACCAATTAAAATGCAATATGTCATACTTTCTACCATCTCCACTTATGATTAATCGCTGGAAGAAGCAGGAAGCCGTAATTCAAACAAACCAAACTGCGTCAAGTCATCAACCAGAAAAGCAAATTTACACACCAGGCCTACACAACTAATATTTTACTAAAATAGTGTGGTATTGGAAAATAATGTGGAAACTCATCTAGAAGAATAAGGTATGAAGAAAATATTTTCTCCTTTTCCTAACATTTCTCGTAATAAGATCTCAGTTATATTAACTTGTCACCTAAATATATCGCAGGATAAAGCTGCATAAGTTACTTGTGAAATAAAGACTAATACGTTTATTGCTAATAGACATCAAACCATTGAATTTTCATAAGTATTGAATAAGTTAAGCCCCATTTCTAAATAAGCTTACCATAAAACTAAAATCCTTAAGATATCTCATAATCTATGACTAACCAAGCTGGTGCATTTGAATTGAACGGCTGTTACACTACAGAAGGCAACAACAGGTAAAGAACCGTAAGTACCAATCACCCATTAATTTACTGGTAAAACCATAAGAATTAAAATATATTAAGCTGGACAATATCACAAATTACTAAGATAAGAGATTAGAAATATTTTATCTTACATAATTTCTAGTAGTATAGTATTTCTCCTGAAAGAGTAAACTCTTAACTATCACGACAGTAAGGGTGAAATTTGAGGAATTTAAACAAAATAATTGATTTTTTTTAGGGTTTTCACGATACAGAATTTTCAATCTTCCTTCTTTTAGAAAATTGTACCACTGCAACTATTTCTGAACAAGTAGACAATTATTTAAGCACCATATTATTTTAGATAACAGATTTCCTTAGCTATACTGTATTCAGCTTTATAGAAGTTTAAATTCAGGGGAACTCCCAATTATTTGTGTTGGGATTATCTGTTATTCATGCATCCTTTTTTCCCTTCAGTCAGGTTGTCTGCTGACAAGAATGACTAAAGAATAGACAGTTGCAAGGGAATATATAGGGGTGGGAAATAAATTTCCCTAAACCACAGTGGAAGACTATGTCAGGGGAATTTGTTTCTTTCTCTCTCTTCCCTTCTCAGACATAGTCTCTAGAAGGAATGAGGTCAAAATCCCAAGTTCTCTTATGATTACTAATAAGCGATACCTAGTGCTTTCAAGGAAGTATGGTAAGTCATTCTTCCTCACTTCCACCTAAAAGGACCTAGAGTTTGAAAATTGAAATTCCTTTATAGGATTACTTCATAGTAAAAGTTAAACAATGCCTGGGCAATTTAGGTTTTTCTT
Organism: Ectobius pallidus; assembly: GCA_964059195.1. Taxonomy (NCBI): domain Eukaryota; kingdom Metazoa; phylum Arthropoda; class Insecta; order Blattodea; family Ectobiidae; genus Ectobius; species Ectobius pallidus. Next base: position 135,181,227 of record CAXKWD010000001.1, read on the forward strand.
AATGCTAGTATAATTTAAAAATTGTAATACAGTAAACTCTCAATTTCCAAGGCAGGATTATCTACGTCTTCCTTTCCTGAGACGATAAATTACGGAAGAAAAACTTCATTTGCAAATAAAGAAGAGTTTATCTTTTTTTGTTGTTGTGATAAAGGAAATCATAAATCTGTATAAGTAGATAAAACATTTAGGTCTATTTACTAAGTCTTAATTGAGAGGTCAGTGCAATAGCAGTTTAACCCCTCCGACATAAAAAATCAGATAGTGATGCTATCTGCATGACTTTGGGGTGAACTTGATCCTTATATTAAGATTGGGCTGATTACTTGTGGTGTAGGTAGTTTTAATGTCCATAATCTATTCCCTGAAACAAAATTCTTCTCGTATAAGTGAAACCACAATTTTTATAACCAAAATTTAAAAATCCAAAGAAACTGGGGGCTATTAATGATCTTCCCAAAGATGTGCTGCCCATTCATAATTAATTTTATGACAATCTGATTTCTGTAACTGAGGCAGGTGTTGTAGAAATTGTGGAGAATGGCAGTGAGCTTTTTTTTTAAATGTATTTCATCGTTTGTAGAACTAAGTAATCATTGCAACTTATAAATAAAACTAATACAAGTTCATTCCTCTTAAGATAATGTTCTATTATTTGTACAAATCCAATGCTTGTTAAAATTATTTTTTTCTCCTCTTGTCGAGTACAAATAAATGTCAGTGCAACAGTGGTCTAACTAAGAAAACAGTGTTGCAGGGTCTCATAAAAATTACAGTACCTCCAAAACATCTTAACAGTATACTATGTAACACAGCAGTTAAATTGACCAAGCACTATAGAATATCCCACTATCGGTACCAACAAAACTGTATTTTTCAAATTGTATTAAAACCCACAAGTGTAGAACTTGAAACTTGCTTTTTCACTAAACTTTTAAAAAGTGGCTTGGGCCACTGTTACGCTGACCTCAATTGTATTTGTAGACCGCCTAACTTACTACGGAATTATTAATTAGTTTGAAAGCATTTTTGTGTTTATTTTTGTCTTTTTTCTGCCATTTTGTGGATTATCCACAGAATTCACCCATCAGTATATTTGATTAGTAATAAAAATAGTGTAAAACATAGAATTATGATATATCTACTGAAATAAAAGGATTATAACACCGAAATAAGCTATTACCATGTGTTCATCCCCAATCCTGCCCATCTGCCTATGGTAGATGCCACAGCGGTTGGGTGGTAGGCCTAGTCCCTTCAGGGATGTAGAGCCACGGTGTTTAACCATTGATATATTTTTTTCTTTTTTTGCTTTCTTTTAGAAAATGTAAAGCTTAAAAAAATTTGTTACACTTACCGACTCAAAGAGAGCACCGTTGAGACCAATATTGCCACTAGGTGTAAGTCCTAGACCACCCACAAGTCCAGCACACATATCTGACAAAATGTCACCATACAGATTTGGCATTACTAGTACATCGTACTGTCCTGGATCCTGAACCATGTTTAGACACACTGTGTCCAAGTACTTCTCTTCAAACTTCACATCAGGGAACTTCTTTGCTGCCTCTCGACAACACTGCAGGAACAGGCCATCAGACATTCTCCTGTAAACATAACATACAATCAGTCACAAAAATAGGATGGGCTGACAGTATAAGACACTAAAATTATCTTCAAAAATGGTACATTTAGTTTTTATTATCAGATTTTAAATTTAATTATTTAATAGTTATTATTTACTTAATCAAAGAACAAATTATAGATCTAGTCTCAAAATGTAACTGAACTTTTAATACATAATATACAGCGTGTTTCATGTATGAGTTGGTCAATCATGCTGGTTTCTGCATCACAGCGGTCACAGCTCAAACTCCTGAGCGATTGGGTGAAATATCTACACAAATAAAGCAGCTAACTGTGTAATTACAGTTAAAATTACAATGAAATTAACTACACACCACATCACAAGAGATGGAAAATTCCTCTTCTTGCATCCACACAAAACTGGCATCTTTTTAGGAAATTTTCTTTCACATGCATAAGTTCAGTTTCCAAGATAGAGTAAATTTCTCTTGTGATATTGTCTTTCAGTTCTTCAAAGAATGGTTTAAGTATGTTATTCCTATAAAGCTCTGCGTTTACCGTTACTTTATCTGCAAAAAATATTGGGCCTAGTATTTTGCATGCATTTACCGCGTTCAATCCATTAAGGATGAAGCTTTACAAAATAAGAAGAGCTTAAAGAGAACATCACAAGAGAAATTAACTCTATCAGCTAAACTTGAAAGAAAATTTCCTAAAAAAGCTGGCGGTGTTGTGTGAATGCAAGAGGAGGATATTTGCAACATCTCATGTGATGAGGTAGATGGTTATTTCCATTGTAATTTTAACTGTAATTGTGAGAACCTGAATCATTACACCATTAGCAGCTTTATTTGCAAAGATATTTCACCCGATCGCTCAGGAGTTAGAGATGTGACCGCCGCGATGCAGAAACCAGCATGATTGGCCAACTCATATGTGAAACACACTGTAGTTAATACATACACATCACAATTTAAATGCATTTGCTTATCGATAAGGCTCATAAATTTTCAAGAGGAAGGGAATGGGATACTTTCACTTTGAATAAATCTCTAGAATTTTACCAACATCCTTATTTTTAACGAACATCAAAATGAAAAAACAAACAAACCCAATCTTCAAATTGAAACTTAACATTAGTGAAACATTAATCTTTCCTACAACAGTTAGTAAAGCATTAATCTCTCCTGGAAAGAATTAATAAATATTTCCCCCAAACATTTAGTAAAGAGTGGGGATGGGTCGATACAGGTTTTCTCGATACTCGATACCGATACATGATTTTTTCCTCGATACCGTCAACATTTCCAGTTTCAATAAATAGGTACATTAAAAATTAAACGTTGAGAGAACTGTGTAATACCAACTAAATTAATTAAGTGTGCATATTTAATGAGACAAAATTTAATATCATCAGTAGCCTATAATTATTTTTAAACTCTACATTAAAACTATAAATAGTTTTTTAAACAGTCCACTTACAAGTTTTTGTTAAAAAATACTAGCATTCTCACTTAATTGCAGGATTACCAAAGTATCAAAAAAGTATCGAGTGAGTTTTCTGAAGTATCGTTCGATGCCGATACCATGCAAGTATCGAGGACCCATCCCTAGTAAAGAGTTAATCCTTCTGTGATTTCTCAATTTTATTAGACTGATTATGTAGTATAAAACGATGCAATTCCACACAGTCCTTATTCTTTTCCAGATTATCATCTTATCAAAAAGTTCAATTTCGTTAACAGTTGTGTTGGGGCAAACTTCAATAGTTGTTAAGCTTTTTTTGCGTATTTTCCCCACAAAGGCAAAAGTTAAAACGAATTTACCACAGTGATTTTTTTCTAAATGAATTCAGATCCCTTTCCACAAAGAATTACACTGGTAATTACTGAACTGTGCTTGAATGCCAGTACTTACATAATATTAGCTTTGTGGACCGCTGTCACCTTGTGTCGGCCATTCTCTTTTGTGTATGCAAATGCAAACTCTGCTACTCTCCTGGAAGCCTCCTCTGTGATCAATTTGATACTTTGTACTACTCCGTCCACAATTTCATGTTCAATGCCTGAGTATTCACCTTCAGTGTTTTCTCGGATTGTCACCACATCTACATTTTCATAAAGTGTCGGATAGCCTTCAAGCGAACGACATGGTCGTACATTTGCATACAAATTAAATTCTCTGGAAAGAAAGAAAAAAAACTGTGTTATAAAAGTTATACTTATACTTCCTTCTGTTTTCACTTGAATAAATCTACTAAAACATAATTACACACACAGTTAACTGAAAAATGAGTCAAATCCTCCTTATTTTTAATACACGAGTCGGAGGTTCTTTTCTTCACCAATGAGAACATTCAACTACTTTGTTATAACCAGAAAGTAGACAGCTATGTAATGCTGAAACAAAGGCAAATGACACCAGAAATATCAATGGTGAAGCAAAGAGAGATGACTACAATATGAAATACTTAAACCAGAGTTAGAGCAAATAGGCCCATCAGATGTAAGGGTATCTATAAGAAATAATTACATCTAGACTTCACTTCAGGCACCCAGTAGAATCAATTTTTATTTATTGACAGTTTGGTCTACATTATTTTGTACTGAGATTCTATTCTCATACCAACGTAGCCTACAATCTCTGTGTAAAACAATAAACAGCTAACATTACGAATTTCAGGAGGCAGTGCTGAATTTCCTGTTTTACCCCTAGTGGCATACCCCACGATCTTATTGGATTCTCAATACAATGCCTGTTTAGTGAGAAAATTAATATGAACTCTTATGGTCTTAACTATCAATTTAGTGTCCTTTTTTTATTGCTACAAAAATCTTAATACAGTCAAAACCGGTTATAACGAATCTGAAGGGATCACCATTTTACAGTCATTATAGCCAATAATCACACAAACTGGATTTTTTCCTGAACATTTCAAATCCGTTTTATATTGTGAACTTGTATGTGCTACAATAGTCATGAATGAAATATTCTCCTACCAATTAATGCAATACAGAAACTTATCCCAGTACATACTCTATACATAAATTACTATGTATTCTTCTGCACAGTAAGTTAAATGCAATACTGTAAATTATGAAGGTCTACACTAAGATTCGGAACTGCATGGTGCTTCAAGGTTACACAATGGACATCTCTCATTCCAATGATTTTACTAGTAATTTATTTCTACCTTTAATCATATTATAAGGTTCATTCAATTATTGTTAACAGTAATATTGATTTCAAGATGCAGTATTAGTTAAAAAGAAAAACCTAACTTATAAAAAAATTATAACATTTAAAAATATTTTAAGAAATCACTGTTTCCACTTTAGATAGATGTTACAACAAGCAACCCCCATGGTCTTAAGACAGGGTTGCCCATGCAGTGGAAGTTGTGATTGGCATTGTCATGGCAATGCCACGTATATTAGCTCATTGGGTCAATCCATACCAAGTGGTCCAGGGAAAAAATAATCAGTTGCTTGATCATCTCAGAAAAAATTTATATTTGCTGGATAAATTCCCCAATGTTTGGTAGTTCCAAAGATATTAAAAAAAATATTTATTGTTTATTATTTTGAAACGGCAGCCATTTTTGTTCCAGGCCGCATGCATTTTTTGGCATTTGCAAGCATCTGCATTTTTAAAATTATTCAGTAGTGGATTGTCCTAAGCCTTTCAGATAAAATGCATTTAGTTCAACACACTCTGGCCTACAAATTAACATCATTATCACTTCGCTGAATGTATTCTTTAATATATTTTTAATAGTTCAAAGTTATCAGCTACAAATTAAAAAAACTCAATTTTTGAACAGTATTTTTCCAAACAAAGAGTAACTTCTCAGCTTTAATATTTGTTGTGCTATTACTCTGTATAGTATAGTTACTTTTTATAGAGTATCAATGGTGAGCAGCTTACACTTAAAAAATTACACTATTTTAAAAAAATGGATTTTTTTAATTTTTCCATTTTCTGGCCTGCAATATCTTTGTTGGGGGACCAGATAAAAATCTGAAAATTACACAGTTAATAGATCTTTATGATATCAAACTTCAGTATAAATTTCAACTTTGAGATTCAATTGGAAGTATGCAAATAAAAATTAGAAACATGAGTCAAAAATACGTTTTTAACATCTGCAATATCTGGTAGGCTAATCAAATAAAGTACATCAATTGCATAATTTAACACATCAAATTACAGTAGCTAATGATTATTTGTCGAAACAATGCTCCGGTGAAAGTTTCAGCAGGCTAACAATTGCATCTGCAAGTCTGTACAGGCTCAAAGACAAGCCTATACAAGTCTGTTCCTGTTGTCTTCCCCCTTACACCAACAATTGTCCACTCACACTTAGTTAGCTAGAAGCTCCTGAAGTGTGCAGTTGAAAAATGGAGTCTCAGTGTTCTATTGGTGTTATTATTAACGAAGCCTGTCATAAAAGTGTGTATGGAGTGTTTCCTAAAGACATTACTTTAATCGAAGATTACAGTGAAGAAGAAAAAGTGTTGCTTTTCTTAAGAGTCAGCCCAGAGGTTAAATCAACGTGCAAGTACCATGAAGTGAAATACTTAAAAAAATTTCATCACCTTTTCGGTCAGTCTTGCTCGGACCCTTTTAAGAAACATAAGAAGCCTATAACAAAAGGTCTGAGAGAAATAACGTTTGATCATTATTCTAAAAGTAAAAGCCCTTTTGTCTATATAATACCAGGAAAATCATTGTGTCCTACTTGTTATTCTAAGATATTTGAGGCGCCTAGAAGCCAAGGGAGGTAAGTGCACTTTTTACACTTTTGAGAAAATGAAGCAGTTATGTCCGTTGGCCACCAAATAAACATGCTAAGTCTTGATTTGGTACTTATTTCCACCAGTAGATATCAGTACCTAGTAGTTGTGTAGCAAATCTCCCTTGTCCTCCAAACAGATGTCATTCTCAGCCATACAGATTTGTTTTTAACTCCATTGAACAGAAAGTGCACTTATCTCCCTTGGCTTCTAGGCGCCTCATTTGTAATTGACAAGGAAAAGGATAGTGATACTTCAGATAAAGAATTTTGCGACTTATCAGAAACCATAAAAAAAAGTAGATTCAGCTTGCGAAATCCTAGGTATATCACCTGCTAGTAAAATTAGAAAACTAAGTGAAGAGAAAAGACCAATTGCCTTGAATACAAAAATTGATAAAGTGGCAGCTACAGTGAAAAGGAATTTGGAAGTTTCATTTCAAAAGAAAATTTGTACTAAAACAGATGGATGTTCTAAAACTTCACCAACCGAATATGATGATTTGATAGAAAAGCTAAAAACTAAATGCCGTACTTCAAACAAAGAGGATAAAATTAAGATTATCAGTTTACTGCCGAATTCTTGGAGTCGAGCAAAAGTTAGTGACAAATTTTTTTGCTTCATGCCATGGGAAAAATGCTTGTGATGGTGTCGTGGTTACAACAAAGCGAGCTGTCACAAAAGCAAGTCTGCAGAGGACCGATGACAATCATATCATAACACCTCAAGAAATGTTTAAATTCTGTAAAGAATTACCTATGTTTTTGTAAAATGTGAGGAAATACAAGAAGTCTATGCCAATGTCTTGAAGGAAAGGTTCAACACTTGTCAGAAGATTAAAGGCACTCGATCTTTTCATTGTTTTGTACCCCATTCACACGACTTGCTGAAGTGTAAGATCACATCAACATCGCCTGATAGTGAACTTCATCAGTGTGGAAAACTTGTACAACTGGCTCTTCAAAATAAAGACATAGTGGCTTGTGTTTACGATGAACAGTGGTGGACTGCCAAAGTTGATAATATTGACTGTCAAAACCAAGATGTGCATGTTTTTTTTACCACCCTCCAGGACCAAGGACATCTTTTAAAAAAGTTGAGAAGGATCAAGATGGATGCCATTTACAATGTTCAATGAGCGATGTACTAAAAACAAATAACATGATAACAATATAATGTAAGTAGTTGGCTCATTTTCAATAAAAAAAATAAGTAATCATAGATATGATTAAATGATATACTGTAAATGATATATTTTATACCATTAGCCTAGTTATCGCAGATGTTAAAAAACGTATTTTTGACTCATGTTTCTAATTTTTTTTGCATAGGCTACTTTCAATTAAATCTCAAAGTTGAAATTTATACTGAAGTTTGATATCATAAAGATCCCAGCAAAGATCAAATTTTTCTGAGATGGTCAAGCAACCAGTGCTGGACCACTTGGTATGGATTGACCCCATTGCTAAAATAAGAAATGAACATTTTTCTCAAACTGCACCCCAATCACTATGTTTTATGATCTATAAAGTATTCAGTGACAACACTGAGGTTTCGCATCTTGATAACGTTTTAACAACAAAATTACAATTTATTTTAACGAGGCTATGAATAAATAATTAAATATATAGATATAAATTAATGAATGCTGTAACTTAAATAACAATAATAGCAATAATATATTTATAATTTAAACATATTTATACAGAGAGAGAGTGTCAATCCGTAAGACCTTCTCTGTTTCTTAATTTGTTAAAAAAGTTTTAAATTCACTTAATTATTTTGTTCCAGGTAATCTTACATCTAAAGGAAATATTAAGTCAGAGAGTTTTAACAATTTGTAGGCCCTACTTTTTTATCTCATACAATTAAAAATAATAATCCTTTCTGGTTATTTATCACACAATAACATACCTATAATAAAATTCTATTTAACTTATTTTAAAGGAATCTTTAATTTTCATACTTTCGTAATGCTAAATTCAGCGATCGATGGCCTTTACCAACTGGAGTCATAAGAGGTCCCTTCAAACCAACTTTGTTTTTATTTACAGAATCGATTGCAGCTTGAGGTATACCAAACCTTCCGTCAGGACCCCTAACGGGAGTCACATCGACTGATTCCCATTCAATTGGGACCTGCAAAGAAGCAAATGAATATAAATATTAATGAATTTTAACAAGACAAGATAGAATATCACACATTTTTAGATTTAAATAATAGTATAAAACAAGATATGTTTTAATGATGGTAAGTAAGAAACAGAGATAGCACTACTACAAAATCCAAATGAGTGGAATCTATGAAGGATTCCTAGCAGTAGGTAGGCCTAATCCCCAGATAGCGGCTGCAAATTGACCTTACAGCTAATTTTTAATCAATCCCTACCAAGAGGTAGGTTGGCTTCGTTGGTGCAGCAGTAGTATGTTTGCTTAAAAATTATGACCATTAAATCCTCCAGAAGGGATTATTAACAATAAATCCTGTATTGTAAATTTACGCTACGTTAAAGAACTACAAGATGAAATTAGAGTCCATGGACCAAAATTCCTGAGCCTTCCATGTCCTAGTAATATCTTTGTTCCCTCCTGGAGGGCTGTTGATTGATGGGCTTATCACCTGTCACTCTGCCTTCAAAAATAAATTTGCCTTACTATATTTGTCTTCTGTAATGAAACCTTCTCCCAGGAGCTCCAGTGTTGTGTCCTGGAGGGAAGGGGGAAAATAGGAATTACAACCGAAAGGTAAAAGGGTAGAGGTGCAAGAAACATGAACATTTCTTAACACTCATCTTCTTTTAGGACATGGACATCAGAAGCATTGACTAAGTTAAGGTATGTTAATTAAAACATGAAAAGCACAAAGAAGTTCACAAGTAAATAATCATGCTGTTTTCAATTTATGAACAGAAACATATACAGGTATGGATCCTGTAATATAGAAAACATGGGAATGAACAACATTTCCACTTATTTTGAATAATTCAAAAATGAATACAGTAAGTGAATCTTTCATATATCAAACCTAATCTTTAACTTTCTCTTTTATCTTCATGGAGTGTTTGAAAAATCATAGTCCTTAAATTCACTTGGAATGGGAAATCACAATTTAGTGGAACAATATTAAAACATACTATCTTGGAAAACACTCACTGCTTCATTAATATTTATTACTTACTAGTAACCGGTTTTCGATAGGACCTCCCTATCATCGTCAGTTGGACGTAGCTGACGATGATAGGAAGGTCCTATCGAAAACCGGTTACTAGTAAGTAATGAATTAATGAAGTAGTGAGTGTTTTCAGATAGCATGTTTTAATCATAGTCCTGTTTGAAGTGAAGTGAATTATTGTTACATATTGCTTTCATAAGTCAACTAAGCTGACAAACTGGTGACTCATCAGACATAAATAAGACAAAAGAAATAAACAGCAAGAGAAAAAACCATTATAACTGACACCTTTTTAGGAAATAATGTAAGCAGACCTGTCTTCCAGATATTCTTTTACAGAATGATGTGATTAATACTACAGGAGCCACAATTTTAATATCTGTCTAAACAGTGTGTTATAGTTAGGGGCCGTATTTTTTGGTAACAACGATAAGCGCGAAATTTTATAAAACAACGTCCCTTAGCTATATTTAGCTTTTATATGCTTAAATTACCAATATGAACCAAATTGAATCCACGAAATATCGCGAAATTCACTCGATTCTGCAAAATGTCTCTATAAGCGCGAAATATGCCCCTTCCGTTCGTCAAGTGAGGAACGAGCACGAAAATGTCCCTTAAAATCACAATATTGTGTTTCGGTGCACTGTATTTTTTATTTCTTAGCAGCATGTTTTTTTCTGCTGTTTCTGTGGCTGTCGAAGATTTACCGATATATCGATTTTTGTGATCGATTACAAAGATTGCAGAATTTACGCAAAGATTGTCGGTGACCTGGTTTGTACTGTTGAGTACACTCCTTTCCTGCTATCCCTTTGCCAAGTTAGCGATGCCTATGATCGATTACAGCAGAAGAGTGTAGAATGTTTGTTACTTGTATTCAACAGATTTCGTCTTTTATCCACAGTGGTATGGTTGGTACTTCTGTTTGCAAATGGCTATCTGATGGTGTTTAGTAGAAATTACGATAATATTTCTCGTAATTATATTTGAACATTAACTCTAATCATGTCTAAATCGAAAGTTAATTCACTTCATACAAGGGCAGAAGAATATAGAAATTGGGGGGGGGGTGTTAGTTCATGTAAATAAAGAAGCAAAGTTTATCATTGCGCAATGTTCCCAGTGTAATATAAAGTAATTTATTTCACGAAATACCCACCGAAATAGAAGGAAGTTAACACCGAAATCAGCCATTTTATTTCACCAATAAATCAGGGCCCTAGTTATAGTGCAACAAGTTAAATAACAAGCATGTGAATATTCAGGTGGCATATTGACCACGCCTTTGGTTCTACTTCCATCCTCCCCTCTACTCCAAGAAACAAACCAAACACCCGATCGAGCGAATATGGCCGACTGTGAGACTTCGTTAGTGCCGTGGCCTAGTGATGGGATAGCTAAAAGGGGAAAAGAGGGTGCTGCGCCAACCTCCCTTCTGCTTGTGCTTCTGTGCAACGTGTTTGTTAACTTGTCTCGCTATACCTAATGTTTTCGATTCTCATGTAGAATGGGCTTTACTTTGGCAAATACAATTTATGAAAAGACAGTAGTGTTGGTTTAAGCCCAGTGTATGGTAATATAGCACCTTTATAATGCTATACTTTCAAAATGAAACTGCACATCTAATAATAGATTGAAAAGTTATAACCTAGGCAGGGAAATGTATGTCTAATTTTTTAAAGAAAGATCTGCAAGACTCTATACAAGATGCATGGATTATTATTTGGACTATTTTTTTCTGTACTGGTTTTTTTAAAAACTGTTTCCCATTTCTCAGAGAGACACACACTATAACTCCATATGACATTAGGTCTACTCACTGGAAAAAGGCAAAATAAACTGTTTTCCTAGTTTCCATACTAGATACCAGTGTAGGCCAATTCATATTAAAACATACTTTATTAGATACTAGCATGTGCCCGCGGCTTCGCCCGCGATAAAAAAGAGCATAAAGTTAGAGCATAATAGTTAAATCATTATATTTATTAACACCTAAATCACGTGGACTACATGTCACGATTAGATAGCGTCGCCTGGTAAAAGCGATCTCAGATTCGAGTTCCTTGGCCCAGAAAATCTCTGTATAGTGAGTTTCGTCCAAATCGAACGATGTTTAACCATATTTAGGTCTATGTTGATTATCCCTCTTCCGTGTAGGTTGAAAAATTTCATATGTCTACGGGCCTTGACATTCTAAACGAATGAATCGACCAGCGTGGGCTTACAACATTCTAGCGATCGCGATGCTTTTATTACCACGGTATGACAAAAATAGCCAAAGCCAACTGCAATTGATTTGACATTGAAATGTATTACTGAAATCTGATGCTTCGACAGCGCTAAAATCACGCTTTCTGCCAGTTTTTCACTCACAACTCGCGAACGAAAGCTAAAATTAAAAATCCGGCTTCGATGCGCATTCGCCCACCTTTCAGCCCATCTATGTTTAAAATTTCAGATCTCTGCGTTCAGTAGATTTCGCTGGGCATCGTGGACAGACAGACAAACACGTCCTTTTATTATTTTAAGATAGCAGGTGCCCGCAGCTTCGCCCGCGATAATTATTTCAAAAATTAAAAATCAAGAGCATAATAGTTAAATCATTATATTAACACCTAAATCATGTGGACCACATATCACGATTAGATAGAGTCACGTGGTAAAAGCGACCTCAGATTCGAGTTCCTTGGCCCAGAAAACCCCTGTATAGTGAGTTTCGTCCAAATGGAACAACGTTTGACCATATTTAGGCTAATATTGATTATCCCTATAATAATAATAACAATAATAATAATAATAATAATAATAATAATAATAATAATAATAATAATAATAATAATCCTCTTCATTGTAGTTGAAAATTTCATATTATGCCTTGACATTAAAAACAAATGAATTGACCTGCGTGAGCTACAACATTCAAGAGATCGCGATGCTTTTATGTCGAAGGAATGACAAAAATAGCCAAAGCCTAGTGTAATTGATTTGTATTACTGAAAACTCATGCTTCGAAAACGGAATAAATACACGTTTTTTGTTCATTTTTCACTCATAACTCACGAACTAAAGCGAAAATTAAAATTCCGGCTTCGAGGTGCACATTCCGACCCTTTAGTCCGCCTATGTATAAAATTTCAGATCTCTGCGTTGAGTAGATTTCGCTGGGCATCGCGGACAGACAGACGGAAGACAGACAGACGGAAGACAGACAGACGGAAGACAGACAGACGGAAGACAGACAGATGGAGGACAGACACTTCCTTTTATTAATATAGATGTTCTTTCCATTTTAGTTTTTGAACAAGGCCTAAAAGTTTATATAAATTATGTGGAAGTTTACTAAGTGAAGTTACATTATAAAGAAAACATAAGCGAGAGGAAAGATTTTATAGGCCTACATAGAAATTTACTAAAATTACAAATTGACCTCGAAAGCAAACAGTTGGAGGGAAGAATAAATTTCTCGAAATAATTGCCCAGGTCAGTTTTAAAAATTTCGCAAAGTTCTATGTATAAAAACTGCACTAACTTATATTTACATAACATAACAATTTCTTCATATTATTGTAAAATTTTAAATAAACGTAGTGCCCCATAATTTATATATTTTCCATCCCTAAACACAGAAAACAAGTTCAGCGATCCAGGTCTGGCACAATGCCATCTTCTCCCTAATTTTCATTCCTGTTGTTGTGCAACAGAAAAAATCTTTTTCATTACTTTAAAACAGTAATTCTTCCACTCTTGTGGGAGGGGGGGGGGGAGGGGGCTTATTAGCCCTTACAATGTCACGAAACATCACTTTATCTTTAAGTCAGAAATATACATATTGTTATAGAGGGGCCATTGGCTGACCTCAGGTCTTGTTTGTTTGTTTGTTTTATGTGCGTATGAGTGTGATTAAGTTAACACTGACGTTGCTGGGCAATTTTAAAATGATTGGGGGGAAAAAAAAAATCAAGATAGGAGTGTTGGCACAATAGAGAAGAAAAAGGAGTTTAAGATCTTCACTTTCCAACATAACTTTCTCCATTTGCATTGCCCACGTCATCATTATCGCTGGGCAGGGCAAACGCATTACTGGAGGCTGGTTCTTTTGAGGATGTTATCTCAACTGGTGTAGAGGTTAGTATGAAAATCATGTCCATAGAACAGGTGGGGTCTGCACCTGATTACCAGATGACTTTCTCTGGTAAAATAAAAAAAGTCAGCTGGTAATCAGATGCAGAATGCCACAAAAATATTCAGTATGTGGAGACTGGTGAGTCCGATGTTCAGAGAGGCAGCTTCTTGCGTGGGTAAATTGGAAATTCATTTTCTCTCCCAGTCTTCTGTTGTCACTGAAGGAAGGGAAGGGATTCCAATTCCTGGTAAATCTCTGAAGGAACTGCTATCAGATAATGCTTTCATAACAAGCTACTACTGATAAGGCCCTTAGGCATGCTAATTAAATGCAGAGGACTCCACATTACTGCAGCATAAGGCCACACACTAAATTTTGACTCTCCCTAGCGATAGAAACAAAAGAGGGGAAAGAAAAAGAAAAAGTTAAATTAAACGAGTACAATTAAAAAAGGAAGTGATATCAACAGTACAGCTCTTGAATTATTATTAAAAATGGTCAACTTATAAACACTTATAGCTCTATATTATTAAGGCTATATTTCACACTTTAACTTCAACTATTAATTATTTACCTAGGACTACGTAGTTTCAGTCACCCTGAATTTCAGATGTAGCTGAGGATAGTCACAAGGGTGACTGAAACTACGTAGTCCTAGGTAAATAATTAATAGTTGAAGCATAATGAATAGAATGAGAAAGTGAGATGACTCCACCGCTAATACAATTTGGTGGGTATAGGGAGACCGGCGGTCCACCGAAACACTGGCAGCACCTTCGTTTGCGTTTCAACTTCTCAATGCTGCATCATGATAGTTTGGCATATTATGATTAAACTCGCAATCTTTAATTAACCCTTGGTCCTATTTCTGTGAAATTTGTGTAGAAATAATCTGCACAACACAGTCCTTCTAATGGTTAAAAAAGAGACTTAAAAAATGCGGACATAAGTGTTTTTATTTCATTATATAAACATCACCAATTACACAAAATTCATGGAGGGTGAAACGGAATTTGACTATGCGGCAATTTTTTTCATTTTTGTGTCCCGTAAAAACTTCAAGCGAGAAAGTTTTAGTGAAATATTTCAACTTTATTTTAAATTCAGTACCACCTTTATATCTTGAATGGTTTACGAGTAATTGAGTGGTAATTATTCCGAGCGCTACAGCTGAATGAATGATGTGGGACGATCGTGAAGTGTTGAGGGTGAAGCAACTTTGACTATGCGAAATTTATTATTTTATTTTTGTGTCCAGAAAGAGATCAAGCGTGTAAGGTTTAGTGAAATATTTGGATCTTATTATAAATCGAGTACCACCTATATATCTATAATGGTTAACGAGTAATAGTAATTACTCTAAAGCTAAAGCTATCAGAATGGTATTGAGGTATTAGCAGGCATCTTTTCCAGAAAATACCAGCAATAACGTAAACATTTTTACATAATTTATTCGTGGACTCAATAATAAATACTAAGTTTATATTAACTGACTACTTGTACCCATACTGCAAGATTGACCCGCTGGGGAAAAGGAGTGAATGAAGCTTTTTTCTAACTTAGTAAAGCTGCACTACTTTTATTTATGCATTTATTGGATTATTTATCATATTTTCTGTTCACTTATGTTAGTAATTTTTATGTATAATTATCATAGAAAATGTCTTATTAGTTTAATATCTTGTTCCTTTTTTTAATAATATAATTTAACAACATAAGACGTACATCAGTTACAGCGAACGGCGAATGGTCGAGGGTTTGAGCAAATAGCGGGCTGTAGTTAAAGGCAAGAGGATTTAATTTTTTTATGAAAAAATCAGGGAAAATGCTTTGAAATATTGTGTGATATATGTAGAATGCATTGCAAAACAATTTTTGCGTATGTGCGTCTTTATCGGATGTTGAGACGCCAATTTTAAAGATCACGCGCCCTATTTTTGTAGTGCTGCTTATGAAATTTTCCGTGCCCTGCAATTCACAAACCATCCCTTAGTTTATATTATCTCTGTTCACATAATTTGTACACAGATCTACACTTTTGACCGTGTTTCACCTACATAGCTTACCCCATACAGCCAGGAGAAAATTAATATTAATATAAATAATATTACTATTAATACAATATTAATACAAATTAATACTCAGTAATATTCTTATACAATGTAATATTAATATTAATTTATAAAATATCCCTTAGCTGTTTTCTACCCTAATTATACGTTGTTATTTCTATACAAATGTACATTCTTTAACAAATTCTCATCAAATTATACTAACATACCCTCTACCCTATTTTCTAGGCAACAAAATATTAGATCAACATCCCTTAGCTGTTTCATACCTATATTATATAATTGTTCATTGCTTGTGAACATATTCGATTTTTGGAAAGATGTGGAACGAAATGTTACGGTCAAGCTTCTTGCAATCTGAGAAATTACTGTTACACACGGCCATGTTTATTTATGGAGATGAGATCTTCCAAGACGTGTAAAGCAGCCCTAAAATTGTCAAAAGTATCTAACAATTCAATTTAGATAAAGTGAGTCATTTTGAAATAGATTAATGTATTATTTTGTTTAAGAATGTTTGCAATTTTTCCTATACCGCCCGTAGTAATCTTGCTCCCGTGAATCTCAAGCAGAGTAACTGCTACCTAGCGGCGGAACCAGTGAACTACCTCAGTCATCACACTTTCTCCTCTATTCATTATGGTTGAAGTTAAAGTGTGAAATATAGCCTTAATAATATATATTATGACTTCACTGTGTTCTTCCCAATATTAGTTTCTATATTATTTCTGCTTAAGTCTCATCTTTATGGACTAGTTTCGGGGAAAAAACAATCATTCCCATCCTTGGCTAATGGTCGACTGGCATTCTCTCGGCTATGGCTGGTAGTTCTTGTCTGTGTTGTGATGTCCTCTCTGTCCCTATTGGTCATTCTGATGACGTCAATAACTGAAGGAATTTCAAAATTCATAACAAAGTCTTGGTTTTTTGTTATCAAAATTTTCCCCCAAGTATTGAGTTCCATTGGTCTCGTAACATGTTTGGGTGGTTTGATATCTTTTTTAATGTGGTGGTCGTGTCCAAGGATGATGTGCTGCCGATTTATCTGTGTCTTTAAATTTTATATATCTCAGATGTTCTTTCATTCTAGTCTTCCAATTTCTCTTTGTCTGTCCAATGTACCATAAATTTTATTGCTATCTTGGCATTCCATTTGGTAAATCCCTGATAATTTCATAACTAGTGTGCTGTTTTTAAGTAATGTCAGCTATTTTATAAAATATGGGAATTTTTTCCTCGAAGAAAGAAGTTATAAAATAATTGTACGAGAGTGTATCAATAAATAAATTGTACTTAAATAAACCGCCCTGGAATGAAACGGCTGCTAGTCAAGGAAAGGTGAATCCTTCGTCTAGCAGTGCTGTGAATCCCAGTCATGCAGAATGATTCAGTTAGGAGTTACACCCGGATATCGCAGGTGGTGTTTACTGTACCCAACATGGAACTGAAATTCCAGCAATGCGCATCGATGTTCAACTCCTTATCACTTTGAAAATGGCGACCACGTGGCTCCTTTTTCACTTTAGGGAAGAGGTGAAAATCGCAAGGTGCGAGATTCGGAGAATGCAGTGGATAGGGCATGATCTCAATGTCCAATTCTTCGACATCTTGAGTTGCACGCGCTCGATGAGCTGGCGCATTGTCTTGGTGCAAGATCCATCCTGTCCTGGCAAGATATGGTTCCTAAAGACAAATTCATTATAACTGCAACCTTCGCAATTGTTATGCGACGATCTTCTTGCACAGTTGCGTCAATTGTGTTGATGTTAACTTTCGTTTTTGCTGTTAAGGGTCTTCAAGGGCGCGGAGAATCTAGAAGGTCTTCATAACCCTCTTTGAAACGTTTGTGCCACTCAAAGACTTGTGTTCTGCCTAAAGCATGGTCTTTATATGCTTGCTCCACCATTTCTAAGGTTTCTGTAGGAGTTTTGTCTAGAATAACACAAAACTTTATCGATGCGCATTGCTGCAATTTCAGTTCCATGTTGGGTACAGTAAACACCACCTGCGATATCCGGGTGTAACTCCTAACTGAATCGTTCTGCATGACTGGGATTCACAGCACTGCTAGACGAAGGATTCACCTTTCTGCGGCTAGCACCCGTTTCATTCCAGGGCGGTTTATTTAAGTACAATAAAATCAGTCCGGTTATTTATTGATACACCCTCGTAATGGGAACCTTTCTGCCAGCGACTCCCGATAGGTGGCAGCAGGGTCAAAAGAGGTCCAAGCATGTCGTCTGCTGTCCATTGAACATAATGGAACAGACTATTTAAACATCAATCAGAATGCCAGAAAACATGTTGTGGCGATCCTCTGTGTAAAACATATGCTTTACGAAATGTATGGTTATAAAATATAAGGAAGATTAAACGCATGCTAATAGTTAATAGTCTATGATTTCCTTCAAATCTCCTCGCTCAACACTTTCAAATCCTCAGAATTGACTCACTATCTTAATTATTTTTACAAAGAATAAAACTTAACAAGAAGTAGTATTCTCATTATCTACAACAGAAGGCCATGTTTCAAATATCTTCATCAAATGGACAAGATTCACTTATGTTCTGTTGCTTTAAACAGAAAGTTCGCCCAGCAGGAAACTCAACCATTTATTCTCTTTCAAACTATGATACAAAATTACTTCTATGGACAGTATTTAATAAATACAACTTACTTAATTTATCAACTTCATAACAAAAATTCACATATTTCTGTTTCACATTTTTTATAATTTGTATAATAAAATTATTAATATTTTGTTTAAATTCGTAAGTTTTTTCATTGCAAACATTAAAACAAATCGTAAAATTGAAACAATTTCAAAACTGAATTATTCTTACAGACATTGGTTGTTCTTGTAAATTGAAGATTAAAAAAAATATATATATATTTTAAAGAAGACGTCAAAGCATATTGACACGGGCTATTTTTTCCCTCTAAATACAAAAAATAAAAAATAAAAAGATAAATAAATCAACTACACTGTTATTATATACAACTCACTTTTATAATGCACATTAATGATATTAAAACACTATATTAGAACTGGAATTACCGATGCACGTAGATATTTTAACTCGAATCGAAGAGAACATAGTATTTTGAATTATTAGCATATGAGAACCCAGTACAATGAATAACAATTCCCTGCGAGCCATAATTCTGAAACTTATGCAATATAATTCTAAAACAAAAAAATATGAACCTATATTATGGATGGGCGTTGACGTTAAAAATATTACACATTTAGGCCTATAGTAATAATCACAAGAAAATCATTTCCTTATTACCTTATTTTGACATTCCAGCTTCTTTCAAATTACGTTGACTTCATGAAAAGAACATTCTATTACTAATATGATACACTATTCAAATACTTTTATTTGTATTTGTTTTCCACACAAAAACTTAATGACAGCTATATTCTGGAGCATGTCTTATTCGTAAGCCTTTAAAGGATATTATTTAGAAGCAAGCAAACGTAACCTAAATTTATTTATAAATTATTAATGATAATAGGAACAAAATATTTACACATTTGTATCCAAGTTCTTTACTTTCTATAACTACTGTGTTATATTAATCAAATATTAGCATCTGTTTACCACACAGTAAATCCATAACCGAAAGCTGAAATATATACAGAATATTGTGAAAGCAAACAACCATGAACCTAAATTACTTTTTAAAAATGACTTACAGTATAAAGAAATTTTTTAACATATTTACGACTATGGTTATAAATCTAAAGAAGATGGGATTTTTCTTTGTGAAGTACTGTACAACAAGTTTTAAATGTTTCATAAAATTTGAAATATTTTTTCACCATTTAACGAATACAAATGTCATCGCGATATACAGGAATAATTTTAATATTTTGAATTATTTGTCACTAAGCTACACATGTCTCTGCCACTGCAAAATAATTATTGTTCCTGTTTTTGCTGACACACCCCACGGGTTCTTTTCGACTTAATAATTACAACCAATTATTACTTCAGACAGACATTAATTATTTAATTCTTTTAACAAATCAATACTTTTTCTGGCGATCTCACACTCTCCTAGGCAGAATATAGGTATCTGATTTCTGGAATATAACTTAAACGTTATTAATCGCCAGTTTTTATAGGAAAGCCAACATTATTCACATCTATTGATACGCATAAGTATATGGCAGAACGAGATGGCAGGACCTCCTCAGACCCTGCTGCGCTCTGGTGGACAAATTTTTAACTGCACGCAAAAGGTTCCCATTGGGTGGTCAAAAATAAGTTTAAAACCTCAAATTTTCTGAATATTAAGGACTTAGGTGTATCTGAAGTGGTTTCATGTGTAAAATCTGTCGATTTACTTATTTATTGCGTTGAGTTACATTTTTTTGCCATTTTTAGCATGATTTTAACACTCTTTAATACCAAGTAGTCAAGAGTAATCAGCTACGTCCATTTTCATTTGAGAAAATATACATCTTAAGGTACAATTTGGTATAAGATTAACTTCAAAAAATATGTGTGGTTAATTACTAGGTAAAATAACAAACAAGTGACTTTTTGTCCCACCCGTAATGGTGATAGTTTTGTTAAATTATTATAAACATTAATGTAATAGGTCTGAAGTTTTCAGGGTATAGGATATTTTTGACTTGGGAATTGGTATTACAATAGATTGGTGCCATGTTGATGGAAAAATATTATTGATCCATATATGATTAAACAGGCTTGTAACATAATCAACCTGAGGTAACTGCTTTAAAAATTCGAAAGGAATATTATTCGGACCAGGACTTGAGCTTTTACAATTTGAAAGAGCTTCTTCCGTACTAATTGGATCACTGTAAGCATATCTGAAATTTGTGTTAATTGCTTGTGGAATGATAGGCAAGTTTAGTGATGGTGATTGACTTCGATTGTAGTTCGACACTTTAGCAAATGATTTAGCAAAGATGTTTGCCATTTCTACAGGATTGGTTACATTACTGATATCATCAGGTTTAAAAATGTTGCAGCACTAAAATTCCCATTTTAAAAGAATTTTCAATTTGTAGTTGTGAATTTCTTTTTTCACTTTCCTCACTACTTAGGTAATATTAGCCTAGCTTTCTGATAATTTTGGATTTTATTTTTGTCTTGCTATCTATAAAATTAAGAGAGTTAGATACTTGGCTGTAGGTTAAACCATGTTTTCGGCTGAAAAACAGTTACGAAGCAAACTTAAAATGGCCATCAAAAAAAAAAGTATGAGCCTAAAATTTTTCTTACCATAATTTTGAAGTCACCTAGTATTGGGAAATAATTGGTAAAAAAATTAGGAAAAATGGAAATGTTGAACAACATGGTCTGGTTCATTTCTATTAGCCATGAAGTTTAAAGTCTTGTCACAAAAGAAACACTAAATTAATAGTTTTAATGACTAAAGCACAGAAAATTCTGTGTGTGGTACAGTAGGCCTATAAGAACTGGAATGAGAAGCAAGAAAATGGGAAAATTTTTCTTCAGGACCATAGAAAGCTGTGTGTGTGTTTCAAATGCTAAAATCAGAGGCGAGGATTTTTTTTTTTTTTTTTTTTGGGTAGAGAAAGTTGTGTAACTTATGTGTTCCAAGAGCTGGAATCAAGAGGTGAGAAAACAATAAATTTAACGATTAAGGTAAAGTCGGTGAGAGCACTATCTCCTCGACATTACAGTTTTCCTTTCTGGAACTGAACACTTGATTAAATAGGCCTACTTAGGCCTACTTTTGTTAAAGGAATTGATTAAGGGGTCGAATTAGTAGTTTTTAGAACTTGACCTTGTATTTTTACCCTTTTCAATCAGTTCTGAGCAAAGCAGGATGCCAACTGCAAATCAGGATACCAACTGTCCTTGCATTAAGGTAAGTAGTGACAGGTAGATTCTATTTTAGTGTCGGTTAGGTTAGGTTAGGTTATGAACAGTGGTATTAGTTTAGTAGGGCATACCGAATTCACGCATTACGAAAATGTGCCATATTATATCTCCTGCGAGGTCAACCTGTTACCCAGAATTTTAAGTCAAGTCGATAACATGGCCGTCAGTTATATCTTATTATCATGAATTACGTATTTTAAGGTATGAGATTTTCAGGATGTATTCTTACATATTAACAAATTTCACACCTAATTATAATCCTTGCACCTAGGGACACATTTTTAATGTTTCGTTTCATAAAAATTAAAACTGTAATGTCGAGGAGATAGGGCTATACCAGAGAAGGTCCTATGAGTGTTAAGAGAGCTAAAATCGGAAGTGAAAAAATGTTTTTTCTTAGGATAAAGAATGTAGCAAAACGCATGGTTAGGATTGAAAAAGCTGTGCTTTTGAGACCAAAAAACAAGAATCAGAAACAGTTAAGTTTGGCAGTGAATAATTAAAAATATTCCTCTCTTGATTATGGTGGTGCACTCATTTGTTCCTACCTCCAGATAGTGGAACTAGCCTACCAACAGAAAACTGCAGTTACAGGTAGGGTGACAGTGAGTTAAACTAGGCCTATATTTAAAGATAACCTACAAAGCCCTAACCTGGGCTGAATTTGGGTATGGTCCAGCTCTCTACTACAATTCCACACACCGTGTTGCGATGGTTATGCAGGCCCTTGGTTGGGAACCAACACTCCCATTGGCTGGCGGCCATTTTCCCAAAGGCTTCTCCAGTGCTACCAATAGTTCTATATACGCATGCTTTCCATTTTAGTTATATGGTTAGGTTCCCCCTGTTAGTTTATGATAAGTACTGCACTCCAAGCTCCCGGTGTGAAGGGGGTCTGATGGAAGCTTGGAAGGGGGTCCAGGGGCACAGCCCCTGGTGGGGCTTAGGGGAAAGCCCCCAATAAAGAAAAACAGGAAAGGTATCCGGGGCTGATACAAAGTTACCGTCCTCCGTTGAAGGGGGTCTTGTGGAAAGCAGGAAGGGGGTCCAGGGGCACAGCCCCTGGTGGGGCTTGTTGGCAAAGCCCCCAATACAGAAAAACAGGAGGGAAATCTGGGACAGATATGAAGTTATGTAGGCTATATGATAGATACCTCGGGCTCGATACCGATTGAGCCATTGACACCGGGTTTTTACCGTTAGGTTTCCAGTACTGGATTATCAGCATGTGACCGATTGCATGAAAACAGAACATCGGTCAGCTCATGGAGATTCATGTTTTGACAGCAGTTCCCATCGCCATTTTAGGTTAGTTTTGTTCCCACTTCTGGAAAAACGGAACTTTGAGCCCCATGCGAGTCCCTCACTCCAACTATCTAATTCCCTCCCCTAGCGACGGTGGCGCCATCTCTTAATGAACTGATGTAACAGAAAACATAATTTATTTCTTCTTTATTCTTTTCTTCTCTTCCTTTCCCGTCTCCTTCCTCTCTTCCTTTCACTTCCTCTTCATCCTACCTACCTATTTGAGACCTATTCCTCATAGTAAATTTTGGATCAACCGGGATTCGAACTCGGGACCTCTAGCATTATAGCAAGGAGTCTTAACCACTACATCACAAGTGAATGTTGATCACTGAAGGAAGCTTTCGTGTATTTGAGTTATGATAGGGGGGTTTCATGAGTTTTAAGGCAAGAATCGGCTTTTATAATTTTGAGCGGTATTTTGTTAGTTATGAAAATAGTAGGCCTAGTATTGGTGCAAGGGAATTTTCCTGCATCAATTAAGCCATATTTTATGTTATAATACGGTGTTTCTTATAATTACGAAATATTATGTATGGTACAAGGGTATTTTTTTGTATTGTGAAATAGGCTATTTTGTTGCAAGGGTCTTTTTATAATTGTGAAATATTATGTGGAGGTGCAAGGGGCTTTTTTATTGTGAAATATTAGGTGACATGTCAATTGCAATTATTCATTACCGGCGTTGAGGTTGAACAGCGGCTATAGGCATGGAGGCATGCACTGCGGGGAAGCACACGGGAAGCAGCCAGGCGAGTGGTGAGTGGAAAGGGGAGCTCAGCGTGGGGCGCAAAGTTCCATTATCATGATTTTACTTATATTTAAGACCTTCGAACAAATATATGTTAATTATAAATGGAATCTATAGGTTTTAAAGGATAATATAACATCAAATTTGGTCGTTTTCCGTGCTTTTAAAATGAAAATACCACTAATGGTAGAGAGCTGGACCATTGCCCTGAATTTTCATACATGCTGTACGGTAGTAATATGGCCTGACCATACAGTATAAGCAAGAAAAAATTATCACACAGTAACAACTCAAATTCCTTACTTGGGCTGCAGCAAATATTTTTTGAACAGCAGCAGAAATCTCTGGTCCTATACCATCTCCAGGAATTAATGTTACTTTACGCGGTTCACTGCTGTAATATCGGGACAATGGTGCGCCATTTGAAACCTAGAAAATAAATAAACAAACAAAAAATACAAATTAACATTTAGTAACCTTAATTAATTCAAAGTCAATTCTCAGCTAAGAGGAGACAAGCAATTATTACTATAATTATTGCTCTTCACAATTAATGAAGCAATAACAGTGTAACTTAACTTTGTGATAACCAGTAAGTTCTTTTCAACTTTTTAATGGGCTAGTAAAATGTTTAAAATAAAGAATATTTTAAATTCAGTAAGACGACCTACTCCTAAGTAGGAAGACGATTGGCATTGATATTTGCCTCTCAAGCTTCCAAGACAGGTAAATGTATTTCAGACATGCGTGAACATATTTTACTGACACTATTATTCGCGAAATATAACACAACTACAGCATTACATTGTTAAGTTTAATTAAAATTAAGGAACTTACCACTCTCCTTATGAACTGAGCGGCCATCTTGAGATGTAGAGACAGCTTCTGCAGAATGAATTCAGCAGCATCTATCGAAATAATTCGAAACTCAACTCAACAGTTAGTTGTGTACATAACCTGCAGATAGCAGCAAATGTCACACCGAAGATTACCTCAGAGAGAAGACCGCGAAGTTTAAACTCCGATATCTTGCAGCTGTATTTTAAATAAAACTATATCATTAAAATTTTGTTTTTATCATCTTTGATTGTTATATATTTACGATTTTTTAAATATTTTATCTGTAAAACGTTTAAATGGGCTACAAAACAAGCATCAAGTAATCCTTGAGACCATATGGAGAGGAGAGAGGATTAGTTTTTTTCTATACGGAAGAAGAAAACGGCGACGGAATAGAACTGCAATGGACTATGGGTTATTTAGCAGAGGCAATAATAATAATAATAAATGAGTAATAATAATATTGATAATAATAATCTTATCTAATAACTCTTATCTTCTCGTCTTCTATCCAGAAATCTAAAAATGAAGATTTATAAGACTATTATCCTGCCGGTTATATTATATGGACGTGAGACATGGTCGCTTACTCTTCGGGAAGAACATAATCGGAAAGAGTTCGAAAACAGGGTGCTTAGGAAAATATTTGGGCCTAAGAGAGAAGAAAATGGGGACTGGAGAAAACTGTATAACGACGACCTTCATGACCTGTAATGTTCACCAGATATAGTAAGGGTAATTAAATCACGGAGGATGAAATGGGCTGGACATATTGCGCGAATGGGGGACGAAAGACATCTCAAAAATATTGACTGGGAGACCAAAAGGGAAAGACCACTTGGAAAAGCTAGACATAGGTGGGAGGACAATATTAGGATAGATTTAAGAGAAGTGGGATTTGAGAGGGATGGTTGGATGGAATTAACACAGAATAGGGTTGAATGGCGGGCTCAGATAAGCGCAGCAATGAACCTTCGGGTTTCATAAAATATATAATATTCTTTTAGGTTGCTGAGGAATTGTCTATTGCCATTAAATAAGTATAAGTATAATAATAATAATAATAATAATAATAATAATAATAATAATAATAATAATACTACTAAACTCCGTGACGCTACATCCCTGAAGGGACTAGGCCTACTACCCGATTGCTGCGTCATCTACAGTAGACAGATGGTAGGATTAAGGGGCGTGTGGTCAGCATGCCGACACCCACTCCCATTAATGGTGGTTTTCGTGAGCGGAACCGCTACTTCTCTATCAAATAGCTCCTCAATTTGTATCGCGGGGCTGAGTGCACCTCGTTCCAGACCTCCCCACCTCAGAAAAATCAGAGGTGGTACCGGGGATCGAACCCACGCCTGCAGATCCGTAGCCAGCGACGCTAACCACGAGTCCAGGCAAGCGGTTATTATTATTATTGTTATTATTATTATTATTATTATTATTATTATTATTATTATTATTATTATTATTAATGGACAATTATATGTCTCATTGCTCGAAGAAACACAAATCTGGACTGGTATTGTTGTGATAAGGGGTATGGAATCTTAGAACGAAAAGAAGAAATTTTGAGAAAGGACAATGCCCATTATGTGTCTTGATAGAGAAGATGCAGAAAATATATTTTAAGTATCTTGAAACCCAAACGTTAAGACATAAGTTTTTGATTAAAATTTCTTAAGATAAACAAAGAAGTGGCATAAGAAGTTGACGACAAAAAATACATAAACACAGAATAAATGTGAATTTTTTTTTAATATCGACGGTCTTCTGCCAAAATGTCTTAAGCAATTGAAACAAAATTTTATAGGAGAAGGAAAAGAAAATCCTTTCCTATAAAACTGGATTTTACTGGTCTTTCTTTAGGATAGAGGTCCTAATTTTTTATAAAGGGTTCTTATTAATTGTATGTTTAGAAATACAGTAATATTTTTCTCAGATTTCATAAACATTTAAATAAATTATTTGTTCTTTTTTGTGTTACACGACCTTTTGCCAGTCACACTCAGGGTATGTACTTTCTTGATAAGGGGTACTTTAAAATTCGAAATGTCCTTATTGACTGTTAAATGTGAATCTATTTACAATTGACAATACTTTTACACAGTGCCAGTAAAATAAATTATACTCGAAGAACACAATCGGTAGAATAGTAGATTATTTCAAAGTGAAATTTATGAAGAAAAACTAACAAACAAACAAACAAACAAAATGAGGCTTCTTTCCTTAGTCTTAATTTTCCCCAAAACTTACTAAGTTATTTGGTGAATCTATTTGAGAAGAAAACCCTTTTACGTACTTATAATTATTTTATTATAATCGAAATGAAACATAAGCTGCTTAAATTGTATTTTGAATTGACTGATTTATTTTAACATAAAGAATTTTAATATCCTCTCGAAACCTACCTGTGATTTAAAGATGAAGTACGCAAGAACACTTGAACATTCAAAATTAACTGTGAACTACATTTATTTTGCCATACAGATATAGCACACCTGTTTAATGTTACAGAATCGTTGTTTTCCCTTTGGTTGAAACCCTGAACACTGACTTGCAATAAAAACAAACATGTACAGAAATTCACAGACACAACGTATTGGTGTAATTACTTTATTTGAATCTTACTAACGACCAAGATTACTTAAATTAGTTCCTGGAAATATACTATTATTACTACCATTAATTCTACTACTACTACTACTACTACTACTACCACTACTACTAGCATTATAACATAATAATAATTAAAGCCCGGATTTTCATGCACTATCAAACTTTAAAATAGGCATGCATTCATGCACTATCGTATCTCCAAATATGCACAATGAAGGGCCAAACATGCACTATCAAAAATCCGCACTGTACTGCAATATATTTCAATTTCTCTTAAAACAATATACTAGTTTTTCCAAATTCTCCTCACTTTAACTCGTGCATTTATCAGTTAGGACATTCTTAAGGCAGAAAAGGATCTTTCTACTTCACAAGAAGTAACAGGGAAGAAGTTTACTTAAGGAACTGTTAAGGGAAGAAATTTGACTGAGGTTGAGATCGAATTCCATGCATTTTACACTTTTTCAACACAATACGTCCTTCACTGTTTTCAGGAGTTTAGGATCAGGATTTGAACTAAGTACCTTCTTAAGTTTTTCCCTGTCACACTTATTTCTCCACAACACGATTATAAAGTTAATTATTCAACGTCTTCAACAATGGCTAGTGACTGACAAATTCAAGCAGTGAACATTCAGTTTTCTTTCAATGGAAGGTGGTGGAGGTCGGCGAGTCGGCATTTTCTTTTGTAGCCTGGTGTATTATATTACTGTTTATTTAGGGTAAACAGTAGTTTGCACTCTCAAATTCATGCAGGTGCAAACTCTGTTGCCAAGTCAATCAAAATATAACAATGGTAATACAATACAACATTTTTACGTTTCTTTGAAAAGCCGAGATCTTATGGAGGCACATTCATAATATGCACAGTTATGCATGGTAAGTTGATATTATGCACTAAAACCAGAAAATGAGGGTTTATATGCATTAAAAACGTCTGAATATGCTACATTAAACAAAAAATCCAAAACATGCATTATGCATGAATTTTGCCATAAAAAGGCCGAAATATGCAAACATGCACGGAAAAAATGTGGTTATTTGGAATCCATAAGTCATGTAATGAGTAACTACAAAGTTTGAGAAGTGTAACCAAAGTATATAAAAACATGCATTTGCATGGAAATCCGTGCTCTAATAATAACATATTAATATAATATAATAATAATAATAATAATAATAATAATAATGAAAAGAAGAAGAAGAAGTGATCCATCAACCCTATGCTGAAGACTTACTAGCTTAGTGTGATGACTCAAATAACCTTCTTATTTCAACATTAAGATAAACAATAATAATACTCATAATTTCTAAGTTGGTTACTACTTTTTAATAGAGAAAACAGCAGCTTTTACATATGTATGCTGGGTAAAATATCATAATCCACAATAATTTTGAGGCTTACTACATTTTGCCAAACCTGTTTCTATTCGTTGAAACCCAAACTGAAAAGATAAGGGGCAGTGTGGTTATTAATACGACTTTCTGCCTGTATTGTCAGCTGCTCAGTTGAATTATCTACAGGTTTATCCCACAAGAGCTGCTTGTTACGACATTTTTCCAGTACCTGAAGTGAACTTATTGTGGATTACATTATTATTTAATCAAATAACTCATTTTCCCTTATTCAGTGGCTTACGATCTTTTGCAAGTGCGTAGAGAAGCTCAGAACACACCAGAAACAGCAAACGTCGCATTTTCAAAAAAGAGTGGGTTACGACCTTTTGCCAGTATACCATCGATATTATATAACCAGAATGAAATGGGGAAAACAAATTAAATGGCTTGTATAATTATTAGAATAAAAAGTGGCTAGTCAGATCATTAGGCGTTTACAAAACATCAAAGAAGGTGGGCAAAATAAGTAAAGTATAAAATATAAATAAGGTAAACACTTATTCATGTTGACGGAGCTTGCATGTGTGAAGTTTGCCGGTCTCCTTAGCCGCGGTAGCTAAGGTATGCTACTTTGGAGCCGCGGTGAAGGAGTCTATGGGTTCGAGGCCCATCTCGGGCATGGGTGTTTGTGAGTAATACATAAAACAAGGTAAACAAACGGTAAAACAAGACAAAAAGTTCAGTAAAATTGGCATATGGCCGGCTAAATTTATTAAAAAAGTACATATCGCGTTTGTGATGTTCACAAGTCAACCAAGCGCGCGCGCATTGTTCAAGGATCTCATCTAAGTAGCAGTTTGCCAGAAGTAAGACAGAATAACAAAAACAAACAGTGATTAAAAAGTACCGTAGACTAAAAAACCAAACTCCGTAGCGCTACATCCGTTTCTAAATTACTAACATGAATGTAATTTTAAAAAATGGAGTGCTTTTTTTGTAATATTTTGAACACCATACTTTAGATTTATTTTGTAAAAAATGTTTTTAGTTTATACTGTATATTCATTTTTTGTATATATTTAAACAAATTCTGTTCTCTCTTATAATAGTAAAATATTTTTTTCCTGTTTCATAACAAAACAATTGGCAATTGTTGAGTTAAGGGAGTGAGATCCTGTAAATATTTTGTCCCAACTAAATCGCTGTATACGAAGATACAATTTCAATAAAACTATCTGTGTTACGCTTCACAAAGGGATTATAAAAGGTCGCAGTTAGGTTGATTGCTCAACTCGTTACAGTATTTGAGTATTTCATTTCAGATCAACATTTCTCTGACACTGACAAGAGGTAGGCCTATAGAATTTGGAACAACGTGTTTGTAACTAGAGAGTATCCTCATTATGCCGTCCTCAGAGGGCAAATATTGTGTGTCTATTGTTCTAAATTTCAAATCTTGACGGCAACACAATTAACGCCCATTATATGAAACATTTGGCCTATAGCTGGGTTTAGAGGGCCGAGTTCCACGTGAAAAATGCTATGAAATATATAGTGCTGAAATACGTATAGAATAACGTTCCACTGATGTAAAAGTCTGATAGGATACACTCACATAACTTTCTATATCCTAAGCATAAACAATTCAATTTTTTTGTTTAGAATTATATATATAGAATAAACATAATGAAATAGTTTTATTTTATTTTTTTACCATTTTCAGACAAGGTTTTTTTTTTTTAAGTTTCACTTGTTTTGTATATCTGTTATGCTATTGTACTTTATTTGTTCGTATCATTATTCATGTATTTTATATCATATGAAGAATCTTGTTGTTTCTGCTTAACCCTGTAATATGTTTGTTTTGAACTCTGTTATAAATTTTGGCTTACAAATTTTCTACCTGTTCACTAACATAGGCCTACTTGGCCTACTTGTTACATAAATTATGTAAAAAATTATGTAATATAATCTAGTATTACT
The DNA here is from genome assembly GCA_964059195.1 of Ectobius pallidus. Classification (NCBI taxonomy): domain Eukaryota; kingdom Metazoa; phylum Arthropoda; class Insecta; order Blattodea; family Ectobiidae; genus Ectobius; species Ectobius pallidus. Next base: position 135,211,714 of record CAXKWD010000001.1, read on the forward strand.
GAACTGACCCCGAACACGAGCTATGCTCATGCGGGGTAAACAATATTCCATTTTGTAATTGTAAAAACTATGTTTATATTATTTGTATTTGCATTTGTAATAATTTGTAATTTGTAATTTGTAATAATAAATAAATGTAATTAAAAATAAAATATAATAAGTACCGGTACAATAAAATGCCGAAAGAAATATATTAATTAGTTTTATTCTTACGTACCAATTTCCATAGGTCTGAATCACTAAACCACATGTGCTACAAATTTTTAACGGTTTACAGAACACAATTAATTTTAGAATTACCCCTGTTATTCCTACTTCTATCACAAACTCAACAAGAACGTTTTCCAATTATCAACATTACTTTAGGCGTCTTGCTAAAAAAATTGAATAATTCCTGCAGGAGTAAGCTCCTTAAGAATGTTTTTAATACGCTTCTAAAGAAACCGGAGATTTCGAACTTCTTTACCGGGACAATGGGGTACAAGATGACAAAATTACAAATGCAATGCTATATTTTCTGTTACAAATGAACTGGAAACAATGAGCAAGATGCAAAATGTGGGTAGATATTTAGATTTGGTTCTATGGATATTTGGATATAGGCCTACTGCAAGTTAGACCAGTGACCGTCGCTGGTGTGCTGGAATTTTTTACCGCAGGAGTTCTTTTACATCCCTGAAAAATCTACAGATATGGACATGTTAAATTTAACAAACACAAAAATGCTATTGATCTGTGCCGGGATCGAACACGCAATCTTAGGCACAGAAAACCAGCGCGATACAGAGTGCGCCAACCAGCCACCTGGTATATATATTTAGAAAATAATTTTCAATAGAACAACAATAATTATATTAATTACATATTATTAATTTTTCATGTATGTTATCTATTTTAATTAAACAGTTATAGCCATTTTTAGTTTTAACGTCTTATTTAGACATTTTTAAGTTTTATAAGATTAGACTATGTGACTGCCATGACAGTGAAATGGATAGTTATGCTGTGTTAAAGTACCACAGCTAGCAAGGAACAAAATTAATTAAAACCTAAGAATCCGGGCCTAATTATCACTTGCGATTTGTAAAATTTGCATATTTAAACAGTATACGTATAGTTCTTGTTCCACACATCGTCGGAAGAAGAAAAACTTAAATAATAAATTCGGTTTCGTATGTGCTTTCACTTTTATTATTATTATTATTATTATTATTATTATTATTATTATTATTATTTATCATTATTATTATTATTATTATTATTATTATTATTTATCATTATTATTATTATTATTATTATTATTATTATTATTTTTTTTAATTTGTTTTTATAGTTATGTTGATCATGTGATCACAGATGCACACAGACGAATGTTAAAAGCAGTCATCAGGTAGGACACAATGTAACCCACATCATTCAATGGGTTGCGGATTATGGTTTGTGATGGGCTGGAACTAATGCACATGACAGAAGCATGCTGAAATATGCGACTGGCAGTTTTATTCTATTTCACAAAACTGTTTGAACTCACAAAGTGACCTCGTTTACCCCGTCACAGATAACTCCCAATACCATGCGCTATCGATTTTAGAATTTTAAATGCTTTTTTTTTTTTTTTTTCATTGTACATAGACTTTCATTTGGACTCGAAGGCTTTTGTGCCAATTATTCGTACCTGCAATCCTTTTTATTGCATATTATATTAATTTTTAAATTAATTCTTTTAGTTCATGCAATATGGCTTATTCGTCAATGCTACGAATTAGATGGATTAACTGCGGTTGAAAGGGATGGATATTTAAACTAATAAATGCTATACTTAAAATCTATAATATTTTTTCTCACATAGCAATGAATGAATTAAAACTGTATCTATGTAAAACAAGCTTTTATTAAATGGCACAGAAACTGCTCAATGTATTTTATCGTATTTTCAGAGAAAACTATTATTTAAAATACATTTTTTCTTACACCAGTTTAAACTTATAGGTCATGGTTTAGACTTTAATTTTGTACGTAGACCTAGGTATCGGTTTATCATAGGTTGAACACTAGTGTCAGCCTAGGTGGAACTGTTGGTAGGTTAATTAAAATTACATTCTTATAGGTATGTTATACAGGTTGAGACAAATTCTACCGGAATTCTGTTTTAAAATGTCTATTATATATTAATGAATTATCACCTATTATATATGCTCCTAATATGGGGATACACTTTTGGATATATCATCAAATCTACTCAAACATTACAATTAAAAAAAAAATACTTAAAAACATCAGCCCGGCATTCCGGGTGCTCATACAGATCCAGAATAAACATAATGTACAATTTTAATTGATGAATTAATATATAGCATAAATAAGAATATAATTCAAATTGAAAGTTTGAAGTTTAAGAAATGCCTTACAAATGATTAATGAATCTTTCAGTCTGTTCCGGTGGATCTTTTGCACTACATCCTCTGTTATTCTAAGTGCCTATATTAAATAAGTTTTATAATATACGTAAAATCTGTTCCATGGGCTCCGAAAAAAAAGAACTTTCACCATCCGTGCATTTTTGGCATTAAGATCATTTGAGAAATTCCATCGACTTACACCATCACTAGAGTTATATCGATATTCAGGAATGCTTCCAACTAGAGCTTATGAAATCACATTCATGTGTAGCTGTACTGAAGCGTCTAAAATTAAAATCACACATAACACATAATAATATATTTCATCTTTTAATGAATAAATTCACAACTATTTCACTATAAATAAAACATTATGCATTCGCCGCAAAATGTCTTAGTCAAATTTCGTACTTTAAAAAAATCGCTATTCCCTTTGCATAAAATGTAGCCTAAAGAACTATCACAAGAGAATAAGGACTTCAGAAGTACGAAACTATTTTCTTCAAAGGTCGAACTTTTGGCCATAGGCTTTAGGTTTAAAGCTCTCTAACGAGCCTGCATTAACTGACTCCAAACACAAGGCTTTAAGGCCTCTTCTTGAGAACCAGGAGTGAAGTTTTTGACAAATCTGTACCCTCTGAAATCTTTTACCCTTCAAGAAATTAAAATAAATGTAATAAATGTGCCTGGATGGGCAACAGAATAAGTATGTTTAGTGCCATACGTATTTCGTATTGTGAGGAAGGTAAAACAAGAATGTACGGTACAGGTAAGGTAAGTTATTATAACGATTTCTTTTACTACGTGTTGAAACCAGTCCTGTTAAGGACAGGTGTTAATACATACTTAAAATCAATAATATCTCATATTGCGATAAAAGGGTGAGAAATTAATTCTAAGAAAATTGAGACGAAGTCGAATTTTTGCTATTTCCGAGATTCTGTCACAGTCTTCACACAAACGATGCATGCTATTTTTTCTACGATAGCAATTTAGCGAATATTAAAAGTGAAAGTAATTAAAAACTAATAACTGTTCTGATGTTGCAAAGGGTATAAATATTAAAGTAGTACTATTTTAATTTTGGTGGCGATCTATGCATTGATTACTTATGCGCAGGCACAAGTGGTCCCATCAAACTTCGCTTCTGGGAATAAACCGTTATGTTAATATTAATAAATAAAAAGTAAAGATAAATATAAGACTGAAATTTAAAAATTAAATTATCATATTTGATTATATTTCTTGCCCGTAATAATAAATAAATACAAATTTAGAGATTTTGGTATAAATATCGCACATATATGCTGCAAAGGAAAAAAGATGCAGGTAGGTTGGGTGCAAGAAATTAAAGTTTCCACCATGATAGCATGATCGGGGAATGGATGAAAAAACACTATTGTAAAATATCCCAACAACCAACATATACTTGTTTGATTTTTGACAAATGTACCGAATGTAAGAGACAACGCACTTTATCTGTTAAACTACATTTGTGACTGGATTGACAAGTATTTTAATGTGTATACCCAAAAATATAGAATCTCCATATGTTGGGAAAATTTAATACGTTAATATGCAGTAATTTAATTTATTTATGAAATTCTTGTATTTATAATAATATGTTCCAAAAAAAGTACTGCTTTCATTTCAGAGTCGTTGAAAATTTCAACTAATTGGGCGATACAAGTTTGCTTTCATCTCCATGACCAAAACTCCATCAGTGGGCCCATCTGCAGGAACTGGAGGGACATTCATCTGCAAAAGAAAATAGAGCATTAGAACCCAGATTTTAATGAAGAATGAAGAAACTATTGACAACTTACTAGTATTGATTATGCTTACTATAGTATGTGTTAAGAATAAGTAGTAATTGAGAAGGGAGATTAAGCGTCGTATAGCCTACATGAAGTATGCACACGTTTTATGCTTACATAATATATTATTTTAATACTTAGAAAAGTTGCAGGCAAAGGTTCCTGGCTGACTAAACTCCAAACAATTTTTATTAGTTGTTTTTAACTTTATCTACAAGGGTATAATAGTAAAAATTTAGATTAAGATTTGAAAACTTCCGGGCTATTAGGCCGTGGTCCAAGGTTGCTGAAGTTTTCAAATCTTATGACACCGGCCGTGAAAGTCTCCGTATTTTAAAAAATTTAGATTGTTTATCAATATGAAAACAGGAAAGAAAAATCCCTATAGTAATTTGAGTATTTGAAAGCATTCTTTCCGTCTTTCCCTCTCTTACAATTAAACACATTGCATACTGTACAATGTAGTATGAACCTTTCCACGAAAGAATGGGATGATAATGGTACACAAGCAGTTCCCATGAAAACGCCAGACCTGTTTTGTATGAACCTGTTTATAAATAGCCTATCCCAAAATAATGGACAAAGTAGCCTATAAATTTCCCTTAACAGTTATATAAGTTTAATAACTGTTATCTGAAAGTGATATCCTGTAGGCCTATAGGCTATATTTCTCAACATAATCTAACTTTCAAAATTTTAAATCCCTTACCATGATGCTAATGTTCTACTGAATTGAAATTAATAAATTAAATAAAATTAAAATAAGCTTACTTGTTTAAATTTTTTTCCCGGAAATTTAGCTGGCTGACTGACAAAAATAAATAAATAAATTAAAATATACATGCATACATACACACATACAAACTAACCAACTAACCAAAGAACTTTCTCATGAGCATTGTATCCCAAAGCGGGATAAGGCCTAAAATCCGACCGATGCGTTATTTATAATATGTGTCATGTTATTTGAGGGTTAAGCCATCTTGTAAGTATTTATTTCCGCCTTATACTAATATATTTTTCTTACTGGTAATCTTACACAGCAGGCCTAAGTCCTAATCCTATATTTATGTTAATACACCAAATTCGATGTAGCCTAAGTCAAATAATGTAGAATAACTTTTCTCATAAAAACAGTGCAATACACTCTTCAAATTATTAAAACGCTGACAGTTTTAACCTAAAGACAATATTTAATATTTTAAGGGCATATTGCCCTATTTATAGAAAAAAGTTACTTTCTTTATTTGATATTATACGTCACAAAGGGTTCGTTTTTTAATAAATTTTATGTCATAATTTAAATATATCACTCTAAAGGAAACAGATCTAGACCTACAATGTAAGGGTACCTTCAAGAAAAATATATTGAGGGTATAAGGAAGAAAGCAATATTTGTATGAGATCAATCTAAGTTTTTCACCTTCTTTGCTAGATGGGAGGATTGAATGTGGCTACCATATGGTTTATTGATGGCTTTCTAGATCGGGGTGATTCCTTATGAAGCATATCCTTAGCTGTCCTCTGGCCCTTCTTGCCTCAGAAAAATCCGAGATGACTTTTTAAACTAAAATTAAATACAAACCTACCAAGAAGACTCGAATTCGGATGTCCTCATTACATTTCTAGCATCATTTTCTTCAAATACAGTTTTTGAAACTCTAAAGTGATTATGTCTAATTATAAAAACCCTACAAAAATTTATTCCAAGTAGGCCTGTTAAGTTATTTATGCACCACACCTTTGCAAAGGCCCTTTAATGTGAGTGTTAACTACACTGCTGAGTTTACGCACCATTCTGCATGACTATTTTATTGGCTTATTATTATTATTACTGAATTGCAAAGCATACTTGAAAAATACATTTTAATTTGTAATACTGTGTTAACACAACTTTAAATACAATAAAATATTGTAAAGATTAGGCTTATTTTCATAGTTATTATTACATTTCCTTTTAATTTTTACTGAGAGCTAGTTTAACATGAATGATATATATCCTGTCAGTTTCTAAATAAAACAAGCAGCACTTCTTTAGGAAGGTATCATAAGTATCCATATAATTAATCTAGTCAAATGAAGCATATTGAGTCCTTATCGTGGTTGGAATACCTCGTTAAATTTAATTACTTGGCCACTATATTATCAAAAACAGCAATGAATACTCATTGACTTAATAACACCTCCATATTTATTTATTTACAATTGTTACGAGCATCGTGAATGATACTATGGACTAACTATAACCCAGCACTAACACAAAAACTACAAGTAACTAATAAACAAACAATATATACAATATAAAACATAAAATATCAGAATGTCATATCTATTTCAGGAAGTTCAGTAAAGCCATAATTACTATAAAAAGGATGTTTGGAAAGCCAGATATACAAGACACTCTTAAATCTATTTAGTGAAACATAATGCGACTCGTATGGCAGTTTATTAAACATTGTAATGGCTAAAGTATGTAACCAGTTTTTATTTTATTTTGCCAGTCTAATAGATAATGATGTATGAGATGGTTATTTCTAGATAGGGTAAAAGTTAAAGTGATCCCTATACAGGCCATGGAGGCCCAGAGGGTTCCAGGAGGTTGAGGCTCCCAGATTTTGAACTTTCGGCACATGAAGGTGGTAAGGTTGTCAGCCTTACGCACCGGCTGCCTTTACCCCCAGGATTGCTCCTGGTACTCATTTCTGTTAGAGGCTGAGTCGACCCCAGGGCCATAGTGCCACCAGAAAGATTAGGCCAATTGAAAAATCGCAACGACCTCATCGGGAATCGAACCCGCGACCTTCCGGTTTGTAGCGCAGCGCTAGATAGGGTATGTGGTGATTTTATAGGCATTAGGCCTATAGGAAGAGGAAAATACTCATTTGATAGAAGGCTGAGTGGGCCCCAAAGCAGTTCTATATATTTTTTTAAATCCATACCGAGTCTGCCGGCACTCCGGTCCTCCAATCTTGCAGACGAGTTTCGGGTGAACTTAGCCTCTATGAGCCCTATAGTTACATAAAGATACAGTACATTAATATGTATGTACTTGTATGAGCTTTGCTAATCTGGGGGCTTTAAAAAGTTTTCAGTATGTAATGTAATAAATAAATGAAAAATAAAATGTATGTAGTGCTGGGATACTTTTAAAAATGATAATAACTCTGACAACCATAAATAATTTGTTTTTAGAAACACCTACTCCATCTAATGTTTTATAATTATTATAGAAATTTGAACTTTCTTCGCAAGTCTGTCGTAATAAGTGCCTTAGGCTGCTCGCACAATGGTCTTGACTTCAAATAGTTCGAGATAATATCCAAATATCCAAATAAAATAATATCCAAATAAAATAAAATAATTAGAATCATTGGCGAGAACATCACGAGAAACGAAGCAAAATAATGTGAGAGAATGAACAACTGGATGACGTCGACTACGAATAAACACTTAACAGTGTTATTTTCGTACTATTCATCGTTTTCTAGCTATGCTGTTCATTGACAATCAATCAGGATCAGTCACAGTTGCATAAGTACATTTTATCATGCTTACGTTATGCTACAAAATGAATCCGTATTAATTGAATAGGTATTTATGGCCTAGTGAAAACGCTACATCGAATTTGAGGGTGGACTACAATACATTTTCTACTTAGCATAGAGAAAATAAATTTAAGAAACCCACATGTTAAAGCCCATCCAGAAATATATCGCAAAAAATTAGTATCTAAATACGATAAAAGGAATGGAAATTCACAACAAATCGGAAATTCCAATAATGAATCACAAGATACTAATGGTAGCAATGATTGTACTACAATTAATAGTAGCAAAGAGAGTATCACTAATAATGTGAATAACGATACTTTATCAGCAGATAATGCTTTACCCAATGAAAATGACAAAGTAATCAAGCAATTTGAAAGTGCATTAGAAGAACTTGTAATAAATCCTAACCTTGAAGTACTTCAAGATGTATGTGTGGAGATTTCAGAGTTCTTATCTCATGCTATTCATTCACTTCCAGGACCAAAGCATCCTGCAGTTCATTATTATAAGATGAGAAAGAACAGGCAAGGCAATCACAGTAATTCATATTCCATAAGTAATAACCCAGCTAGGTTAACCAAAAGGAAAAGACAAGCCAATAGGCAAAAATACCAATATGAGGTTGCTCAATACTTGTATTATAATCAACGTCGGAAAGTTGTGAGACAAGTAATGAATAAACATAATTCTCCTCAGTGTAAAGTATCAACTTCCACAATTACTCAGTACTATCAAAAGCTATTTGGAGAAGCTAATAATTTGACTAACATGCAAGAGGTTGATCCAATTTCTGAAGAGGATATAGAAATAACTCTCGATGAAATTAATTCTGCTATGAAAAGAATAAAAGTTGACACTTCACCTGGCCCAGACAATGTTCTTATTAGGGCATTAAAAGAGCTGCATACAAACAAAATGTTGTGTTTAATAGCCAATGCAATGCTACGCCTTAAGAAATGCCCAGAGATATTTAAAAGGGCTAGGACGATTCTAATATTTAAAGGCGGTGATGCTGAGCAATTATCCAATTGGAGACCGATCTCAATTTTTTCGGTGATACGACGTGTAATTGAAAAAGCAATTGACTTGAGATTACGATCATATTTAGAATTTTCAACACATCAAAGAGGATTTATCTCCCTTCCTGGTACTCACTTAAATACATCTATCATTAATGGTTGCCTTAAGGATGCCAAAATAAATAAGAAAGATTGTAGTGTAATATTCCTTGATATTACAAAGGCCTATGACAATGTGGGACACGATCATATTAAAAGGTGTTTAATGCATATTAGCATGCCAAATAACCTAAGAGAGTTAATTGCTGATCTAATTCAAGGAAATCACATTCAAATAGAATGTAATAAAAACAAAACGACGTGCATTGAACTAAGAAAAGGAGTTGCACAAGGATCGCCTATTTCTCCCGCATTATTTAACTTAGCCATAGATGATACCATTAAAAATTTAACAGATCATGAAATTGAGCAAAGCCACGGCTTCAAGATAAATCACTCTGCTAAAAATATATCAGCATTGGCATTTGCAGATGATATAGTTCTAGTTGCTAAGAATGAAACATCTGCCCAGTCACTACTGAATCTAGCAACAAGCCATTTGACTGAAATTGGATTCAGTCTTAATTCAACTAAATGTAAAATGATTAATATTAAAAATGGTAAACTTAGTCAAGATTCAACTGTTAAATTGGGAACTGCCAACCTAAATTGTTTAAAAAGTGATGAAACCGTAAAGTACCTAGGAGTTACATTTTATGATGAAATTGTTTTTGATCAGAATAAAATAATTAAAGATTTGGAAGATAATTTATCATATCTGTCAAATTCAAATCTTCTCAATCCAGACCAAAAAGCGAACATAATCAATCAGTATATTTGGCCATGTATTGTATACCCTATCCAAAGTACTCCATTAAATAAAATTCCAACCAAGTTCTTAGAAGATGTTGACAAACTCTTACGATCAACCATAAAAGAGATTATTAGCTTGCCAAATGATTGTCCAAATGACATGATTTATTCTCCGAGGAAATTCAGGGGATTGGGACTCGTTAATGCCGAATGGGAAGCTCACATTCAACAATTCAACATCGCTCAATGCCTTAGTAAAATATATGATGAACACCTTCCCTTTTGTAGAGATTTAGATAAAGAAAAGGAGGACATACTGTCACATTTCAGCATTAGGTGTGACGAAACAACACTAACCAAGACAGGCCGATGGTTAAGAAATGAAATGAGAAAAAGATCTTTTGAAAAATGGTGTGGACTCCCTCACAAAGGTAAAGGCGTTTCAGTGTATAGTGAAAATCCCAATACCAACACATGGATATCCAATAGAAAAGGTCTCTCTTGTTCACAGTGGACTAATGCAATCAAGATGTGTTGTAATATCTCTGCGGTGAGGTCTGTACCTGGAAGGAGTCAAACTACATCACTCTGCCGGCATACAGGTTGCAATAATCCAGAAACCTTGGGCCATGTATTGGGTAGTTGTAAAAAGGGTGAATTATTGAGAAATTCTCGCCACCACCGTGTCCGTTCAGCGATTGCCACAGCCCTTCGACGACAAAAAGACTGGGAAGTGTATGAAGAGGTGCATTGCATCGCGGAAGATGGCAGTAATCGAAGAGCCGACATAATAGCCATCAATAGAACTGTAAAACGAGGGTTAATTTTGGATCCTACAGTTCGCTTAGAAGAGGATAGAGAACAAGCTAAGCGTGTGAGTGCGGAAAAGGAGGCCATATACCAACCATGCATCCCTCACCTTAGTGAGAGCTATAACTTACCTGTCAATGCATGGGAGGTGAAGGGTCTGCTTTTCGGAGCACGCGGTGCAAGTTTCACCTTTGTTAATTCATTTCTTCAGTCTCTCAATATTTCTAAAGACACTATTGTTAAAATATGTATTAGGGTTTTAGAAGATTCGCTATTTTTATTGCACAATCATTTATATGGTACTTAGAATTCTTATGTTCCGTTTCAATTCAGTTCATGTTACTATGTAATGTATGATTCTTTTTCTTTGTTTATTCTGGATCTGTATGGTCACCTGGATTGCCAGGCAGATGACTTGAATAAAGTATTTCTCTCTGATAATGTTGAATTAATGAACGCATTACAAGCACTGTGATTATTTTGATTAATGAACGATGGACATATCTTAAAATAACTAATAATGTATTTTTAAACGGTACGTATCATAGTGCCTCACATAAATGCTATTTTAAATGCAGTAACACAATCTGAACAAATATAGCAATTGCTCGAAGCAGTAGTAAAACTCTCTAACTCATACATAAGATTAACGTGAAATTAATTTCATACTCAAATAAATACTATAAGAAAAGGAACAAATATAAACACACAGTCTATAATAAAGCTCACTTTTCTTTCACCTCTCATGTGTAAATATTACTTAGAGTACGCTAAGCTTTAAAATGAATCCATATTAATTGAATAGGTATAAAATATTCATAATGCGTTAAATAAAAAGTTCCCATTACAATAAAAACAGAAATATATAAAACCACACAATAACGCTTCATGCATTATTGAAGAGTGCAGGATAAAATGGATGGACTATGAAAAGTAAAAGCAGGACTCTATTTTACATCACAGCATTAATACACTCCGCAAAAGGCAATGCTTATTAAGTGATAATAAGGAGTTTATCACCAAACTTGTTTGTAGTGTAATAAAGCAAGACATTGTACTGATACAATAATTGTATTTTTCTACTTCTACTACAGGAACTATATTGTGCTCTATTCTGAAATTAGATGTCAAGTTTTCAGCATTATTACGCGTCCTGAGGTCTCATGAATAAGACAATAAATAAAAATTCAGAAACGTGTGCTTGTGTGTCTGAACAACATAGGACAAAAATAACTTTAAAATATATTTTAGGATAAGTGTTTGCGAGGGAAGTGAAATGTAGCATGAAGACGAAGAAAATATCATTATTTGCGATTTTCTACGAAACGACTCTTAATTTTGTTTAAATTTGAAAACCAAACTGACCAAATCGGACCAAACTGCCCTGGGTTTAAATAAAATCTGTGGTGTCCGGGCGAACATCCCGACCGCTTTTTCGGTACCTCTTAGAGCGTCTGGGTGACGATTATTGGCAGGTGTACGTCTGATTTATATACACCCTAGTTCTTCAAATATACAACACATTTTTATTCTTCTGGAACTTAAGAATTGTGGGAATTCAATACATAGATAATATATATTATATAAAGATATATATGCATATATAAATATTAGAGTGAGCATTAGGTAATCCTTAAGTATATTTTATTTTACTAATTCTGATGTTTTTTGAAAACTATCATTTAAATTAGTCGAACAAGAAGTACCGCGAATACAAGTTCCAGCCTTTATAAATATGCCCGTTCTTTCCATCGATGTTAGTGATTATTATTTATATTTTTTAAGATTTTTCCGATATTATACCTAGACTGTTATAATAAAGTTCATTTACATTGCTTGCTTGACGGTAAGTTGTAAAATTGGCCAGGACAACAATCATTAATCCGATTGTAGTGAATATAAAATTATAAAGAAAATAATAATGTTATAGAAAATAAGTCACATTTTCCGAATTTTGATTAATAAAGCCTTAGACGTTTATCCATGAAACTCGATTCAGCAGTATGTAATCTAGTCAATATATAATTTTTTCAGGGAATTAACAGTTTCTCTTTTAGCAGTTTAGTGCTATTAATGAAATAATCTTATTAAATGTAATTCGACGTTTCTCATACGAAATCATATGTATTTATTTATTCGTTTAATTGTTTGTTGTTCGAGTTTTACAAATATTTCGGCTTTCATATGACACATTATTATATTATATATCATTTTCCACGTTATTTAGACAGAAATACTTTCACATATGACAGTGTACAACTATATATAGCCTAATAATTTTAAATAATAATATGGTAGTACTTACGGTTACTTGGTATCCATGATCGTTCTTGAGCTTGAAGGCTCCAACTTGGCGTTCTCCATAAGGGTGAGATGTCATCATTGGTAAGCCTTGTTCATCGTAATAAACCTCCGGCGACTGAGCTTCCTCCCTTAGTACCACAGGCTCGGTCACTTGGTTTGGAGATCCTCTGGGAAACTGTTCCTGGATGTTGAACACATTCTGGAAGTTTCCGTACTTCGAGTCGGATCCCCGATAAGGGAATCGGCTGTGACTTCTTGGAAATCGTCCAGGATAGCTATTTCCTTTATACAAAGCGTCGTCGAAAACATTGGCGGTATATTCAGGACGATATATAGGCTCTGGTGAAATTTGAATTCGTTTGGTAAAGAATGGTTGGGGTGGGTATGCACTGGGCTCTAGTGATTGTTGTTGTTGGTAGTAGTTTTGGAAAGAGGGAGCAGAAGGTGGTAGACGATTTATGCTGGGGAACCTATTCCAAAGATTACTGGAGTAACTTGGGTCATATGGAGGATTTGAATATGATACTCCAGGGAATGGAGATAGATTATTAGAAGGTGTGGGATTGAACTGATATGGAAATGTAGGAGCATTTAAATCTTGAAAAGTTTCGGGGTATCTGCTGTTGGCTGGGGGAAACTGAGGTGGACTGAAACTTGGGACATATTCTGGGTACCTTGGAGTATATGGAACTGGGTACGGGGTGAAAGGTTGGAGGTTTGCGGCAAGTGGAAAGGATGGGATTGGTGGGACAGGTGCAACCGAAGGGTAAACTGGACTTACGGCTGGAAGTAGTGCTGGATTTGTGTAAGTAGGGGATTCATACACATTTGGCTTTGGGTTGGTTGGTAGCAATCCTGGAGTGAAATACCTCATGCCAGTTCTAGGATCTACATAAACGCCAATATTGACCACTTTGGATGCTGGAATGGTTTCTTGAGAATAAGTTCCAGCTACTTCAGGTGAAGGTGGAGAGTAATTATTGGTTGAATGATTATGAATAAGTACATCGTTGGCATCGCCTTCATCCTTGACTCCGATACCAAATCCAACATCCAAGTCCCTAGAAGATGATTCTTGAAAGACACCACTTCCTGGAATGGTTGGTATGTTTCTACGCGACACTGAGCGTTCAGCAAACTTAGGTGCATAGAGATCTTGGAAATACTTTCTTATCTGAGCTCCATAAAGGCTAGATTGAACTGTTGTTATGAGAGATATAGTTAGGAATGCAGAGAGAAGGATCTGAGATGTGAGACCCATTGTTCCAGATCACGACTGTCGCAGATGTAAGAAGGAAACGAATTTCTAATAACAAGACCAGACATGCACGTGACGAATTAATAAGCAGGCTGTTACATATTATGTCAGCACATCCCGACGTTTTTCCTTCCATATGTTTTAAAATTAATTTATATAACGTTCGTTTACAGCAAATGCATTCAGAATTGTATAAAACTAAACAACTTTCTTATATATAATTTTAGATATATTTAATAATATTGTTGATGTTTTATTAAAAAGCATAGGCCCTATATTTACAATTTAATAAGAATTGTCTCTTCTTCTGTCGAGTTGTTTGCATTAACGTAAATATATTCATGATACCCACTCAAACCTGCTTGATGGTGGAATTTTTGGACTTAGAAACCTGCATCATGCCTTTCTTTAGAATGAAAATACATAATAGGTCGTACATTAGAAAAACTTAATGAATCCCATAGCCCGCACAAAACCTTTTCCAGATAAAATTTCCGGGAATTTCACGAGCCTCTTTCTTCGTTTCTTGGTTCTTGAAACCATAATTATGATTTTCGAGGGAATTAAAAGACTATATGATATTTTTAGTTGAAAAAAAGAATCACAACAATCTTGTAGGAAATGGCATTTACTGTAATAATACAAACGCAAAATGAACGCGCCCACATACCATATGCAAATAACACCGGGCCCTATGCTACAAATACACATGCAGAATGAAAAACTTCGAACGTTTGTTGAGTGGGTAATATATTTGCTTTATAGTGATGTAAACAAGGCTTTGAGGTGGTGTTAATATATACAGAAAATACCGATAAAAACAAAGACACAATATTATATATATCTTATTTATTGAGTTTTCATATATATATGAAAACTCAATAAATAAGAAGGTACCTGATTATGTAACTCGTTATATTTAATTTTTAATCTATTTTATTTAAAAAAATTAAAAAGTATATTTTTATATATCGCGGTTTAAACGTATATTTTGATAATTAATATTTTTATTTTACACCGTTTAGGATCAAGTTCAGGGCTTTTAATATGTAATGCCGTACTTGTGTCACAGAACATTTCAAAATCTGTATTCACGTTTTAGCTAAGAGAAATACTTTAATTTTATTTTGAAAATATAATGACCGTCAGTGAGACTAAATTTGAAATAGCTGCCTTGGTCATACCGGTGTCGACAGCGGATGTGTGCAACTACTATAAATGACTCAACTAAGGACTCAATATAAAGCAGCCACTGCGCCATCGTACAACATTTTAGTTTCTCCGTATTTATAATTTCCTCTCATGTTTTCAAAAACATTTGCAATCAAATTAGGTGATCCAAATTCGAGACATTACACTTTGTGCTTCTTTAATTCAGTCATAAACTTTCTACGACTATCATCCCTGCCTTATACATAATTCCTGCCAATTTTTGGAAAACTTTGAAACAAAAATGTTGATTATTTCAAAAGATTGTTTCATTATTATAAGCTTTTATTGGTAGGGATGATTTTAGAGACATTAACAAATCATCGGTAGGTATATTACTTATAATTTTCATGATATGTCCCTTTTTCCAGTTTAATGTCTTGACAAAAAAAGACTAGCTTTCAACAGACTTCAACTATTAGCCATTAAGGGAAGTGAAAGTGAATTATAAATAGAATAGCAATATAGACAATATATTCTAATAAGGTATTCGAAATGGGCGATCTTATGTTCTTTAAAATCATGAAATCGGACTTTTATACACTACCAGGTTTATTTTATATTGACAATTTCAAATAAAAGGAAAAGTAAAATTAATTTAAAGCATAGCAGAAAATTTAGTACATGTGTCTACCTATAAAGCCTACCTGATAACAAATTCAGTCATATAGCCGTATAATGACATCAGTTTACTTCATTCAGTTATTTACAAAGTTTAATTACCTCAATTTTTTTGGTAATATAAACATTTAATTGGAAAATGATAATTTATACAAAGAGTAACCTATAAGTGAAGCAATTACTTTATTTTACTCATAATAAGGTTATCGAAGTGGTATCTTGCTACTCGGGCTTACGAACCAAATAATTGTTACCCAGACGGCACATTTAAAGTCTCCGTATGAACTACTTTTGTTTACATCCTGAAATAAAATTTATTCTTGAATATAGTATTCAGTACAATATATTAATGCCCCATGTTTCAGATATTAACATTATATACGTATTTTTTAAAGTTTGTAGGACGTTTGCGAAAAATATCTTGCACGTAAAAATAGCCTTTCTATATTTTACAGACTTTTTTATTTCAAAAGATCTCTGAAATATAACGTTAATTATTTATACTTAGGCAAATTGGAATATCAGAAATAATCTAAAATAACAGTTTTCGTAAATTCTTATCTATTATATAACCACTTAAAATAAAAATTCTTAAAATCACAAAATTTCTTCACTTCATATTCACTGCAGAGAGTTTTAGATTGAGCCCAGATATATTTGGTGCACTAGTGATTACCTCAACCTCTCCCAACCCCAGTACTCTGAGTCAGATTAAAAAAATCCGACCCTACTGGGAATATATAATCATGTCAGCCGGATTGTAAGACCAACAACGCTATGTCGTCAGACAGGAAATGAAAACAGTTCTGAAATGAAAATTAAGTACTTACACAAACCACATGCTTCAGAAATGCAGTATTATGTATAGAAAATTAGAATTTTCAATATGAATTTTAAATAGCTCTTCGGGATATGTTACCAAAAAGAAACGAACTTACGAAGCCCTGTTAAATGTTTTTTGCATGAAATACATAGTCCATAATATTATGTAGACGTTTGAAAGGAGTAAAATGTTTTGCTTGAGGAAGATATTCAGATAGCAGGAACATTTGCATTAATAACGAGTATGTGACACGCCATTGATTACGTATGCATTAGATGTGTGAGGCCAGGACAGAACAGCCTACATGTACTGGCATGTGACAGTCAAGTCGGATTACTCGCATCTGGTACTGATGCTGCCCCTCACTCTCACAAGTCACCAGCTTTTCATTATTGCCGACACGTATTTAACTTTTGTGAGTCAAATGTATCTTAATATAACTACAGCAACAAATATACTTAGCATCTTTATTTTACTGCTATTAGGCCTAATTATATAATGGAAACATTTTTAAATGTTTATAAGGAAGTGTACGTAAATTTTATTTCAACAATTTCTAACAGGCCATGAAAGTTTGGTACCGGTAGTTATTTTAAGAGGTTCAACGTTATTACAGGTAGAAACCACATCTGTAAGTGTCAGCTGTCAACAGAAACTGTGAAATAGGTCTTATTTGGCTGTCCTTTATTCGAAAGAAGAAGGTTTAGTCTTGAATTGAATGCAAGAAACATTATCCAACTCATGTCTCCGTTTATATAACAAATCTGAAATTTTAGAGAATTTATCAGATTTATAACTTAAATTCACGATGAACTATAATTACTTATTTAATGTTTGAAATTATATAATTATTATAACTAGTCTGTAAACTACAACCCTAACATGCCTCTGCGGTAAAATAAGACTTCCATCCCTGGAGATTAAATAATAACAATAACAACAATTATAATAACAACAATAATAATAAAAACGATGCCATTAAAAATGTCTTAATGTCGTATTGCATATAAACTTTTTTTTAAAACTAAAGGCAGAACGGGTGGAAAGATGTAAGGACATGGGGTATGAGCGTCATGGGATTAATTCTCGTACAAACATTTTTTAAATCTTCAGATATATAATTTACTTTCCTTAATTGAGCAATAAACCTTATGTGTGGAACGGATTAAAATTCTCCTGCCAAATAAACCAGATCCCACTCATTGATTTTCATAGATTCCTTTTCCTGTTTACAAAAGGTATGGGTTAATTTAATATGAAGTGTCAAGATGGAGGTTAATAAAATCCAGGGGTGTTCTCCTTATTAAAAAGCACTAGATTTAAAGATAAAATTAGGCCGTCCCCATGGCTGAGTGGTTAGACCACTCGCCTTTCACCGCTGGGACCCGGGAACGAAACTAGGTGGATCCATGTGGAATTTGTGGTGAACAAAATGGGGTCGTGGTGCTCCTGTTTCCCCTGCCATATATCATTCCACCGTTGCTCCATTCATAGTCTGACCATTTGGTTGCAATAAAGAATTATAAAGATTAAATTTATGGTCATAATTCCCCCTCCCCAAATAAGTTAAAGAAATTCAACCACCAACATTAAGAGAAAAGTTCAGCCCTTACATGTAAATAAAACGAATTAGTATTTTCGCAGTATTGTTCTTCCTACTAGTGGCTATGATGTATATCCTTCTCCTACAGTCATATGTACACAAAGCACAATAACTTTCTTATATTTATTGTGAGACTTGACACTGTTTATATGTAATTAAATTGTCAATACTGGCATTGTAGATAAAATGAGTATTTGCTGGCAGCCCCCGGGCCGCGGTTTGAAGACCACTGGTCTATGGAGTCATTTCATTGCAGGGGACAACTCCAATAGCTATGACCAACAATCTTCCTCATTCCAACAAATTGGCGGCAACAGGTTGTGCTGAGTGTTCTTTCAAGAAATGATCTTACTGAAGTACTCTTGGAAGGCATTTTCATTGCGTTAATACAGGACGGAGTATAACCGTGCAGATTTTAACAGCTTGTTTCTTCAGTAGAAACAAGCGTTATCCGACGTTTCAGACGCTGACACCACCTCCAACCTCAGGGGTCCTGAAGTCAACCTCTGAAACGTCAGATAACGCCAAACTTCTCCCCTGGCTACAAATCCAAGAATAATTTCTACACACTGGATTTAGTTTTTATGATTTCGGAATTTTCACAATTTAGAAATTAAGAGATAAACATTCTAGGGTAAATAGTGATTTCATATAGCGTTCCCGAGTTGCTCATAATTTAATACGTCATTCAATTACGATTTGGAAAAAGGGCTCCGTTTCTACTACATATAAAATACGATAATAGAAGTGAGTACAAAAATGGAGGCGAATGAATTGATTGGATATTTGTATTGCAAATAGGCGTAAGGGCTTCACAGTTATACGGAACAGCAGAGAGATATCGAGTGATGTTTGATTGGGGATCTGTGTATGATGTTGCAGAACAGTGCAGTAGTGAAGTTGAGTCGCAAATATTGACGTTAGAGACTTGATGTGAATGCTGCAACTTCCTCAGGCTGTTTGATGAGAAAAATACAAGACTGTTGAGCTCGGGGGAAAACCTCAGAGAAACTCGGCGACAAACAAGCAAAGCGGACCACGAGAACTTCACGAGATAAGTTACAGCTCCCTTATTAAGTAAGTATGCGTTTGTCACATATTCAAACTCTACCTGCAGAGATAGCCTAACAAACTGAATAAACTTCACTGCATTGAAGTAAATGAATCCAAGCTGTAAGATGTGGACACAACTCGATTTACGTGTTAAAGTTGCTGTGATTACTAGACTAACGACTACTAAGTCATCTGCTGATGTGTGTGTGTTATCAAGTTATATCAAGTTTATAGATGTTAGAAACTTCAAGAAACAATCCTTGAGTTGAGTTAAAAAATCTTAAAGGTTTCTGCCTACATGCCCAAAAAGTAGTATTAAATTTGTATTCAATAAAAGAAATTTACTTACTTTTCTTCATAAATATAAAAAAAAAATATTTTAAAGCACTTTCTCACCCTAATAACATAAGACAAATTGCCTCCTCACGCTTAAATGATATTAAATGCAAAACATCAGTTGCGCTGAAACATGACTTTAGCTGTGGAGTAACACAAGACAACGTATTACATAATATCCAAGTATACATAAAATGAATGTACATAAAGTTACACGAATAGAATAACATATAAAAAGTTTTCCTTCTTGTATGCCATTTCATATAATTAGACCAGCCAGAAAAAAATAAGACACTATCTATAATTACTAATAGGTCTATTGTCAAGTGTGTATGTATTGAATGTTTCATACCATTAAAAACTAATTACTGAACTGTTCCCTCCAGACACGAGCAACTGATCTTTCGGATTCACTATGTGTTATAATCTTAATTGACTAATTATATAGCCTACTTTTATTTAAATTGTATTTTATAGGAAGTAATATTTATTTTACAATGTATGTTTCTGTTTTTCTATAGCTAAGTAAACAACTAAAACAAATTAATAGTACCATGCTGTATATTTTTCTGTTAGGTGTTAGTAGCATTCATGACAACGCATAATTAATATATACATGTATATAACTATTAGTCCTATATATGTACTGTAAACCCAAGTTCACTTAATATATTTAATAGATAAAACGCATTCTTTAGGAACACGAAAGTAAATTTATTAAACGAATCGACAGATCATTTTCTGAGGTTTCCATCTTATCAATACTATTGCGAGTACAAACCTAAAATAAGTTTTTAGTATAGACATAGTATGTTTTTAATGGCTCATGAACGTAAGAAAACATTTTTTTGCATAAAAATTAAAAATACAGTATAATTGTATCGAAGAAGAGTATGGAAGAAAAAATTATTTAGCTATTTTATTAGGGAAGAAAAAAAGAATGTCAAAGAAGTTGAAAAATGTTAAACAGATTGATAGTCCACTAAATCGATGTAAATGAATTTTTTAAAGTCTGTGTGCAAGTTATGAAAATGATTTTTATTCCTACTAGAATCTGTTCTTTTTAACGAAAGGAGACAGCATACCAGTTGTCACGATAAGTAAGCTAGTGGAATCATTTAGAGATCTGGTGGCGCCATTTAGAGAAGTATTGGAATCGCAGACAACAAAGAATATTATTTCTTTCCCTTACGGGTAATATCCGACACCCGTCCCGATACCTAATAGCAATAATGCTAAAAAAAAAAGTTGCCAGCATCTCTCATCTCTGTCTGTTGCTTTGCCATATTTTCTCCCCTCTCGAGTCTTTGTTGTTCCCTTTCTCCCCCACCAAGAACAGATTCCTTGTGGTTTTATGCGCAAAGCTTTATTCACAATGTCACCACTCTCTTCGCGATTTCATTATTTCCGTATTATGGACGGCAATGATAACCATAAACAAGCAGGATTAGAGATAAATAACGATAATTGTGACGAATATGAGCATAGAAGTAACAGTACCATAATCGCCAAACTACGAAATGTTTTGGATAAATTGCTCAACCTTTTCTAGTACTTCAGTAACTCTTTCCGCAGCTCGGGTTATGTTCGCCAACCATGGGAAGTTTGGTATTTCTCTCTACCTTCCTTTCAACTGATAGCTAATGCTGGGACAAATAATTGGATGACGGTTAACTGTACAGACAATTAACAGCAGAGTAGGTAAAAGAGTTAACTGTTATATGAACACTGTCAACTGGATACTGTTTGCAATTATCTGAATGTTTATGTCGATTATCCAGACAGTTCATCCCACTGCAGTTAATTATTTTAATAGTTATCTGGAAAATCGCAGATAACTGGATAAAATGACGTCATTACCCAGTTATCTGGTTAACTGGACAAGAGATAATGGTTATTTGAACAATTATTTGCTCAGTTAACCAGATAATCCCGGATGATCCCAGCTGTACTCGTAGCAGGCATACCAGAATAGGCCATGGTAATTAATGATGCACAGAAGGCCGTGACCGTGACCTGTGGCTGGTGGTTGTGGGAAACTGCTCTCAGTTTCTTTCTGTTTTTATCTGTCTTCAACCAGTTTCTGGATATTCTACGTGTTTGTGGTTTAAGAGAATAGTGAATAGTTCTCTTTATGGTGTTGGTTAGCTGAGAAATTCATTTGTGTTTGAATTTTTTGGGGGCATTTTGTTTGCTTTTGAGTTTGTTTACTTTCCTTAGTGACAAGCATGTTTATTTTGCTGCAGATTTCTGTGATATAATTTTAAACATGATTGACGATGAAACTATCATATGCGCTTTATGCAATAACTCTGATTCTAATGCAGAAAGAGTTCTAATCTTCTGTATTCTATGTAAATCCTGGTTTCATGGTTCTTGTGTTGGTCTGTGTGATGATGAAGTCAAAACCCAAGCAGAGTCCAATTCCTTGTGGCTATGTCCTCCTTGCAAGTCAAAGGATGGTTCTCAGACTAATTCTGACAGTGGTTCTGACCAATTTCATTGTCCTCTCTGCAAAGATAATGATGCAAGATTTTTCAAGAGCTTGAGAGGTCTGCGCATACATCTGTCAAGAGTTCACCAAAATGACCACCCTGACAGCCATTTATTACACCCTAAGAGCACTTCAGAAGATTCTTTTCAATGATGCACATATTATGTATTCTATTGTTATGACTGTGGCTTTCTGTTAATTTGAACTCATATTTAATTTTAATGAATGCTATACAGGATGGAATAACGGCGATGAATCATGGGAAGTAAATTTCCAATTCGGCATTTGCCTTTACGACAGGAGAAACCATGAAAAACAAAAGTCAACTGGCCGGTTACCTAGCTCTGTAGATTGTGTATTATTCTGTGTGCATTTGTAATTACATTAAATCTGTGACGAGCAGCTAGTGAATTTGTTTTGGTAATCATTTTCAACATCTTCTGAAAATAGGTGAGTTTTATGTTACTTTTATCTCTTATAAATGATTGTAGCAGAACACTAAAACCATACGTTAGCGCTGCCAACTGAATCCGTTTCTTATCGGATTCTCGCCTGCATAAGAGCTGCGAACCGCCTTGTTGATAACACTTATAAGTTTATAAGGTTTGTTGGGTTGTGGGAAAAACTGTCACGTCACTGTATGTGAACTTGATAATAGATTATTACATAAATAAATTAGGTAAATGAGCACTTTCCATTATATTTATCCACAGGCAATATTTGAATTAACATAGATGTATGCTTTCGAATATATCAGCGCCAGTGTAAGTCCTGCGCCTGCCACTTGATTCAAGGGACATGGGTTTAAACCCTTCTAAAGGAGTTGGTGTATTTTTATTTGAAGTTCGCAACATCTCTATATATATAAAAGGCTTTGTCCTGACTGACTGAATGACTGACTGAATGACTGACTGAATGACAGGAATCAACGTACAGCCTAAACTATAATAGGTAGAGACTTGGAATTTTGACAGTATCTTCGTTTCACAATGTAAGTGCTCACTAAGAAAGGATTTTGAAAAATTCAGATTCTAAATGCCAAAAATCAAATGTTTTTGAGAATACTTAATCCCTTCTTACACAGAATTATCGAATCCAAATCACATTTGACATTAAAACATATTGTTACCAGCGAGTCTCAGATGGCCTTGGAAAAAAATGAAAGTAGAATAAATTTGACAAATAAGAGAAACAAATGAGAGAACTATCAATATCCACGAAAATAATGCAGTCACATAACTTTCTTTACCCTGGACATAGAGAAAACAATACGAGGTAAGGTAATATGTTTTGGGAAGAGATGTATGAAAGTGATATTGTATTTCTGTTTACTTTCATTCCGAAAACGGTTTTATGGTAACATGACAGTGAGAAACAAAATTTTCAGCCACGATAATACAATTTTATGTTACCGGAATTTCTGTGTACTGTGTACTGTGTACTGTACAAGCGATGGGATGCAAAATTCTACATATAGCCATAAAAGCTATTTCAAACATTTTCTTAGGGGATAGTTTGAGTGTGATAAGTCGTTCTTTCTACTTCAAATTATAAATACCTATATAAGGACCTAGAATTTATAAATCTAAAGTCCTTCATAAGTTAATTTCCAATTACAAAATAAAAAACCCGGGCGACGCCGGGCCTTTTAAGCTAGTACCTACATAAATTTCTGTTGGTAACTTCTATTAAGCCGTTGAGTATATTTAGTTGATTCACGTAGAACAGAGCAAAACAGGATGGACTCAAAACGCGAAACATCTACCCTCTCGGTAAAACAAGCAGCTTCTTCATATCCATCCTGTTTGTCTCAATAGATTTTAAATGAAAAGTTTACATTATTTTGTGTGACTGATTAATGCTCCAGATAGAATTTATTTATAGTACGATCTCATTTGTAGGGCGTAGGGATACGGTTTCTGACTCTAATTAAGGACATATACGAACAAAAAAGTAAGAGATGAAACTAAATATACTAGCCCTTAGCTTTGACTGGATCGATAGCTTTAAAAACTGTACACTTAACGAGCGAAGTATAGCGTTAGAAAACATTTTCGTAAGTTAATGTGCTAAAGTAGAATAAATGATTAAAATATAAAGACTAACAGTTTTGTAAGTTCATCCCATTAATATTAACTGTTCTAACAAGATTATAAGGTTTAGGGTTATTTTTATGTTGTAAATTTAATTGTTTTTTGTCTGACGGATTTTATAGGCCTTACATGTGCTTGACTATTTTAAAACTGATCCAATAAACATAGAGTCAAAATTATGCTACATGAGTTAGGTAAGTATATAGAGGATATAAAAGAATAGTTTTAAGTCTCAATTAACAGTAGTTTCAGAGATCAGGGTGCATAAACTTGTTCATTCTTTTTACTTTTTTCACCAATTTGTTTTGCATAAGTTTTTTTAATCTTAACTAATGACGCCACTACCATAAACGAATAAGGAATATAATTCTGAAAGTATCCAGACTAACACGTACAAATTTGAAATTAATACCTTTTCATTTTACCAATAGCCATCAAATTAAGTACTGTCCAGAAACAGAATAGTCAGAATACCTTGTTTCCTTAGTACGAAATTACTTTCAGGAGGAAATCTGATATGGAATAATATAGTCAAATAGATCTAGTTTCAGATATGAGTAAGTGAGCCTTAAATGTCAAAGTGGAATGATTGGCCGTGTGTAGGGCTGAAAAAGTCTATGCCATAGCCGGGATTTGAACCAGGATCTTCGGTTCTCCCTGCCGCTGATCTTAGCAACCAAGCTACCATGGCAGCATGCAGTTACAACATTAAATTCTCCAACTGACTCACATATCCTACTACTGGGATGGTAGCTCAGCTAGTAAGAGCAGCGGCACGGAGAGCCGGGAATTGTGGCTCAAATTCCTGGCATTGAATTTTTTAGGTAGATTTCGAAGAAAAATCTACCTATTGCAATCGATACCATGTCATGATTTTCCAAAAATTCTTTCATATCTTTACGTTTCATGCCTCCCTAAGTACGAAAAAAATTGTGATATTTATATATATATATATATATTTAGCTAGCGGTCAGCGCTCGTAATTTTGAAGATATTTTAACCAAATTTTATTATGTTATTTCTAGGCCCGATAGTTCGGACAAGTTCGTTAATGAGCAAAATTGGCCCAAGGGGGGGGGGTCGAGGGTTGGGGTTGATATTTTGAAAAAATTATATCTCGGCCCCTATGAAGTATAGAGGGAAACTTTAGAGTACTCGCTATGGAGTTCGCAGTGACACAAACGATTCGGGGGATTTGGGGGCACGAGTGGGGGTGGGGGAATGGAAATTCGAAATTTTTGAAACCACATCTTGTGGGATATCACTGAAAAGCTCTTGATAAGTATTCTACAAATCAATAACTAGTTTATCTATAGCTCTCATATAAAACGAGATTTAAATGTTTGAAAAAGTGCTCTTTCCTCTTTTTTGCAGTTATTATTGCGGGTTTATCATGCCAAGGCTAAAGAAGAAGAGTGCTGCGCAGAGACAACAAATTAAACCAAAAGCCCTTCGAAATCTACCTCAGCCTATAGGCCTGCCTAAAGGGATTTTTAATCTTACTTCACCTTAAATGCCAAATGCAGTTTTCGAAATTAAAATTCGAAATTCCTAAGTTTAGAAACAAAAGAAAATGGTTTTAATCAGAAAACATTCTCTGCATAATACTGAAAATATCAGACTTTCACCATGGATAATTCCTTTCCCATAGAAAATCCCATACACCAAGATTGATATGTTGTATTTCTATGAATTGGTGACAGAAATGTAAAGGTGAACTCCGAGAGAATGTGAAGTAGGCGTCAAGACACGGGGCTCGGTGAGTGAAACGGAGAGGCTGTGTTACAATAAATCAGATTATCGTCATGCGGAACGAAGACGTCCCGCATCGCGACGCTGTTCGTTGTCACTTCATACAGTACAATCCACCCAACAAATATTACCTGCTTTCCCTTCTTACTCCATATATTGGAGCTAAAGGTGTGGCACTTGGTCTAGCACAGTGTTACATTAAGGTCTTACCACTCATTTAGACTATTGAAAACGCATCTAATCACTTTCTTGGATAGTTGCACACACAAATATGTGAATAAAAGTGTTGATTTTTAATAGCTTCTACAAATTTATACCATCACATTGAAAGAGAGAAAGTTTATGCCACTTTCATATTATGTTATTGACTGCATATCCAGCGTATCTAAGAGGAAAATATATTTTCTGTATCACACCATAAACGATCTTTATTCTAAGAAAATCTGTATATTTCTTTAATAAATTTACCATTACAAGTGAATCTTTTATTAGCAATAATGAGTTAGCCTATTGATTTTCTATGTACGGCAAAAATATAAACGTAAAATATTCAAATGTAGGCCTATAGTTTTAATAAGGCATACGTTTTTAAAAAATGTACCATGTTAAAAATATTGCTTTGTATACTGTATTTCATATTATGTATTATGTATTTAAGTTTGTAGACGACAGGGCTTCCATCAACCAGATGAACAATGTACGTGTGTGCTTTGTAACCAACGGTGTTATCAGTATCATTTGGAATACTGCAAAAAAGGATACTGAGCCTGAAATCGTACAGCAAGGATGGCATCTTATAACTTATTATGCACGTTTGTGCGCATTCACTCATTTATTATTATATTATGTATTTAAAGGGTAATTTAGAAAATTTAAATGTTTTTAATTAAATGTATATTTATAATGAAAAACACTTTACTTTGTAATTAAATAAACTAACCAACTAACTAACCAACCACATGTCTCAACAGTAATAATAATAATAATAATAATAATAATAATAATAATAATAATAATAATAATAATGATAATGATAATAATAATAATAATAATAATAATAATAATAATAATAATAATAATAATAATAATAATAATAATAATAATAATAATAATAATAATAATAATACTTGAATGAGCTGTTTCTACTTACAGGTCTAAAATGCTGGTTTAAAATGTCAACCAGTGGGAAAAGATAGAAATTGAAATAGTACAGATTATCAATGAGAGTGCACAGATCTCTCCAACATTCTTTATTAAGGAGCTTAGATAGTATGTTCTTAAGAATATTAAAATTAATTCAAAAGTGAAATGACGCAATGTTGCGCAATCGTTATTTTAGCCTATGTAACAAATGTTTAGTCTTGAGGATTGTAGAAATACACACTGGAAATTTTACGGAAGTTCAAACCACATGAGCCTGATATTCCCTTGAATGCAATGTGTGTTGCTAACATGGCTCTGAATTCACGTGATCGCAGGATTCCGAAGATGGCACTTGATTTACAAAAATCTGCATCACGGTAAAGAGAGATAGATATGTTAAATAGTGCTAAAACTTTCTAAATTGCGGCTATTGTCCCATTTGGCATTTATTATTAAAGTCATTTAGTGCATTTTACTATGATTACTGCATGCAGGTTGCTTAGAAGTTTCTATACGTCAACTATCCTCTAGGAAACTTGAATCTTTATCCAAAATATACAAAATGTAACAAAATTTTTTAACAATTTTCGAACAGGTTAGTAGAGACAGATTTTGCCAAATTGGGTGATATTACATCACCACTCTTCAATGTCAGTCAACTGTAAGTAGATATCTCTTTAATCATTCCTACGCACTTAGATTTGTTACGACAAATATCTAGTTCATTTTGTCTATATCGCATCAATCGATGGATATCTTAACCAAAATTTGTATTGCTTTTCCAATAATCAAGGTACAGTCCACAAATGCTAGAGCAGTTACATTAGGAATTCCCGGGATATAATATCCATATTCTTCTTGGTTTTCATAAGAA